>OX401931.1:5319166-6687500 GCA_947859195.1 Drymonia ruficornis
GATGCTGTGAGATTTAGCTCGACCCCCTCTCTCCGCCTTTAATCTCACGTGAGATTTTTAAAGCCATATTCTAGTGGAGTAATTTATGGACACCCCCTTAGAGCCTGTTTCAGAATCAGATAACTTTTATCTGCCGAATAAATAAACTAGTGGGCCTATCGGCAGAGTAGGGCAAAATTTAATTGCAATTAATTAATTGCTAATTGCAGATGATGTCACAATTAACAATTGATTGTGATTTGTTCGCGATTGACAAACAAATCAAAATTAATTGTTAATTGTGACCAGAGTTGCAAAAAAACAGGAAATTTAAAATGAAAACTGTTTAGAACATTGATTTAAAACAGAAGGAAAAAAACATTGTGTTTTAAATGTTTAAAACAAGTTTTAAACACGGTGTTTAAAACAAGATTATTTTTTCGTAACAACCCTGATTGTGACACCCCACGCAATTTGCAATTAATTAATTGCAATTAAATTTTGCCCAACTCCACCTATCGGTAACCTACTACTCAACCAAGCTAACTAGGCGTTCGGGTGGAATGCGGCTTCCCCGCCCGCACACCCGCCACCGCCTGCAGATTCCCGCCCGCCACACCTCCCGCACACCGCCACCGCCTTTCCGTGCGGGTGACGTCACATTTGACACGCGCCTAGTTGGCTTGGTGGAGTGGTAAAATCAATAAATCATTCTTTTTTTTATGAATGAAATCCAGCATAACGTGTTCTCAGAAACACAGAGGAGGTTAGATAGTATATTTCGGCTCCCCATCCAAGTTCCGACCGACCCGAACGTTGCTTAACGCTACATCTATCAAGCGTTTTAACCAATAGTAATTTTTTTTTTTGGGACTAGGCCCGCCACACACTCCCACCACTGTTACTCCTGTAAGCCAGGATCGACAGTGCCCAACGATGACGCCAAGGTTTGACCCTCGACGAGTCCCGGGGACAAGCTAAGTTGTCTTGGAACCCACACGAATTTAATCAGAACACAGGATAGGAGTTGGAAGAAGATCCCATCCGTCCATAACAAAGCAGGAGACAATAATAACAGTATAGGCTGGTAGCCACAGAAATAAGACTGTTACATCTAGTGTTAACTAATAATCTGTGATATTTATTTATTTAAAACATGTTTACCTGATGCGGTAGCAGGTCAGTTTTGTAATGGAGCCAACCATACCATTCAGGAGGGACCTGAAATACAGAAATATATATAATTTACCGGCCCGTTGGCTTGTTCGGTAAGATTCCGCTCAATCACGCTGCAGGTCGTAGGTTCGATTCCTACCCGGGACATGCATTTGAGTGCATGAACATGTCTGCATGTCCCGAGTCTGGGAGTAATTATGTATATTAAGTATGTATTTACAAACAAAAAAGAAGTATTATTTATAAATGTTTATTTTTCTAGTGGTGGATTAATAAAGTTTTATCTATCTATCTATATGTATTAATATCAGTTATTTAGTTTTTTTTCGCAATTCTGTAAACCATGGAATCAATAAATGTATCCGCACTCGCGATTTTTAATTCGCGCAATTTGACAAGGTGCAGCGCGGAATAAAATCCGTGCGATTTTTATTCGCAGTGCAGCCAAGCTCTTATAGCTTGTATTGTGTACTATTCACCTGGCTACCATCATAGTTCATGTTGTACTTGTCCGCGTACTCCACCCAGCGGTTCCTGCTGTAGAAGTACCGAGGGTTCTGATAGTACTTGTTGCCGTACTTGTCCTCGCCGACCAGCACTCCATCTTTTAACTCATCTTGCCTGGAAATAGCATTTAGACTAGATATCTATACTAATATTAAAAGGTGAAGTTGTTTGTTTGCATCAACTGTTTTTGTTTTGGGGACCCTTTGACTTGTCAAACGATATTATTTTAGTTATGATTTTTAGTTATTTTGTTATGTTTCAAGCGATATTTATTTTGCGTATAAGATGCATGGACTGTTATAGCAGTAAATTTATTGTCACCAGAACATAATACCATCTGTTATTTCTCTAACGGTTTGTTAGTTTGTTGGTGAACTTAGCCCTAAGTATATTCTTCTGCTGGGCCTCGCTAGTCTATATCGCACTAGGCAACCAGTCGCTCCACCAACAAAATGTATAGAGCTCTATGGAGGGTATCGCACCTGGTGTCCGCTTGGTAGCGCAACCAATTTGGTGTCGGCTACCGAATCACCCGCTGGTGGCACAACCACTAATATGTATAGAGCTATATGGTGCCTCACGCACTAGGCAACCAGTTTATTGTCCATTGTCATCATAAATTATATCCAGAAATTTTCGAATTTGCTGGAAATGTTTTGTACTTTGTAATAAAACCACTGTTTCATTGTATGAATAGTAAGGTCTAGCATATAATTTATGAGATATATCTCAAGATATCAACATCTGTCGAATATTTTGGTGAAAAACATAACCTATGAACAATTACATAATAACGTAATTTCCAAGTTACCTGTACAGTTTATACAGAGACGCTCTTATTCCGCCGTTCTGGCGGATGATATTGAAGAAGTTGCTCACTTTATCCAGAGCTAGATACTTAGCTAAGGACATTTTTACGAAATCTTCTATTTCGTATTTTGGTCGAAAAATATTGACAACTTTGACAATTATAATTTGGTGTTGCCGACAGGCAATTTCAAAGAGTATAGTAAGTGGCAATTTTCAAAACCTACCAAATTCTAATGTCCTGGATTTTTGATTACCATAAAATCAAGCGAAATGTCCGATTTAAACAATATACTTATTCAGGAATTAATAAAGCATCAGATACGCAAGTAGGTACTAAACTACCATGGCAACCACATAAACACTTGCACTACAATAAAAAAAACTTTAATTTAGAAAAAAATATATTTACATATCCAGTGTTTCTTCAAATAAACAAAATTAGCTAACTAACGGGGGCAATCACAATTTTTTTTCTTTATTTTCTTCTTACTTTTCATTAGACTGGCACTTTCTACTGCATTTGATTCAGTCTCTGCAGTGTTGGTGTCAACTGTCTCATTTTCAGCTTGCAGCTTTTTCTTCTTTTTTGCTTTTACAATATTTTCTTCTACATCAACTTGTTCACGAATTTTCTTTTTAGATTTTCTACTATTTTCTTCTATTACACTAGCAACACCATCATCATCTGTCATTTTCCTTTTTTCAGGCACTGCCATTTCAATCGATTGAGCCAGTACACAATCTATCGATTGTGTATTCATTCTAATCGATTGATCATTACTGTTGCAGCGTTTTCGTTTCTTCTTCTTTTTCTTGTCCTCGGTGTCTTCGGAATCACTGTTTAAGTTCATATCTTCTATAGCTTGGATTTTATCCTTGATATTTTTAGCATGTGAATAACCATTGTATTTCGGTTGGGCCAGCAACATCGCTTCTTGTTCAGCTATTCTAGCCAACTTACCTAACGCTTTCAGACCATGGCGAGCGCCTCTGAAAAATATAGAAATTTTCAGAAAATTGTTTTACACCTTAAGAAATAAAAATACAATAAAAAATGTTTAGATCCTCAGAATACGCCCGTTCGCAGCCATATTAGATTATATATTTATTTCTTCTTCTGTTACTAAAATATTTAGTTTTCAATATAACATAGGACATTCTGAATTATATAACATGCAGGTCAATGGTCGAGGCCTTTATAGCGCGGCCAGCAAGGGCTGCAATGATGACCAAGCTTGAAGGCCGAGAGTGTAGCTAAGCTTAGCTTGAGGCCATCATAGCGTGGCCAGCAGTACAGTCATATATTTACTCAAAAATGACTTCACATGACATGATCATGATGTCATCTCATCTTAATTTAAAAACTACTAACTTATGTGCCTGTAGCCTAGGGGTGAACAGGTTGGGCTTGCAATCAGAAGGTCCCAGGTTCGATCCCCGGTGGGGCATGCACCAATGGATGAATTTTCATCTATGTGCATAATTTACAGTTCGCTGACGGTGAGGGAAAACATTGTGAGAAAACCTACCTACCCCTTGGGATCAGGTAATAGTCAGTTCCTGTATACACGGCGACAAGGTTCACCACCTGTCACGTTGGGTTCTGACTATCTGGTGAAACGTGGGCTTTGAGTTGGTTAATACCTCCACAATGTGGTGGTGTATGGCCACTCAAGCCTCTGACTACCCCCGAATGGGGATAAAAGTTGTGACGTTACATCTACATCTTACATCTACATCTACTAACTTATGTGCGGTCCTGCCTTCACAGGCTTTGAACAACTCTTCATCTGTCATCTTAAACGCATCTCTCTTCTCTCCTTCCTCTTCTGACTCTGACTCTCTGACTTTCTCTGTCTTAACCCCTCCGCTGGTCAAAACGGCAGTTCTCACGAAATGCTCGGTATACTGTTCATCGTTATCAGTTTTCCGTTTCTTATTCAATTTCCAAGTGTTGTTTGTGATCACAAATTCGTTGGCATCTTTCGTTTTGATTTTCTTTGTTTTACCATTTTTATTTTCCACCTGTAACAGCATCATGTTCAAGTTATTGTATGTATTAACTTCTCATTTAATGATATAGGCAATAATAGAATGTACTAACTAACTACTAAGATTGCTACTAATAGTGCATTCCAGACACCGTAATTTTTGTTAATTTCATTATTTTCGTTCACAACTGTCGTTCCACTCGAACGAACTGGTACTGAAAGTGATCATTTTTAACAGTTTTTGTGGACGAAAATAACAAAATTAACAGTGAATGGAATGCACCATAAGACACCTCAATCAATCATTCATATGATGCGGTCAGATGACGAAACTGACAGCTCGAACGCACTGCTCGACTCTTGTAGACATAGCTTATATCATAGAAGTTCAGGGGCCACCCTTGTGATACGACTCCAATCATTTAGCTGTGGGACCAGGTAGAAAGTTGGCCCCAATTGTTGTCATAGCCTGGCCCATCAGGCCCATCATGGCCTGGTAATTTTCATAATGCCCCTTTGTGATCCACCCAAAAGTTTAAAAATGTTTTGACTATAACTTGTCCAACTATATTTCGGTATCCGCTATTTAGTATGTATTATTTTAAAACAAGGCGGGAATGCTTCGACGCGGTATTTAATTTTAATGGCCCTGTACCGCATCGTCCACCAAATGGGAAACGCTGATCTAGGCAGCAGTTGTTAAGCCTTCTCATTGGCTTTCGTGTGGCTTGAACAATTCTGACACCAGGTTGGCCACTACAGTAAGAAGATAATAACCTTATGTTGTTAAAATCTTTAAAGAAAATACTCACTTCAACATTGCCCGCAGCTTTATCATAGAGTGTAGTCCACCAATGCTCGTTGAATTCTGAAGCCGGATCGTGCCCAACACCAGTCACGCTCCTTTTTAACTTCGGTTTTAACGCCTCTGATATACCGTTCTCATGTTTACCTAGCCCTTTCCCTGTAAAATAAAAAATAAAAGTGGATGTTTTTCGATAGTGAATAACTCCATAATTATATCATAAATCCGGATGATATTGGGTATGGTGATGAATTATATTGTGAATTAGATGTAAGGATACAAATTTACATTCACACAAAATTATATTTCAAACGAAAGAACTGTAAATAAATGGTCAAATTAACGTTATGTTTACCATCAGTCCAGCCGTATTTCTCAAGTTGTTTACGTGCGAAATCCATGTCTAAACACGCTATTTATACAACAGTTTTAGTAACTTTCACTTACATACGTAATTGTTGAGGAAAACAATTAAAATTAACTAAAAATCAACAAATTTTAGTCTAACCTACAAAATAATTCACGCAACATGTGTTATGTCATATCACGTCAAACTTGACATTGACACATTGGTCTCGAACGTCAAAATGCTAGATGATTTTTTAAAATCAGTTTAACGGCCTTCGACACGAGCCCTTTTATCATCTTTTCAGTTTGAAGACGTCCACCGCTGGACACAGGCCTCCCGTGTTCCACATCGACCGGTCCCGTGCTGCTCACATCCAGCAGTTTCCCACGAACGTCACCAGGTCGTCGGTCTACTATGTGGGGGGACTACCCATACTACTCCACCAAGCCAACTAGGAACTTGCCAAATGTGACGTCACCCACACAAAAAGGCCGTGGCGTTGTACCGAACGTGTTGCGGGCGGGGAAGCCGCATTCTATCCGAGTTCCTAATTGGCTTGGTGTAGTACTGCGTCTTCTGGGCCGGTATTATTTTTGATTGTTCTTGATCCTTTATCTGACATTTTGATATTATTGGTAATTCACTATAAGTAGGAGAAAGTTAATTTAAAGATCAGTTTTTAACTTTAATAAGAGTAAACTTCGTTTATTTGTAATTTCAAACGTTAACATAATACATTATATAAATAGCAGGTATAATTACAGGAATGTCTTGTAAAAAAATATTACACTTCTAAAAGTTGTTTATTTATTCCTATTTTAACACATCGTCCAGATCTTCTATCGACGATTCATTGTTACTGAAAAAAAAAAAGAAAAAAAACGAATTACCTATAAACAAAAAACTGTGATAATGTATTTTAATATTTAAACTTTAACTAAACATTGTCACAATACCGAGAAGTCCATATAAAATAATTAATGTAAGACTACCCCCAAAATACAAACTTATAATGGACAAACTCTGGCATTACAACTCACTTATGTTCCTAGAAATGCTTTTTAAAACCATTGTAAGCTGGCTAAAAATCTCTATAAATTTGGCAATATAAATTCATTAAAGATTCCAAACTGGATGTTAAAATATAAATTCAAAGGACACTATAATAGATAAATCATGCAATTTAATTGCTTGAAAAAAATGCTGCATGGATCAATTAAGCAGTTACATAAGCATGTTATTGATTGTTATGCATGTAGTTGTTCATCAAGCATGTAGTTATTTTTTGAAATAACAATAATAAAGCGATAAATAATTGTCCGGCCCGCCTAATGTTGCCATAGACTAGTTGTCTTTGTTTATATAATATCAAACTATTTGACCATGTGTTTACATGCTTGATGGGCAAATAAGACCACCTGAGAGCCTATTATATTCACAAATGTGGCTAAACAAATCTACTGACCTCCATCGGTATTGTAACAATTATCTAGTCTTTAATTTCGTATTTATAGTTGTAATTTGGATCTCTTTTAGACCTTTCCATGTATTCCAGACCATGGGGGCCTTTCGACGAGTAGTTCTCCATAGTGGGCATTTTAAGAAGATGCGGCTTGAAGTTCTTCAGGAAGTACACCCAACATTGGACGGTTTCCGTGTCCTTTGAATAGCTGGAAAGTTTAGAGATTCAGATTGATATTTATCAACAAACAAATTTATTTAATATAAAAATCTATACATAGAAATAAAATTGAAGTGTATGTTTGTAATGTCAAAATAACAGCTTTTTGTTAAATGCATAATATGAAAGTATATTACAGTACCTACTAATAACACAAAAAAATACATTCAGGATTTTTTGGCTTTCTGTTCTGGCTAATCTCCGAAACGGATGGACCAATTTGGACGCGACTTTCATTGGCAGATAGCTGATGTTATAAGGAGGAACTTAGGCTACTTTTATTTTAGCAAAAAAAATTGTTAAATTCCACACATACTACTTAAATACTTTCCTGAAAATGAGTGGACCTAAATCTAATTATGTTTATGGGGATTACGATAGACCTTTTAAAATAATTGTAGAAGAATAAAAATGTCACTTACAATTTCTTAACAACAATATTGTCTATCTCCCGCACATAATATTTGGGATGCTCTTCTAAAATGTCCAGTTTGCCAAGCATTTTCTCGTCTACTTCATATATTTCACCTGTTAACATTCACCCCAAATTTATAGAAAGTTACGATAGACTTGGCAATGGTATTACCAATCAAATTCATTCTAGAAATGCTTTGTAAACTGGGTAAAAATCTCTATAAATTCTCCAGTTTACATCTATACAAATAAATAACAGCTTTTTATTAAATGCATTTCTCCAGCAAATCTCGGAAACTACTGCACCAATAGAGATCAGTGGACAAACATAATATTATGCTTTTAAACACAAGGTGTGAAAGTTCAAATAACTTGTCTGCGATTTTCAGAGTCCAGTTTTTCCATAAGAGAAACCTAAGTTTCTACATACCTTTAACATTATGCCCTTCCTCAGGGCTATGCAATAGAAACGGGATATTGTATTTTGTTGCGATGATCAATGGATATTTTGTCTTCGTAGTACCCTCGGATATAAACTTGCCAGTGCCATTTTGTGGGTCCGTCAGCCAGTTATGGTTTGGTTCGTTACGTTTTAGAGTACCATAGACGAACACTTTATGGGTCATCTAGAATAAAGAATAAAATATTAAAAAACAGCCAAAACCATGTCTGTGGCTGAAACGCTTGGAAAAGACTGCTGTAGTACCTACTTGTTTGACTGGACTTCAGTTGTGAATGTTTTAGCTAGAATGCCTAAAAAAGCATGTTATTTTGATCACCAAGCATGTTACATGCCGAGGTATCAACCTATATGGTTGACAAGCATTTAAATTTGTGATAAGAAATTTTGACTATCTAGCTAAGGAGGTCTTGGGGACAGAATTTCTGTTATTATTTCCAGGTAAAATATTTTAATATAACTTACTATACCTTTCTAATTGCGTGGACGTGGACAGACCTTCGAAGCAATGGTGTCGACAGGAACTTTGTCATTAATGTTCGTTATTCGTATTATTTGCTTCACATCACATTCATCTAGCCTATTTATTAACTTTTATAACATATAAATGCACATAAATAGGTAAAAATCATTAAAAGACCACTGTTGGCAGTGTTTATTTTCATTCACTTCACTTGACTTTTTTTATTTTTTCATACGTCAAAGTTTTTAATAAATGTCATTATTGAAGGCTGTCAAAAATCTGCTGTTGCCATATGGTGCGTTCCATTCACTGTTAATTTTGTTAATTTCGTTATTTTCGATCACAAATCTCGTTCCACTCGCACCAACTTGTACTGAAAGTGATAATTATTATCGTTTTTAACAGTTTTTGTGGACGAAAATAGCAAAAATTACGGTGAATGGAACGCAGCATTCGAGAAAGAAAATCGGTTGATCTAACCGTGCGTTTCCACTGCGCAATAACATGTTGTCACAACATATTGTTGTCTCTATTTAATGACAGCAAAAAAATAGAGACAGCAATATGTTGTGTCAACATGTTTTTGTGCAGTGGAAACGCACGGTAAAAAGATACTACTCCATGTTAGGGATGGCGATTCTTTCCGAAAAATATCGATTTTTGAATCTATTCGAAGCGTAACCTGATGAATCGATTCACAAAAAAATCGAGGTCTAAAAGATCGATTTCTGAAAAATCTATTTTTTTTTCCAAGTTTGCATTCACAATGTAAATGTAAATCCATTTTATTAAAAAACAAGAAAGATACCATAATAAACGATCCCTTATCATTTAAATCAGGTTGTGCGATAATAACAAATATTTTTATTACCATATCAAAGTATCAGACGCGCGTGACCTTGAAGTTGAGTATTGCGCATTTATTCGCACAGCGATTGTTAGTGCGTGCGCGAAAGAGACAAAAAAGCGAAACAGTTGATTTATGGAAAATTATATATCTTCTTGGATTTATTTTTTATTATGCTATAAATTTCACCAGGTTAATGGTTTTTACCAAAACAGAAAAATCGAACGTCGATATTCAAGGGTGAAATATCGATTCACTGAATCGATTCAGTATTACATATCGATTTAAAAAATAGATTTTTTTGGCCCGAAAAATCGATTCTTCGATTAATCGATCTCAGATCGCCATCCCTACTCCATGTGTCTACCTATCTCGTTCACACTAATGCAAATGCGTATGCGTATATCTCTTTTATACAGAACTTGATCTACTGTCAAAAAAAGAATTTGTCTGTGATCCAAGGATCTTTTAATTAATAGAGGATAGACAAGTTGAGTTTTTGGTTAAGAAGAAATTCAACTTTATTCTGCTGCCTTAAGGTCTATTATACCTAGACATTTCTTAGACAGAAAAACGAGCCGAGCGAGAGGCCCCAGTTGGGACCGTGTCCCTCTCATTTCGAGTTGCCATGCCAAAATAATATTATCGTTGGGTAGTGATTGTTAGTTTTTAAATCAAGCAAATAAATTAATTTATTATTTATCGTGACTATTGTTTTATCATATTAACAATAGTCACGATAAATAATAAATTAATTTATTTGCTTGATTTAAAAACTAACAATCACTACCCAACGATAATATTATTTTGGCATGGCAACTCGAAATGAGAGGGACACGGTCCCAACTGGGGCCTCTCGCTCGGCTCGTTTTTTGTGCAGTAGTAAACAGTCCAGTATGTATTTACGTTCGTGCTGTGATCACAATACGGGTAGTGATGTTCCCAGAAGTTGTAGTTTCTTGACAGGTCACAATCATATAAAGGTGGTGCCACTTCGCAACACTAGTTCAGTCAAAAAATTTGCGCATCCGTCGCAGACGTGTTGGTGTGATAATAATAATTCTTATTTATAAAATATTACTAAACATGTGTTTGAATCACCTGTGACTGTGAATTTGTTTGGACGTGGACTTTGATATTTGTTTATTTTGCAACATTTCATCATAATCTTTCAAGATGAGGTTAGCCGGAGCGATCTTCAGCAACGTAACGAAAATGCTCGATTTTTACTCGCAGTTCAATCCGTCGCCTTTATCTATAAAACAATTTATAGATTTTGGTAAGTGATCCTTATTCCAGTAACTTTTTTAATTTTATTTTTTAATTCTCTGAAGTCAAGGTCGGTCAGTCTTGCTTGGACATTTTTGCGTGACCTTATTTTGTAATTTATTACGCAGATAAAACCCGTTTAAGTTATCTGTAATTAAAAACGAAGCTTCTATCTTGTAAATAAACAGTGGAGGTTGTGGGGAGACCTTTGCTCAGCAATGAGACAATGTGGATTAGATAAAAAAATACTGTAAGATATTTCTGATCCATGTATTTTTTTTTTTTGGGAATTCTTATGCATGTTTTGTGGTATTGTCAATGTTCCAATTGCCAACCAATCTGTATGGGTGTAAGTCATTTAAAACATAATTATCTACTCGCTTTGGCCATGTTTTACCAATATCTAATTAATAACCTGCCTATACACTTCAGAAACGGAATTAGAAAGCCCTTTAATTTTATGGTAGGTAACAATATCTTTACTTACATAACTTAACTTACGGCCAATAATGGATTCACATTATGTAGTTACTTATACTGCTTATAAATTAGTCGAGTGAAAACAGAGAACAGAGATATAACCAAAAAATAAAGTAAGAAATCTATATACATTGTCAATATTTGCACGAAGAAATCTAAACATGCTAAAATCTTGTTGTCATGTTATTCTCATGATGACTTTTAAAGAACTTTTAAATATTCCTAGTATATCTAAGAATTCATAAGTACATTTTAATAGTTACTTCTTCTTTATTGTTAGCTCTTCAGAAAAGCAGTTAGTACCTATACTCTGATTTTTAAATGTGGACTAAAAAAAAAGATGATAAATTTAAAATTAATTTGATCCGTTCATCATGAATAATGTTGTTTTTATAATTCTGGTTCAAATTAATTTTATTTTATTTACCATAGTATAACAAAAATAAGATCAATCATGAAAGTTGACATTTATAGCTGTCATTTTAATATTAGTGTCAAAATCAGAAGGTTTATCTCAATAAGTATTGCTTTGGTATGAATTGTGATATTGACTGTGTACACCCCCCCATGACGCACACATTCACCTCCCTAGCATCCAGCAGATATGGATCTATTGTTCAATATACCCCCAAGTATATAAATGATTTCACACAAACATTGTGACCCAATTTTACTCGGTTATTTTATAATTGCATTTCGTTAAGTGCATTTATGTCATCATAATTTTAAGGAAAATAATGCTGTATATCAGTTGCCATTAAAAATAAATGTGTCCGACACATGTAGGCCACATTAATTTATTTACACTCAATTTAGGTCACTGAGTCACAATGCTTTATGAGTTTAAGCACTTGCAACACTTTAATAACTTAAGTGTTGTTCACACTGTTGGGATCTTTTGTTGTACAGTGTATGTGCAGGTTAAATAATGAGTATTCCATACAAAAAAAAAAAACTTAACTCCTATTTTCATTTTCATTCAGAAGTTGAATTTTCAAAAACGCCGAAAATTATATTTTTTACTTGTAAGGAAAAGTAGCCTTAATACCCAAAATTTCAATAATACCCAAAGCTTCATTAGGAAAAAATAAATAGTTTATATCTCTAGATTCATAAAAGTTGGGACCCCCCATACAAACTTTCACCCCCTATTCTACCCCTCAGGGCTGGAATTTTCCAAAATCCTTCCTGTGTTATGTCATTCTAATTTACCATCAAAGTTCAGTGAACAATCGAAGCCAGTTTTCAACTGACATACGTAATAGCCCTGCAGGTACTAACACACATACTAAATGTTGTGTGTGGCCAACAAAATGGGGTCAGTGACTTGCATGTTTGCAGGTGCAATATATGTACGTTATGTTGGTACTACCAACTTGGTAGTAAGTATAGGGTTGCCACTTCCGAGGGCCTACTCTGTTTCAAACGAAAACGAAATTTCGGACGAAGTTGGCGTATTTCCTACTACGTTTCTCATTGATTCCGACATTTCTTACGAACGAAAATTGTTTGACGTTTAGATTCGACGACGACGAAGATTTCGTTTTCGTTTGAAACAGAGTAGGCCCTCAGATTCTAAATAAAAGCTGATGAAGGTTACTTGTTTTGTTTGTATTGAAGAGCCAATCACAGCTCTGATCGTAACGTAAACATGGGAAATCGTGGGCAGAGAAACCCCATTTAGTATTAGCAAAACCATGAAAAAGCAGAGTCATTCTCATAAATAAAATTAATACAAAACAAACACTACCTACATCGTTACATCGAAAATAAAAAGTGTTTTACGCTTACAAACTTCAATATCTTACAAGGAGTGGTAACCACTGACAATCAATCTTGCCTTCATTGATAAAAGACGTAAAAACACACTTCTAAATACCTTGGCTGAACGAGAACGAAAGAATCTCTGACTAGTCCGAATAGACGGGTGGCAAGCGTGGCAACCCTATCTACCGTAACATAACAAGACCGCAACATGTAATTAGATAGGTACACATAGGGTTGCCAACTTTTTGTACAGAAAAAGAGTATACTAAAGTCGTGGAAAGAAAACAAACACTATAATTAGGAGAAGAAAAAAAGTATTTTGTGTTTTTTAATTCTCGCGGAGCTGGCTTTCTCATTTATCGTACGAAACGCATTTATAATAGCTGCTTTACGCCGCCGGTCTTCTGTGGCAGAGTGGTACGACCCCGGTTGAGCCAGCCCGTTTATGAGCTGCAGCCAATTGGCTACAGCTTGGCTAAACCACCAATAAAAAAAAAATCTTCTGTTTGTTTACTTCACCTTCACGGCTTGACTACCCGAAGGGGTATGCAAAGGTGTACCTACTGCTTCGTACGCCTAAATAGTGCATTAAGTTATAACAATAATAAAAATCTTTTACGGATCCGTTCCGTTTAATCCGGATCGATCTGATTATAACCGGTTTGCGTCAGTCGAGTGACGCATATGCCGAAGGGCTCTCCAAGGTCCGTTAGGTATAGTAGGTATAACAGTTACGTAACTCCAGGGCTTGGTATGGGTTGAGGCTATTCAATAAGACTACCTAATTCCATCAGTGACAATAATACTTCGCAATTTCAGACTATACCCCATTTATTATAACATTAGAAAATAGAGGCTCGTAGAAGCAGGGATCCAAAACATTTTATTTCAAAGTCAAAACAACTTTTATTTAGAGTGGTTACATTAAAATTGTTTTCACATAAAACAATGCTAAATACTTCGATAACCAAAATAAAAGTACTTTTTATACCATGTTTTATTTATAATAACATCGTATCACACATTTTAAGCTGACAACAAAAAGTTAATGAAAAAATAAAATGATGGTGAAATGAGTCAATGACAAACACTGACAGAAAATTATTTACGTCAATTTCATAGACAACATAATCCGACAAAATTAGAAATACCCTGCTGTCATAACCTCTGAACGGATTAGGTAACATTTTAGATTTGTTAGGATTATAGTGGAACGAAACACGTTCCCGGTATTGTTCACCCCTGCTTCTTTTAGGTTTTTAGCATTGACACTTAATTTTAAATTGGACTGAAATGATAATATTTAAATGAAAGACAATTTATTTTATAATATAAATAATTAAAAGAATTACAGTTAGGTGTGACAAGCTGGTATATAAATAGATTATAATAAATTCGACGTCAATCATAACTGTAACATGTTATTTATTTGTACTTTTGTTACAAAGTGGACACTAAAAATAACCTTTTTTAACTTCTGTCTAATGCTATAATAAATGGAGTATAGTTTCATTAAAACTGACCTAGTATACTTATCTATAGGTAGAACAGAAGGGCTAGACAAGTGGCTGACGTCTACAAGCGTTCCTTGAAATAGCTACGCTTCATGTACCTATGGTAATGACATAAGTCACGTGATCTACAACGATCTATAACTATCTAGCAACTTGTTGTTGATCTACATAGCGTCGTTTGACATTTCCATACATAGTGAAGTCTATTCTATTCTATTCTATTCGATTAGCGTTCATGCCACTTATCTAGGAGGACAGGTACACAATTAATTAAGAATAAGTACTGACGTATAGAGTAAGATGGCATTAACCTTGTCTAATTATTATTTAAGTCTGTCATTTACCGAAGAATAGAAGAGAAAGAATGATCATTTTCTTTTGTTAACGTTATTTGTCAACACCTCACATAGAAACAATGGCAAACAACGTCAAATTGTAAACACGTTATTTAGATATTTACACAATTTGGCGGAAAATACCGCTAGAGTTGGCTCGATGCCATCGCCATGTCTAGGTCAATGTTGTAAGCTTGCATTCATGCTCTATTCTCTATTATTGGTCTTCTATAGATACCATAGATTTAAAAGTAGTGACGTAAATAGTGACATCTTCGGATGCGCGTTAACGATTTTCTTTAATCGATTAAAACCAGAGTTGTTACGAAAAAATCACCTTGTTTTTAAACACCTTGTTTAAAATATGTTTTAAACATTTAAAACATGTTTTAAACACGGTGATTTATTCGTTCTGATTTAAATCAATGTTTTAAACAATGATTTAAACACGTTTTAAATAGTTTTCATTTTAAATGTCCTGTTTTTTTGCAACTCTGATTAAAACCATGCGGAGGATGTAGATGTTAGGAATTAAATAGGGCTTAACTAGGTAGATGTGTAGGATAAATTAATTACATTTTCTGTACTCAAAAGTGGTTTGTAAACGGTCGGTAAAAAATGCATCTTGCTGGCAACTCCTCAGTAATATTTACAGCGGCTTTCTTATTGCAATTAAATTGAGCCAAAGAAACATTATACCCGGCGATGTTGGATATTGATATCGGGCACATGCAACTAGTTAAAATTTAATCGCAATGTTGCAGAGTTATTCGGTAAAATTGTAATAAATGTGCCGAGTTACACGATAGGTACAATTGCAGCATGTGTACCGGGCTACATGATACAATTGCGAAACGTGTACCGGGCTACATGATACTATTGCAAAACGTGTGCTGAGGTACACGGTACAATTGCAGCATGTGTACTAGGTTCCATGATAACATTGCAGAACGTGTACCGGGCTACACGATACTATTGCAGCATGTGTACTAGGTTCCACGGTACTATTGCAGCATGTGTGCTCAGCTATACGGTACAATTGCAGAACGTGTACTGGGTTCCACGATACAATTGCGGAACGTGTACCGGGCTACACGATACTATTGCAGCATGTGTACTGGGCTACACGATACAATTGCAGCATATGTACCGCGCTACACAATACAATTGCAGCATGTGTACTAGGTTCCACGGTACTATTGCAGCATGTGTACTAGGTTCCACGGTACTATTGCAGCATGTGTACTAGGTTCCGCGGTACTATTGCAGCATGTACCGGGCTACACGATCAAATTGCAGCAAATATAGCGCAATTACACCCCAACTATCGGAAATAATTCAACATCTTCAAAATTATGATTTTGTTCACAATCACCATCACACGCCATCATCACTTATCATCATCATCATCATCATTTATTCACGCCTACGTGATAAAAGACACCTCATTATCCGAATTCTGCGAAAATTTCGTTAAGATGACCGTGTCGGTCGAATTCGGACGTTTGCACCCTCACGTAAGCAAGTCCTACGTGTAAACTGCGAGCACGCTTGCAAAGCGTGTTAATTATTGATTTAATACACAATAATAATATTTTTATATCATAGTGATTTATGATTCAAATATACGGTAACTTTAGGATATTATAATCATCAATAATGTATAGGTTTTTATTGGTTAGCTATAAAATATGAAGCACGATTACCTGTTAGTACGAATTCGTGCGTGTTCGTCATAGTAACATGGTTTGTACTGATGAAACTTACTGATGAACTTACTGATGAAACTTACTGATGAACTTACTGATGAACTTACTGATGAAACTTACTGATGAACTTACTGATGAACTTACTGATGAAACTTACTGATGAACTTACTGATGAAACTTACTGATGAACTTACTGATAAAACTTACTGATTGTCTTTGTGTTATAAAAAAATCAATGCATATTATGTAAATATGTTTTATATGCAAACAGAAACAAATCAATGCAAAGATACAATCAAAATCCACCCTTTCTTATTATGCCGTCCGAAGGCCTCTGGCAAGGTTAAACAACTGCTGCCCACACAGGAGTAACTATAGTCCGCGACAGGTCGAGATGACATTCGGGTTATGAGCTTTCTGCAGAATAAAATCCGAATCAAAATTAGCAGGACCCGTTAAACAATTAAAATCGCCCACTAAATTATTAAATTAAATTATTCTGTTGCGTTGCGGGACCCGCTAATTTTGATCCGGATTTTAGTCTGCAAAAAGCTCATAACCCGAATGTCATCTCGACCTGTCGCGGACTATAGGTATGTTGGAAAAGTTACTAGATATTTATTTTTATAGAATAAAGTTCATATGCCGTATCTACGAGTATGAGTAATAACGGACTTTGAACAATAATAACATGGGTACTTCGATATTTCAATACATAACAAAGGCATGGTACAGGAAAATTGGAACTGCTCCAACAGCAAGCTGTTAGGACAAGAACTCATATTGTTACCGGCAGACCATAGAGCTTAGAAAATAACAATGTATCTCAGTGTGTTTAAAAACATATAATAATGCCCAAATCCTGCTAGGCTATTCTGTAACGTCATACTCACTTCGCACGCGTGAATTTTCTAGTGAAATGTCAAATTTCAATACAAAATTTGACATATCACCTGCAAATTCACGCGTGCGAAGTGAGTTTGTCGTTACAGAATAGCCTAGGAGAACTCAATTATATAAAGAATAAACCAATACAAACCTAAATAAATATAAAGCTATCTCGCGATTCTGAAACGGGCTTTGAGTGAGTAAAAAAAAATTTACTCTTATGGCCTGATTCTAAATCTTCACAAAACTCTTATGCACCAAATAAATATGGCGTTTTGACAGATATGCTATGGAAAATCTGTTAAGAGGTCAAATTTATTTGGTGGATAAAAGTTATATTATGACGATACTGAAACAGGCCCTTTAATAAAAAAAAAACAACTAAATGCTCAAACGCTTAGTTCTCAAGTATTGTGAACTTATTATATCAATGATCTACAAATCATTACGCTAAAATGAATGGTTATGTGTTCAAGTGATTAACATCATTCACATACATTTTAGCGTAATGATTAATCATTTCCATACATTTTAGCGTAATGATGAGTAGAAATTTATAATGATAGCAACAATATAGGTACAGTAGGTATAAATCTTCCGTTGTTACAAATAATAATGACAGAAGAAAGAGAATCATAGAGTGTAGAAATAGCAACAAAGTAAATGTTTGGAAGCAACTTCTTTGTTGACTAATTTACTCAAATTATTCATGCATAAATCGCAAATCACAGTGATGATGGACATTAGTCATCATTCAGTTTCAACCTAGCAGACCTGACGTAAGAGGAAGTTCTAAAATAATAATAATACTGCAAAAGGTTTTATTATGATAATGTAAGTATTATTAGTCATTACCATATCTTTACTTCTTTACTAAAAAAACATAATAATAATGACAGTAATTAAATTATACCTCGCAAATACTTCCGAATCCTTGCAAAAAATCCTTCGTCTGATCAGAAAAAAATACGGAATTATTGTTATGTGAAAAAGAAGCAGCGTGGGAAGGTGGATCGATGACCTAGTGAAGGTCGCGGGAAACCGCTGGATGCAAGCAGCACTTGACCGGTCGTTGTGGAAAACCTTGGGGGAGGCCTTTGTCTAGCAGTGGACGTCTTTTGGCTGACATAATGATGATAAGTAATTTAAAAAATTACGTTCTGAAGAAGTCTCATAAAAATAACACAATTTAGAAAATATAGGTACCTATTCAAATAAAAAATCTCTATTACTCGTTTCCTTTTGACTTGTATACATTTTCATTTAACGCATTTTTACGTCCTAAAACGATTTCTACCTCACAAGATGTCCATTTTTTAACGTAAAAGGTGCTAATTGTACGCTTGTGCCACTAAAGCGGGTACACTCCATGCAATTTCGTATTTAATCAGTCGATTCGATTTGTTGAAGTCGAGACTGACTGTACTGTAAGTAGGCGTCAATTTGCCTCCTCATCGCGCAATCTGTGAAATCAACTCAAGTTGAATCAACGTATTGAATAAAAAATTTGCATCGTGAGTAGCCTTTACTGTCAGAGCCATAACACACCGGGACGCCATGGCGACGTCTCGCCAGCCACAGTAGCCAACTAATTCGTATTGAAATGTATGACAGGTATCATACCTGGCGACGGACTGGCGACGTCGCCAGTCAATACAAATTGTTTGGATATGTGGCTCGCAACGTCGCCATGGCGACTCGGTGTGTTATGGCTCTCAGTGTCATATACTATACATAGAATAGAGATAACTTGTCGGTGGGGTCGTTCCATTCATGTAGTTGGTTCTGGAAATAACCACGACAGTCGACACACTTCCTCGTCACCGGTTAATCGCAGTGATGGCCTCGTGGGTGCGGACGTGCAGGGTTGTCTGTCTTGAGTTTATGACACTCAATGACTAATAATAAACAATGCAGCGTGTATAATAAAAATATATTTATTAACCATTGTAATGATAACTTGAGTATTATCACGTTTATGTATGATTTTTAACCAAGTTTGAAAAAAATACTGTGTGCTTTTCAATAGATGAAATCAATAGGAATACTTTAAAAGTGAGAGGTAACCTAGATTTTTTACAAAAATGTATTGTACTAACATTAATCTTAGTCGATAGACATGTCAAAATAAGAAAATAAATATTAACACAAGAATTAAGATATAGTGCTAACCACCGAATGCTCGAATGAAAATTGAGAGCTGCTTACCTTTACAATTAAATGACAGGTAACGACGTCTCAAACTGCTAAGTTACATTTGAGTAAAATAAATAAATCAATAGATCTAACATTAAATAAAATACAAGACATTAAAAATACAATAGAACATGATGTCAAAAAGAACAATGCAATTATGCATAAATTAATTTACCTAATCACGTGGCAACCCTATCCAACGGATTTGTTTACATATATCTGTTTAATATTCACATCAAGTTGTATTAATGGCGCACGTTATTTTGTATTTACAACCCTTTGTAAACACGATTGGATATACATAGATGAGTAAATGCAATAAAGATATTGTGTTAATGTTGCAGAAGTTAAATTGTTAATTTGCTAAATTGTTAATTTGCTAAACTGTTTGTCACACGCAATATCACATGTTATAACCGAGGCGTTCGTCACAATAATTTGAAACATGATTTAAAACATCATTGCAAAATGGTTTGCGAATCGTAGCAGGCGATGATCCCATCCTATTTAGATAAAAATATGAGGCCTTCCTTTCATTGAGCTATGCACAAGCTATGCAACTGAGATGCAACCCATATGAGATAAAGAGATGAATATACATTATGGCGTTATTAGCTAGATATAAAACAATGTAAAAAAAGAGAAGCCCGCTGAGTTTCTTGCCGGATCTCAGTCGAGGTCGCGTTTCCGATCCGGCAGTAGAATTTAAGAAAAAATTTAAAATGACAATTTGTAAGTGCCCCCCGTAGGCCTAAATAAAATTGAGCGCACGCACGCGTGCAGTCGCGACTCTGGGTAGCGTGTGACTAAGTGGATGTCGGGCAATTACCTTGCATTCAAGTCGCATCTAAAGGTTTAATACATCTTCGACTAGATTCGGCGCTATTCCGAACTTTATTAGAGTAACATATCAACTGGCGACCTATGGGTCGCGTCTCAGTTGCGTAGCTTGTCAAAGAAAGACAAAAAAAATCGTGATGAACCTTATGTTTCGTACAAAATGTATCTTTCATTTGGAGAACTGTTTTCCATCTCGCGCACAAATTCGCGGAATCCTTGCCACGATCAAACAGATGTTTATCAAACAAAAACACGATCCAAAGTCCACACGCGCCCGCGCATCTCCAGATATCGACGTTATCGTACGCAGATACAATTCACGATAAATCCGATAGTGTTTTAGCTTGCCTTGGGAATTATGCCTTGAGTGGGGTAGACATGACTCAGATATCATGTGTGTAGTGTAGATACACATAATCTATACAACTAAATATAATTGAAGTGTCTGTTTGTAATGTCGAAATAACAGCTTTTTGTTCATGTTATTGGTAGTAGGACAGCAGTGATAGCCGACTGGTTAAGCTCGCGTCTTGCGGGCTTAAGGTCCTGTGTTCAAACCCTGGCTCACAACCCTGGATTTTTCGAAATCTATTTGTGAATCATAACTTTAATATGATTAACACTTGCGGTGAAGGAAAAACATCGTGAGGAAACCTGCATGTCTTAGACAAGTGAAATCCACCAACCCGCACTGGGCCAGCGTGGTGGATTATGGCCTGGATCCCCCTCGCATTGAGGGGAGGCCCGTGCCCAGCAGTGGGACGTTAAAAGGGCTAATGTTATTATTATTGTTGGTAGTGGAGCCAAATTGTAGCCAATTGACTGACACGTCTAGGGTAGCTAGTATCTTCCTCCCACAGAAGATCGGCGAAAAGTAGCTATCACAACTGCGCCCATCACCTCGTTTTCCCTCCCTCTGTCTCACTTCTGTTCAAGTCGGCAACTTGTAGTGATGGGATGTTCTCGATAACATTCTCACCCTCGGAAACTTACTCGTAAGAAATATTTTGGGTGACGTGATCCTAACTTTCAATCTTAAAAACAATTAAAACCACAATACTTGCATGTTTAATGAGGTTTATGCTAGTTTAACGTGCTTCAGAAGATAAATTCTCGAAAATTCTCACGAGTAAGTTTCCGAGGGTGAGAATGTTCTCGAGAACATCCCAATTCCCATCACTAGCAACGTGTTATGCCTTTGGTATTACAAGCGATTTTTACTAATCATTACGCTAAAATGTATAAAAATGACATGAGGTCTCGATGAATCTGAATATCCATATTTAGATTTGTTTGCATTACGTAGATGTACCATAAAGTTGTTATTATTGCGGAAACTTATCAGTTTTCTGGCATGCAGTCAACCACAATAATCTGTAAACATTTAAACACCATCAATATAAATAAATATCATCTCGAAGGTCTTAGCAATAGACCATTTAATGTTCGACCAATCAGAAACCAGTGATAATAATACAATCAGTTAAATTGATTATGTTTTATTGACTTATTGTTATGTGAGCACTCTCGGTCGTGCAGTAGACATCACAAAGAGGGATCTATGAAAACATTGAAATACTTACACCCGTAAGCAACACAAATACAGGGTGAAATCGAAATCGTGGGCAATATTATAAAATATGCCTCACCACATGATTCAGAATATTTTGGGAAAACAAATAAAAAAATCTATTGATTGAAAAATATTGCTCGGGTAAGCAAATAAGCAAACCAATTAACTGTTATAATAATATAATAAACGAACACTATGTTCCTTAACACTATTTGTTCACACGAACGGGAACAAATAGTATTAAGTAGCATAGTGTTCGTTTATTTGACTAAGGTACCTTTACATACCAATATTGTTTTTTTTTTATTGTATTTTTAATCATCATTTTAATCTCTTTTAGTCTGTAACGTGTGTGTATATGGGATATGATGCCTGCAATAAACATTTTTATTATTCTTATTATACCTTACCTGGGTAATATTTTTTTATCAATTGATTTGTTGATTAATATTCCCTAAATATTCTGAATCATGTGTAGAATCACCGTTTAAATTATTTCCCATGATTTCGATTTCACCCAGTATTATAATTCCGTACACAAAATATCAATTAAAACCGCGCAAACAGTCGAAGTCGTATTGTGTCCATGGACTCCATTTAGTAGGGCATACCATTTTGGACAGTCACTTGATTCCCTCTTTCTTGGCAATGTCTTTGGTTTTTAATGACTTTCAAAGCACACAATCAAAAATTTACTAATAATTCGTCAGATCTATTCTCTCGCCTGTCCTTACTCTCGGTTCGGTTATTTACTAAGTAATCATTAGTAATGACACATTTTAGTGTAATGATTCATTACGCTAAAATGTATGTGAATGACATACGCTTTATAAAAGTGGATCATGCTAATTATGTCATTTTTCCATTAAAGTGTTGAGATTTAGTGCCCTTGTTAATGTCGTACCTTATGTAGAGTAGGTAAGAAAAAGAAAACAGTAGGTACTTATCCTTGACATATTTTTTTACAGATTTAATAAAATAAGTTTTCCACTCGAAATGTATAGCTCCGACGTATGTGTCGGGCAATTTAATTTTGTTTCTCTTATTTTACAAGCTCCAACTACGCACACTTTATAATTAAAAAAAAAAACGAAGTAGGGTTAAAATGGTCTTTTTTTTTTTACTCGAATAAAATATCCAGTAGAGCTTTTTATCATTTTATATTTTTTATTTATAAATCTTCCTCGTTCCCTCAATTCTGAGGATCGCGACTATTGCGGATGACCTTCCAAATGTCCCGCCATGTAAGAACTGCCGCCTACAGCGACACTTACACTATTATATAATTTCGAAATTATATTATTAATAATTTTTGTTATTCATAGATACTCGTTGACGTAGGAAATTACTATTATCATAATAATAACATTAAAATTACAATTAAGTTATTTATGTGAGGTTATCTTAGCAGCTCACGTGATTGTCAACTACAGGGGAGATTGGCATTATAAATATACCTACTGTCATTGAACAACCTCACATTTGGGATCCGTATAAATAATGAAAAACCGGTCAAGTGCGTGTCGGACTCGCACATAAAGGGTTCCGTACCGCCGCAGAATAAAAACGTCAAAAATATCAAGTTTCTTGTATGGGGAGCCTCTTTATTTTTAAATGTTATGTTCTTTTTAGTATTTGTTGTTGTAGCGGCAACAGAAGTACACATTCTGTGAAAATTTCAACTCTCTACCTATTACGGTTCGTGAGATACAGCCCGCTGACAGACGGTCAGCGTAGACTTAGTAATAGGGTTCCGTTAGCACCTTTTGGGTACCCTTAAAACGATTCAAGATGCTACAAACTTATCTTTTCCGTTGACCGCGGCGCTAGTGTCCATGGAAAGGTTGAAATTTGCTTAGTGACTATATTTGGCCACATGCACGCATAACTTTGCATTCCTAGCCTTGACTCTGTTTTACCAACGAACCAGTTTATTGATTATGCATGAATCTGTCTCGTAACTTGTTTGTTTATTTACAAAATCTGCTAAATTCATTGTAATACCCCGATCGATAGTACATACATACATATACTCACGCCTGTATCCCAAAGGGGTAGGCAGAGACTATTGATTGCCACGTGCTACGATTCTGACACACCTCTTTTGCTTCATCCACATTCATACATCTTCTCATGCACTGCCGTCGGTTGAGGGTGCTTCGGACTTGACCTTTCTGGAAGAGACCATTGATTTGGCCGTGAAAAGTTCTCCTTGGGCGCCCTCTTCCGACGCATCCACTTACTTTCGCTCCGTATATCTCTTTCGTCAAGCGACTTTCACTCATCCTCTCTACATCCTCATCCTCTCTACATCCTCATCCTCTCCCGATCGATAGTCTCGCATTATATTCTAATAGGAAGAAATGTGAGAATAGAAACATGTTTTTATGGCTCCGTACCCAAAGGGTGCCAACGGGACCCTATTACTAAGCCTACGCTGTCCGCCTGTACGTCTGTCAGCGGGCTGTATCTCACGAACCGCAATAGGTAGAGGGTTGAAATTTTCACAGAATGTGTATTTCTGTTGCCGCTACAACAACAAATACTAAAAATAAAATTAATAGTATTTTTATTAATAAAAAATCATACTTCCAAATTGATTAAATTTCGTAACATCTTTATCGTGTCAGAGGGCCTACTCTGTTTCAAACGAAAACGAAATTTCGGACGATATTCGCGTATTTCCTATTACGTTTCTCATTGATTCCGACATTTCTTACGAACGAAAATTGTTTGACGTCTTCGTCGTCGTCGAATCTAAACGTCAAACAATTTTCGTTCGTAAGACATGTCGGAATCAATGAGAAACGTAATAGGAAATACGCGAATATCGTCCGAAATTTCGTTTTCGTTTGAAACAGAGTAGGCCCTCTGGTTTTATAATGTTTACTTTAAAATATGTAAATATTATTTGGTTATCGCCTTATGTACGATAGTGTGCGAATTTTATATTTTAAGAAGTTTCTTGATACAGTAGAGATAATGTTGCTGATATCTCCCCATGTAGTTTGTTATTATTAAATGAGTAGGTATACTACAAGTAATATATTCAATCAATCTCATATAAGACACCTATCTAGGCGGCAAGAATATCAATGTTTCTCGTTAGATCTTTTAGGCCTTAATTCTTTTTGTATCTTCCTTTAAGTTATACACTGAGAAAAAAAATTACGATAACAAAATGGTTTTTGTAGTTCCTAATAGTCTTTTTAGTATGTTTTACTAAACGTTTTGTATTTACAGCAAATGTTTTATAAATGTGAGACATTACATAAAACATTTGCTGTAAATACAAAACTTTTAGTAAAAAATATTGAAAACACTACTAGAAATTACAAAAACCATTTTATTGTCGTAAAATTTTTCTCAGTGTACCGGGTGAATTTGAAATCATGGGTATCCTTTTAAACGATGATTCTACAGAATTAAATTCTACATGATTCAGAATATTTAGGGAATATTAATAAACAAATCAATTGACAAAAAATATTACCCGGGTAAGGTATAACCGTTAACTGGTTTGCTTATTTGCTTACTCGAGCAATATTTTTTTATTAATAAATACATTTTTTTTATTTGTTTTTAAAATGTTCTGAATCGTGTGCAGAGTCATAGTTTCAAAGGATGCTCATGATTACAAATTCACCCTGTATACGAAAAAAATACGTTAGTAAAGTCACATTTTTCATTGAAAAATAGGTATACCACAGATTTGCTATTCGCATGCACTCATTGACACCGGGCGACCTCGTTCCGTCGCGCGTGCAGCTTGCGCGCGCGCATGTATGGCGGATAGTATATCTGTGATATGAGTTGCGTCGTCGAGGCCGGTGATTCATTTGTTTATTTATCTCTATGTCCTTGTGGTAAGGATATTATGACAGTGTAACGCCGGCTCCACATTCATTCCGCGAAGGCCCGCGAATACATTGTTCTCGATGCGTTAACAATCGGGCTTTCGCGGCGAGTGTTGAGCCGGCATAAGGTACAGTGTGTAAATGTGTATATAAGGATCAGTAGCCCGATTCACGTAAAAACAAATTTAAATGTAACGTCACGACTTTTATCCCCATTCGGGGGTAGTCAGAGGCTTGAGTGGCCATACACCACCACATTGTGGATGTATTAACCAACTCAAAGCCCACGTTTCACCAGATAGTCAGAACCCAACGTGACAGGTGGTGAACCTTGTCGCCGTGTATACAAGAACTGACATTACCTAATCCCAAGGGATAGGTAGGTTTCCTCACGATGTTTTCCCTCACCGTAACCTCACGTAAAAACAAACTATCCAAATAACGCTGAAGTTCGAAAGTCGTTCGATCGAAATCCTATCAAAAGTTGGTATCGACGTGTTCCTTGAACGCAGTTCGATAAGACTTCAACGCAAACGTTTACAACGAAAAACGGTTACTCAACGACTTGTTGCCACGACGAAAAGGCTATCAACGACTATATCGCTACAATATCGTTACGGTTTTTTATTACGTGAATCGGGCTACTGGACGATAAGTGCTACTTATAAAAAGGCTGGAGGTTGTTTAGTCCACTTCAGCTTTAGAGAGGGGTTATTATAATAATGTTAATAAATGTTTTTATTCTGGTGGCAAGGACTCATAATGTTAGTACAGCACTTAAATCTATGTTAGTATCAGAATAACAATTATTTATACCTAGATATCATTAGAAAGTATCGATATTGTACTCATGAGTAGTATCGATACAAAAGTATCGATACTTCTATTAGGGCCTAAAGAATGAATACTGGAACAACGACGAACAAGCGGTATGAGTGAGTGAACGAACAATTTCGAACGAAATCTAATATTTTAGAAGGTTTGACATGATTGAACTAGATGGCGTGGCATTGCCATTAAATGACCAGTTATAAGTAGGTAATTTCTAAGAGTTATTCGATACTATCTGTCAAAAACGTACTATTTGAGTAAAAGTATCGAGTTTAAAAGTATCGGTATCGAAAGGAAAAGTATCGATACTTTTCTAGTCCTCCGTGGGAGACGTAAAGCCGTATTATGGGAAACCGCTAACCCAGTGACTGATAATCCCTGAGATCATAATGTATCCCATTGTCGTACCGCTTCGAGTGTGTACGTCTAACGTATCAGATGTCCTTTTGTTAAGGCTAATGATATCTCGACAAATAACAATATTATCACTGGCCGTGTAAATAGCTCGTAAACCTGTTGTTTGATGGATGTAAACTGTTTGTTATACACTTGTATTGAATCTGTTGCACAAACTTGAGGTAAAAACTTATTAGTGATGTCATTGATGTGTTATGTATTTTTATTTAGCAGATATGTTACCTCCTCACATTGCACTCACCACTGCATGTAGCGAAAACACATCAATTATCGCACTCTCAATTTGACAACCAACTTCAAGGCATTTTGACAGCAGGCTAGGACACGCAACAAAACAAGACTTGTCTCGCATTATGTCGCACCGAGTCGCTCGCTCGCTTACTAAATGCATAGGAGAGAATGAGACAAAATCGATTTATCTTGGTTTTTGTCTTGTCACGGTTGGCTATGCTACGAGTGCAGAAGATGAGCCGTATTAGCAGTACCGACATGTTTTCAACATTATTTTCTGCGAACGACTGAATCGTACCGTGTCCATGTACTCCATTTAGTAGGACATATTTTCCCAGTAACATGGCTCTCTCGTGCAATAAAGGAAGCAAAAAAAAAATGTCCGTCTACTGTTTATGGAGGAATAATAATTTTAAAGTCGATAAATGATCCTTTCACCCTATAGTGCGTTCACAGTTATTTTACCTCTGACATTTACCTTATTTATTTATTTTTGAAAAATGTAGTCTATATTAGGTTTTTATAAGTCATGTAGCCTGTAGAATAAAGCCTAATCTACAGTTCATGGTCTCAAAGGCCAAGTTTAAAGGCTGACTTTGCGTTTTACAAAAATAAAATGAGAAACGTCAGAGGTAAAATAACTGTGAACGGAGTATACAAGATTACGTAATAGTGTTGTTATCGCCACATGCATGAATAAATTGAATCGATCGATGTTTAATCGATTTAACATCAATGCATTTTACTGTTTACGATTGAACGCTTCAAGCTACATTAAGTACCTACATTCTTTTCTGATAGCTATTTGACACTTAAGTCCCTACTCAAACTTGTGGTAGAGGCAAGCTGTAGCCAATTGACTGTAGCTCATATACGGACTGGCTCGACCGGGGTAGTACCACCCTCTCACAGAAGGTCGGCGTAAAGTAGCTATTACAGCTGCGCCCAACACCTCCCCTCTTTCTCTCCCACTCTGCGATGCCTTTCGTATTGCAAGCATCTATAGACTACCGTAACTGTTTAACACCAGGCGGGCCGTACGCATGTTTGCCACCTTAGCAACAAAAAAAACGTAATCCTAAAAGATAAACCAAGTTGGCAATGACCACCTAAGTAGATAATGCTATGCTATCTCTTTATCTACCTTATCTAATCTTCTTAATCATAAATAATGATTAGGTACTCATAGTTATAGAAGTAATGCAATAAAAAATCAATAAAATCGATGTAAAATCGTGACGTAGAAGGGTGACACTATCGAGAAAATAATTTATTACTTATCCACTTACCTACCTATTTATCGAATTACGTAATTTGAATCTCGAACGACTTGCTTACAGTAGCTTGCGTTCATTAATTGATTATTTTAATGAATGTGAATTAACTAAGTTTCTATGTATAAACACTTTTTTGAAATAAGTTTTACTTACCATTATTAATTATTGTGGCACTGGCTTATTAAAACTTTTTTTAAAATTAATAAGCGTGTTTTCCTTCGGTAACTTCGATTTGCGCGGGAAAGCGATCAGCTGACGCGGTTCCGCCATCTTGTTTATTTATACCGCGACTGACGTCACAACAACATGTCGGGATTCACGATAATTCGATTATTTGTTGATATTATCGGTTACCACTTCGTTCTAAAGCCTGCAGATGCGAAGATAACATGTTTGTTTATGTTTTAGCGCAGTTCAACTTGTTTGATGTAGTGTGACGTAACGATTCTATTTTAACGTCATCTGTTCTGTTATTTTTTTTTAGTTACATGGGTTCACGGTAGTAAAAAAATGGATCCTTTTTAAAAATTGAATAAACAGTATCATAGACAAAGACATTACCAAGAAAGAGGAAGACATGGTGCTCGCCAAGTATGTCCTAGTAAACGAAGTCCATGGACACAGTACGACTCAGGCGTCGCTTGTCGAAACACGAGCCAGGCCGAGTACGAGTGTGTACATGGTGCCCTCGCTCATCGTGTCTCGCGGCCCTTGTTCGCTCTCGGAAGCGTGTCGGTTTTTCGCTCGAGTCAAAGAGTTTATTCTAAGTCCATAGAAATACAAGGAGTGTGTACATGGTGGAGCCTCTACGCTAGAGGCACGCGAGGCGACGAGACGGGCGTGTACAGCCGGGGTTAAACTTTCCACTAAATTATTTGTATCTATGAAGCTCCAAAGTGTATGAAGTCAATATAATCTTGGAAATTACGAGAATGCTGGCGCAGTGTCAACGGACGACACTGATAACGTATTTATTTAGATCATGCGACGTCATGAGCTTGCGAGAAAACGCAATCAGCTGATTATCGTTTCGAGAAGAGGATTACCTATCAATATTTTTAAACGTCAATCAAATTCACAACTGTCATAGTTAAGTTGGCATTGGAAACTGTCTTCTTAACCAAACTGGAAACTGGATAGGGCTCATACCCAGAGCCGTGAAACTATGAAAAAAAACACTTGAAAGTATGTGTTATTTGCTACCCTGTGACGTCATGGAGATTTGTAGGGTGTTTTATACCGAGTCCCGTGACAAAAGGTTTTTTTTAACAGAAAACCATGCCTATATTTTGTATCTTTTAGACATGAAATAAGTATTTTAAACTAATAATAATCTTTTAAAAATAACAAGATAAAGTAAAATTTAGGAGGTTGGAATAGTTTGGGCATGTGATGAGAATAGGTGAATATTAATTACATTAGCAGGAGCCATATTTAAGATGTAGGAAAATACCGTATTAAAAGGTGGTATGTTTCATTGGATAGTCTGACGTCATTTGGCATGCAACCCATGTTAACCACGATTTTACTTCAGGCAAATTATTTTAGTACTGGCTTTTTCCTCCCAATTATAAAATTCTAGGTCGTCCAACGAATTGAACGCAAATAAACGCGTTCACGTTATTTTTATAAAATCTTTACTTTAAGCCTTGCGCATGTACTGATTGAGGTCCGCGATATGCGCAGGAGTTGAACCGACCTTAAAGATAAAGAAGAAGAAAAAAGAAAAGAAAGATTCAATAAAGATCTTCTTTCTTTCTTTTCTTTCTAAATTTTTATTTATTTCTATTGTACAAAAGACTATGACTAAGTTCATGGGATGATCTCCCTCCCGAAGTCTGTCCTTTGCACTACAACATGGGGTTCTGCAAAGGGCATGGTTACAGGTTTCTAAAAGGTTGGCGCCGCGTCTCCTTCCCTTAAGTTGCAGATGTCCTGGGCGGCGGTTAACACTTACCATCAGGTGGACCGTCTGTCAGTGTGCCTTCCTTGGCAATATAAAAAAGTCTTTGAGGTCAACGACATTACAATGTCACTACTCACAACGTAATGGATTTACATGCAATATCTACGTAAGTAACAATGATGTAACCTTGTTAAATAGTCCATTCACGAATAACCAGATTTGTATTATCCGAAACATTAGTCCGGCATACAACTGTCATTCATTTGTCAAGCTGTTGCTAAATAAACTATAAAATAATTAAAATAGAAGTGTCTGTTTGTAATTTCAAAAAAATTGCTTTTGGACCGACGACCGACCGGGTAAAGGTCGCGGGAATCCGCTGGATGCGGGCAGCGCAAGAGCAGTCATTGTGGCGAACCCTGGGGAGGCCTATGTCCAGCAGTGGACGTCTTTCGGCTGAGATGATGATGATGATGATATGAAATTGTAAAAAAAAAAAATGTTATGGCCAATCTCCGAAAAGGTGGGACCGATTTTGAGGGAACGTCCAATGGCAGATAGCTGATGTTATAAAGAGTAACTTAATCTACTTTTATATTAGCAATCATTAACAATGTATTTTTTAATTCCACGCGTATGAAGCCACTGTCACAGGTAGTAAGAAATACAATGTCAGACAAAACTTCCTTCCATTACTATTTATAGAAAGTTCAAAGGCCATCGTGGTGTAAGTGTAATATATTTCCGGCATTTCCGTACTGCGCGCCAAAACAGATCCATTCAGACTACGGACTTCGATCGTCTTAGTGATACCTAATCTGTGGCTGGGATCAAACATGTGACTCATACTAGAACATAAACAGAATATTCTACGGAAAATGTAAACAGGATTTTCCATCGCACAGTAGTGATGCTGCTCGATAGACCACTAAGTATCGATAGTTTCAATAATATCGATAGCATAAAATGTGGTAATAGTATTGAAGAAAAGTAATAGTTTCGATAGTATTAAGCCTTGATAGTCGCTACGATATTGACACTATCGATACTGTTTCCGTCCCGGAAGAGTTTACTATCGATACAATCGAGTATCGTATCGATACTATTTCAAGTCATCAATACTATTACCACATTTAATGCTATCGATATCCTAACTGATTTTCAAGGTCAACTATCGATAGCGATACTATCGATATTTTGGCGTCACTAACGCACAGCGCGTCGTCGCGTCGTAGACTAGACGTTGTTTTTTTAGTCATCATTCGAGGTAAACAGTCAAACAAAATAAACACTATAATTAAGAAAAGAAAAAAATCTTAAGAGTTGCAAAACAGGTTTTGTTTGAAATGAGTGTAGTTGTTAGTAAACAATGACTTTGAAATGCGTCGTTTTGTTAACATACTTGAACAGTGCTGATTATAGACTTAGAGGTTATTTGAAATATGTAAAAAAAAAAATTACGTCACGACTTTTATCCCCATTCGGGGGTAGTCAGAGGCTTGAGTGGCCATACACCACCACATTGTGTAGGTATTAACCAACTCAAAGCCCACGTTTCACCAGATAGTCAGAACTAGAGAATACAATCCCGAATCCCGGGATCCCGGGATCCCGGCCGTTTTCTGGCCCCGAAAATCCCGGGACTGTACTTGGCTAATCTCGGGATTTTCGGGATTGCCACAAACAGGTCTAGTTTAGTATTAGACGTGAAATGAGCCTGTTTGAAAATGGAGGAGTTCGTGGATATTACCTAGAAACAGCATATAAGTATCTATTTGTCTATTCATTCAACCAGTATAGAACCTGAGCGAGCGATTTCAGCTGCTGCTTATGTTGGCAATAAACTACGAAGCAGGCTTGGAAGTGAAACATTGGATGCTTTGATATTTCTGAGATTGTATTTTTGAAATTCTAAAAAGATTTTTGCTTTGTCTTTTTTATTTCTTACAAAAGTATGGTTTTTTGTATTGTCTTTTTTGTTTTCTTACTATTATTTGTGATTTGTGCTGTGCAACAATATTAAAATAATTTTTAAACAAATTACTCAAGTTTTTTTTACTTGAGCCCAATTGGAAACCACTTAGTCTAATCCGGGATAGTCCCGGGATAGTCCCGGGATAGTCCCGGGATTACGCATCAAAAATCCCGTAATCCCGGGATTGAAAAATATGCTCGGGATTGTATTCTCTAGTCAGAACCCAACGTGACAGATGGTGAACCTTGTCGCCGTGTATACAGGAACTGACTATTACCTAATCCCGAGGGATAGGTAAGTTTCCTCAAAAACTTTTAATTTAGCTGTAAACGTGATGGACTCAGCAGTACAATGCGATTAAAATAGGTATAGGACGGGCTCTCGGCTAACTTCACTCATAAGAGTACGGTACCAAGTACTATACTTATGAGTGAAGTTAGCCGAGAGCTTGTACAAGTTCCAGTTGTGACGTCACACCACGGCGCTTGGCCGGTCCTATTCTTATATTTATCGCATAATAAGACAAAACATCAAAGCAAAGACATGACCAAGAAAGAGAGACATGCGACTGTTCAAAATAGTATGCCCTACTATAGGAAGTCTATGGGCACAGTACGACACAGTGGTTCGCGGATAATAATGTTGAAAATATGTCGGTATTGCCGATACGGCTCATCTTGTGATACGCATCAAAATGCCTTGAATTGCGAGTGTGATAACAGATGTGTGAATGTCGCTGTATGTAGTGATGCTGAGCACAAGTCTAGTGATTGCAATGTTAGGACGTACTATATCTGTTTTAATGATATATCAATGATCCCAAGGCACTTTCAGTAAATATCTATAGTCTGATGAATAATTCAGTGGAGTAAAATGACAGCTTTTTATGTCAAACGTAAAAAATAATTTGATCCGTTCATCATGAATAATGTTGTTTTTATGATTCTGGTTCTAATTAATTCAATTTTATTTACTAAAGAATAACAACATGATCACTCATAAACAATAGATTCAATTAAAATATAAATTCACATTTATAGCTGTCATTTTACTCCACTGAATTATTAATTAGACTTTAGTAAGTAAGTGCGTCAGAAGCACAGAGTAAAGACTAAAGAAAGAGGTGTCCTTATTAGATATATGTATGAAAAAAAACGTGGTCATTGTTTTTTCATTTTCATTGTTCTATCTACCGGTAAATAGTTGAACTACTCGCTTCGTTTTATGTCGATGTTAGTACTAGGCCGACCACTCGGCCGACTTGCTTAGGGCCAGTCCCCTTAGTAATTGGTCCATGGTCAGAAGTTACGGTGAACCTGAATTACAATAAGAAAATTTTTCGTATGAATGTGTCATTTGTACGTAAACATGTTTTTGTCTGTTTTTTCGCCATCTGTTTTCGTAGAACTCCGTCTCAGAGAATTAATTTATGCCATTTATTCATTGATGTATAATTTTAGGAGATATTGTACCTCCTAACATTGCAATTCCTAGATTTGTTCTCAGCGCACTACATGCAGCGAAATTCACACTGCTGTTATCACACTCGGTGGTACTACCTCGGTCGAGTCAGCCCATTACGAGCTGCAATCAATTGGCCAGAAAAAAAAATTATACTAATAATACGCTGAAATACTTGCGCTGCCACGTTGAATATATCATATTTGGCGCCAAAACTCTATGGACTTTGGCCGACATGCGGTTGCCGCCATTACTTGAGAGGCTGAAGGACATCTTTGTTTATAAACGGAATCGGTACAAAGTACATTGTACTCTGTATAGAAGGTGTTTCTACGTGACAGAATGAGACGATGAACTAGTGACGCGCTAAACCAACGAGTTAGAGAAGGATGGGGGGTACCGGAAAATATTTTAGAACAAAAGGACATAGACAAAGTATTTTTTTAATATTTTTATTTATTTTATTTTTTCTTCGTATGGCTTCGCTTTTCGCATATAGCCAGTGTCAATTAAATCATATATTTCAAGTTTTATTTACTTTATTTTTTCTTCGTATGGCTTCGCTTTTCGCATATAGCCAGTATCAAGTAAATTATATATTTCAATTTATTTTGGCTGCGTCAAGCACGGAAAGACCGAGGCTAGGCCTAAAATACCCCCCAAACTCTAAAAGTAAAATGGCGGGTAGTTCACTGAAATATTACCAATCTTCTTGGGGAACTATTCGAGTTCCAACCCGGTATCCTAGGAATAGAATCACTCCATTTAGCCCACCTCTTCGCAAAACGGTCTTTGGATCTAATTCCCCTATATCGAGGCTATGCAAACTTGTCAATGAATACAGTGACATTGTAGACATACACTTTGACCCACCCAACTGGCTCCGCTATACCATTGGCCGTATTCCTAGCAGCTAATATTTTTGTTTTTCTGTTTTAATTTTTGTTTGCTTAGTTATAATTACTGTAATATTTTTTGTTTTTTTTTTATAATGTTTAATTACACTTTTAGTTTTTTTTCATATATATTTAGTTAGTTTTAATAGCACTTCTTGTTTTTCACTGCATGCTTTCTCATATTTTATTTGTTTTCACAGTATTATTATTATAATTTGGTTCCATCTTTATTGTACATGTTGTGTTTACCTTTAATTGCTTGTTACGTTTAGTTCATGTTTGTGGTTTGTAATTCTTTGAATGTGTTAATGTAAACTAGCGTTGGTAAGCCTATTAAATAAATAAATAAATAAACCTGAAAATCATGTTTCACCACTTTTGTTGCAATTACTCACACTCACGGTCATTTAGGAACATATAATGGTTAATATTCCACCAACATTACACATTATAATACAATGATACACAAGTTTTGGAAATTAAAACAAAAATGACGACATCACTTTTCCACTTCCCGCCAAAAAGTATTTTAATTGTCAGAAGGACATAGACAGTATATTTTTTTCATTTACCTTATTTCGTCAAGTACTTAATGTAATAAATTCTATAAGTTATATGCTGTTATGTATTCGTTTAAAGCAATGACGCAGCATACCTTACCTAATACCTACACTGCTATTGTTACATATTTAAATTCAATGAATATTGATCAATTGCCATCTACTGGGTAGGTATGTATGTATGTAGGTACATCAATAGAATTATATTTGCATACAATAATAATATTACCTCATGTTAATTGGCTTACATTCTGTATATAATTACATTGTAATTACGTTTACCTCATAAACACATTGATGTATTATTTTAGTAGATATGTTACCTCGTCACATTGCACTCACTGGACTTGTGCTTAGCGCACCACTACATGCAGCGAAATTCACACATCTGTTATCGCACTCGCAATTGGACAATCATCTTAAAGGCATTTTGCGTATTCACCAGAAGATGAGCCGTATTGGCAATTCCGTCATGTTTTCAACATTATTTTCAGCGAACGGCTGAGTCGTACTGTGTCCATGGACTCCGTTTAGTATGACATAGGTACTATTTTGGTCAGCCACCTGTCTCCCTATCTCTTGGCTTTGCAGGTATACCTATTTCATTGCCTTTTTAAAGCCAAAGCAAACAGATTGAAACTCAAAAAGTGGAAGCCTAAATTCGACCTAAGGACTGCGTAACTTCGTGATAATGCCCCTAATCCTCGCTAATGGATTACAGAACACATGTAAAGACTGGCCCCCAAATTCATAGATATTTTAGCCATTTTACAATGGTTTTGAAAAGCATTTTTAGGAACAAATGTGATTTGTAATTCCACTGCAAGTCGATCATAACTTTCTATGAATTTGGGGGTGGGTTATCTCGAAGTGTTAAACACTTGAACACGGCGTATTAAAAACCTTGCGATCCTTTCATCATCATCATTTATCACTAATCATTTGGATAAAAGTGTAGTGAATTCGCCACTGAATCACGAACTATTTATTGTTATTAATTATTATGTTCTAACTAGTTCACCTTGAGATCGTTGTGGCCAGTTATCATGTGCATATTATGTACGTGGCTGTGTGTACATATAATTCGTTATCATACTATTATATGACACACCTACTTTATCGTTAAGACTAGCTTCTGCCCACGATTTCGTCCGCTTTAACATTAGAACTGTAGTTGTTTTTTTTTATAATCCCACAGAAAACTAACATTGTTCCGGTATAAAAATTAGCCTATGTCCTTCTCCAAAGTCCTGTCTAATTCTATACCAAAATTCATCAAATTTGTTTAGCGGTTTAGTCGTGAAAACGTCACAGACAGAGTTACTCTCGCGTTTATAATATTAGTGAGTATATGTAGATTACAAATACATTTAATTTAATCATGAAAGATTTTCAGATTTCTTAGGGCCATAACACCGGGACGCCATGGCGACGTCGCCAGCCACCGTAGCCAACTAATTCGTATTGAAATGTATGACAGGTAATACACCTGGCTACGGACTGGCGACGTCGCCATGACGTCCTAGTGTGTTATGGCCCATTGCTCCAATGATGTCTTTGGTACTTGCTTATTGTTTTTGGCAAGTACGTTCGTGCGCGGCTGTCTCCATGCGTAAAATTATACCTTCCACTGTCGTTCAGTGATCTTTACGTGACGCGCTATACCATGCAGAAAAAATATTAAAAAAGTAATCTTCTGTTTATTACACCCGTGGATCATAAATAGTATAAATACCATGGACCAATTTTTACTCTGATAAATACTAATTTAGTTTTCCTTCGAGACATCGCTAAATAGATAATCTCCCAATAAGGCGCCTGATTGAATTCTAAAACGAAGTGTAATGTAATTTCATTGTTCACTGTCCCACGGATCAATATGTATTGTAGGTTGTTTTCCGAGCCAGCGAGTCAGAAAATTTGCAGCTAACAGACAGTAAAATGGAGAATTCTGGGCCACTCTATATTTATTGTTATGATGATAAAACGTGGGATAACTAAGTGTAAATAATTGTTCGTAGACTCGTTCGTTCGTAACTCAGATAAAATAGTTCATTTCACGGGTTAGCGTTATGTAGATTATCAGAAGTAAAATCATTTTCAGACCCTCTACCTTTTTTATTATTTTAGCAGATAATACCTTCTAACATCGCAATCACAAACGGGCCCGTTAGCGTGGTTGGCGCGGAGGCGACTTTCACGCTGCAGGTCGTAGGTTCGATTCCTACCCGTGACATGCATTTGTGTGCATAAACATGTATGTATGTCCGGAGTCTGGGTGTATATGTATATTAAGTATGTATTTACAAATAAAAAAGTAATATATGTAGTAATATCAGTTATCTGGTTTCCATAGTACAAGCTCTGCTTAGTTTGGGATCAGGTAGCCGTGTGTAAAAAATGTCCCAGGATATTAAAATAGTACATTTCACGGGTTAGCGTTATGTAGATTATCAGAAGTAAAATCATTTTCAGACCCTCTACCTTTTTTATTATTTTAGCAGATAATACCTTCTAACATCGCAATCACAAACGGGCCCGTTAGCGTGGTTGGCGCGGAGGCGACTTTCACGCTGCAGGTCGTAGGTTCGATTCCTACCCGTGACATGCATTTGTGTGCATAAACATGTATGTATGTCCGGAGTCTGGGTGTATATGTATATTAAGTATGTATTTACAAATAAAAAAGTAGTATATGTAGTAATATCAGTTATCTGGTTTCCATAGTACAAGCTCTGCTTAGTTTGGGATCAGGAAACTGTGTGTACAAAAATGTCCCCGGATTATTATTAAAAAACTTGAACACAGCGCCACCACTACATACAGCGAAATGCACACATCTGCTATCTCACTCGTAGGATGCGTGTTATTCGTCAGACCAGATTTCAATGTAAGGAGGTACCATATCTACTAAATTAATACATCAATGGTTAATTAGTATTTATTTATTTAAAGCTCTTTGTATAAAAAATGAAAATGAAATGTAACGTCACGACTTTTTATCTCCATTCGGGGGTAGTCAGAGGCTTGAGTGGCCATACACCACCGCATTGTGGAGGTATTAACCAACTCAAAGCCCACGTTTCACCAGATAGACAAAACCCAACGTGACAGGTGGTGAACCGTGTCGCCGTGTATACAGGAACTGACTATTACCTAATCCTGAGGGATAGGTAGGTTTCCTCACGATGTTTTCCCTCACCGTAAGCGAACTGTTAATTATGCACATAGATGAAAATTCATCCATCGGTACACGCCCCACCGGGGATCGAACCTGGGACCTTCTAATTGCTTCTCTTTGTATAATGTTATAATTTATTTGTTGCAGGTCTGAACGCATGCGAAAGGAAATCGTTTCTATTCCTGAGGAAGGAGCTACCAGTGAGGTAAGTTTTTAAAAATAATTTAGTATTGTTTGCGTACTTTATCTTGTCAAAGAGGTTTATGAGTGTGTAGTAAGTAGCTAACGATAATAGTAATCCTTTAAACACCAAGGCTTTGTTAAGAGTTCACACGATACGTTGCTGAAAAGCACGCGACAAAGATAAACACGGGCCCGTTGGCGTGGTTGGCGTGATGGCGCCTTTCACGCTGCAGGTCGTAGGTTCGATTCCTACCCGAGACATGCATTTGTGTGCATGAACATGTATGTATGTCCCGAGTCTGGGTGTATATGTATATTAAGTATGTATTTACAAATAAGAAAGTAGTATATGTAGTAATATCAGTTATCTGGTTTTCATAGTACAAGCTCTGCTTAGTTTGGGATCAGGTAGCCGTGTGTAAAAATATCCCAGGATATTATTAAACACACTGAAACAAAACATTATTAAGGCATTATTAATAAATGCATCACAAAGTTGAGATCGATCTTAAGATGCAGTTTTGACGAATGTATGGAGCATTTGTAAAAATCAGCGAAAAAGATCGATTTCAATTTTAAGATGCATTTATTTACACGAGCCTTAGAAAGAGGGACACACTTGACTGTCTAAAATAGTATGTCCTACTAAAGGGAATCCATGGACACAGTACGACACAGTGGTTCGCGGAAAATAATGTTGAAAACATGTATTACTAATATAGCTCATCTTCTGGTGATTAATACGCATCAAAATCAAGTTCATCGTGAGGAAACCTACCTATCCCTCGGGATTAGGTAATAGTCAGTTCCTGTATACACGGCGACAAGGTTCACCACCTGTCACGTTGGGCTCTGACTATCTGGTGAAACGTGGGCTTTGAGTTGGTTAATACCTCCACAATGTGGTGGTGTATGGCTACTCAAGCCTCTGACTACCCCCGAATGGGGATAAAAGTCGTGACGTTATTTATATCAAGTTGTTCGACAATCAAGTTGATTGTCGAATTGCGAGTGCGATAACAGATGTGTGAATTTCGCTGTATGTAGTGGTGCGAGCACAAGACTGGTGATCGAAATGTGAGGAGGTACCATATCTTCACTGAAGCGACGTTATAATTTCAAGAATTGAAAGGGGAATGAATCACTACATAGTAAAAACAAAGTCGCTTCCCTCTGTCTGTTCCTATGTATGCTTAGATCTTTAAAACTACGCAACGGATTTTGATGCGATTTTTTTTAATAGATAGAGCGATCAAGAGGAAGGTTTTAGTATATAATTTGTCAAGTTTTGCTCTCGATAACCGACATTCACGCGGGCGAAGCTGCGGGCATCAGCTAGTGTAGGATAAAGAAAGAAGATAGTGTATAATCTCGTCACCAAAAAAAACAGAAAAGGGGACTTTTCGCAATCTCGTTGTATTATTAATTTGACAAGTAAATCAAGTGGAATTAGGAACTGTCTCCACGGTATCAGCCCCTTAGATAAGCTTTAAATACTCCTTCTTATCGTATGGTTCCCTGGTACCTGGTGTCAGAGTTGTTCAAGCCGCTCGCCTCTGACAAGGCTTAACGACTGCCTAGATAACAACAACCGGGACCGACTGTTTACGTGCCCTCGGCACGGAGACGCTCAGTTCAAATCCCACTAAACGGTCACCCATCTCTGACTGACCTTGCCAAGCGTTGCTTAACCTCCGATCGTTTACCGATCAGTGATCGCAGCTGGCTATGAGTTGCTCAAATACCGTACATGGGTATTAGGGGCAAGGTCAATATAGTCGGTACTTTTTTAAATCAAAATCAATCATATGATTGACATATTAAAGTATGGATAAATCAATACGCGGGAAGATAAAGAATGTATTAGATCAAGGATAGTTGATTAGAAAATCGCGATTTTCTTTGATAAAATGCGAATGATAACTTTGTCACTTGCTTACTAACGAATTTTCTAAAGACATGTTAAATCCACCAACTCGCACTGGGCCAGCGTGGTGGATTATGGCCTGAATCCCCCTCGCATTGAGGGGAGGCCCGTGCCCAGGGACGATAAAAGTGCTAATATTATTATTAAAGTAAATCTACCTACACATTACAACTGGTGTTAAGCCCATCAACGTGTTTCCTCTCCATTGAACATGTGACGCATCTCACAACGTGGTCATAACAAACAAGGCCGCTATTTTGTCGCTATCATGGCGACACGTAATCGCGACAATGTGTTCACTGTTTAACTTCTCTACATTATTGTTCAATGCGTTGGACAATACCTATGTTAGTTCTCTCGCTACCAAGAGACAAAGATATGTTTATCTGTCTGTTTGTACCGGCTAAACTCCGAAACCGCTGGACCGATTTTGACGGGACTTTCGCTGGCAGATAGCTGGTGTTATAAGGAGTAACATAGGCTACTTTTATTTTTTTATTCCACGCGGACGAACTCGCGGGCACAGCTAGTGTAAAAAAAAAGCAGCTAACCTTGATTAAATATTTTCACATAATCAACTGCAAACAAACATGCTCGCGTGTTTGTTCCAACAATTGCGTTTAATTATAACATCCCGGAGTCTTGATAAGGATATACCAATCGCACACATGTTATCTTGCGTAATACTTGTTTGCGCACGTTGCAAAACAACTTTTTCAAAACATGTTGCTTTATGTTGGGTAACATCTATCTCTGTTTAAAGAAAATTGTTATTTATAATTTGTAGGTATTTTATGTTATTTTAGCACATATGGTAGCTCTTAGGCTCATATTAATAAATGCATCTCAAAGTTGAGATGGATCTTACGATGCAGTTTTGACGTTTAATGTATGGAACATCAGAATCTGTCAAAAACAGCGTCTTAAGATCGACTTTGAAACTGCTTAATTCCATGGACTGAACTGCAACTGTGGCTGTATCATGTAGTAAAGCAGTTTACAAACACTAATACGCAATAGTGATAATTAAATTAGAAGTAACACACGTAGTGTTATTTACTATTCAATAAACAGGTATTTCTACACTCCATTACTTCATAAATATACCAGTTATTACCTTGGTTCGTAGGATAAAAAAGCAGTAAAATTATGCACCCCGGTTAAATATAGTATACAACCATTGCTGTATTATTTTAGCAGATATGATACCTCCTAACATTGCAATCACTAGACTTGTGCTCAGCGCACCACTACATGCAGCGAAATTCACACATAAGCCCCTCTAGACAAGTGGCTGACGTCTACAAGCGTTCCTTTAAATCGCTACGCTTCATGTATGGAAATGACATAAGTCACGTGATCTACATAGCGACTTGTAATGTCATTTCCATACATTGTGAAGTCTATTCTATTCTATTCGATTAGCGTTCATGCCACTTGTCTAGGGGGGAAGTTATCGCACTAAAAGATGTGCCGTATTGGGAATACCGACATGTTTTTCAACATTATTTTCCAACTGAATCGTACTGTGTCCATGGACTCTATTTAGTAGGACATACTATTTTGGACAGCCAAATGTCCATGTCTCTCTCTGTTTTAGTAACTTTTTTGAGTCTAACATACTAATATATAGCTATCTCTTTTGCTTCCACAGGTTAGCAAACATAATGAAAGAGATAGCGCTACTGCCAGAGAACCTGCTTCGGATGCCATCTGTGGGCCTCGTGAATCAATGGTACGAGAGGTCTTTCGAGGAGATCATTCAGTTTGAGCAGATGGACCCGGAGAGACCTATTTTGAGCCAGTGAGTAATATTCATAGCTTAAAACTATTTCTAACGTAGATGACACACAAGGAACCTGTAACCTGATAGCGACTTATCACAAATGTAACCTAATACCGACCCATCACAAATGGAGCCTATTACCGACCCATCTTAAATGGAATGTAATACCGATGTAGGAAACCATAAGAAGCTTAACAGCGCTAATTACAAATGAAACCTAATACTGATGTAGGAACACACAGGAATCCTAATACCGACCTATCACAAATTGAGTCTAATACCGACGTAGGAACACAAGAACGCTAATAACGACCAATCACAAATGGAACCTAATACCGACCCATCACAAATGGCACTTAATACCGACCTATCACAAATGTAACCTAATACCGACCTATCACAAATGGAACCTAACTCCGTTATAACGTTTTCACAGGTTCTGCGAGCGACTAGTCCACATCCGTAACCGGCACGCCGACGTGGTCCAGACGATGGCGCAAGGTGTGCTGGAGCTGAAGGAGTCCCACGAAGTGGACCCGGGCACCGAGAACTCGATACAGTACTTCCTGGATCGATTCTACATGAGCCGAATATCGATTAGGATGCTCATCAATCAGCATAGTGAGTGATCGATTAATTTTAATAATTTAATAGGTATGATACATGATGATGATGAGGTCCGTGCTTCGGAGGGCACGTTAAGCTGGCGGTCCCGGGTGTAATTTGAAGATCTATGACAGTCATCACACAGTCATTACACGCTGACAGAAGCCTGAAAAATCTGGCAAAAAAATGTTCTTACCCTTAGGTTGCCGATAGTCCCACTAGTTAGGTCTCGGAGGGCAGATGGCAATGGCTCCGTGTAAATATCGGTGATCTGATCGGCCAAATCGGGGTAGACTTAAATCTGATAAATATGCCTAATAATAAATGTGAAAGTGTTGAGGGTCATGCTAGAATGGCTTGTACAGATAGATTTATAGTCGGGACTAAACTAATATGCTACTTGACTACCCCAAACCTATGCGTGACAATAATAAACTTTATAATCAAACAACGTGCCAGACCGCGGCGAAGATGATGCGACGATTTGAACAGCGTTGGCCACTACAAGCCCAGAATAGGGACCTTTGGGGTCAGGGACAGAAAGGGGAGGCCTTTGCCCAGCAGTGGGACATTTAATAAGCTGGAAAAAAATAATCAAACAATATTTCAAAACTAACAAGATCACAAAGGTCTGATTTTCAGTTAGATGAAGTGAACTGACAACAAGAAATATCACTATTCTGTGATTTTGGACAGTATTTGTTAAAAGTGACATTAGCACCTATTTGACTTCGTCTAGTTAAAAATCAAACTTTAAACAATCTACTTCCACAGCACTTCTATTCGGCGAACAGCTGGGCGCTAAGCAAGCGTCAGTCAACGGCATAGACAACGGTGGCCGCCACATCGGGTCCATAGACCCTGCCTGCGACGTGGTGGCCGTGGTGAGGGACGCGTATGAAAACGCCAGGTTTCTGTGCGACAGATACTACCTGGCTGCCCCTGAGCTGGAGCTGATGCAGAATGGAGGTGAGATTTGAACCTGAGCGTGTTACCATCAAGTCTTCTTAGCGTATGGTAGTGACCAGCTTGGGCCTCAGTCCCCTGACTGCCATTTCAATGCCACCTGTCAGTGGTATTGACAATAGAGGCCGCCACATTGAGTCATAGACCCTGCCTGCGACGTGGTGATGATGGTGAGGGATGCGTTCGAGAACACCAGGTTCCTGTGCGACAGATATTATCTAGTGACTCCTGTGCTGGAGCTGATGCAGAATGGAGGTGAGACGTGAACCTCAGCGTATTTTATTTATTTACTTCTAGCAAAATTTACCAGACATCCCGAGGGATAGGTAGGTTTCCTCACGATGTTTTCCCTCACCGTCAGCGAACTGTAAATTAGTGTCCGACCGAAGATTCGGTTTCGGTTTCGGTTTCGGCCAGTTTCGGCTCAAAAATCTAGTTTCGGCACCAGTTTCGGTTTCGGCTGAAAACCCACCGAACCTTTCGGCCGCGCCGAAACTCGGCGTTCGAGAATTATCTCGCGTCATTCGGTTGATTTCGGGAGAGTTCGTGTCTCGCGTTGCATCCGCCATCGCGCATCGTCAGCTGTCAGATCGCCGGCCGGTACGGCGTGATTGTTTTGTGAGTTTAGTGTTATTTCTCGCTTTATTGGCCTTTATTAAGCAATGAAGTTCCTTCCGTTGAGTTATTCACTCGGATTTATGAATGATGAGAATTAAGTATGTAAAAGAAAGAGGTTATATTATATTATATTTGATTCACACATTCATCATTTATTTATTACTTATGTTACGGTACATTTGTTTTAGGTTATTGTTGTTGGATGAGGTTTAAAAGTACCCAAACAACTACTGTGTGTGACCTTCAGCAGGGCTATTACGTATATCAGTTGACAACTTGCGTCGGTTGTACACCGAACTTTGATGGTAAATTAGAAAGACATAACATTAGTTTTATGTATTTCGGTGAATGGATATCAAGGTACAGTGAGTTTAGGTTAGGTTAGCCCTGCAAGAAATACGTAATACCAATGTTATGTCATTCTAATTCACCATCAAAGTTCGGTGGACAACTGACATACGTAATAGCCCCGCAGATACATCAGTTTTTATTGGTAAAATAATTTGCTATTGTCCGTATATTTTTGAGAAGCGATCTGAACGTGACATACCTATCTACTTAAGTAGAAAATGAAAACGGGGGTTTAATATATTACAATTACGATTGCCACACTAAATTATAAAAAAATATGAAAATCCCACAAGAACCCTAAATAACCAACTGCAATTAAAATTTAAAATGATCTCAATTAATGTTAAATTTAGTCTTAAACATGTTGTGATTATAAACGCCATCGAAATACTCAATTAATGAGGTCCTTTTTTATAATGTAAGTGTTGATCATTGACAAATTTTTGTTCCAAGAAGTGTTAACATGATTGTTATAATTATAGTATTGTTAATAATAATATAATAATATTATTATTAATAATTATATGTTCACATACTTCAATTATTGTTTTTTATTTCATTTAACACATAACTAACTGCCAATATAAGGGTACGAAATAATCCAAATTTCGTTAAACAAAAGATTTTTAACTTGTCTGAAAAAGGTTCGGTTTCGGTTTCGGTTTCGGCCGAACCTAAAACAGATGCCGAAGATTCGGTTTCGGTTTCGGTTTCGGCAGAAAATCCTGTTTCGGTCGGACACTACTGTAAATACACTAGGTACAATATACTAGGTTCAAAGGTGGTAGAATCAAGCTGTAGCCAATTGACTGCAGCTCATATACGGGCTGGCTCGACCGGGGTACTACCCTCTCATAGAAGATCGGCGTAAAGCAGCTATTAGTGAGATGAGTGAGAGAGCCGAAAGCCCAACCCAAGCAGTCGCAGTCAACAATTGCCAGTTGCAGCAACAGTTGCCGCGATTGCCGCAACTGTTTCGCAATTGTTTCATATGAAAACAGCTAGTTGCGAGTTGCCAGTTGTCGCAAAAGTTGCCTGTGTGCATAGCCCCTAATACTAATAACAAATCTTCACAATGAAGGTTTTACAATCGATTCTTCTTATGGTATGGTTAGTGGCCAACCTGGCCTTGAAATCACTGGTCTCTAATAAATTATCTTCGTGAATTCTTCATAAGGCCAAGGGACAGATAGCAAATGGCCGTTGCGTTACGATCCGGTGGTAGTTTTTACCTCCGTTCTCTCTCTAGAGACAGCAGCCAAGCCGAGGCCGAGCCCTATGTGGCGCCCTTGAGCGTGCTGTCCCCTACCCTTCTGGTTGGAGCGCACTTTGCACTCACCAAAGTCCGGGTGAAGTTGTAGAGGCCACTCTGGCCAACAACGTATTGTCAATTCAAAAAAAAAAAAAAAAAAAAAAAAAAAAGCAAATGGCCGACCGTCCTGAATTTGCGATTTATAATTAAAAATTCACGAAGATAATATAAGAGACCAGTGGTATTTTAAAAAGACTCGGGGCCTGAGGGCCTACTCTGTTTCAAACGAAAACGAAATTTCGGACGAAATTCGCGTATTTCCTACTACGTTTCTCATTGATTCCGACATTTCTTACGAAAATTGTTTGACGTCTTCGTCGTCGTCGAATCTAAGCGTCAAACAATTTTCGTTCGCTTCGTAAGAAATGTCGGAATCAATGAGAAACGTAGTAGGAAATACGCGAATTTCGTCCGAAATTTCGTTTTCGTTTGAAACAGAGTAGGCCCTCTGATGTCAGAGTCGTTCAAGCCGCTCGTAGGCCTCTGAAATAGCTTAACGACTGCTGCCTGGACGACAACAACCGGGGCCGACTTCTTACGTGCCCCAAATAAAGTTTTTTTATTTGTATCTGTCTGTTTGTTCCGGGTTATCCCTGAAACGTCTGGACTGATTTAGACGGAACTTTCACTGGCAGATAGCTGATGTTATAATTTACGCGTACGAAATTGCGGGCACTGTATTTTTTTTTATTAGCCTATTAAATGTCCCACTGCTGGGCAAAGGTCTCCCCACAGGTTATCCTGGGCTTGTAGTGACCATAGCTATAACACATGTTTTTGTTTAATATCCAGTGGCAACCGACCGTCCGATGCCGATAGTGTACGTGCCCTCCCATCTGTACCACATGCTGTTCGAGCTGTTCAAGAACTCCATGCGAGCGGTGATGGAGACACACGAGGAGTCGCCGCCGCCCATCACCGTGAACCTCGTCAGGGGACGCGAGGACGTGTCTGTTAAGGTGAGGACTTTGTAAGGTGAGGAGTTTGTTAGGTGAGGAGTTTGTCGGGTGAGGAGTTTGTAAGGTGAGGAGTTTGCAACGTGAGGATTTTGTAAGATGAGGTCTTTGTAAGGTGACGAGTTTGTCAGGTGAGTTTGTGAGGTGAGGAGTTTGTAAGGTGAAGAGTTTGTAAGGTGAGGAATTTGTTAGGTGAGGAGTTTGTGAGGTGAGTTGTTTGTAAGGTGTGGAGTTTGTGAGGTAAGGCGTTTGTTATGGTGAGGAGTTTGTGAGGTAAGGAGTTTATCATAGTGATGAGTTTGTAAGGTGAGGAGTTTGTAAGTTGAGGACTTTGTAAGGTGAGGACTTTGTGAGATGAGGAGTTTGTAAGGTGATTAGTTTGTAAGGTGAGGAGTTTGTCAGGTGACGAGTTTGTCAGGTGACGAGTTTGTCAGGTGACGAATTTGTCAGGTGTTTTTGAGGTGAGGAGTTTGTAAGGCACTTCGTCACTGGGATCGCCCCCAGTCCATAGTATAAGCGTTGCTTAATTTAGGACCATACAGCTGGTGTGTAAGTCTTTGCTTAGTTTAGGACCATACAGTTCGTTTGTATGTCTGGCGATATTTATTGTTATTTATTATTGATTCCCAGTTGTCGGACCGAGGCGGCGGGATCCCCCGCAGCGTGTCGGACCTGCTCTTCAAGTACATGTACAGCACAGCGCCGCAGCCGTCCAAGTCCGATTCCCACACTGTACCACTAGCAGGTGAATATTACACAATTTATACATCATCATCATCATCTCAGCTGAAAGACGTCCACTGCTGGACATAGGCCTACCCAAGGTTCGCCACAATTACCGGTCTTGCGACCTCTAAATAAATAAAATTGAAGTGTCTGTTTGTAATGTCAAAATAACAGCTTATCGCTCAATGCAAACAAACTTTTTAAAGCGTTCAATTTAGCTCACGTTTTTTTCGAACCGACTAGAGTAACTTCTACTTCTGCCACTTGTATAGATAATGTGTTCTGTAGTTGTGAATATTTAGATACAGCAATAGTTAACCATTTGCCGTCAGATCATAGTGGTCAAACGGTCACCTTTAATTCTACCTTACCTCTCAAAATCATAAAAAAGAAGAATGAAAAGAACAATAAAAGTATAACAATAAACTAATTTTAATTATTTGTCTGTATGTTTGTTCCGGTTAATCACCGAAAAGGCTGGACAGATTTTGTCGGGACTTTTACTGGCAGATAGGTGATGTTATAAGGAGTAATTTAGGCTACTTTTATCATAGCGACCTATCCCGCCAGTCAGAACATCTTCTATAATTTATAACAAATTCCTTCCGCTAAATATGTTTAAGTTATAATATACTAGTGAAAGAAAATATAACACAAACTTATTTGATCTACAGGCTACGGCTACGGGCTACCCATATCGAGGTTGTACGCGAGGTACTTCCACGGGGACCTCATGCTGATGTCCTGCGAGGGACACGGGACTGACGCTGTTATTTATTTAAAAGTGAGTACCTTTATTATACAGAAGATATAATAATAATAATTCATTTATTTCAGGCTACTAGGCCTGTAGATACATACCATTATACAGAGCATTATACTGAGCAGTGGTAGCCGAGTGTTAAGCATGCGTTATGCGTCGTCAAACATTACGAAATATTAACGAACAGACATTATTTTTAACAATAATTAAATAATAATAATAATTAATAGTCAGTTCCTGTATACACGGCGACAAGGTTCACCACCTGTCACGTTGGGTTCTGACTATCTGGTGAAACGTGGGCTTTGAGTTGGTTAATACCTCCACAATGTGGTGGTGTATGGCCACTCAAGCCTCTGACTGCCCCCGAACGGGGATAAAAGTCGTGACGTTACATTACATTACATATAAATTTTCGTTTGGTGGTCTGAAAATAAAATCATTCTGATACCCTTTCGAAACATGCACTATTAAATCGATAAATCGACACTTTAAAAATCGCCAAAAATTATCGATATTTTTAACAACCCTAGCACAGTTCTCCATTCATTTATAATGCATTCTCTCCCACAGGCGTTAACAAACGAAGCGAACGAGCTGCTTCCGATCTTCAACCGCACATCGACCAAGTTCTACCGGCCAGTCTCTCAACTGGCCGACTGGTCTGGCTCCCTGAACACCGCCAGCAACTCATCCTGCAAGAGCCGGGAGAAAGTATCGCCGCTATCCAGCCACGTCTCCTCAAATAGCCTATAGTATAAGGACGAGTGAATGAGTGACCTGAGGTATTGATTGAATCACGGGACTGTTCCAAATTACGAGGTACCTCGAGTTTAGGTGAGTCATCCAGCAAGAGCAGGGAGAAAGTCTCATCACTATCCAGCCATGTCTCATCTAATAGCCTATAGCATAGGGACGAGTGAGTGAGTGACCTGAGGTATTGATTGAATCAGGGGACTGTTCCAAATTGCAAGGTACCTTATAGTATAAGAATAAGTGAGTCACTCGGAGCTCGTTCACTATGAGGGTCCTGAGGTATTGATAGCGGGATCAGGGGACTGTTCCATATTATGAAGTACCTTATAGTATAAGGATAAGTGAGTCACTCGGAGCTCGTTCACTGTGAGGGTCCTGAGGTATTGATAGCGGGATCAGGGGACTGTTCCATATTATGAGGTACCTTATAGTATAAGGATAAGTGAGTCACTCGGAGCTCGTTCACTGTGAGGGTCCTGAGGTATTGATAGCGGGATCAGGGGACTGTTCCATATCATGAGGTACCTTATAGTATAAGGATAAGTGAGTCACTCGGAGCTCGTTCACTGTGAGGGTCCTGAGGTATTGATAGCGGGATCAGGAGACTGTTCCAAATTGCGAGGTACCTTATAGTATAAGGATAAGTGAGTCACTCGGAGCTCGTTCACTGTGAGACACCTGAGGTAATGATTGAACCAGGGGACTGTTCCAAATTATGAGGTACCTCACAGTGTAAGTGAGTCACTCGGAGCTCGTTCACTGTGAGGGTCCTGAGGTATTGATAGCGGTATCAGGGGACTGTTCCATATTATGAGGTACCTTATAGTATAAGGATAAGTGAGTCACTCGGAGCTCATTCGCAGTGAGTGACCTGAGGTGTGGATAGTGAAATCAGGGGACTGTTCCAAATTACGAGGTACCTCGGGCTTAGGTGACCTACCGAAATTGGGGTTAGTTAAGCGAGATGATAGGATTTGAGTGATAATGAGTGTTTAATGTGAGTTTTATTTTACTTCAGTGCTTTTAATTGGACTATAATAAATACACGGGGTCATTGCCAATGCAATTCATTTCTCTGATTTCCTAGTAGAATTCGCTAAATTTCCGTGAAATGTTAACGAATTTCGTGACTATTTTACAGAAAATTAGCAGAATTGCTAAGGGTTCTGCTAGGAAATCAGAAAAATGAATTGCGTTTGCAGGATCGCTATGTGGGGCTATTAGCCCCCCTGATGTTAAAATGAGAGTTTACATGGTATGTAATGGTTTTTGGAATATTATACGCCATGTATAAGTGTCATATTTTAAAAAGTTAAGTTTGCCTTGCTTCAGACTGCGGTATTTATACTCTAATTTTTAATTATGCGGACTAAAATGACAGCTCTTTATGTCAAACGTAAAATCAATTTGATCTGTTCATCATGAATAATGTTGTTTTTATGATTCCAGTTCAAATTAATTCAATTTTATTTACTAAAGAATAACAAAAAAAGATCACTCATATAATAGATTCAATTCAAATATAAATTGACATTTATAGCTGTCATTTTAATCATAATAAAAAATCGGATTATAGTATACTCAGAACGCGGTATACTCGGTACGCGGTAAACTCGATATGGGTAACGTAATAACTATTATATGGCTTTAAGTTGACGTAAGTAAACATGTCTATGTGAAATACAAAAGGCCTCTTATACCGTTGTAATGTAGTATACAAATAAATAAAATTGAAATGTCTGTTTGTAATGTCAAAATAACAGCTTTTTACTAAATGCATATGAAAGTATATTCGGTACTTATAACAAAAAAAAAACTCTGTTTGTTTGTTCCGGCTAATCTCCTAAACGGCTGGAGCGATTTTCACTGACAGATAGCTGATGTTATAAAGAGTAATTTAGGCTATTTTAGCAAATATTAACAAACCTTTTTTGTTAAATTCCACGCCTACTCAGTCGCGGGCACAGCTACTTTTAAATAAAATAAGTGTAAATTAATATTGTTTAAAAAATGCAAATTGTTTTTGTTTAAAATTATATTTTTCTTTTCAAGCATCCACCTAACTGACGCGAATCGTACTTGCATTTTGTATAGAAGTGCGAAAGAATTCGCACATTTCTCTTGCTCGCTCGTTCGAGTCAGTTATACTCAGATTTTTAATTATGCGGACTAAAATGACAGCTCTTTATGTCAAAAGTAAAATCAATTTGATCTGTTCGTCATGATTATTGTTGTTATATGATACTGGTTCAAATTAATTCAATTTTATTCACTGAAGCATAACAAAAACAAGATCACTAATAATAGATTCAATTAAAATATAAATTGACATTTATAGCTGTCATTTTAGTCCACAAAATTAAAAATCAGAGTATAGTAGGAAGCTTTGTTGTGATACTCGTTTAATTGTGTAATGAAATTATTTTATGAGCTCACTGGACTGATATTATGAGCATGACGTGATGGTTTATTTTTTTTTATGATGGCATCTAAGAAAAGTCCAACTTAAAAAAATCTTAAACCATAGCAAGGGAGGATATTATTAAATTGTTTAAAACTACTCTATATGTAGCATAGTGAAAGATATCATAGTTATTAAGATAGTATGAGTGTTTATTGAGAATTATTTTTAAATTAATATCCATAGATATTTCTAAAAAATATATTATTTAAAGTGGGAGCAACGCTCGGGCCGCCACATGCATGGCTAAGATTTAATTTTGTAAAAAAAACTTGAAGATTTAAAAAAACTTGTCTATGGCTTGTCGATTTTGTTTTTTTTTTTTAAATAAAGCTTGGGCTGCTCGTTTCGAAGTTCTATAATTTTGGCAATAAACTATGTTACTTTACCAACTTCAAAAAAAAAAACTTAATGTTTTTTTTATAAACGGCGTTGTGGATATTATTCAAAAATGTGTTTAAAAATAAATGTTGATTGTATGCGTGAGGTCTCGTACAATTTTGTATATCGCTAAAAATATTTTTTTGTCGTTAAAGTAGTTATTCTGTGGTTGAAGCTTATTGTTTAGGCGGAATTACATAATTATAATTTAATTAGTTAGTTTGATTACTAATTCGTAATAAATACACCTACTGTATTGTCATCTAAACAATGTAAATTATTAATAGGCACTCTGGTAGAGTAATGAAGTACAATGGACAAATAATTTAATTGAAGATGACATAGAGGTAAATATAAAAATGAATTTAGCAGGTGGACCGGAAAAATGAAAATGAAATGAAATGAAAATGAAATGTGGGCTTTGAGTTGGTTAATACCTCCACAATGTGGTGGTGTATGGCCACTCAAGCCTCTGACTACCCCCGAACGGGGATAAAAGTCGTGACGTTACATTACATTACCGGAAAATGAAACACGAGATATTGTAATTATGTCTCGTTCTCTCATAAAACTGGTGGTAGAGCCAAACTGTAGTCAATTGACTGCAGCTCATGTATGGGCTGGCTCGACCGTGGTAGTACCACCCTGTCACAGAAGATAGGCGTAAAACTGCGTCACACCTCTTGTCATCTTAATTCAACTGTTATTCAACGATATTGCAATAAAATGAATATTAGGTAGTTAAATATACTTTGGTGTTGATGATGTCAATGTCTTAGGCTCGTAATAATAAATGCATCTCAAAGTTGAGATCGATCTTAAGACGCTGTTTTTGACAAATGTTCCATACATTAAACATCAAAACAGCATCTTAAGATCGATCTCAACTTTGAGACGCATTTATTAATAGCCTAAAATACCTATAACTACATTTCAATGTTGTTTAAATATACTTAATTATATTGTGTAGTTATTAAGTTGCATCATTGGACCATTTTCAAATAAATTATTTAAACAGTCACCGTCTAATTGATAGAGATTTTTGGTCAATTTACAATGGATTTAAAAAGCATTTTTAGGAACAAAAGTGATTTGTAATGCCAGTGTAACTCTATCATAAGTTTCTATAAATTTGGGGGTTTAGATTATAATCGGAACTATAAAAGTTTTTTTTTTTTTTTCAGCAGTTAGACTGTTTATTTTGTCATAAGTATTTTTGTATATCTTAAAAATGTGAAATCCTCGTAAGTGAAAGCATTTTACTTTTGTATATATTTTTGTATAGAGTGGCTTATGTCGTTCTAATAAATAGCTGTGTCTAGATCCGGCGCATGCCTCGCCCGAGCACTCGGTTTTGACGTTGAAATGCATAGACCTAATGTATTGTAATGACATAATAGGTATGAGTGCTTAGACAAGGCATGCGTGGCATATAGACAAGCCAAATAAAACAAATATTAATATTAAATAGAGCTACTACAGTAGCGGCACGTTATGATGGCCGGTTTGACACGTGGGGGGGGGGGGGGGGGAGAAAATGAACCTTATTATATCGGAATAAGAGTGGCCGTTTCAAAAAATAAGAATGTCAAAAAATGAATGCGAAAATGAATCTTATTCCGTTATAATAAGGTTCATCCTTTCCCCCTCCAACATGTCAAACCGGCATTCGTAGTGTGCCGCTAATATAGCTATAGGCGCCTAGGTATCCGAATATTTTTCATAAAATCGTATTGCCTATTAATTTCTTGTTTTGAGTTCAGTAAAATAGACAAGAATTTAATTCAGTTCAGAGCTTTTTTGTAAAATTTCGCCTAATTTTCATGCTAGTATTTGAAAGAAAAAAAATCTTAACTCATTTGCATTTTTCTCTTCGTTATTTTATAAGGTTTATTCCAAAATCGATATTTTGTAATTTAATTATAGTAATTAGGTATTGTGTAGATCAATTTAGCGAAGAAAAAAAATGATATTTAATTTTTACAAAAATAAACTTGTGAAATAAAGTAATCTGTGTATAATTTTTAAAACCCACCATCCAAGAAGTTATCTTACCTCTTATTTCGTTATAGGTAGAGGTCAAACAATGTTCAGCTCACTAGCAAGTCACGTGATCTACTTATCGACTTGTAACACGTAATGTTATTTCCATACATTTAAGCGTAGCGTTTTGTAGAAACGCTTGGAGACGAAGCCACTTGTCTATAGACATTAACTTACAAATTCCTTGAGTGAGGAGGGCAGATGTCGCTCCTTGGACACAGTTGAGTTTAATTACGACGCCCACGGTAACGTGGCGCCGCCCTGCGACGAATTTTGCCCACACTTGCTTGTTTTTTTTTAATATATCCCACCCAGTCTAATATTACATTGAAACAAAAAGTCCAAAAGGAAAATAATGTTCTCCTTTGGAGTAACATTTTATATTCATATTTATCGAAACTCCTGTAGGGCTAGAACTCGGCCCTATAAGTTTTTTTTTTCTCACTTTGGTTTGAATCATAGACTACAGCTGGATAACCCGACTACATTAAAATGGTTCTACGTATGCTACAAGATGGGTGCAATGTGCTATCAAGTTTATTAGGTCGAGTTATAAAATGTCAATGAGCTGTCACATTACGCGCGTTTCATTCTAAAAAGCAAATGATTGTAGCATAACAAGCAATCTACCTCACTCTATCACATTCAAACTAAAAAGAACACAACATCATGTTTAAAATGTTAGAAAAATTATACCGAAAAGCATAAGTGCCAGCTGTGCTATTTTTGAGGTTATGGAAACCTATAAAATCGCAAATTGTTTATAAAATACTGAAAAACTGTATTAAAATGAAGATTCACACGAATCAGAACAATACGTCGACGCTAAAGCTGCTTATAGCGGCGAATTTAGCGGGAAAGAAAGTGGAGTTAGTTAGTGCAACTTTGGAAGGTTGGTGAATATTCCTGTTCGAATTTATAAACATACTATTTTCAGTAGTCCGGCATCGTAAAATTATGTTTTTCAGTCTACATACATATGTATCCTGCACTTTATATACTTTTTTATAATTCTTATGTTATAAAGTGGGTAATTTAAATATTATTCTAATCTAAATCAATATATTCTTGTGGGGGCATCATGTATAATCAATAATTCATGCATATTGCATCAGTCATCTCGAGCGCTACGGTAGATCTAAAACATATGTAATCTAAATAACAATAGTAGGTATAAGTATGCCATCTAACATCTCTTTCTATTTAACTACCGTTAATCTATCTATTTCTCTTGCATGCAATTCTCCGATTGCAGATTATGTATCTGTGATTGCAGACTGTGTATTCATTAATCTAATATCTCTTTCTATACTGCCACAACCATACCTGTCTGTCCTTCTCGCATGTTACTACTGGGTATGGGTATTGAGTTTTCGTCTATAATTGCGGACTATGTATCTGTGATTGCACACTGTGTATTCATAGATCTCATATCTCTATCCAAACTACCATCACTATATCTGTATGTCCTTCTTCATGTTACTAGCATGCTGACTCATCTTCTATAATTGCAGAGTATGTATCAGTGATTGCAGCTTCTGTATTATCAGCCCCCCTAGCCGAAAGACTTTGTGTACAAGCGTTTCTATAAATCGCTATGCTTCATGTATGGAAATGACATAAGTCACATGCTCTACTTATCAACTTGTAACGTCATTTCCATACATTAAGAGGCTATGCACACGGAGCAATTTTAGTTGCCGAAACTATCAACTTTTTAATAGTTTTTTGGCAGTTGCAGCAACAGTTTCCGCGATTGCAGCGATTGTTTTATATGAAAATAGCTAGTTGCGAGTTGCCAGTTGCCGCAAAAGTTGCCAGTGTGTATAGCCCCTTAAGTGTAGTCTTCTGTAGAAACACTTCTTGACGAAGCTTGTCTAGGGGGTCAGATCTGATATCTCTTTCTATCTAACTAACACTACATCTGTCTCTCGCATGCAACTGGGTATGGGTACTGACATATAGTCTGTGATTGCAGACGGTATATTCGCAGGGCCGCGCCAGCTGCCTCTGCTGGCCGTGGACGAGAGCCTCACGTTCTTCTCCAGTAACGCAGCCGCCCAGTACCTGTTCCCAGTGCTGGATCTGTCTAATAACGGACAATGGTGAGGATGGAATATTAATTCTATTGTTAATCTTCAAAGGATTTGTTAGAATTACATGTGTAGCGATGAGTGGAATTGCCCCCCTGCAAATCTCCATGATGTCATAGTGCAGCATACAAAACAGACTTTCAGCCATTGGAAACATTTCAAGCATTTTTTTTAATAGTATCCAGGCTTGTTGTTGCTATGTATGCTAAGACAGTTGTGACTTTGATTGATGTTTATTTGCTACTGTGTGACGTCATGAATCCACCATAGTGCTGTAGAAAGCGTTTTTGGTTTTGGCAGCTAATTTAAAAGTGCATTTTTATTTGCTATTTTCTAAAGAAATATATAGGAGAAAACCCATTTTAATGGAATTAATAAAGATCACTAGACAATCTCAGATGGTTAGGAGAAACCTGTCAAGATGCCTTGCAAACTCACAATAGGGCCGTCTTAGGGTTCGTTCAGATAGAACGAAAGAATGCCTGAACAATTTACCGGCTCCATTGAAAATAGGACTGTATTACCATAGCCTAAAGTAGAAATATGTATGAATATCTATTTCTCCGTGTCAGCCAACAGATGCAAGAATGGGAAGCGACGCGGTTACACCCGGCAGTCGCGGCAGTGCTCACTGCCAAGACCGTGCCTTCAGACTTAAAGCAGTCACTGCAGTCACTGCTCGATATGATCGACTCACTGCTGGAGAAGCATAAGTACATACTTGGGGTAAGTAATAAGTTACACATTAACTTCTTCTTATCGTATGGTTCCCTGGTACCTGGTGTCAGAGTTGTTCAAGCCGCTGCCTCTGACAAGGCTTAACGACTGCTGCTATGACAACAACCGGGTCCGACTGTCTCCGGCACGGAGACGCTCAGTTCAAATGCCACTGAATGGTCACCCATTTCTGACTGACCTTGCCGAGCGTTGCTTAACCTCCGATCGCTTCAAATTCTACTAATAAAGATACATTTATAGTCTCAAGTTTTTTAAAAGGTTTGACCGATAACGAACTTTTGATTGAACCTTAATTTCCCTTGGGACAATTTTTTTTATAGGACTGCGGTGGCAAAAAATCGTGCTGTCCGCCTGATGTTAAGCAGTTACCGTAGCCTATAGATGCTTGCAATACCAAAGGCATTTCTCGCACATTGCCGACCTGAAGGGGAGTGGGACGGAGGGAGCAGAATAGAGGGAGGGGGTTTGGGCTTCCGGCTCTCTCACTCATCGTACGAAACGCAGCTGTAAAAGCTACATTACGCTGATCTTCTGTGAGAGGGTGGTAGTACCAGTCGAGCCAGCCCGTATATGAGCTGCAGTCAATTGGCTACACCTTCGTTATGCCTATTAATAATAAATAATATCCAGGGACATTTTTTACATACGGCTACCTGATCCCAAACTAAGCAAAGCTTGTACTATGGAAACCAGATAACTGATATTACTACATATACTACTTTTTTATTTGTAAATACATACTTAATATACATATACACCCAGACTCGGGACATACAGAGATGTTCATGCACACAAATGTATGTCCCGGGTAGGAATCGAACCTACGACCTGCAGCGTGAAGGGCGCCATCACGCCGACCACGCTAACGGGCCCGTCGTATTATTTCCAGGACAAGTTGTCAGCGGCTGACATATCGATCTGGAGTACATTGTACCCGCTGTACTACAGCAGCGACCTCAAGCAGGTGTACCTATCCGGGCACAGTCACATCGCGCGCTGGATGCCCGAGCTAGCCGCCGCTAAAGCTATACAGGTCAGTATTGTAACTATAAACAAGTTGTAAGCAGCTGACATATCTGTAGTACATTGTACCCGCTGTACTACAGCAGCGACCTCAAGCAGGTGTACCTAGCCGGGCACAGTCACATCGCGCGCTGGATGCCCGAGCTAGCCGCCGCTAAAGCTATACAGGTCAGTATTGTAACTATAAACAAGTTGTAAGCAGCTGACATATCTGTAGTACATTGTACCCGCTGTACTACAGCAGCGACCTCAAGCAGGTGTACCTAGCCGGGCACAGTCACATCGCGCGCTGGATGCCCGAGCTAGCCGCCGCTAAAGCTATACAGGTCAGTATTGTAACTATAAACAAGTTGTAAGCAGCTGACATATCTGTAGTACATTGTACCCGCTGTACTACAGCAGCGACCTCAAGCAGGTGTACCTAGCCGGGCACAGTCACATCGCGCGCTGGATGCCCGAGCTAGCCGCCGCTAAAGCTATACAGGTCAGTATTGTAACTATAAAACAAGTTGTAAGCAGCTGACATATCTGTAGTACATTGTACCCGCTGTACTACAGCAGCGACCTCAAGCAGGTGTACCTAGCCGGGCACAGTCACATCGCGCGCTGGATGCCCGAGCTAGCCGCCGCTAAAGCTATACAGGTCAGTATTTGTAACTATAAACAAGTTGTAAGCAGCTGACATATCTGGAGTACATTGTACACGCTGTATTACAGCAGCGACCGCAAGCAGGTGTAGGTCTAGCCGCCGCTAAAGCTATACAGGTCAGTATGGTAACTATAAAACAAGTTGTAAGCAGCTGACATATCTGGAGTACATTGTACCCGCTGTACTACAGCAGCGACCTCAAGCAGGTGTAGGTCTAGCCGCCGCTAAAGCTATACAGGTCAGTATGGTAACTATAAAACAAGTTGTAAGCAGCTGACATATCTGGAGTACATTGTACCCGCTGTACTACAGCAGCGACCTCAAGCAGGTGTAGGTCTAGCCGCCGCTAAAGCTATACAGGTCAGTATGGTAACTATAAAACAAGTTGTAAGCAGCTGACATATCTGGAGTACATTGTACCCGCTGTACTACAGCAGCTGACATATCTGGAGTACATTGTACCCGTTTAATTCTCCATCGCTCACTTCCAGAAACGCCCACTTCTTGAAATTGGCCCTTTCTGAAACACCCACTTCTTGAAATGATCACTTCTTGAAAAGCCCACTTATTAAATGACCACTTAATCATTTAAGGTGGAAAGTAGTTGGGCTTCTTGAAACGCCCACCTCTTAAAATTATCCCTTTCTGAAACGCCCACTTCCTGAAATGATCACTTCTTTAAAGCCCACTTATTAAATGACCACTTAATCATTTAAGGCGGAAAGTAGGTGGACTTCTTGAAAGGCCCACTATTTGAAATGCCCACTTCTTGAAACGCCCACTTGTATAATTCGCCAGGAAGCAGTGAAGCAATGGGGCGGGTGTGCGAGCGGGCCGTACGGGGCGGCGTCGGCGCTCGGCATACCGCAAGTACCCAGCCTCGCCTCACCCGCAGGGTAAATAACTACTATAATAATAAAAATAAAAATAAATTTAGCCCTTTGAACGTCCCAATGCTGGGCACGGTCCTCCCCTCAATGCGAGGGGGATTCAGGCCATAATCCACCACGCTGACCCAGTGCGGGTTGGTGGATTTCACATGTCTAAGACATGCAGGTTTCCTCACGATGTTTTCCTTCACCGCAAGCAAGTGATAATCATATTAAAGTTATGATTCACACATAGATTTCGAAAATCCAGAGTTGTGAGCCGGGGTTTGAACCCAGGACCTTAAGCCCGCAAGACGCATGCTTAACCAATCGGCTACCACTGCTTTTTAATTCAGATAACTACTATTAGGACCAATTGACCACTATCAGTGGCCAATTGACACACCGAGTTCCCAAATGGCCATATAACTAGTAGACGCCTATAATCCATACTATACATATAAGTTATACTATACATATAAGTTATACTTACTAATATTATAAATGCGAATGTAAGTAGGTCTGTCTGTTGCGTTTAACGACTAAACCGCTATACCAATTTTGATGAATTTTGGTATAGAGATAGACATCACCTATGAGAAGAACATATACTTTTTCTTGCGAAAATAAAACATGAAAGGTGTGCCTTTACGATGCGTTTGGTATTGCAAGCGTGTATAGGCTACGGTAACTGCTTAACTTCAGGCGGGCCGTACGCTTATTTGCCACCTTAGTGACGTAAAATAAACCTTGGCGGATTGCGTTTGAGTTCCGTTTGAGTAGCGCCATAGATAAATGGTCTAACGGCCGAATACTCAAAGGCTACTTAAATATTTAAGTCCCACTTAGTAGTTTGAGACGTCGTTAACTGTCATTTTTTGTATGGCGCGTCAAAGTTAAGCAGCTCTCAAATTTAAGTTACGTACGAGTATTCGGCCGTAAGGCTCGTATTAATAAATGCATCTCAAAGTTGAGATCGATCTTAAGATGCAGTTTTGACGTTTAATATATGGAACATCTGTCAAAAACAGCATTTTAAGATCGAACTCAACTTTGAGATGCATTTATTATTAAGAGCCTAAATGTAACGTCACGACTTTTATCCCCATTCGGGGATAGTCAGAGGTTTTTGAGTGGCCATACACCACCACATTGTGGAGGTATTAACCAACTCAAAGCCCACGTTTCACCTGATAGTCAGAACCCAACAGGTGGTGAACCTTGTCGCCGTGTATACAGGAACTGACTATTACCTAATCCCGAGGGATAGGTAGGTTTCCTCACGTTGTTAAGACAAGACAAGAGCCTAAGTGTTCATTATATTTCAGGTCGCCAGATGATGGCTCGTTAGCTGAAGCGGGCCCCACTCCTGAGGAAGTGGAGGCTGCTAAGGACAGCTGGGCGAACGGGCTCAGTTACCTACAACCACTTCTCAAACAAGAGAAATTAGTGTAAGACGCTATGCACATAGCATTACACATATATTTATTTACTCAAAAAAGTTTATAATGTTGTCATTATTTCACAAACCTTCTTCGAGCAAAATCGGATTTGTCGTACTGCAAGACCTACTAGACATACAATGTATTATTACCCGGTATTATCGTCATTATATTTGTTATTTGACCGTTGCCATGGAAACGTAACAAACAGGTATGTTTATGGTTCGTAAAAAAACTGATTGAAGGTTAAAAACGTTTTGGTCGTGCCGTTGCCATGGAAACGTAAACAGAGAAAATACACAACTATAGATATAGTTCGTAAAAATATAAATATAATTGTATTCATTTTTATACCTACTTAGCTAGTTTTGTTGAAACTAATAGTCGCATTTTTGAGTAAAGCACTATACAAGCCTTGGTCTCTAATGAGTGTACTGCTGACCACGCTATACTGGCCTCAAGCTAAGCTTCGCTACGCTCTCGGCCTCCAAGCTTGGTCATCATTGCAACTCTTGCTGGTCCGCGCTATAAAGGCCTCGGCCTTTATTTTAGCTTGTCCATCAAGAGTTGCAATGCTGACCGCGCTGTGGAGGCCTGGAGCTGCGCTGCGCCGCGCTTTCGGCCATCAACAACGCGGTCAACAACACACTCATTAGACACCGCGGCAGTAATATAGTACATTACGCATTATTTGATTTCATTAATATTCTTATAACAAAGCATACAAAACAGTAACGTAGGGAGCCGTGAGTATATGATGTGATGACATAAATTATATTTATCCCAAGATACTATGGAAGGTGCCTTTAAATCCAACATTAAAAAAAAATATACTTTGTTTCTTCTTTCTAGTACAAAAACTTATTACTAGTGACCCTCACACTAGGCCTAGGCCAATTAGTTGTCCAAAACAAGTGCATTGTACAATTAGGAATTAAAACTAGTAATTAAGCATCGTTTTTGAAGGAAATGTACATTCTATCATTGCATAGCGTTGCTGTTTGAAAACGTATACAATTATTATTTTTCTATTGAAAAGAGTAGCCATTGAGTTTCTTGCCGGCTGTTCTCAATGGAAGCAACATTACGAAACGCTAAAATATTGTATTTTTTTAACGATTCATAAACGCAACTTCTAGCTTACATGAATAAAAAAAAATACTTTGACTTTGACTTGGCAAGGTCATTCAGAGATGGGTGACCATTCAGTGACAAACTGAGCATCTCGGTGCTTCGGGCACGTAAAGTCGGTCCCGGTTGTTGTCATCTAGCAGTCGGTAAGCCTTGTCAGAGGCAGCGGCTTGAACAACTCTGACACCAGGTACCAGGGAACCATACGATAAGAAGGTATTTTAGATAAAATTAATGAGTGTTTCTTCCGCAGGTTACCAGTGAAAGGTCGCAAGAATATTCTCATCACCTCTGCGTTACCGTACGTGAACAATGTCCCTCATCTAGGCAACATCATTGGCTGTGTGTTATCAGCAGATATATTCGCAAGGTAAGCCAACAATATGGCGGATCCATGACGTCACACAACAGCAAATAAACATTAATAAAAGTCACAACTGTCATAAGTTATTGAGTTTTGAAAATTCAAAGGACTCATACCCAGAGCCGTGACACTATTAAAAAAATTGTTATCATGAAATATTTTTTTGTTCGTGTTGTTTACGGCCCTGTGACGTCACGGAGATTTGCAGGGCGTTTTAGGGGCTATGCACACGGGCAACTTTGATCTCCGAATTGCGGCAACTGGCAACTCGCAAATAGCTGTTTACATATAAAACAATCGCGGCAACTGTTGCTGAAACTGGCAACGTTTAACGAAAACCATTAAAAAGTTGATAGTTTCTTCAACTAAAGTTGTTCCGTGTGCATAGCCCTTTATAATCATGTGACCGAAGGTGAAAAAGTTTTTTTTACTATATTTTGTATTTTCTGACATATTTTTTTTTTAAATTTAAGTCGTGAATGCGTAATATGAAACACGATATGGTCGCTATAGCATCAGCTGAACTAAAGTAAAATAAAATTTAGTTATAACAGCGGCACGCTATGTTGGCCGTTTTGACATGGGGGGGGGGGGGGGGGGCGTTTTAAAATTTAAGTATGTCAAAAAATTAATGCGAAAAGAATCTTATTCCGTTATAATAAGGTTCATCCTATCCCCCCACATGTCAAAACGGCTATCATAGCGTGCCGCTGTTATAGTTTATGCAAAATTAATGTCTTTATTTTTATTAACCCCCTGTATATAAATATTTGTTACAGATATTGTAGAATGTGTGACTACAACACGCTGTATATAAGCGGGACGGATGAATACGGGACCGCTACTGAAACTAAGGTACGTTCTTTATTTTTGTATATTAAGTAGGTATGCATTTACAAACAAAAAGTAGTACATGTTATGTATGTAGTAATATCAGTTATCTGGTTTCCATAGTACAAGCTCTGCTTAGTTTGGGATCAGGTAACCGTGTGTAAAATAATGTCCCCGGATATTTATTATTTATTTATTTACTGTTCTCCCCCCAGGCGCTGGAGGAGGGCGTCACGCCGCGGGAGATCTGCGACAAATATTACGAGATCCACAACGCGGTGTATCGCTGGTTCAATATCGGGTTCGACTATTTTGGACGCACCAGCACTAAGGAGCAAGAGAAGTGAGTATGACACTGCGAACTTCATTGGTAAAGCCAAGCTGTAGCCAATTGACTGCAGCTCATATACAGGCTCGACCGGGGTAGTACCACCCTCTCACAGAAGATCGGCGTAAAGCCCACCCCCCCTCCCCCTCCCTCCATCCCACTCCCCTTCAGGTCGACAATGTGTGAGCAATACCTTTGGTATTGTAAGCATCTATAGGCTACGGTAACTGCTTAACATCAGGCGGGCCGTACGCTTTTTTGCCACCGCGGTCATATAAAAAAAAAAAAAAAAAAAGTACTATTACAGCTGCATTTCGTATTATGAGTGAGAGAGCTGGAAGCCCAATCTCCCCATTCCTTTTCCTCTGTCACACTTAGATCACATCAAATGGCGTAGGAACCAGTGTAAATATCATTCAAGAGTAGAAACCACTAATATTCAAGAAATACTAAAGGTGCGATTTCGCGGGACGCGGCAGACAGCAGACGTCAGTCGGTCTGAAGGTGGGAGTTCGATCAACGCGGCAAGACAGCAGACGTCAGTCGGTCTATAGAAATTGAATGCCGTCTGCCGTCGCGGCACATGTCATCGCCCGTCTGCTGTCTGCCGCGTCCCGTGAAACCTTACCTTTAGTTTGTGAAAATTTTACATAGTTTTTGAGATATTACAGTTTTTCAAAATGGGCGGAAAAAATATATATTTGAAAATAAGTGTTCGAATTTCAATATTTTTTATACCATTCAATTTTATTCCCGATACTCATCCAAATCCCCAAGTAGTATTTCGTACTTTTGACACACACTGTATACTGAATTGACTCGGGAATCTTGATACCGCGATTCAGGATCGTATGTAGTATTAGTGCATTGCACTCAACGCCATCTGTTGGTAGCGATGTGAGGTCGCTACAGAAGTGATATGTATTTGTGTACGCATGTATTTGTTTTTGTGTATTTGTGTAGGCATCAGCATGTTATTTCCATATTATTTCTACATTTTAAATTATATAAATCTTGATTATCAATATTCATTATTTTATATTATTGACATTATCAGCTATCTTTTGAAATTTACGTTTCAATGTGACATTTCTAGTTTATTATCACATTTACTATCATTATTGTTATTTGATTAGGTAAAATGTAAATGTAACGTGACGACTTTTATCCCCATTCGGGGGTAGTCAGAGGCTTGAGTGGCCATACACCACCACATTGTGGAGGTATTAACCAACTCAAAGCCCACGTTTCACCAGATAGTCAGAACCCAACGTGATAGGTGGTGAACCTTGTCGCCGTGTATACAGGAACTGACTATTACCTAATCCCGAGGGATAGGTAGGTTTCCTCACTATGTTTGATTAGGTAGGCAGGCAAAAATTGTACGCCGTATAGGCAGTTCATAGAGAGCTAAATATTTTAAGTAACCATGTTCACCTCTGTACTTACCTATGATACACAATAAATTAAATTGAATTGAATTGAATTGAATTGTGTCGTCATCAGGATATGTCAGGAGATGTTCCTGAAGCTGCGCGACAACGGGTTCGTGACGTCACAGTCGGTAGACCAACTCCACTGTCAAAAGTGTGACAGGTTCCTAGCCGACAGGTAACACATCCTACTGTTTTATCTATACTTTATATTATTAATGCGTAATAAATAACTATGTGTGTTTGTAGATATTGACATAATTTCTATGATATATTGACTCATTAATTTCACTGGACATTGGAATATTATTGTATAATCTGGACAATAATATTTTTTTATGATTACGTACCTACCTACATTATTAATAATTAAATACCATATTTGTACGCCAAAAGGCAAAACATAGTGCAACATGAAATTTAATCCTTGTAACACCAATTTTTTACCTATGTTTAACAAATAAATTCTTACTTACTTACTTATTGTGTAACGTTTTCACGAATAAACTGCTGAACAAGTTTTGATGAATTTTGGTATAGGGATAGACACGCCCTTGAGAAGGACATAGGCTACTTTTTATCCCTAAAATGTCAGGTTTCTGTGGAATTATCAACAAACTAACTACAGGACGTTCTGAAGTCAACGCGGGCGAAGTCGCGGACAGAAGCTAGTCGACAATTTTAAGGGTTCCAACGTCTGTCTGTCTGTCCGTCTGTTAGCGGGCTGTATCTCACGAACCGTAATAACACGTAATAACACGAATAAAATAAAGGGGGTCCCCATACAATAAACTTGATATTTTTGACGTTTTTATTCTACGGTGGTACGGACACTTGGTCGGTTTTTTTTTCACCACCAATATCTCTATAGGTTCGTGGAAGGCACTTGCCACCACCCTGGCTGTGGGTACGAGAGTGCTCGCGGCGACCAGTGTGACAAGTGTGGCAAGCTCATCAACGCGACGGAACTCATCGCGCCGCGCTGCAAAGTTTGTTCCGCCGCGCCGCAGCTGGCTGCCAGCGAACAGCTGTTCATAGAGCTGCCGCAGGTAGGACACACATACAGCTAGGGAACAGGTTGACACAAGACAGGACTTGGTTACACACACACACACCACACAAACACACACACACCACACAAACATACACACACCACACAAACACACACACACCACACAAACACACAGACACCACACAAACACACACTCACCACACAAACACACACACACCACACAAACACACACACACCACACAAACACACACTCACCACACAAACACACACACCACACAAACACACACCACACAAACACACACACCACACACACACACACACCACACACACACCACACACACACACACACCACACACACACCACACACACACACCACACACACACACACCACACACACACCACACACAGACACCACACACACACACACACACACAGACACACCACACACACACACACACACACACTCACATACACACCACACACACACACACACACACACTCACATACACACCACACACTCACGCAAACACGCCACACACACGCACACACACACACACACTCACACAGCTAAGGTTGACACAAGACAGGATTTGGCTGACTGACCTAGATGGGACTGGGTTGACATAACATGGGACTGCGTTGACATAACATGGGACTGCGTTGACATAACATGGGACTGGGTTGACATATCATGGGACTGGGTTGACATAACATGGGACTGGGTTGACATAACATGGGACTGCGTTGACATAACATGGGACTGGGTTGACATAACATGGGACTGGGTTGACATAACATGGGACTGCGTTGACATAACATGGGACTGCGTTGACATAACATGGGACTGCGTTGACATAACATGGGACTGGGTTGACATAACATGGGACTTGTGGTCAAAAGTCTTGATGTTAAAAAAACGGCAGACCTATGGGGGCTTTCTGTAAAAACCGTTTCCTCATTTATAGACATTATTGCACCCAAGTTAGCAGCTGTGTTTAATGGCTGTGTGACAAATGGTGTATTTCCTGATCTAATGAAGCACAGTAAAGTAATTCCTATTTTTAAATCAGGTAGTTCAACTGATCCAACTAATTTTCGGCCTATTTCGATACTACCTACGTTAAGTAAAATTTTTGAAAAAATCGTTTTGAACCAATTATTACGTCATTTTAATGACAACAATATTTTTCATAACAATCAGTTTGGGTTCACAAGGAATCGCTCTACTGTAGACGCGGGTATTGAACTAATAAAAAATATTTTCAGTGCCTGGGAGAACTCGCAGGATGCCTTAGGTGTATTCTGCGACTTGTCTAAGGCCTTCGACTGCGTCCATCATGAAATACTTACCAGGAAACTGCACCACTACGGTATCAGGAACAAGGCTCTTGACCTTTTGACTTCATATTTGAGCAATAGAATTCAAAAGGTCGCTATTAATGGTGAAAAATCACCAGGTTCTGTGGTCTCTATGGGCGTTCCTCAAGGTTCAATACTGGGACCATTCTTGTTTCTTATCTATATAAATGATTTGCCATATCATGTAGGCAATAATCACGAGATTGTGTTGTTTGCTGATGATACTTCTTTATTATTTAAAATTAAAAGACAGCTTCTACATTATGACGATGTGAACAATGCACTCGCTAAAGTTGTAGATTGGTTTAATGTAAATAATCTTCTGCTCAATGAGAACAAAACTAAATGCATAAAGTTCTCGACACCTAATGTAAGACAAATAGGAACCAATATACGACTGAATGGGGCAGCGTTGGACGTTGAGGAGTCAACTGTCTTTCTGGGAATCACCATAGATTCAAAATTGCAATGGGGTCCTCACATTAAAAAAATATCAAGTAAATTGAGTTCTGCGGCATATGCTGTTAAAAAAATTAGGCACTTAACTGATGTAGACACGGCTAGAATTGTTTATTTTAGTTACTTCCATAGCATAATGTCGTATGGCATACTGCTTTGGGGGTGCTCTGCAGATTTAAATTCTATATTTGTACTGCAGAAAAGAGCTATAAGAGCTATTTACAACCTAGCTCCTAGAGTCTCCCTCAGAGAAAAATTTAAAGAAATAAATATTCTAACCGTGGTGTCACAATTTATCTATGAAAACCTAATTTATGTTAAGAAAAATGACAACAACTTTGAAAAAAGGAGCGATGCTCATTCGATAAACACACGGAATAAACACAAGCTATCCGTACATGTAACTCGTCTCCACAGAATAAGTAATTCCTTTGTAGGACAATGCATACGCTTCTACAACAAACTTCCTAAAGAAATCCGAGATTTGCCTGTTAATAAGTTTAAAACTATAGTTAAAACTAAACTCTGTCAAAAGGCCTATTACAAAATCTCGGATTACTTGGAAGATAAATCAGCTTGGGACTGATCGCTCAAATTCACTTTGTTAATAACAGTGTCATGTTAAAGTGTAGCGTGTCTTGCCTTGCTTATTTCGGAAGGCAGCACACTGGAGCTATTTACCAAATTACATTGTATTAAAATACTTAAATGGCGATAAAAAAAAACAATGTAGAAAAGACAAGCCCGCTGAGTTTCTTGCCGGATCTTCTCAGTCGAGGTCGCGTTTCCGATCCGGCAGTAGAATTTAAGGAAAAAATGTAAAATGACAATTTGTAAGTGCCCCCGTAGGCCTAAACAAAATAAACGCTTTGACTTTGACTTTGACTGGGTTGACATAACATGGGACTGGGTTGACATAACATGGGACTGGGTTGACATAACATGGGACTGGGTTGACATAACATGGGACTGCGTTGACATAACATGGGACTGTGTTGACATAACATGGGACTGGGTTGACATAACATGGGACTGCGTTGACATAACATGGGACTGGGTTGACATAACATGGGACTGCGTTGACATAACATGGGACTGCGTTGACATAACATGGGACTGGGTTGACATAACATGGGACTGCGTTGACATAACATGGGACTGGGTTGACATAACATGGGACTGGGTTGACATAACATGGGACTGCGTTGACATAATAAAGATATGGCCTGCGACGCGTATGATATCATCGATCCACCTAGTTGACATTCTAACACCATTTATCTGATAATGCAAGTAATCCCTTGTCCCCAGTTGGAGCCGTCAATCAGGTCGTGGGTGAACACAGTAGACAAGGGCTGGTCTCCATCAGCTCGCGCCGTCTCCCGCTCCTGGCTGAAGGAGAGTCTCCGGCCGAGAGCCGTCACCAGAGACCTGAAGTGGGGGGTGCCTGTGCCTATAGAGGGGTATACTAATAAGGTAAGATTCGGACAGAATAAGTAATTCCTTTGTATGGCAATGCATACGCTTCTACAACAAACTTCCTAAATGGTCTAAGATACAATGCAGAGCGACCTTCACCCATGAGGCATTTGTGGGGGGGAGGGGGTCGAGCAAAATCTCACCAAATCTCACGTGGGGGAGAGGGGAGGGTCTCGGCAAATCTCACGTTATCTTTTTTACCGCAAGAAACAGTGTAAAATTGCAAGAAAACTAAGTTAAATTAAGTTATTTTTAAACGAAACTTTTTTTTTTTTTTTTAATTAAGTAAAACTTATTTCTACTCTAGAATAAAGCTTTTGAAAAATCTCACGTGAGATTAGAGGGGGGAGGGGAGGTCGAAAAATATTTTATCAAATAAAAATGTGTCTGAACCACGAACCAAATACGAAGAGGACTGGGGTTAAGCAACTCGGCCGCGTGGTTCAACTAACCCCCTGACGTCATCACAGTAGGCGTGGCTTAAGTCAGTGTGCTGTTGGCGTTCGTCCTGTGCACACGTCTTGCCAACGTTCGCAACCCAAATATAATTCTATTCGACACTAGATGGCGTCCCTTTGTACGTCATTTCCATCACGATACACTTAGTGACATCTAGTGTGAAAAAGTTAAACTACGTACTAAAATCGACATAAGAACGAAGCGAGTAGTTTAGCTATTGACCGGTTGATTGAAATGGTTATCTACACCCCTCCACCCGTGCCTTCACCCGCGCAAATTGTCAAGCGTCGTTTCATAGGGAAATCTAATAAGAACACCTCTTTCTTTAGTATTTACTCTATGATCTGAACATATACCAATGGGGTTGCCATAAAAAATATGCTCAACAATATTATTCTATTATTTTGACGGGCCCGTTAGCGCGACGGGTCTGTTAGCGTGGTTGGCGCGGAGGCGCCTTTCACGCTGCAAGTCGTAGGTTCGATTCCTACCCGGGACATGCATTTGTGTGCATGAACATGTCTGTATGTCCGGAGTCTGGGTGTATATGTATATTAAGTATGTATTTACAAATAAAAAAGTAGTATATGTAGTAATATCAGTTATCTGGTTTCCATAGTACAAGCTCTGCTTAGTTTGGGATCAGGTAGCCGTGTGTAAAAAATGTCCCAGGATATTATTATTATAAAAAACTATTATACAGGTATTCTACGTGTGGTTCGATGCGCCGATCGGGTACATCAGTATAACTCAGACGGCTACCAAGCAGTATGACAAGTGGTGGAAACCGGACAAGGACTTAGATGTAAGTATATCTTAAAATCTTAAGAGAGTACATGAAACTTTTTTTATAGGAAAAAGCGCGGTGGCCAAAAGCGTACGGCCCGCCTGATGCTGAGCAGTTACCGTAGCCTATAGATACTAGCAATACCAAAGGCATTGCTCGCACATTGCCGACCTGAAGAGGAGTGGGATGGAGGCGGGAAGGGGGGGTTGGGCTTCCGGCTCTCTCACTCATCGTACGAAATGTTAGAATTAATAAACGCAATACTGTTTTGGAACGGAACATCACCTGTCACTGCACGATGACAAGTTGATTATTCGGGTGCGTGCGTTTGTACTGGATAGCTTGTGTTTTTTTTCTGGCAATAATAAAAGATCTTAACTTTGTATAAATCCTTTTATTTGCTGCGAGCCCAACACGAAATGCGGCTGTAATAGTTGCTTTACGCCGATTTTCTGTGGGAGGGTGGTACTACCCCGGTCGAGCTAACTGGCTCCAGCTTGGTTCTACCACCTTTAATTAACTGATGACAGCTAGGCCGCGTTCAGAGGCTACGCTTCGGTTGCAACTTTTAAACCATCATAATCGATAGTTAGAAAACGCTCTGACGTTTAACTGACGTATGTCACTTGTCACCACAAATGTGTGTTTGAAGCAGAGTTGCAAAAAAACAGGAAATTCAAAATGAAAACTGTTTAAAACATTGATTTCAGGCAGAAGGAAAAAATCATTGTGTTTTAAATGTTTAAAACATGTTTAAAACACGATGATTTTTTCGTAACAACCCTGGTTTGTAGTGCAAGTGCACACACACACACACACACACACACACTTCGATTTTATTTATTTATATAATTATTATTTTATGGCCTGAATCCCCCTCGCATTGAGGGGAGTGGGAAGTTAAAAGGACTAATATTATATTATTTTATCAGGTAAAGTTGTATCAGTTCATGGCGAAGGACAACGTTCCGTTCCACGCTATCATGTTCCCGGCGACGCTGCTCGGCATCAACGAGGGGCATCTCCTGGTCAGCCATCTGTACGCGACAGGTAGGGGACTGCCTCTCCCACTTACAAGGGGGTTACCTTATTACCACTATAGACATGGGAATTCAGCGAATACAATCGGTATTTCAACACGTTGAAAACTCAAACTAACCCACCCGATTGGCGTGATATGCAAAGACAATACCGTCCAAAATAGTATGTACTATGTACTACTGAACGGAGTCCATGGACACAGTACGAGTCAGTCGTTCGCGAGAAATACTGTTGAAAACATGTCCGTATTGCCAACACGGCTCATCCGTAGAATTGCGAGTGTGATAACAGATGAGTGAATGTCGCTGCATGTAGTGGTGCTGAGCACAGGACTGGTGATTGCAATGTTAGTACGTACCATAAAATAATACATCATCATCACTATCACTACATAGTATAAAACAAAGTCGCTTCCCGCTGTCTGTCTGTCTGTCTCTATGTATGCTTAGATCTTTAAAACTACGCAACGGATTTTGATGCGGTTTATTTTAATAGATAGAGTGATTCAAGAGGAAGGTTTTAGTAGTAATTTGGCAAGCTTTTGTATACATTGGCTATAATATAATGATATTTGTTGGAGGTGTCGGAAAAAAATAAGCCGTCTGGGAGCTTTCAACGAAAACGCTGCCTAAACCCTTTGAGATATAACAAAATGATGTATGATGGAATTGTGTATCTTATATAGGTCTACAGAAAAGTCCGCGGTGGCATATGTCTATCTCTTAAGGATAACATACTATAACCATTTTAATACTTAAAAAAATTAGCAATTATAAAGCGGTTATTGGAAAGCTATTTACACAAATACGGTATTAAGATACGGGATCCAAGATATCCAGGATTCGGGATCTGGGTTTCGGAAAACGGGATCCAGGATCCGGGGAACGGGTTCCGGGATATGAGTAATGGGATCCGATTTTTTTAAATTTATATTCGGCGCGGACGAAGTCGCGGGAAAAAGCTAGTTGGATATATGAAACATCGGCGGAGGCTGTGAACACGAAAGCCATTCTGCTATCAATGAAACATCGTGCAATCGAGTATCGATGTAGTAGAAACTGTCGATCAAAATCGACTCTTTTCACTCGTCACATGTGATGACATCCTTATATTTCTTGCGCAGGCTCGCACCGCATGATTGCGAGTTCTATTCCCGGGCGGTCTTAATGTTGGCAATTTTATTTTATCGATAACCTAATCGATGTGCGTTCAGCAGGTGACATTTATTTATTTGATTTATTTTTCTCAGAATATTTGAACTATGAAGACGGCAAATTCTCGAAATCGAGAGGTGTTGGCGTTTTCGGAACTGATGCACAGGTGAAATAATCATCAATCTTCTATGTTATTATTATAGTTATTATTTTTATGTGACTAAGGTGGCAAGCAAGCGTACGGCCCGCCTGATGTTAAGCATTTACCGTTGCAATACTAAAGGTAATCCTCGCACGTTGTCGACCTGAAAGGAGACTAAGAAGGAAGAAGGAGGGGGAAGTTGGGTTTCCGACTCTCAAGCTATTAAGCTACTTTACGCCGATCTTCTGTGAGACGGTGGTACTACCCCGGTCGAACCAACCCATAGTATATGGCAGGTGATGGTGTATTTTTAGTATAATCATAATATTAATACGTGAAGCAAAAAGATCCGTTCCCTGTTTTTCGAATTCGAATTTGGCATAGTAAAAGTTGCTGTTTGTTTTTTTTAAAGGCCAGTACAAAAATTATGAAAGGTTGTCTGTGATTATAGATTCGGAGGAGGAACGATTAGCTTACGATTTGTGATTGATTTAGGGAAGAGGTTAGTCTTTGACAATACATAGAATCTTAGTAACGTTCAAACTTAAAATTTCAATTAATTATGGTCGAATTTCGACCACGGGCGACCACTAGTTATTGTTATTATTGTGTGTCCCAGGAGACGGGAATCCCGGCGGACGTGTGGCGGTTCTATCTCGCCAGCATCCGGCCCGAGGGCGCAGACTCCAGCTTCAGCTGGACCGAGCTCGCCACCAGGTCAGTGCACTGTTGCCAACATGGACCACACATAGAAAGGACATGGTCTAAGCACCCGGGCCCCATAACTCCACAATGCCCGCAACGTCACCACAGTAGGCGTGGCTTAAGTCAGTGTGCTGTCGGCGTTCGTCCGGTGCACACGTCTTGCCAACGTTCGCATCCCAAATCAAAGATTCAAGATTCAAAACGTTTATTTTGTTTAGGCCTACGGGGGCACTTACAAATTGTCATTTTACATTTATTCTTAAATTCTACTGCCGGATCGGAAACGCGATGGCGAACGGCGATATAATTATATTCGACACTAGATGGCGTCCCTTTGTACGTCCCTTTTACCATCCTACACTTAGTGACATCTAGTGTAAAAAGTTAAACTACGTGCTAACATCGACATAAAACAAAGCGAGTAGTTCTGCTATTTACCGGTAGATTGAAATAATCGGGAGGGGCGGTATCTTATAAATCGCCTCCCATTTCTTAACCCCCACCACCCGCGCCACCCCGCGCAAATTTCCACGCGTTGTTTCATAGGGAAATCTAATAAGAACATCTCTTCTTCGTATTTGCTCTGTGGTTGCCACCATCATAAAGATCATAGATTATAGATTTTATCTATGGGCTAATCATCGCTGGATAGGTGCAAAGTATTAGATTTGACACAAATCAGTCACTAGAGTTGTCTCGTCACTAGACCACGCGTGGTCTAACAATCTGGTCTAAGCGACCAGTGTTTTTTGTATGATTTCTTTTTTCTATTTTACTTTATTTTATATATGACACTGATTTTGCTTGCCGTTATAGTATTTTTTTCTTTTTTCTTTCTTAATCACTCGACTAGGCGGACTGGCCACTAGACCAGGTAGTCTAACCACTAGACCAGATGATCTAATCACCGGATCAGGCAGTCTAAACACTAGATCGGATGGTCTAATCACTGGACCAGGCAGTCTAATCACTAGAACGAATGGTATAACCACTGGATCAGGCAGTCTAAATACTGGATCAGATGGTCATATCCAGTGATTAGTTGGTAGTCCAGTGACTAGGTGGTCTGACTACTAGACTAGGTGGTCTGACCAGGCAGCCTAGCCTCTAGTCACTAGACAGTCTAACCACCAGATCAGGCAGTCTCACCACTAATTTAATGTTCTAACCACTGTACCAGTTGGTCTAATCGTCGACCAGGTAGACTGAACTAGATCAGATGGTCTAATCACTAGCCTACGCATTCAGATAACTAGACTATCCAGTCTAACCATAGACCAGGCAGTCTGACCACTAGACAACGTGGTAATTTTTTTATCTTCAGGAACAACTCCGAATTGTTGAACAACCTCGGCAACTTCTGTCACCGCTCGCTCAGTTTCTGCGCGAGCGCATTCAAGGGCCGAGTGCCCGATGTGAAACTGACTCAGACTGACTACGAGCTGATCGCGCTCATCAACAGGGAGATCGTCGGTAAGTTTGTTTTTTTACACAGCTAAGGGGCATTCCATAAATTACGTCACGTCGTTACGTTTCAAGGTGGTAGAGCCAGGCTGTAGTCAATTGACGGCAGCATATACGGGCTGGCTCGACCGGGGTAGTGCCACCCTCTCACAGAATATCGGCGTGAAGCAGCTATTACAGCTGTATTTCGTACGATGAGTGAGAGAGCCGAGACCCCTACCCCACCTTCCCCTCCCTCCATCCCACTCCCCTTCAACGGCAATGTGCGAGCAATGCCTTTGGTATTTCTAGCATCTATAGGCTACGGTAACTGCTTAACATCCGGTGGGCCGTACGCTTTTTTGTCACCGCAGTCCTATAAAAAAAAAAATACGGCGAAAGCAAAAGGCCGAAGCGTACGGCCCGTTAAGCAGTTAAGCAGATGCCGTAGCCTCTATAGAATACAACCCCCCCTCAATACAAATCCCCCCCCTCCCCCAATACAATACAACCCCCTCCCCCCCTCTATACAACCCCCTCCCCCCCCCTCTATACAATGTGTTATTGAAATAACATAAAACCTGAAAATAGTTTGTTCAGAATCGAGAGTAGAATCGATAACACTACAAGGCTCGTATTATTAAATGCCGATCTTAAGACGCTGTTTTTGACGGATGTTCCGTATATTAAACGTCAAACCTGACCCGTAGGTACAAGCATAGTAGAAAGATGGATAGTAAGTTATCTTCATAGCGGCTTATATGTGTGCGCCATGCGTATCTATGCGTCGCGCACGCACACTCAAACACCACACGCATTGTTTCGCACTGATAACCGGGTCGAGATTTTGTTTGAGTGTGCGTGCGCGACGCATAGATACGCATAGCGCACACGTACAAGCCGCGCGCGGTGCGTTTCTATGAAGATGACTTACTAATCTTCGTCCAACCATTTATTTTACTTTTGACATTAAAGAAACCTGCATGTCTTTAGACATGTGAAATCCACCAACCCGCACTGGGCCAGCGTGGTGGATTATGGCCTGAATCCCCCTCGCATTGAGGGGAGGCCCGTGCCCAGCAGTGGGACGTTAAAAAAGGGTTAAATTATTATTTTATTATTATTATATTGACATTAAAGAATGTCAAAGAAAAATTAATCGTATTACTTTATATTATGGTTCATCTATAGTATTATACAATTAACCATAGAATTGATAGATTATGACGCATGAGCCTTATTACGACGCAATAAGATTTATTTTTCTTTGACCATCTTAAATGTCAAAAGTAAAATAAATGCTTGGACGAAGTTTACCCATTTTTCTACTATGGTACAAGGGTGGCAAAATCGCTTCGGTGTCGGTGTATTTGGCGGTGCATTTGTAGGCGTAAAGTTAAAATGGTAGAAGTAAAAAAGCCATCCCGTGGTCTATACCTTTAGATATATTTTGATATTGTTTTCATGAAGGAAATACTCACGTGGTACCCAGTATGTGGTTTCAGTTATTGTCGTTATGTCGTCACCACTCTGTATAGTAGGTTCTTAAAGCCGCGTATTCACTACGGGACATTTGTCCCGCGACTCTGTTGCCCGATATCACAGGCGACATCTACGTGTCGCGCAACTTCTTGTAAAATCGTATCCCTCGACAGTCGCCCGTCTGCATTCGTGTAGTGAGGACGCGTGTCGCTGTGTACCGCGACTATCCTCGACTTTGTCTCTGGACAGTCGCACGTAAATGTCCCGCGACTGTTCGCAAATATGTCTCGACTTTGTCCCCTAGTGAATACGTGGCTAACGGCCGAAAACTCAAAGACTACTTAAATACTTAAGTCCCACTTAGCAGTTTGAGACGTCGTTAACTGTCATTTTTTGTATGGCGCGTCAAAGTTAAGCAGCTCTCAAATTTAAGTTGCGTACGAGCATTCAGCAGTAAGTGTTGTGTCGTTGTGCCGCAGCGTACGTGGGCCACATGGAGAAGGGTCGCCTGCGGGAAGCGCTGCGGCATGTGCTGGGTGTGTCGCGGCTCGGCAACCAGCACATGCAGGCCGAGCAGCCCTGGGCGCTGCTCAAGGGCAGCGACCACGACAAGTCAGTATACTGCACGCTCGTACTGCTACATATAGTTCGCGACAGGTCGACATGACATTCGGGTTATGAGCTTTTTGCAGAATAAAATCCGAATCAAAATTAGCAGGACTCGATAAACAATTAAAATCGCCCACAAAATTATTAAATTAAATTATTCTGTTGCGTTGCGGGTCCTGCTAATTTTGATTCGGATTTTATTCTGCAAAAAGCTAATAACCGGAATGTCATCTCGACCTGTCGCGAACTATACATACATACTATCATAATAATAGAATAATAATAATTTTCTGGGACATTTTTACACACGGCTGCCTGATCCCAAACTAAGCAGAGCTTGTACTATGGAAACCAGATAACTGATATTATTACATATACTAGTTTTTTGTTTGTTAATACATACTTAATATACATAATTACACTCAGACATGTTCATGCACACAAATGCACGTCCCGGTTAGGAATCGAACCTACGACCTGCAGCGTGATAGGCGGAATCTCACCAACCACGCCAACGGGCCCCTTCATGTAATGTACTATTATTTATTACTAGCTGTTGCCCGCGGCTTCGCCCGCGTGGATGTCGGTTATCGCGACCAAAAGCAATCATTAAATTTTGATCCCGTTCCCGCATTATAATTGCCCATTTTTTAAAGTATTAAAATGGATATAGTATGTTATCCGTAAGAGATAGACATATGCCATCGCGGACTTTTCTGTAGACCTATATAAGATACACAATTCCACCATACATCATTTTTTTATATCTCTAAGGGTTTAGGCAGCGTTTTCGTTGAAAGCTCCCAGACGGCTTATTTTTTTCCTACACCTCCAACAAATACAATTATATTTTAGTCAATGTATACTAAAACTTGACAAATTATATACTAAAACCTTCCTAGAGAACCACTTTATCCATTAGTGAAAACAGCATGAAAATCGGTGCAGTAGTTTTTGAGTTTATCGCGAACAGACAGACAGACGCGGCGGAGGACTTTGTTTTATAATATGTAGTGATTATTATTGTTGTGTTGTATAGAGAGCGCGGCGCGACAGCAGTAGGGCTGTGTTGTCAACTGGTGTCGCTGGTGGCGGCGCTGCTGGCTCCGTACATGCCGCACACCGCGCGGCGCCTGCGCACGCAACTCAACGTAGATGACACGCAGCTCAGGATCAACCCAGAGTGAGTTTATTGAGTAAAAATAATATTCAAATCTACTAATTAAAATAATGTATCTCATAAATAACAAATACCTATTATATATTTATTATAATATACCTACTAACAACAGCAACTTATAATTAATATACTAAATAATTTCTACGTCATTATCCTCATCTCTCCTACTTATTATTTTTGCTGTGCCCTGCTGGGTCCACTATTGGTCTATATTTAATTTAACATCTATTTGGTGGAATGCGAAGTAAATGAATATGAATAAAAAACCGGCGAAGTGCGTGTCGGACTTGCACATAAATGGTTCCGTACCACCGTAGATACGTCACGACTTTTATCCCCATTCGGGGGTAGTCAGAGGCTTGAGTGGCCACCACCACCACATTGTGGAGGTATTAACCAACTCAAAGCCCACGTTTCACCAGATAGTCAGAACCCAACGTGACAGGTGGTGAACCTTGTCGCCGTGTATACAGGAACGGACTATTACCTATAATCCCAAAGGATAGGTAGGTTTCCTCACGATGTTTTCCCTCACCGTAGAATATAAAGAAACATCCCCAAAAATTGTGAACTTTTGAGTCACACATCTTTTGTATAGAAACCGACCATAAAATTGCATAATAACGTTAATGAAAAATAAGTCAAAAATATCATGTTTTCTGTATGGGAACCCCTCTTATTTTAAAATTTTATTTCATTTTGTAGCGGCAGCAGAAATACACATTTTGTAAAAAAAAAAAAAAACAAATCTCTACCTATTACGGATCGTGAGATACAGCCCGCTGACAGACGGACAGACAGACAGACTGACAGCGGAGGCTAAGTAATAGGGTTCCGTTGGCACCCTTTGGGTACGGAACCTTAAAAAAATAGTCTCGACAAACGACATTGCCGATTTGCATTTTTTTTTTCCCCAATTTAATATGTTACCATAGTAACCCTAACCCACGTCATTATTTCCCACAGGAAACCATCCTTCCTGCAGTATCTACCGCCGGGTCACGTGATCGGCAAACCGGAACCACTATTTACAAAAATAGAACCGGAAGTTGTTGAACAACTGCGAACCAAATACGCGGGAACACAGAGCGAGAGAGCAAATAAGGTTAGTAACAAATAGAACAACCAACACCAATACCACAAGCGTCCGATTGCACGAGGACACCAGTGGTAGCGCAACCAGTCGCTCCACCAATAAAATGTATAGAGCTGTATGGAGGGTATCGCACCTGGTGTCCGCTTGGTAGCGCAACCAATTCGGTGTCGGCTACCGAATCACCCGCTGGTGGCGCCACCATGGTTGCCTCGTGCGATATCGCGCTAACAGCCAACGAGAAGCAATTTTTTTATAGGACTGCGGCGGCCAAAAAGCGTACGGCCAGCTTGATGTTAAGCAGTTACCGTAGCCTATAGATGCTTGCAATACCGAAGGCATATTGCCGACCTAAAGGGGAGTGGGATGGAGGGACGAGGGGGGTTGGGATTCCGGCTCTCTCACTCGTACGAAACGCAGCTATAATAGCTACTTTACGCCGATCTTCTGTGAGAGGGTGGTACTACCGAGTCAGTCCGTATATGAGCTGCAGTCAATTGGCTACAGCTTGGCTCTACCACGAATAAAATTAAACCCTTAATTTCAGGAGAAGACTTCAGCTAGTACAAATGTGGCAGATCTTGAGAAAGCAGTCGCGGACCAGGTACAAAATATTGTCACTTTTAGGCCCGTATTAATAAATGCATCTCAAAGTTGAGATAATAATAATAATATCCTGGGACATTTTTTACACACGGCTACCTGATCCCAAACTAAGCAGAGCTTGTACTATGGAAACCAGATAACTGATATTACTACATATACTACTTTTTTATTTGTAAATACATACTTAATATACATATACACCCAGACTCCGGACATACAGACATGTTCATGCACACAAATGCATGTCACGGGTAGGAATCGAACCTACGACCTGCAGCGTGAAAGTCGCCTCCGCGCCAACCACGCTAACGGGCCCGCCGGGGGGTCTATAAATTACGTGAGTCATTTAGGGGGGGAGGAGGTCGAGCAAAATCTCACCAAATCTCACGTGGGGGAGAGGGGGGGTCTCGGCAAATCTCACGTAAATTTATTTTACCGTAAGAAACAGTATACATTTTCGAGAAAACTGGGTTAAATTAAGTAAAACATGTTTCTCCTCTAGAATATAGCTTTTGAAAATTCTCACGTGAGATAAGAGGAGGGGGAGGGGGTCGAGCAAAATCTCACGAAATCTCACTAGGGGGGAGGGGGGGTCGAAATCTCAAAAATCACCTCACATATTATGGACGCCCCCTAAACTATACGTAGCGTTTGAGCATCGTTAAAAATAAACAATATTTTATCGTTACCACCGGTTCGTAATGTTGCTTCCATTGAGAAGAGCCGGCAAGAAACTCAATGGTTACTCTTTTCAAAATAATAATTGTATACATTGTCAAACAGCAACGCTATGTGAGCAGGCAGGCATTAATATCTTGCCGTATGTGTACTTCTTCTATAAAAATAAATAAAATTTAAGTTTGAAATGTCATAATAACAGCATTTTAATAAATGCTTATGAAACTTAATATGGTACTTATAACAAAAGAGCAATTTAATTTTTTTTGTCTGTCTCTAATGTCTAATCTCCGAAATGGCTTGACCGATTTTGACGGGACTTTATTGGCAGATAGCTGATGTTATAAGGAGTAACTGGGCTTCGAGCTCCCTCACTCATCGTACGAAACGCAGCTGTAATAGCTACTTTATGCCGGTCTTCTGTGTGAGGGTGGTGCTACCCCGGTCGAGCCAGCCTATATATGAGCTGCAGTCAATTGGCTACAGCTTGGCTCTATCACCAATAAATAAATATTATATGTATATGTTGAGTATTGGTAGCCGATTGGTTAAGCACACGCGTGCAGGCTTAGGTCCTGGGTTCAAACCCCGGCTCACACCTCTGGATTTTTCGAAATCTATGTGTGAATCATAACTTTAATATGATTATCACTTGCTTACGGTGAAGGAAAACATCGTGAGGAAACCTGCATGTCTTTAGACATGTGAAATCCACCAACCCGCACTGGGCCGGCGTGGTGGATTATGGCCTGAATCCCCCTCGCATTGAGGGGAGGCCCGTGCCCAGCAGTGGGACGTTAAAAGGGCTAATTTATTATATGTTTTATATGTATATGTAAGTATATACTTATTATTTTTGTCATTACAGGGTGAAAAAGTTAGACAGCTCAAATCGTCGACGAAAGACAAAACGGTGTGGCAACCAGAAGTAAACAAACTGCTAAATCTGAAGAAACAGCTCGCGAGTGCGCAAGCGCAGGCGACAGCGCCCGCCACCGCCGCAGCTTCCGGCGACAGTGTTGCCAGCTTAGAGAAAGCTATCGCGGAACAGGTAATAATAATAATATCCTGGGATATTTTTTACACACGGCTGCCTGATCCCAAACTAAGCAGAGCTTGTACTATGGAAACCAGATAACTGATATTACTACATATACTACATTTTGTTTGTAAATACATACTTAATATTATACATAATTACTCCCAGACTCGGGACATAGACATGTTGATGCACACAAATGCATGTCCCGGGTAGGAATCGAACCTACGACCTGCAACGTGATAGGTGGAATCTTACCAACCACGCCAACGGGCCCGTCAAATTATGTTGTTGACAATGTTGTTTTTTTTTTTAATATTCAGGGTGACAAAGTGCGCAAATTGAAAGCGTCCACCAAAGACAAGGCGGTGTGGCAGCCCGAGGTGACAACACTACTCGATCTCAAGAAGAAGCTAGCCGCGCTGCAAGTCAACAAATAAATTATTATTTATTAATATATTTCCGAGTTTTATTTATTATTTGAAAATATCTAATTGCCAGCAGGGCTAGACAAGTGGCTGATGTCTACAAACGTTCCTTGAAATCGCTACGCTTCAGAATGGAAATGACATAAGTCACGTGATCTACATAGCAACTTGTTGTTGATCTACATAGCGACGTTTGACATTTCCATACATTGTGAAGTCTATTCTATTCGTTTAGCGTTCATGCCACTTGTCTAGGGGGGTTGGGCAGGTGGTGGTACCGCGGATGAGCTTGCAAGTACTAGGGAACCCTAAAATCCGTCAGACTACGTGGTTTATTGACGTAACTCGTTGGAATCGATTATAATTTAGTAAATGGCCGTTTTTCGATTACACGGCACGGCACCGGCGACGGCACAGTGACAGCTATTTGCGGGGTTTTCATTGGTCAGTAACCAATGACAACTGGTCACTGACCAATGAAAAAGCTGCCGCCATGCCGGTGCCGGTGCCGTGCCGTGCAGTCGAAAAACGGCCATTCCGTCTAGGTTTGCGTCAAGTGAAACAAATCTTACTGTGGAGAACGTTGATTTTATAGTTGTTGCGTGAGCTTTATTTGATAATTTTCTTTGTGCCCAACAAAGATTTAAAAATATATATTATAAACATTTATAATTTGGGCTGTTCCGGACATCCGTGAATGGCCATTTTCACATTACACGGCACGGCAGCGGCGACGGCTGTCACTGAGATATTTTCGGGGTTTTCATTGGTCAGTAACCAATGACAACTGGTCACTGACCAATGAAAACCCCGAAAATATCTCAGTGACAGCCGTCGCCGCTGCCGTGCCGTGTAATGTGAAAACGGCCATTCTATGATAAGCGGACATCACTATGACAGATTACGACGAACTGACATGACATCCGTCCGACTTTGACAGTTCTGCCAGGGCTGATTCAGGCTCATAGAAAATTATTCTCTATGAACTTAAAAATATCTACAAAGATTTAAGATTATTTTCCCCAAAAAATTATACTTAGGTACCTACGCTTTGTGTTTACATCAATTTTGTTTTAGATTAAAATAAAAATCTTTTGTAGGTGAAATTATTATCATAATATTTTCAGCTATAATGGCAAACAACACAATGTTAAATTTAGCGAAAATGTTCAGTTCAAATATTTTTAATCGGCGCAAATAAAACTAGTACAATAAAATAAAATTGTATCTTTCTTTCCATAGACAATACTTTTCTGAGAGCCTGATTCCAGCCCTGACCTCCAGAATCCAGAGTAGAAAAAAAAATTACTCTTTTGTTTATTGCTGCCGCTTTGTCCTATCCTTGTTGTTAATCACGAAATAATTAAGTAAATTAATAAAACTAGCATGGAAATACGTGTGGAAGTGTTTGAAAGAATATGCCGTGTCTGTTTATCCGAATCAAACAGCATGAGATCGCTATTATCGAAAATGGACGGCGAAGAACGCAATTTATACGACGTGCTCGCGTTTACCGCGAATATTCACATTACATTCGAGGATACACTGCCTAAACAGGTTTGTAACGAATGTGAATCTATTATGTGCAAGGCTGATTCATTTAAACGCCGCTGCTTGGAGTCTGACACGATTTTGAACAATGTTTATCAAAACACAAACATTGCTATGAATACTTCGATAATCCCTGAAAAATGCCAAATTAAACACGAAACAAACGATTTTAAGCATAATCTAAGGCAGTACGATCCTTACCAACCTTCTAATTCGTCGAACAACTATTTTCAAGACAGTTTTGATAAGAAAAATGTGTTAATACATGAATTTACACCGTGCACCACATTAGCGTCTATTTCTAATAAATTTACTGATACTAAAGTACCTGATGATGCTCAACGAACTGTGAAAGAGGAGCTTGTGAATAATATTGATGAAGAAAATCATTTTTCTGATCATTTTAATGATGAAATTCACGTAGGGTCAGTAGCCATAGAATTAGAGCATACCGTTAAGACTGAAAGCAAATCATACACTTGCTACTGTGCCGTACGATTCACAAGCAAAGACAAATATAAAACGCATATAAAAACCTGTAGTAAATACAAAAAGCTAGTAAAAGAATTGGGTAACGAAGAAATTGTTGAAATCATTCCCATAAAGAATCGTTTGCGATGCACGCATTGTGACAGCGAATTCAGCTCAACCAACGCATGGAGATCCCATCAGCGGAAGCACACAAAACCACAAAAACTAACAGAACTATTCCAGTGTTCGTTATGTCTACGTAAATTCAAAAATAAGGTATCATTGGCCAATCATATACAGAAGCACGAAGAAACTGCCAATATCAAGTACACTTGTGAGATTTGCAAGCGAGAGTTCAAGTATAAAGCGTATTTAGACAACCATATATTGTCCGCACATTCAAGGCATGATGGGTTTACCTGTGAAATTTGCGCTAAAGGGTTTTCTAGCCGAGAGAGTTTAGAAATACATAAGGATAGTCATAAAAATGAGAAAAAGCATCAGTGTTCGGTATGTAGCAAGGGTTTCTTCATGTTGTGTACGTTGAAGGAGCATATGAGGACCCACACTGGGGAGAAGCCGTTCTTGTGCTCGCAGTGCGGACGAGGGTTCAGTCAGAAGACGAATTTAGCACAGCATATGAGACGTCACCAAGGCCTGAAGCCTTTCAAATGCGAAATTTGCGAGAAAAGGTAGCTGTTTATTGATATTTATGCTTTTTTTTTATTAATCAAGTGGCAAGCAAGCATACCGCCCGCCTGCAGGGCTAGCACACGCCCTAGGGGCCACCGCAGACTTGCTACTTTTAGCATCGGCGATCGGCGATTTTGATGCTGCGTCTCGCTCGTTCGCGCTCGAAGAAACGCGACAACAGTCGCAAAATCGCCGGTCGCCGATGCTAAAAGTAGCAAGTCTGCGGTGGCCCTAAGACAAAACTTTTGCCACGCTTTATGTCGCACCGAGTCACTCTCTCTCTTTCTTACTGCATCGAAGAGAATGAGACAAAATCGATTTATCTCGCGTTTTGTCTTGTCGCAGCCAGCTGTGCTACCAGTGTAGATTTTAATCAGTTACTGTAGCCTATAGATGCTTGCAATACCAAAGGCACTGCTCGCTTGCCAACCTGAAGGGAAGAGTGGGATGGAGGAAGGCGGGGTTGGGCTTTTGGCTCTCACTCATCGTACGAAACGCAGCTATAATAGCTGCTTTACGCCGATCTTCTGTGAGAGGGTGGTAGTCCGGTCAAATTTCGGAAACGGCCTTTTCGTATTTTGCTCATCTGGGTGTCACTGGGATCGCCCCATTGGCGTGGTTGGTTTGATTCCGCCTATCACGCTGCAGGTCGTAGGTTCGATTCCTACCCGGGACATGCATTTGTGTGCATGAACATGTCTGTATGTTCCGAGTCCGGGTGTATATTTATTAAGTATGTATTTACTAACAAAAAAGTAGTATATGTAGTAATATCAGTTATCTGGTTTCCATAGTACAAGCTCTGCTTAGTTTGGGATCAGAGGGCCTACTCTTTTACAAACGAAAACGAAATTTCGGACGTAATTCGCGTATTTCCTACTACGTTTCTCATTCATTCCGACATTTCTTACGAACGAAAATTGTTTGACGTCTTCGTCGTCGTCGAATCTAAACGTCAAACAATTTTCGTTCGTAAGAAATGTCGGAATCAATGAGAGACGTAGTAGGAAATACGCGAATTCCGTCCGAAATTCCGTTATCGTTTGTAAAACAGTACGCCCTCAGGTAGCCGTGTGTAAAAGAATGTCCCAGGACTTATTTATTTATTTATACTCCACAGGTTCGTGTCCAAAGGAGAACTAGATGCGCACGCTCGTAAACACACCGGCGCACATCCCTTCGTATGTGATGACTGTGGGAACGGTTTCACCACATCCAGCGCTCTAGTCAAACACCGTAGAACTCACACCGGAGAAAGACCCTACCTCTGTGACCTATGCCCTATGAGGTTCGCTGCGTCTGGCACTTTGAAGAACCATAGACGAACCCACACTGGAGAAAGGCCTTTTCAATGTTCCTATTGTGAAAAGGCCTTCGTGCAACGGAACGATCTGATATCACATATACGGTGTCATACGGGTGAAAGGCCTTATATTTGTACGGTGTGCGGGCAGTCGTTCAGGAAAGCGTCTGGGTTGAAGACTCATGTTAAGATGCACGGGAAGGATGTGGCTAATGTGTCTGTGATGGGGGTGAATGTTATTTTGGGGGGGATGCAGTGTACGGAGCAGTAGATATAATAAATAATAATAATAATATCCTGGGACATTTTTGTACACACGGCTACCTGATCCCAAACTAAGCAGGGCGTGTACTATGGAAACCAGATAACTGATATAACTACATATACTACTTTGTTATTTGTAAATACATACTTAATATACATATACACCCAGACTCGGGACATACAGACATATTCATGCACACAAATGCATGTCCCGGGTAGGAATCGAACCTACGACCTGCAGCGTGAAAGGCGCCTCCGCGCCAACCACGCTAACGGGCCCGTCAAATAAGGAATATGAGGCCAGTGTATGAAATTTAGTTTAAGTCACATTATGAAATCCGTGGTTTTAGGCCGGCCATGACTATTCGTCGGGGTTGCCAACTTGTTTAAGGCAAATATCCCTAATATTCCGGGGGTTTGCACTTCACTAGCTACAATACGACCTTGCATTTGCAGGATCAATGTAAAAATAAGTCTGCTATTATGCTTACAAGCGAGATATTAGTTTTATATGCATCGATCGAGACATTCGTAGCTTTCTGGAATCGATATTTTTAAAAGAACTATAAGTTCGTATTTCAGAATCGTCAGATAACTTTTATCCACCAAATAAATATATCTGTTCACAGTTATTTTACCTCTGACGTTCCTCATATTATTTTTGTAAAACGCAAAGTCAGCCTTTAAACTTGGCCTTTGAGACCATGAACTGTAGATTATACTTTATTCTACAGCCTACATTACTTATAAAAACCTAATATCGACTACGTTTTTCAAAAAAAACGTGCTCTAAAAAGTATGAAACAAGAAAATATTCTCATCTAGAGGATAGCCGTGGTCCGTGTAGGTCTTTTAGGGCCAAATGGCATATGAACACGGACCACGGCTATCCTCTAGATGAGAATATTTTCTTGTTTCATACTTTTTAGAGCACGTTTTTTCCGTAGTCGGGTTTTAGTTTTTAAACTTACTTTTTATTTAATTATTTTGGAGTTAAAGGTAACAATATATATATTTTTGAAATGTGCTCATCAAGCTCTTTCATTTGATACCCCACACGGTTACATTAAAAAATGTTTTTTTTTAATTCATGACATTATGTCCTCTAGAGGGCGCCATATGCAATTTTATGTGACGTCACAGAGCCTATAACCAGCGCGCCATTAAGCCGCTTCTAACGATACCTAATTTGTCAAATTACGACAAGTAGTTTGGAAGTTAGGTGGGAACAGATGCACATACATACATACATACATACATACATACCGGTCAAAATCATAACGCCTCCGTAGTCGGGTAAAAATAAATAAATAAGGTAAATGTCAGAGGTAAAATAACTGTGAACGCACTTTTAACAGTTTTTCTATGTCAATACGCCGTATTTATTTGGCGGATACACGAACGTAAATACACACTGGACTGTTCACTACTGCACAAAAAACGAGCCGAGCGAGAGGCCCCAGTTGGGACCGTGTCCCTCTCACTCCGAGTTGCCATGCCAAAATAATATTATCGTTGGGTAGTGATTGTTTGTTTTTAAATCAAGCAAATAAATAAATTTAGTATTTATCGTGACTATTGTTTATATGATAAAACAATAGTCACGATAAATAATAAATTCGTCTTTCTGTCTAAGAATTGTCAAGGTATAATAGACCTTAAGTCAGCAGAATAAAGTTGAATTTCTTCATACCAAAAACTCAATTGATAAATCCTTCATTATACATCCGTGGGCGGATAAAAGTTATCTGACGGTTCTGGGTTCTGACACAGGCCTAATGTTGCATAGTTTCACTACGGAAACATAAAAAGGACCAAAGTAGTTTTAAGGAATTGTACCTACTTGCTAAGAAACAAAAATGTGAGATCTTAATTACATGCACGATACCTATTGTTCAAAATAAAGGTTTGAATTTGAAACAAATAATTGTTTTATTTCTAGGTACTTAATATTATACCTATAGTTTGCGACAGGTCGAGATGACATTCGGGTTATGAGCTTTTTGCAGAATAAAATCAGAATCAAAATTAGCAGGACCCGCAACGCAACAGAATAATTTAATTTAATTATTTTGGAGACGCATTATCGTATTTATATCCAATGCTCATACCTTTTAATTGCTTCATACTTCGCGCATTAAGATGCCCAAGCCGCCTGTGCCAAGTTTCTTGTGACACATCGGTGACTCCGGATGCAGTCGCTTGCTCCTTCTTATTAGAAACCTGTTTTGTGGACAAAGTCATAACCTTGCTCTCCCCATATACAGATGGAGTACATGGCGCATCTTCCGCTACAAGAACAGCCTCACCTACCTTATCTAGTACATAGACACCATTGAAATGCCTAGCTATAGCAACAACTTCCTTACCATCGCACACTTTACATAAGTCCTGTTGAAATGTTACAGTAAAACCTTTACTTGTCATAGAACTAACCGACAGTAGATTGACAGCTAGCCCTGGTACATATAACACTTCACTTACAGTCCTTATAGTGTTCTGTAAAGAAAGTTTTACGTTTCCCTTGCCTGATGATAGCAATTTCTCTCCGCTTGCTATCTTTACAGCAACAGGTGTCCCAGATACAAAATCATGCATAATATTTTTGTTATTACACATAGGGTTGGTAGCTCCTGAATCCACATACCAAATATCGTCGTGTAAGTTGACCGACAAAGCACAAAACAAAGACTTCTTAGTTTGGTCATTGCTTTTAGTTTTATCCGTGCATTGCTTATAGCTGTGACCTGGCTTGTTACACTTTTTACAGCGAAACGCCTTCCACTTAGTCTTCTTGACAGCTAATGCCGAACTCGTACCTGTGTCATCTTTCTCAATCCTTCTTTGGTACTCCTGAGTCAATCTAGACCTCACGGACTCAGTCGTGAGTTTTTCTGAACAGTTCTCCAAGGTCATGATGAGTGGGTCGTAGTCTGCAGATAAACCACTAAGCATGACTACGGCTAGAAAATCATCTTCCACTCCGGCACCTATAGCCTGCAGCTGCTGTCCTATTTCTGTTATTTTGCATAAATAAGACTGCATGTCCGGAAATCCTGTCACTTTGAGGCTAAAAAGTGTGCGTAGCAAACCTAAACGCCTGCTTAGGCCCTTTCCTTCGTACACCTTCTCCAAATTGCGGGGATGCGGTGGAGACCAAAGAAGCGGCAGATATCAAGGTTCAACGTAAAGCTTTGGCACGGATTTGTCTTTTAGTGCAGCCGGGAGTGTTACCGCATATAAGAGATGCGAAAACTGCTCACGAGGCGTGGGAAAATTTGGAGAAGGTGTACGAAGGAAAGGGCCTAAGCAGGCGTTTAGGTTTGCTACGCACACTTTTTAGCCTCAAAGTGACAGGATTTCCGGACATGCAGTCTTATTTATGCAAAATAACAGAAATAGGACAGCAGCTGCAGGCTATAGGTGCCGGAGTGGAAGATGATTTTCTAGCCGTAGTCATGCTTAGTGGTTTATCTGCAGACTACGACCCACTCATCATGACCTTGGAGAACTGTTCAGAAAAACTCACGACTGAGTCCGTGAGGTCTAGATTGACTCAGGAGTACAAAAGAAGGATTGAGAAAGATGACACAGGTACGAGTTCGGCATTAGCTGTCAAGAAGACTAAGTGGAAGGCGTTTCGCTGTAAAAAGTGTAACAAGCCAGGTCACAGCTATAAGCAATGCACGGATAAAACTAAAAGCAATGACCAAACTAAGAAGTCTTTGTTTTGTGCTTTGTCGGTCAACTTACACGACGATATTTGGTATGTGGATTCAGGAGCTACCAACCATATGTGTAATAACAAAAATATTATGCATGATTTTGTATCTGGGACACCAATTTCTGTAAAGATAGCAAGCGGAGAGAAATTGCTGTCATCAGGCAAGGGAAACGTAAAAATTTCTTTACAGAACACTATAAGGACTGTAAGTGAAGTGTTATATGTACCAGGGCTAGCTGTCAATCTACTGTCGGTTAGTTCTATGACAAGTAAAGGTTTTACTGTAACATTTCAACACGAATTATGTAAAGTGTACGATGGTAAGGAAGTTGTTGCTATAGCTAGGCAAGAAGTAGGCAAGGAAAGTAAAAATATGTAGCTATGACCACGACTGATATAAAGGGACCCACGTCAACATCTATGAATAACCACGGATTAGGTACTAATGTTACATCTATTATATTTGCTTATCCATCCATATTATACCTATAGGTAGACTTAAATAGTCTACACAACGTTTATTAAAGCTATTGTATTATCAATTTATGGTACAGTCTAGTCGTGTTCGCTATAAGTACGTTTTTTTATACTTGTCCTATTTGGTAAGCAAAGATGGCGTCCAGCGGGGCGATTGCGTAACTTTTTTGTCAATGTTTCAATTGGTTTCGTTCATCCTGTGTCAATTATATACGAACCAATTGAAACATTGACAAAAAGTTACGCAATCGCCCCGCTGGACGCCATCTTTACTTACCAAATAGGACAAGTATAAAAAAACGTACTATACATTTCTAATTGTCAACTCACTGTCGGCTAACCAGTAGCCGCCCGCGGCCTGCTAACCACTGATACAGGTACCTATGTGTATTATTTTATTAATTGTCATATAGTTTCAAATTCTCCTACCCTTTATTTTAATTAAATTCGTGCGGGTTCCAAGAAAACTTAGCTTTTCCCCGGGACTCGTCGCGGGTCAAACCTTGTCGTCATCGTTGGACACTGTCGATCCTGGCTTACAGGAGTAACAGTGGTGGGAGTGTGTGGCGGGCCTAGTCCCATAAAAAAATCATCACCATCCATCTTACATGTGTTTAAGTTTTAACCGAACGGCGTTTCTGACTTAGCCCGTGGTCTCCTATTAAATGCCATCGGCCGCTTACAGCGTCACGCGTACGCCGCGGCACATTTTTAACCCCCGACGAAAAACGAGGGGTGTTATAAGTTTGACGTGTGTATCTGTGTGTCTGTCTGTGGCATCATAGCGTCTGAACGGATGGACCGATTTGGATTTAGTTTTTTTTGTTTGAAAGGTGGGTTAATCGAGAGTGTTCTTAGCTGTTTCAAGAAAATCTGCTCAGCCGTTTGAAGACCATCAGCTTTTTTCTAGTTGATGAAAATATATAAACAACTTCCACAGGTCTGGTCGATACGAAATCTGAAATCCTGTCACTTGTCAATGATATTACAAAGTATGACAACCTTGACCTGATGCGCAGGCATCATCAGAAGAACTCCTCAACGGTGTACGGTATCTACATTGTGTTTGGGCTCATACGATGCGTTTTGACGAGCACATGCTAATACAAGCTGGGCAGTTAGTACATTGGTAATATAATTTTAAAAAGCATTAAATAACAATTAAATTAAAAATTTAAAAAAACCCCGACAAGAAAGACCTCTAAAAAGAAAAAAATAATATCTGAATATTTTCACCCAAGCGTCGTCGTTGCGTCGGGGGACCGCTAAGTACGCCGGTCATGGTCATAATCTACAGGTTACTCAAAATGTAATGTACTTAGCGGTCCCCCGACGCAACGACGACGCTTGGGTGAAAATATTCAGATATTATTTTTTTCTTTTTATTACTATAGTGACGTCGGCGTGTGAAGGAGACCACAACAGTACATTTCTATAGTAAGCATTGTGACGCGGCGTGCGCGTGACGCTGTAAGTGGCCGATGGCATTTAATATGAGACCACTGCCTTAATTAAATCAGGCACGTGTCTTGCACCGAAATATGCTGGATAAACTTATTTAGCGCACTACATAGGTAGTATTTTGGTGCAAGAATCGTTTCTAATCCAAATCAAGCGATTTGGTTCAGAAACGCCGTTTGATTAAATGGATCGTGCAAGTGGCCCTAATAGTATTCCGTAATTCTATTTTAAATAAATATAATTACGGTTTACGGATTTTTTTGTGGTGAGTGACGTAATGTAATGTTTCAGTGCATGCGAGGGAGAGAGAAATGTTCGTTGCGTTGCTGCTGCTCGCTGCGGCGTTCGACCCCGCGGCAGCTGAGCTCCTTGACTCTAAACTTGGACAATATTGTCCTAAAGGTTCCATCAAATTGTCCAACGGTCAATGTTTGGTTGCAGAAATACCACCTGAAATTCCCCGTTATGACTATTACGATACCATAGATGATAAGGACACAGATGGTCAAAAAGGTGACATAAAATTGCTCAACGGTGATGGCGTGGAACCAAACACTCCACCCAACAATCCTGTGAATGATGGCAAAAGATGCCCCAAAGGTTTCATCAAATTGCCCAACGGTGATTGCGTGGATACAAACATTCCACCCAAATATAATGTGAATGATGACAAAAGATGCCCTAAAGGTTTCATCAAATTGCCCAACGGTGATTGCGTGGATCCAAACATTCCACTCAAATATAATGTGAATGATGACAAAAGATGCCCTAAAGGTTTCATCAAATTGCCCAACGGTGATTGCGTGGATCCAAACATTCCACCCAACAATCCTGTGAATGATGACAAAAGATGTCCTAAAGGTTACATAAAATTGCTCAACGGTGAATGCGTGGATCCAAACACTCCAACCAGAAATACTGTGAATGTTGGCAAAAGATGCCCCAAAGGTTTCATCAAATTGCCCAACGGTGATTGCGTGGATCCAAACATTCCACCCAAATATAATGTGAATGATGACAAAAGATGCCCTAAAGGTTACATAAAATTGCTCAACGGTGATTGCGTGGATCCAAACACTCCAACCAGATCCAAACACTCCAACCAGAAATACTGTGAATGATGACAAAAGATGCCCTAAAGGTTACATAAAATTGCTCAACGGTGATTGCGTGGATCCAAACACTCCAACCAGATCCAAACACTCCAACCAGAAATACTGTGAATGATGACAAAAGATGCCCTAAAGGTTACATAAAATTGCTCAACGGTGATTGCGTGGATCCAAACACTCCAACCAGATCCAAACACTCCAACCAGAAATACTGTGAATGATGACAAAAGATGCCCTAAAGGTTACATAAAATTGCTCAACGGTGATTGCGGAGTTCCAAACACTCCACCCAAAAATACTGTGAATGATGACAAAAGATGCCCTAAAGGTTGTTCGCAAAGTATCGGCACAGTGGTCAGGCAAACGGCGAAATTAAAACACAGAAATGCGGTATAAACGTCACAGGAATTCAACAATTCCTTGTGGCTTTTATTGAGTCCAAAAACACACGATGAATACGGAATTATAATTAGCTTACACAAAACACACCTTGACGTCGCAATAGCCAAAGGAAGAAGGAATAGACAACGGAACTGTCATAGATCCATAATCTAATCCATAGACAAAGTATCGATTAATATCATGTAAGAAAATAATATACTATTCGATTTATTTCAACACTTCCCCTTATTATTTTCTTAACATGGACCTATCCATCAAGATACAATATAACACAATGCCCAATTAACATTCATATAACATTAACATGCACATACACATAACAGCAACAAACATTTTCATAACAACATGCCTATTATAACTTACATGCTGTCAAAAACAATCTTCAATATTTAGCAGCAGCCCTAAAGTGTCTTTACAGGTATTACATTCATTTGTTTAATAAACTGTGCATGTTTCACAGAACTCAACGGCTTAGTAAGTACATCCGCTACCATCTGATCAGTCGACAAATATTCCAACTTAGCGAACCCATTTTGTATCAAATCTTTCATATAATGGTATCTTAAATCTATGTGTTTAGTCCTCTTGTGACAGTATTCCCTAGCCTCTAGTAATTTATGTGCACTTTGTTTATCATTATACAAAACAATTTCCAACTTCTTATTCAAAATTTCCGACATAAAACTTTTTATGAAACATAAATCTTTACAAACATCACTAATAGCTAGGTATTCGGCCTCTGTACTCGAGAGAGCTACACATCTCTGTTTACGTGATTCCCAGTTAATAGTACTATTGCCTAACTTTATAACAAAGCCAGTATAAGATTTCCTATCTACTACATCGTTGGCCCAATCAGCATCTGCGTAAGCAATCAAATTTAAATTACAGTTCCTATAAAAACATAGTCCATAATTTAAGGTACCTGCTAAATAACGCAATATACGTTTAGCTGCAAGCCAATGTGACTTATCAAAACCATTAACAAACTGACTCAGTTGGCTACAAGCAAAAGTTATGTCTGGCCGCGTACATACAGATAAGTACATAAGACATCCTAGTAACTCTCTATATTTATAAACATCACCATCACTACAATTTTCTTGAGTCTTATTTAATTTATTATTTAACATCATAGGTGTAGACACGGCTTTACAATTTTCCATACCAAACTGTAATAATAATCTCTTAATATAATCTGACTGATCAAGTGTCAACACACCACGACGTCTGTCACGAGTTACATTCATACCTAAACATGTCTTTAATGTACCCAAATTCTTAATATTAAATTCACGTTCTAACAAGCTTATTAATTCATCTTTGGTCGTGGAACTGTTACTAAACAAATAAAAGTCATCAACATACAATGCTATAATAGTTAGAAACTTATTACATTTTCTGATATAAACACAAGGCTCAGACTTGCTCTGTGTAAAACCATTATTTGACAACAACTGATAAACTTTTATGTTCCACATCCTACTTGCTTGTTTTAAACCATATATACTTTTTAACAAAAGACATACTTTGCTATTATCAGTACAATAACCGTCAGGCTGCTCCATAAAAATTTGCTCATTTAAGTCACTATTTAAAAACGCTGTCTCTACGTCCAAATGATCTATATTCATGTCAAGTTCATTTGCTAACGCAAATAAAATTCTCATTGTACTGTGGCGCACGACCGGCGAGAAAGTGTCATTATAATCTACACCTTGCTTCTGTGAGAAGCCTCTAGCAACTAAACGCGCTCTATATTTATCCTTACCAATATTATCACGTTTTATTTTATATATCCATTTACATTTTACAATATTGTGATCTTTAGGTCTATCAACAAGTTTCCATACACAATTTTTAATTAGACTATCATACTCTTTCTGCATAGCAGTTTGCCATTCAACATTGCTAGATGAAGACACTGCTTCTTCATAAGTCATAGGCTCAGAATCGCCTTGAACAAATAAAGATAAGTCATAGTCATTAAACCTTACCGGTTGCCTTCCACGGGTGGAACGTACAGGTCGACCAGTGACGGTCACTGATTGCTCACGACTAGCCACTGTGTCTTCCCCTCGAGGTGACCACCCATCAGACTGCAATGATGCCTCATCACAAGCAGCAATGGGCACTGGACTCTCCAGGCTCGTCGCCTCATCGCCAGTAGCATACTCCGACTCAGGAGCTGAAACCACAGTAATATTATGATTAGATGAATTTCCATTATCCGAATTATTATTATCAATTGAAATGTCATCGTCATTTTCATTAAAAGAATCCATATTATTCATTACATTATTCTTACTAGACTGATTATTCACATACGACCTGCAGTCATATTCATAGAAATTATAATTATTAGATTTAAATTCATTATTGTCTTTCTTTAAAAATTCAGTCTCTAGAAAAGCTACATTCCTTGCTAAAAATACTTTATGGGGGGTCAAAGGGTCGACAAGTCTATATCCTTTTGTGGTGTCACTATAACCAACAAAGATACATCTCTTGGACTTAGCATCCAACTTATTACGTTTCTGTCCAGGTATTAGTGAATAGGCAACACAACCAAACACACGCAGGTGACCAAGTTCAATTTTTGGAACCAGTCCATACCTCTTCAGGCATAGATCCTGCCACAGCAGCTGAGGGGCATCTATTCTTCAAATACACTGCGGTCATAACCGCCTCCCCCCAATACCGCTGGCAGAGACCTGACTCCTGCAGCATGCACCGTGCCTTTTCCATCAGAGTTCTATTAAGCCTCTCTGATACACCATTTTGTTGAGGGCAGTAGGGTACAGTCAACTGATGAACAATTCCCTCACTTTTCAAGTATGTCGCAAACTTATCATTGCAATACTCGCCCCCTCCATCAGACCTGAGACACTTTATAGGGAAGCCAGATTGTTTCTCAACAAGAGCTTTAAAATTAATAAAAACAGACATTACCTCAAATTTATTTCGTAGAGGATATCCCCAGCTCTTTCTACTGTAGTCGTCGGTGAACGTCAAAAGGTACCTCGCACTGCCCCAACTGCAGACAGACATAGGCCCACAAACATCAGTGTGTATGAGCTCCAACGGATGAGTAGCCCGCTTCGCCTCCGCAACAGGGAACGGTAATGCCACCTGCTTCCCCTCGAGACACGCGATGCACTCTTTAAGCCGGTGTTCACTGTCATCACAGACCTGAAACATAAGACTGTTTTTCCTCCGAAGAGCACACATACCACTAAAACCAAGATGCCCAAGTCTCTTGTGCCAAATGACATCTGGCACCGCTGCAACCATTGCGCTCTGATCCCCCTGCACATCCGGTAGGGTGACTGAAGAGCACTCCATCTGCGAAACCTTGTTACACGAGACGACATTGTTGAGTTTATAAATGCCATTAACATTGCTGGCATGACCTTTGCTTTCCCCTATAATTTTACATGTATCATATAAGTGACACCCCTGCTTGTCAAACACCACAGTAAAACCATCTTTTACAAGTTTACTGACCGACAAAAGACTTGTGGATAAGTCTGGTACGAGCATTGTATCAACGGCAATAGTGTTGTTATTCAATAACAATTTTACACTCCCAATGCCGTTACTGGATAATCTATCGTTATTAGCTATGCACACCTCACTCTTATAAGGCTTAAAGTCCACCAAATATTTTTCATTGTTGGTCATATGAGTTGTACACCCGCTGTCTACAATCCAATCACTATGACTCACGTTCAACGCTGTTGCCGTAGTGATATACGTTTTGTTGTCTGAACTTTCACACTGTTTGTCCCTTTTAAATTTAAAACATTTTGACTTGATGTGTCCTGGCTTTTTGCAATAATAACATATTACTTCAATTTTCTTCGAAAAATAAGCCACGTTGTTATTGTTAGAATCATCATTATTCTTGTGAAGTTTCACTCGTTGTAAACGGGTCCGCACGCACTCAGCAGTGAGGTTGTTACTAATACACCTGATACACGCCGTCTCCAGACTTGATACAAACACACCATCAACCGACAGCCCTCTCAGAAGAATCGCAGCAACCTCCGCATCTTCGACAAATTTGACAATGTCTGTCAGTTGTTGTGTTGTACATCCACACCACCCCATACGACGTCTAGTGTGCGAATAATATTCCATCTTTTTGTTATACACGTGTCCGCCGCCATGACCTTCAAAAGTCGGCAGCCCCAGAACATAAGCCACACCGCCCACACTGGGATCGGGATTATCACCGCTATTCTGATTTTCCGACATCGTGTCTTGAAGCTAGTTTGCCTATTGTGACCAGTTGTCATAGGTTTATAGGTTTTCTTGATGGCCGATTGATAGCTGGGCCGTATAACCTGTTCGCAAAGTATCGGCACAGTGGTCAGGCAAACGGCGAAATTAAAACACAGAAATGCGGTATAAACGTCACAGGAATTCAACAATTCCTTGTGGCTTTTATTGAGTCCAAAAACACACGATGAATACGGAATTATAATTAGCTTACACCATCGACGTAATACCATTGAACATGACTGTGGACTACAAACTTTATTTTCCATTCATTTAATCAAGAATAATCCTTATGTGACGGACTTAACGCCCACGATGCACGCATTATAAAAACCGGTCCGAGCCAGATACCTATAACTGCGCCTTCTTTCCCTTTCTAACAGTACAACCTTTCATCCCTTGTGTTGCCAGTTAATATTTATTCGATCACCTTAAACTTGGTACATTTTCATGTTAAGAATAATAAACAATAAAGTCGATTAATGAAATACCTATGGTAAAGTATAAGAATATCCTAAGATTAAAATTTCAAATATAAATAAATATCTGGAAATAAGTACTTACCTTCTTTCATAATTCGCTTGTAATTGTCAGTTCCGTGATGTCTATAGGAATCGTAGCAGAAATAAAATTAAAAACTTGAAACACAGAACGTCAATTTGCGTGACACACGACATTTTCAGCTAATTTTAAATCTAGAGGATTGTGCTGAATTTTCTCCTAAAAATGGGTAGAATATGCGTAATGGAAGGGTGTAAAAGCGAATATTATCCGAATTAAGGATTATCTTAACATAGGTAAGTGGGTAACTATGTTTTCCACGTTAAGTACATTTTAGATGTTCGGGTGACATAAATTTCGCTAGTAAAAAGGACTATAATATAAATCTTATTATGTGTCTGTGTTAACTGAGGAATATCGTCCACGGGAACTGTTTGCAGCGATAAAGTCGCGCTTTTCGTTGCCGCACGACTACATCGCTACTTTTTGAAGTCGGTCGCATTTGCAACGCGCGACAGACCACACGCTGGTAAAACGCGACGCTCACGCCGCGTTGTCACGGCTCGCCGGGCTCGCACACGGCGTTCGCGTCGTTCACACGCTCGAGGAACGCGCACGTCTAGGGCCAGATTAACCCTTTCAGGCAATGTAATTCTCGGGGCCCCTTTCCTTTACCCTTTTGTTACTTTTTAATAGTACATTACTGCCACGGTCTGTAATGAGTGTGTTGCTGGGCGCGTTGTTGATGGCCGAAAGCGCGGCGCAGCGCAGCTCCAGGGCTCCACAGCGCGGTCAGCATTGCAACCCTTGATGGACAATATAAAATAAAGGCCGAGACCGATGGTTTGTCGATTGAAATTGTTTGAAATCGGGACGACTTTTGACTTTACACTTCCCGATTACTCCTAAACAATAAAAAACAAAAAAACAATTTTGTCTTTTACAGATCCCAGGCGTGTAAATTGGTTACAACAAATACCTATTGGCTACAGAAAAATTACCCAAAATTCCGTCATATGCAGGAAGCATTTTAAGCCGACAGATTATGTCCCTAATTTAACACAAGGAGTTTTAAAAGAAAATGCCCTGCCCTCACTGTTCCTTTTCGTTAGCACAAAGGACAATGGGCAAAAATGGTCCAAATGTCCAACACTTCCGAGACCTACGTCACTTGATAGACCACTACATACTGAGTAACTTTTGCAAAGGCAGTTCAACAAAATAGGTTGTCATTAAAAAATGAGTAGTTTAAAAGAATATATATATATTTTTTTATTTCACACTTAGTGTTATGTCTTATACATTTTTTTCGAAAGGCAACAATATAAATACACTTTCTAACATTAAATAAAAATAAAAAAAGCTGTCAGAAAGCAAAAAATGCCGTGAAACATATTTTATTATTATTATTGTTACCTGATGATAAGTGAAAAAGTAAGGTAACGCATAGAAGGTACCTGCTTATTTATTTTATAGAAGCGCAACATCAGAAAATACGTAAGAATGCTGCTGTTGTTGTTGTTGTTCACTTTTCATCAGGTAACAAAAATAATAATAAAATATTTTTCACGGCATTTTTTGCTTTCTGACAGCTTATTTTATTTTTATTTAATGTTAGTAAGAGTATTTGTATTGTTGCCTTTCGAAAAAAATGTATAAACATAATACTAAGGGTGAAATAAAAAAAAAATTGTTTTTTAAACTACCCATTTTTTTTTTACTGACAGCTTATTTTGTTGATCTGTCTTTGTAAAAGTTATTCAGTATTTAGTGGTCTATCGGGTTACGTAGGTCTCGTCAGTGGTGTATATTTGGACCAAGTCCCATACAATTTTGCCCATTGTCCTTTAATTTTGTCTTATGGTCTAATTAGTTGGATATTCTTAGGGTACCGTACCTAATAAGGAAAAAAAACTAAACCCTAATATGATCACTTTTTTGTCCGTCTATCTGTCTCTATGTCCGTCTGTCACAACTTGCACAGCCCAAATCAAACATAACATGTTAACAGTAGTAGGTACCTTTTATAGCATAGAAAAAGAGTAAGTATAGGAAAGATAAGTATAGGAAAAACCATAGATATGGAGAGCCTAGACAACGTCCAAGCGTGTGAAGTGTCATGTTACTTTATATTACAAAGTGGCAAAATCTACGATCTTAAATACTATTTTGTAACTTCATTTAGGTTGCCAAGATACAGACAGGCACTCGTGTGGTTTGGCCACCGCAGACTAATTTATTGTACCTACTCATGTTCTTAAGAAAATAAACATCCTTTTCCTTATTTTATTATTTTCCTATCATAACAATCTCGGAACAAAAGCACGTTTTCATTAGATGTCCATGGGGACGTTCTCAAAATTTCAAAATATTATGGTCACTCTTGTTGGCAAAGGAAACAACGTTCAGTATGGTATCTCGCTGTCGGCTTCACTTTTGCTGCCAAGTCCTCATTCCAGGTGTTAGAGACTTAAAACTTCCTTGATTTCAACAAAGGTTACATCGAATTGCCAAACAATATATGTAGGAGAGTATATACCCGAGTACTATATGGACATAGGCCATCGTTTAATCATAATGTTCATTTATATGGTGGGATTATGGGTGGTCAGGGGGGCATAGTAGGATTTGTAGGTTATGTCCATCGACGTAATACCATTGAACATGACTGTGGACTACAAACTTTATTTTCCATTCATTTAATCAAGAATAATCCTTATGTGACGGACTTAACGCCCACGATGCACGCATTATAAAAACCGGTCCGAGCCAGATACCTATAACTGCGCCTTCTTTCCCTTTCTAACAGTACAACCTTTCATCCCTTGTGTTGCCAGTTAATATTTATTCGATCACCTTAAACTTGGTACATTTTCATGTTAAGAATAATAAACAATAAAGTCGATTAATGAAATACCTATGGTAAAGTATAAGAATATCCTAAGATTAAAATTTCAAATATAAATAAATATCTGGAAATAAGTACTTACCTTCTTTAATAATTCGCTTGTAATTGTCAGTTCCGTGATGTCTATAGGAATCGTAGCAGAAATAAAATTAAAAACTTGAAACACAGAACGTCAATTTGCGTGACACACGACATTTTCAGCTAATTTTAAATCTAGAGGATTGTGCTGAATTTTCTCATAAAAATGGGTAGAATATGCGTAATGGAAGGGTGTAAAAGCGAATATTATCCGAATTAAGGATTATCTTAACATAGGTAAGTGGGTAACTATGTTTTCCACGTTAAGTACATTTTAGATGTTCGGGTGACATAAATTTCGCTAGTAAAAAGGACTATAATATAAATCTTATTATGTGTCTGTGTTAACTGAGGAATATCGTCCACGGGAACTGTTTGCAGCGATAAAGTCGCGCTTTTCGTTGCCGCACGACTACATCGCTACTTTTTGAAGTCGGTCGCATTTGCAACGCGCGACAGACCACACGCTGGTAAAACGCGACGCTCACGCCGCGTTGTCACGGCTCGCCGGGCTCGCACACGGCGTTCGCGTCGTTCACACGCTCGAGGAACGCGCACGTCTAGGGCCAGATTAACCCTTTCAGGCAATGTAATTCTCGGGGCCCCTTTCCTTTACCCTTTTGTTACTTTTTAATAGTACATTACTGCCACGGTCTGTAATGAGTGTGTTGCTGGGCGCGTTGTTGATGGCCGAAAGCGCGGCGCAGCGCAGCTCCAGGGCTCCACAGCGCGGTCAGCATTGCAACCCTTGATGGACAATATAAAATAAAGGCCGAGACCGATGGTTTGTCGATTGAAATTGTTTGAAATCGGGACGACTTTTGACTTTACACTTCCCGATTACTCCTAAGCAATAAAAAACAAAAAAACAATTTTGTCTTTTACAGATCCCAGGCTTGTAAATTGGTTACAACAAATACCTATTGGCTACAGAAAAATTACCCAAAATTCCGTCATATGCAGCAAGCATTTTAAGCCGACAGATTATGTCCCTAATTTAACACAAGGAGTTTTAAAAGAAAATGCCCTGCCCTCACTGTTCCTTTTCGTTAGCACAAAGGACAATGGGCAAAAATGGTCCAAATGTCCAACACTTGCGAGACCTACGTCACTCGATAGACCACTACATACTGAGTAACTTTTGCAAAGGCAGTTCAACAAAATAGGTTGTCATTAAAAAATGAGTAGTTTAAAAGAATATTTTTATTTTTTTATTTCACACTTAGTGTTATGTCTTATACATTTTTTTCGAAAGGCAACAATATAAATACACTTTCTAACATTAAATAAAAATAAAAAAAGCTGTCAGAAAGCAAAAAATGCCGTGAAACATATTTTATTATTATTATTGTTACCTGATGATAAGTGAAAAAGTATGGTAACGCATAGAAGGTACCTGCTTATTTATTTTATAGAAGCGCAACATCAGAAAATACGTAAGAATGCTGCTGTTGTTGTTGTTGTTCACTTTTCATCAGGTAACAAAAATAATAATAAAATATTTTTCACGGCATTTTTTGCTTTCTGACAGCTTATTTTATTTTTATTTAATGTTAGTAAGAGTATTTGTATTGTTGCCTTTCGAAAAAAATGTATAAACATAATACTAAGGGTGAAATAAAAAAAAATAGTTTTTTAAACTACCCATATTTTTTTTACTGACAGCTTATTTTGTTGATCTGTCTTTGTAAAAGTTACTCAGTATTTAGTGGTCTATCGGGTTACGTCAGTGGTGTATATTTGGACCAAGTCCCATACAATTTTGCCCATTGTCCTTTAATTTTGTCTTATGGTCTAATTAGTTGGATATTCTTAGGGTACCGTACCTAATAAGGAAAAAAAACTAAACCCTAATATGATCACTTTGTTGTCCGTCTATCTGTCTCTATGTCCGTCTGTCACAACTTGCACAGCCCAAATCAAACATAACATGTTAACAGTAGTAGGTACCTTTTATAGCATAGAAAAAGAGTAAGTATAGGAAACATAAGTATAGGAAAAACCATAGATATGGAGAGCCTAGACAACGTCCAAGCGTGTGAAGTGTCATGTTACTTTATATTACAAAGTGGCAAAATCTACGATCTTAAATACTATTTTGTAACTTCATTTAGGTTGCCAAGATACAGGCAGGCACTCGTGTGGTTTGGCCACCGCAGACTAATTTATTGTACCTACTCATGTTCTTAAGAAAATAAACATCCTTTTCCTTATTTTATTATTTTCCTATCATAACAATCTCGGAACAAAAGCACGTTTTCACTAGATGTCCATGGGGACGTTCTCAAAATTTCAAAATATTATGGTCACTCTTGTTGGCAAAGGAAACAACGTTCAGTATAGTATCTCGCTGTCGGCTTCACTTTTGCTGCCAAGTCCGCATTCCAGGTGTTAGAGACTTAAAACTTCCTTGGTTATGTCAGACTGCCGAATGGTGAACTAGTGAGAGTCAAGGAAGTTTTAAGTCTCTAACACCTGGAATGAGGACTTGGCAGCAAAAGTGAAGCCGACAGCGAGATACCATACTGAACGTTGTTTCCTTTGCCAACAAGAGTGACCATAATATTTTGAAATTTTGAGAACGTCCCCATGGACATCTAGTGAAAACGTGCTTTTGTTCCGAGATTGTTATGATAGAAAAATAATAAAATAAGGAAAAGGATGTTTATTTTCTTAAGAACATGAGTAGGTACAATAAATTAGTCTGCGGTGGCCAAACCACACGAGTGCCTGTCTGTATCTTGGCAACCTAAATGAAGTTACAAAATAGTATTTAAGATCGTAGATTTTGCCACTTTGTAATATAAAGTAACATGACAGACGGACATAGAGACAGATAGACGGACAAAAAAGTGATCATATTAGGGTTTAGTTTTTTTTCCTTATTAGGTACGGTACCCTAAGAATATCCAACTAATTAGACCATAAGACAAAATTAAAGGACAATGGGCAAAATTGTATGGGACTTGGTCCAAATATACACCACTGACGAGACCTACGTAACCCGATAGACCACTAAATACTGAATAACTTTTACAAAGACAGATCAACAAAATAAGCTGTCAGTAAAAAAAATATGGGTAGTTTAAAAAACTATTTTTTTTTTATTTCACCCTTAGTATTATGTTTATACATTTTTTTCGAAAGGCAACAATACAAATACTCTTACTAACATTAAATAAAAATAAAATAAGCTGTCAGAAAGCAAAAAATGCCGTGAAAAATATTTTATTATTATTTTTGTTACCTGATGAAAAGTGAACAACAACAACAACAGCAGCATTCTTACGTATTTTCTGATGTTGCGCTTCTATAAAATAAATAAGCAGGTACCTTCTATGCGTTACCTTACTTTTTCACTTATCATCAGGTAACAATAATAATAATAAAATATGTTTCACGGCATTTTTTGCTTTCTGACAGCTTTTTTTATTTTTATTTAATGTTAGAAAGTGTATTTATATTGTTGCCTTTCGAAAAAAATGTATAAGACATAACACTAAGTGTGAAATAAAAAAAATATATATATTCTTTTAAACTACTCATTTTTTAATGACAACCTATTTTGTTGAACTGCCTTTGCAAAAGTTACTCAGTATGTAGTGGTCTATCGAGTGACGTAGGTCTCGGAAGTGTTGGACATTTGGACCATTTTTGCCCATTGTCCTTTGTGCTAACGAAAAGGAACAGTGAGGGCAGGGCATTTTCTTTTAAAACTCCTTGTGTTAAATTAGGGACATAATCTGTCGGCTTAAAATGCTTGCTGCATATGACGGAATTTTGGGTAATTTTTCTGTAGCCAATAGGTATTTGTTGTAACCAATTTACACGCCTGGGATCTGTAAAAGACAAAATTGTTTTTTTGTTTTTTATTGTTTAGGAGTAATCGGGAAGTGTAAAGTCAAAAGTCGTCCCGATTTCAAACAATTTCAATCGACAAACCATCGGTCTCGGCCTTTATTTTATATTGTCCATCAAGGGTTGCAATGCTGACCGCGCTGTGGAGCCCTGGAGCTGCGCTGCGCCGCGCTTTCGGCCATCAACAACGCGCCCAGCAACACACTCATTACAGACCGTGGCAGTAATGTACTATTAAAAAGTAACAAAAGGGTAAAGGAAAGGGGCCCCGAGAATTACATTGCCTGAAAGGGTTAATCTGGCCCTAGACGTGCGCGTTCCTCGAGCGTGTGAACGACGCGAACGCCGTGTGCGAGCCCGGCGAGCCGTGACAACGCGGCGTGAGCGTCGCGTTTTACCAGCGTGTGGTCTGTCGCGCGTTGCAAATGCGACCGACTTCAAAAAGTAGCGATGTAGTCGTGCGGCAACGAAAAGCGCGACTTTATCGCTGCAAACAGTTCCCGTGGACGATATTCCTCAGTTAACACAGACACATAATAAGATTTATATTATAGTCCTTTTTACTAGCGAAATTTATGTCACTCGAACATCTAAAATGTACTTAACGTGGAAAACATAGTTACCCACTTACCTATGTTAAGATAATCCTTAATTCGGATAATATTCGCTTTTACACCCTTCCATTACGCATATTCTACCCATTTTTATGAGAAAATTCAGCACAATCCTCTAGATTTAAAATTAGCTGAAAATGTCGTGTGTCACGCAAATTGACGTTCTGTGTTTCAAGTTTTTAATTTTATTTCTGCTACGATTCCTATAGACATCACGGAACTGACAATTACAAGCGAATTATTAAAGAAGGTAAGTACTTATTTCCAGATATTTATTTATATTTGAAATTTAAATCTTAGGATATTCTTATACTTTACCATAGGTATTTCATTAATCGACTTTATTGTTTATTATTCTTAGCATGAAAATGTACCAAGTTTAAGGTGATCGAATAAATATTAACTGGCAACACAAGGGATGAAAGGTTGTACTGTTAGAAAGGGAAAGAAGGCGCAGTTATAGGTATCTGGCTCGGACCGGTTTTTATAATGCGTGCATCGTGGGCGTTAAGTCCGTCACATAAGGATTATTTTTGATTAAATGAATGGAAAATAAAGTTTGTAGTCCACAGTCATGTTCAATGGTATTACGTCGATGGTGAGAGTACAAACCCCCCATTGATGATTATTATTATGACTAGAAATTTGTCCATCTGAGGATTGAAATATTATTTTTTATGCCATCTGTTTACATGAGGATTGAAATTAGGTCCTAAAGTTGTCTTATAGGTTACAATAAATTGCACAACGTTTAATGTACCTATGCTACTTCTATGATAGACTTTTGGTGCGTTCCATTCACTGTTAATTTTGTAATTTTCGTTATTTTCGATCATAAATGTCATTCCACTCGAACCAACTTGTGCTTAAAGTGATCATTATTAACGTTTTTAACAGTTTTTGTGGACGAAAATAACAAAATGAACAGTGAATGGAATGCACCATTTGTAGACTTAAGAGTTACGAGTTTTCGTACGCGATAACCTAGAAGTGCCTAGAACCATTAATGTAAGCGAATGGAAAGATATTTTTTTTAATAAAACGCATATTATTTACACTTGATTACTTTTATTTCGTGCTTTCACCTTTTAGAGTAACTATCCCACTAGTATTATAGATGTGAAAGTTTGGATGGGTGGATGTTTGTTACTCTTTCACGCAATCACGCGGATTTGGATGACATTTGGAATACAGATAGTATTAAACCTGTTTATCCGGATAGTATGTTCCCGTGGGATATTATGCGCGGACGAAGTCGCAGGTAAAAGCTAGTTATTGAATATTTTAATGATCACGAGTACCTACGTACCTGCTATTCAAATGGATCCCCGAGTCGTAATACCCATAGAGTCTGTCTCACGACAGAGTCCCACGGCAATATATATTTTTTCTTTTTTAATGTAAATCAATTTAAATAAATTACTTAAAATCGTATTCATTCTACAATAATTAAACATTGAATTTTTAGGGAGTCTGGCCCGTATTAATAAATGCATCGTAAAGTTGAGATCGATCTCAAGGTGCAGTTTTGACGTATCTGTCAAAAAAAGCATCTCAAGTTCGATCTCATTCTTGAGATCGATTTGTTGGCCTAATAGAGGGTTAAGGCCGTGGTCTCCTATTAAATGCCATCGGCCGCTTACAGCGTCACGCGTACGCCGCGTTACAATGTTACTAAAGTGACGTCGGCGTGTGAAAGAAACCACAACAGTACATTTCTATAGTAAGCATTGTGACGCGGCGTACGCGTGACGCTGTAAGCGGCCGATGGCATTTAATAGGAGACCACGGCCTAACAGCCTTCCGTCGCACGACACGACTGTGGCACCGCGTCTGTAGATTTCTTTCGTGACACGGACTTTACGAGAAATTGGTCCACGGATTTTACAAGCGCTCTCCCCGGTGCAGCCGTAAGTGCCCTAGGGCTTGTATTAATAAATGCATGTCAATGTTGAGATCGATCTTAAGATGAAGTTTTGACGTTTAATGTATGTAACATCTGTCAAAAACAGTCTCTCAAGTTCGATCTCAACTTTGAGATGCATTTATTAATACGAGCTTACAAATTACTAGGATTAAATTCCGTGATGGTGGCCCTAGTGGAAAGGAAACGCATAATTTATTGATAAACGACATTTGCTGCTTATGCTCAACCATGATTAACAACGTCGTCGTCGTAAATAAAAAACGTCGCAACAGAAAATAAATTCTTTATTTTTAATAATATCCAATTTAATCAGATTAACGTAACGTTCGTTTTGAAATAAAAAAATAATGTTATACAATTCCAATTCGTTTCTTTTTCTTTAAAAAAATAATAATTCAATTTTCGTTTCGGAGGTACAAAAAATATCTTTTATTCTTGTATTGAGATCGTAAAATACATCACAATATAACATTGCCATTTTAATTATCATAAGTATTGCCATTTTCGAGGTGCTTACACCTAAAATATAAAAAAAACTACCTTTAATAAAAAACATATTTACATTTTTTAAAATTCAAGTGCTGCCATAGTTCAGTTACATATTTTCATCTGGCAATCGTAAAATGGAATAATTGAAATTAACGAAGAAAAACAATGAATAAATTGAAGGTGTAAGTCGCCTCCGTGTATAAAATGTCTAAATATTTATTTTTACAATTTCTAACCTAGTTATTTATTTACATTATACACTGTGTTGAGGTAACTGACCCCTTAATGGGACCTTTGTACTGTATTTTATAAATCCTGTCTACGAAATGGGACCGACAGCTTAGGTACAATTTAATTTAACTTGTTTTTGAACTACAAAATCACAATTTAGGCAGATAAAAGCCAATGGGCCAACCCGACCCGGGGGCGAACACAAATCTAAATGTTTTTTTAAAGTAAAGTTTCCGTTTATATTAAGTAGTTTTTACCAAAAGCAATTGGAGGAAGAAAATTGCAAAGAAAGTATTTTTCTAATAGTGCCGCTCTGTTAAATCTATATACTTATAGGCGGTATCTTTACATACGGCTCTTTTTCGATTTTGTCCGCGGTGGGTATTTTTACAACTTGCTCATTGACCTTTATTTCAAAAATACTTCATTTAAGACCCCCATGAGGGCGTATTTTTTTTTATAAATACTTCATAATATGACCCCCTTGAGGCCGTAAATGTATTTTATTCAAACAAAAATGTCCACCGCCCCGGTCCCTATAAAAATTAACAATAATAATATCATATTGTGTCGAATTTTGTCTAACATTCTGCTTTACGTATCTATATATATCTAAATATAACATTCTTATATATGTAATAACTATTATTTATTATAACAATGGTTCGATTATTGGCACGTCACTGACTCGTTATAATTTTATATTATTGTATGAAATAGTCGGACATCGCATCGGCAACTATCCGCTGCGTTATTAATATTTTATATCAACGGATATAAAAATATAACGCACAATACCCTAAATGTATAAATATCACATACTATATACCTAAATTACTCAACCGTTTCCGATGTGATTCCTAATAGGAGATAGATTTATTATGGCAATTTGTACCCCAATCTAATTGGGTTCATATATCAGTCTGATATTCACTGACAAACCAGTTAGGGGCAGTTCAGACTGAGCGGGAAAATGCGCAAGGAAAATTAATATTCGCGACGTCGCCAGCAGCCGATTTTAGGCTATGGTAATACGCTCCTATTTTTAACGGAGCCAGTAAATTTTTCGCGCGTTTTTCCGCATTGTCTGAACTGACCTTTATAGGCGTCCGATTGCCCGTAACGATGTTACGACAGCCGGGACCGTCAGCTTAACGTGCTCCAGAGCACATGCACTGGTTTTCTCCTATTAATAAAATACTATTTCATACAATTTAAATATAATGTTTAAGACTAGTTAAACCTCTATTTTACTCATAAACATTACAAAAATGAGCGAATACTATTAAACAATACTTTAACCCCCCTTGTTGTAAGGGGAAGCTTTTACCTTTATTCTAAGGACAATGAATAGTGGTGTTTTTGACATATTTTACTGGCGGTAGAGCCTATAAGCTGTAACCAATGTGACTGCAGCTCGTATACGGGCTGGTTCGACCGGGGTAATAATGCCATCTCTCACAGAAGATCGGCGTAAAGTAGCTATTGCAGCTGCGTTGCGTTCGATGAGTGAGAGAGCCGGAAGCCGAACCGTTTAGTGCGATGTGTCAAAATCACTATTATACCGAATCTCTAGAATATTCATTAAAAATACTCCTAAAATGCTGTACCTATATTGATAATGTTTATGTGTAAAACAGCCAAATATTTTGTTACCAGACACGACACTTCACGCATTGTTCACATCATCTGATATATTCAGTTGTATCTTCACGCTACAGCCAAGAGTGGCATCAGTAGTACACTCAAGATTATCACTTAGATGGGTTTTGTGATAAAAGAAATAAGTACCTATATGGGGGTAGTCTTATCAATCAATCTGTGACATTTCTGACAAGTACTGTTATGGTTTACATGCACAAAAAATAAAAATCTGATACTTAAAATAGAAATAGGAACATATTTTTTGATGACATAAATTTGTCCCATACACCTTTATAAAAATGAAAGTGACCCCGAGTAGGTAAATTATTTTGACCCCCATTAAGCTATAATACTATAATAAAATGTAATTTTTGACCCCATAAGGTACAAATTGAATGATTTTTTGACCCCTAAGGTAAAATTTCGCAGGGAAATTTTGACCCCCTTTGAGTATTTTTACTGATAGGCTATTTATGTACTCTACTGTTCGTTACCTAAAGGATTAGCGTGAAGATATTATTATTACACGCCCCCATATACAATGTATGACACGACCTATGCACTATATATACTTCTTCTTATCGTATGGTTCCCTGGTACCTGGTGTCAGAGTTGTTCAAGCCGCTGCCTCTGACAAGGCTTAACGACTGCTGCAATGACAACAACCGGGACCGACAATTTACGTGCCCTCCGAAGCACGGAGACGCTCAGTTCAAATGCCACTAAACGGTCACCCATCTCTGTCTGACCTTGCCTCGCGTTGCTTAACCTCCGATCGTTTACCGATCAGTGGTTGCAGCTGGCTATGAGCGTCTCTACTATGTATACTGAAGAATATATACTAATTTAATATGGCAGTTAGTTGAAGTAAATTGTATCAAATATTGATATACGCTTAGTTGAGTTTGGCAGTCGATCGTGAGGTCCTAGGTTTGACTCCTAGACCCCATACCATTAAGAAAACGTGGGTGAAGTAGTACACCTCTTTTTATTTTAACTAATAAGTTAATATTGTATTATATTGTATATTGTTATATTTGACACAATCAACTCTAAATGTAGCTGCCCAAAATAATACTATTAAAAAAAAATTGCAGCTTTTTTTAAAACTTAAGCACTTGGCTAGCTAGTGACAGAAAAAAAAACAATAAAAAATAAGCTATGACGTCATAATGGTATATAAAATATACAAAAATATTTTGTGCTCATTTCATTAGCGAGTTATAAATACAGATGAACATAATATGGCCTCACTAAGTCTTGTCCATGGCCTCACTATGTCTCGTCAATGGCCTCACTAAGTCTTGTTCATGGCCTCACTATGTCTTGTTCATGGCCTCACTATGTCTCGTCTATGGCCTCACTGTCTTGTCCATGGCCTCACCTCTCAATACTTCTACCGACCATTTGTACCTTTTAATAGACTGGATTAGTGTGGTGGACTATGCCCCCCTCGCATTGGGGGGAGGTCTACTACCAGTTACGGAACCTAAAGACCAGACCTGCACTACTAGCACAGCCGGTCGTGACAAGACATAACGCGAAAATCGATTTTATCTCTTTCTCTATACATTAAGAAAGAGAGGCAGCGACTCAGTGCGACATAACGCGTGACAAAAGTCTTGGCGTCTGTGGTAACCCTACGTTTTCCGACTAACCATTATTATGCCCATCTGTATATCACAGCAGAACACGAAATCAAAACGATTTAGCGCGATATCGCACGAGGCAACCATGGTGGCGCCACCAGCGGGTGATTCGGATGCCGACACCGAATTGGTTGCGCTACCAAGCGGACACCAGTGCGATACCCTTCATACAGCTCCATACATTTTGGTGGTGGAGCGACTGGTTGCGCCACTGGTGTCCTCGTGCGATATAGCACTTAACGCCAATATTTGGCACAATATTTACAAGTCGCTGTAAAAAAATAAAAGTTTTTCGACATTTCATTATGTTCGACTTATACTCAAACCCATAAGGAATTAATTCGGTAACTATACGTTAGATGGCACTTTTTAAAAACTAGATACACACTCGACTGTGCGGCGGGAGGCCCTCGCGTTGATTTTAAAAAGTTATCACATTCTCTTTGCTCTCTGCTTGCATTCCCGTTGTCTCTGGACTCTGTTGCGGAGCTCTGGGGAAATAGAAATAAAAACTCACAAAGAATTCATTTTTTTCCGAATCCCGAAGCCGAATCTCACCCAATCTCACGTGGCTCTCCACCACGTGAGATTGGGTGAGATTCGGCTAGGGGGTCTCAGAAAATATCACGCAATTTCCGCAAGAAATTGCAAGTTAAATAAGCTAACATGTTTCTCCACTAAAATATGTCTTTTGAACAATCTCACGTGAGATTAGTGGGTGGAAGGGGGGTCGAGCAAAATCATATAACATCTCACCACAGGGGGGGCTGGGGGGTCGAAAAATCATACCCGCACTCACCATATCACTTAGCGCTCGCTTTCTCCAGGAAATCCATCTTCAGCCTCAACTCGATCAGGAACAGTTGCTTCTGTAGCGAGAATATCTCTTCCTTCTGGCGCAGTTCCATGTTGAGGATCTTCATCTTGGCCTCGTGCTCCCAGATGGCGTGCTGTCTCTTGGCCGTGAAGTACAGTCGCTCTTCCTCCGTCGCTGTGCCACAGTCTTGCTTGATCTGATCGTCTATTCTGCTTCGGTGGCTATCGTGGCCGTTTTTTCTGTTGGTAGGGCCGTATTAATACAATGTGTTATTGAAATAACCAAAAACCTAAAAATAAATAAATATACGTCACGACTTTTATCCCCATTCGAGGGTTAAGACGCTTGAGTGGCCATATACCGCATTGTGTAGGTATTAAGCCAACTCAAAGCCCAAGTTTCACCAGATAGTCAGAACCCAACGAGACAGGTGACCGAAAAATAGTTTGTTCATAATCGAGATTAGAATCGATAACATTACTTTTTAATAAAGGTTTTTGTCCCATAATGCAATATTTGTATTTTGCCGAGTCTAAAATGTTCATGGTTAATACAGAAAATCACTGATATATTTTGCAATAATTTATGGATAGAAATAATACCTTGCTATATCAAATTATTACATGAAAAATTTGTTGGGATATCTGAGGTTATTAGTTATTTAAATAACACCTTGCAAAAGCATCTCAAAATTGAGTTCCATCTTATGATGCAGTTTTGACGTTTAAAGTATGGCATACTCGTTAATAACAGCGTCTTAATATCGATCTCAACCTTGAGAGGGTTATTCCCGTTCGTCACCCCCACGTTTAACCCCTCCGGGGGCGAATGGGAAATTTCTAAAAAAAAAAACCCATTCGTCACCTGGGGTGGCTACTGGGATGAGTTTATTCCCAGTCGTCACCCCCAGCGTCCCTTCCTCCGGTGGCGAAAGGGATATTTACATAGGACTGAATCCCATTCGTCACCCAGGTGACAACTGGGAATTTGCTTAGGAAAAATCTCAGTTGCCACCCCTGAACAAAACCTGGGGGTGACGAACAGGTATAACCCCTTTGAGATGCATTTATTAATATGAGCCTTAATCATTAATTATTTGCAGCGCGGAGTCCAAAGTATAGTCGGTCCAAACAAGAGGGCCAACTCTTTTACAAACGAAATTTGACTACGAACTTCGTCGTCGTCCAATCTAAACGTCAAACAATTTTCGTTCGTAAGAAATGTCGGAATGAATGAGAAACGTAGTAGGAAATACGCGAAATTTCGTTTTCGTTTGTTAAAGAGTAGGCCCTCTTGTTTGGACCGACTATATGTTGGACTCCGCGCTGGTTATAACTAATGATTAAGGCTCGTATTAATAAATGCAGAGCAGGCCCTAAGAATCTAAAAACCCACCTTTTATTATCATCCAAATTGCTCAAATTGAGCGGCGTATTGGACAACTCGTTTAGCTTCTGCAAGAAATTCTGCTGTATCCTCGCTTGTTCTATCGCTTGTAGGGGGTTCGTGAGTATGGGTATGTTGGGTATGGGGAGGGGGGTGGGGAGCTTGTGCGGCGGGGAGGGGGGCGGGGGGGACTGGGGGATGATCTGCACTTGCGGTTCAAGTACGTTCGTCATCGTGTCGTCGCTTTCGTTCGTGCTCGATAGTCGGCCGTTCGACATCTGGAAATGTTAATATAAATAAATATCCTGGGACATTCTTTTACACACGGCTAACTGATCCCAAACTAAGCAGAGCTTGTACTATGGAAAAATCGCGGTAAATATCACCTTTTGCCCGCAAGAAACCGTGTAAAACTGCGAGAAATCTGCGGTTAAATTAAGTAAAACATATGAGACTGAAAAATCTTACATGAGATTGGGGGGGAAGGGGGGTCCAAAAATCAGCAAAATCGCCTCACGTAATTTATAAAAGCCCCCTAACGACCTGCTAGTGTCATGTGTCGGCCGTCTAGTGTCATGTCTCGGCCGTCTAGTGTCATGTATCGGGCGTCTAATGACATGTGTCGGGCGTCTAGTGACATGTGTCGGCCGTATAGTGTCATGTGTCGACCGTCTAGTGTCATGTATCGGGCGTCTAATGACATGTGTCGGGCGTCTAGTGACATGTGTCGGCCGTATAGTGTCATGTGTCGACCGTCTAGTGTCATGTGTCGGCCGTCTAGTGTACTTACGTTGACCGGCACGCAGTCGTCATCCTTAACGCTGTGGGCACCGTCCGCGCTCGTCGTCGGATCACCATCCTCATCTGACACAAGTACAAATAATATAATAATACATTTTCACGTTTGTATTTTTTAATAACTAAGGCGGCGAACAAGCTAACTGTCTGCCTGATATTAAGCAACTGCTGTAGCCTATAGATGCTTGAAACAAGGGGTTTGGGCTTTTGGCTATTCATCGTACAAAACATTCATCGTACAAAACGCAGCTAATTTAGCTACTATATGTAGATTGGTGGTTGAGACAAGCTGTAACCAATTGACTGCAGCTTATATACGGGCTGGCTCGTCCAGAGTAGTACCACCCTCTCACAGAAGATCGCTGTTAAGTAGTTATTACAGCTGCGTTCCGTACGATGAGTGAGAGACCCACTACGCTAAGCGGTCGTCAATTATTAGACATTAATCCACCAACCCGCACTGGGCCAGCGTGGTGGATTATGGCCTGAATCCCCCTCGCATTGAGGGGAGGCCCGTGCCCAGCAGTGGGACGTTAAAAGGGCTAAATTATTATTATTATTTATATTCCAATATGTATTTTTATAAGCAAAAATAGGGTTGTCAGGTACCTTTAACATCTAGAGGGTGTATGTTCTGCCAGAGCATACCGTCTAGCAGCCCTGGCGTGTCCGACTGGGGTGGCTGTAACAAGATTACAAAACATAAAAATATATTTTTAATGGGACTAGGCCCGCCAAACAATCCCACCACTGCTACTCCTGTAAGCCAGGATCGACAGTGTCCAACCATGACGCCGAGGTTTGACCCTCGACGAGTCCCCGGGACAAGCTAAGTCGTCTTGACCCTAAATACCAGGGCAGCCTAAAGTTGGATTGGGTGACCACTTTGGGAATGACTTTGATTTTTGGGGGTCAATCCAGAGCACTTTGACAATTAATCCGACTCCTCGGGGTCGATATAGATCACTTTTGGAATTAACTTCGACCCCTGGGGGTCATTATAGTCGACTTTGGGAATGACTTCGACTCCCTAGACTTTGGGAACCACTCGGATTTTCGGATCTTCTCAGTGGAGGTCGCGTTTTCGATAGCATTAAGGGGCTATGCACACGGGCAACTGTTGCTGCAACTGGCAATTATTTGCTGCAACTGCCAAAAAACCATTAAAAAGTTGATAGTTTCGGCAACTAAAGTTGCTCCCTGTGCATAGCCACTTAGATGCTATAGGAAATGCGAAAAAAAGAAAAAAATGTAAAATGACAATTTGTAAGTGCTCCCGTAGACTTAAACAAAATAAACTTGTTGAATGCTGAATGTCCTATGTGTACGCAATCGTACCTGTGTGTCGTGCGCGCGCATCTTGCACTTCTTCTTGTAGTTCTCGTACCACATCTTGACCTGCGCGGGAGTGCGCGGCCGGTCGCCCGCGCACCGCTTGTTCACCTCCTCGCATATCGTCGACCACACCAGCTGCACACACACATACACAACACCTATACTAATCAGGGTAGGGCAGTATTTGAATTACTAGTAATTAAACTACGTAATTGAAATACAAATACGTATTTTATATTTCAAATACCTGACGCTGAGGTATTTTGTAGTTAGTATTTAAAATACTTATGGCTTTTTTTTTTTTTTTTTTTATAGGACTGCGGTGGCAAAAAAGCGTACGGCCCGCCTGATGTTAAGCAGTTACTATAGCCTATAGATGCTTACAATACCAAAGGTATTGCTCGCACATTGCCGACCTGAAGGGGAGTGGGATGGAGGGAGGGGAAGGGGGGGGGTGGGCTTACGGCTCTGTCACTCATCGTACGAAACGCAGCTGTAATAGCTGCTTTACGCCGATCTTCTGTGAGAGGGTGGTACTACCCCGGTCGAGCCAGCCCGTTTATGAGCTGCAGTCAATTGGCTACAGCTTGGCTCTACCACCAATAATAAACAAAAATAAATGGCTACAAAATAAATTTGAACATAAATACATTTAGCGAAGATCGCTAAGCAAAATAGCGGCATCGGTGTGTCATTTACATAACCATAGTATTACTAACCTAACAAATGACTGTATTTTATATTTTAATTACATATAGTTTTATTTATTAATTAGACTTACATAGTTATACAGTTGGCTCTGAGGATCCATAATTCAATTTGAAGTTAATAAATTGACACGTGGATCGATTCAAACAACAAAACTTTAAACTGAGCGTTGCACATAAAATGTACTGCGTATGTAATAAAAACTGCATACAAACGTAATGTTAGAGTTACAGTCAGACCAAAGAGAAGCGATACGAAAAGTTGAACAAGCCTATGTTATAATGGTTTGACAATCGCTCGGCTCACTGCATCGGGTGGTTGCGCGTTCGATTCCCGCCAGAGGCAAATTTCGAACCCGTTTTTTTTTTTAATTTGCCCTGATCTGGGCGTCACTGGGAACGCCCCCCAGTCCAATGTATGGTAGTCATAGTACAAGCGTTGCTTAGTTTGGGACCATACAGTTGGTATGTAAGTCCGGTGATAAATACCATCAGATTTTAGTTCTGCAAACCAATAATAAGGTTTGATAATTTGCTTTAGCAAGTTACCCTGCACTGGCTTTGTTTACAATCTGTATCGCTTCTCGTTGGTATTGCTTTAGGTAGGTAGTGGTGGTAATTTTGTTGCTACTAATCAAACTAAGTGTATTGCTGTCTCTCTCATGTTCCTAATAAGTATGCAACAACGCAATATTCATATCATGAATCTCACGTGAGATTTAAAAGCCATATTTTAGTGGAGAGACATGTTTTACATAATTTAACCCTAGTTTTCTCGCAATTTTACACTATTTCATGCGGAAAAAAACGTGATATTTGCCCCCTCCCCCTCTCCTTCGTGAGATTGGGTGAGATTCGGCTCTACCCCCAAACGCGTCACGTAATTTATGGACGCCCCCTAGCGAGATGTGAGGTCAAGATAGCCTACATACAGCGATACAGCCCACTGACAGACGGACGGACAGACGGACGGACGGACGGGCAGACGGACAGCGAAGTCTTAGTAACAGGGATCCTTTAGGGTGGGTATGGAACCCTAAAAAAATACTACAAATACCCTATTAAAAAAACATAACAATAGAGTGAATCCGCAGGATATAGATAGTAATTGGACTTGCGCACACGCACCCGACACCCGGCCAATGACAGCTGAATGGCCAGTAACTGGACCCTAGTTATTCAGTGATTCGCTGACCGAACAATAATGTGCCTCGTGTAAGAATCGGGTTTAAACCGAATGGGTTTATGTTATCGCTAAGTATTAAAATTATAATTATTATCACGACTTTTTAGGGTTCCGTACCCAAAGGGTGCCAACGGAACCCTATTACTAAGCCTCCGTCCGTCTGTCAGCGGGCTGTATCTTACGAACCGTAATAGGTAGAGTTGAAATTTTCACAGACTGTGTATTTCTGTTGCCGCTACAACAACAAATACTAAAAATAAAATAAATTAAAAAAAAGGGGATCCCCCATACAAGAAACTTGATATTTTTGAGTTATTTTCTTTGACGTAATTACGCATTGTTATGGTCGGTTTCCATACAAAAGAAAGACTTCATCGTGTAAGCGCGGCGATACACGGACTGCTTGTAGCAGTTCATCTCGACCGCTACAAGCGGTCGCTGCACGGCGAGTAGCAGTTTCAATACAAAATTTCCATTTACCATACACGAACTGCTTGTAGCGGTCCGCGCGCCTGCGCGTTGCATTCTATATAATACCGGTGTGGCCAGCTGATGACCATGTGAATTTCCCACCAATTTTATTCGAACTCCCCCGAAAATTCACTTTTAGAAAAAAAAACCTCCTAAATAGTTTTTACTAATTTTAAAGGAGTCAAATTTAGGGGGTAAAAAAGTGGGATGGGATTTTTTTAGGGGCGTTATATTTTTAGGGGTAACCCAATCTAAACAATCATATTTAGTTGCCCTAGCGTAGGGATTCCCAAAGTGGTCGATATTGGTTACATATCGACATAAACGAAAACTGATTTTGGGGGTCGACGACGTCTAAAAATCGACCCCTATTAATTAGCACAAGTTCTTATTTGAAACTTTCAAGATACCGTATAAGTTGTAACTATTTCGTATACCAACTTGTTATAAGAATGACTGAATCACGCAGTTTTTTGTTGAGTTCATTTAGGAAAAGGGGCGTCTTGCCAAAATAGTTTGGGAATCTCTGCCCTAGCGGCTTAGCGACATCTAGTACGGTTCCTCGTTACTAAGAATGCGGACTTGAAATAAATATGTAGTTGAACTTATATAAAAATTAAGAGAGTATTTTTGATTTTGTATTTCTCCTAAATGAGCAAAACCAATTATTTTTTTTTTTTTTTCAATAAACGAATCTTTGGAGGAATTTCGAAAAAAGTTGGGAAAATTCACATGGTCATCTGGCAACATTGGGGATTTGATCTGAAGCGACCACGGATGTATAATGAAGGATTGATGACTTGAGTTTTTGGTTAAGAAGAAATTAAGAAATTCAACTTTATTCTCCCGCCTTAAGGTCTATTATGACAATTCTTAGACAGATAAACGAACCGAGCGAGAGGCCCCAGTTGGGACCGTGTCCCTCTCACTCCTAGTTGCCATGCCAAAATAATATTATCGTTGGGTAGTGATTGGTAGTTTTTAAATCAACCAAATAAATTAATTTATTATTTATCGTGTCGTGACTATTGTTTCGTCGAAACATGTTGGATTCATAATGATCATTTTTAATTTGTAGTCATATATTTTTTATAGCAAGTAATATTGAATATTATTTATATTTTGTAAAAGATCGGATTTTTTTTATCTTTAGATGGTAACATTGGTAATAATGCTCAGCTAGGGTGGCCATAAAACCACATGACTTTGTCATCCGTTTGCCGCAGTGGTTTGACCGTAGGCCGCTGGGCTCATTGCACCGATTGGTTGAGGGTTCGATTCCCGTCGGGGAAAATTTTGGAAATAGTCTTTTCGTAATTTGCTCTGGTCTGGGATAGCTTCCAGTCCATTGGACGGTATTTATAGTAGGTACAAGCGTTGCTTAGTTTGGGACCTAATAGTTGATGTATTGTCTGGAGATATTTATTTATTTATCCATTGTTTGAAATGTTTATTTTACTTGTAGAGTGGCTACCAACGCGAAGATGAATCATAGTAATAAGGTACTTTCTTTTATATCTTCGACAGGCATAGAGAAACCTCCGTTAGAGTTATAAAATATCAATCACGTGCGTTACTCATGTACCTATATAATACAATAAGTACGTTAAAATTTTATTATTGCGTGGACACCCTAGTAGAGGGACACTGTACCACTCTGGGCCCCTCTCACTCGGCTCGTTTTTTGTGCTGCAGTAAGCTGTCCAGTATTCATTTACGTTCGTGGAAAAGACCTGTCAGAGAGCGGCGTATTTACAAATTATAATGTCAGCGCTCCATAAAGTTATGATCGGTTACAGGTTGGAGTAAGCCAACAAGTCAACACAGAATAAGTAGGTACATTCACTTGTCAGCCATATTACTCCATCACAAGGTCGACGGAGCCCCGTGCATTTAGGGTCACCAGTAACCTAACACGTAACCCACGTCGTAACCTTCGAACCTTACCCTAACCTAACGGGATCTAGGATCAGGTATACGGCAGTCAGGATACGGGATGCGGGAAATGGATTCGGGATTAGCCATACGGGATGCGGGAAACGAAATCCGAGATACGGGTTCCGGGATCCGGGAGTCGGGATACGGGATCCAGGAGCCTGAAAACGAGTTACGGTATCCGGGAACCATGATACGGGCTTTCCGGAATACGGGATCAGGAAGACGGGATCCGGGAAATGGGGTCCGGGATCCGGGATCCATTCTTTTAAATTGAAATTCTACGCGGACGAAGTCGCGGGCAAAAGCCATAAGTTATATTTTGGAAATACGCATCGACCGCTCGCCGACTGCTTGAGCAGTCCGTGTATGGTAAATGGCAATTTTGTACTGAAACTGCTGTTCGCCGTGCAGCGTCTGCTTCAAGCGGTCGAGATGGGCAGCTACAAGCAGTCGCGTGTATCGCAGCACTAACTCTAAAGAACACCATTTGATGCATATTTATGGTCGGTTTCCATACAAAAGACTTCAACGTGTGACTCAAAATCACCATTACGTCACATGAATTTCATGATTTTTTTTACCTCTTCCCCAATTGTCACAGCTGGTCACACTTTTGAGAGTCCCCCCTCCCTAGTGTGACGTCACATTTTTTTTGCAATTTTACATCTAGAAAATATTTTTAGGGTTTCTTATTAACAGTTAAAATTTCGCGTTTTAATTCGAAATTCAACTCTTATTAAGTAACGGAACCCTCAGGGCGCGGGTCCTACTCGCACTTATCCGGACTTTAATTAATTACCTACGCAAGTGTAGATTATCTTGATCGTCGTTAACTTAATAACTGCTTCCTATCGATAATGATTACGTAACGAATAGTTAACTATACGTGTAATATGATAAAACGATTAGTTTGGCAAGGTCACCTTGGTTTGTCAAATTGAATATTTTAAATATCGGCAGACTACACCAAATGTATGGTCCCAAACTGAGCAACGCTTGTACTATGTACCGTACAATGGACTGGGGGCAATCCCAGTGACACCCAGACCAAGGCAAATTACGAAAAGGCCGTTTCCGAAGAGTGCACCGACGGGAATCGACCCCGCACCTACGCTCGAACCACTCGGTATATTAATTTCGCGGCGTTTCTTTACTATTTACAAAGTTCATCAGAATGTGTTATACACTAGCTGTGCCCCGCGGCTTCGCCCGCGTGGAGATTGATGTGTAAGATTAGCCTATGTACTATTTCAGAGTCTACACTATCTACGTTTCAAATTTAATTAAAATCGGTTTAGTAGAAATGGAGATGCGTGGTAACAAACATACACACACACTAACTTTCGCATTTATGATATTAGTAGGATAGGATAGGGGGCGTCCATAAATTACGCGAGGTGGTTTTTGAGATTGTTCGACCCCCCCTCCCCCCTTGGTGAGATTTTGTGAGATTTTGCTCGACCCCCTCCCTCCCCCTCTAATCTCACGTGAGATTTTTCAAAAGCTATATTCTAGATGAGAAACATGTTTTACTTAATTTAACCCATTTTTCTTGCAATTACACTGTTTCTGGTCGACCCCCCCCCCCCTAAATGCCTCACGTAATTTATGGACGCCCCCATAGGATAAACCTTGCGCAAGATTATTTTAAACGATAGTGTACAAAGTAGGAACAAATAGTTTTATAATTCATCCAATTATGTGCAAATCATCATTGCACAAAAGTATTATCAAGTGTCAATAACAAATAGTGCCGCCCTTGCAGCCGGGCAGCCGAGAGGTCCCGGGTTCACTCCCCATCCTGGCCTAGCCAAACTATTGACGTGTGCCCACATTCCTAGCAATTTAGCTTAGTGTGAGAAGCTAATGGGAGTTCACGGGACCATAATGCCACGTTATATCGCTAGAAATATTCAAAAAAATAAAGTGTTTATAATTTGTGCAACTTACGGCCGAATAATCGTACGCAACTTAAATTTGAGAGCTGCTTAACTTTGACGCGCCATACAATTATAAAAAAAAAAAAACCGACTTCAAAAAATCCTGGATCACTAAAAAGCCTGAAATAATATTCCTATTACCACCTCTGCCTACCCCTTTGGGAAAAGCAGACGTGATGGTGTGTTATCGAGTATTTGCAGTCGGTGCCAATCTTGGTATGCCAAGTATAGCTACTATAAAAGTAAGAAGATAGATTGGCACCGACTCCAAATACTCGATAACACACCATCACGTCTGGTTTTCCCAAAGGGGTAGGCAGAGGTGGTAATAGGAATATTATTTCAGGCTTTTTAGTGATCCAGGATTTTTTGAAGTCGGTTTTTTTTTTTTATAAAAATAATTTTATTTCACGATTTTTAGTGGCGCCATACCAATGAACATTTTGGCATATTGAACCGTATGAAGTAAGCCCAACAAAAGGTAACTGCTGTAAATCTTTGAGGAATTCCCTCGACTGTCTATGGTCTCCATCATTAGACCTGTAATGGCACTTATAACCCATATGGGTGCAAAGTTCTCTCCAATACAAATTAATCAAGCCCAAACATCAGGTAATTGCTGTAAATCGTTGAGGAGTTCTCTCGACTGTCTTTTGACTCCATCATCAGACCCCTAATGACAGTCACAACCCATCTAGGTGTAAAGTTCTCATCAATACTAATTAATCAAGCCCAAACACAAGGTAGCTACTGTAAAACCTTGAGGAGTTCCCTTGACTGTCCCTCGTCTTCATCATCAGTCCCCTAATGACAGTCACAACCCATCTAGGTGTAAAGTTCTCATCAATACTAATTAATCAAGCCCAAACACAAGGTAGCTACTGTAAAACGTTGAGGAGTTCCCTTGAATGTCCCTCGTCTTCATCATCAGTCCCCTAATTACAGTCACTACCCATCTAGGTGTAAAGTTCTCATCAATACTAATTAATCAAGCCCAAACACAAGGTAGCTACTGTAAAACGTTGAGGAGTTCCCTTGACTGTCCTTCGTCTTCATCATCAGATCCCTAATGACAGTCACAATCCATCTAGGTGTAAAGCTCTCATCAATAGAAATGAATTAAGTCCAAACACAAGGTAGCTACTGTAAAACGTTGAGGAGTTCCCTTGACTGTCCTTTGTCTTCATCATCAGACCCATAATGACAGTCACAACCCATCTAGGTGTAAAGTTCTCATCAATACAAATTAATCAAGCCCAAACACCAGGTAATTGCTGTAAATCGTTGAGGAGTTCCCTCGACTGTCTTTCGGCTCCATCATCAGATCGACTCCAGACCTTCATAAAATAGTAGTGCTTTAAAATACTGAATGAAAAAAATTACAAACGCACTAGTCGCCCCTACGATTTTCGAAGGTTCCCCTCGATTTCTCTGGGATGCCATCATCAGATCCTGGTTTCCTTATCATGGTACCACCCCCGGAAAATCTCCTTTCCAACAAAAAAAGAATCATCAAAATCGGTTCATAAACGACGAAGTTATCCGCGAACACACATAAAAAAAAAAAAAAAAAAAAAATATACGGTCGAATTGAGAAACCTCCTCCTTTTTTGAAGTCGGTTTAAAAAATGACAGTTAACGACGTCTCAAACTGCTAAGTGGGACTTAAATATTTAAGTAGCCTTTGAGTATTCGGCCGCTAGTGTGTTTTGTGCAACTCACTTTAGTTTGTGCAACTTACGGCCGAATACTCAAAGGCTACTTAAATATTTAAGTCCCACTTAGCAGTTTGAGACGTCGTTAACTGTCATTTTTTGTATGTCGCGTCAAAGTTAAGCAGCTCTCAAATTTCAGTTGCGTACGAGTATTCGGCCGTTAGTGTGTTTTGCGCAACTCGTGTTGTTTTGTGCAACTTACGGCCGAATACTCGTACGCAGCTTAAAATTGCGAGGTGCTTAATTTTGAAGGGTCATACAAAAAATGACAGTTTATGAAGTCTCAAACTGCTAAGTGGGACTTAAACATTTGAGTATTCGGCCGTTAGTGTGATGTTGTGCGACTCACCTGCTTGCTCCTGTTGGTGGCGTTGTTGGAGCGTCCCTGCCGCAGCACGTCCCTGTTGCGCGCGATCAGCTCGAGCACTGTGCGCTTCTCCAGCTCGGTGAAGTTCTTGGACCGCTCCTTGTGGCCGCGACGCGCGCGGAACGATGAGCTCGCGCTGCGCGTTGACATATCACTCTGGAAAATATAAATACACTTGTCGGAAACAGCAAATTTAAAAAAATAATGAAACGATCGTAATGATGTAATGAGTGTGAGAGCCGAAAGCCCACCCCCCTCCCCCTCCCTCCATCCCACTCCCCTTCAGGTCGGCAATGTGCGAGCAAAGCCTTTGGTAATGTAAGCATCTATAGGCTACGGTAACTGCTTAACATCAGGGGGGCCGTGAGCTTTTAAGCCATCGCAGTCCTATAAAAAAAAATGTGGCGACAGCGCCATCTGTGGGCGTTCGACAGAGTCCACTTGCATTGGCCGGCATCGTCGGAGAGCACAGTACGGTTTGCACCGCCGAGCGGTCGAGTCACGCGATTGTAAACTGTCTACGTGCCATTTAAACATGCAAATATCACATTTCATAGTTTAACTCAGTCACTATAAGTGAAGACTTTTGAATAGCTTTCCAGTGGCTAATCTATTGTGCTATGGTACATTACTATTTATTTAGCTGTAAGTTTTGCATGTACTAAATAAATAAATAAGTAAATCAGAGTCAAAATCACGGCCGAATGAACGAACGAAAGATGGTTTCTAATAAACTGCTGTTTTGATTATAAAAGCTACGTGTAATACATGCAATATTAGGCAAAAAGGTCACAAAAATGAATGTCATATGAATTATAACTATCGCTATAAATATTGCAATATTATAAGTTCAAAAATAGCATAATTTTAAATATTTATTGGTTTATCACGTCTCTGGTGTCAGGAGAACCTGTATCACTGACTATAAAAAATAGGTAACAGAATCATTATTTTAATAATATAGCTTTGATCACTCTATAAGTTAATCAAGTGTGTTTAGAAAACCCTGTCCGACCCGAAAACGTATTATTGGGTATCGAAATTAGATTCTATTTTTGTAAAAAATATTTTTTTTTCTTTTAATTTTTTTTTTTAATTTTTTTGCATTGTAAGTGTCTCACTGCTGGGCAAAGGCCTCCAATTTTTTTTTTGGAAAACAATTACCCCGTTTACTTTATATTTTTCATTAATTGACGTCATCACTTACTTTGTGGTCAGAGGTGGCGCCACACGATCTAACATAATTACTTCCGGTAACGGAGTTGTCATATTTTTAAAATTTGCTACATTTTGTGGGAAAAAGGCAAAAAAAAATGGCATTTTAAATTGTCATTAATATGTTTACTATCATGAATATTTAACTTTTTTTATTTTATTTGGTCATGTGATTGGGAAACCTAAATACCGGTTTCGGCTCGGACAGGGTTTTCTTAACATACTGTATACCAATTAATACTCCTCCAAGCCAATTTGGCGCTCGGGTATAAATACGAGTATCAAATGATAATAAGGGGCCATCCATAAATTACATCACACGTAAAGTGGGGGGAGGGGTCAACGAAATGTGACATTGTGTGACAAGGGGGGAGGAGGAGTCCTAAGTTAAGTGACGTCACATTTAAAAATCTAATATATCCAAGTATTAAAACCGAAATTTTTACTGTAACCGAAAAATTTTGAAAATTTCAGAGAATTGTAAAAAAATATGTGACGTCACACAGGGAGGGGGGGAGTCTCGCTAATGGGACTAGCTGTGACAAGGGGGGAGTGGTCTAAAAATTATGAAATTCGGGTGACGTAATTAATGGATTGGCCCTAAGTCAAAGACTCCGCGATGAAAAAACAATGACCACGTTTTGTTTCATACAAATATCTAATAAGGGCACCTCTTTCTTTAGTCTTTACTCTGTGGTTATAACTAAGACATTAATTAACAACATGATATATTAAAATTATAAAGTGACCATTAACCTTAATGCATGGGCTAGTTTAGATAACCATTGGAAGTTGCTAAAAAAATATTGCTAAATCCTTTAAGGCGTAGTTATATTGAGCGGCTCATTTTGCGATTAAGGGACACCGCAGACATTCTACTTTTTGCATCGGCGATTTTTTTTTTTTTTTTTTTTTTTTTTTTTTATAGGACTGCGGTGGCAAAAAAGCGTACGGCCCGCCTGATGTTAAGCAGTTACCGTAGCCTATAGATGCTTACAATACCAAAGGTATTGCTCGCACATTGCCGACCTGAAGGGGAGTGGGATGGAGGGAGGGGGAGGGGGGGGTGGGCTTACGGCTCTCTCACTCATCGTACGAAACGCAGCTGTAATAGCTGCTTTACGCCGATCTTCTGTGAGAGGGTGGTACTACCCCGGTCGAGCCAGCCCGTTTATGAGCTGCAGTCAATTGGCTACAGCTTGGCTCTACCACCTTCAAAAATTTTGCGATTGTATCGATGCTGCATCGCGATTTGGCGACTCTCTGCGTTTTTTTTTTTTTAGTCCGGGCGCTTTTTGGCCCGACCCGCGATCTCCCTCTGGCATGGGGGCCAGAGACTTTATTAACTTAATATTAGCTTAATGTATAAAATAAGTTTTTCACAGTCTTTATATTTGGAATAAAACAGGAAACACAGATTTTTAATAAAAGCAAATAAAATATACATTACTCCCCTCGTTCTCAATAAAGACTCTCTGCGTTCGGACTATAGATGCGAAGCCGGTTATTAACAATAAAAAAAAATATATATAATAATGTAGCCCTTTTAACGTCCCACTGCTGGGCACGGGCCTCCCCTCAAAGCGAGGGGGATTCAGGCCATAATCCACCACGCTGGCCCAGTGCGGGTTGGTGGTTTAACCAACCATTTCTATAGGTCGCAGTCGGATATAACCCCGATAAAAGCTGCACTTTATAGGTAGCTAAGGGCCTCCGCAGACTTGCTACTTTTAGCATCGGCGACCGGCGATTTTGTGACGTATCGATACTGCGTCGCGTTTCTTCGAGCGCAAACGAGCGAGACGCAGCATCAAAATCGCCGATCGCCGATGCAAAAAGTAGCGCGTTTGCAGTGGCCCTAAGAGCTTATCAAGGCTAAAAACGGTGAATTTAATTCACTCAAAATTGTTTATGCATCCCTTGGCCCATTTACTATCCTATACATGCGAAAGTGTGTGTGTGTGTGTGAATGTTTGTCACCACGTATCTCCATAACTACTAAACCGATATTAATGAAATTTGAATCGTAGATAGTGTACGCTCTGGAATAAGACATAGGCTAATCTTACACATCAATTTCAGTCGCCACCAGTCCATTGTACGGTACCCATAGTACAAGCGTTGCTTAGTTTGGGACCATACAGTTGGTGTGTAAGTCTGGGTAAGTCCGATATTTATTAATGTTATTTATTATACAGGGTGAAATCGAAAACACGGCAATATTTTAAAATATGACTCAACACATGATTCAGAATATTTTGGGAAAACAAATAAAAAAATCTACTTATTAATAAAAAATATTGCTCGGGTAAGCAAATAAGCAAACCATTTAACTGTTATACCTTACCTGGGTAATACATTTTTATCAATTGATTTGTTGATTAATATTCCCTAAATTAAAAAATTGCCTACGATTTCGATTTCACCCAGTATGGCTTTGCTTAGTTTGGTACCATTTTAATAACATAACATATACGTCACGACTTTTATCCCCATTCGGGGGTAGTCAGAGGCTTGAGTGGCCATACACCACCACATTGTGGCGGTATTAAGCCAACTCAAAGCCCACGTTTCACCAGATAGTCAGAGCCCAACGTGACAGGTGGTGAACCTTGTCGCCGTGTATACAGGAACTGACTATTACCTTATCCCGAGGGATAGGTAGGTTTCCTCACCGATGTTTTCCCTCACCGTCAGCGAACTGTAAATTATGCACCATTTTAATGTATCAAATCAATATTTATTTAAAGTAGGTATACGAAGCCTTAATCGTCATTTAGATAGCGTTGACATACTATTTATTTAGTGAACGTTACAATAAATTATTAATAATTAGTTTGCTACGGTCACATTTCCGTCCATTACAATGTACACTCCGCATGGGAAAATGAGTTAATAGTTGTAAACATACATTATTAAGCTAGTTAATTTATCAATGATTTAGAACGGAAGATCCTGTATACACGGCGATAAGGTTCACCACCTGTCACGTTGGGTTCTGACTATCTGGTGAAACGTGGGCTTTAAGTTGGTTAATACCTCCACAATGTGGTGGTGTATGGCCACTCAAGCCTCTGACTACCCCCGAATGGGGATAAAAAGTCGTGACGTTACATTTATTTAATTTATTTTAGAACGGAAGCCCAGTAGCCCAGGGGGACATGCATAAATTACGTCACACGAATTTCATGATTTTTTCACCCCCGTAATTGTCACAGCTGATCACATTTGTGGGACTCCCCCCCCTAGTGTGACGTCACATATTTTTTGCAATTAAACATCTAGAATTTATTAAATTAAAACAGCAGTTACAAATTTCTGAAAATTTTCGTTAATATTTCAAATTTCGCGTTTAATGTGACGTCACGAAACTTAGGACCCCTCCCACCCCTTGCCGACAGTGTCTCACTTCGTCGACCCCCACCCCCCTTTACGTATGACGTAATTTATGGCCCCTAGTTAAATAATATACAGTTATTTGTCTCACAACTTTTATAGGCTTAGGGAGCGTCCATAAATTACGTGAGGCATTTAGGGGGGGAGGGGGTCGAGTAGAACCTCACCAAATCTCACGTGTGGGAGAGTGGGAGTCTCGGCAAATCTCACGTAATTTTTTTTACCGCAAGAAACAGTATGAAATTGCAAGAAAACTGGGTTAAATTAAGTAAAACATGTTTTTCATCTAGAACATGACTTTTGAAAAATCTCACGTAAGATTGGAGGGGGAGGGAGGGGGTCGAGCAAAATCTCACGAAATCTCACCAAGGGGGGAAAAGGGTCGAAAAATCTCAAAAATCACCTCACGTAATTTTTGGATGGCCCCTTATTTAACCAGCCGACTATACCCCATAAACATAGCGATATACCTATTAGTTAGTAGTAACGATGTAAAATCTGCGAATTTAAATAAATAACTAGAAATTGGGCCTTCGCAAAAACGAGTTTATCATATTTATAAAGTACTAGCATTTCCCCGCGACTTCGTCCGCGTAGAATTTTATTTAAAAAAATCGGACCTCTGACCCCGGATCCCGGACCCCGTATCTCGGATCTCGTTTCCCGTTTTTACCGGATCCTGGATCCCGTTTGCCGGATCCCAGATCCCGTATCCCGGATATCCCGGATCTCGTATCCCGTTTCCCAAATCCTAGATCCAGTGTCCCGTATATCCCGGATCCCGTATCCCAGATCCCGGATCGCGGATCCCGCAGCCCGCATCCCCGATCACGTATCGTATTTGCCAGTAAAAGTCCCTTCAAAATCGGTCCGGCCGTTTCGGAGATTAGCCGGAATCGGTACCGCCATACAAAGTTTTACCCCCTTAGGGGTTAAATTTTCAAAAACGTTGAAGTTAATATTTCTTAATTTATAAAAATTACTAACTTCAAAAATGACGAACTTCCATATAAACTGTCATCCCCTATTTAACGCCCTTTTTTAAATTCGTAATATCTTTTGAATGGAATGTCCGATTTAAATAATTCAAAAAGTAATCTACAGATATTAAAATAGACTCGAATACGAAATCATTTATTTGGATAAGGATTAATACTAAGGTATGGGTAACATGGTTTGTCTTTGGTCGACATTTCTATTAACTTTTAAAATGTAAAAAGTAGTTATAGTAACGTAACTACAATAGTTGGACATATGGTATCGCGAAGTTTTTTGTAGATATTGATATGTTCTTTAATATTCTAGAACATTTTATTGTTCTATCATCAATAGTTTTCGCAGCGCACGCGATGTTAAGAATATTTTAGTTATTTTTTTTACACCTTGGGTTACATTATTGGAGTTTTAGTAAGGATCCCTATTTTTTTTGAAAATATAATATAGCCTATATCACCCGCAGATAGTGTAGCTTCCCAACAGTGAAAGAATTTTTCAAATCGGTTCAGTTGTTACGGAGCTTATTCAATGCAAACAAACAAACAAATAAACAATCAAATCTTTCCTCTTTATAATATTAGTTTAGATATTATAACCAGATCTCAATTAAGTTTATAAAAACCGGCCAAGTGCGTGTCGAACTCGCACATAAAGGGTTCCGTAACACCGTAGAAATAAAACGTCAAAAATATCAAGTTTCTTGTATAGGGACCCCCTTTATCTTAAAATGTATTTTAATTTTAGTATTTGTTGTTGTCGCGGCAACAGAAATACATATTCTATGAAAAAACCAACTCTCTGCCTATTACGGTTTGTGAGATAGCTCGCTAACAGACGGACGGACAGCGTAGGCCTAGTAATATGGTCCCATTGGCATCCTTTGGGTACGGAACCCGAAGAACCATGGGCTGAACTATTAAATCAAAAACTCTTGTATACCTGTTTAAAACCGGCAAAACAAACCCACAAGCCGAAACAAGTAAACATACATTAAGTATAACATGAATTTATATTTATTTTGCCCTCTTCTTTTCGGGTCAATGGCTTCGTTGTATGGTTTAACCATGGACCAATTACTAAGGGGACTGGCCCTAAGCAACTCGGCCGAGTGGTCGGCCTAGTACTAACATCGACATAAAACGAAGCGAGTAGTTCAACTATTTACCGGTAGATAGAAAATGAAAAAAAACAATGTCCACGTTTTTTTCATACATATATCTAATCACCTCTTTCTTTAGTCTTTACTCTGTGGGTTAAATAGAAAAGGTTTCTTTAACTTACGAAAGAGCCTATTAAATCAATTTGATAAAATATTACAATAATATTTAATAGGTTTTGTATGAAAAAACTGTCATAACGACATATTTATTTGATGGATAAGAGATATCTGACGATTCTAAAACAGGCCCATCGGGGTCTATTAATTATTGTTATAGGTACATTAGGTACGTCACGACTTTTATCCCCATTCGGGGGTAGTCAGAGGCTTGAGTGGCCATACACCACCACATTGTGGAGGTATTAACCACTCAAAGCCCACGTTTCACCAGATAGTCAGAACCCAACGTGACAGGTGGTGAACCTTGTCGCCGTGTATACAGGAACTGACTATTACCTAATCCCGAGGGATAGGTAGGTGTAATATTTGATACAATTTATGGAATAGGTTCTTCTCTATATTTAATTAAATAGTATAAAGTTAAGTAGCTATCCGTCCGTCTGTTTTTCGCTTAGTTCTTTTTTATTAAATTGTGAACGGAGTTTGATGCGGTTTTGACTATCATTTGGAGAATTTCATTCTAATGAAATTAAGAAATAGTAAAAAATTAAGCAATATAAAGGATTGCTAGTAAATCAGAAATAACATTTAACGGTGTACTATTGTTTTTCAACTAGCTTAATAGTGCAATTTTAGTGATTTGTGGAATTATGAAACATAATTTGTGCAGGTCATATTTTTGCGAATCATTATAATATCTGTGCAACTCGTAAGGGGCCATCCATTAATTACGTCACACGAATTTCATGATTTTTAGACCCCTCCCCCCTGGTCACATTTGCGAGACCCATCACCCCCCCTCCCTGTGTGACGTCACATATTTTTTATAATTTTCAGAAATTTTCTAAATTTTTCGTTAAAAATTCAAATTTCGGTTTTAATACTTAGATATATTAGATTTTTAAATGTGACGTCACAAAACTTAGGACCCCTCCCACCCCCTTGTCACACAATGTCACATTTCGTCGACCCCCTCCCCCCCTTTACGTGTGACGTAATTAATGGATGGCCCCTAATATGCAGTTTTGTGCAACTCATCATTGCAGTTTTGTGCAATAAAAATTATAATGTATCAAGTACCTATCTCGAGGGAGGGGCATAAGATTAATAAAAGGTACAAGATTGTTATATTAAGTAGAGTGGGTTTATCATAGTTCAATCAATGGTGAATTTTCTAAAAAATATGAATAATATATTTAAAGTAGCTTTAGCCCGCGACTTCGTCTGCGCTGAATTCAATATCGCACTTCGATACAAACTTTCATCTCCTATAAACGCCCTTAGGGGTGGAATTTCGAAAAACCCTTTCTTATTGGATACCTACACTTCACATAAAAACACATTCTCCAAATTGCATGTCTCTCGGACCAGCGGTTTAGGCTGTGCGTTGATATATCAGTCAGTCAGGACTTTGAATTTTATACAGTAAAAATGTTAAGAAAACCCTCAAAGTACGTAACGGCGCACTGTGGGCTGAAAATCGAGTTTCATAGTACTTTATACTTTCTTTTTCTTTGCTTTTCATAAGCTTCTAATGCCTTCAGCAGTCATGAATATATGAATATATAAAGAATATAATTTCATAGGTATACTATTTTTTTTTAATAAAAAATGAAAATTTTGTATGGCCCCACAGTAATAAATCCAAATGTCTTCAAAACCGCTGTGTTAACCGTTATATCCTTACAGATGGCTGTTCTACAAATTATTTTTTAATTTAATTATATTTTTTTAATATAATTTAGTAGACCTACGAAATTATATTCCTTATATATATTCATGACTGCTGAAGGCATTAGAAGCTTATCAAAAGCAAAAAAAAAATAAAAAAGAGAAACAAATTTAAAGTACTATGAAGCTCGATTTTCAGCCTACAGTGCGGCGTCATTTTCTGTTTTTTTTTTAATGTAATACGGTGTAATTTTTTTCCAAAAGAAAAGGGGAGGCCTTTGCCCAGCAGTGGGACAGATAATAACAGGCTAAAAAAAACTAAATTTAAAAAAAAAAACATAAATAGAATCTAATCTCGATACCCAATAATACCTTCACGGGTCGTACAGGGTTTTCTAAACACACTGTATGTATAGATAGATAGAATATTGATTACCATTATCGGAAATGTGAAGGAAGACATGGCGACCAGCTGCCTAGAAGAGTGGTTTCCGAAGGTCTTTGACGTCACTAACAGTCTCTGATGTTATCATGTTACCCACTGGGTAACATACTACCCACTGTCTTTCAAGTATGAATTACTCTTTCTTATTATGTGATTAATAATAATAACAGTATAGTATTACTAGGTTATGAAGAAAACTTACTGAATTAAAGAAAAAATTAAAACACGGTGTTTTAAAAGTACAAAATAATACTCGGGGTTTGGATGAGTATCGGGAATAGAATTGGATGGTATAATTTTTTTATTGAAATTAGAACACTTTTTTTTTCAAATATTTTTTCCGCCAATTTTGAAAAAATTAATATCACAAAAACTATGTAAAATTATCATGTTTTTGAAGGTTAGTGGTTGCTACTCCTAAATGCAGTTTACACTGGATTCTAGCCCTTTTGATGTATTCAAAGGTCTCAACACGAAGGCCCATAATTCAGAAACGAATGTCGTTACGTATAGTCTGTCTTCACTAAGCATCTTCATATCAGCTACCGTACATGTAGTTTAATTATTTTTTCGTACTTTTGAAACACTCTGTATATTATAGTCATAAGTTAAAAAAAGACTGTTTTAGATATCACCAATTACTGAACGAATAAAAAAAAGTTACAGTCAACCGCACAGTAACATTCCATATTTGAAAATGGAAAGTAGGTCCTCTCGCTGTAACGAATCACGCGACACTGTGACTTTAAAAAGGTTCGTCATGACTAATAAATATTTATTAAAAAAATACAGTTAATTCTATTTTCAAATCGCAGAATAATCGACCGATGAAATTAAGGATTATTAATAGTCCGGTATTCACTTCCGCATGATATTGTGCAGTTGGTCAAAATTAGAACTAAAGTTGTTAGTAGTTAGGTTGGTAAGTATTGTTTTTTCTTTCATATTACTAAAGACAGTAGCGCCATTGTCAACAGATAAGTTGAAGTGGAGAAGTCTGACCGATTTTTTATCGGTCGATCAATTAAACGGTCAGTTCTGGCAAGAATTAATGCCGTGTATCCACTGGCAAGTAACTTCCGCAATTTCTTGCAGAAGTCACTTGCCGACGTGTTTCCACTGACTGCAATTTTACACAACCGTGTACATGTGGGACTTGCAGCAAGTTCGGCAAGTCGCAGAAGTCCACTTGCGTGAGTAAGTAAGTAAGCATTTATTTGTTAAACATAGGTAAAATAATTGGTGTTACAAAGATTAAATTTCATGTTGCACTATGTTTGTTTAATGAGTGTTTACACATTGGAAGTCGCTTGCGCAAGTAAACTTGTGCAAGTTTTCTTGCCAGTGGACACACGACATAATGCACTTAAAAATTGCTGGCACACATCAGGTGACGTCCATTAATTACGTGAGACGATGTCGACTTGACCAAGGGGGGATTTTGACGATTTTTCGATCGGTCGAAAATAATCAAAATCTCCCCTTGGTGAGATGTCGTGAGATTTGGCTCGACTCCCCTCCCCCCCAAAAACCGGGTGATATGTTTTCTAAATGCGTTGGTTGGTGCTTGATTGCGTTGGATTTAATTAAAAATAATAAAATATTACCGTTTCTTGCGGAAAAAAAATACGTTTTGTTTGCAGAGACTCCCTCTCCCCGACGTTAAATTGGGTGAGATTCGGCTCGAACCCCTCGCCCCCTATTTAATGGACCTCTTAGAACTAGTGGTCTAAAGGCCCGTACGACCATCGCTGACCCTGGAGAAAAGCTGAATTATTCCGGAAACCGCAAAAAACGGAAACGGTCGGAAAAAACTCTATATCGATGAGGTTGTTGACCTACCAAAATATTGCACAATAAGTTGTAATACACGTCCCTTTCAAGATAAACCGTTTTAAGTTAATCTAGCGGTCAAGTTATTTATTTATTAACTCACTGGAAATTAAAACGAAACTATTAAATAGGCATATTAATGGCATGATGTTCTTTTATATGCCTGTTTAACAATTTCGAGTATATCAATAAATAAAAAAAACATAACTTGACTGCTGGATTAACTTAAAACGGTTTATTTAAACGTGTATTACAAGTTATTAATAATGGTTATGAGGTTCCTTAAACCGTGGAATGACCAAAAAAACCATTGTTTATAATATGTAACTCAGTTATTGATAATATAATAGTCCTGATGACCGAATCTCGGCCACGGCCAATCTCAACAGAGACTAGATATTATAGTGCAGCGTGCGTGTGCGCAAGCACACGTGCACTCTCTCTTCCCTCAGTCGCATAGCCCGATGGGACATTTTGATAACTTTATTAAAAATACATAGGCTGACTTTTCGATCAGTCATTATGATCTTTCTCTTTCGTTTCGACCGACGACAAAAATAAGTATATCAAAATATTGGAACCAGTATTCTTTATTTATTTTTATTTTATTAATTTATTTCATTCAGACATTATAGGCTTATATATAATAAATAATATATACTCTACAGTTACACAAACATAAATAAAAAATAACGGTACATAAAATAAAAAAGTATGAACAAATTAGTTTTATTTAAATTTAGCTATACGTCAAATCCGTACGTTACATTTAAAATAAAGCCACAAACTATATATATTTTTTCAATACCTAATACGTACCATAGCAACACGTAACAGCCTCTGAATGTTAAAATAACAGGTTGTATGTCTTATTTAGTATATAAAAAAACTAGATTCAAATAGATTCGGCCAGTGTTAACTCGTAGTTTCGCGGCTAGAATAAATGCATGTTATTAACTTACTAGCTCTGCCCGCGACTTTTTACGCACAAATTTTAGAAAAATATCAAATACCCGCGTTAACCTCGCTTCATATTAAATGGGTTTTTTACGCGGAACCCTAATTATATGTCTAAAATGAAAGCATCCTAAGTTACTCATTATAACATCAGCTATCTGCCAGTGAAAGTTGCGTCCAAATCGGCCTACCCGTTTCGGAGATTACCCGGAACAAACATACAGACACATAATTTTTTTTTAATAAATTTTATTAAAAAAAAACATTGTTATTAGTACCGTATATACCTTCATATGCATAAAAACTGTTATTTTGACATTACAAACAGACACTTAAGTGTTATTTATTTGTATATATGTAGATTATAACGGAGTTACACGTGTATTCGATTGACCTGTAATTGGATGGTCTAACAAACTGGTGGGCAGAACTGGTATTCGCGATAACCAAGGTTGGGCTGATGTCTCTATTGACGTATACAGGAAGCTTTCCCAGCACTGCTATCACAGCTGACCGTGTCAAGACAAAATGAGAGATAAATCGATTTTGGTCTCCTTATTTTTTTTTTATAACGACAGACTTATTAAGGTTCACCAATAATTATTACACTTATAAAAACAAAATTCACATTCATCTATACTACGTTTTTTTATACGTGTCCTATTTGGTAAGCAAAGATGGCGTCCAGCGGGGCGATTGCGTAACTTTTTGTCAATGTTTAGTAGATAAATTCTAAAAATTTACAAACACACAATTAAGTTATGTTATAATACCCACGAGGAAGTAATTGTGTTAAGTAGTTGTTTTTGTCAATAGATTAAATAATAGTATGCATAAAATATTCGTATTAAATAAGAATAAATGCATTTTTAACTTATAAGTTACACGTGCCAAGGTCACTATGTGGATGGGTTTGTGACTCAGTAACTATAAAATATAACCGGAGTTTCTGGTATTTAATTAACTAATATTTTTATTCGGATTCGTTTATATTAGATCCTAGTTATTTCAAGCGCCAAAACCCACAGAGGGGCCGGTCTTTGGAAGAGTTGTCATTTTGGGGATATAGTCATTTTGGGAAAGTGGTCATTATGGGAAAATGCTTATTTTGGGTATGTAGTATGTAGTAATTTTGGAAAAGTGGTAATTTTGGGTATGTAGTCATTTTGGAAAAGTGGTCATTTTGGGGATGTAGTCATTTTGGGAAAATGGTTATTTTGGGTATGTAGTCATTTTGGGAAAGTGGTCATTATGGGAAATTGTCATCTTGGGAAAGTAGTCATTTTGGGGATGTAGTCATTTTGGGAAAGTGGGCTTTATGGGAAATTGTCATCATGGGAAAGTACTCATTTTGGGGATTTAGTCGTTTTGGGAAAGTGGTCATTTTGGGGATGTAGTCATTTTGGGTATGTCGTCATTTTGAGGAAGTGAACATTTTGCTTTTTTATAAACCAAAGACAATACAAAATAAAATGGGTTCTAGACCCACCGGTTTAGACTGTGCGTTATCCGCTAGCATGATATTTTTTTATTAAGTAAGTACAGACTTAGATTTTAAGATGCAGTTTTGACGTTTAATGTATGGAACATGTCAGAAACAGCATCTTAAGTTCGATCTCAATCTTGAGTTAGATTTATTACGGGCCTTACCTATCATGTATGATATAACCCTGTATCTAACTGTCAGACATTCAGATTAGAATCGATGTAAGCAAGGAAGTGGCATTAATAGACAGTCTTTATCGTAAAATACATTTTTGCAGGTTGTTTAAATATTTATAAATGCAATAACATTGATTCTTACACGTGTCTACCCGAGGTCTTTAACCGGATAGGTGGCAATGAGTTTGTTGACGAATGCTCCGATTTCCTTTTGAGTAACGTCTTAAGGTGCTAATCTACACGTGTTACGGTGAGGGAAAACATCGTGAGGAAACCTACCTATCCCTCGGGATTAGGTAAGTCAGTTCCTGTATACACGGCGAAAGGTTCACCACCTGTCACGTTGGGTTCTGACTATCTGGTGAAACGTGGTATTTGAGTTGGTTAATACCTCCACAATGTGGTGGTGTATGGCCACTGAAGCCTCTGACTACCCCCGAATGGGGATAAAAGTCGTGACGTTATATATATCTACACGTGTAAACCGACACAGTACGAACAATGTTGGCCCGTTACGAACCTTACTATGAGGTCTGATAACCCTTTAACTACTCAAGATTACAGTGGCCACTCTTAGGGCCCATCCATAAATTACCTCACACGAATTTCATGATTTTTAGACCCCTCCCCCCATGTCACAGCTGGTTACATTTGCGAGACTCCCCCCTCCCTGTGTGACGTCACATATTTTTTACAATTTTCAGAAATTTTCAAAATTTTTCGTTAACAAATCAAATTTCGATTTTAATATTTAGATATATTAGATTTTTAAATGTGACGTCACAAAACTTAAGACCCCTCCCACCCCCTTGTCACACAATGTCACATTGCGTCGACCCCCTCCCCCCCTTTACGTGTGACGTAATTTATGGATGGCCCCTTACCGACTTCCAGGTACATAGTGTGGCGCACTATTCCTGGCAAGCCTTTACGAGGCGTCAGGGACCATCTGCGGTAGGTCCTGCCGCCTGAATGAGGTCTGACAGTGCGCATTGAGGAAAATGTAACATTATACAGGGTGGAACTGCGAGAGAGGTCAGTATGGGGACCTTCGAAACTATATATAGTAGGTAGTAACGCTAAAATATTTTCGCTAATATGACGATTTATAAGTGCTATTTATAGCTTATTTGAATAAAAAAAAATTTTACTCGACTTGACTTGACTATAAGGGGCCTCTGCGCGTCAGCAATGAGGACGGTGGCGGGTGTGGCCTACTCCGCCTCGATGAGTCCGCGCGCGGACAGCCACTGGTAGGGTCGCGGAATTATGCGCAAGCGTTCCTGAGGCCCTATAGCAAGGAGTAGAACCTTCTCCCGCCTTGCCGCCATGGAGTTTTAGCCAGTCAGAGTCCGGCCGCCCATGGGGCGTGCGGGTATCCATGATGTTTTCGCCCAAAAAGGCCTTGTATGCCCAGTTTGCCCCAACCGTTTAAGACAGCATAAGTCTCGAGACGCTCACAGCCAGCTGCAATCACTGATCGTTAATCGATCGGAGGTTAAGCAACGCTTGGCAAGGTCAGAGAGATGGGTGACCGTTTAGTGGCATTTCAACTGAGCGTCTCCGTGCTTCGGAGGCCACGTAAAAAGTCGGTCCAGGTTGTTGTTATCTAGGCAGCAGTTGTTAAGCCTTGTTAGAGGCTTCGGGCGGCTTGAACAACTCTGACACCAGGTTGGCCACTAACCAAACGATAGGAAGAAGCAAAGTCTTCATTCAATAATGGATACCCGCTCCACTAGGAGCTCGCTAGTCTCTTCTCTACTATTTCTTAAGTATTTGTTGTAGTTCCTGTAGCCCGATTCACGTAACCAAAATCGTAACGATGTTTCAGCGATATAGTCGTTGATAGCCTTTTTTCGTTACGAAAAGGCTATCAACGACTATATCGCTGAGACATCGTTACGGTTTTGGTTACGTGAATCGGGCCACTGGTTATAATCTACAACGCAGATGGTTAGTCTCCATTGAGATTATTAAGAACTAGCTTTTTCCCGCGACTTCGTCCGCGTAGAATTTAAATTAAAAAAATCGGATCCCGGATCCCGTTTTTACCGGTACCCGGATTCCGTTTGCTGGATCCCGTAGCCCGGATATCCCGGGTCTCGTATCCCGGATCCCAAAAAATATAGCCTATGTTACTCAGGGATCATGTAGCATTCTAATGGTGAAAGAAATTTTGAAATCGGTCCAGTAGTTTTTGAATTTACTCATTACAAACATCCAAACATAAAAATCTTTTCTCTTTATAATATTATAGTATAGATGAAGCGGATTATTTACTTATTTAGAAAATAAGTCAGCTTGGGACTGAACAGCTCAAAGATAATAAGGCGGTAAGGTTTGTAAATAAGATGGTCCGTTCCACCATAAGTTACAATGAATTAATGTAATGTAATGTAACGTCACGACTTTTATCCCCGTTCGGGGGTAGTCAGAGGCTTGAGTGGCCATACACCACCACATTGTGGAGGTATTAACCAACTCAAAGCCCACGTTTCACAAGATAGTCAGAACCCAACGTGACAGGTGGTGAACCGTGTCGCCGTGTATACAGGAACTGACTATTACCTAATCCCGAGGTATAGGTAGGTTTCCTCACGATGTTTTCCCTCACCGTCAGCGAACTGTAAATTATGCACATAGATGAAAATTCATCCATTGGTGCATGCCCCACCGGGGATCGAACCTGGGACCTTCTGATTGTTAGCCCAACCTGTTCACCCCTAGGCTACAGTCGCTTCCTACAATGAATTAACGAAACAATAATAATATCAAAGCTTACCATGTTTTGCGTTACAGGAGTAACAGTAAACATATTCAAAAACAGTTAATTCTAGCATCCGCAAACGTGCAAATTGTTCTTTTTGGCTAACTTTAAATGTCTGCGTGGAAGGGTTTAAATGTCAAAAGCAAAGCCGGTCTTACAAACGAATATTCATTATACTAGCTTGTGCCCGCGATTTCGTGTGCGTAAATTTTGTACTTCGACTAGAACTTTATTTAATATTCTTACCAAAAAATATGGATACGATGTTTTGTTATGTCCGTAAACTTGTGAAAGGATTGGTTTCCCGTACAAACTTTCATCCTCTATTACACCCGATTCAAGTTATATTTTCGCAACAAAAAGTAGCCTATGTCCTTCTCCAAGGTGTTCTCTCTCTATAGTATACCATTCATCAGAATTAGTTTAGCGGTTTAGTCGTGACAACGTAAAAGACAGACAGACAACTTTCGCATTTATAATATTATAGTATAGATATGTTTGCTATGTATTTTACACGTGTATCAAGTTCGTATTGTTAGAATTGTTCTTAACGATTTGACGACTGTTTGTCGCAGAGTTTCGAGCGTAGACCACTCGGCTCACTGCATCGGGTGGTTGCGGGTTCGATTCCCGTTTTTTCGTAAATTGCTCAAGTCTGAGTGTCACTGGGATCGACATCAGTCCATTGTACGGCACCCATAGTACAAGCGTTGCTTAGTTTGGGACCATACAGTTTGTGTGTAAGTCTGGCGATATTAATTTATAGGGGTCGTGTTAAAAGCAGTGGTAGCCGATTGGTTAAGCACGCGTCCTGGGTTCAAACCCTGGCTCACACCTCTGGATTTTTCGAAATCTATGTGTGAATCATAACTTTAATATGATTACCACTTGCTTACGGTGAAGGAAAACATCGTGAGGAAACCTGCATGTCTTTAGACATGTGAAATCCACCAACACGCACTGGGCCAGCGTGGTGGATTATGGCCTGTATCCCCCTCGCATTGAGGGCAGGCCCGTGCCCAGCAGTGGGACATTAAAAGGGCTAAATTATTATTTATAGCTTTTGCCCGCGACTTCGTCCGCGCAGAATATAAATTTAAAAAATTCCGTTTCCGTTTGCTGGAACCCAAATCTCGTATCCCGTATCCGTATCCGTATCCCGTATCACGCATCCCACATCCCGTATCCCGTATCACGCATCCCACATCCCATATCCCGTATCACGCATCACACATCCCGTATCCCGTATCCGTATCCCTATCCCGTATACCGTATCCCGTATCCCGTATCCCTTACCCCGTATCCCGTATCCCGTATCCCATATCATGCATCCCACATCCCGTATCCCGTATCCCATATCATGCATCCCACATCCCGTATGCCGCATCCCATATCCCGTATCACATATCCCATATACAAAATCCCGTATCCCATATCGCGTATCCCGTATCCCATACCCCGTATAATTTTCAAAAACGCTATTATTATTATTTTTTTAAAAGTCACCTAATCACCAATTTTTATAATTCCAACTCCAAAAAATTACGAACTTCCATACAAACTTTCACCCCCTATTTTAACCCCTTAGGGTTTAAATTTTCAAAAAAGCTGAAATTATTATTTTTAATACGTAAAAAGAAACCTAAACACAAATTTTCATTATGCTAACCTCAGAAATGACGATCTTCCATACAAACTTTCGTCCCCTATTTTAACCCCTTAGGGGTTGAATTTTCAAAAACGCAGCAATTCAAGTTTTTTATTTTTAAAAAGGAACCTAAACACCAATTTTCATAATTATAACTTCAAAAATGACGATCATCTATACAAACTTCCTAACTAACTTTCATCCCCTATTTTACCACCTTAGGGGTTGAATATTCAAAAACGCCGAAAACCATATTTTTTATTTTTAAAAAGACACCTTAACACCAATTTTCATAATTCTAACTTGAAAAATGACGAACTTGCATACAAACTTTCATCCCCTATTTAACCCCCTTAGGGGTTGAATTTTCCAAAATCGCTTCTTATTGCTTGTCTACGTCACAAAATATATCTACTATCCAAATTTCATGTCTCTAACTTCAGTAGCTTCGGCTCGGCGTTGATGAGTCAGTCAGTCAGTCAGTCAGTCAGTCAGTCAGTCAGCATTTCCCTCTTTATATATTAGTATAATTTTTAATACGTAAAAAGAAACCTAAACACAAATTTTCATTATGCTAACCTCAGAAATGACGATCTTCCATACAAACTTTCGTCCCCTATTTTAACCCCTTAGGGGTTGAATTTTCAAAAACGCAGCAATTCAAGTTTTTTATTTTTAAAAAGGAACCTAAACACCAATTTTCATAATTATAACTTCAAAAATGACGATCATCTATACAAACTTCCTAACTAACTTTCATCCCCTATTTTACCACCTTAGGGGTTGAATATTCAAAAACGCCGAAAACCATATTTTTTATTTTTAAAAAGACACCTTAACACCAATTTTCATAATTCTAACTTGAAAAATGACGAACTTGCATACAAACTTTCATCCCCTATTTAACCCCCTTAGGGGTTGAATTTTCCAAAATCGCTTCTTATTGCTTGTCTACGTCACAAAATATATCTACTATCCAAATTTCATGTCTCTAACTTCAGTAGCTTCGGCTCGGCGTTGATGAGTCAGTCAGTCAGTCAGTCAGTCAGTCAGTCAGTCAGCATTTCCCTCTTTATATATTAGTATAGATATAGATATAGATATTTAACCCCCTTAGGGGTTGAATTTTCCAAAATCGCTTCTTATTGCTTGTCTACGTCACAAAATATATCTACTATCCAAATTTCATGTCTCTAACTTCAGTAGCTTCGGCTCGGCGTTGATGAGTCAGTCAGTCAGTCAGTCAGTCAGCATTTCCCTCTTTATATATTAGTATAGATTATAAGGGGTCGTGTTAATAATCGATCATTCTACAACATCCTCTGCAGACTCTTCCCAATGAAAGGTCGCGATACTATTTTTAACAATCTAGAACACGTGACTATTATGTATTTAATACATTTGAATCTGATATTAACAGGTACCTAATGTTATTAGAACCAACTATTATTAACTATTGTACAGTATCACATTACACATTACTATGTCGATATGAGAGTTACATTATTTCCTGTATAGCGGCGAACATGTTGGGTTAGCAACCAGAAGGTCCCAGGTTCGATCCCCGGTGCGGCATGCACCAATGGATGAATCTTCATCCATGTGCATAATTTACAGTTCCCTTACGGTGATGGAAAATATCGTGAGGAAACCTACCTATCCTTCGGGATTAGGTAATAGTCAGTTCCTGTATACACGGCGACAAGGTTCACCACATGTCACGTTGGGTTCTGACTATCTGGTGAAACGTGGGCTTTGATTTGGCTTAATACCTTCACAATGTGGTGGTGTATGGCCACTCAAGCCTCTGACTACCCCCGAATGGGGATACAAGTCGTAACGTATATGTGTTATTTCCTGTAAAGCTAAACTCAGTCGAAATTTCAATCTGAATTAAGAGACGGAATACATAATCTGAATAAAAAAAATACGTCCCACTCCTGGGCGATACCCTCTCCACCTCCCCTCAATACGAGGGGGATTTAGGCCATAATCGACGCTGGTCTAGTGCGGGTTGGTGGATTTCGAACATTTGTTATATATTTAGGATACGCAGGTTTCCTCACGACGATGATGATCATATTGAAATTATGATTCGCACTTAGGTTTCGAAAACACAGAGGACCAGGTGTGAGCCGGGGTTTGAACCCTGGACCTTAATCACGGAAGACGCGTGCTTAACCAATCGGCTGTCATTGCTTTTATGAATTCAATTAAAAAAACGGCTGAAAGAAAAATCGACCGACGAAAAATCGGTCGAACTAAAAATTTGCTGACCGAAGAAAAATCGAACGCGTTTAAATACAACGGAAAAGTAGGTATTACTAGACCAAAGACGTTAGCAAGGCTGTTTTAAAATTCGAAACATTCAATTGTTTTATAACAATTTGTTATTTATAGAACATAATAGGTATGAGGACCAGTTAGCGGGCGTCCATAAATTACATGAGGCGCTTTTGGTGATTTTTCTAACCATCCTCCCCCCTTGGTGAGATGTCGTGAGATTTGGCTCGACCGCCTCCCTGCCCCCCTAATCTCACGTGAGATTTTTCAAAGCCATATTTTTGTGGAGAAATATGTTTCACTTTTCTCGTAATTTTTCACATTTCTTGCGGAAAAAAAATTACGTGATATTGCCGAGACGCCCCTCTCCCACACGTGAGATTGGGTGAGATTCGGCTCTACCACCCCACCCCTAAACGCCTCACGTAATTTATGGACGCCCCGTTAGATAAGATAGGTATGAAGATATTGTTGTCCTTCTCATGTTCGTTGTAAATAAATGAGACAACAATATTGTTTAACAAGTATACATTTTGGTTTATAGATAACAGAATAGCAATCCTACCCTCCACTCCTGCCCCCCCGTCCCCCTTCCGGGTTAGTCCCAACTTGATAATTATCCAAAAGGTGACTAAGGTGGCAAACAAGATTACGGCCCACCTGATGTTAAGCAGTTACCGCAGCCTATAGATGCTTGCAATACCAAAGGCATCCCTCGTACGTTGCCGACCTGAAAGAGAGAGTGAGAGGGAGGGGGACGTTTTGGGCTTCCGGCTCCCTCACTCATCGTATGAAACACCGTAATAGCTACTTTACGCCGATCTTCTGTGAGAGGGTGGTACTACCACCCTTGCCAGCCAATTGGTTACAGCTTGGCTCTTATACATGTTAACGATTCAAAAGCAGGTAACATGTATAATCAATTTACATATACACCCATGTGTATTAACAACGCAACACGGGTTAGGGGGCGTCCATAAATGACGTCAGGCATTTAGGGGCAGAGGGGGGGGTCTAGGCAAATGTCACGTAATATTTTTTTACCGCAAGAAACAGTGTAAAATTGCAAGAAAACTGGGTTAAATTAAGTAAATCATGTTTCTCCCATACAATATGGCATTTGAAAAGTCGCACGTGAGATTATCTCACGATATCTCACCGAGGGGGGAGGGGGGTCGAAAAATCTCAAAATTCACCTCACGTAATTTATGGACGTCCCCTTAATACTAGAGTACTTTAATCATGAATGTAATTCCTCGTTACATAAACTATGTTCTAATCATAATAATTACTTTACAACTTGATAACAAGATCTTATCAATTAGATAATCCGTGAACAAAAAACACAATGGGTAAACAATTTAAACTTACAGTTATACTGCTGAATAATATGAATAGAACTCAAATTTCAGAGCTCCTCAATTTGAGTACCTCGAAAAAAGTTAAAGACTCAAATACTTGGGTTTCTATTCTAATCCTACTAATATAATGCGAATGTAAGTGTGTGTGAATGTTTTTTACCACGTAGGTATCTCCATTTTAATTAAATTTGAACCGTAGATAGCTCTGGAATAAGACATAGGCTAATCCAATTCCCAAGTACCATAGTCCCAAGTACTTAAGTCAAGGCAGACAAAGTCGCATGCAGAAGCTAGTACTCTAATAATAGATACAAAAAAATATTTGAAATGGGTTTTTTTTTCTTCGTTATGGCGTCGCTTTGCGCATATGCTAATAATAATATTACATTATTTTGCTGCGTCAAGCATAGGAAGACTTTTGGCTGGGCCTAAAATACCCCCCCCAACCCTATCAGTAAAGTGGCGGATACTTTACTGACAAATTACTAGACTTTTTGGAGGAACCCGAAAATGATGCTTTACCACTTTTGTTCTAATTGCCCACACTCACGCACATTTACGAACATATAATGGTTAATATTCCACCAACATTACACATTATAATACAAGGAAACACGAGTTTTGGAAATTAAAACAAAAATGACAACATCACTTTACCACTTCCCGCCAAAAAGCCCTTGACATGGGTTGCATTCAAATAATAAATAGAACAAAATAGTTAAACAAAAATAAAAAATATCTATGGATATTATGGTTACCTGTAATTTAGAATCAATATCTTTTGTTTGATGAAAATAAATTTTGTAAGAGAGTTTGTGTTATTTTGTATGATTTTGAGTCATAGATAGGTAAATAATCCTAATTTATTATACCTACTCAGATAATAGTCTGCTAAACATTAATGAAATTGAAATAGTTTATTAAAGAAAAATTTGTTAAATAACTTTTTAACTAATAGTGTTTCATTTTTATTGTTATATTAATCTTAATTATCCTAATAATGACAATATATATAGCTACTTATATTAAATTCTGCAAAATAATAACATACACACACAATTTTTTGCAAAAAAAAAACTCAAAGGACCGTAATATAAAAAAAATTGGAAGCAAAAAAAACTTACCCGTTTAAAAACTTATATCATATTTTCACCAATAGCAATGATAACATCGCATAGTCTATTTATGACACAATAATAAAATTAAAGGTAGCTATATTAGCAAACCATAATCACTGATTAATATTTTTTTTAATGATAATAAACTCTACACAGTTTAACGTAAACGATAGTGCAGTTTACGCCTAATCAAGGGTTTAAATATGAAATTTGTACTAATATTGATAAAGAAACAATTACGATTGATAAGTAACGATACGTGTTGAACACCGTTATCCAAAATATATATATGTGGGCGAAGTGTCTCCTTGTTAATGTATGCGCCGAGCGAATAGTAATAAAATTATACACCGCATAGCGTCGAATTACGCGTCTCCCGTTTTTAGTTAAAAGGTTAACAGCCAATTGACTGACTACGGTTTTTTTAATCAGTTAAAAATACAGACGTTAATAATACGGTTGTATTTGGGACTCACCGTCGCTAGCGGGTCGCATTCCACCTTTCCCGATGTGCGTGGGCTTTCATTTTCATCTTGTTCACGTAATACGACTTTTCGAATATCTAATATTTTGGTATCAAAATGCAAGGAGGTATAAAAAACTAGGATGACCACTGTTACATTACAACTGTCAAAACTGAACTTCATTCGGGCACTTGTGCCAAGTGCCATAGACAAGGTTAAGTTTTATTTATAGATTTGTGGTTGCGCTACTCGATGGTAGATGGCGCTAGTAGTTTTAAAACTGATGTTTAGGTAGTATTTTATGATACCTAACTAAACTATTGATGTATTATTATGCAGGCACTTTCTAACATAGCAATCACAAAACTTGTGCTCAGCGGACCAATACATATAATGAAATAATTCATAATTCACTTATTAATATTTGGGTGTTTTATTTTATTGTAGATAGTAGCTAGATCGCTTTGTTTTATACAAAAAACTTTTAAAAAATGTAGTAAGTAGGTAAGAAGACATTACTTACCAAGAAAGGAGAGACACGTGATCGGCTAAAATAATTGATCCTACTAAAATGGAGTACATGGACATAGTACGAATCAGTCGTTCGCGGAAAATAATGTGTAAATCATGTCAGTTTTGGCAATACCTACGGCTCATCTGGTGATTTTTTTTTTTTTTATTGGTCAGCGGTGGCAAAAAAGCGTACGGCCCGCCTGATGTTAAGCAGTTACCGTACAATACCAAAGGCATTGCTCGCACATTGCCGACGTGAAGGGGAGTAGGATGGCGGGAGGGGGCGGGGGGTGGGCTTTCGGCTCTCTCAATCATCGTACGAAACGCAGCTGTAATAGCTACTTTACGCCGATCTTCTGTGAGAGGGTGATACTACCCCGGTCGAGCCAGCCCGTTTATGAGCTGCAGTCAATTGGCTACAGCTTGACTCTACCCCACCTTGGAATAATACGCATCAAGATGCGTTGATTGTCGAATTGCGAGTGTGATAACATATGTGTGAATGTCACTGCATATAGTGGTGCTGAGCACACGTCCAGTGATTGCAATGTTAGGACGTACCATATCTATCAAATAATACATCAATAAATAATAAAGCAGTGGTAGCCGATCGGTTAAGCACGCGACTTGCGGGCTTAAAGTCCTGGGTTCACACCCTGGCTCACACCTCTGGATTTTTCGAAATCTATGTGTGAATCATAACTTTAATATGATTATCACTTGCTTGCGGTGAAGGAAAATATCGTGAGGAAACCTGCATGTCTTAGACATGTGAAATCCACCAACCCGCACTGGGCCAGCGTGGTGGATTATGGCCTGAAACCCCCTCGCATTGAAGGGAGGCCCGTGCCCAGCAGTGGGACGTTAAAAGGGCTAAATTATTATTATTATTAATACATCAATGATAAAACTCCTAAACTCTCCCTGTATCTGAACCCACTCTTTGCGATGTAGATACTCTTTAAACCGCTTGGCTATTAGCGTTATAAATACTAATACACCAAGCCAACTAGGCACTCGGGTATAAATAGCAAATGATAATAAGTCAATGATTCCGCGGTCCGTCCACAACGTAGTGAGCCTGGGCCAATGCCTGGGCACTCCTGCGGCAGTAGCTCCCACTACGTGGTGGAAGGACCGCGGAATCATTGACTTATTATCATTTGATATTATACCCGAGTGCTTGGTGGCGTAGTAATATTTGAATCGCATGAATAATGCGCCAGCGACTCCACTGTGTTGCCAAATAGACGATGTTCTATGTTCTATGCTAAACGGCCATCGATACCATCATTATTGTCTATGACTCGCGCAGTTCCAATTTCAAAATGCAGATCGATCGGGGAATGGCGTAGAGTCGAAATGTGCCTAAAAATGTTTAACCAACAACGCAGAGACGGGTAAGTAATAAGTTTTGTACCTATTAAAGGTTTTGTAACTCTCGGATGAACTTAATTCAAAGCGGTGTATTATCAGAAACATTTATATTTCAATAAAAATTCTGTATTTTCCCTTTATTTACATACATAAATAAATTAAGATTATTTTAAATTCAAAACCTATTCAAACAAATCCCGTCCGCGTGTGATGGTGGCTAGTATACTGGCTGCATTTCCTCGCTGTATTAAATAAAATACCTAGGAAAACCACATACGAACATTGTGGTGAGTCCATCGCCACATACATGGATTTCATACATACATTAAATGACGCGTCATGATGTTAATTCCTTTGGCCTATTATTACGAAATTCTCAAAAATACTGTGTGGAGCAAAACTATTCGATACTTACCTACTTATTTATTTCATAACTAGGTATAGAGTTTAACTAAAGAATTAGCCCCAAATATATAGAAAATTATGATGGACTTACACTGGCATTACAAATCACTTTAAAATAATTGTAAACTGGCCATAAACTCTATATAAATTTGGGGGTTACGATACAAACTACTTTTAATACAATGCAACTTATAATTACTTACTAATTTATATTTTCGTTAAGTATACCTATTAATCAAAAGATACAAACTTACAAACAAACACAAATTATTATATCAAGAATTTTTTATTGAAACAACATCCGCTCCACGCACTGCGCTGTTCTAAACAATCAATAATAAAACATGTCGGCGGCCGGGCCAACAAATTGGTTCGATGACTGGCAACTAACTAAATAATGTTATTTACATATTGTTCTGTCACTTTCTTTTAGCGTTCCTTACGCCTTAGGTCTTCGCGTTCCCCAAGGCCTTAGCTCTTCGCGTTCCCTTAGGCCTTCGGTCTTCGCGTTCCCATAGGTCTTAGCGACTCCTTGGGTCTTAGATCTTAGCGTTCCCTTAGACCTTAGGTCTTCGCGTTCCCTTAGGTCTTAGGCTTAGCGTTGCCTTAAGCCTTAGGTTTTAGCGTCCCCTTAGGCCATATGTCTTAGCGTTTCTTTAGGTCTTAGCGTTCCCTTAGGTCTTAACTTAAGGTAGCGTATCTAGATGCGTAATGTAGGTACGATGAGTGAAAGAGTCGGAAGCCCAACCCTCCTCCCTTCCCCTTCCTCTGTCCCACTCCCCTTCAGGTCGGCAACGTGCGAACGAAGCCTTGGGTATTGCATGTATCTATAGGCTACAGTAACTACTTACTATCAGGAGGTCCCTACGCTTGTTTGAAGACTTAGTGCCCAAAGTAATAGAAAAAAATCAATCATCCAAACGAGTGAGACTACAATTTAAGAAAGTAAGAGACAGGTGCCCTGCATTTCATTTTATCTTATAGCTTCGTCTCACTCAATCGTATGGTGAAAGATACAGAACCAATAAACAAACCCCGATTCACGCTTCACCATATTTTTTACCACAGATAATATCAGTCGTATCTATGGTCCGTTTGTTTGGAAATTTGGCGCGATTGTCTATTGCCTATTGTTTTCTTATTTCCACGAGTCATGGCCCATTCACTGTATTATCTATGTGTTAACACTTGCCAGACATCCGGCCTTAACTCTATCAATTTGAATGAATCGTATTAAATTAGGTTTAGCTTACCATTTGGTACAGAATAATATTTCCAACGCATCTTACCACAGGCCCGGATCTTCTTAACACATTACCGCAGGTCCGGATCTACGATTTTTTCGAACCGGGGCAGAAACTTGATAGTGGCGCCCCTGTCTCCAGCGTTTGAGATAAATTACTTTAAAAACTCATAAATCGGCGTTTTGTGGAGCATTTTTTTTTATTTTTAATCATACTTTTATCTATTATAATGATTTTGGTGCCCCCTGAAACTGCCACCCCGGTGGCCCCCCCCCTAGATCCGGGGCTGGTACCGTACAATTGACTGGGGGCGATCCCAATGACTCCCACACTGGGGCAAAATATAGATAGGTACCTATACAGATTATTTTATTGATGAAGATTAATAATGTTAAGATTCTACTAACATGTAATGTAAAATGTACATACCTATTTTGACAAATAAATCCTAATATGACATAAATTTATTTAATCTTATAATTTATGATTTATGTACTAAATTATCCTGGAAAATATACAGTATTTACCTATTAGTGGAATGTCAGATAAGTTTTAAATGTATTTACCCACAGTACCATCGACATTAATGACGGGATAATATCATGTTTAATACAAGGATAATTTATTTCATATCATTTTACAGGAAAAACAGGTACCAAACATTACGGTGCATGAGAACCTTGTAGTAATATTTATAGGCACTTATTGTAGTATACTCTGATTTTTAATTTCGTGGACAAAAATGACAGTTTTTTATGTCAACCGTAAAATTAATTTGATTGTTCATCATGAATTATGTTGTTTTAATGATTCTGGTTCAAATTAATACAATTTTATTAACTAATAGGCGCAAAGTTAAAGGTAAATAAAACCGGCCACCGTAGAAAAGGTATATAATATTAACGTCAAGAATATCAAGTTTTTTGTATGATGCCCCCTTTGTTTTTATATTTTTTTGATTTTTAGCATTTGTTTTTTTTTTTTTTTTTTATATAAGTATTGGACTGCGGTGGCAAAAAAGCGTACGGCCCGCCTGATGTTAAGCAGTTACCGTAGCCTATAGATGCTTACAATACCAAAGGCATTGCTCGCACATTGCCGACCTGAAGGGGAGTGGGATGGAGGGAGGGGGAGGGGGAGGGGGGGGTGGGCTTACGGCTCTCTCACTCATCGTACGAAACGCAGCTGTAATAGCTGCTTTACGCCGATCTTCTGTGAGAGGGTGGTACTACCCCGGTCGAGCCAGCCCGTTTATGAGCTGCAGTCAATTGGCTACAGCTTGGCTCTTGGCTTGGTTTTATAGCGGCAACAGAAATACACATTCTGTAAAAAATTGTCTACCTATTACGGTTCGTGAGATACAGCCTGCTGACAGACGGACAGACGGACGGACAGACGGACAGCGTAGGCTTAGTAATAGGGTCCCGTTGGCACCCTTTGGGTACGGAACGCTAAAATGTAAGCGGAGATATTTTTTGAAGCGACTGTAGCCTAGGGGTGAACAGGTTGGGCTAGCAATCAGAAGGTCCCAGGTTCGATCCCGGTGGGGCATGCACCAATGGATGAATTTTCATCTATGTGCATAATTTACAGTTCGCTGACGGTGACGGAAAACATCGTGAGGAAACCTACCTATCCCTCGGGATTAGGTAATAGTCAGTTCCTGTATACACGGCGACAAGGTTCACCACCTGTCACGTTGGGTTCTGACTACCTGGTGAAACGTGGGCTTTGAGTTGGTTAATACCTCCACAATGTGGTGGTGTATGGCCACTCAAGCCTCTGACTACCCCCGAATGGTGTAATATACGTCTGCACGTCTCAGTTCCTACCTATAATCCTATCTACTTATTCAAATATCAACCCGTGAAACCTACCTAACGCGCGTTAATTATTATACCGAAAGATCCCTACGTCGCGTTTATTTAACGAGTGTCGAAAGGTTTGTCATATTCATGACAGATAAAGTTATTTAATTAAAGTCGTCGATTCAATTAATTACTCATGTTGTCCGTTGATCGTCATACATATAAATAGACATAACAATATTAAAAGATCTAAAACAAACTCCTGTGGAAATGAACATAGTACACAGACAAAGAAATATTTGTGTAGAGACCCGTAGAAAACGCCGCAGTTGTCGGTGATCATTTGTAGATACTGTAGGGATTAAACATCACACATGGCGAAAGCAATAAAACTAGGTCATGCAATCCGTCCGTCAGCGATCACCTCCTATAAAACCCGTTGAATAAATATACACGATGCAATGTAATAACATTATAGTTTCATCAGTTTATTGAAGAAATGAGTCTTAAGGACTTAACGTAATCGAATTTATTCTAACACATACAATGAAACTATAACGCTAATTCTCTTATAGACTAATCTCACCAATACACAGCATCACCTGTACCTCGTTCGCACTCACACTCGCGAAATTTGGCAAAACCGCACTTGCCTTTCTTATACCGATTGTTACGTACGCGCACGGACATATCTATTTTATAGATAGGATACATATAAGATACACATATACACACATATAAATTAAATGAATATACATAGATTTGTAATTATTGCAAGAACAAAACAACGTAGTCCATTCTCGATGTTCTGGCGACGTGGGCTACTTATACCGTCTGTAGTCAGAGAATAAGTCTAGACTTTACAGGCATGAGACCTAGATCTAGCGATAAATGATGATCTGACCTCCCAACTCTCCTTATAGTCAGAACCTACTGGCAGATGAACAACGTGCCCCAACAAAACCAACAATCTAGACCGACCTTAGCAAAGCCTAAACAACATAAAATTTATTCTACCATGCCTAGCGATTATCGATATTAAAACCATACATTCTTCACCTCTCCTAAGACAAGGCCTTGTGCATTCATCTTATTGCTTAAGGACGTTTGTTCGTCCAAACAAAGGGTTTATTACCTAAGTATTGAATTAATTTAATAAATTAACTACAGTGCCGGAAGGGCCAAAAGTCAGCTCGGACTCCGGAAATCTTCACCGACTATATAATTAATTTTGTTTTGAATGTCTTCGTGTCTGTCGATGAGGAGTTGAACAATATCCGTGCTCGTAAATCTATTTACCCTTCATTCGTGGAGCACATCTTTCGAAAACGGAGTATCGACAAAAGAATTCGAATACCAGGCCTCTAGTAACGGCTCCAAGTATCCGGGAATAGGCAGCTCATCAGATATCACAAACCTCCTCCGAACTCACGAAGGTGTATACCTAGTGCATGTCAGATAGTGAGCAAATCTCTTCTGTGATTGCTTGTGCAGAGTCTAGTGTTCGGTGCCTGACGCTTTCAGTTTCCGCCCCGATAGTCGGGCAACGGAGGCCATCGCACAGTGTCAGCTAATGTATGTTCTATGTACACGAATTTGTCAACACTGGAGCTTGAATCACAATCAGAGTCAAATTCAAACGCAATGACTAACTTTTCTAATAGAGCTACGCGAATGACTCGTACATTGTTCTGCAAGGCAACAGCGTGATTTATTGTCCCTAATTTAGTCCAATAGGTTAAAATAGCAAAACAATCATGTGATTGCCTAAACAAATATAGATTTTTTGTTGTATTCGCTCGCATCCATCTTCAAACATTCCACCTAATATCTCCGCCGTCTCCAGCCTTCCCTGGAATGTAAAGACTCCTAACAACACCACGAATGTCAGACGAAATAGCGGATATATCAACGACCTCAGACAAACATGATGTAAACTCCAAGATTTCCTTACCTTACAACGTTTCGCTTTCAACACTCACAAATAAACAAGATTTATATATATACAATAATGAATCACATAATTATCACCACGCGTAAACTAATCACGAACCGCACGTCGTGGTCAACTTGGATAGGTCCAAGATTTGTCCCGACTAACCGCTCAAATCACGCGCAATTCCAACCAACTCTCCCGCGCAATCTCAACTAAAACTCCCGATTCGCGCACTCGCACCCGTCTCAAAGGATTTCTCCCGAGAATAAATACGACTGCCTTGAAGTCCCGAAATCTCCAAGTCAAGTCAACTAAAACGCAAAAAAGCCAAAAAGCCAAAAAGAGCCCCGCTCCGTCCTGTATTTTTGTTTATATACTCCCACGCTAGTCATCCCCAGACGTTCTGAATACTCACACCTCCTTCCAAAATAAATCTCACCTTCATCCCTTTAATTTTGGCCAGAAACACTCTTATAACTATGTTTCTAGGGATTATAATTAAGTGTCCCAGTTTTGCGTGGCAAGGCGCATAAGCCACGCCCACACATCCCAATCTGACTGTTTTTGGTCAAGTGTTCATAATTCTCTCTTGCGTATGACAGGTTTGATTTCGTTAAGTAATATTTATTGTGAGAAATATAAGTGGTGTTGAAGTCGAGACATCGTAAATATCCTCACATACGACAGGTTAAATTTTAAAAGTTCTAGCAAAAACTTCTGTTATCGAGTTATGATAAAACTGAAAGTAATATGCTAACATACCAAATCATAGGTTAACTCTAAGCATTTGAGTTGAAATTCGTATGCATGGGATTATTCGTTTCCCATAGCTTTACCAAAACATTGTTATCGGAGTTCTTTTAAAATGCCAATATAAGAGTCTGAAATTTAATTTTATGTTCCAGAACTACTTGAAATAATTATTTATCGTTAACACAGTTATGGCGAAGCGTGTGAAGTTCAACTGTTTAAAACATTTTAATCTTGTAGGTTGGAATCCTATGTAGTCGTTTCAGACCAAAATCGCATTACCTAATTTATTTCGGTATTTAGGTCGTGTTTAGGTCGCCTGCAGTATGAACTGTCACAGTCGCCCCTAATTATGAGAGTATGAACGTCAACTCGTTGGAGTGAATGGTTTCATAATTCCTTAGGAGAACTTATTATTCCATTGTAGGTTAGAGTTCTGATACTTTGTATAGTTTAAATTTTGCCGACCTGTTGAAGTAAATAGTTGTATAATTCTGTAGTAACCATTCTTCTTTATATCGCTGACAAAATACTCTACTCCCAATTTCTAGTCAATCATGAGTGACACACGTTGATGACCGCAGAAAACTTTTGTGTTTTGTAGTTTATTCTGTAGTTAGTTCCTTGTTTATAGAGTAAGCTTCAAATTGCGTTGATAGTAAACATCTCTAGTCATTTAGTAGATCTGCATCACCGTACACAACAGTCCAGACGTCGATGTATATAAATTGTAAAGTAGAGTATATGTACGGAGTTCGGTATCATGTTTGTATCGATAAATCCAGCGGTGTACTGGGTATTACAGAGTCGGAACAATCAGAGGTCTTTCTTGCTTAAGACATTCTCTTTTCGAAAGTTCACATACTGTTATAGCCCAGAAATCGATTTCAATTCTACCGTGTCCGTTCCATATAGAGGAGTAAATCGATTGAGATATGAGCAGTAGATCTTTGTCCAGAATGGTGCAAGGTTTCAGCAGACCCACGTGTGACTTAAAAATTATGACGATATACACGAGTTTATCTCGAGTAAAATTTGTGGTCGTCATCTCCGATAATTAATTGATAATAGTGAATATATTCGCCGCCCATAATAGGTGAATGTATTTACATCAATAATTTGTACCAGCTAATGGTAAGTTTGTCCAATGTGTCATCATCAATATGTGTCCTTCATAATTAAACAGATTCACACGTGTGAACATGTTAGTACTATAAGTGCTGTACATCCTTCAATGTACAAACGTGTACTTATAAATTGTACTTGTAATACATCATCCATAATACCATCCATCGTCCTTATAAACCAATAGTTTACTAAGAACCTTAAACTTGATCGACGATCCTAATCAGAATTTATTTTAAATTGAATAGTTGATAGATGCCATATGATCACACCAAGTGTACCGCATACCTAACCTAGACGGCCCTTGTATCGTTCAATCTAAGATAAAATTTCTAGAATAAAATATTACCGCTTCCATATGAGTAGGAATCGAACCTACAACTACTTGTTATAGCGCCAGCTAAGCCAAGTCCTAAACCCTTCCATTTTTTATTTAATGTGGGAATCGAACCCACAACAGCTTGATACAGAATCTTCTAAACGCCAAATGCAATTCAGTAGTCTAAGTCAGAATAATTTGAACTATGAATCCCTATATTAGTCTAAAGATACTTCACTATCCTATTAGTCATTCGAAGTTCTAATTAAATAATATTTTTCTGAGTGTCATTACGCCCCTGCATTGTTATTTGTTTAGACTCAATTGAACCTATGTCCTTTTGGCTTGATTGTTCGAATAAACTCGCCCCTATGACCTTACGTTCCGAAACGAAATTTGCCTTAACTACTAGTGTTATAAATAAGTAGGTTTACTAACTAACAGTATGCTAAATTAAATTACCCCGTCCCACTGCCATTAAATCCATCACAACCATCATTATTTTTCATCATTGATTCGCCCACCATATAATCATCATCATTGATTCGTCCTCCATCATTATCATTTATTCGCCCCTAGCCACAAATTACATGTGTACTTCCGTAGATAGATTGCAATTACAGGAAGACTCCTTTGAATAAGAATACATTCCTCGAAGAATGCTCGTATTGGAATAGTAAGCCATTTGGAATACAAATTTCCATTATTCCATTTAGATATTAATTCACCTATCGAAGAATACACGTGACGGAAAGTAAACCAGTTGGAATCTAATTTCCTATTAGTCCATTGTACGTGGCGAAAAAGTAAACCTCTTGGAATACAATTTCCAATTAGTCCAAATCGATATTATAGCACCCATCGAAGAATGCACGGAAGGTAAACCAGTTGGAATCCACTTATCTCAATATCGCCATGCTCTGAAGTCTGATTTATAAACATCAACGCTGATGCTATAGGCCATTCAAAAGTAATAACTCCAATAAGTAATAGTATCTAGTTATGTTTGAACAAACGTACACACATACATAATTTCGAAACATCCCGGCCTATCCTGAACAACTTCACAATACAGACGCAAACAAATTCAAAATACTACACTAAGCAAACAAAAAAAAAACCCACTCTTCTCAATCTTGTACCGGCAGGGATCGAACCTGCGACCATCAAATACAACAGGCCAAGCCGCCCACACTCTAGCCACTGCGCCACTGGGTCATTGTTAAGGACGATGTATCGTTTTTTCTACACTAATTTATCCCGTGTTCTACGGACGAATTGAACTTTTAATTTCCTACATTATATTTAATACAGTAGTATAATAATATTTGGATAAAACTAAGCGTCTTTAATAAATTCTATACGTTTAGATAGGCGTAAAAGCAAGTGATACTCGCGTCCGTAAATAGTGCAATGGAACACAATAATCTAGAAAAAATCACACAGGGATTGAACCTGCTAGTCGGACTTCAGTTTTTTTTATTTTTTTATGTATTTATAAATAAATCTAAATATCCTAGACATCAATATAAGAGATAATAATGATTCTATCATTCGTTGGAAACTACAAATCTAACTTGAGAATCGAACTCATGTTGTCAGTTTCAGAAACTTGAAACTGTTTGTCCTAGGCGTTTAAACAAGTGATAATCACGTCCAGTAACGACGGCTAACGTATATTAAAACCTAGAAGCTTGTCGGGGAATTGAACCCTTCATTACTGAGTTCAGAAATTTCTCACAGTATTTATGAGTGGCAAACTATTTGCGAATTTATATTCTACCAATAATTATACGCAATACGTTTACGATTTCCTATGATAGCACTCTGTGTCATAAGATCGCAATTACACAATCAAAAGTTCGTACGTCATGTTCTTTTGATTCATTTGACCATAACACAGATATGAGTTGAAGCTCGTAACTACTAAGGTTGCATAAAAAATCTGTTTCTTGGAATGTCTCGTCCATCGGTGATATTATCCTAATGGCTCTCTTCTACAAATGATGTGAACACATCTGGCATCTTACATACACACCATAAACAACCCTCGCTACTAACAAGAATATTAGACCAGACCATAGGTAAAAATCCTCTATTGTTTTACTCTCGGGACTCCGTGACGCTATCATAAAAATGTACCTGCACGTGTGCGACTCGCAAGCGCATATTTAAAACAATGAAATAAAATATATCAATAATCAGAAATAAGACAAGCCGTCTAAAACTTTCTACTTCTCCACAGCTGCTAGACTTAAAATACAAATAGTGGTATCAGTAAAATTGGTAAAAATGTGCCGCGTTGCTTAAAAACTATTTTACTTATCGCATATAATTATTTCGAGACTAAAATAAAATTTACGCTGTACAAGTTTTTTGCCGCCCTTGTCTCTAATATCCGTTTGGCCGAAGTAATAAAATAATTTATGTTTTAGCTTGGTGATCGTCTAGTGGTATTTTAAAATTTCTACGTTGTGTATTTTTTTTTTTTTTTTAATTTGTAGTAACTCAAATTCTTTAATTAGGTTTTTAATTCAACGTGAATCGAATCAAAATTGTATGACCTAAATCCTGGTCACGGCACCATCTGTAATATACGTCTGCACGTCTCAGTTCCTACCTATAATCCTATCTACTTATTCAAATATCAACCCGTGAAACCTACCTAACGCGCGTTAATTATTATACCGAAAGATCCCTACGTCGCGTTTATTTAACGAGTGTCGAAAGGTTTGTCATATTCATGACAGATAAAGTTATTTAATTAAAGTCGTCGATTCAATTAATTACTCATGTTGTCCGTTGATCGTCATACATATAAATAGACATAACAATATTAAAAGATCTAAAACAAACTCCTGTGGAAATGAACATAGTACACAGACAAAGAAATATTTGTGTAGAGACCCGTAGAAAACGCCGCAGTTGTCGGTGATCATTTGTAGATACTGTAGGGATTAAACATCACACATGGCGAAAGCAATAAAACTAGGTCATGCAATCCGTCCGTCAGCGATCACCTCCTATAAAACCCGTTGAATAAATATACACGATGCAATGTAATAACATTATAGTTTCATCAGTTTATTGAAGAAATGAGTCTTAAGGACTTAACGTAATCGAATTTATTCTAACACATACAATGAAACTATAACGCTAATTCTCTTATAGACTAATCTCACCAATACACAGCATCACCTGTACCTCGTTCGCACTCACACTCGCGAAATTTGGCAAAACCGCACTTGCCTTTCTTATACCGATTGTTACGTACGCGCACGGACATATCTATTTTATAGATAGGATACATATAAGATACACATATACACACATATAAATTAAATGAATATACATAGATTTGTAATTATTGCAAGAACAAAACAACGTAGTCCATTCTCGATGTTCTGGCGACGTGGGCTACTTATACCGTCTGTAGTCAGAGAATAAGTCTAGACTTTACAGGCATGAGACCTAGATCTAGCGATAAATGATGATCTGACCTCCCAACTCTCCTTATAGTCAGAACCTACTGGCAGATGAACAACGTGCCCCAACAAAACCAACAATCTAGACCGACCTTAGCAAAGCCTAAACAACATAAAATTTATTCTACCATGCCTAGCGATTATCGATATTAAAACCATACATTCTTCACCTCTCCTAAGACAAGGCCTTGTGCATTCATCTTATTGCTTAAGGACGTTTGTTCGTCCAAACAAAGGGTTTATTACCTAAGTATTGAATTAATTTAATAAATTAACTACAGTGCCGGAAGGGCCAAAAGTCAGCTCGGACTCCGGAAATCTTCACCGACTATATAATTAATTTTGTTTTGAATGTCTTCGTGTCTGTCGATGAGGAGTTGAACAATATCCGTGCTCGTAAATCTATTTACCCTTCATTCGTGGAGCACATCTTTCGAAAACGGAGTATCGACAAAAGAATTCGAATACCAGGCCTCTAGTAACGGCTCCAAGTATCCGGGAATAGGCAGCTCATCAGATATCACAAACCTCCTCCGAACTCACGAAGGTGTATACCTAGTGCATGTCAGATAGTGAGCAAATCTCTTCTGTGATTGCTTGTGCAGAGTCTAGTGTTCGGTGCCTGACGCTTTCAGTTTCCGCCCCGATAGTCGGGCAACGGAGGCCATCGCACAGTGTCAGCTAATGTATGTTCTATGTACACGAATTTGTCAACACTGGAGCTTGAATCACAATCAGAGTCAAATTCAAACGCAATGACTAACTTTTCTAATAGAGCTACGCGAATGACTCGTACATTGTTCTGCAAGGCAACAGCGTGATTTATTGTCCCTAATTTAGTCCAATAGGTTAAAATAGCAAAACAATCATGTGATTGCCTAAACAAATATAGATTTTTTGTTGTATTCGCTCGCATCCATCTTCAAACATTCCACCTAATATCTCCGCCGTCTCCAGCCTTCCCTGGAATGTAAAGACTCCTAACAACACCACGAATGTCAGACGAAATAGCGGATATATCAACGACCTCAGACAAACATGATGTAAACTCCAAGATTTCCTTACCTTACAACGTTTCGCTTTCAACACTCACAAATAAACAAGATTTATATATATACAATAATGAATCACATAATTATCACCACGCGTAAACTAATCACGAACCGCACGTCGTGGTCAACTTGGATAGGTCCAAGATTTGTCCCGACTAACCGCTCAAATCACGCGCAATTCCAACCAACTCTCCCGCGCAATCTCAACTAAAACTCCCGATTCGCGCACTCGCACCCGTCTCAAAGGATTTCTCCCGAGAATAAATACGACTGCCTTGAAGTCCCGAAATCTCCAAGTCAAGTCAACTAAAACGCAAAAAAGCCAAAAAGCCAAAAAGAGCCCCGCTCCGTCCTGTATTTTTGTTTATATACTCCCACGCTAGTCATCCCCAGACGTTCTGAATACTCACACCTCCTTCCAAAATAAATCTCACCTTCATCCCTTTAATTTTGGCCAGAAACACTCTTATAACTATGTTTCTAGGGATTATAATTAAGTGTCCCAGTTTTGCGTGGCAAGGCGCATAAGCCACGCCCACACATCCCAATCTGACTGTTTTTGGTCAAGTGTTCATAATTCTCTCTTGCGTATGACAGGTTTGATTTCGTTAAGTAATATTTATTGTGAGAAATATAAGTGGTGTTGAAGTCGAGACATCGTAAATATCCTCACATACGACAGGTTAAATTTTAAAAGTTCTAGCAAAAACTTCTGTTATCGAGTTATGATAAAACTGAAAGTAATATGCTAACATACCAAATCATAGGTTAACTCTAAGCATTTGAGTTGAAATTCGTATGCATGGGATTATTCGTTTCCCATAGCTTTACCAAAACATTGTTATCGGAGTTCTTTTAAAATGCCAATATAAGAGTCTGAAATTTAATTTTATGTTCCAGAACTACTTGAAATAATTATTTATCGTTAACACAGTTATGGCGAAGCGTGTGAAGTTCAACTGTTTAAAACATTTTAATCTTGTAGGTTGGAATCCTATGTAGTCGTTTCAGACCAAAATCGCATTACCTAATTTATTTCGGTATTTAGGTCGTGTTTAGGTCGCCTGCAGTATGAACTGTCACAATGGGGATAAAAGTCGTGACGTTACACAGATATTTTTTTATCTAATTACAATAGCACTAATAGGTTGTTGTGGCAAAATGGTGACATTCATTATGACAATCGGCATATAATGAATAGGTACATGCGTGATAATGGACAAAATTTCCTTAAGTGCGATATCGCACGAGGCAACCATGGTTGCGCCACCAGCGGGTGATTCGATAGCCGACACCGAATTGGTTGCGCTACCAAGCGGACACCAGGTGTTGGGTAATGAGCTTTGACATGTCACTCCTTACTAACCGGTGTTACGTTCGCGCGAGTGAACGGCCAGGGTGCGACGCCATTCGCACCCTTCTTGTCAATTTGGACACCGCCCCGGACGGACGCGCGAGCCTCCTGGACCAGTCGAGACCAACAAACCCGGTAAGTGGCATGTCTATCAGTAGCTCAAATGACTTCAAGCAATATCAAACGTTGTATCGAACACCAGGTGCGAGACCCTCCATACAGCTCTATACATTTTGTTGGTGGAGCGACTGGTTGGGCTACCAGTGGTGTCCTCGTACGATATTGCACTTATGACTGCGTGAAACTAATAAGAGAACAACTTTTTCCTACACGACCTCGGAATTGTATTCAGTATATTGGTGATAGAGCCAAGCTGTAGCCAATCGACTGCAGCTCATATACGGGCTGGCTCGACCGGGGTAGTACCACCCTCTCACAGAAGATCGGCGTAAAGCAGCTATTACAGCTGCGTTTCGTACGGAACACACAACACCAACACCCCAACACCCGCCCCCCCATCCCTCCGTCCCACGCCCATTCAGGTCAGCAACGTGCGAGCAATGCCTTTGGTATTGCAAGCATCTATAGGCTACGGTAACTGCTTAACATCAGGCGGGCCGAACGCTTGTTTGCCATATCTGTCCTATAAAAAAAAAACCATACGATAAGGAGATACGTTTAAGACAATTTATCTATTCTGTTGTTTGAGTATTTAGATGTTAACCACATCAGAGGCCCTACTCTTTTACAAACGAAAACGAAATTTCGGACGAAATTCGCGTATTTCCTTCTACGTTTCTCATTGATTCCGACATTTCTTACGAACGAAAATTGTTTGACGTTTAGATTCGACGACGACGAAGACGTCTGTGACGTGTATAGGTGGCCCGTAAAAATAAATTAAACACCTAACAAGTCAACATAAAATTTTATTAAAAGAAGTACAAAATGGATGCTTAGTAAAAACAACAATGTTGGAAATACCGATCTAATGAAAAAAACTCGACTACGGGTAATTCCGAACTAACCTAAATTATAATTCTAGATTGTGTTGGTAACACCGAACTAACAAAATAAAAGGTACTCAGGGCGTGGTTCTTAAGCCGGTCAAAATTGCAAACACTTAGATTCTGGGGGCGAGACAGGCACTTCCCTGGCCTAGCCGAATGACGCGACGTGGAGACAGGCACTTCCCTGGCCTAGCCGAATGACGCGACGTGGAGCTCGCTGCTGCAGAAGAGTATGCGCGCCCAGCGATCGCCGTCGAGCGTAGGTTCACCGCCAGAGACGTGGCGAACGTGACCACGGGTAGAAAACGGCCTGCAGGCCGACCAGGAACCAGGAATGAGGCAGCAAGGTCCGGCGTCTTCAGCCGGAACGTAGAAGTTGAAGCCGGCACGTAGAAGCGTAGCCGGAGCGTAGAATCCGTAACGTAGAACCCTGGAATCAGCGATTTCCAGCGTGTGACTAGCTGTCCACAGCCGTACTCCTCTGATTGTGACGTGAACGGCGTAAGCAAAGCGAGAAGTACCTAGTGCACTTGTTGAAGGTGTGTGTCACAATCAGATCGGAGTTTACAGCAAGTGGCAGTAAGAAAAAACACAATTACAACATGAAAATGCTAACGCCAATGAAAATACAATGCAGCACAGGAGTAGATGCTAGCTAATTGTTGATGGAAAAAACAGCTACATGGAAATCACAATACGATATGTAACGGCTACGTATTACAATTTCAAATGGATGAAAAAAAACGGTAACCGGCGGTTAGCTATATTTGCTGGCAAAACAATTAAACACTTACCCAATATCGGGGTTTATCACTACACAGATCTTAGATAAATAAACTTAAAGAAAGTATTTATTCGTTACATTAGAATTAAATTATCACCACTTATTTGGTGAAAAAAAATTAAATAAATAGCGAACAGTGTCGCGTTGAAAAACTTGCACGTAGAAAATGACGAAGCGAAAAAAGGTCGCAGGTGAGTGAATCAGCGTTTATATATGCTCGCAACTCACTCTAAGCCGCTCGCGAAGGACCGAGATCATTCTGTCGATGCGTTCACAAAATGATAAAATAAGGTTCGTTCGATAATGAGTTGACTAAAACGTAAACGAAAATATTGTTGAAGTAATTGTTTTATGCTCGTTTGAAAGTAATGATGTTTTATTTATTACTAAGCTATTTATAACAATAAGAAAATAAATGACTGCTAATTAGAAATACTAAAAGAACTTATCAAGGTTCGATGCGACAACTTGTTTATTTTTTAACGAAAGTTTTATGACATACCCTCAATACGGGTCTGTCAAAAACAGTGACGTTACAACGTTACACGTCAAACAATTTTCGTTCGTAAGAAATGTCGGAATCAATGAGAAACGTAGTAGGAAATACGCGAATTTCGTCCGAAATTTCGTTTTCGTTTGTAAAAGAGTAGGCCCTCCGGTGCGGAGCAGACGGAAGTGACGTAGTTATCATCACTCGTTTGACAGCATGTAGTCAAGTTAAGCAATCAGTAACCATAGATTGATTTATGGTTAATTCTTTATAAACCAGAGTCGGTATGCGATTGGAATATATTATGCGCGAGCGCACGGCGCAGTGGTTCGCGTAGGCCCGGCTAAGTGCGGGTTCGATTCCCGCCAGAGGTGAATTTCTGGACCGCCTTTTAAAAATTTGCCCTGGTCTGGGTGTCACTGGGATCGCCCCCAGTCCATTGTACGGTACATAGTACAAGCGTTGCTTAGTTTGGGACCATACAGTTGGTGTGTATGTTTGCCGATATTTATCCTATCCTATAATCCTACTAATCCTATATTATAAATGCGAAAGTAAGTGTGTGTGTGTGTGTGTGAATGTTTGTTACGACGTATCTCCATAACGATAATAATAATAATAATTTAGCCCTTTTAACGTCCCACTCATGGACCTATTACTAAGGGGACTGGCCCTAAGCAACTCGGCCGAGTGGTCGGCCTAGAACTAACATCGACATAAACCGAAGCGAGTAGTTCAACTATTTACCGGTAGATAGAACAATGAAAATGAAAAAACAATGACCACGTTTTTTTTTCATACATATATCTAATAAGGGCACCTCTTTCTTTAGTGTTTACTCTGTGGTCCCACTGCTGGGCACGGGCCTCCCCTCAATGCGAGGGGGATTCGGGCCATAATCCACCACGCTGGCCCAGTGCGGGTTGGTGGATTTCACATGTCTAAAGACATGCAGGTTTCCTCACGATGTTTTCCTTCACCGTAAGCAAGTGATAATCATATTAAAGTTACGATTCACACATAGATTTTGAAAAATCCAGAGGTGTGAGCCAGGGTTTGAACCCAGGACCTTAAGCCCGCAAGACGCGTGCTTAACCAATCGGCTATCACTGCTTATCTCCATAACTACTAAACCGATTTTAATGAAATTTGAAATGTAAATAGTGTAGGCTCTGGAATAAGACATAGACTAAGATATATACTTTGAAGGTGGTAGATAGAGCCAAGCTGTAGCCAATTGACTGCAGCTCATAAACGGGCTGGCTCGACCGGGGTACTACCACCCTCTCACAGAAGATCGGCGTAAAGCAGCTATTACAGCTGCGTTTCGTACAATGAGTGAGAGAGCCGGAAGCCCAACACCCCCTGCCCTTCCCCTCCCTCCTTCCCACTCCCCTCAGGTCGGCAAAGTGCAAGCAATGCCTTTGGTATTGCAAGCATCTATAGGCTACGGCTTAACGTCAGGCGGGCCGTACGTTTATTTGCCACCTCAGTCCTATAAAAAAAAACCACGCGGGTGAAGCCGCGGGGCACAGCTAGTTCAAAATTCAATAAGGGGCCATCCATTAATTACGTCACACGTAAAGGGGGGAGGGGGTCGACGAAATGTGACATTGTGTGACAAGGAGGTGGGAGCGGTCCTAAGTTTCGTGACGTCACATTTAAAAATCTAATATACCTATCTAAGTATTAAAACCGAAATTTGAATTGTTAACGAAACATTTTGAAAATTTCTGAAAATTGTAAAGAATTTTGACGTCACACAGGGAGGGGGGAGTCCCGCAAATGTGACCAGCTGTGACAAGGGGGGGGGAGGGGTCTAAAATCATGGAATATATGGATGGCCCCTTAAATGAGCTATCCAATGACTCACTTTCCTGGTATGGCCGGTGGCCATAATCGATTATTACAACATGACTATGTGCCATCAACGGCTAAAAGCCATAAACTCGATTGTAGCTTCCGATTCAAACGAGCGATGAATTTTAATCGATTCGGTTCCGATTTCCGAGTAAAGTGACGAAACATTTTGTTAAAAAAGGTTTTGTGGGAAGGTTAAAAAACACCATTAATTTTAAAAATGTATTTAAACAATAACATCGATCCGGTGACTTTTTAGATATACAGACTGTCTCAAAAGTACGAAATAATACTTGGGGGTTTGGATGAGTATCGGGAATAGAGTCGCATGGTATAAGTGTTTTATTGAACTTCGAACACATTTTTTCAAATATTTTTTTCCCGCCAATTTTAAAATACGGTAATATCTCTAAACCTATGCATTATTTTTTCAAACTTTTTCTTGAATATTAGTGGCTGCTACTTCTAAATGCAGTTAACACCGGTTTCTACGCCATTTGATGTGTCCAATGTGGTGGTGTATGGCCACTCAAGCCTCTGACTACCCCCGAATGGGGATAAAAGTCGTGACGTTATATTTTTTATTTATATTTTTTATATTTGATGTGTTCTAAGGCCGAAACATCAAAGTTATCACAAATATTCAAAGTCCCATAACTCAGAAACTATTATAGTTACGTACAGTTGGTCTTCACCACAGAGTAAAGACTAAAGAAAGAGGTGCCCTTATTAGATATTGATATGAAACAAAACGTAAAATAAAAAAAATATAACGTCACGACTTTTATCCCCATTCGGGGGTAGTCAGAGGCTTGAGTGGCCATACACCACCACATTGTGGAGGTATTAACCAACTCAAAGCCCGCGTTTCACCAGATAGTCAGAACCCAACGTGACAGGTGGTGAACCGTGTCGCCGTGTATACAGGAACTGACTATTACCTAATCCCGAGGGATAGGTAGGTTTCCTCACGATGTTTTCCCTCACCGTCAGCGTACTGTAAATTATACACATAGATGAAAATTCATCCATTGGTGCATGCCCCACCGGGGATCGAACCTGGGACCTTGTGATTGCTAGCCCAACCTGTTCACCCCTAGGCTACAGTCGCTTAGTTCGCAATTGTGACATCACCTGCAATTTCCAATTATTTAATCGCAATTAAATTTTGCCCAACTCTGCCACCACGAAGTGGGAGCTACTGCCACAGGAGTGCCCAGGCATTGGCCCAGGCTCACTACGTGGTGGACGGACCGCGGAATCATTGACTTATTATCATTTGATATTTATACCCGCGTGACTAGTTGGCTTGGTGGGGTAGTAGGTACCCTAATGTCCTTAATACGCGTATGGTTAATTAGGGAATAAGATTCTTTAACACTCTGGGTATAGTATTTATTGGGTAACGGTACAAGTTTATAATAATTAATCTACACAACATACAAGTAAACAAGTTATCGTTCAAGCCGGTGGAAAAGTATCAAGGACAGCGACATCTGTCATAGACAAAACCCGAGCGAAGCCGGGAAAAATGGACCAGTGGCCAATGACAGCATTTTCATGGCTCGCGGCAGCGCGCGAAATGCTCCCATTGGTTGCCGGTTTGGAAGAAGTAGAACGCATTGGTGTTGCCACCATAAGGCGCGGGTTATAATTCTCAATAATATTAATTGTATGTAAAATTTAAAACATAGTCCCCCGCTTACTGTTTGAGTACTGGGGGCTTACCACAAGCTCTTATTGCGATTCAATTATAGGAACGTTTTAACGACGTTTTAATGACGTTTCTTATTGTCATGACAATAAGGTACGTCATTGCAGAAAAAGTCGCTGAAACGTTAATACGTTCCTGTAATTGAATCGCAATAAGAGCTTGTGGTAAGCCCCCTGGTCAACTATTTAGGGACACGTACGAAAACTTACAAAATAACGAAAATCGTAAGTAACTAACTTCGATACAAGAATGTCGGGAAAATCTATTAATCATCTATACAGATACTACAAATAAATAAAATGGAAGTTTCTGTTTGTATTACTATCAAAATAACAGTTTCTTACTAAATGGATAAATGAATGTAGGTAGGTTATTATAATAAAAACGCGATTTAATTATTTTTTTGTCTGTCTGTATGTTTTCCGTGTAATCTCCGAAACGATTTTTACGGGACTTTCACTGGCAGATAGTGGATTTTATAAGGAATAATTAAGGCTACTTTTATTTTGGAATTAGGGTTCCGCGTAAATCATAAAAGAGCCACGGGATTAGGGCCTCCGCAGACTAGCTACTTTTAGCATCGGCGATCGGCGATTTTGATGCTGCGTCTCGCTCGTTCGCGCTCGAAGAAACGCGACGCGGCATCGATACGTCACAAAATCGCCGGTCGCCGATGCTAAAAGTAGCTAGTCTACGGAGGCTCTTAAACGCGGGTAATCTTTTTCTAAAATTTACGCGGACCAAGTCACGGGCACAGCTAGTCGTACATAACATAGTCGGAGGAAGGGGGTGGAGGTTTTTGTGGCCAGTTACATTCGCCGTTGGGAAATCTGAGCTGGCCGTTAGGACAACCAACGTTCTGTCCACCTGTGGATCCAACGCCCTGGTTATTTGGTATGTCTATCGTGTGCGGGCCGATTATAGCGTTGAACAGGATCATGACGTCAGTGGCGGACGCGTGCCACAGATCTGCAGCTTGCTCGGTCGTCGTAGTTTGCTCGGTCGACGTATTTTGCTCGGTCGTCGCAGCTTGCTCGGTCGTCGTATTTTGCTCGGTCGTCGTAGCTTGCTCGGTCGTCGTAGCGGGGTTGAGCAACACCGCGACTGCCAACAGCACCGCAACCAACATCTTGCTCGTTCACACGCGCTGGATAGGATAGGATAGATATTACGTCACTCGACAATTTAGGGTATATCAGGGGCCCTACCACCACCTATTATAATAATAATAATAATAATATCCTGGGACATTTTTACACACGGCTACCTGATCCCAAAATAAGCAGAGCTTGTACTATGGAAACCAGATAACTGATATTACTACATATACTACTTTTTTATTTGTAAATATATACTAAATATACATATACACCCAGACTCCGGACATACAGACATGTTCATGCACATAAATGCATGTCCCGGGTAGGAATCGACCCTACGACCTGCAGCGTGAAAGTCGCCTCCGCGCCAACCACGCTAACGGGCCCGTCAAGAAGCCGTATAGAAGTATTATTTTAACGTTTCAGTACTTTTTGTGCAATGACGTACCTTATTGTCATGACAATAAGAAACGTCATTCGCTGTAATTTTAACATAATACTGCTATAAGAGGTGGTGGTATATGCCCAGATGTCCGAAATAAGGTAATAGCACAGAGTAAAGACTAAAGAAAGAGGTGCCCGTATTAGATATTTGTATGAAACAAAACGTGGTCATTGTTTTTTCATTTTCATTTTACTATTTACAGGTAAATAGTTGAACTACTCGCTTCGTTTTATGTCGATGTTAGTACTAGGCCGACCACTCGGCTGACTTGCTTAGGGCCAGTCCCCTTAGTAACTGGTCCATGGGTAATAGGTACAGTGGGGCTAATCCAAAGAACGACAGGAATTTTAATAAAATCATCAGACCAGACTCGGTTATTTGTATTTGTGTTCAGAAACGGCACAATACAAGTATCGAAGAGGACAATTTTAATAAAATTACAATTAGCACGGCCCCGAGTCTCTTTACAATTGTACATTGTGAAACCACTGGTCTATAATATTGTCTTCGTGAATTGTAACGTCACGACTTTCATCCCCATTCGGAGGTAGTCAGAGTCTTGAGTGGCCATACACCACATTGTGGAGGTATTAACCAACTCAAAGCCCACGTTTCACCAGATAGTCAGAACCCAACTTGACAGGTGGTGAACCTTGTCGCCGTGTATACAGGAACTGACTATTACCTAATCCCGAGGGATAGGTAGGTTTCCTCACGATGTTTCCCTCATCGTCAGATAACTGTAAATTATGCACAGATGAAAATTCATCCATTGGTGCATGCCCCACCGGAGATCGATCCTGGGACCTTCTGATTGCTAGCCCAACCTGTTCATCCACAGGCTACAGTGTCTTCGTGAATTCTTCATTGTAAACCGCAAATTCTTGTTGGTCGACAAGTTGTCGACCATCTGTTAGCAGTCCTCTGGGCGACATCTAGGGATTGGTTCCCGGGACGTCTCGCGTCTCGAAGTCCCGGGACTTCGTAATTTTGGTTGTCTCGAGTCCCGGGACTTTCGGGTCGAGACTCGAGACGAGACAAGATTGTCGAAATTGTTATGTAATCAATTTTATATTCTAATAATTGAAGGAGTGATTATGAGAATTAACAATGTTGTGATTATGACCAATGATTAGATACTAGAATTACTAGATAATAGTAAACTTATTAAGAATTAGTACTATGATTTGTAACTAAGTTCGTTTTATAACTATAAGATTTAACTGCTGAAAAGTGAATCTGTGTGTGATTAAAAGAAATAAACAAAGCAATTATTATTAATGGCTGCGCACACCGGGGACGGCAGGGGAGGGCATTTTTATTTTATCCATCTAATTTAATACTTATCCAATCGAAATAAGGTATCGCCTATTTCCACGCTCGGTGATCGAACCTGGAGCATCTCGGCGCACCGAAGAGCACGCTGGGGCACCTTATTTCGATTGGATAAGTATTAAATTCCATTGATAAAAATTAAATACCCTCCCCGGCCGTCCCCAGTGTGCGCCGGCCATTAAGACTGAAATTACCGTTAAAGTTATTAAGATTTAATTTTCTGTTTAATAAATGTTGATTTATACAAAAAATTAATACTTTTCACCAGAAATTAACTCAATAAAAATAAAAATCTTCGAAAAAAGGCTTACCCCTCTTAAAAAAAACTAAAAAAAAGTGTTTTCTTAAAAGTCTCGAAGTCCCGGGAATTCCCGGGACTGTAGGCTGTCTCGTGTCCCGGGACTTTGAAATTGTCGGGAATTCCCAATCCCTAGCGACATTCGACCTCGCAATGGACAATTGTTAAGATAATTAAGTATGTACCTGTTAAATAAATAAATAATACACTTAGTTACCTGTATCAGAGATTGGCAAGAACACGGCTAGTGGTCGTCCGACAGTGAATGTAGTATAGTGTATAGTTATATTATTAAACAAATATTAATTTATTTATAACAAAATACAGGACACGTCTAGACTGGACCACGGACAAGTTATAATTGCCGTGTTATGTTGCAACTGAATAAGGATAAAATGTGGTGACGTTATCTGCAATTTATTTATAATTCATTATACGATGTTTCATTGGTCCGAAGTTATAGTTAGAGGCAGGGTACGAAGTGATAATTAAATACATACAAACGTATACTCACGCCTGTATCCCACGGGGAGACTTGACTTGACTTGACTTGACTTGACTTCCGCAGAGACTTGATTGCCACATGCTACGATTTTGACACACCTCTTTTGCTTCATCTACATTCATACATCTCATGCACTGCCGTCGGTTGAGGAATAAATTATGAAACTGATAATTATAAAAAAAAAATATTCACGAGTTTTATCCCCATTCGGGGCTAGTCAGAGGCTTGAGTGGCCATACACCACCACATTGTGGAGGTATTAACCAACTTGAAGCCCTCGTTTCACCAGATAGTCAGAACCAAACGTGACAGGTGGTGAACCTTGTCGCCTTGTAGTGATTGATTTTTTGATAAATAAATAAGATCGAATGTTAAGAAACAAGCGTACAGTGATGCTTGCAATACCAAAGGCATCGCTCGCACGTTGCTAACCTGATGGGGAGTGGGGTAGAGGGAGGGGAAGGGGGGAGTTGGACTTCCAGCTCTCTCTCATACGCTACGCAGCTGTAATAGCTGCTTTACGCCGATCTTCCGTGAGAGGGTGGTACTACCCCGGTCGAGCCAGCCCGTATATGAGCTGCAGTCAATTGGCTACAGCTTGGCTTACCAATGCTTCCAATACTTGCCTAAATTATTATTTCGGACTTTTGATACACCATGTAAGGGTTTGCCTGTAGTAAGTAATCCATGGGTATAGTTTTTCTTTTAAATTAATTCAAAGCATTGGTGGCCAACCTTTTCATCAGCCGGGCCTTTCAGGAAATAATTTTCAAAAATAATATTTTTCCGATCTCAACCGAATAAATATCCCCTTTCGGGCCTTTCTAGAGTTTTTAGGGTTCCGTACCTAAAGGGTGACAACGGAACCCTATTAATAAACCTCCGCTGTCCGTCCGTCCGTCTGTCAGCGGGCTGTATCTCACGAACCGTAATAGGTAGAGAGTAGACATTTTGACAGAATGTGTATTTCAGTTGCCGCTACAAAAGCAAATACTAAAAACATCATAAATATGAAGTTTCGTGTATGGGGATCCCCTTTATTTTTAAATGTTATTTAATTTTTAGTATTTGTTGTTGTAGCGGCAACAGAAATACACATTCTGTGAAAATTTCAAGTCTCTAGCTATTACGGTTCGTATGATACAGCCCGCTGACAGACGGACAGATGGACAGCGTAGGCTTAGTAATAGGGTCCCGTTGGCACCCTTCGGGTACGGAACCCTGAAAATAAAGAAATTCCTGAAAATAAAGGAAGCTTAAAAAAACATTATTCATTTTAAAAGTTTATTTAAAGTATAACATCGATTTGGTGACTTTTTACGTATATACAGTCATTGTCAAATAATAAGGGATACAGTATTTAAGAAGGCAGATTTTTCTTCAAGCCCTCGTACTCAACCAAGCCAACTAGACACTCGGGTATAAATACCAAATGATAGACGTGTGTCGTTACATTATTTTCACGAAACGTAACGTAACCGTACGTCGAGGGCGTCACCGGTTATTTAATAGGTGATTTTTGTAACTGGTTATTTTTGTAACCTTATCGTTTTCGTCACTACTAGCTTCTTGTATACAAAAATACAAACATTGTTATTTGTTACTTTTAGATGTATATGGGTGACCGGTGACATAATACCTATGACGTAGTTCGGGCTACAGCTAAATAACCTGTTACAAAAATCACCAGTTACTCGTTCGTCGCGTAAACAGTGATTCGGTGAATTAGCTCGTAACCAGTTAATGTGACCGGTGACTGAAATAACGCTCACGCCTACCAAATGATAATAATGATTCCGCGGTCCGTCAACCACGTAGGTACGGTACTTATAAAAAAAAAACGCTATTTTTTTGTCTGTCTGTCTGTATGTTCCGGGTAATCTCCGAAACGGCTGGACCTATTTTGACGGGACTTTCACTGGCAGAAAGCGGATTTTATAAGGAGTAACTTAGTCTACTTTTATTTTCGAAAAATAATTAGTGTTCCGTGTAAAACATAAAAAAACCGCGGGAAATTCCACGCGGGATTAAACGCGGGTAATCTTTTTCTTTTTTCAAAAATTTACGCGGACGAAGTCGCGGGCACAGCTATTTGTACTCGGGGTAGTCGGGGGGAGGGGGGGGAGGTATATATTTCTTGATACATTCGCCATTGGGCAATCTATCAAAGCCGATAGCACAATTAACGTGCTCTCCACCTGTGGGTCCGACGCCCTGATTATTTGGTATATCTTTCGTGTGCGGGCCGATTATAGCGTCGAACAGGATCATGACGTCAGTGGCGGACGTGTGCCACAGATCTGCAGCTTGCTCGGTCATCGTAGTTTGCTCGGTCGTCGTATTTTGCTCGGTCGTCGTAGCTTGCTCGGCCGCCGCCGCGGGGTTGAGCAACACCGCGACTGCCAACAGCACCGCAACCAACATCTTGCTCGTTCACTCGCTGGATAGGATAGGACATATATTACGTAGGCGTATTTACAGTTCGCTGACGGTGAGGGCAAACATCGTGAGGAAACCTACCTATCCCTCGGGATTAGGTAATAGTCAGTTCCTGTATACACAGCGACAAGGTTCACCACCTGTCACGTTGGGTTCTGACTATCTGGTGAAACGTGGGCTTTGAGTTGATTAATACCTCCAAAATGTGGTGGTGTATGGCCACTCAAGCCTCTGACTACCCCCGAATGGGGATAATAGTCGTGACGTATTTGTGTGTACGTAGGCCCTCAGCTCATAACAGTGGGTATCGGGGTTCGATTCCCTCCAGAGGAATATTCCGGGTATGGCCGTCATTGGAACTGCCCCCAGTCCATTGTATGGTAGCTATAGTACAAGGGTTGCTTAGTTTGGGACCATACAGTTGGCGTGGAGATATTTATTTATTAATTTCAATCAGGGAAAACTATTCACTTTAATTGTATTTGTGCGCTGAAACGGCACAATACAAGTATTGAGGAGGACAATTTTCATGAAATACCAATATGACTGGCTCAGTAGTCTGGTAACAATAATAATTGTCCATTTCGAAACCACTGGTCTCAGTTGTCCGACAACACGACCGCTAAAAATTATCGATTGACAATAAAGCATTCACAAAGATAATATTAATAAATAAAACAAAAATAAATATCCTGGGACATTCTTTTTTACACACGGCTACCTGATTCCAAACTAAGCAGAGCTTGTACTATGGAAACCAGATAACTGATATCACTACATATACTACTTTTTGTTTGTAAATACATACTTAATATACATAATTACACCCAGACTCGGGAAATGCAGACATGTTCATGCACACAATAGCATGTCCCGGGTAGGAATCGAACCTACGACCTGCAGCGTGATAGGCGGAATCTAAACCAACCACGCCAACGGGCCCGTCATGTAAAAAATAATAATGAAATGTAACGTCACGACTTTTATCCCCATTCGGGGGTAGTCAGAGGCTTGAGTGGCCATGCACCACCACATTGTGGAGGTATTAACCAACTCAAAGCCCACGTTTCACCAGATAGTCAGAACCCAACGTGATAGGTGGTGAACCTTGTCGCCGTGTATACAGGAACTGACTATTACCTAATCCCGAGGGATAGGTAGGTTTCCTCACGATGTAATGTGCCCGTCATGTAATGTACTATTATTTATTTATTATATTGTTGTGTTGTATAGAGAGCGTGGTGCGACAGCAGTAGGTGTCCCGGGTAGGAATTGAACCTACGACCTGCAGCGTTATAGGCGGAATTTAAACCAACCACGCCAACGGGCCCGTCAATATTAGATACAGCAGTGCTTCTAAACACGAAACGAAATGCTTCGGCTGACGGATGATACGTATTCCTTCTCCGAAAGTGCTTCGGAAGTGTTCCGGATTCTTTCGGAGTAGGGTCCACGAAAGAAGAAACGTGCAATCACGACTATCGAATCCGAATTTCGATCTAAAAGTGTGTGTTACGTCACCACTACGCTTTTTCCTGCTGGTCCAATAAAATGTTTAATGATATGTAGATAATTAGTGCTCGATCTCATGTATTTGTGCCTGTATCCGTTTTGGAGTTATTCACGAATTAATTTTGGAAATGTTTGGTGCTGTTTTCCTAATGGACCTAGTAGCTGAAAAGATAGCTTATGATATCCTTCAAACGTGTGCTTAAAAATTAAATTTGTCATCCCTAAGAATTCAGAGTTATTTCAGTTCGTGCTGGGCTAACGTTTTGCGAATTCCTGTATCTCAAAAACTGTTTGGCACGAGTTTTCCAACGGTCCGTGAGCCGAAACTTTCGTATTTTGGATTCCTTTCGTAATTCGGAAGCCAAATTGGTCAATTTTTAAGAGAATTAAGGGCCTGTTAAATAAATAAATAATACACTTAGTTACCTGTATCAGTAGTTGGCAGGAACACTGCTAGTGGTTGTCCGACAGTGAATGTAGTATAGTTATATTATTTAATAAATATTAATGTATTTATAACAAAAATACAGAACACGTCTAGACGGGACCACGGACAAGTTATAACTGTAGCATTATGTTTCACCAGAATAAGGATAAATTTTGGTGACGTCATCTGCAATTTATTATACTTTATAATCCGACGTTTCATAAGCCCGAAGTTATAGTAGTTGACGGGCCCGTTGACGTGGTTGGTTTAGATTCAGCCTATCACGCTGCAGGTCGGTCGATTCCTACCCGGAATGTGCATTTGTGTGCATGAACATGTCTGCATGTCCCGAGTCTGGGTGTATATGTATATTAAGTATGTATTTACAAACACAAAAGTATTAAATGTAGTAATATCAGTTATCTGGTTTCCATAGTACAAGCTCTGCTTAGTTTGGGATCAGGTAGCCGTGTGTAAAAGAATGTCCCAGGATATTATTATATTTTTAGTTAGGGGCAGGGTACATACATATACTTACGCCTGTATTCCACGGGGGTAGACAGAGACCATTGATTGCCTATGAGCTGCAGTCAATTGGCTACAGTTTGGCTCCACCAATGCTACTAGTACCTATACGTGTTATCTGCACCTCGTCATGGAGGAGAACTTCCGGCCGATTGGCGTGGTGTTCCGGCGTTTCCGGGGACAAGTGCTACTAGACCGTACAGTGACCAAATTTGTAGTTAATCGATAGGTTATTTTTAATATCTTCTATCTATCTTTATCAGTTTGTCAAGCCGCCACAAGGCCTCTGACACGGCTTAACGACTGCTGCCTGGATGACAACAACCGGGACCGACTTTAACGTGCCCTACGAAGCACGGAGACGCTCAGTTCAAATACCACTAAAAGGTCACCCATCTCTGACAGACCTTGCCGAGCGTTGCTTAACCTCCGATCGTTTGCTACCGATCAGTGATACCAGCTGGCTACGAGCGTCTCAATTAATATAAATATAATATAATATGTATGTTAGTCTTTAAGGTATTTATAATATGGGCCATCGCTGACTGAAATGTATAAATAAATAAATAAAACGCCTAAATTATAATTTCGTACTTTTAATACATCCTGTACAGGTTTTACCTGTAGTAATCAGTGGGTCAGTTTTCCTTTAAATTAAATCAAAGCATTGTTGGCCCCAGTAGGTTTTACTTTTTTTTTTTGAACTAATCCCGCACTCTCCCCCCACTGTTAGTCCTGTAAGCCAGGATCGACAGTGTCCAACGATGACGCCAAGGGGTAGGGGGCTCCAGTAGGTTTGTGCACTCTTCCATGTAAACTTTAACTCTGCTAAATTTTATACACCTCCATCCGCGTAGTTTTCGTAAAAAGGGGTATGAAACTATTTGCTTCACGTTGACTGTTTAAACTTCCGAGGCCGACAATAGAGGTACATTCTAGTATCCCTGGCGTCTCACAAACGTGCGAAAATTATAGGAAGGAAGAGAGGCCTGGAACGCTAAGATTATTTCACCAGAATATACAGGGATTTTTATCAAAAACATTAGAAATTGAATTATTTTTAGAAAAGTCACAATATGATATTGTTTGTATTTCCGAGCATTGGCTTAATGAGCATCAAATGTTAATAAATTATGAAAACTACACGGTCATAAGTTGTTATAACCGCAAGTCCAGGCTTCACGGTGGTACATTAATATTACTTAGAAATATTATTAAGTCAAAAGAACGTAAAGATATAGTAGGACTCTCGGTCGAACAGATTATTGAGATTTCCTGTGTTGAGCTGGATAAGCACATTGTAGTATGTGTTTACAGACCCCCAAACATACAGAATTTTAGTATATTTGAATCTGTGATGGAAGATGTGTTAAAAAAAATCTTTGTAAGTAATAAGTCTATTATAGTCTGTGGTGATTTTAATATTAATATTTTAGAAGAAACTAGCTATACTGATAGACTGTTAGGCCTTTTTAAAGCATTCAATTTAGCTCACGTTTTTTTCGAACCGACCAGAGTAACTTCTACTTCTGCCACTTGTATAGATAATGTATTCTGTAGTGGTGAATATTTAGATACAGCAATAGTTTGCCATTTGCCGTCAGATCATAGTGGTCAAACGGTCACCTTTAATTCTACCATACCTATAAAAACCATAAAAATTAAATGTAGGAATGTAACATCAGGGAACTTACAAAAATATAATACTACTTTGTTTACCAAATTAAGTTTTCCCAATTATAACTTAGATGATCCTGATAGTTTTTACGCAGACTTTTTTGCAGTTATACATACAGAATTTGATAATAGATTTCCTATTAAAACAAAGACAATAAAACCAAAATTTACCTTCAGTGACTGGGCCACCCTAGGGATACGTAGGAGTAGGGAAAGGCTATTTGAGCTTTATGAACAGAAGGCCCAGCTTCAAAATGCAGCTTTTACTCAGTATGTTAGAAATTATTCTAAATTGTTTAGGAAAGTATGCCAGGCGGCCAAAACGATACACATTAGACAAAAAATTATATCTGCAGATAACAAGATCAAGACCACCTGGAATATAGTTAACAGTGAAACTGGAAAAACCAAACAACGCAATACAGATTTCACTTTAGAGACCTCGCGTGGTCTCATTAGTTCAAATGAAGATGTAGCACAGGAATTCGAAACGTTCTTTACAAACGTCCCTGTAAAAACAACAGAATTTTTAAACTGCTCTCCTTCACTTTCACTCTCACTTCTTAAAGATAACATAGCCACTTGTCCTGTACACCGCGAGAATAGTTTATTTTAGTTACTTTCATAGTGTCATGTCGTATGGTATATTATTGTGGGGTAGGGCGGCTGACATCGAATCTGTTTTTATTTTACAAAAGCGGGCCGTTAGGGCCATCTATAATTTAGGAAGTCGCGACTCCTTGAGGGAACGGTTTAAGGAAATCAACATTATGACTGTACCATGCCAATACATTTATGAAAACATAATGTACACTAGGAAAAATTTACATCTCTTTAAAAAGTTAGGTGAGAGTCATCGATATAACACTAGAAATAAAGACAAATTAGATCAACCGCGCTTTCGACTTGCGAAAGTTCACACATCTTTCATGGGATACTGTGTCAAGTTTTATAATAAAATACCACCAAACATACTTAGTCTTAGTGAAACTAAATTCAAAACTTGTGTAAAGCGTACGCTTTGTAAGCGGGCTTACTACACATTAGATGATTATTTGAAAGATAAAGATGCTTGGCTAGGTGCTGGTCCAGCTCCACCGGAACGGGAATAATTCCTCAGAATTTCTTGTTTTGATTTATTCCTTATTTATTTATTGTTTTCCTCTTCCTTCTCTTAATTTAGCGCTATTGACATATTAGTCACAATTACCACCTTTTTAAGTTGTGGAAATCATGTATCATGTAGCCATTGACAAGCATTTGTATGTCAATTGTAGCGGATGTTGTCTTGCCGTACGCTTACTTAGCTTTGTTGAACTATGTCGCTGCGGTAATGGATCGGTCATGCTCACTCTAATGTCCTTGCTTGCGGTGGCTCTGTGGAGCGGGTCACCCTCTTCCCTCTAAAATGGTTGAGGAGGGTGATGCCGCTGCTCAAGTCATGCTCGGGTTCCGGGCGCTGCTTGCGGGGACTGGTCCGCCCATTTTCCACTTGACACCGTTGTTCCAAAACTTTTACAGACAAGACCTAAGCACGGAAGGCATCACACCAAAACAATCGTTCTAAATATTCACCTTTTGGTTTGACAGTTAAGTGGGAGTAGGCATGCACAGCTTTCTAGGCTAGTTTTTATTATTTTTTATTTAAATACCTTATTTTCTTTTTTTACTCACACTGTGTTAATGCATGCCTGCTCACGTAGCGTTACTGTTTGAAAATGTATACAATTATTCTTTTGAAAAGAGTAACCATTGAGTTTCTTGCCGGCTCTTCTCAATGGAAGCAACATTTCGAACCGGTGGTAACGCTAAAATATTGTTTATATTGACTATTTATAAATGCTCTAATGAGCTTACATGAATAAAAACCTTTTGACTTTGACTTTGACTTGTATTTAATATCATGATGATGATAATACACTAATACCTACTACGTCACCAAGCCAACTAGTCACTCGGGTATAAATATCAAATGATAATAAGTCATTCCGCGGTCCGTCCACCACGTAGTGAGCCTGGGCCAATGCCTGGACACTCCTGTGGCAGTAGCTCCCACTACGTGGTGGACGGACCGCGGACTCATTGACTTATTATCATTTGATATTTATACCCGAGTGACTAGTTGGCTTATGTAGTACTGAAAGAGTAATATAAATGAGTACATTGCCTTTAAAGGAAGGTTTAACCTTTCCATGTAATTCCCTACTATTCCGATGACGTGGCATGGGTATTAACTTTTATCCTTACATCATCTTTCAGCCCTATTTTTCCTCCAATAAGGGCCCCCGCAGACTTGCTACTTTTAGCATCGGCGACCGGCGATTTTGCAATTGTTTTGATGTCGCGTTTTTTCAGCGCGAACGAGCGAGACGTAGCATTAAAAGCTTTTAGCATCGCCGATCGCCGATGCTAAAAGAAGCAAGGCTGCGGAGGCCCTAAATAAAACAAATTATTAATTTAATTATTATTTTTACTAAAGAAAATACACAAACTTATACTAAGTAGCGGCACGCTATGATGGCCGTTTTGACATGGGGGGAGACAATGAACCTTATTATAACGGAATAAGAATGGCCGTTTTAAAATTTGAGAAATCAAAATATGAATGCGAAAATAAATCTGATTGAAAAAGTTATTACACAATATAATTATAAAAACCATCGAACAAAGACGATCGATGATAATAGTACATTACTGCCGCGGTCTCTATTGAGTGAGTTGTTGACCGCGTTGTTGATGGCCGAAAGCGCGGCGCAGCGCAGCTCCAGGCCTCCACAACGCGGTCAGCATTGCAACCCTTGATGGACAAGCTAAAATAAAGGCCGAGACCAAAGGTCGAGGCCTTTATAGCGCGGCCAGCAAGGGTAGCTATGATGACCAAGCTTGAAGGCCGTGAGCGTAACGAAGCTTAGCTTGAGGCCATTATAGCGTGGTCAGCAGTACACTCATTAGAGACCAAGGCTTGTATAGTGCTTTACTCAAAAATACGACTATTCGTTTAAACAAAACTAGCTAAGTGGGTATAAAAATTAATACAATTATATTTATATTTTACGAACTATATCTATAGTTGGGTATTTTCTCTGTTTACGTTTCCATGGCAACGGCACGACCAACTCGTTTTTAACCTTCAATCAGTTTTTTTACGAACCATAAACATACCTGTTTGTTACGTTTCCATGGCAACGGTCAAATAACAAATATAATGACGATAATACCGGGTAATAATACATTGTATGTCTAGTAGGTCTTGCAGTACGACAAATCCGACTTTGCTCGAAGAAGGTTTGTGAATTATAACATTATAAACTTTTTTGAGTAAAATAGATTGGGTTCTTATGATTAGCCTATTAGGTATTTAACTAGCTTTTATTAATTTAATATGATTATCAATTGCTGACAGTGAAGGAAAACATCGTGAGGAAACCTGCATGTCTTTAGACACGTGAAATCCACCAACCCGCACTGGGCCAGCGTGGTGGATTATGGCCTGAATCCCCCTCACATTGAGGGGAGGCCCGTGCCCAGGACGTTAAAGGGGCTAAATTATTATTATTATTATTTATTAATTTAAGCGAGTACCTACTTTTTGTTTAATAGTTATTGAAAAAGGACCAAGAGAAAAATTTGAATGAAAAAAATTGAAACGTAAGGGCCACCGCTGACATGCTACTTTTTGGATCGGCGATCGGCGATTTTGCGACTGCATCGCGTTTTGGCGACTCTTTGAGTTCGATCGCAGTATCAAAACAGCGCGATTTTGCGACTGGTCGCTGCATTTAGCTTCTAACTAGCTACACTAAGACATAGGCTAATCTAATTTCCACGCAGGCGAAGCCGCGGGGCACAGCTAGTATGGCATACACATTAAATAACAGTGTCATGTTAAAGTGTAGCGTGTCTTGCCTTGCTTATTTCGGAAGGCAGCACACTGGAGCTATTGTTTACCAAAATACATTGTATTAAAATAAGTAAATGGCGATTTAAAAAACATAACAATGTAAAAATGACAAGCCCGCTGAGTTTCTTGCCGGATCTTCTCAGTCGAGGTCGCGTTTCCGATCCGGCGGTAGAGTTTAAGGAAAAAATGTAAAATGACTATTTGTAAGTGCCCCCGTAGGCCTAAACAAAATAAACGCTTTGACTTTGACTATATGTTTCATCCATGGACCAGTTACTAAGGGGACTGGCCCTAAGCAAGTCGGCCGAGTGGTCGGCCTAGTACTAACATCGACATAAAACGAAGCGAGTAGTTCAACTATTTACCGGTAAATAGTAAAATGAAAATGAAAAAAACAATGACCACGTTTTGTTTCATACAAATATCTAATAAGGGCACCTCTTTCTTTAGTCATTACTCTGTGATTTCATCAGTGTTGAGAAAGTAGCACAAATTGATCACCCCTGACTAGAATTAATCATAGTCGATATAATCTACAGGTTTCGGTTCCGGTTTTCCTTCTGTGGCACATTCTTTGTTAGGTAGTCGAATTTGACCAAGAGGACAATTTACGTTTGAACCACCGTGAATAGGGTCCCCCTGGTTATTTTCAATGTTTATCGTGTGCGGGGAGAGTATGGCGAGGAACAGACCCATGACGTCATCGGGGCACATGTGTAGTGGATCCACAGTGTGCTCGGACGCCGGAGCGTGCTCGGTCGCCGCAGCGTGCTCCGTCGCCGCAGCGTGCTTGGTCGCCGCAGCGTGCTCGGTCGCCGCAGTGTGTTCGGTCGCCGCAGTGTGCTCGGTCGCCGCAGCGTGTTCGGTCGTCGCAGCGGGGTTGAGCGTCGCCGTAGCGACCAGAAGCAACGCAAATAACATCTCCCTCGCTCACGGACGCGCTGTAACAATAGTCCTCCTGATCTAATTTCGGCCACGGCGCACAATCTTAATGGAGATTTCTTCTTATCGTACCAACCCAACCAACCAACCTACCAACCAACCAACCTGCCAACCCAACCAACCTGCCAACCTGTTGTCAGAGTTGTTCAAGCCGCCCGAAAGCCTCTGACAAGGCTTAACGACTGCTGCCTAGATGACAACAAACGGGACCGACTTTTTACGTGCACGAAGCACGGAGACGCTCAGTTCAAATACCACTAAACGGTCACCCATCTCTGACTGACCTTGCCGAGCATTGCTTAACCTCCGATCGTTTACCGTCAGTGATTGCAGCTGGCTATGAGCGCTACTAGAGATAAGTAGACCATGTGACTTATGTAATTTCCATACATTTCAGCGTAGCGTTTTGTAGAAACGCTTGGAGACGAAGCCACTTGTCTAGAGGGGGCTTAAAAGGGCTAATATTATTACACGACTGCCCAAAAAAAGGAGTGTATATGTGTTTTAGGGTTCACGTATGTTTGTTTGTTTGTTTGTTTTTTAAATTATATATTTTTATTTTTAAATAATAAATACACATACCTTTATCAGAGGATGGCAGTACAGTGGCAGGCAGCTAGTGGCTGACTAATAATATATTATTATATTAATCAGAAAATAATTATATTGAATAGTGTACACGACTGACTGGACCATACATTGACAGGTTACTTATAATAGCTATAGTTTGTGATAATTAAATTTGCATTACAAAACCACAGTACAGGGATAAAAGATCAACGTCACCTGCAAACTACATTGCATATACCACAGAAATAAATGTAAATAAATGTAACGTCACGACTTTTATCCCCGTTCGGGGGTAGTCAGAGGCTTGAGTGGCCATACACCACCACATTGTGGAGGTATTGACCAACTCAAAGCCCACGTTTCACCAGATAGTCAGAACCCAACGTGACAGGTGGTGAACCTTGTCGCCGTGTATACAGGAACTGACTATTACCTAATCCCGAGGACCACAGAGTAAAGACTAAAGAAAGAGGTGCCCTTATTAGATATTTGTAAGAAACAAAACGTGGTCATTGTTTTTTCTTTTTCATTTCACTATTTACCGGTAAATAGTTGAACTACTCGCTTCGTTTTATGTCGATGTTAGTACTAGGCCGACCACTCGGCCGACTTGCTTAGGGCCAGTCCCCTTAGTAACTGGTCCATGGCATATACTTACTGGGTGTTTTAATAGTCCGAACTAACACATACACACAACACATTATTTAAATACGGTAGAGCCAAGTTGTAGCCAATTGACTGCAGTTCATATACGGGCTGGCTCGACCGGGGTACTACCACCCTCTCACAGAAGAGCGGCGTAAAGTGGCTACCTATTCCAGTTGCGTTTCGTACGATGAGTGAGAGAGCCGGAAGCCCAACCCCTCCTTCCCCCTCCCTCCATCCCACTCCCCTTCAGGTCGGCAACGCGCGAACAATGCCTGGGCACTCCTGTGGCAGAGCGCCTAAGCATTTGCCCAGGCTCACTACGTTGTGGACGGACCGCGGAATCATTGACTTATTATCATTTGATATTTATACCCGAGTGCCTAGTTGGCTTGGTGGAGTAGTACTAATAAATCATAATAATATCCCTTAGTTATAATTTCGGATTCTGGAGTCACCTTGTACGGTAAATTAATACATTCATGGAAACGTTAATAGTCATCCAATGATGTATTATTTTAGCATATTTGGTAGCTCCAATCACTAGACTTGTGCTCAGCAAAAAAAAGCAATGAAATTCACACATCTGGGGGCTTACCACGACCTCTTATCGCGATTCAATTATAGGAACGTTTTAACGTTTCAGCGACTTTTTGTGCAATGACGTACCTTATTGTCATGACAATAAGAAACGTCATTGCACAAAAAGTCGCTGAAACGTTAAAACAATACTGCTATAAGAGGTGGTGGTAGGGCCCCTGATATCGCAATCGCAGTTAGGCATTTTGATGCGTAGACATCAGAGGGCCTACTCTGTTTCAAACGAAAACGAAATTTCGGACGAAATTCGCGTATTTCCTACTACGTTTCTCATTGATTCCGACATTTATTACGAACGAAAATTGTTTGACGTCTTCGTCGTGGTCGAATCTAAACGTCAAACAACTTTCGTTCGTAAGAAATGTCAGAATCAATGAGAAACGTAGTAGGAAATACGCGAATTTCGTCCGAAATTTCGTTTTCGTTTGAAACAGAGTAGGCCCTCAGGTATTTTCAGATGATGTAACCTGGGTAATACCCTGCATTACATTTCAGATACCTTTTCCCGTGAAACTATGCTATGGTAGGTATATGACAGGAATTTACTTACATCATAAATACCACAATATTACCTACTTGTCAACGACATTACGTGTCAAATAACTGCCAAAGGACCATGGGCAAATCAGTATGGAGTCTGGTCTAAATACAATAGTACATTACTGCCGCGGTCTGTAATGAGTGCATTGCTGGCCGCGGTGTTGATGGCCGAGAGCGCGGCGAACGCGGTCAGCATTGCAACCCTTGATGGACAAGCTGAAAAGAAGGCCAGGACCGAAGACCGAGGCTCGAAAAAGCTCAGTTCAAATGTCAATAAATGGTCACCCATCTCTGACTGACCTTGCCGAGCGTTGCTTTACCTCCGACGTAACTAAGTAATAACCATTTTAAAAAGGCTACCGTTGCCACAATATGCATTTGTATTTAAAACGCGTATACAAAAGCATCTTTGTCTTGGGAAAAGGTAACGTTCATTATCTATGGTACTGGCGTTTTTGCCACAGAATAAATGAGACCAGTATATTTGGAGCCTCTGGAAACCTAATTGATTGGATTTTAATTAGGTAAATGATAAATATGTGTATGAAAATAAGCACCAATGGCATTAGATTAGTTTCAATATTATTACATTGATAATTATAATTGAAGACCTCTTGGTGCAGTAGTTTGAGCGTTGGCAGCTCGGCTCACCGCATCGGGTGGTTGTGGGTTCGTTTCACGCCAGAGGCAATTTCGGAAACGGGATTTTTAGTCAGAAAAGGCTTCAATAGGCATAAACTTTACTTTGAAAATGGAGGTATGAATAAATACTTGATCCTGGTAAAATACCTTCTCAAGGTGGACAAGATATTTCTTAAATAAAGTAAAGAATGCAGGCCACTTATCAGAAAAAATTACAAAAAAAGTACAATCATAGACTTACACACTTTTAAAGTAAATCATAGACTTAGAATTACTTTCAATAGAATTCGCGCCACAACTGACAGTTCAAGTTAAAATGGCGCATTAAATATGGCCGCCACGCACCGCATGTTATGGTAATTGATTAATTGGAATCGGCGAGTGTCGGCGGGACAAAGCACAGCACTGCCGATCGAACGATACTCGATTTAATTTTCACGTCACCTCGATACCAGGAATCGAGCTTGGGAAGTCGATTTCGTGCGATTTCCCGCCATTTTTGATGTCAATTTATAAACTGCGTTCGGATACATTAAGTTTTTTTATACCACTTTGGCGGCAAACAAGCGTACAGGTTTTTTAATATTTTGACGATTCCATGGGACCTCTTTCAAATCTCATTTATAAAAGTATCAAATATAACATGTAAACAAGCTATCATTATGCTTAGCTATAATATGTCTATGATGCTAATCCGTCAAATATCTTCCACGGGTGGAAATTAGTCATAACTAACTTTTATTTTTTTATTAATGAGACTAGGCCCGCCACACACTCTCACCACTGTTACTCCTGAAGTCAGGATCGACAGTGTCCAACGATGACGCCAAGGTTTGACCCTCGACGAGTCCCGGGGACAAGCTAAGTTGTCTTGGAACCCGCACGAATTTAATAAAAGAAAGGATAGGAGTAATCGGTAGTTGGAATAAGATTGACTAACTGGTTTAACTATTTATATGGTAGACGTTTGCAGTATACCCACGCAAAATGTTTATTTAACATGCATGACGTTAAGATTAACATAAGCATTAATTACACGCTAATCACTATGTTAATGTTAAGATAATCTAAGATTGAAACCACGATTCAAGTTGACAAGCCAACTTGAAATAAATAATTGTTATGAACTTGCAAACTTCTAGCCTTGTTGCTGGATATCTTGCCAATTTCATAGGCAACATGATTATTTATTTCAATCCTGCAGATAAATTGAGCATAAATGTATATGTTCGATGTATACATGATGATGATGCTTGCAACCTTGTCTTGCAATTGGTCTAGTCGCTTGCTTCCCTTATCTAGCCAGCTAGATTATTAGTATAAAACAATTTGCAACAAGATTATGGCTCTTACAGAAACACTGTGACAATGAAGTTGTCATCACAATTTAAAAGAGGTATGGACACAAGTTTGAGAGGGGCTATGTAACGTTATCTAGATTGCAACTTATCACAATATTTCCGAAACGAGTATACCTACGTATAAACTTAAAATTTGCCACGAGAGCTTGTTAAAGAAAGCCGCTGGAATATCATTTTTTTTTCTCTTCGATATGGCGTCGCCTTTCGCATATGCCAGTGTCAAGTAGAATATAATATTAATTTTTTTTGCTGCGTCAAGCACAGGAAGACCTTTGGCTAGGTCTAAAATACCCCCCCAAACCCTATCAGTAAAGTGGCGGATACATATACTAGGCTATACTAGGATATACTAGGCTTTTTGGAGGAACCCAAAAATCATGTTTTACCACTTTTGTTCTAATTGCCCACACTCACGCACATCTATGAACATATAATGGTTAATATTCCACCAACATTACACATTATAATACACGGAAACACAAGTTTTGGAAATTAAAACAAAAATGACAACATCACTGTTCCACTTCCCGCCAAAACGTCCGCTGGAATATCTATTCATTCATTTCTTAACCTTTAAACATAGAACAGTATCGACATCACAATTAAATGTCAAATTATTAAAACAAAATGGCGCATAATCATGATCATAATCGATGGTCTGAGTGACAGCTCGACTCGACGGCAAGACAAATCAATTAAATGCGCGCTCGTTTCATGTGCATTACGAATGCAACGTGGTGCGCGCGCGCCGCTTTATACCGCCGACTGGACGCGGAGCGCATAATACTAACGCGCCCATTGAAGGGGCCGCAATTAAAATTAATGGAGTTAAATTGTTTAGTATGGTTCCATTGTTGAAATCATTAAATAGACATTCTAATTATTTATTAAAACCATAAGGAAGGAGTCTATTACAACAGCCTTCCTTTAAAAGTCCACATTCATTTTGAGAAACGGTTAAAATGTGCGTGTCCACTGACTTGGATGGAATGGACTCAACATGTCCATCAAAAGATGGATGCGAGGCAGCTTAATTTCAATTCCCTCCCATCCCTCAATATGCATTCGCCTTCGTTTGATATAATAATAAAGTATGCAATCTAGACGTGCACCGATGATATTTCATTAAATACGTTTTAATTCGTGTTAAGTATTGATAGCATTAGGCCCTAAAGCTAGTCAAAATTACGACACTTTTCCATTAATAGGAGATATTGCTTTACAATCGATCTAGCCACTTTTATCCGCTAACTTTCTTTGGCTAGAGATATTGCATTATCACTGGGTAATATGCCTTTATGCTCAGACACTGCCACTAAATTAGCATAAACTAGCCCGTTTTTTAAACCGACTTCAAAAAAGGAGGAGGTTTCTCAATTCGACCGTATATATATATATATATATTTTTTTTTTTTTTTTATGTGTGTTCGCGGATAACTTCGTCGTTTATGAACCGATTTTGATGATTCTTTTTTTGTTGGAAAGGAGATTTTCCGGGGGTGGTACCATGATAAGGAAACCAGGATCTGATGATGGCATCCCAGAGAAATCGAGGGGAACCTTCGAAAATCGTAGGGGCGACTAGTGCGTTTGTAATTTTTTTCATTAAGTATTTTAAAGCACTACTATTTTATGAAGGTCTGGAGTCGATCTGATGATGGAGCCGAAAGACAGTCGAGGGAACTCCTCAACGATTTACAGCAATTACCTGGTGTTTGGGCTTGATTAATTTGTATTGATGAGAACTTTACACCTAGATGGGTTGTGACTGTCATTATGGGTCTGATGATGAAGACAAAGGACAGTCAAGGGAACTCCTCAACGTTTTACAGTAGCTACCTTGTGTTTGGACTTAATTCATTTCTATTGATGAGAGCTTTATACCTAGATGGATTGTGACTGTCATTAGGGATCTGATGATGAAGACGAAGGACAGTCAAGGGAACTCCTCAACGTTTTACAGTAGCTACCTTGTGTTTGGGCTTGATTAATTAGTATTGATGAGAACTTTACACCTAGATGGGTAGTGACTGTAATTAGGGGACTGATGATGAAGACGAGGGACAGTCAAGGGAACTCCTCAACGTTTTACAGTAGCTACCTTGTGTTTGGGCTTGATTAATTAGTATTGATGAGAACATTACACCTAGACGGGTTGTGACTGTCATTAGGGGACTGATGATGAAGACGAGGGACAGTCAAGGGAACTCCTCAAGGTTTTACAGTAGCTACCTTGTGTTTGGGCTTGATTAATTAGTATTGATGAGAACTTTACACCTAGATGGGTTGTGACTGTCATTAGGGGTCTGATGATGGAGTCAAAAGACAGTCGAGAGAACTCCTCAACGATTTACAGCAATTACCTGATGTTTGGGCTTGATTAATTTGTATTGGAGAGAACTTTGCACCCATATGGGTTATAAGTGCCATTACAGGTCTAATGATGGAGACCATAGACAGTCGAGGGAATTCCTCAAAGATTTACAGCAGTTACCTTTTGTTGGGCTTACTTCATACGGTTCAATATGCCAAAATGTTCATTGGTATGGCGCCACTAAAAAACGTGAAATAAAATTATTTTTATAAAAAAAAAAAAAACGACTTCAAAAAAAACTGGATCACTAAAAAGCCTGAAATAATATTCCTATTACCACCTCTGCCTACCCCTTTGGGAAAACCAGACGTGATGGTGTGTTATCGAGTATTTGGAGTCGGTGCCAATCTATCTTCTTACTTTTATAGTAGCTATACTTGGCATACCAAGATTGGCACCGACTCCAAATACTCGATAACATCTGGTTTTCCCAAAGGGGTAGGCAGAGGTGGTAATAGGAATATTATTTCAGGCTTTTTAGTGATCCAGTTTTTTTTGAAGTCGGTTTTTTTTTTTTATAAAAATAATTTTTGTAGCCTGGAGGCGTATTAGTGCTTTAGCAGCGCGGCGCGGCGTGAAGGAAGAAATGTCACGAAGCGCCTGGCCACTGCCACGAGCTATAGCTATACCGAAGAAGTGGTGCGGCGCGGCGCGACAGCTGCCTCCGGAAGCAAAAGCTAGGCCAGCCAAGCTAGGCTAGCTAGGCTAGGCTAGTACGGTAAGGGCAAGGCCATGTAAATCAATACACATTATATTTTGTCGCGCTGCGTTTCGTATGTCTGGATCAGAAGGGCTAGCCCACGCGGCAGGGCAAGACTTTTGTCACGCAATGTCGCACCGAGTCGCCCTCTCTCACAATGTATAAGAGTTCTCTCTTATTCATTGTGAGAGAGGGCACTCGGGACAAAATTGATTTATCTCGCGTTTTTCTTGTCACGGCCGACTATGCTGGCTTTAGAAAAAGCCGGAGTGTCTAATATACAGGGTTATTGGTAAAACACTAACAATCTTGCAGGGGCGTATTACTGACATCAAAAACAACAACTTTTGTTCTATGACTTATTACAAAACAAAAAAAAAATAAAAAAATATCACTTTCTAAAATGTATGAAAATATTTTTTTTTCTCATCTAGAGGAAAGCCATGGTACGTGGTTGTATTCCACTTTGCTCTGAAGTACCTAAACGTACCACGGCTATTCTCTGGATGAGCATATTTTCTTGTTTCATACATTTTAGAGTGTAATTTTTTGTTATATTTTTTTTGTTTTGTAAAAAGTCATAGAACAAAAGTTGTTGTTTATTAATTAATGCATCTCAAAGTTTAGATCGATTTTGGCAAAGGTTTTTTCAAAGTTTTGGTAGAAACAGCATCTTAAGATCGATCTCAACTTTGAGATGCATTTATTAATACAAGCCTAAAAGTTCCAGTGAAGGAACTTTATTGCCAGGATGTTGATCGTAAAATTGATTTTTCAAAATGGCGTTTTAATTTTATTATTATTTTATTGTGTACAGGTGGCGATGGTAACGATATCATTTGATTTATATATAATTTTTATTGCTACTACATTCCGTTTAACACATATTAAATGTTTTGATGGCCTATTGTGAACTCGTAAGCAGATTTTTATGTGGTCATAAAATTACGACAAACTTAAGGTTGGCATTAAAGATTTTGTTCTAATGGCCTCCCTTAACTTCAGCTTAGAAAAAAATATGGCTTCCTTCGTGGAAGTCGATGATTTTGCCAATAACTGAGTTTGATGGGACCCTCGATTAACTTTGGATGGCCTGTTTAATAAATGAATTGATCTCTCTGATAGCAATCTTGGAAATGTCATTCTAATGTCATCCTATAGTCTGATTTTTAATTAGACGAAGTAAACTGACAGGTGCTAATGTCACTTTTCGATATAAATAGAACAAATAAGGTTCAAATTCATAGAACAGTGACATTTATAGCTGTCAGTTTGCTTCGTCTAATTAAAAATCAGACTATAGTTAGGTTATCTGTGATTCTAGTACAAGAACTTTTTTCAGTACGGTTTTGATTTCGCATCCCAGCCAGTTTGAGGGACTCATATCCAGCTGCGATTACTGATCTGTAAACGATCGGAGGTTAAGCAACGCTTGGCAAGGTCAACCAGTGATAGATGACCAATGACCATTTAGTGGCATTTGAACTGAGCGTCTCCGTGCTTCGGAGGGCACATAAAGGCGGTCCCGGTTGTTGTCATCTAGGCAGCAGTCGTTGAGCCTTGTCAGAGGCCTTTGGGCGTCTTGAACAACTCTGACACCAGGTTGGCCACTAACCATACGTAAAGAATTAAGCCAGCCAGTGTAAAAAAAACTTACCCGTTCGTTTCCTTGTAAAGCAAACGAACAATATTACACTTAACTCAAAGCCCACGTTTCACCAGATAGTCAGAACCCAACGTGACAGGTGGTGAACCTTGTCGCCGTGTATACAGGAACTGACTATTACCTAATCCCGACGGATAGGTAGGTTTCCTCACGATGTTGTTGTTTGTTGTGGGCTTTGAGTTGGTTAATACCTCCACAATATGGTGGTGTATGGCCACTCAAGCCTCTGACTACCCCCGAATGGGGATAAAAGTCGTGACGTTACACACACATACACACACAAACACACACAATATTACACCTAGAATTCTTTATCTATGATGCACATATTAACTGTCAATTGTAAAAGCGACGCTTACGCATACCATAATGCATACCATCGACAAAATCCAGTAGATCACCGTACGGTTGACATACAAATAGTAAGTCTAATGTAAAGTATGTAATAATCGATTTTCGTGGACGAAGCCGCGTGCCTTCACGAAGTTAGTACGGTCCGCAGAAAAAAAATATCGATAAGAAAAAAGTGGTTTCAAGTTGGTAGAACCAAACTGTAGCCAATTGACTGCAGCTCATAAACGGGCTGGCTCGACCGGGGTAGTACCACCCTCTCACAGAAGATCGGCGTAAAGCAGCTATTACAGCTGTGTTTCGTACGATGAGTGAGAGAGCCGAAAGCCCACCTCCCCCTTTCGGCTCTCTCACTCATCGTACGAAACAGCTGTGAAAGCTGCTTTACGCCGTCCCAAAGCCCATAGTATAAGCGTTGCATAGTTTGGGACCATACAGTTGGTCTTAGTTTGGCGATATTTATTTATTTATTATATTATAAATAAAATAAATATAACGTCACGACTTTTATCCCCATTCGGGGGGTAGTCAGAGGCTTGAGTGGCCATACACCACCACATTGTGGAGGTATTAAGCCAACTCAAAGCCCACGTTTCACCAGATAGTCAGAACCCAACGTGACAGGTGGTGAACCTTGTCGCCGTGTATACAGGAACTGACTATTACCTAACCCCGAGGGATAGGTAGGTTTCCTCACGATGTTTTCCCTCACCGTCAGCGAACTGTAAATTATGCACATAGATGAAAATTCATCCATTGGTGCATGCCCCACCGGGGATCGAACCTGGGACCTTCTGATTGAGCCCAACGTGTTCGCCCCTAGGCTACAGTCGCTTTATTATATTGTTTTTATGCTATCGGTACTGGGTCCGCTAGCGCCAACGTCCGGCGTCCTCTCCGTACCGCCAGCAAATCTATTTATTATTCAAATGTATGTCGGCGTAGCGATAGAAAAGCATTGTTGCCCGCCGAACGGAAATTATTGATTCAATAACCAATAGACTAATGTTTTTTTAATGCATAATTACATTATTTATGTCTTTGGAATCTATACACCTATACTAGCAGACGAATAGGTTTATTTTTTGTTATAAATTATTCAAGAATAACCAGTAATCTCCTTAATCCTATCCTACTTATAATAATACTAGCTATTCCCCGGGACTTCGCCCGCGTAGAATTTAATTTTTTAAAAAATTGGATCTCTGATCCCGGATTCCGTTTGTTGGATCCCGTAGCCCGGATATCCCGGATCTCGCATCCCGGATCCCAAAATATATAGCCTATGTTACTCAGGGATAATATAGCATTCTGATGGTGAAATATTTTTTTAATCGGTCCAGTAGTTTTTGAGTTTACTCATTACAAACAAATCTTTTCTCTTTATAATATTGGTGTAGATATACGAAAGTGTGTGTGTGTGTGTGTGTGAATGTTTGTTACCACGTTTCTCTATAACTACTAAACCGATTTAAATGAAATTTGAAACGTAGATAGTGTAGACTCTGGAATGAGACATAGGATAATCTTAAATAGCATTTTCCACGCGGGCGAAGCCGCGGGGCATTATAAATAACATTACTTACTTGATAGGAATTGGAATTGGAATAGCAGCTTGACTTTGTATTACTCATGCATTGATGTAATATTTTTGCAGATATGGTACCATCTAACATTGTAATCATCAGACATTATTTTGAAGAGCAACTGAGTCGTACTGTGTCCTTGGACTCTGTTTAGTAGGACATACTATTTTAGACTGTCACAATGTTTCCCTCTTTCTTGGTAATGTATTTGAGCGGGGGTTTGTATCACCGTTTCTTTCCATAGCAATGTTTCTCTAGCACCACTTATTTTGAAGCGCCAAAAAAGGTAAGCTTGAGTCATCTATTACCAAACATAATTAGTCGTAATACTAATTAATATTAAACTAATTGCTTCGCCGCCATTGTTGTACGAATGGGCATAGACAATAACATCAAGAATGGCGCGAAACGATCCAATATGGCGGACAATTACCAGTGAATCGCGCGCCGAATACGAGCGCAATCATTGTATGCTAATTGTATTATATTTGCAGATTGATTGGCGAGTGTTTCTCAAAGATTTTATCTGACCTCTTTTCAACTTTGTACCGGACAACTTTAATAGGATCACGGGTCCAGTGGGATGAAATTTGGATCGAGTGGGTCTAAGGCACCCATGTCAAACATGCGGCCCGCGGGCCGCATGCGGCCCACTGAGCATTTTACTGCGGCCCGAATCAATTTTGACAGCATATAATGCGTACCGCATAAACAGCCATATAATGCGGACCCCCGAGCCATATCAGCCAGAAGATGTCAAATATCTGGTAATGTTTGTACTTTTTGGTAATGTACTCATTATTGAAAATTTAATAAAATATACCTACTTGTCCTAAATAGTACTTTTTCGTTAAGAATTTCAGTAGTTTGTATTCTATAAGATTAGGTTTTGCGGCCCACCTAGTCTACGGTCTTCATACTTTTGGCCCACCAGTGACTTTAAGGGCCATAACACACCTAGTAGCCATGGCGACGTCGCCAACCCCGTAGCCAAGTGAAAATAAGTGGTCTAAGGCCATACTAAGGCGTTACTTAAAAGAAACTGATTACTAACTTATATTACTAGTACCTATGTTGTTAGAAAGTAATAGCTAGTGGAACTCCCTGCGGCTATAAATCAAATCAAATCAAATCAAAAGTTTTTTATTCATGTAAGCTCAATAAAGCGTTTATAAATAGTCAAGATAAACAATATTTTAGCATTACCATTATTATATTTCCGAGTACCTACGTACAATCCAAATCTCTTTAAAAGTAGGGTGAACAGGCATCTTCTGGGTGCGCTCGCTCCACCGTCGCTCTCATCTTTACCCCTGCGGAAAGATTGAGGTCAAGAGCAAGCCCATTTTTAATTAAAAAACAAACATAAAATGTACGGGTCTAGTGGGACGTGGACCGAAATTTATGGGTCATTAAAACCACACTAAGCCGACAAGTTTGGGAACTACCTAATTGATAATTAAACTTTGAAAGCCACTGGTTGTAAACAAATCGAATACAAATGGAGCTATTAAAAAAACAATTTTAGAATAAATTAAGGAATGAAATGAAGATATGTTTTATTAGTTATAGCGGTTTTTTTCGTTTCAAATCTTTATCTTCGACTCTAAGCCCGTATTAATAAATCTATCTCAATTCAGATCGATCATAAGATGCAGTTTTGACGTTTAATGTATGGAACATCTATTAAAACAGCATCTCAACATCGATCTCAACTTTGAGATGCATTTATCAATATTTTTATTTATTTTCCCATAATATTCTGAATCATGAAGAGAATCTGAATCTGAATATTCTGAATCTGTAGAGTCATAGTTTAAAAGGATGCCCATGATTTCAAATTCACCCTGTATAGATAAAGTTTAATGTGCTGTTTTTTAGAGCATTTCGTGTATCGGGATCGGGTCTATTAAATAAAACATCAATGAACATTGTTTGTAGTTTATTACATTTTGGTTTTCATCAAGTATACAACATGTTAAGAAAACCCTGTCCGAGCCGAAACCGGTAATTAGGTTCCCCAATCACATGACCAAATAAAATAATTTAGAAAACAAACATGATAGTAAACATATTAATGAACATTTAAAGTGCCAATTTTTTTTGCCTTTTTTCCACAAAATGTAGTTAATTTTAAAAATATGACAACACCGTTACCGGAAGTAATTATGTTAGATCGTGTGGCGTCACCTCAGACCACAAAGTATGTGATGCCGTCATTTTATGAAAAAAAAAAATGTTAACGGGGTATTTGTATTACAAAAAAATATGGGAGGCCTTTGCCCAGCAGTGGGACACATACTATGCTAAAAAACTTTTACACTGGACCGCAAAGAAAAAGGGTCGGTTATAAAATCTTCAATAATGTCTTCAATAACAGTTTATATAATTTATAATTTATTAAAAATAAAAACCTTCAATTCATTTTTAGGGTTTCTTACTCAAAGGGTGCCGACGGGACCCTATTACTGAGCCTACGCTGTTCGTCTGTCCGTTCATCCGTCCGTCTGTCAGCGGGATGTATCTCACGACCCGTAATAAGTAGAGAGTTAAAATTTTCACAGAATGTGTATTTCTGTTGCCGCTACAACAAAAAATAGTAAAAATAAAATAAAATTTAAAAATAAACACTATATTTTTGCCATTTTTATTATACGGCGGTACGGACAGTACGGAACCGTTTATGTGCGAGTCCCACACGCAATTGGCCGGTTATTTTATTTTCATTTAAGCCAGTAAAATATTCTTTAATTTAGTCTTTATTTCATAAAGCTAGGTCAGGTACTTTTGAATATATTGAAGATTTTCTAACCGACCCGTTTTCTTTGCGGTCCAGTGTATTCAGCAGATATGTTACCTCCTAACATTGCAATCACTAGACTTGTGCTCAGCATGTAGCACACAGCAACAACAACATGCAACATGCAGCGAAATTCGCAGATTTCGTACTCTCAATTCGACAATAAAATGGGTGCTTCTACATCAACCCCCTTATTCATAGAAAGTTATAATCGACCTGCAGTGGAGTTACAAATCACATTTGTTCGTAAAAATGCCTTTCATAACCATTGCAAACTGGGCAAAATCTCTATGAATAAGGGGGCTAGTGTATACATGCCTAACAAGTTATTTTTAAACGACTGCCCAAAAAAGGAGTGTATATGATTTCAGGGTTTATGTATTTCATTGCTTCGTTAGTCGGGCGGTATTAAATATGGATTGTTTAATGATGACCATATTCATGTGCACTGGAATGTAAATCTGATTATCCTTACCTGTGGTTATATGGATTTTATAATAAGCGTCATTTCCTTAAAAACGTTAGTTCGAGCCAGACATATAGAGACTAGTGTCGTTCGGACTGGATTGGCGTCTGTTACTCTAAAATAATCGGTAAGCCTATCAAGATATTACCCTAACGGGTACCAAATCTGGACCCTTTTCACCCTTTTCCCATTGTACTGTATTCTTCTTATCGTATGGTTCCCTGGTACCTGGTGTCAGAGTTGTTCAAGCCGCTGCCTCTGACAAGGCAACGACTGCTGCAATGACAACAACCGGGACCGACTTTTTATGTGCCCTCTGAAGCACGGAGACGCTCAGTTCTAATGCCACTAAATGGTCACCCATCTCTGACTGACCTTGCCAAGCGTTGCTTAACCTCCGATAGTTTACCAATCAGTGATTGCAGCTGGCTATGAGTGCCTCACTCCCATGGACCAGTTACTAAGGGGACTGGCCCTAAGCAAGTCGGCCGAGTGGTCGGCCTAGTACTAACATCGACATAAAACGAAGCGAGTAGTTCAACTATTTACCGGTAAATAGTAAAATGAAAATGAAAAAACAATGACCACGTTTTGTTTCATACAAATATCTAATAAGGGCATCTCTTTCTTTAGTCTTTACTCTGTGCTCACTCCTCGCGCCTCGTTCGCTGTACTAGTAAAAAAATGCGTTGTGCCCAGCCCACAATAGGGGATAATACTTATAATAGTTTTTTTTTAAATTGTATATGTAGTTATAGGTATATAGTATGTCGCAGGGAAATGGGGAAACCAGGGATTTCACGAAATCACTTATGTTGTATATTCTTGTTTATTACGTCATCATACTAAAAACCGGCCAAGTGCGTGTCGGACTCGCACATAAAAGGTTCCGTACCACCGTAGAATAAAAAACTTCAAAAATATCAAGTTTCTTGTATCTTTATTTTTAAATTTTATTTTATTTTTAGTATTTGTTGTTGTAGCGGCAACAGAAATAAACTATCTGTGGAAATTTCAACTCTTTACTTATTACGGTTCGTGAGATACAGCCCACTGACAGACGGACAGACGGACGGACAGGGTAGGCTTAGTAATATGGTCCCGTTGGCACCCTTTCGGTACGGAACCTTAAAAGTGTATATTGATAGGACAAAATGCTAATGTAAATTCAGTGATTTATTTCATTTCCATTGAATGATAAATCTATGGTCATTTCACTAAACTAAATCTAGTAAAATGAAAAAAGTGTTGATACTTTAGTAAAACAACGTTTAAAATGAAAACATTTTCCATATTGCATTTTCAATATTTTTCTAACAGTTTATAACAGATGCTAGTACAATAATAATAATTCTATGATAGGCAAGTTTGTAGATAATTAAGTTTACTCAAAAATGTTTATAATGTTGTCATTATTATGCAAACCTTCTTCGAGCAAAGTCGATATTGCTGCGCTGCAAAAGAGGCGCAATCAAAGTTCTATGAGATTTCATAATTGTCGTGCTTTAGCTGCCAGCAAAAACTTTGCGGGCGGCTAAATCCATCATAGTCGTAGGACTCAGATGTTTTTTTTTGCTGGCCGCTAAATCACGACAATAATGAAAAAAAATGTGCGCACCAGCGCGGGGGCAGGCACTGTGAGGAGCTCCTCACTCTGCCCCGCCCCCCACGCTGGTGTGCCTCGCCCCGGCACAAACAGTCGTGTTTTTAAATTAAGATGAGATGACGTCTTTTTGAGTAAAGCACTATACAAGCCTTGGTCCGCAATTACTATACTGCTGGCCACGTTATGATGGCCAGTGTGACCGTTTTAAAAAAATGGAGTGAGTTACGTCCACAGTGTGGTTTTTTCCTGCTGGTCTAATCAAAATTTGAATGATACAGATAATTAGTGCTCCATCTCGTGTAAATGTGCCGAAAATTTTAAATTTGTGCCTATAGCCGTTTTTGAGTTATTCACGAATATATGATCTTGCTGGCGTAACGTTACCGCAGCAGTGTGGTTTTTTCCTGCTGGTCCAATCAAAATTTGAATGATACAGATAATTAGTGCTCCATGTCGTGTAAATGTGCCGAAAATTTTAAATTTGTGCCCCCTAAGGTTTCAGAGTTATTTCAAATCTTGCTGGCGTAACGTTTTGCGAATTCCTGTATCTCAAAAACTGTTTGGCACACAATCATGATTTTTCGTACACACATTAGTGTTAATTTGTGCCCATTTGTGACAGTTTCATATTTCAATAAATCAGAAAGGTTCGGGCGTTATAATATTTTTCCTAAAAAAACTAAAATAGCTCCTAGCTCTTAAACTGGGAAACCTAGAAACCAAGTGTTAGTGCTAGCTTGTATTTCTTATGGATCCTAAGCATTTCTATAATGATCGTAAGCCTACTCCAAGGAATTTACGATTTATTACGATTTTATTGCTATCTCGCGGTGAAATTATTTAAACCCTAAATACACGAGGTTCGTATGTTCCGATTACTTTTATTAATATACAAAAATTAGTGCCCTACTTCAAATATACGTGTACGAAATATCAGCTCTGTAAACATTATAATTAAAATATTATTAATAAATAACCATCACGAAGCGCTTTCGGTGGTTAACTGACGGAATTGGAATGTATAGAAACAAGCAAACGCTCCGTACTTCAAGCCATCCTATTTCAATTGACAGCGTTGTAATGAGTACAGACGCGGACATAATACTTTGGAGTGTATTTATAAACTATTAAATAAGGTAAATAAATGTATAATCACAGGGTATGCTGAATTTAAATATGTAGGTACCTTCCTTAATATTCCTTTTATGTTTCGTGTAGCTAAATGAGCTTTAACTAATAACACACAACAACAGTAAAAGTATCTTCTTTTATATATTTCTAGAGATAAAAAATCGACGCTTATAAACAGCAATACGACTTTGAAAAATAATATCCATTCTTTAAATCGAAATCATTCACCATCATCGAGATATAAAACGAATGAACACTTATAAATATTAGTATTTTCAACAATTATAAACGAACAAAACATTACTTCATTGACACAACATCAAAATATAAAAATAATGTAGGTACTTACATTAAACAAAAAAAAAATATCTTGATATTAGAAATAATAAAAAAAACTTATGGTAGTAGCACAGTACAAACAGTGAGCGGACGAAGGGGTCTAGACAGGGGGCAAGGGTAGGAAGTCGAGTTTAACCATTACAAACAAAATATAAAAATAAATATTACTCATTCACTTTTCTACAGAACTGTTAGCACACAGCCAATTTATTGTATACATTTAAGATGGTAGGCGGTATGTATCGGGCGGCCGCATTTTTCAACTCATTTTATTTGGTCGGTTAACCATTGAAAGTTTGTCATGGTGTTTTTTATTAATTATTTTATAATTATAAGGTTTACAGAGCTGATATTTCGTACACTTATATTTGAAGTAGGGCACTAATTTTTTATATTAATAACAGTAATTGGAACATAAGAAACTCGTGTATTTAGGGTTTAAATAATTTCACCGCGAGATAGCAATAAAATCATAATAAATCGTAAATTCCTTGGAGTAGGCTTACGATCATTATAAAAATGCTTAGGATCAATAAAAAATACAAGCTAGCACTAACATTTGGTTTCTAGGTTTCCCAGTTTAAGAGCTAGGAGCTATTTTAGTTTTTTTAGGAAAAATATTATAACACCCGAACCTTTCTGATTTATTGAAATATGAAACTGTCACAAATGGGCACAAATTAACACTAATGTGTGTACGAAAAATCATGATTGTGTGCCAAACAGTTTTTGAGATACAGGAATTCGCAAAACGTTACGCCAGCAAGATTTGAAATAACTCTGAAACCTTAGGGGGCACAAATTTAAAATTTTCGGCACATTTACACGACATGGAGCACTAATTATCTGTATCATTCAAATTTTGATTGGACCAGCAGGAAAAAACCACACTGCTGCGGTAACGTTACGCCAGCAAGATCATATATTCGTGAATAACTCCAAAACGGCTATAGGCACAAATTTAAAATTTTCGGCACATTTACACGAGATGGAGCACTAATTATCTGTATCATTCAAATTTTGATTAGACCAGCAGGAAAAAACCACACTGCGGACGTAACTCACTCAAAAAAATGTGATCAACTAAGACAATAAGATTGTCAGTACTAAAAAATACTAAAATACATGCAGAATTATACTAAAATAAATCACATAATTGCATATGAAATTGTATTGTAAATCTTCATTTTGTGGAGACAAAATTATACTAATTTGGTACTAAATATACCAAAAACGGTCACACTGATGATGGATTCAGGCAAAGCTTAGCTACGCTCTCGGCCTTCAAGCTTGGTCATCATTGCAGCCCTTGCTGGCCGCGCTATAAAGGCCTCGACCTTCGGTCTCGGCCTTTATTTCACCTTGTCCATCAAGGGCTGCAATTTTGACCGCACTGTGGAGGCCGCACTGTGAACACCGCGGCCAGCAATGCACTCATTACAGACCGTGGCAGTATGTACTAATAAGTAATCATTATTATTGGAGTTGAGTAATGTTTACCCTGTCTTACAGTGCGTGTGCGAGCGAGCGAGATGTTGCTTACGTTGCTGCTCGCGGTTGCGGCGCTCAACCCCGCTGCGACCGAGCAAGTTACGACGACCAAGCCAGTTACGACGACCGAGCACGATGCGCCGTGGCACATGACTCCCGCTGACGTCATGGACCTATTCGACGACATTCTCTCCCCGCACACTTTACGCATTGATAATAACCAGGGTTCTTTATACGGTGGTCGGTCGTTCGTCGCCGCTTGCCGTACAGGACAAGGCAGAGTGTCCGGTAGTCACTGCATAAAAATAGAACCCCGAAAACCTGACTACTGAAGACATTTATTATGAAATTAATGTAAACGTAAATGTAAAAAACCGGCCAAGTGCGTGTCGGACTCGCACATAGAGGGTATATACATTTTTGTTTTTTTTTTTTGTTTTGTATAAAGTCATATAACAAAAGTTGTTGTTTTTGATGGCAGTAATACGCCCCTGCAAGGTTGTTAGTGTTTTACCAATAACCCTGTATAAATACATAAATAAATAAATATCGCCAGACTTACACACCAACTGTATGGTCCCAAACTAAGCAACGCTTGTACTATGGGTACCGTACAATGAACTGGGGGCGATCCCAGTGACACCCAGACCAGGGTAAATCACAAGAAGGCCGACCTAAATTTGCCTCTAGCGGGAATCGAACCTGCAACCACCCAGTGAACCGCGACAACTATCATTATCATAACTTTCCATCTTGTTATCCATAGACTAATCAATTCTGTCATTACGAATTCCACGTCGCGGCGCTTTGTGGTACCGACGCATAGACAATGCACCGCACTTGTCTATGGCCCTATTTCTTTTTAATTTCTTTACAACGCCGCCGATTATGCGTTCGGGGAATTATCGACAGTGTGCAACGTGTTTTACATAATAAAAGCGTAAATAGTAAAGTTGGTTTTAAATATACTTTAGAACCAAATAGGTAAGGCCCCTTAGACAAGTAGCTTCTTCGCTACGCTTAAATGTATGGAAATGACATTACAAGTCGATATGTATGTATATCACCAGATGTCGATGTCGATATGTATAAGCAGCGGTAGCCGATTGGTTAAGCACGCGTCTTGCGGGCTCTGGATTTTTCGAAATCTATGTGTGAATCATAACTTTGGGCCTCCGCAGACTAGCTACTTTTAGCATCGGCGACCGGCGATTTTGTGACGTAGCGATGCTGCGTCGCGTTTCATCGAGCGCGAACGAGCGAGACGCAGCATCAAAATCGCCGATCGCCGATGCTAAAAGTAGCTAGTCTGCGGAGGCCCTTTAATATGATTATCACTTGCTTACGGTGAAGGAAAACATCGTGAGGAAACCTGCATGTCTTTAGACATGTGAAATCCACCAACCGGCACTGGGCCAGCGTGGTGGATTATGGCCTGAATCCCCCTCGCATTGAGGGGAGGCCCGTGCGAGCAGTGGGACGTTAAAAAAAGGGCTATTTTTCTATTATGTATATCACGTTACTTAGGTATGTCATTTCCATACATGAAGCGTAGCGTTTTGTACAAACGCTCGTAGACGAAGCCATATGGCTAGGGGGCAGGAAAGTGCTGCTTAGGGTAACTCACTGACCCCCCCAGCAGTGGAAAGCAATAGGCTGATGATGATGATGATGATGATGATGATGATGATGATGATGATGATGATGATGTTGATGATGATGATGATGATGACGATGATGATGATGATGATGATGATGATGATGATGATGATGATGATGATGATGATGATGATGATCGCTTGAGTGATCAGTAACAAATCTTAAAACAACCCTCCCTACCCACCCCGCGTCAAACCGAGCGCCATTTAAAATTTATTTCCATGTTGCATTTGTTATGGTAATGCGAACTCATTTGAATCCATTGCGATTTAGTGATGTGATGACAAGTTATCGATAACTCGAAAACCTACTCCACCAAGCCAACTAGGCGCTCGGATAGAATGCGGCTTCCCCGCCCGCATGAGAGAGCCGGAAACTATGGGGGTGGAAGGTATTAGGGGTCATGTGCCCGGTTAGCCCCTATTACATTTGGACCAAAAACTCTTTGGAAAAATGTGGGTGCACACAACGCACTTCTCTTACCCCTTAGGGCCACCGCAGACTAGCTACTTTTAGCATCGGCGATCGGCGATTTTGATGCTGCGTCTCGCTCGTTCGCGCTCGAAGAAACGCGACGCAGCATCAAAACAATTGCAAAATCGCCGGTCGCCGATGCTAAAAGTAGCAAGTCTGCGGAGGCCCTTAGTCGTGATGGGGTGTTACGTCGGATAACAATAAGGCGATATTCATTATCGATACAATTTTGCACATCACTAGTACAGCGAAATGGGGGAACGAAGCGTAAAATTCATACTCTTGTTACCCCACCCTTGTTGCCTTGTCTGTCAGCCTCCCCCCACAAATGAACACAGATCTACAAAACCACTTATCGTTAAGAATATGAAAATTAAAAAACAGTATTAAAAAAATATGGAAAGCGATTATAGTTACCTACTTTTTAGGTTTCCGTAACCAAAGGGTGCCAACGGGACCCTATTACTAAGCCTACGCTGTCCGTCTGTCTGTCTGTCCGTCCGTCTGCCAGCGTATCTCACGAATCGTAATAGGTAGAGTTGAAATTTTCACAGAATGTGTATTTCTGTACAAATACTAAAAAAATTGACAATTTCAAAATAAATATTCTATGGTGGAACGGATCCGGGATCCCTCTATGTGCGAGTCCGACACGCACTTGGCCGGTTTTCTTTAATGGTCCCAAACTAAGCAACGCTTGTACTATGGGTACCGTACAATGGACTGGGGGCGATCCCAGTGACACCCAGACCAGGGCAAATTACGAAACGGCCATTTCCAAAATTAGTCTCGACGGGAATCGAACCCGCAACTACCCGATACAGTGAGCCGAGTGACCTACCCTCGAACCATCTATACAAATAACATTTAAATGTCTGGTAGTAATGTCAAAATAACAGCTTTTTAATAAATGCATTTCTTTTTTTTTGTCTATCTGCTACTAGCTACTATTAATTTCGAAAAAAATATAGATTTCCGCGCAAAACAATTAAATTCAACGCGGACGGACCGCGGGTGATCTTTTTTTTAATTTACGCGTACGAAGTCGCGGGACCAACTAGTAGTATTATAAGATCAGTCGACTTTGCTCCAAGAGGCGCCATCTATGCCATGAACAGAATACTAATCCACCATAGATCGGTAGATTCATATTTTTTATAATCTGCATTGTTTATTTTTTTCTACGGACGCGAGCGTGGCGCTCCGAACTTTTTTTAATAAAAATTAATATTAAAAAAGTCATTGTAACATTTTTTTTTGTGAATCCGGCGGGATTAGGGACCGATTTTAAAAACGGAATATTATAATATGGCGCCACTTTCGACGTGATCAGAAAAATAATGCATATTGTCTTATTATTTCCATATTTTAAGATATACAGGTGAATTGGAAATCATGTGCATCCTTTTAAACGGTGATTCTACACATGATTCAGAATACTTAGGGAATATTAATCAACAAATCAGTTGATAAAAAAATATTGCCCAGGTAAGGAATAACCACAGAGTAAAGACTAAAGAAAGAGGTGCCCTTATTAGATATGAAAAAAAACGTGGTCGTTGTTTTTTCATTTTCATTGTTCTATCTACCGGTAAATAGTTGAACTACTCGCTTCGTTTTATGTCGATGTTAGTGCTAGGCCGACCACTCGGCCGAGTTGCTTAGGGCCAGTCCCCTTAGTAATTGGTCCATGGGAATAACAGTTAAATGGTTTGCTTATTTGCTAACTTGAGCAATATTTTTTCATCAATAGATTTTTTTATTTATTTTCCTAAAATATTCTGAATCATATGTAGAGTCATAGTTTGGGGAGGCCTAAGTCCAGCAGTGGACGTCTTTCGGCTGAGATGATGATGATAATGATGATGATGATTCGTAATATCATCATTTAATCCTCTGTATAGGGGAAAGTGGGGTATTTTTGGTGGTAGAGCCGAGCTGTAGCCAATAAGGTCAGATACGGGCTGGTTCGGCCGGGGTAGGACCACCCTCTCACAGAAGATCGGTGTAAAGCAGCTATTACAGCTTCGTTTCGTACGATGAGTGTGAGAGCCGGAAGCCCAACCCCCCCCTAACCCTCCCTCCGTCCGATTCCCGTTATGGTAGGTATTTAGTAGAGCATAGCCACCTTAAAATTGTTTTTATGTTTGACATCAAAACTGTCACTGTCAAAGTATGACAGCCAAACAATAATATCAATTTCACTTTTGACTCTCCCCTTAACGTTTAACGAGAACACAAAAGACGAATTAGCGGCCCCACACCCCTGTGAGGTCTTTTTGCACTCCAATGTCCGTGAATAGCAATAGCCTCGAATAATAGCAATAGCCTCAAATAATATTAGGCCATCCCAAGGCGCTACTCAAAAGAAACTGAGTGCCTACTCATTTACAAACGAAAACGAAATTTCGGACTAAATTTCGCGTATTTCCTACTACGTTTCTCATTCATTCCGACATTTCTTATGAACGGTAATTGTTCACCACCTGTCACGTTGGGTTCTGACTATCTGGTGAAACGTGGGCTTTGAGTCGGTTAATACCTCCACAATGTGGTGGTGTATGGCCACTCAAGCCTCTGACTACCCCCGAATGGGGATAAAAGTCGTGACGTTACATTAGTTATTGTTTGACGTTTAGATTCAATGACGACGAAGACATCAGATAATTTTCGTTCGTTAGAACGAATAAAAATGTAATATAACGTCACGACTTTTATCCCCGTTCGGGGGTAGTCAGAGGCTTGAGTGACCATACACCTACACATTGTGGAGGTATTAACCAACTCAAAGCCCACGTTTCACTAGATAGTCAGAACCCAACGTGACAGGTGGTGAACCGTGTCGCCGTGTATATAGGAACTGACTATTACCTAATCCCGAGGGATAGGTAGGTTTCCTCACGAACGGTTAGAACGAATACATTATTATATTAACAATAACTTATAAATTAAGTACATTTCACTGTCCAGCTGCACTTGTCCCCGGAAACGCCGGAGCACCACGCCGTTCGGCCAGAAGTTCTCCTCCATGACGAGGTGCAGAAAACACGTTGGTATTCGTACCACAAACGCCTTAAAGTTGACGTTGCGGCGCGACTCCAACAGCTGCACCTTCGGCACGTAGACATTGCGCTCAGAAGAACTTCAGTGTAAACCCATGCTTTCCATTATCCTCTGTGTCTCATTAATATAAAAATACCAGCTAAATACCCTGGCTTATCGACACTGGTATGAATGGAGACCCTAACTCCGAACCACGCCCCTATACGAGCCCACCCGGCGTAATGTTAGAATTAATTGTTCACGACTTATTGTAGCGACACTGTTCAATAGAGCAATATTATGCTCTTTTTACCCGACTACGGCGGAGGGTTATGATTTTGACCGGTATGTATGTATGTATGTGCATCTTTTCCCGCCTAACTTCCAAACTACTTGCCGTAATTTGACAAATGAGGTATTGTTAGAACCGGCTTAATGACCCGCTGGTTATAGGCTATGTGACGTCACATAAAATTGCATATAGCGCCCTCTAGAGGACATAATGTCATGTACTAAAAAAAACATTTTTTAATGAAACCGTATGGGGTATGAAATGAAACAGCTTGATGAGCTCATTTCAAAAATATATATATTGTTACCTATAACTCCAAAATAATTAAATAAAAAGTAAGTTTAAAAATTAAAGCGGGCCGTTAGGGCCATCTATAATTTAGGAAGTCGCGACTCCTTGAGGGAACGGTTTAAGGAAATCAACATTATGACTGTACCATGCCAATACATTTATGAAAACATAATGTACACTAGGAAAAATTTACATCTCTTTAAAAAGTTAGGTGAGAGTCATCGATATAACACTAGAAATAAAGACAAATTAGATCAACCGCGCTTTCGACTTGCGAAAGTTCACACATCTTTCATGGGATACTGTGTCAAGTTTTATAATAAAATACCACCAAACATACTTAGTCTTAGTGAAACTAAATTCAAAAATTGTGTAAAGCGTACGCTTTGTAAGCGGGCTTACTACACATTAGATGATTATTTGAAAGATAAAGATGCTTGGCTAGGTGCTGGTCCAGCTCCACCGGAACGGGAATAATTCCTCAGAATTTCTTGTTTTGATTTATTCCTTATTTATTTATTGTTTTCCTCTTCCTTCTCTAAATTTAGCGCTATTGACATATTAGTCACAATTACCACCTTTTTAAGTTGTGGAAATCATGTATCATGTAGCCATTGACAAGCATTTGTATGTCAATTGTAGCGGATGTTGTCTTGCCGTACGCTTACTTAGCTTTGTTGAACTATGTCGCTGCGGTAATGGATCGGTCATGCTCACTCTAATGTCCTTGCTTGCGGTGGCTCTGTGGAGCGGGTCACCCTCTTCCCTCTAAAATGGTTGAGGAGGGTGATGCCGCTGCTCAAGTCATGCTCGGGTTCCGGGCGCTGCTTGCGGGGACTGGTCCGCCCATTTTCCACTTGACACCGTTGTTCCAAAACTTTTACAGACAAGACCTAAGCACGGAAGGCATCACACCAAAACAATCGTTCTAAATATTCACCTTTTGGTTTGACAGTTAAGTGGGAGTAGGCATGCACAGCTTTCTAGGCTAGTTTTTATTAATTTTTATTTAAATACCTTATTTTCTTTTTTTACTCACACTGTGTTAATGCATGCCTGCTCACATAGCGTTACTGTTTGAAAATGTATACAATTATTCTTTTGAAAGGAGTAACCATTGAGTTTCTTGCCGGCTCTTCTCAATGGAAGCAACATTTCGAACCGGTGGTAACGCTAAAATATTGTTTATATTGACTATTTATAAATGCTCTAATGAGCTTACATGAATAAAAACCTTTTGACTTTGACTTGACTTTGACTAAAACCCGACTACTGAAAAATTGCGCTCTAAAAAGTATGAAACAAGAAAACATTCTCATCTAGAGGATAGCCGTGGTCCGTTTAGGCCCTTTACGTCAAAGTGGCATATGAACACGGACCACGGCTATCCTCGAGATGAGAATATTTTCTTGTTTCATTTTTTTTTTTTAAACTCTGAACACGGTTTTAAGGCTTGATCTACTTCTTATCGTATGGTTAGTGGCCAACCTAGTATCAGAGTGCTTAGATGACAACAACCGGGACCGACTTTGTACGTGCCCTCCGAAGCACGGAGACGCTCAGTTCAAATGACACTAAATGGTCACCCATCTATGCATGACCTTGCCAAGCGTTGCTTAACCTCCGATCGTTTACCGATCAGTGATTGCAGCTGGGCATGAGCACTACGGGCTTGAGTATGTAACAGCCTTGTAAATTATATATTTTTAAACTATCTGTTCCCGCGACTTCGTACGCGTGGAATCTCCTCATAGCATCAGCTATCTGCCAGTGAAAGTCGCTTCAAAATCGGTCCAGCCGTTTCCGAGATTAGCCGGAACAAATAGACAGACAAAAATTTTTGAAATAGTTTTTTTTGTTAATAAAGTAGGTACCGTATATTTTTTATTTTTTATTAGCCTATAGGGCTGTCCCACTCCTGGGCAAAGGCCTCCCCTTTTTTTTTCCACACCACTCTGTCCATGGCAATTTCCGGCCACGTCTTTCCCATAAAAGTGTCCAGGTTATCTCGCCACCTTCTCCTGGGTCGACCTCGACGGCGATGGCCATACCGGTACATGGTACCGTATGCGTTTAGTAAAAACCTATTATTTAAACATTACAAAAACCGACACTTAAAATTTGTATTCATTTATTTACTTATACAAAATCCACATAAAATATTTAATCATCTGCCAAACTGTAGCAGTTTGTCAGCAGTTTGTATAGATTTCACCTACCTACTATCACGCCTGTATCCCAGGGGGTGTCTAGAGGTACACAGTAGTCGTACAGTAAACACCAACAGTCGTCCCGACAGATGCAGCATCACGCTCGCTAATCTGTGGGCGGGGCAGGCAGTTTCGTACAAAGCGATTATTTGTCGCCGAATTAATGTCCTTTTCACGCCTATTTTGGCGTCAGCTGCTCCAAATTAACTGTACAATTAATATTTTAAACGACGAAGATATAGATAGATAGATAGATAACACTTTATTGTACACCAGTGGAACAAATACATAAACAACAATGACAAACAAAACAAGAAACAAATACAGTGTACAGTGGGCGGTGTTATCGCAAGCTGCGATCTCTTCCAGACAACCTTTGGATGGAGAGGATTCCATGTTTCAAACAGGTAGTAGTTAGCGGTGTACCTACTAAGTATTATAACATAAAATGGGAAACATATAAGATAAGACATAATTAACACATAAGATAACATAACATTAACATAACATTTAAGATATATTGAACTACTAACTGTGCCCCGCGGCTTCACTCGCGTGGAAATTGATATGTATGAAATGCTATTGCTATGCTATGAAATGCTATAAAAATGCTATTTAAGATTATCCTATGTCTTATTCCAGAGCCTACACTATCTACGTTTCAAATTTCATTAAAATCGGTTTAGTAGCTATGGAGATACGGGGCCATCCATTAATTAATTCACACGAATTTCATGATTTCTAGACCCCTCCCCCCCTTGTCACAGCTGGTCACATTTGCGAGACCCCCCTCCCTGTGTGACGTCACATATTTTTTATAATTTTCAGAAATTTTCAAAAAATGTCGATCAAATTTCGGTTTTAATACTTAGATATATTAGATTTTTAAGTGTGACGTCACAAAACTAAGGACCCCTCCTACCCCCTTGTCACACAATGTCACATTTCGTTGCCCCCTCCCCCCCCTTTACGTGTGACGTAATTAATGGATGGACCCTACGTGGTAACAAACATTCACACACACTTTCACATTTATAATACTAGCCTTTGCCCGTGACTTCGTCCGCGCATAATTAAAAAAAAGTAGCCTATGTGCTATTCCAGACTATAATCTATCTCTGTGCCAAATTTCATCCAGATCCGTTCAGCCGTTCTGGCGTGATTGAGTAACAAACATCCATCCATCCATCCATCTAAACTTTCACATTATAATATTAGTAGGCTAGGATGGAATTTTAACCGCGGTCCGACCCGAGTGATGTAAAAAATCTTCTACTTTTGGAGGATCGATAGGCGCAGTGGTTCGAGAGTAGGCCGTCCGACCCACTGCATCGGGTGGTTGCGGGTTCGATTCCCGACAGGAGCAAATTTCGGAAACGACCTTTTCGTAATTTGGTAAAATAATTCAGGTTTCAACCCTGGCTTGCACTTTTACCCCCAAAGTAATAAGAAGTTATAATGGGCTTGCAATGGCTTTACAAAACACATTTGTTGCTATAAATGCCTTTTAAAACTATTGTAAACTGCCTATTTTTGACTCAGCTCGTCATTGGTCACCCTATTGTCATACAAATTCATACAAAATTATCTCCAATTTTTCATATCCATTACGAAATGTCAAAGGGCAATATTAATAGGTTCCTGCTTAGAACATATTGCATTAAAATGGTATTGCAAACGAATATAACCCTTATTAAAAAATACACAACATCCAATTTCATAAAACGACAATATGAAATCAATCTGTAATACATGTTATTCCATTTCTAACTGTATGTTGTTAGTGGTAGAGTTGAAAACGTGTTTCACGTTTAAATAGATAAATTTTGTATGGAATTGAGGAAATTGTTTGTTCTGATACTGTGTGATGGAGATTGTGACTTGTGCTGTTGTGTTAAAGTTGGATTTGGATTGATGTTTGCTCACAATACAGGATTGCTGACTGGTCACGCCCCTTTTAGGGATAGGGTGTTCATGAATTTATTATTTTTATAATCTTTCCTTTTTTACTAGTTTTTACTCGCGGCTTTGCTCGCTTGTTTTTTTTTTGCGGAAAAATTGAATAAATCAAAAATATGCTTTTTGAACTAAAAAAAAATATAATCTTTCTCTTTCTATGCAATGGAGGTAGCCTGAAAGAAATAACTATCATAGTACCCTTTATTTGTAAGGGCCTTTCAGACAATCAGATCATCGCCGATTAAGGGTGGAGTTCACCAACACTCTAATGTACCGTTAAAGTAGTAAGCAAATACAAATACAAATTGTTTATTGCATAATTGTGGTAATACAATTATTGTGGTCTTAAAAAGTATAGGAACTACACAAGACTGACTGACTGACAGACTGTTACCAGTTCATCAAACAATTGGTTAACTGCTTTAACTGTCCGTTAGTGTGTAGTGAGCACATAGCCTACAATCAGTAATTTTTATGACTTGTTTTGCAATGGACGATAATGGCCAAGGCTATAGTCTGATTTTTAATTAGACGAAGCCAACTGACAGCTGAAAATGTCACTGTTCTATGAATTTGAACCTTATTTGTTCTATTTATATTGAAAAGTGACATAAGCACCTGTCAGCCCACTTCGTCTAATTAAAAATCAGACTATAGACGCTTCAAGTCGCTACTTGTAAGTTGTATACTTGACAACTTGCTTCGTGTAGACCACGCATTAATTATAAATAATAGAGTCCAGGGGGCTTACCATGACCTCTTATCGCGATTCAATTATAGGAACGTTTTAACGTTTCAGCGACTTTTTGTGCAATGACGTACCTTATTGTCATGACAATAAGAAACGTCATTGCACAAATGGCCGCTGAAACGTTAAAACAAACTGCTATAAGAGGTGGTGGTAGGGCCCCAGGTGTACAATAAAAGACAATAAATATTCATCACACATCGTTTAATTTATTAATAATTTGACGTTGTCTACGCAGGTATTATTGCTTTTATTATTAAATTTATTATACATTAAATTATACTTCATACATAGGTACTTATTTTCTAATATGATTTAGTGGAGTTTGACTGAGATTTTATCTTATTTCAAGTAGTTTTGTTGCTTTATAAGTTGCCTTCTTTTCATGAGCAGATAACGTAAAATACATTTTACTATTATAGGTAATATTGACTAAAAGTATACATATTGTAAATGCAAATAATTATTGGTACATCCTTATCTTATGCATATTAAAAGAAATACGAATGGCCGGCGCACATAGAGCACGGCATTTGATTTTTTATCAATCGAATTTAATACTTATCCAATCGAAATAAGGTATATATTTCAATGCTCTGTGATCGACCTCGGAGCATCGCGGAGCATTTTCTCGGTGCACCCGCTGGAGCACCTTATTTCGATTGGATAAGTATTAAATTCAATTGATAAAAAATAAAAAGCCATGCCGTGCCGTGCTCTATAGGTGCCGGCCATAATAATGTCTCCTAGTTGTTTGAAGTAAAAAAAGAATTTTACTATTTTTATTATCAAGTCTCCATTTTTTTTCGTAATAAAAACAGAAACAACAACATCAAATCGTCGCGATTAGATTTAGGTAAATTGTTGACATATTTTTTTTTTAGAAAAACATAATTGTTAAAAAAAACGACATTTAAAAATATACAAATGTTGGGGCAATTGTGGACATTATACTACTATTTATTTTTATTATAAAACTATCCCCCAATTTTAAAGAAACTTATGATGAACTTACACTAGCATTACAAATCACTTTTGCCCCCAGAAATGCTTTGTAAGACCATTGTAAACTGGCTAAAAATCTCTACAAGGCGGTATGGCCCTCATTAATAAGTACAACTCTAAGTTGAGATCGATCTTATAATGCAGTTTTGACGTTTGATGTATGGAACATCTGTAAAAAACTGCATCTTAAGTTCGATGCTCAATCTTGAGATCGATTTATTCATACTATGTATGTCAATACAAACTCCAACAAATCTACACAAAACAAACAAACCAAATTAACTGGGCCTGCTATTATGATAATGTCTCAGGTTCGCAGAACCCATGGTCGCCAGCCTCGACATTGACGCATCATAAATAGTGTTGCGATTAATCGAATGAATCGAATCCGGGCGATCGATTCTCTCGATTTTCGATGCGCTAAGAAACGCCGATGTTTGGGACTGCAGCAAACTGCCTGGTAAGGGCTGGGTCCTTTCTAATCGATATTGTAAGTTCTGTTTCTCCATCTGGTGGTGTTGTGTGCGGATCGCGAATCGATTCACGTGGACAGGGATGGGGACTACAATTTTGGTCCCGGATCCTTTGGGTCCCGAGTGGCTGCCGGACGCGAGTCCCGCTTTCACCCGTTTCCATTTCGCTCGGCGGTTTTGGAACCATATTTTGACCTGGGGAAGAATGGATTATTAATATTATGGCCGTACTTCCGGGGTAGATTATTTGACGCGCTTCCGGGATAAAAACATTGGTGTGTTTTATCCCTAGGCCTCATTTGCACTTGACTGCAGCTTAATACGGGCTGGCTCGAGCGGGGTAATACCACCCTCTCACAGAAGATCAGTGTAAAGTAGCTGTTACAGCTGCTATTCGTACGATGAGTGAGAGAGCCGGAAGTTCTTTGGAATATTAAGCCCAATCGTCCACGGCACTACTTAAAAGTAACTGGTTCCTAATTTAAATTACTAATTCGTTGCTAGAATTTAATAGGAATAGTACTAGTATTTATATGGTGGCTCGTACACGACGATACTCAAAATAAAATAGTTAGTAACTGGTAACTAATTAGTAATTAGCAGTGCGCGACTCGACATGCTGATGGCCTACTCTGTTTCAAACGAAAACGAAATTTCGGACGAAATTCGCGTATTTCCTACTACGTTTCTCATTGATTCCGACATTTCTTACGAACGAAATTTGTTTGACGTTTAGATTCGACGACGACGAAGACGCTGGTCGTGTAAAGATTAGTTTCGAGAAACTTTTCTACATCGCGTACTTTAGTGATAGTGTTTTTTTTTTTTTTGTAAAGTTGCGTTCCTTTTGATCAGCATGGAGGACGAGACACGCGCAAGGCAAGACACGCTACATTTTTTTAGGACTGAAGTGGCAAACAACCCTACGCCTGATGTTAAGCAGTTACCGTAGCCTATAGATGCTTGCAATACCGAAGGCATTGCTCGCACTATGCCGACCTGAAGGGGAGTGGGACGGATGGAGGGGAAAGGGGGAGTGTTGGGCTTCCAGCCCTCTCACTCATCGTACGAATCGCAGCTGTAAAAGCGGCTTTACGCCGATCTTCTGTGAGAGGGTGGTACTAACCCGGTCGACCCGCCTGATATGAGCTACCGTCAATTGGCTACAGCTTGGCTCTACCACCTTGCTTAGTTTGGGATCCGGTAGCCGTGTGTAAAAGAATGTCCCAGGATATTTATTACTACCGTTTGGTTCTGACTATCTGGTGAAACGTGGGCTTTGAGTTGGTTAATACCTCCACAATGTGGTGGTGTATGGCCACTCAAGCTTCTGACTACCCCCGAATGGGGATAAAAGTCGTGACGTTACATATTTTTTTTTACATTTATTATTATTATTAGCCCCTCTGTTCCGTTACTTTTGAGTAGCACCGTGGATGATTAGGCCACGCTATTCTTGGCGAAGCTAGAAGCTATAATCTTCATGCCTACCTGAACTTCGCTAAGCTTGAGTGCTGACGCGATCTGTGACCTCTCGGTGAGGCTGAGGTACTTCTTGGCGTGGAACTCCCTCTCCAGCTCGAGGAGCTGTTCCGATGTGAAGGCGGTGCGGCGGCGGCGCGCCTTGCTCTCGCGGGACTGGTCTGCTGGGTCCTCAGGGTCGGCTTCTGAGTCGTTACCTGGTAGGAAACAATGATATGATAGAATACTAATTTACCAAGCCAACTAGGCCCTCGGGTATAAAAAATCAAATGATAATAAGTCAATGATTCCGCGGTCCTTCCACAACGTAGTGGGCCTGGGTCAATGCCTGGGCACTGCTGTGGCAGTAGCTCCCACTGCGTGGTGGACGGATCGCGGAATCATTGACTCATTATCATTTGATATTTATACCCGAGTGCCTAGTTGGCTTGTTTGGGTAGTAGGAGGTATTCAGAAAATAACCTAGCGCTAACGCTAAAAAAACATAAAAATATCAACGTGCCAAGTGCGTGTCGGACTCGCAAAGGGATCCGTATACCACCGTATACATTTTATTTCATTTTTAGTATTTGTTGTAGCGGCAACAGAAATACACATTCTGTGAAAATGTCAACTCTCTACCTATTACGGTCTGTGAGATACAGCTCGCTGACAGACGGACGGACAACAGAGGCTTAGTAATAGGGTTCCGTTGGCTGGCACCCTTTGGGTATGGAATCCTAAAAAGTATGTAATAAGGTGTATTTTCTTGTTTATTTTTGTCTATAAAGTAATATACTTACAATAAAGAACTAAGTAGGTAGATACCTAAGTTTAAAAGATAATTGCCTAACCTCCGAATATTGGTTTAATTTTGCAGCATTAACAACATAATCACACAAAGATCAGTATCATTAATAGCTACATTAAAAGCTCTATTAATCTCACACAGAATGGCCGAACCACATTAATAAATTCGTCGATAAACTAGCAATAAAATGGCGGCCATTACGATTGCATAAACCGCGGGAAACGGGGAGCCAATGACAAATGATCGTGTTGACAGATCAGGGCGATTAGTTTTTAATAGTTTTATGAGTTCTTTTTTCGAATAGTTGTGTCTGGATTCTTTAACGTCATTAGAGGAGTTAAGGGGGTGATCCATTTGCGAGCAAAACAGTTTTACGGCGGTTTTTTGCACCGCGGACATAGAATTTCAAGCATTCACAAAGAGCCAGCGAGCAAATCCGCCGGTTTTAAAGTCCGCAGAGTTTTAGGTGCTCCATTGGCGGTTTAGACCATTGGCTCGCGAGTTCGTTGGCGTACCGGCGGTTTTGCTTTTAGGTAACCCCCTTTAGGTACATTAGTGGGAGTGTGTACTAGGCCTGCCCTTAAAAAATTACCGCAAAAATTTTATATAGAACATGGGCCAATGGATTCATCAACAATTTCGTGTGAAGACACCGTTTTGAGCCTTATAGTCCTCAAAAAGGGAACACTCCAAATTCTTAACACAATTCTTTCCATTCCAATCTCAATTCCATCATTGCCCTCTCGGCGTCTCGTCAGTCAGGGTCCTTCGATCAAATGGACGATAAAAAACCCACGCAGCGTCAGCGCCACGCCCGCGGCGTGTCCGGCGCTGGCTAATTTAATGACGCCTCATATTGAAGGGAGTTGGCGTGATTTGTTTTGGGGGTCTTGATTCTTTTAAGCTCATCAGCTTAGCTTGATTTTTTTATTGTGGTTGTCATGCCTCAGGACTAAATAAATTACTGCTTACTCTGTTCTCTGACCGAAAACATGGAAGTTATTTCAGCTGCGTTTCATACGATGAGTGAGAGAGCTGGAACCCCCCCCCCCCTCTTCTCCTGCTTGTACCTCACTACCCTGAAGGGTACCTCACTACCCTGAAGGGTCGGGAACGTAAAATAAATAAATATCGCCAGCCACACACCAACTGTATGGTACTATTTGTACTACTACAACGCTTGTAATATGGCTAACATAAAATGAACTGAGAGCGATCCTAGTGACACCCAGACCAAGGCAAATCAAGATCAGGTCATTTCAGCAATTTTACTCTGGCGGGAATCGAACCCGCAAGCACCCGATACAGTAAACCGAGTGGCCTACGTTCGAACCACTGCGACAAGCAGTCGTCCTGCGAGTGATGCCTTTGCTGCAAGCATCTATAGGCTACGGTACCTGCTTAACATCAGGCGGGCCGTACGCTTGTTTGCCACCTCAGTCATATAAAAAACAAAAATCTTCCATCTCCACGATGATTCAAGTAGCGTCATTAATCGATATCATAATAAGTGTGTACGTGACGTGCCTAAAAAAAAACTATTGTCTATGCTATTAACTCAAGATTTGTGTGCACATTACATCCTCTTTGCCGCCGTTATGGCTGGCCTAACCCTCAACCACATAAAAACAGTAACACCAACCTAATGCAATAACAATTTCCACGAACCGCCATCCATAAACGGATCCCTTTAGCAAATAAATACATTTATTTCTTACGACATATCCAACATAGATTGACAGTTATCGAACGCGCCAAATGAATTGTAAACGTCGACAAAATTACATTTGCGGTTCATACACAATATAACTGACCTTAAAACTACGGTAATAAAGCTCTAAATACCGATAAATGTTGTTTTGTGATCGCATAAAGTTCCCGCCGAACTCGCGATTTGAATTTTAAATATAGAATTTGGAACGCATTCGTAAACGGACCGAGGCGGCGAGTTAAATCGATTGTGAACTCGAATGCAGTTCCATTCGATTCAGATATCGATGCGATAGGGCATCACTAGCGCATGGCGGTCACGTATTATTTTACTTTAAATTTTCACACTGTCTGTTCGCCCGTTTTCCTTGAACGGTGATTGATAAATGGTAGAAATTTGTAATAAATTGTTGAATTTATATTTTGTTTTTCGGTATTTGAACAGGTTTCGCGAAAGGCTAAGGTATTGAAATAAAAAGTTCATATTTATTGCAATTCGTTCCATTTTATTGGTTGGATTGAACTTGGAAACAGAACACAAGACCTGCCTGTTTAATTAAGTACCTATGTATTTAAAAGCCCTTCTGTACCTACTATTAGTAATTTGGACTCTGTAACCAACGAGTAAAGTATAACAGGGGGCTTACCATGACCTCTCATCGCGATTCAATTATAGGAACGTTTTAACGATTCAGCGACTTTTTGTGCAATGACGTACCTTATTGTCATGACAATAAGAAACGTCATTGCACAAATGGCCGCTGAAACGTTAAAACAAAACTGCTATAAGAGGTGGTGGTAAGGCCCCAGGAATGATTATGTATGGTAATCATACCAAAGGGCGTAAGGTATACTCATCTGACAAGCGAAATGATGTACTGTCCGTTCACAGTTATTTTACCTCTGACATTTACCTTATTTATTTATTTTTGAAAAACAGTCTATATTAGGTTTTTATAAGTCATGTGGGCTGTAGAATAAAGCCTAATCTACAGTTCATGGTCTCAAAGGCCAAGTATAAAGGCTGACTTTGCGTTTTACATAAATAAAATGAGGAACGTCAGAGGTAAAATAACTGTGAACGGACAGTAATGTATTGGAGGTGTGATACTCATTATTGGCTCACTATTACCATAAACAGGACATATAAACTAGTGGAAGAAGGAAAGGGAAGCCTTTGCACAGCAGTGGGATGACGCCAGTTGAACAAAAAATTTTTTTTTTTTTTTTCAGTAGTCGGCCGATAAAATTCTAGTAGGTATCCACTAGTCGAATATTTGTACGTAGTGATGGGATGTTCTCGAGAACATTCTCACCCTCGGAAACTTACTCGTGAGAATTTTCGAGAATTTATCTTCTGAAGCATGTTAAACTTGGCATAAACCTCATTAAACATGCAAGTATGGTGGTTTTAATTGTTTTTAAGATTTAAAGTTAGGATAACGTCACGCAAAATATAAGATTCTCAAAAAATCTCACGAGTAACTATTTGTACGCAACTCAAATTTAAGAGCTGATTTAAGATCTTTAAGATAAGAGTACGAGATTTGCTAAATTGCATCTGCCGACGGATTATGCATAAGATCACGACCTCATTCGCTGAAGGGGTAGAAGAGGTGCACAGCATTTTTGTCTTATAAATAGGCGATCCTATGGCCATTCATATACCGGACAGACTCCTCAATGTGAAGAGATAGCGATTTGCACACCTCTACCAGAAACAATCAAGTGCTCCTATTTTTAAACAAGCACGGAATGATAAAAACCTCATTAGTACAAACAGTGGGAGCGGGAAATGATGTTAGATAAAAAAAAAACAAAAAAAAGTGACAGCTGTCATTAGAAATTCGCGGCAAAATCACACCGTTCGGATACACGCTCCATACATCGATTTCACGGTACAGATGCCATCGAGTGCCGTGAAATGGATCTGTTTGAAACGTCAAGCGGCCGTCGCTAATTGGATATTTGTTGTATTCAACAACCGTTGTTGGGGACGGGAGTCAATTGACGTTCCTATTTATCGGATGACAAATGACTACGATTATAAATCTAACAATGTTGAAGAGGCCGGTATTATTAAATAAAACTAAATTCTGAGAGTGAATCTAGGTATGCTCTAAGAATGTTATTAAGTAGGTATGTACCAGATTTGTTTAGGACTAGATAAAGTCTGCCCCATACTCCCCACCTTTGTCACTCCTGTAAGACAGGGTCGACAGTGATGTCCTAAGAAGGTGCCAAGGTTTGACCCTCGACGAGTCCCGGGGTACAGCTAAATTGTTGCACAGAAGGAATAGGAGTTTGAATTAGAATAAATGTACTTAAAATATGAAGATCGCTAGACTAGCACACTCAAACTAAGAAAAGCGTTTAATAAAAACCTACCTACTGTAATTATATCTGGGGTTGAAATCCTAGTGAAAAACTACGAAAACTACGAAAAGACTTTGGTGGGGGCATTTTTCAGACCGAAACCTTATTTAAATTCATATTATAAGATCGATTAGATGTCTAGTTTCAAAATGGCGAAAATCTTAAGGTTAATGGATATTTGCCTGAATGTTATATCTGGATGATATTGTGTTAGTCAACATAAAATTCTTGTTTAATTGGTTTTCCGTTTCCTGCAAAACTTTTCCTGGGTTGGTTATCAGTTACCAGTCTTTATTTGGCTGATTACTAATATGTTCAACGACTGCCATATAAGACGCGATCAGGGGAAATATGGACGGAGGGTTATACCATAAATTTATCATACATTTTCAGGCTTGACCATCCTTATGACAGTGGATCACTAACAGACGGGAGGAACCATTTACGAGTAAAACAACACATTTTCAATGAAAACCTTCTGAAATCAGGAAAAAGGTTTGTATACTCCTTATTCTGACAGAGAAAGATTTTAGTACATTTCAGAATGACACCCGCGAACGAATCACGGAGTAAGTACAGTCCGTTCACAGTTATTTTACCTTATTAATTTATTTTTGAAAAACGTAGTTAATATTAGGTTTTTATAAGTCATGTAGACTGTAGAATAAAGCCTAATCTACAGTTTATGGTCTCAAAGGCCAAGTTTAAAGGCTGACTTTGCGTTTTACAAAAATTAAATGAGGAACTTCAGAGGTAAAAAACTGTGAACGGCCTATAGTACAGATATTTAATTCAACGATCCATCCAAATTTGGACCTAGATATAAACCATAGACCAGATAAACGGATTTTATTTGTTTTTGAGGCTCGGCTCATCATCGGATGATTGTGGTTTTGGTTTCCGTCGGGGCCAAATTCAGAAATGGTATATTTAAAATTTGCCTAATTTGAATGTTATTGGGATCGTCCCCAGTCCATTGTACTGTAGGTATACAAGCGGCGCTTAGTTTAGGACCATACATACAGTTCTTATTTGTCTGACGGTCTTTACATTATTTATCTACGTATTTTATTTTCTTTAATAGCAAATTGAACTGAGCGTATCAGTGCCGTACTACGTATCGCCGTCGGTCCGCGTCTGACTCTCACCGGTCGTGTCGGAGCCGTATCATCGGACTATGAGAGTGAGGGAAGAGAGAATACACATGCGCTTGCGCACACACGCACTGTACTATAATATCTCCTGCGCTGGCTAGTCTCCGTTGAGACTGCCCGCCGTAGCTGGAATTTGATCAGGAGTCAGGATTATTATTACACAAACCTTGGTTATTCTCCTCTCCGCCGTCACTCTCTGCTTCACTCCCAACACTGACTGGACTCTCTCTCTTCTCTTCTCTGCTCTCAGGAGGAGCTGGTACATTCCCCAGCATCCTACTCAACCACGGCTCCGAATATCCGAGCAAGAATGGGAATCCGTTTTGTTGCAAAAAGGGCGCGTAGTAACGCATTCTCTCCAATCCGTTCTCGTCTTCTTCGGAGTTTCTGGAGTTTTCCGATGTTTCAATGTCGATTTCCGGTGATTTCCGATCTGTGCCGATGAGTGATTCGATCGTGAATGGCCGCGGGGTCTTTTTCTGTTGAGTCTGCGTCTCGCGAATTTCGGATTCCATTTTGGATTTCACTGAATTCTGTCACTTGTTTTTTAGGCACTGCAAGGTTGGCACATGTTAAGAGTTAGATTTTCAAAAAAGTTCACAATTTAAAAAAGTTAAATTATTATATTTCTCACGTAACGCATTAAACTTAGGGTTGTCGTTTTAAATTTAAATGTTCTAGGTATGTATTGTAATTAACAGGAACAGACTAATTTGAAATAACTAATAATACCTACAGTAATCAGATATTTTTCTAATTACATGGTCCATTCATACATTCAAATTATTTACAAAATATCACTCGATAATTCAAATGTTCACAGTTCATAAACACATTGTTATAAAATCACAGTTCCAAATTTGAATTTCGAACGTTGTTCCAGACACGTCCGTCAGCCGCGACGGTCGCGCGCTCACTCGCCCGCCACGCCCACACACGGGGTGTAGTCAAAATGTTATTTTATTAATAACATTTAGCCAAGCAAATGTAGCCTTTATCGCTTACACAATAATAGCACTGTCATTAGCGGGCTGTTACACGGATTAACAAGCCTATTATCATTGTTATACATCTCAAATATAACCTCTATTTTTGGAGTCATAAAACTCATTTTGACTAACCACGTTACTTTCAAACAAAAGACCGTTTACCAATTGAAATCAAAACATGACTACTAAAAGATAAAGTTGAAATTCGTATAACTCAGCGTATAAATAAAACCTTCTGTGTTCGAATTTCAAATGATTAAGAGCACTTTTATGTGACGTTGGAAAGAGATGACGATATATTGTTTGGTGGGTGAGAGAGAGCTGGGTATAGTGATATTTGTGGAGGCAGTGTGCAGTAGTAATTGGTGATCAGAATGTTTTGCCAGTGTCAGCGGTTTGCACGAATTTATCGCTTAGTGCCTCGTTTAGAATGGACAGTAACGACTTGCTTCGCTTTTTTATTTTATTTTTTTTGTCTTTTTTTTAGCGCCGTGGCCGAATGGCTCTAGTCCCACCTATTTCTTGGATAATATCTCTAAAGATACCGTTGAAATAAACATTTTGCTAAGTAACTAAGGTCATTTTAGATATAAAACCAGCACGTAGATAATATAAATCAGACCGATAGCTGAATTGTGGACTGATAAAAAGCAGATAAGCAATCTGTTGGATCGATTGATTAATTGCTCTTCGGTATTTGTTGGCTGGTTACGTTAAACTGTGCATAATAATAGAAATCACAAATAAAAATACAAGTACATTTACGTATTTTTTTGCAGTTTTCACATCTTAGATATCTTCATCTACATACAGGCGTCTGCCTAGTTTGAGACTCACCAAACTCGAGGATTAGAACAGCTGTAACCTATTGATAAATAAACTTATTAAACTTATCTCAGACTGCAGTCAAGTTCGCTATTAGAACTGAAATTTGTTTCAGACAACTGCAAAGTCTAGGCTTTCAATATTTTGTCACCTGAAGTCTTTCTTTTGCACTACCACATGGGGTTCTTCAAAGGGCATGTGTAGGCACAATTCTCTAAAAAGGACCGCGTCTGATTAAGTAGCAGAAGTCCTGAAAGCCGGCTACCTACTACTTGTCATCAGGTGGACGGGTAGACCGTCAGTCGTGTGCCTTCCTAGACGAAAAATAAACTTACAATCTTCCATTTATAAAATAACCAGCCCCCCAAGACAAGTGGCTGACGTCTACAAGCGTTCCTCCAAATCGCTACGCTTCATGTATGGAAATGACATAAGTCACGTGATCTACATAGCGACTTGTAATGTCATTTCCATACATTGTGAAGTCTATTCTATTCTATTCGATTAGCGTTCATGCCACTTGTCTAGGGGGGCAGTGCCTCGAGTCTCTTAACAATTGTCCATTGCGAAACTACTGGTTTCTAATATTATCTTCGTGAATTCTTCAGTAGGTATAATCCTAAATTCTTGGCGGGCGACATGTGACTGGCCATCTGTTAACTTTTTACGTACCTTCCCTCCAAAGCACGGAGACGCTCTAAATGATGCTAAATAGCCTATCTCTAACTGACCTTTCCGACCGTTTACCGATCAAAGAATGCAGCTGGCTACTAAGCAAGTTGTCAAGTTAGTAGGTACTGCACTACACAAGCACGTCTGAAGCCAGCACCACTCGCCCAGCTATCATTAGGGAGCAATTTGTCCCCTCCCCCCATCACTTAGCGCCGTACCCCCCCACAAATTGATTGTGTCTCCAACCGCTGATGTCCGCTAGCAACATTATTTATGGAGTAGGGTGTAATATGTAGCTTGTATGATGGGTAACCTTAAGAGCTATTAAGGATATCGACAGACTATATTCGGAAAATGAGTGTGTTAAACAGCTAGCAGCATTTTTTTACTTTGGGAAATGTTCAGTTTTGACATAGTCTGAAAACGAATTGTAGAAAATAAAGTCAGTTATGAGTTCTTTACTACATAGAATATACCTAGATATGTATCAAATACCGAATAAATAAAAACAATACTTATCTTAGTACGCCTACTCTACTTTAGGTACTTACTTCCTCATAGTAGCAAAATCCCAAAAGACTAACCGCCTTTAAAGATATTTTTAGACAGTTTACAATGGTTTTACAAAGCATTTTTAGTACCTTACAAGTCATTTGTAATGCCATTGTAAGTCCATCATAACTTTCTATGAATTTTGGGGTAAATTTTATTGATAGAGTTTGAGTCACCATTTGAGTCCTTCATTCACATATTTTTTTACTAAAAATGATTTTTGCAATTCCTTTTAGTATACCTATTTTACTGTTTCTCAGTTAGAATATGTTTAAATAGCAATATAAAACCAGTCTATAAAACATTATCGACCCTATCATCAAGTGAGTCACAAACTGACAAGACCACTGCATCCGTATATTATATCATTTATATCTGAACGAACGATCCATTGTCACAAATTTACGATCGCCGTACGAATTCATGGCGCGTAGACATTTGGCAAGCTAATTTGGTCTCTATGTGGGAACTTGACACGAGACTAGACTTTAATTGTCACCTAAACTATGAGGAAGAACGTATTAAAGGTATTTCAAATGGCGTTTCTGGGTACATCATTAATATACCTACGTCTACCTATAGGTAGTTTTTTTTCTTAGTATATGTGAATGTAAAATGTAACGTCACGACTTTTATCCCCATTCGGGGGTAGTCAGAGGCTTGAGTGGCCATACACCACTACATTGTGGAGGTATTAACCAACTCAAAGCCCACGTTTCACCAGATAGTCAGAACCCAACGTGAAAGGTGGTGAACCTTGTCGCCGTGTATACAGGAACTGACTATTACCTAATCCCGAGGGATAGGTAGGTTTCCTCACGATGTTTTCCCTCACCGTCAGCGAACTGTAAATTATTGTTAATTATTATTAATTGTTTTCTTAGTATAAAACTTATTATTTTTCGTGTTAAGTAAATTTACGGTTTTTAAACGGAAACCTTCAGAATTTAACATTGAATCAAAGGCAAGGAAGGTTTCAATTCTAAATTAATTTATATCGCTGCTAAACGTTATTTATAAACATTTGTAAATGGAAACAAAATTACCTAAAACCATTCTTTTGATGGCCTACGGACGTTCTCGCCTCAAAATAAAACAATTAGTAGTAGGAATTTACCAGGGATCCTATAGGTATTCAAGTTTAAAAATATAATGTTTCCCGGGCACACGTCCAAGCAGCTCTGATAAAAGAACGAAAATGAGCATAAATACTCCAAGCAACAAACATCAAAAGCGTAACTCAAATTAATCGAATAAAAACAATTCTAAACGATATCACACAAATTATATTACCAAGCATTAATCCGAATCCGTAACGCGCCGTTACCGCGCCCTAAACATAAATCAACAATAATATAATAATACTTATTCATAACAAAGTTAATATGGCCATAAAATTAAATATTAAAACACGCTGTATACTCAACGGACCGAGCAAATTGCTTTTATAATCAAATTATATCGCGCTCCCTCTAAATCCTATACAAAAGAAGGAGATAGATACACGTTTTCTGTTGTGTTTGCAAGCGTTGTCCTGTAAGTAATGAGCGCCGTCACGCCCCGCAATCAAATCCGTGCGTTCTGATTGGTCGTTTAATAGGGTTCGAAGTTTGAAATGAGTCGTTTTTTTGGCGCGTAATTTTCGTTCATTAGCGCGCGGTAATGATGCGTTCAGCCGACGGCAATATTTTTAATCTTGTTTTATTTTTATTTTGTCGCATGTATTATGGAAATACACATGATAGGTAGTTAAAATTAATTTAAGATAATTTAGCGTCTATACGTATTGTATTTTCGGCTTCATTGGCTTTTGTTTTTTTTATTAACTAAGTAGGTATTATTGCAATAATGCGAGCAAAGCTTTGAAATAAAATCATTTGTCACAAAATATGGTCAATCTTGAATCAAATTAAATTAGGTACCTACCTACAGCAAAAAGGTCGGCGCTGCGTCTACTCCCCTTAAGTTGCAGATGTCCTGGGCGGCGGCTTCCACTTACCATCAGGTGGACCGTCTGCCAGTGTGCCATCCTTGGATATATAAAAAAAAACAAAAAAACAACGATATTTTCGTAGACCTACTTTAAAAAAAAAATATTATAACTTTCTACTCTAGGGAGGTACCTAACTACTCACTACCTACCTTCACTAGCCCCCAAATTTAAAGAAAGTTATGATGTACTTATACTGGCTTTACAAATCACTTTTGCACTTTTGTTCCTAAAAGTGCTTTGTAGAAAACTATAAATTTGACGGTGTAATTTTATGTTTAACCATTTTAATGCAATCATGTCTAACATGAATATCTACTTCCCCACTTCAAAAGTGAATTCCCCCGACTATTATAGCATTCAAAATTCAAATATGAATTGCAAATCTCCGCACCCATCTTCACGCTACTCCCAATGGGTGCAAAATCATAATCCATCCGTCACGCGAGTCAAAACGTCACGTTCTGGAGTGCACTCAACGAGCGTGACAAAATTGTGACAGAAAATACAGTCACATAAAAATCTACTTTGATTCTGATGTGAAAAAGTTTATAATTCACTGATACCAGGTTTTTGGAATCATTTTATTGAATTATTTTTGTTTTAAGCGTAAATATTATTTGAAATTGAACTTTAATTCCAACCAATTTAGCTTTTAATAACAATAAAATTTAATTGCTCGATTTAAGTGAAAATAAACTTTTGACGTTTGTGACAGCTGTCAAAAGTTTTGCTTACGACGTAATGTTAAAGTCTATGGTTTTGCTAGCAAAAGGAAAAACCGGCCAAGTGCGTGTCGGACTCGCACAAAAAGGGTTCCGTAGAAAAAACGTTCAAAATATTACGTTTTTTGTACGGGGACCCCCTTTATTTTTACCCGACTACGGCGGAGGGTTATGATTTGGACCGGTATGTATGTATGTATGTATTTATGTATGTATGTGCATCTGTTCCCACCTAACTTCCAAACGACTTGTCGTAATTTTACAAATGAGGTATCGTTAGAAGCGGCTTAATGGCGCGCTGGTTATAGGCTATGTGACGTCACATAAAATTGCATATGGCGCCCTCTAGAGGACATAATGTCATGAACTAAAAAAAAAACATTTTTTAATGAAACCGTGTGGGGTATCAAATGAAAGAACTTGATGAGCACATTTCAAAAATATATATAATGTTACCTATAACTCCAAAATAATTAAATAAAAAGTAAGTTTAAAAACTAAAACCCGACTACTGAAAAATCGCGCTCTAAAAAGTATGAAACAAGAAAATATTCTCATCTAGAGGATAGCCGTGATCCGTGTTCATATGCCATTTGGCCCTAAAGGACCTACACGGACCACGGCTATCCTCTAGATGATAATATTTTCTTGTTTCATACTTTTTAGAGCGCGATTTTTCAGTAGTCGGGTTTTAGTTTTTAAACTTACTTTTTTAAATTTTATTTTATTTTTAGTATTGGTTGTTGTAGCGGTAACAGATGCTGTGAAAATTTCATATCTCTACCTATTACGGTTCGTGAGATACAGCCCGCTGACAGACTGACAGACAGACGGACAGCGGAGGCTTAGTAATAGGGTTCCTTTGGCACCCTTTGGGTACGGAACCCTAAAAAGTAGCGTCCAAATCCCTCACCGACATTCACACTATCACTAGTCCGAAGTTAAGCTATAACCAAATAAACAGCTATTTAATACAAATCTCTTGACGAACTCTCCCTAACCCTCTGTCTCAAGGGACGGGAGAGTCAAGTGGCGTGTAGAGAAGGAAATAAATCTGATCATTGATGTATTTTTTAGTGGATACGGTACCTCCTAACATTGTAATCACTAGACTTGTGCTACACTCACAATTCCACAATCATATTAAAAACATTTTGATGCCTATTTTCACCAGAAGATGAGCCATATTATTGGCAATACCAATAGTTTTCAACATTATTTTCCGTATACGACTGTGTCATACTGTGTCCATGGACTCCGTTTAGTACAGTTTAGTTAGTCACATGTATCCCTCTTTCTTGGAATCTGTCATTCTTGGTATTAATTAACGATACCGATTAGTATTAGTGCGATATCGCACGAGGCAACCATGGTTGCGCCACCAGCGGGTGATTCGATAGCCGACACCGAATTGGTTGCGCTACCAAGCGGACACCAGGTGCGATACCCTCCATACAGCTCTATACATTTTGTTGATGGAGCGACTGGTTGCGCTACCACTGGTGTCCTCGTGCGATATAGCACTTAAACCGCAGATATGGTTTCATTTAACTCTCTCCAACAGCTACTTAAGGAATATTTTTATAAAAAGGACTTTTAAACACTGCACGTGGTGGCACTATCTTTAATTAATACTGATTAGATGATTGATTGACGAAGCACCTCATTACTGCTATGATGATAATTTATTGTCCATAATTAGTGTATTTTTAAACACGTTTACTACGTGAAGGGCCGTGTTCTTCAACACACTAACGAACCGTTAACGCGGTACTGGTGACAGGCGTTTATTGCTCTAACAGTCCATTAGTATTGTTGGTAAACTCCGCCCTAAGTAGAAAATCGATGGCCGCTTTGCGCAGTGGTTTGAGGGTTGGCCGCTCGGCTCACTACATTAGGTGGTCCCGGGTTCGATTCCCGCCAGAGGCAAATTTCGGAAACGGCATTTTAGTAACTTTCCCTGGTCTGGGTGTCACTGGGATCGCCCCCAGTCCATTGTACGTTACCCATAGTACAAGCGTTGCTTAGTTTGGGAATTGTCGAATTAAAAACTTAGTTAACTATTTGTCACATTTTTTGTGACAATAATATAAACAAATACCTATTAAATTTAAGATTTTGTCACAAAAAAATATCTAAGAATCTATGGATCATATTAATTAATGCAACTCAAATTTGAGATCGATCTTAAGATGCAGTTTTGACGTGTAGGTAATGAATGGATCATCTGTCAAAAACAGCGTCTTAAGATCGATCTCAACTTTGAGATACATTTATTAATACGAGCCTGACTTTTCTTCAGTTCATCCACGAAATTCGTCACTTCAACTCAAGTAGCAAACATGAGTCTCCGTTCCGTTCCCCGCGATAAATCTTGTCGTTATTAATTATGCCATTAGTTCAACTCGACCACTGTAAGATGAGCCCTGCGTATTGTGGAAAATTATTTATATTCTCGGACCACCCTCCGACATTTAGATGCACTCTTTGTGGGCCTTTCAATACAGAATACACTGAGTAAGAGTAAGGTCTGTGTCACACAACGATAAAGCGTGCAGTGGGCGAATCAAAGAGAATAATATAAACCACAATTTTTTGTTGTGGTGGTATAGCTGCTGTAGCCAATTGACTGCAGCTCATATAGGTATAAGAGCTGGCTCACAGACGTAGATTTAAACAGATGCCGCAAGTGTATGTACTGAGCGTGCCAAAATGTGCATCAAAGGCAGTGCAATACACTGCCTTTGATGCCGTTTATTCAGTCCACGCTCCACCGCTGTCGGTGCCGGACGTCTTACGACATTTAAAAAATGCCTAGTTGTGCTGAATTGCGCTGTAAAAACTCCACAAGAAAAGTTGACCGAGATAAAAGGCTAAAAGGCTTACAGTAAGTAGGTAGAAAAAAAGTGCCACACTTGGTTTTCATACAAAGCTAGCGACATGCGTCATCTATTTCGATCTATGTCTGTGGGCTGGCTCGACCGGGCTAGTTTCAGCCGCGTTTCGTACGATGAGTGAGAGAGGCAATTACCAAGAAAACACAATTTCTGTCCAAAATAGTTCGTCCTACTATTCAGACTAACAGAAAATAATACTGAAAGCATGTCCGTATTGCCAATACAGCTCATTTTCTGGTGAATAATACGCATCAAAATGCCTCAAGTTGTATGTTGAATTGCGAGTGCGATAACAGGGGGCTTACCACAAGCTCTTATTGCGATTCAATTACAGGAACGTATTAACGTTTCAGCGACTTTTTGTGCAATGACGTACCTTATTGTCATGACAATAAGAAACGTCATTAAAACGTTCCTATAATTGAATCGCAATAAGAGCTTGTGGTAAGCCCCCAGATGTGTGAATTTCGCTGCATGTAGTGGTGTGCTGACAAGTCTAGCGATGGCGATGTTAGAAGATACCATATCCATTAAATAATATATCAATGTGACAGTAGATTTTTTCGTACAGAATACTAGAACTGGTGATGGGATGTTCTCGAGAACATTCTCACCCTCGGAAACTTAATCGTGAAAATTTTCGAGGATTTATCTTCTGAAGCATGTTAAACTTGGCATAAACCTCATTAAACATGCAAGTATGGTGGTTTTAATTGTTTTTAAGATTGAAAGTTAGGATAACGTCACCCAAAATATAAGGTTCTCTAAAATTCTCACGAGTAAGTTTCCGAGTAAGTTTCAGAGGGTGAGAATGTTCTCGAGAACATCCCATCACTAACTAGAACTAACTACATCCGTGGGTGGAAACGCAAAGGAAATACATTATCCATTTCTAAATCGTGTCACAAAATCAATAACATCTCAAACCACAACTCTGTCACAACATTTAAGATCAAAGCTTCCGCCAACAAGGGGGGCTCAAGCAACACTGGTCGGCATAATGGATCGTGTCATTTCGCGACCGCTGCCATTAAAAACCGAACGCGACCGGAAGCCACGCCCCTTCCGCCGAACTGTCATCGTGACAGCGCGCCAAATTAGCGGAGGACACAGATTAAAAACTCGAAACGCGAACAGAATCTTGCTCGTATTAATAAATGCATCTTAAAGTTGAGATCGATCTTAAGATGCTGTTTCTGATGTTCCATACATTAAACGTCAAAACTACATTAAGATCGATCTCAACTTTGAGATACATTTGTTAAAACGAGCCGAGTATATTGTTTATGAAAAACCGCTCGTGGCGAAAAAATATTGTTTTAATTTTAAATTGAAAACAACATAAATAATAATTCTACCGATAAATTCAATGTTGCTTAGTTGATAATTTACAAAACACATAAGGGGAGGTCACAAATTATAGTTTGTTTGTGAACAATTTGTGAATTATCGAATAAATATTGATTGGTTGTTACTGGTCTCAAGCCAATGTTTGTGACCAATATTGGCGATTGTACTAGGGTAGTACTTTAAAACACACAAAAATAATATTATGGTTAGGTATAGATAAAATGCCTAAGTAGGTATAATGATTAGGTACTTTTTATATAAAACAACGGGATGCACTCCGGGAGTGCCGGCAAAAGTGAAAACTTGAACATTAACGTTGTGCATTATTAAATATTTTGGAATGGTTAGGGAATAATTTCGCACGAATTGCTTTATTTATCAGTATAAAAGTACTATCATTTATGTGGTTAAATACAATATTCATTTTTTTGCCCTATCGTACACAAACATGACAATTGATATGTAGTACAAACACACCCGCACACTCCGTCTTATGAATTTTCGATCAGGTCACGTGTTCTGACGCGATTTTAACATTATTTACCCATCCCGTCTTACGAATTTTCGATCAGGTCAAGTGCATCTTACGAATTTTCGATCAGGTCACGTGTCTTGACGCGAGTTTAACATTTTTTACCCATCCCAAGAAAAGTGCACAACGGCGCTAAAGAAGTATTCACTTTTAAAAAAATCGCTAGACATACACACCAACTGTATGGTTCCGAAGTAAGCAACGCTTGTGCTTGTGTGTGTGTGACGGGCCCGTTAGCGTAGTTGGCGTGGAGGCGCCATTCACGCTGCAGGTCGTAGGTTCGATTCCTACCCAGGACATGCATTTGTGTGCATGAACATGTCTGTATGTCCGGAGTCTGGGTGTATATGTATATTAAGTATGTATTTACAAATAAAAAAGTAGTATATGTAGTAATATCAGTTATCTGGTTTCCATAGTACAAGCTCTGCTTAGTTTGGGATCAGGTAACCGTGTGTACAAAAATGTCCCAGGATATTATTTTTATTATTATTATTACTACAATGGGCTGGGGGCGATCCCAGTTACATCCCTACCACGGCAAATTACGAAAAGTCCGATTCCGAAAATGCGAGCGATGCCTGTGCTATTGCAAGCGACTATAGGCTACGCATCAGGCGGTCTATACCCTTGTTTGCCATCTTAGTCCTAGTATCCATATACATTTTTAATTTTAATCTTGATTATTCATATTAATTATTTTATATTATTGACATTATCAGCTATCTTTTGACATTTACGTTTCAATTTGACATTTCTAGTTTATTATCACATTTACTATCATTATTATTATTTGATTAGGTAGGCAGGCAAAAATTGTACGCCGTATAGGCAATTCATAGAGAGCTAAATATTTTAAGTAATCATGTTCACCTCTGTACTTACCTATGATACACAATAAATTAAATTGAATTGAATTGAATTATAAATAAAAAACATTATTGGCGCCCAATAGGTTGGTCCAACATTGGCCGAAAACAGCCATAAGTGGTAATTGATGGGTGCGCGGATACCTGCTCATTTGCGCGATGCCTGTAATTTGTGGCTACTAAATGACGAGGGGAGCATTGATGTTTGTTTTAAAATGTAGAGTGGACGAAATTTGATGATGATAGGATAACAATGGACGCTACTTGAATAACGGGCCCGTTAGCGTGGTTGGCGCGGAGGCGACTTTCACGCTGCAGGTCGTAGGTTCGATTCCTACCCGGGACATGCATTTGTGTGCATGAACATGTCTGTATGTCCGGAGTCTGGGTGTATATGTATATTAAGTATGTATTTACAAATAAAAAAGTAGTATATGTAGTAATATCAGTTATCTGGTTTCCATAGTACAAGCTCTGCTTAGTTTGGGATCAGGTAGCCGTGTGTAAAAATGTCCCAGGATATTATATTACTTGAATACAGTTTTTTTATGGGACTGACAAACAAGCGTAATGCCGGCCCGATGCTAGAGGCATTGCTCGTGCCAACCTGGAAGGGAGCGGGACGGAGGGAGGGATGGGGGAGGTGTTGGGCTACCGGCTCTCTCACTCATTGTACGAAACGCAACTTAAAAGCATTCTGATGAGTGTTATTCACCAGTAGATGAGCCGTGTTGGCAATACCGACAATTCAACAATATTTTCCGCGGACGACTGAGTCGTACCCCAGTACTATCTATTCTGTGGTCGTACTGTGTTCTTGGGCTCCGTTTAGTAGCTCCCTTTTTCTTGGTAATGTATTTGCTGCTATCGCTTTTTACGTTTAAATTATTATCAGTAGTCAGAAGCGACTGTAGCCTAGGGGTGAACAGGTTGGGCTATCAATCAGAAGGTCCCAGGTTCGATCCCCGGTAGGGCATGCACCAATGGATGAATTTTCATCTATGTGCATAATTTACAGTTCGCTGACGGTGAGGGAAAACATCGTGAGGAAACCTACTTATCCCTCGGGATTAGGTAATGGTCAGTTCCTGTATACACGGCGATAAGGTTCACCACCTGTCACGTTGGGTTCTGACTATCTGGTGAAACGTGGGCTTTGAGTTGGTTAATACCTCCTCAATGTGGTGGTGTATGGCCACTCAAGTCTCTGACTACCCCCGAATGGGGATAAAAAAGTCGTGACGTTATATATATATATATTTTATTATTATCAGTCACCTTCTATACTAATATGGCCGGCGCACACTGGGGACGACAGGGGAGGGCATTTAAAATTATTATCAATCGAATTTAATACTTATTCAATCAATAAGGTATATATTTCAACGCTCGGTGATCGACCCTGGAGCATCTCGGAGCAGTTTTCTCGGTGCACCGAAGAGCACGCTGGAGCACCTTATTTCGATTGGATAAATAATAAATTCGATTGATAAAAATTAAAATGCCCTCCCTTGCCGTCCCCAGTGTGCGCCGGCCAATATTGTTACGTCTGTGGCAGGATAACTATTAATAAATTATTAATTCGTTAATTAATAGTTCCGTCGCAAGCTTAACCATCAATTTAGGGTTCAACAAACATTAATTATTTCAACTTTGTACTGCAAGCTTGACGACTCGACGACCGCTTGGCGCAGTGGTTCGAGCGTCGGTCGCTCGGCTCACAGCATCGAGTGGTTGCGGGTTCGATTCTCGCTACAGGCAAATTTCGGAAACGGCCTTTTCGTAATTTGCCCTGAGGGCCTACTCTGTTTCAAACGAAAACGAAATTTCGGACGAAATTCGCGTATTTCCTACTACGTTTCTCATTGATTCCGACATTTCTTACGAACGAAAATTGTTTGACGTTTAGATTCGACGACGACGAAGACGTCAAACAATTTTCGTTCGTATGAAATGTCGGAATCAATGAGAAATGTATAAATATATGATATATGATATAATAATGATATTTCGTTTTCGTTCGTAAAAGAGTAGGCCCTCTGGTCTGGGTGTCACTGGGATCCACCCCAGTCCGTTGTACAGTACCCATAGTAGAAGCGTTGCTTAGTTTGGGACCATACAGTTGGTGTGGAAGTCTGGCGATATTTTGTTACAACTCGCCCATTTAGACAAGTCGCTTCGTCTATCAGCGTTTCTACTAATCGCTACGCTTCATGTATGGAAATGACATAAGTCACGTACGTGATCTACTTATCTACATTTTAATGTCATTCCCATGGACTGTGGTCATTTCCATACATTACAGCGTGGCGTTTTGTAGAAACGCTTGTAGAACGCTATTTGTTTAGGGGGGCTAGTCGGAATAATATCTTACTTTAGGCCCAGATCAAATTACGAAAAGACCAATACTAAATTTAGCGGCGACAGGAATCGAAACTGTGAACCTTCGATGTTGGTAGTTGGTCAAAACGGTGCCCTGTGGACGGAATCCCCCCAGTCTTAAGAGGGAGTGTCTAACAGAGTCAGGGCCGGATTTAGAGGTCTGGAGGCCCTGGGGCAACAAAAAAGTCTCTAATTATTTTCCAAATAAAATGAACAATTTTTTCAGTCGAGTTTTTCAATAAATAATTTATTGTGAAACCAAGTGAATTTTTAGAACAACGCACAATCAATATATTAAAAAAAATAAAAAATATATCTGAAATTAAATTTAAGCGTTAACGAACGGAACCTTCCAAGCTTTTTTCGCTGAAATCCAGTTCCTGAAGTAAATCACTTCACTTTTAAATACCTTTAATGCTCAGGAGAGATAGCTTTGATAGAGATTTTGCTTTTCTTTTTTATAATTTACGTTTTTGATAATTTTATGACAGTTGTTTTTTTTTTCGGAGTCTATTGTGGGGGCCCCTCGTTTGTGGAGGCCCGGGACAGTTGGCCCGAATGCCCTCCTCTAAATCCGGCCCTGAACAGAGTAATCAGTTACAAAAATAATCAGTCATTACTAAACAATAGATTCCATCAAACTAACGAATTGTTTAGAAATAATCGATCAAAATTATCAAAACAACAGCGCTAATAAAATAATGCTAGGGTGTTGTTTAGGGGTGAGGGGTGAACATGTAATATCAAGTTATGGATACTTTGTACTTGATATTTATGAATTTGATATTAATAAGTGGGAATTTTGTTGATAATTAAACGACTCACGCTATTTTTTTATGTGTTTATATTATTGCTGCCTAGATAACAAGCGTACGGCTCGCCTGATGTTAAGCAGTTACCGTAGCCTATAGATGCTTGCAATACCAAAGGCATCGCTCGCACGTTGCTGACTTAAGGGGAAGTGGGGCAGAAGGATGGGGGTTGGGCTTCCGGCTCTCTCACTCATCGTACGAAACGCAGCTGTAATAGCTACTTTACGCCGATCTTCTGTGAGAGGGTGGTAGTCCGGTCGAGTTAGCCTGTATATGAGCTGTAGACAATTGGCTACAGCTTGGTTCTACCACCAATCAGACGGAATATATGGACTCATTGTAAGAGCCTTCTTGAGTCCTATTACGATCCGTTTCGTTCGGGCTTCGAATTTAGAATTTTGACCTAAGACATTACCAAGAAAAAGGGATAGATACCTACATGTGACTGTCCAAAATAGTATGACACAGTACGACTCAGTCGTTCGCGGCAAATAATGTTGGAGCATGTCGGTAGCCAGTACAGCTCATCTTCTGATGAATAACACGCATCAAAATGCCTTTTAATTTGATTGTCGAATTGCGAGTGCGATACACACAAATGTATGAATTTAGCTATCTTAGGGCCTCCGCAGACTTGCTACTTTTAGCATCAGCGATCGGCGATTTTGCGACTGCATCGATGCTGCATCGCGTTTTGGCGACTCTCTGCGTTCGATCGCAGTATCAAAGTCGCGCGATTTTGCGACTGCATCGATGCAGCATCGCGATTTTGCGACTTCCTGCGATCGGACGCGGCGACTGCTCCGATGTTGATCCGGTAGCCTGTAGTCAACATGAAAAATCGCTGCGACCGGCAACCGCAAGTGTGTGGGGTGTAGCGTTCAGTCGCTGCATCGAGCTTCCGAAAAGCGACTAAGTTGCCGATCGCCGATGCTAAAAGTAGCAAGTCTGCGGTGGCCCTTAGAAAGTACCATATCTGCTAATAATACATCAATGGCCCGAAATGTCAAATTAACCGTAACAAAGTGGCGACGGCACAAAAAACAAAACCGCAGTGTTGCCAGCTCGAAGAATTCAAATTAAAATATTTTAGCCGGCTGGCAATCAATTGTAACGTCGTTTGAAACGTTCAAATCTAATTCCGTGTCGGATGACAATTAACGGAATCATTCAAGTGTTTAGTGAGATGTCGGGATGAACTAGGGTTGTCACTAAAAGAAATCATGTCAAAACGGGAGCCCAAACCGGCCCCCTTCCCCTGAAGGAAAGGGAAGTGGGACTGAGAGATCTGCTACGGTAACAGCTTAACGCAGGGCGGGCCGTACGTATGTTTGCCACCTTAGCAAACAATCCTATTCTACTTCCTATCCTTATCTATATCTATACTAATACTAATAATATTATAAAGAGAAAAGATTTGTATGGATGTTTGTAAAGAGTAAACTCAAAAACTACTGAACCGATTTCAAAAATTCTTTCACCATTGGAATGCTACATTATCCCTGAGTAACATAGGCTATATTTTTGGGATCCGGGATACGGGATACGAGATCCGTGATCAGAGATCCGATTTTTTTAAATTTAAATTCTACGCGGACGATTCGCGGGGAAAAGCTAGTAATATTATAAATGCGAAAGTAAGTGTGTGTGTGAATGTTTGTAAGTAATCCCTTCAGGTCGGAAATGTGCCAGCAAAGCTTTTGGTATTGCAAGCATCTATAGGCTACGGTAACTGCTTATCATCTGGCGAGCCACCGCAGTCCTATAAAAAAAAACGTTCTCCATAACTACCTACTAACCCGATTTTAATGAAATTTGAAACGTAGATAGTATCTCTCTGAAATAAGATGTAGGCTAATCTTTCATATTAATTTACACGCGGGCGAAGCCGCGGGACACGGGTAAAAACATAAATTACCAACCCTATACCTCCGTCAGTGATTGATGCAAATGGACGGCAATTCTGTTGTTAACAAAACAAACTATTGAAATTGAACATGCAAGAACGCCTCCGAACGAGATCTATAAAGCTACCATCACGCTTGTATCCCGACAGGGTAGTCAAAGACATTAGTCTACTAACTCCACCAAGCCAACTAGGAACTCGGATGGAATGCGGCTTCCCCGCCCGCATACCGCCCGCACACCCGCCACCGCCTGCGGCTTCCCGCCCGCCACACCTCCCGCACAACGCCACAACCCCGCTCATCGCTTCCGGCTCTCTCACTCATCGTACGAAACGCAGCTATAATAGCTAGTTTACGCCGATCTTCTGTGAGAGGGTGGTACTACCCCGGTCGAGACAGCCCGTATACAATATGTTAAGAAAACCCTGTCCGACCCGAAAACGTATTGTTGGGTATCGAGATCAGATTTTAGTAAAAATTTTCATTTTTTAAATTATTTTTTTTAATTTTTGAAAAAAAAAAAAATATTTTTTACCATAGTAAGTGTCCCACTGCTGGGCCAAGGCCTCCCATATTTTTTGGGAAAACAAATACCACGTTTACATTTTATAAAATATTCATAAAATGACGTCATCACATACTTTGTGGTCAGAGGTGCTGCCACACGATCTAACATAATTACTTCCGGTAACGGTGTTGTCATATATTTAAAATTTGCTACATTTTGAGGAAAAAAAGGCAAAAAAAAAATTACATTTTAAATTGTCATTAATATGTTTACTATCATGAATATTTAATTTATTTTATTTTATTTTATTTGGTCATGTGATTGGGAAACCTAAATACCGGTTTCGGCTCGGACAGGGTTTTTTTAACATATTGTATAAGTCGCACGCGAAATCTGTTAAACTCTAAACCAATAAAACTTTAAAACATCCGTCTTTGTGCCGCCAGCTGTCAACGACGCCATATTTAGATTCAAAGGCGCGAAAACAGTTCCATTTCACGCACCATTGATGTTTCACGAACGTAATTTACAAGCCGTCGTCAAAGACAGCCATAAAATGTTGCCAAGTAATAAAATATGTGTGGCGATGCGTGTTGCCAGTTTCAAAAACAAATTGGTTAATTGCTTTCGTAAGGGGGCGTCCATAAATTACGTGAGGCATTTAGGGGGGAGGGGGTCAAGGCAAATCACACGTAAAAAAAATTTACCGCAAGAAACAGTATAAAATTGCAAGAAAACTGGGTTAAATTAAGTAAAACATGTTTCTCCTCTAGAATATAGCTTTTGAAAAATCTCACGTGAGATTAGAGGGGGAGGGAGGGGGTCGAGCAAAATCTCACGAAATCTCACCAAGGGGGGAGAGGGGGTCGAAAAATCTCAAAAATCACCTCACGTAATTTATGGACGCCCCCTAGCGGCACGTTCAGACACAATATGCGAAATAAAACAATTTACTATTAACCTATCTGGATGAGTCCGTTTGTGAATGAGCTAGGCTAGGGCCCGTATTAATAAATACATCTCAAAGTTGAGATCGAACTTAAGATGCAGTTTTGACGTTGGGGGCCATCCATTAATTACGTCACACGAATTTCATGATTTTTAGAGCCCTCCCCCCTTGTCACAGCTGGTCACATTTGCGAGACTCCCCCCCTCCCTGTGTGACGTCACATATTTTATACAATTTAAAAAAAAAACAAAAAATGTTGAGATTTTGGTCTACCCCCTCCCTCCCCCTCTAATCTCACGTGAGATTTTTCAAAAGCTATATTCTAGAGGAGAAACATGTTTTACTTAATTTAACAAAAAAAAAGTTGAAGTAAAGGTTAAAGTTAAGTTTAGTTTAAAAAAAAAACTTAATTTAACCCAGTTTTCTTACAATTTTACACTGTTTCTTGCGGTAAAAAAAAAACGTGAGATTTGCCGAGACTCCCTCTCTCCCCCACGTGAGATTTGGTGAAATTTTGCTCGACCCCCTCCCCCCATAAATGCCTCACGTAATTTATGGACGCCCCTTACCTGGGTAATAAATTTTATCAATTGATTTGTTGATTAATATTCCCTAAATATTCTGAATCATGTGTAGAATCACCGTTTAAAATATTGCCCACGATTTCGATTTCACCCAGTATACGGACTGGCTTGACCGGGGTAGTACCGTTCTCATAGAAGATCGGCGTAAAGTTGCGTTTCGTACGATGAGTGAGAGAGCCCTCCCTCTGTCCCACTCCCCTTCTGGTCGACAACGTGCAAGCGATGCCTTTGGTATTACAAGTATCTATAAGCTACGGTAACTGCTTAACATCAGGCAGGCCGTACGCTTGTTTGCCACCTTAGTGACAAAAAATTACAATGAGATTCGGGTCATAGTCGAAATATCGAAATGTCGAAAAGTCATTGTCAAAAACGAAAACGAAATTTCGGACGATACGAAAACGACGAATTGTTTGACATTTAGAGTCGACGACGACGAAGACGTCAAACAATTATCGTTCGTAAGAAATGTCGGAATGAATGAAAAACGGAAATACGGGAAATTTCGTCCGAAATTTCGATTTCGTTTGTGAAAGAGTAGAACCTCAGGTCCAGTGCGGTTGGTGAACTTCACACGTCTTCCGATAGACGTACAGAGGGCCTACTCTGCTTCAAACGTACGAACGAAAATTGTTTGACGTTTAGATTCGACGACGACGAAGACGTCAAACAATTTTCGTTCATAAGAAATGTCGGATTCAATGAGAAACGTACATAGTAGGAAATACGCGAAATTCGTCCGAAATTTCGTTTTCGTTTGGAACAGAGTAGGCCCTCTGTTCTTTAAGTCGATCCGTCCATCAACGACCGCTTGGCGCAGTGGTTCGAGCGTAGGTCGCTCGGATCACTACACCGGGTGGATGCGGTTTCGATTCCCGCTAGAGGCAAATTCGGGCTATCGCCAGACTAACACGCCAACTGTATATCCCCAAAATAAGCAAGATTTTTTAATGAGTGATACTAAAAAACGTCGCCTCAGGTTGTTTGTATGGGAGACTGAATTCGTGCCTACTAAACCCACACCACTTCGATAAATATTGTCTACTAGTGACATCTATTACTGAATAGCAGTAGTGAAATTTAATGAAATATGGTCACTCCTGCCATCTAGCGTCGAGTAGAAAGTTACAAGGTCACATGTAGAAGACCATAGAGAAGTTCATAAATCATTCGGTTAGTTCAATTTGTAACCCTACCAATTTAAATTGCAAGGTCTTTAGAAGAATATGAACGAATTATAGGAGTTTTACAATTGAGCCCGTTAATACCTAATTTGCGAATATGTGCGTTTGGAAACTTTGCAGATCTCAGATTTTAATTATATTTTTTAAATCTTTTACTGTTACTTATTTTTTTATTCACTTGGTTTTGATTTAGTTAGGTACATCTTTAAAGTAATTTCTTTCATGAGTACATTAATTATTGAATTCGTAGATTCTATACAAAAAATATGTTTTGACGCAGTAGGTAATTTGTCATTATTTTAATGTATTGCTAGAACCCTACTTTCGAACGCACACGGACCGTGTGTTACGAAAAAAAAACAAAATAAACACGTCAGCTGTCAAAATCTGTTGTGTCATGTCGGTGTATTATTTTCGTTAATTATTAACACTGTGAAATCGTCCTAAATAAAACAATTTTACGTTAATAGTTTGTAACTGAGCTAGAAAACTGTAAACCTAGCTCACCACCATGCATTGGTACGGGGGGAGCATCGCCGAGGCGGTAAATTTATCAAAGCAGAAAAACGCAATTTTCGTCGTTTTCGTTGAAGGTAACCTTTTATTTTTGGTTATAATACCTTTATTACCTTATAAACTCCAAAATTGACACGATAAATACGAATCCGACTGTATATTTACGGCAAATTTGAAGTAAATATTTGTCAGTGTTAATGTTGACTTTCAGCCGTGGTTTCTGCCCATACGTCAATGGTTGTAGCGTAATCATTATTTGTTTGTCTTTGTATTATGACCTGACTTAACTTGCTCCATTGTATGTTAATGAGAAGTACAGCATAGTACATTTTATGTTATCCTGTTAGGAACTAAAGGAAAACTAATACATTACTTAATTTAGTTAATTTATTATTTAGGGTTTTACTATACACATTGTTATCCTTAAAAATGGTGGACCTATACCTGTTGAGAAAAAATGTGTATCACAAAAATACTATTTATCTTTCAGCTTGTTATTTTGACTGCAAACATTAATAAACATTTATAGAACATGATAGTATGTATTCCATCAAAATAACACACTTAGATTCAAATAAAAACACAGTAGAAATAATCACAACACAATGTTCCAATTTCCCGCCAAACAATTTTTTATTTTTATTTTAAAAAACCACCTGTTTATGACTCAACATACAGTTTTCAAATATAGAATGCATTACCAACTTGAAGAAACTAATTGGCATGCTGCCAGTATGCATCATTGTACGATGACATTTGGCAGTTGGAAGCTGGCCTTGGTGTAATAAAAAAAAAGAATTTATGAGATAAAATTGGATGTGGTTAAATTTGAACCGGGCTATTTATATTCAGAGTAGGTTAAGTATTTATAGTTAATATTTTCCTGTGATTGTTGCCGGTCAAGGAACTAACACATGGGGCTACAGGACACATAGGATCACATAGGATCTGAGGAGGAGCTTCTAAAGATTAATAAACCTTTCAATTTAAAATAAACGGCTGAATACTCGAACGCAACTTAAATTTGAGAGCTGATTAACTTTGACGCGCCAAACAAAAAATTACAGTTAACAACATCTCAAACTGCTGAGTGGGACTTAAATATTTAAGTAGCCTTTGAGTATTCGGCCGTCAGCCTATCAAATTTTATCTGATAATTTAGAATAGAAAAGATTTTTTTTTAATAGCATATGAGCTTTCCATCTCTCACTGATCGTACGAAAAGCAGCTAAAATAGCTACTTTACGCCAATCTTCTACAAGAAGGTGGTACCATAAAATAAATCTATATCTCCAGACAAACACATCAACAGTATGGTCCCAAACTAAGGAATGCTTGTACTACGCTTTTACTCTTGTCATAGTCCAAGCGTTGCTTAGTTTGGGACCATACAGTTGCTGTGCAAGTCTGGGTAGACAGTAAATTGTTTTTTTCTGGGTGGCACAGATGTAATAAATGTAAATGCGGAAGGATACAAAGCGAGAGGAAAACCAAAGAAAAGATGGATGGATTGTATAAAGAGTGATATGAATGAGGTTGGAGTGGACGTAAGTATGACAGCAAAGCGCGATGAATAGAAAAATAGGACATACTGCGCCGACCCCAGATAATGGGATAAACAATTATAGAGAGGGACCCACCACTCACCCTCGGAATTGTCAACTTCCAATATTATAAACCAAATGAATTGATCGATAATAGAAGAAGCCAACAAGACCTAACTCCCTGTCTGTCTTAATGGGATAAGGTAAGGCAGATGATGACAGATATAATAAATGTTATAATTCAGGTGACAACGAGCTGTCAACGGAGATGGCGGCGACCATAGACGACGCGGTGGTGCTGACGCGGCTGGCCAACGAGGCCCACTTCCTCGCCGTCAAGCTCAAGAGCGGCTCCACCAACTACACTCACTTCGCGCAGATCTGTATCCTTTCCAATCCACAGATTATACAACAATACATTGATGTAATATTTTAGCAGATACGGTATGTATGTATGTATAACGTCACGACTTTTATCCCCATTCGGGGGTAGTCAGAGGCTTGAGTGGCCATACACCACCACATTGTGGAGGTATTAAGCCAACTCAAAGCCCACGTTTCACCAGATAGTCAGAACCCAACGTGACAGGTGGTGAACCGTGTCGCCGTGTATACAGGAACTGACTATTACCTAATCCCGATCCTAATCAGATACGGTACCTTCTAAAAGTCGGGTCCAATGGTGCGTGATACCGCGGATTACCTCGCGCACGGCCGACGACCGCGGACATCCACTAACCGCGCACGAGGCTGTTCCCACGGTGCGTCCAGGTGCGTGATATCACGCGAGGTCTGTCATTTTGTCATTCCAAAATGCAAAGTGAAAGAGAACGTATCGCGCACCTTTCAAGCATACATTTTTGACATGCTCGTCCGTGTTTTCACGGACGGCCACGGACCACCCCGCACGAGCGCGCACCGCACCTTTGAAGTTACTTACTGACTCGTCGCGGATCGGGCGCGCCGCGACGAGCGTGTCGACCCTGCTGGTGTGTGTCCATCCGCGATATCACGCACCATGGGACCCGACCATGGACCAGTTACTAAGGGGACTGGCCCTAAGCAAGTGGGCCGAGTGGTCGGCCTAGTACTAACATCGACATAAAACGAAGCGAGTAGTTCAACTATTTACCGGTAAATAGTAAAAAGAAAATGAAAAAACAATGACCACGTTTTGTTTCATACAAATATCTAATAAGGGCACCTCTTTCTTTAGTCTTTACTCTGTGGACCCGACTATAACATCGCAATCACTAAACTTGTGCACTATGCACCACTACATGCAGCGAAATTCAGGGCTTGAAAATTCACCAAAATCGCCTCACGTAATGGACGCCCCTTATTTTCCGCGAGTTACTTAATCGGACCCTAATAATGTTTAGTTATCACACTTAACTCATGGTAATCAGACCAGTTCGTGCCGGTGCCGTCGTTATTCTTCATAGGCAGGAACGGCACGCCGCTGGAGGTGGTCTGCGCAGGAGTGCAGCCGCAGAACCTGGCCACCAGGATCGACAGGATACTCGAGGAACACAGTGAGTATACTCGAGCCCGCAGACAATAGGGGCACGATGCTGTGGAATAAAATTGACAGTTCTGACAGCCTCCCTGTTTTTCAGATGTCTTTGCCACTTTGGGGCCATCCATAAATTACGTCACACGTAAAGGGGGGAGGAGGTCGACGAAATGTGACATTGTGTGACAAGGGGGTGGGAGGGGTCCTAAGTTTTGTGACGTCACATTTAAAAATGTAATATATCTAAGTATTAAAACCGAAATTTGAATTTTTAACAAATATGAAAATTTCTGAATATTTTAAAAAATATGTGACGTCACTCATGGAGGGGGGGAGTCTCGCAAATGTGACCAGCTGTGACAAGGGGGGAGGGGTCTAAAAATCATGAAATTCGTTTGACGTAATCACAGAGTAAAGACTAAAGAAAGAGGTGCCCTTATTAGATATTTGTATGAAACAAAACGTGGTCATTGTTTCTTCATTTTCATATTACTATTTACCGGTAACGAGTTGAACTACTCGCTTCGTTTTATGTCGATGTTAGTACTAGGCCGACCACTCGGCCGACTTGCTTAGGGCCAGTCCCCTTAGTAACTGGTCCATTGACGTAATTTATGGATGGCCCCTTTCCTGTTAAAGTCTACTCCCTAGAATTGAATCATTACAAACGACACTATCGGCACAGCTTTCGGCTAGTTATCTTTTTTTTTTTTATGTATGCTAAGTAAAAGTCAAGGTGCAAGTATGGGTTCAATTCCCGGCTCAATAAAATGATTTATCAAAAATCTTTGAAAGCAGTTTTACTTTTAGCGGTAAAAGGAAGATCTTCCGGTCAGGCGGGGTCGGCCGCAGTTCTATGCTCTGATTTTTTATTTCGTGGACGAAAATGACAGCTTTTATGTCAAACGTAAAATTAATTTGATCTGTTCATCATGAATTATGTTGTTTATATGATCTGGGGGCTTACCACGACCTCTCATCGCGATTCAATTATAGGAACGTTTTAACGTTTCAGCGACTTTTTGTGCAATGACGTACCTTATTGTCATGACAATAAGAAACTTCATTGCACATGAAGTCGCTGAAACGATAAAACAATACTGCTATAAGAGGTGGTGGTAGGGCCCCTGGTTAAAATTAATTCAATTTTATTTACTAAAGAATACAATAAACAAGATCACTCCATAAAAATAGATTAAATTAAAGTATTAATTGACATTTATAGCTGTCATTTTAGTCCACGAAATTAAAAATCAGAGTATAATTAAAATAATTTGTGGTTTTCGGTCGCAACCGGGCCGTATTTCCCCATGTGACATTTTCTTTAAAAAACTTATTGCACAGATAAAGACAAGCTCCCCGGCGCGCAAGCGCAGCCGTCATCATCGTCCCAACGAATCAGAGAACAGACGGTGAATTTCCTCCAATCAGAGGCGGCGCCGGTACCCCCAGCGCCCGTTATACAAGACGAGGAAAAACCAGACGCAGAAAAGGATACAGGTAGGGGGAGTCCCCTTTTTGGGCGTAATATCCAACTGTCAAAATGTACAAGTGTCAATGTCCAAAATTGTTCTTAATATCTTAATTATTTTTTTACTTAATGGAAAGAGGCCATTAGGAAAAATAAATAAGACTAAGCTGTAAACTAGCTTGCGCCGTACGGCCTGCCTGGTTTTACGCAATTACCGTAGCCTATAGATGCTTGCCTAAAATAGTATTTTGTTTAAAATGAGCTCTTTCCTTAAGTTTGCCGTATGTCATTACAACCCAGAATTCGTTCCTCTGTTCCTCTGTTCCTCTATATCAGGGGTTCCCAAGGGGCCATCTATAAATTACGTCACACGTAAAGGGGGGAGGGGGTCGACGAAATGTGACATTGTGTGACAAGGGGGTGGGAGGGGTCCTAAGTTTTGTGACGTCACATTTAAAAATCTAATTTATCTAAGTTTTAAAACCGAAATTTGAATTGTTAAAGAAAAATTTGAAAAAAATGTGACGGCACACAGAGAGGGGGGAGTCTCGCAAATGTGACCAGCTGTGACAAGTGGGGGGGGTCTTAAAATCATGGAATTCGTGTGACGTAATCTATGGATGGCCCCAAAGTAGTCGATATCGACCCCCTGGGGACCAAATTAAAAAATTCAACCTTAACGAAACGGATTATTGCTTTCCTACCAGGTTCATAATACCAACCATGAACCTAATGAACGCTAAGGTGTAAATATACCCTCCCCCCCTCTCCCCCCAGAGTCACCGACCCCAGCAAAAGTGTCCAAAACCGACCACCTGACCAAGTCCGGTCCGGAGTATGAAGTGGTGTGTGATGGTGACGTGTGCGTGCGGCGGCCGCGGGCCACGCCCGACGAGCCGGGGCCCAGCTCCGCGCCCACGCCCCCCACGCCCACGCCCACTATGCCCACCGCCCCCACCACCGACCGACAGGTGAGACTTTGATACCTTCTGATCGTATGGTAGTGTAAGAGTTTCTTTTCTTCGTTATGGCGTCGATTTTCGCATATGCGAGACTGGCATATGCAAAGCCATGCTGTGCTATGCTATGCTTTTGTGCCATATCTGCTAAAATAATACATCCATAGCAACATTCACAACACGCTACATACTGTACATTCAGAAATCCTGAATCACGATATCGTGATTCAGGATTTCCATGTTGTACTGGAGCTTGCACTCAGCGCCATCTGTTGGTAGCGTCGTAGATGTATATATGTAAGGGGGCGCTCCTTAATTACGTGAGGCATTTAAGGGGGGAGGGCTCGAGCCAAATCTCACGTGGGAGAGAGGGGGGGTCTCGGCAAATATCACGTAATTTTTTACCGCAAAAAACGGTGTAATATTGCGATAAAACGGAGTTAAATTAACCAAAACATGTTTGTCCACGAGAATTTGACTTTTGAAAAAACTCACGTGAGTTTGGAGTGGGAGAGAGGGTGTCGAGCCAAATCTCACGACCTCTCACCGAGGGGGGAGGGGTGGTTGAAAAATCACCAAAATCGACTCACGTAATTTATGGACACTCCCTAACGTGATGTGAGGTCGCATCGAGGAGAAGATGCTGCGGGCCAAGGAGCTCATCGAGGCCAGGAGACTCGAGAAACTTGACAAGGAGAAAGAGGTAGGCAGCCCCGCTCTGCACTTGTGATGTGACCCACTAGCAAGCCAACAAGGAGAAATAGGTAGCACCACCCTCCCCGCCCTTGCGGCCCATTAGAAAGCCGACAAGGAGAAATAGGTAGGTCGACCCTCCCTGCCCTTGTGACCCTTTAGAAAGCCGACAAGAAGAAATAGGTAGGACGACCCTCCTGCCCTTGTGACTCTTTAGAAAGCCGACAAGGAGAAATAGGTAGGTCGACCCTCCCTGCCCTTGTGACCCTTTAGAAAGCCGACAAGAAGAAATAGGTAGGACGACCCTCCCCGCCCTTGTGACCCTTTAGAAAGCCGACAAAGAGAAATAGGTAGGACGACCCTCCCCGCCCTTGTAACCCTTCAGAAAGCCGACAAGGAGAAAGAGGTAGAAAGCTGGTAGTTTATAAGATTCACCCATCGGCAGTTTTTAAGATTATTATACCCATATGATGATGGTAATGTAATGTAACGTCACGACTTTTATCTCCGTTCGGGGGTAGTCAGAGGCTTGCGTGGCCATACACCACCACATTGTGGAGGTATTAACCAACTCAAAGCCCACATTTCGCTAGATAGTCAAAATCCAACGTGATGATGGTGTAAGATTATAGCTATATTTTTATCTGTATTGTGACAGGCTGAGAAAGAGAAAGAACTAGAGCGTCGCACCACCGGGAAAGGAGTCGCCGAACTGAAGAGATGGCAGGCGGACCAGGAACTTAAAAATATACAGGTGACATACAGCGAGTTGGTTTTTTAACTGGGGTAGTATGAGGAAACGGAAACACCCTATAAAAAAATGAAATATACGTCACGACTTTTATCCCCATTCGGGGGTAGTCAGAGGCTTGAGTGGCCATACACCACCACATTGTGGATGTATTAACCAACTCAAAGCCAAAATGGCTAATATTATTTTTATTTTTATTTTTTCGTTCCTTCCACTCGACACCACCAAAACGACACCACCGACTATTAGTGAGGTTACCTACATACAAAGTTGTTGATATGAAAACTCCAATTAAGTTCAAGCAGTTTCATTAATGAGGTATGTCATTTGATAAAGTTTATATTTATCTGTTAGTTTAGTTAGTTTAGTTTATATTTATTTCATAAACTCTGTTTTATTAATTATCGTTTAACTATAGATAACTTGAAATAATAACTTTGGGGTCGGATCAATGTATGTGATGTTGTCTGATATTTATTTATTTATTTTAATGAACTGGGAGCTGTTTGTCAAAAACACGCGTTTCTGGACATCACTAGGGTGGTGTCGTATGGACTAGAGATTCCAAACGACACCACCGATGGTGTCGTTTTGGTGGTGTCGAGTGGAAGGAACGTATTTTTTTATTACTGTTAGGAGGAGCGCAAACGCGAGAAGATGGAAAACCACTTGGCTAGACAGCGGATCCTGGAGCAGATAGCGCAGGACCGCGCCGAGAGGAAGGCGCGCGACGCGCCGCCCCCGCCCCAAGCGCCGCCCGCCCCAGCCGCCGCCCCAGCCTCCGCTGCCGCCCCAGCCAGTCAGTACCTAATCACAATACTGTACCATCTATATTTCGACTTTTAATTCGATTCAGTAACTTGACAGTTGGAGGGATACCAGTTTTTTACAAAAAAAAATATAGTGATGTGTTGTAAGAATGAACGAAATTGAATGAACTTAAATAATGTACTTATATGCGAGTATTTTATTAATTTTAATAACTCATCATAAAACACTGTATACACCACAGAGTAAAGACTAAAGAAAGAGGTGCCCTTATTAGATATTTGTATGAAAAAAAACGTGGTCATTGTTTTTTCATTTTCATTGTTCTATCTAACGGTAAATAGTTGAACTACTCGCTTCGTTTTATGTCGATGTTAGTACTAGGCCGACCACTCGGCCGACTTGCTTAGGGCCAGTCCCCTTAGTAACTGGTCTATGGTATACACTATTAAAAGTTGTAGAGTTCTTATTCACCATGTCTTCTTCGTATAAAATATCTTTATTAAAATTACACGATATTTATTTTAATTCGTTTCTATTAGAAGAAAATAATAAAAACAAATAACTTCTAATAATACCTATTAAATATTCTTATATTCCACATCCCACATACGAATTTTCGAAGTTTTATTTAATTTAACCATTTTTATCATGCGTTCTTCACGCAAAATCGTTCACTACCCCAACACTATTAGTGTTGGTATGGTAACATTATTTCTCTTTGAACTGTCAAGTTACTGAATACAATTAAAAGTCGAAATATATGTCATAGCTGATAAAAAAGGGAATGGTGTGAATAATACAGTGTTTTTTTTTTCAAAATCAAGAGTTCGATTCCTGGTTACGAATATTTTACAAAAATCCAATGATGCAATAGTTTTCGTCAAAATCGGCCCCGAGACTCCTTTGAGTACTTTTCGCTATTCCTCATAGTTTAGCCATGAAAGCACACTAGAAAAATTCAACCTGTATAGTATGTAAGAAAGAAAAGAAAGAAAACATTTATTCGACACACTCGCAACACATAGACAGAGGAAACAGAAAAAAAAGGGGTCAGCGCGAACTGTGCCGAAAAGGTATTTGGCTCAGCATGTGCTGGGGGGTACGAGACTCCACCAGCGCTGATTTTCAGCCAAACCCAAGAGAAAAGGCCACTGGCTACCCAAGAGAAAAGGACTAATAAAAATATACATATATCTACTTAACTTACTATGTGATGTATTGTAGCGTCAGGTGATGTGGGAGCTCGTGCTCGTATCCAGTTCAAGCTGCCCGACGGTACCTCGCACACGGCACTCTTCGACGCGGACGGAACACTCGAGACTGTCCATCGATATGTGGCCGACAACCTGCAGGTGATACTTCTTCTTATATACATATATATATAATAAAAAAAATATAACGTCACGATTTTTCCCCATTCGGGGGTAGTCAGAGGCTTGAGTGGCCATACACCACCACATTGGTGGTATTAACCAACTCAAAGCCCACGTTTCACCTGATAGTCAGAACCCAACGTGACAGGTGGTGAACCTTGTCGCTGTGTATACAGGAACTGACTGTTACCTAATCCCGAGGGATAGGTAGGTTTCCTCACGATGTTTTCCCTCACCGTCAGCGAACTGTAAATTATGCACATAGATGAAAATTCATCCATTGGTGCATGCCCCACCGGGGATCGAACCTGGGACCTTCTGATTGCTAGCCCAACGTGTTCGCCCCTAGGCTACAGTCGCTTTACTTCTTATCGTATGGTTAGTGGCCAACCTAGTGTCAGAGTTGTTCAAGCCGCTCGGCCTCTGACAAACTGACATAATGACGGGCCCGTTGGCGTGGTTGAACATGCATTTGTGAACATGTCTGTATGTCCCGAGTCTGGGTGTAATTATGTATTAAGTATGTATTTACAAACAAAAAGTAGTATATGTAGTAATATCAGTTATCTGGTTTCCATAGTACAAGCTCTGCTTAATTTGGGATCAGGTAGCCGTGTGTAAAAAGAATGTCCCAGGATATTTATTTATTTATTTGGGACCATACACGGCGACAAGGTTCACCACCTGTCACGTTGGGTTCCGACTATCTGGTGAAACGTGGGCTTTGAGTTGGTTAATACCTCCACAATGTGGTGGTGTATGGCCACTCAAGCCTCTGACTACCCCCGAATGGGGATAAAAGTCGTGAGGTTATATTTATTTTTTTAATTTCATACAGCGGGTTGTTTGTCTGTCGATATTTATTTATTCAACTCTCCCACAGATGACAGCGTCATCATTCTCGCTATGGACCGCGTTCCCGCGACGCGAGTTGAGGGACCCTACTGCCACCCTCCGCTCGCTGCAGCTGGCGCCCTCCGCCGCCCTACTGGTGCTGCCCAACAGGGCGGCGCCCACGCTCGCCCGCCCTTCACACATCGCCACCGTCATCAGTGAGTAACACACCATACACAACACTATAGGCAAGACCACAGAGTAAGTAAAGGCTAAAAGAGGTGCCCTTATTAGATTTCCCTATGAAACAACGCGTGGACATTTTGCGCGGGTGAAGGCTCGGATGAAGGGGTGTAGATAACGCCTACATTGAAATTTGAATCTACCGGTAAATAGCGGAACTACTGCGTTCGTTTTATGTCGATGTTAGTACGTAGTTTTACTTTTTCACACTAGATGTCACTAAGTGTATGTTTATATAAAAAACGTACCGAGCAGCGCCATCTAGTGTCGAATAGAATTATATTTGGGATGCGAACGTTGGCAAGACGTCTGCACAGGACGAACGCCAACAGCACACTGACTTAAGCCACGCCTACTGTGATGACGTCACCGGCCTGGTTGTGCGATGTAATAGCAACGCGGCCTGGTAGCTTAGACCCAGTCCCCTAAGTGATAGGTCCATGGGCAAGACTTTTGGTCACTTGATACTAGAACAAGACAGACTAGGCTCAGCAAGACGATAACTAGCAAGACTATAGGTTAATAGAAAATACTATAACAAGGGAGGATTCTAGAGCCTGTATCAGAGTAAATGGGGCGTACTCGGACTGGTTTAACATCTCCAAAGGCGTTAGGCAAGGGATGTGTTGCGTCTCCGTGGCTCTTCAACCTCTATATGGACAGCTGTTTGACCAGTTTGAAAGAGATGGAATGCGGGTTAAGTATGGATGAGCTACATGTCAAGTGTCTTCTATACGCCGATGACGAAGTTCTACTGGCGCCGTCGGCAGCGGAGTTACAAGACATGTTAAATGTAGTGAATGAAGCGTTTAAGCAGAAAGGAATGAAAATTAATGTGAGTAAGACGAAAGTAATGGTGATTGAAAGAGAGGAAAATGTTACACAATGTAACATTGTTTTAGAAGGCGCGAAATTGGAACAAGTGAAGGAGAACTTTTCACGACCAGATTAATGGTCTCTTCCAGAAAGGTCAAGTCCGTAGCACCCTCAACCGACGGCAGTGCATGAGAAGATGTATGAATGTGGATGAAGCAAAAGAGGTGTGTCAAAATCGTAGCATTTGGCAATCTATAGTCTCTGCCTACCCCCTTGGGATACAGGCGTGAGTATATGTATGTATGTATGTACTATAACAAGTACAACAAGTAATACAACAACAACTTCAACTGTTAACTGTTATACCTTACCTGGGCAATACATTTTTATCAATTGATTTTTTGATTGATTTTCTGAATCATGTGTAGAATCACCGTTTAAAAGGATGCCCATGATTTCAAATTCAACCTTTAGATACAAAAAAAAATAGTAGGTATATCCATTCTGTTTCACCCTGTATAAGTACTTAATTAAAAGTACAATATCGTTTAGCAAGACTTCTGGATCGCTTAACAAGACAAATGGTCGCCCCTTTCAAAGATTCAAAAAATATTTTCTGCCAACAGCATTCTTGACGCAAATCTTCACGTCGTTCATCCTGGAGCCGTCGCACCAGGTCTTCGCGTGGCTGCGCACGCGCCTGTTCCCGCCTCCCCCCGCGGCGCGCGCCGCCACTCCCCCCCCGCACCTGCCGCCCCCCGGCCCCGGACTGCGACGTCGCGGGAACGTACACCGCCTGCCCAATGATAGGACAAGCGATGATGAGAATAACACATGGAACGGGAACTCGACTCAGCAGATGTAGTGATGTCAGCAAAAGCCTGCAATGAGTTATAGGTGAGGTTTTGAGGTGTTTGAATGGTGATGTATGGGAAGCGGTGGGATCTCGGATCGACCACTTTTTGGACTCCGCGCTCTAAGAGAAAAGTATCCGAAACACATAGGTTTGTACATTTTTCGATATACAATCGCAATGTGTTGCGTCTGCGCGGGCGGGTGTCCCGCAAATTAGGAGCGTCCATAAATTACGTGGGGTGATTTTTCGACCCCCCCCCCCCCCCTCCCCCTCCCCATTGGTGAGATTTCGTGAGATTTTGCGCAACCCCCTCCCTCCCCCTCTAATCTCACGTGAGAATTTTCAAAAGCCATATTCTGGTGGAGAATCATGTTTTACTTTAATTTAACCCAGTTTTCTCACAATTTTACACTGTTTCTTGCGGTAAAAAAAATACGTGAGATTTGCCGTGAGTCCCCCCCCCTCTCCCCCACGTGAGATTTGGCTCGACCCCCTCCCCCCCCTAAATGCCTCACGTAATTTATGGACGCCCCCTTACTCTGAAGTAGTTTGATGCAGTGCGGATTTCAAAAGTGGTCGGTCCGAGGTAGGAATGATTATGTAGGTATGTACTCTGCACTAACATCTAAACTCTGCAATTTTAATAATGTGAGGTTTTATAATATTGGACCAATCGGGATCAATAAAAAGATGGTATGTAAAATTGCAATTTCATATAAATATTACTGTTCAAACTGTGCAATTTCAATAATTTCGGCTTAACAGACCGCGAATTCAATTAATTTATTGTGTAAATGTTAAATCAGTTATTGAACTATATCTCAGCATAATATTTTATGGTTTTATGTACTACTTAAGACTGCAGACTCATCATTTCATACACAAAACTCATCACATTCAGAAATGTTAAGTGAAATCATCTTTTTCGTACTCAGCAAAATGCCACGTGGTATAATGAAACTGCAGATTAAAAATATTTTTATTAGCGACAAAAATGTAAAGGCATGCATACACTTATTGCTAATAGTATTTTTTTTTTTTTTTTAAACAAGGTTATCGACCAAGTATTTTATGAAAAAAAAATGAAAAATTATTCAGAAAATGTTATATAGCAAAAAAATATTGGTGAAATGTTAAATTTAATTTGAGTCATAATGATTATTTATTAAATTTTGAACGAAATTTTATGATTAAAATTATATAGGTTAGTTTTCTAGTTTAGTTATAAACTATTATTTCAATGTTTCGTTGTAAATTATATTTGAAAAATAAATATTTGTTATATGTACCGAATTTATTCTTTTATTTCGGAATTGTTTTATCCACATTCAATTACCCAGTCCATTGTATGGTACCAGTAGGTACAAACGTTGCTTAGTTGATTTTTTGTTATTTTTTTTTCTTAAAGGCCATAAAATAATGTTATTTATGTACATTATACACGTTAACGGAACTATGTAACGCAAAAAAATCGGCAATTATCAAGCGATGCATGAAATTTATTTTGATTAATATTAACGATTAGCTCAACAAGCCTTCCTGGCAGCCAATTTTACATAGATCTATAAAAGTTTCTCGCGTGCGCTTTAACTAGATCATTAAAATCATTTCCAGAAATGGGGGAACTTATTATCGTTGCGGCCTGTCAGTTTCCCACAATGGTTGCTGTCAGATGTACTGAAGTACTCGAAATTTCGTGTGGTATCAGTTGCCGCATTTTATTAGTGCGCATGCTCCAGTTGGAGCGCCCTCGCGGAAACTAAAATTAATCTATGCAATTCAATTATTTTTTTTAAATTGTGTAATTCTATGGCGGCATAGATTTCACACAAATTTGATTTCCCGTTAGGTATGTCGACTCAAATGGTATTAACTGCAATGTTTGATCAGAGTCTCATGAATCTGGGTTAATATCTAGATACACACTACAAACATTTAACAAGTGCACACTCATTTTGAGAAAGTGAAGTATTTTTTAAATAAGGGCTCATTGGTGCGAGTTTAGTTTCAAAAGTACTGACTTAACTTACTACTCGACTCGCAAATGCTGTCATAACGGTGATAAAGACTTAACTCGCTACTAAGGAAGGAAGGAGGATACTAAAGGAAATGATCCTTAAAGGGCCTTCCTTAAAAATCCTTAAAAGCCAGTCGCACGTCTATGGTAACATTTCCAACATAAGCTGGGCTCTATTTATTATTGACACCCGTAATTGAGAGAGCTCAACTTATATTGGACATGCAGACGCAGGCTAATTTAAAGACACTTGCAGGCAGACCTATGACAGCTGTTCATTTTTAAACCGGATATACATCTGTAACTTTCTAACGTTAACTAATTGTAATTATGGAAAAGTTCTACAAAATTAGTATGTTTAACTAACCGAGGCTCAAAACAAAGGTACTTTGTTTAAACACAAAAAAACGATTGTTAACATGAACGCGTCCTAAATTGAAAAAAATAACTTTCTAACATTTTCTCGATGCCTCATTTTCATGAAAGTACGTTTTGGCCCAATGTCGAAGTAAAAAGGCAGTACTTGAATATGAATGAAAACGAAAGTATGTCCAACGCCTTTATCGACTTAATTAGTGTGTAGTCAGCTTTAGTTAAGTGAAAGAAGAAATGGGTTAGCGACCTTCGCTGCGCGCCAGTTTCAACATGGCGGTTGGCGCGAAATGACGCGTTTAACAACTTTTACTACACCGCGTGTGATTTTCAACAAAAATCGTGATTAAATACGCTTTAATATTAACATGATGGATTTAAAAGAGATTATCAGATGGTTTATTCCGTGTTTTCACATATTGCTATTGAAAAAAATAAAAATGAAGACTAGTTTGATGTGGATTTGTTTGTTTTTACTTTTTAATTCGCGCCCCAGTTATGGCGCGAACGTAAACAATAATTTAGAGCTAAGTGAAACCAAAAATGTAGATGAATTAAATTATTTAGATAATAACAAACATAACCAAAGTGAAATTGAAGATATTAAAATGGAGAGTGAAGAGAGAAGCTTGGATACATCCGTTGGTAAGTAAAAACAAAGTTTTTCTTAAAATAATAACTATTTTTTTTCTTATTTACGTGTTTCATTTATTCACCGCTATTACTTGACACTGGCTATATGCGAAAAGGGAGGCTATAAAGAAGAAAAAAAAAATGTTCTTGTTAAAAAAATAACATTTAGACTTACTTTTTGGCGGGAAATGAAAAAGTGATATTTTCATTTTCGTTTATTTTCCAACAGTTGTGTTCTTTGAATTATAATGTGTAATGTTGTCTGCTTCTGCCTACCTCTTCGAAGTATAAAGTCGTGATGTACCTAGGAATTATAAGCGTTACTAAAATTATTTATTTAAAACGGAAAGTCGGCAATCTATCCAGAGTTTTTATTGGGACTAGGCCCGCCACACACTCCCATCACTGTTACTCCTGTAAGCCAGGATCGACAGTGTCCAACGATGACCAAGGTTTGACCCTCGACGCGTCCCGGGAACAAGCTAAGTTGTCTTGGAACCCGCACGAATTTAATCAAAAGAAAGTATAGTAGGAGTTGGAAGAAATAAGTCAGGATCTACAGAGTCTAATGTGACGAGGTTTGACCCTCGACGAGTCCCGGGGACAAGCTAAGTTGTCTTGGAACCCGCACCAATTTAATCAAAAGAAATGATAGGAATCTATCTATCAATCTATCCAGACTAGAAATAATACACCTTTGACTAGAAATTACATCTATCTTATTAAATAACTTTTGTGGTTTCGTGTACCTAATTACTGGAACCAACTGACTTTCCTAACGAAAGCAAATGAAAACTAAAATAACGAAACAATTTGAGCGAAAGTGAAAAAAGATTATCTTAACTCTACCAGTTTAAACGAAATCGTAGGTATTAATTAGTGTAGGCGCTAGGGATGTCACCTTTTTCATCGACTACGTACGCGTGTAATTTAACAAAAAAATATTGATATGTTTGCTCAATTATTAAAAGTAGCCTACGTTACACCTAATACTACACCACCAAGCCAACTAGGCACTCGGGTATAAATATCAAATGATAATAAGTCAATGATTCCGCGGTTCTTCCACCACGCAGTGGGAGCTACTGCCACAGGAGTACCCAGGCCCACTACGTTGTGGATATTTATACCCGAGTGCCTTGTTGGCTTGGTGGTGTAGTAACATCAGCTATCTGCCGGTGAAAGTCCGTTCAAAATCGGTCCAGCCGTTTCAGAGAACAACTTGCCGGAATAAACAGGCAGACAAAAATAAAAAATACATACTTTATTGTTATAATTACCGTACCTATGCATACGAAGTCGCGGGCATTGCTTATAAATATAAGAGCAAACCCTATGAAGTTAGAGCAGGTAGCTAGTTAAATAATATAAGCAGTAATAATATAATATAACAGTTGGTAGGTAATGAGATAATTAATGAGTAGATGCATATACATTTTCGCGCCATATTACGTACGACGCCATATTTCTTACGCGTGATTTTAATTGCCAGCAATTAAAATGACTTCGACGTTGTTGGGTAGAAAGCGAGGATGATTCGATTTCGATTTTACATAAAAAGTGAGTGTTGCCGTCTTAAAACTGTAATATGACACTTTTTTAAAATTACAATTTGATAGGTATTGAAGTTCTGAAGTTACATTCGTTGCCGACAGCCGCGTAGAGTTACCATTATCTTCTTATCGTATGGTTCCCTGGTACCTGGTGTCAGAGTTGTTCAAGCCGCTCGGCCTCTGACAAGGCTTAACGAATGCTGCAATGACAACAACCGGGACCGACTTTTTACGTGCCCTCCGAATCACGGAGACGCTCAGTTCAAATGCCACTAATGGTCACCTATCTCTGCCTGACCAAGCTGTTAAAAATGCCACTTTATGACATTGTGTGACAAGGGGTGGGAGGGGTATCCTAAGTTTTGTGACGTAACATTTAAAAATTACGAAAAATTTGGAAAATTTCCGAAAATTGTAAAACATATAACATAACACACTAGGAGGGGGAAATTAAATGTAAGGGGGTGTCCATAAATTACGTGAGGTGATTTTTGAGATTTTTCAACCCCCCGTCCCCCCTTGGTGAGATTTCGTGAGATTTTGCTCGACCCCCTCCCTCCCCTTCTAATCTCACGTGAGAATTTTCAAAAGTTATGTTTTGGAGGAGAAACATATTTAGGTACTTAAGTAAATTAACAACAAAAAAAGTTTAAGTTAAAGTTAAGTTTAAAAGAAACTTAATTTAACCCAGTTTTCTTGCAATTTTACACTGTCTCTTGCGTTAAATAAAATAACGTGAGATTTGCCTAGACCCCCACGTGAGATTTGGTGAGATTTTGGTCGACCCCCTCCCCCCCATAAATGCCTCACGTAATTTATGGACGCCCCCTAACGTCACGACTTTTATCCCCGTTCTGGGGTAGTCAGAGGCTTGAGTGTGCATACACCACCACATTGTGGAGGTATTAACCAACTCAAAGCCACGTTTCACCAGATAGTCAGAACCCAACGTGACAGGTGGTGAACCTTGTCGCCGTGTATACAGGAACTGACGATACCTAATCCCGAGGGATAGGTAACAAGGGCCCCTAAAGCTGGCTATGGACTCCAACGATCTCGCAACGAATGTTTATTGTTCTGACAAGAAGAATAATTAAATTGTGAATAAGTTAATAAATCTGTTCAATACTTCAATGATCATTTACCTCCAAATCCCACTTGAAAGGTCAGAAACAATTTGAAATAATATTTGTTTTCCTCCAATCGCAAGGATCTCGGCCTTGTCAAGTCAATGCATTGTCCAATCACGTGCGGAGTGCAATTATCAAAACCGATACAAAATCGGAGGTTAAGCAACACTTAGCGAGGTCAGATGGGTGACCATTTAGTGGCATTTGAACTGACGGCTCCGTGCTTCGGAGGGCACGTAAAAAGTCAGTCCCGGTTGTTGTCATCTAGGCAGCAGTCGTTAAGCCTTGTCAGAGGCCGAGCGGCTTGAACAACTCTGACACCAGGTTGGCCACTAACCATACGATAAGAAGAATCCAATCTATCTCGAGATAGATTGGCACCGACTCCAAATACCCGATAACACACCATCACGCCAAATTTTCCCGAAGGGGTAGGCAGAGGTGGTAATAGATATATTATTTCTGGCTCTTTAGTGTTCCTGCCCCCTTTGTCTACAAGCGTTTCTACAAATCGCTACGCTTACCTAAATGATCTACTCCGTGCTTAAATATATGGAAATTACATTACAAGTCGATAATTAGACATGACTTATGTAATTTCCATACATGAAGCGTAGCGATTTGTAGAAACGCTTGTAGACGAAACCACTTGTCTAGGAGGATTTTTTACAAGTCGGTTTTTTATACTGGGTGAAATCGAAATCGTGGGCAATATTTTAAACGGTGATTCTACACACGATTCAGAATATTTAGGGAATATTAATCAACAAATCAATTGATAAAAAATTATTACCCATGTAATGTATAACAGTTAAATGGTTTGCTTATTTGCTTACCCGAGCAATATTTTTTTATCAATAGATTTTTTGTTGAGTCATATTTTAAAATATTGCCCACGATATCGACTTCTCCCTAGTTGCGTGATGTCTCCAAGTAAATCCAGGTCAAAACTCCCCACCCATCTCTTCCAGGCAGGACCTTCGGCCGTCCTCTCAAGAAGATGATGCAAGCGCTGATCCCGCTCGTATTCCAGATCGGGGCGGCGTCGACTTGGGCGGTGGTGGCCGCCCTCGTGGGCGTCAAGACCCTGGGCGTCGCCCTGGTGATCCTGAAGCTGTTGCTTATAGGTGGCGCTGTTAAGGTGAGAGAAACTCATGTCTGTGTTCAAACATCTTCCTATCCTATCCTATTCTAGTAATATTATAAATGCAAGTGTGTGTGTGTGTGTGAATGTTTGTTACCACGTATCTTCATAACTACTTAGCCGATTTTAATGAAATTTGAAACGTAGATAGTGTAGGCTCTGGAATAATGCATAGGCTAATCTTACACATCAATTTCCACGCGGGAGAAGCCGCGGAACACAGCCAGTACAAAATAAAATTCTAACACACGGACGTCGATCTCGATTTTCTAGCAGAACCCCAGGGCCGGATTTAGGGGAGGGCATTCGGGGCAACTGCCCCGGGCCTCCACAAAAGAGGGGCCCCCACAATAGACTCCGAAAAAAAAGAACAATTGTCATAAAATTTTCAAAAATGTAAATTATAAAAAAATAAGCAAAGCCGTCTATCAAAGCTATCTCTTCTGAGCATTAAAAGTATTTAAAAGTGAAGTGATTTACTTCAGGAACTAGATTTCAGCGAAATTATCAACAATTTTTTGTCGAAATAAGCTCGGAAGGTTCCGTTCGTTAACGCTTAAATTTAATTTTAGATAATTCTTGTTTTTGTATATATTGATTGTACGTTGTTCCAAAAAATTCACTGGGTTTCACAATAAATTATTTATTGATAAACTCGACTGACAAAAATGTTCATTTTATTTGGAAAATAATTAGGGGCCTAGGGCCTCCACTTTTTTGTTGCCCCAGGGCCTCCAGACCTCTAAATCCGGCCCTGCAGAACCCGATAAATTTATTTATTATTTTACGGAAATTTGGCGGCATTGCCTAGGCATTGCTAATAGAGGGGGAGCCCATGATGCTAACTGTGGATTTACTCCAGCATCGCCCAAACCTATTAGATTTGGTAGATTAGATGATAGGAAGAATAAATGGTTCTAGATGTTTCCACGTTCAGCGGTGGGGGAAGCGTCTACATAGAAATTTCAAAATTGTAAAAAAACAATTACATGGAAATACTCAAGCGTGTCAGATATTGATATTTTTCAAGCTTCAACATGATAAATTGAAAAAAAAAATAACATTACTCGAGCGCGTCAGATTTTCAGAGGGGGTGTTCAGTGAAACTTACAGATGCTCCCATTTCTTAGACTGACGATCAAATTAGCAAAATTGATACTTTTGACACTTCTTAGCTAGTAATGAATCCCCCTTATCTTAATCTGACGAGTTCGAGTATTTTAAGATGGTCTATTTTTTTTGGTTCCCCTAAGCGTACCCACCAATATTAAGGGCTCATACTGGTTGGAGGTTCTTATCAATATGTAAGGTATCTCCCTTATCTTAATCTGACGCGCTGGAGCAAACCCAGGAAAACCCTTCTACGGCTCCCTATCTATAAGGATTCTGCTAGAAATCGCAAGACATACTTTATATAATACAAAAAGTATATTAAGTTGCATGATAAATCTACCCTAAATGACTTATCATCGTTCAAGGTCATCATAACACCACCATTACGATCCAAAATCGGTTAATAAACCATATATTTGCGGACATGACACAAAGTGAAAGTAGCTTTCGCTGCGAGAAAGGGATGACATAATATTTAGGATGAGTTAGAGCGGGACGAATACAATTACCGTATTTGTTTCCAATACGCAATGTTGCGTGCTTTCCGAAAATATAAAAAAATCACGCCCAATGACATTACTAAGAAAGAGGGATATGTGACTGATCATCATAGTATGTCCTAGTAAACGGAGTCCATGGACAGTACGACTCAGTGGTATGCGGAAAATAATGTTGAAAACATGTCGGGTATTGCCAATATGGCAAAATGCCTGTAAGTTGATTGTCGAATTGCGAGTGCAGTGTCGAATAACAGATGTGTGAATGTCGCTGCATGTAGTGCGCTGAGCACAAGTCTAGTGATTGCCATGTTAGGAGGTATCATATCTGCTAAAATAATACATCAATGAAAGGAACGAATATTTTTAAGACTCCCGTATTTTTGTAAGAATTGTTGAGTGTGAGCAGTGATAGCTGATAAGTTAAGCACGCGTCTTGGTCTTAAGGTCCAGGGTTCAAACCCCGGCTCACACCTCTGAATTTTTCGAAATCTATGTGCGAATCATAACTTGAATATGATTATCACTTGCTTGCGGTGACGGAAAACATCGTGAGGAAACCTACCTATCCCTCGGGATTAGGTAACAGTCAGTTCCTGTATACACGGCGACAAGGTTCACCACCTGTCACGTTGGGTTCTGACTATCAGGTGAAACGTGGGCTTTGAGTTGGTTAATACCTCCACAGTGTGGTGGTGTATGGCCACTCAAGCCTCTGACTACCCCCGAATGGGGATAAAAGTCGTGACGTTATATATATATATATATGTTTTAATTTCCAGCTGGGCGCCCTGTTCGGGGCGAAGGCGCACGCGGAGCCCCACGGGGGCGGGGGCGGGGGCGGCGGGTGGCAGCCGCCCCAGAAGGAGATACACCTGCACATACACAACGGTCAACACGCGCCCACTGATGAACACTACCCTATATGTAAGAAAAAAACAGATATACTAAGGTGGTAGACTCAAGCTGTAGCCAATTGACTGCAGCTCATATACGGACTCGACCGGGATAGTACCACCCTCTCACAGAAGATCGGCGTAAAGCAGCTATTGCAGCTGCGTTTCCTACGATGAGTGACAGCCGGAAGCCCAACCCCCCCGCCCCTCCCTCCATCCCTCTCCCCTTCAGGTCGGCAATGTGCGGGCAATGCCTTTGGTATAGCAAGCATCTATAGGCTACGGTAACTGCGGTACATCAGGCGGGCCGTACGCTTTTTTACCGCCGCAGTACTAAAAAAAAAAAGAATAGGACCGGCCTAGCGCCATGATGTGACGTCACAACTGGAGCTTGTTCAGGCTCTCGGCTAACTTCACTTATAAGTACAGTACTTGGTACCGTACTTATATGAGTGAAGTTAGCCGAGAGACCGTCCTATTCTTTTTTTTATAGGACTGCGGTGGCAAAAAAGCGTACGGCCCGCCTGATGTTAAGCAGTTACCGTAGCCTATAGATGCTTACAATACCAAAGGCATTGCTCGCACATTGCCGACCTGAAGGGGAGTGGGATGGAGGGAGGGGGAGGGGGTTGGGCTTCCGGCTCTCTCACTCATCGTACGAAACGCAGCTGTAATAGCTGCTTTACGCCGATCTTCTGTGATTCTTAATTTAATCACACTGTACTCATATAGCCCAGTCCCTCCTCTCCCACTTCCCTTCAGGTCGTATATGTAAAAACATACACCCCCAATATAGATGGGGAGCCGTAGAAGGGGTTTCTGGATTTGCACGAGCGCGTGAGATTAAGATAAGGGAGATAGCTTACATATTGATAAGAACCTCAAAAAATTATGAGCACTTAATATTGGTGGGTACGCTTAGGGGAACCAAAAAAAAAATAGACCATCTTAAAATACTCGAACTCGTCAGATTAAGATAAGGGGGATGCATTACTAGCTAAGAAGTGTCAAAAGTGTCAATTTTGCTAATTTGATCGTCAGTCTAAGAAATGGGAGCATCTGGAAGTTTCGCTTTTTCACCACCTCAATTTTTTTATTATTTTTAATATAGGTCTGCGGTGGCAAAAAGCGTGCTGCCCGCCTGATTTTAAGCAGTTACCGTAGCCTATAGATGCTTACAAAATCTGGCGCGCTCGAGTATTTTTTTTTTTTTTTTCAATTTATCATGTTGGAGCATGAAAAGTATCAATATCTGACACGTTTGAGTATTTTTATGTCATTGCTTTTTATAAAAAAATAATTCAAATTGTCATGTATAGTACGCTTCCCCCACCGCTGAAAGTGGAAACATCTAGAACAATGTATTCTTCCTATCATGTCATCTACCGAATCTACTAGGTTTGGACGGCGCTCGTTCAAATCCACGAATTGCACGCTGGCCTCCCCATCTAATATGTAAAACATAATTTATAATAAGCCCATCAAAATTGGTTAAGCCGTTTCCGGCTTTTGTAATATAAACGGATATAATTTCTGTCGAGTTAAATGGAGATATAAGTTACTGGGTCATGTGTGGTCAGTGATTCGAAGAGAAATACTTCTATCAGTGAAAGTTGACCGGTTTCGAGGAAAAACCGTATTTACAAAGTAATGAGTGACGCCATCTATTATCGAATAGCAGTACTAATGTAATTGTAGTAGGTACTGATTCGTAATAAGAATAATAGATGGCGCTATACAACATTTATACATTGATTGACATCTATATACGAATAATAAAATTGAAGTGTATGTTTGTAATGACAAAATAAAAGCATTTTTTCTAAATGCATAATGAAAGTATTTACGGTACTAATAACAAAACCAAATTTTTTTTTGTCTGGATGTTTTTTCCGGGTTAACTCCGCAACGGCTAGACCGAATTTTGATGGGACTTTCACTGGCAGATAGCTGATTTTATAAGGAGTAACTTAGGCTTTATTTAAGAAAATAATTAGGGTGCACCGTTAAAATTAAAAATTAAATTACACTACGCGGGGTTAAATGGGGACAATCTTGAATTGTTTTTTCATTATTTCAGCATCCTGGAACAGAGAGGGCACTCCAGTCGCTGCTGATACCAAGAACGTGAACTACGTGGTGACTCCCTACGTGGCTGGACCACAGACTATACACACGCCATACGGGGACTACGTAAAAGTAGACCCGTCTAATACTGTCAGAAAATAAATATAAGCGCTACAACTACAAAACGTCAAAAATATTATGTTTCTTGTATCGGGACCCCCTTTATTTTTAGTATTTGTTGTTGTAGCGGCAACCGAAATACACATTCTGTGAAAGTTTTAAGTCTCTACCTAGTACGGTTCGTGAGATACAGCCCGCTGATAGACGGACAGACGGACTATTAAATAGGGACCCGTTGGCGCCCTTTGGGTACAGAGCCCTAAAAACAAGATATAACGAACGACCTCACATCTACATACTAAACATTCACGACGCCACCAACAGATGGCGCTGACTGCACGCTTCAGTTTAATATGTGATTCGGAATAGAAATGCTGAAATCACGATATCCAGATTCACGAGATACTTCGATATATAGAAAACACCGACGTTAACCATTGGGGCATGAAAAAACCTACTGTCTAAAGATGTTGAACTGAGCCTTTAATAATTTATAATTATTTATTATACTACTGCGCATCTTCCTAAACTTAGAAAAGTGACATCTATCGTCCAGTAGCTGTACTATTAGTTTTTACATTTAATGTTTAATTTAGTGTTTTAACTTCATGTCCTTCCGACAACACAAATTATAAGAATATGTTTAATTATGCTAGGAAAACCTGTAATTGGCTTACGTTAAGATTAATACTCATGTACAACTTTAATTGTATAAACAGCTGTTGGTTTTCTTACTAATAAATAAATAAATAAATAAATACCTAGGTATCGCTAGTGTCTACGTAAACATATTTGTACCTACATGGCAAATTATTAGTTCCTTAGTATTCCGGTAGGGGTGGTGTTTTGAATGATATGACATAGAAGCCCAAATCCCCCTTGCATTGAGGGGAGGCTAGTCTCAGGAGTGTCATTTGAAGGGCTAAGTATTATGATTATTATGTTATTTCTATTGTCAATCGCTTATCGCTTGATTTTAGAAATACTTAGGTACCACTTTGCTTAGAATAGGTACCTACTTATGTGTAAAATGTTACCGGTAAAACATTAATGTAATATTAACGTTGTTTAAGTAGATACTTAAGTATTATTTATTTCTAGCATCTAAACTTATTTATAAGCACCTTAAAATAAATAAATTTTAATAAAAAATGAATTTTAATAAAACCTTCTATGATTTCTAACCAACAAAATAAGTATAGGTCAGTCAGAGATGGGTGACCATTTAGTAGCATTTCGAATCAGTACACCTACCTACTGTTTTTACAGCGTACGGCCCGCCTGATGTTAAGCAGGCCTATAGATATTTGCAATACCAAAGGCTTTGCTCGCACGTTGCTGACCTAAAGGGGAGTGGGACAGAGGGAGGGGGAGGGGGGTTGGGTTCCCGGCTTCACACTCATCGTACGAAATGCACCTGTTATAGCTACTTTACGCCGATCTTCTGTGAGAGGGTGGTAGTACCCCGGTCGAGCCCATATATGAGCTGCAGTCACTTGGCTACAGCTTGGGTCTACCACCAATAAAATGTTAGACACATCATTATTTTTAGAATCTTAACTTTTGTAGTTTTATTTCATACAGATATTGTGTGGCTATTAAAATACCTGAGTTTCTTGTGATCGCAAAAAATGGCGTCAAGCGCGAAATTCGTGTAAATATAGGTTCCGTACAGATCAATACATTTTGCGGTACCGAGCTAAGCTGAGCTATGTTAATTTCGGGTGTCAATAATAAAAGAGCTCCGCTTATGTTGGATATATTACCCTGCACGCGCAGGCGACCGCATCTACCTACATACAAATTCAGCACGAGTACCGTGTAGAAAAATATACCTATTTATTTTTATATGTAACTAGCTGTGTCCAGCGTCTTCGCCCGCGTGGAAATTGAAGTTTAAGATTAGCCTATGTCTTATCCCAGACCCGACACTATCTACGTTTCAAATTTCATTCAAATCGGTTTAGTAGTTATGGAGATACGTGGTAACAAACATACACATCACACATTTACGTCCGCATTTATAATGTGAGTAGGAACATGAACGAAAGACTAAGAGGACCAGTAGGGCTATTACGTATCTCAGTTGACAACTGGCGTCGGTTGTACACCGAACTTTGATGGTAAATTAGAATGACATATCATTGGTATTACGTATTTCGGTGAATGGATATCAAGGTATAGTGAGTTTAGGTTAGGTTAGCCCTGCAAGAAATATGTAATACCAATGTTATGTCATTCTAATTTACCATCAAAGTTCGGTGAACAACCGAAGCCAGTTGTCAACTAACATACTTGGTCTAAGCAACTGGGCCCTATGACTCAACTAGGCTGCTGAAGTCATCACAGTCAGTGTGCTGTCGGCGTTCGTCCTGTGCACACGTCTTGCCAACATTCGCATCCCAAATATAATTCTACTCGACACTAGATGGCGACCCTTTGTACGTCCCTTTTACCATCCTACACTTAGTGACATCTAGTGTGAAAAGGTTAAACTACGTACTAACATCGACATAGAACGAAGCTAGTAGTTTTGCTATTGACCGGTAGATAGAAAGTAAACAAGTAGGTGTAATTAAATAAATAAATAAATAGGTGTAATCTAACACCCCTTCACCCGCGCAAATTGTCAAGCGTCGTTTCATAGGGAATTCTAATAAGAACAACTCAAATCAAATCAAATCAAATCAAAAGGTTTTTATTCATGTAAGCTCAATAAAGCATTTATAAATAGCCAATAATAAACAATATTGTAGCGTTACCACCGGTTCGTAATGTTGCTTCCATTGAGAAGAGCCGGCAAGAAACTCATTGGTTACTCTTTTCAAAAGAATAATTGTATCCCACTATCTATTTGCTCCGTGAGTAGGAAGTAGAATAACTAAAATATTATCATTTTCGTTTTAATTTAGTTCCCACGGACCCCTAAACCTCCAAAAAGTCGCGACTGGTATTCGTCCACATCCGGTGGCCGCTGGAATTTTGAATATCGGGTCGATCCCACAGACATGACGTGTAATACCACGCTTGCCATTTTGTAGCCAGCACGATTGAATTAATTATGTAGGTACTAGCTGTGACCCTCGGCTTCGCCCGCGTGGAAATAAGATTAGCCTATGTATATATATATATAACGAATATATATATATATATAAGCAATCAGAACGTCCCAGGTTCGATCCCCGGTTGGGCATGCACCAATAGATGAATTTTCATCTATGTGCATAATTTACAGTTCGCTGACGGTGAGGGAAAACATCGTGAGGAAACCTACCTATCCCTCGGGATTAGGTAATAGTCAGTTCCTGTATACACGGCGACAAGGTTCACCACCTGTCACGTTGAGTTCTGACTATCTGGTGAAACGTGGGCTTTGAGTTGACCTCCACAATGTGGTAGGGTATGGCCACTCAAGCCTCTGACTACCCCCGAATGGGGATAAAAGTCGTGACGTTATATATATAAGATTAGCCTATGTCTTAAATTAAATAAAAAGCTAGCCTAGAAAGCTGTGCATGCCTACTCCCACTTTACAACAGATAATCTTAGAAATTAATAGTTAATTACCATAATAAAATAGTAAGTCAAACCAATTAGGTAGCCTCGATTAAAAGCAATTTGTTCGGAAGGTGCCCATCTCTCAGTGGATCACGGTCATAATGTCAACTTGACCGGGAAAATCTAATAACTGATCGAAGGTTAACTAGTTATTGAGCGATGTACTGAGGTGGCAAACAAGCGTACGGCCCGCCTGATGTTAAGCAGTTATCGTAGCCTACAGATGCTTACAATACCAAAGGCATAGCTCGCACATTTCCGACCTCAAGGGGAGTGGGATGGAGGGAGGGGGAGGGGGGGTTGGGCTTCCTGCTCTCTCACTCATCGTACGAAACGCAGCTGTAATAGCTACTTAACGCCGATTTTCTGTGAGAGGGTACTACCCCGGTCGAGCCAGCCCGTGAACTGCAGTCAATTGGCTACAGCTTGGCTCTAACAATGAAGATGTTCTATTGATCCAGTGGTTCATACCTACGTAGACCGCGCTCATCGTCATAGCTTCAGTCCTGGGGGCTTACCACGACCTGTTATCGCTATTCAATTATAGGAACGTTTTAACGTTTCAACTACTTTTTGTGCAATGACGTACCTTATTGTCATGACAATAAGAAACGTCATTGCACAAAAAGTCGCTGAAACGTTAAAACAATACTCCTATAATAGGTGGTGTTAGGGTCCCTGATAACCCTAGGTGGCGTTTCTATGATGATAACAATAGCCAATAACCCTTATTTCTACTATTTTTTATCTGACACGCCAATAATAATGCACATGAAGATTTAAATGGCCAGACTAATAACGGTATGGTCCCAAACTAAGCAACAATTTTACGGGTACCGTACAATGGACTGGAATTTTAGGGTCTGTAACGTCACGACTTTTATCCCCATTCGGGGGTAGTCAGAGGCTTGAGTGGCCATACACCACCACATTGTGGAGGTATTAACCAACTCAAAGCCCACGTTTCACCAGATAGTCAGAACCCAACGTGACAGGTGGTGAACCTTGTCGCCGTTTTAGGGTCTCTAATGTTATTTTCGTGAATTCTTCATTGTATGGGCGACGGACTGGCGACGTCGCCAGTCCGTCGCTAGGTGTTTTACCTGTCATACATTTCTAAACGAATAGTTGGCTACGGTGGCTGGCGACGTCGCCATGGCTGCCCGGTGTGTTATGGCCTTAAGCGCTAACATACACGGACCGTAATTTTGCAGTTTGGTTGCAGTCGACGGCACGCGACTGCACACAGACTGCATTTTTGCAGTCGGAAGTGACTGCTCTATTGCAGTTGGTTGCAGTCGCGTGCCGTCGACTGCACACGGACTGCATTTTTGCAGTCGGAAGTGTCAGCTCTATTGCAGTTGGTTGCAGTCGACGGCACGCGACTGCACACGGTCTGCATTTTTGCAGTCGCGTGTATGGCGGCGCTGAATCGCAAATTCTGGCAATCACACCGATTAAACGATTCTTACCTTTATCCCTATTCTTATCAACAGCCCAATAATTGCAATGTAGGGATATGTAGGGATCTATGTATCTTTATTGATGCGGTTCCAAGACCATTTACCTTGACCCCGGGACTCGTCGATGGTCAAACCTCGTCACATTAGACTTTGTAGATCCTGACTTAATTCTTCCAACTCCTACTGTGGGGCCATTAATTAATTACGTCACACGAATTTCATGATTTTTAGACCCCTCCCCCCTTGTCACAGCTGGTCACATTTGCCAGACTCCCCCCTCTCTGTGTGACGTCACATATTTTTATAATTTTCAGAAATTTTCAAAAAAAATCGGGTACAGTTCAAATTTCGGTTTTAATACTTGGATATATTAGATTATTAAATGTGACGTCACTTAACTTAGGACCCCTCCCCCCCTTGTCACACAATGTCACATTTCGTCGACCCCCTCCCCCCTTTACGTGTGACGTAATTTATAGATGGCCCCTATCTTTTCTTTTGATTAAATTCGTGCGGGTTCCAAGACAACTTAGCTTGTCCCCGGGACTCGTCGAGGGTCAAACCTTGGCGTCATCGTTGGACACTGTCGATCCTAGCTCAGGAGTAACAGTGGTGGGATTTAAGGGGCTGGTCTACCACAAATAATAATATTAAAAATCAGCTGTTCAAGTCCGCCATAATTGTTTTTTTTTTCTAATTCAACAACGATGGAGAGAGAGCAAGGCTGCCAGTCGCGAGCGATCTTTAGTACCTACACTAATGATATAGTGTGGTATGTTGGTCTGTTTGTGTCTACTTTGTAGTTAATCCATAGGGCTCTATCTCACCGGGACGCCAAGCGCGTCGCCAGCCACCGTCGCCAACGAATTCGTATTGAACATAACATAACATAGACGTCACGACTTTTATCCCCAATGGGGGGTAGTCAGAAGCTTGAGTGGCCATACACCACCACATTGTGGAGGTATTAAGCCATCTCAAGGCCCACGTTTCACCAGATAGTCAGAACCCAACGTGACAGGTGGTGAACCTTGTCGCCGTGTATACAGGAACTGACTATTACCTAATCCCGTAATTCGTATTGAATTTGACAGTTAATACCAATTGTTTGGATACGTGGCCGGCGACGTCGCTGGCTACCGTCGCCAATAATTCGTATTGAATTATGTCAAAATATGACAGGACTCTACTTGGCGACGGTCGCCAAACCCGTCGCCGGGTGTGATACAGCCCATAACTTAAATATTATTATTAACAGAAATATTATTATTATTAAATTATTTCCATACAAACTTTTATCCCCTAGCTCCTTTGTTTCTTTTTATTATTTTTAAAAATGGGCTTGCTCTTGACTTCAATTTCGCCGCAGGGGCAAAGATGAGGTCGACGATAGAGCGAGCGCACCCAGAAGATGCCTATTCACCCTACTTTTGGTGAGATTTTGATTGTACACACTCGGAAATACAGACGCAGGCAGGGAGTTCCACTCCTTGGCTATGCGCATTGTGGAACACATTTTCAAAAATCCTTCCTGAAATGCTCACCTTAGTATTTTTTTTAACTGCGGTGGCAAAAAGCGTACGGCCCGCCTGTTGTTAAGCAGTTACCGTAGCCTATAGATGCTTAACAAAGGCATTGCTCGCACTTTGCCGACCTGAAGGGGGGTGGGATGGGGGGGGAGGGGAAGTTGGGGGTTTGGGCTTTCAGCTCTCTCACTCATCGTACGAAACGCAGCTGTAATAGCCACTATACGCCGATCTTCTGAGAGAGGGTGGTACTACCCCGGTCGAGCCAGCCCGCTTATGAAACTCTTGTGCAAAATTACATGCTTCTAGGATTTATTTAAGCCTTGTATCTGTCAGTCAGTTATTAGAATTTATTAAGTATAAGATAGTACAATGTTATATCGTCTTGTCCTTCTTATCGTATGGTTAGTGGCCAACCTGGTGTCAGAGTTGTTCAAGCCGCTCGCCCTCTGACAAGGCTTAACGACTGCCTAGATGACAACAACCGGGACCGACTTTCCACGTGCCCTCCAAAGCCACAAATGCCACTAAATAATAATAATATAATAATAATATCCTGGGACATTTTTGTACACACGGTTACCTGATCCCAAACTAAGCAGAGCTTGTACTATGGAAACCAGATAACTGATATTACTACATATACTACTTTTTTATTCGTAAATACATACTTAATATACATATACACCCAGACTCGGGACATACAGACATGTTCATGCACACAAATGCATGTCCCGGGTAGGAATCGAACCTACGACCTGCAGCGTGAAAGGCGCCTCCGCGCCAACCACGCTAACGGGCCCGTCAACCCATTGACTGACCTTGCTTTGCTTAATCTCCGATCAAACGATCAGTGACTGCAGCTGACTATGAGCGCCTCAATTCTCTAAATATTAATTCAATACAAGCAAACCTAGGTCTAAATCTAGGCTAGAACGAGCCAGTCTAGTCTTAGACAAAGGTCAGTTACCAGTCTAGGTCGTTATAACCAAATGCAGGCGACAGCGAACAAATTTTAATGTTCTAACTCGTTATATTGCTTCATAATTCATTGGGCTTTGACGGGCCCGTTAGCGTGGTTGGCGCGGAGGCGCCTTTCACGCTGCAGGTCGTAGGTTCGATTCCTACCCGGGACATGCATTTGTGTGCATGAACATATCTGTATGTCCAGAGTTTGGGTGTATATGTATATTAAGTATGTATTTACAAATAAAAAAGTAGTATATGTAGTAATATCAGTTATCTGGTTTCCATAGTACAAGCTCTGCTTAGTTTGGGATCAGGTAACCGTGTGTACAAAAATGTCCCAGGATATTATTATAATATAAATATATCATTACGACCGTATTCCCCGAAGAGGGTAGGCAGAGGTACCGTAGCCTATAGATGCTTGCTTGCAAAGGCATCGCTCGTTGCCGACCTGAAGGGGAGAGACAGAAAGGGGAATGGTTGGGCTTTCGGCTCTCTCACTCATTGTATGAAATGCAGCTGTAGGTATATCAGAAGGTCCCAGGTTCGATCCCCGGTGAGGCATGCACCAATGGATGAATTTTCATCTATGTGCATAATTTACAGTTCGCTGACGGTGAGGGAAAACATCGTGAGGAAACCTACCTATCCCTCGGGATTAGTCAATAGTCAGTTCCTGTATACACGGCGACAAGGTTCACCACCTGTCACGTTGGGTTCTGACTATCTGGTGAAACGTGGGCTTTGAGTTGGTTAATACCTCCACAATGTGGTGGTGTATGGCCACTCAAGCCTCTGACTACCCCCGAATGGGGATAAAAGTCGTGACGTTACATTTTACATATAGCTACTTTGAGCCGATCTTCTGTGAGACGGTGGTAGTACCCCTGTCGAGCCCATATATGAGCTGCAGTCAATTGGCTACAGCTTGGCTTTACCACTATAAATGCAATATATGCAATGCATTTCCTTATAAAATGTACTAAAAAGGACTCGAACCAAAGAACTTGTAATAGAGCTCAAAGCCATGAAAAAAATAATGAGAAGTAGGTACCTATAGTTCGCGACAGGTCGAGATGACATTCGGGTTATGAGCTTTTTGCAGAATAAAATCCGAATCAAAATTAGCAGGACCCGCAACGCAACAAAATAATTTAATTTAATTATTTTGTGGGCGATTTTAAATGTTTATCGGGTCCTGTTAATTTTGATTAGATTTTTGGTTCTGTGGTTCTGTGAGACAAGATATATTCTCTGACTTACCTAACCTACAAAATAATAAAATATATACCTACTAAGTAGCTGTGCCTCGCGGCTTCGCCCGCGTGGAAATTGATATGTAAGATTAGGCTATGTCTTATTCCAGAGCCTACACTATCTACGTTTCAAATTTCATTAAAATCGGTCAAGTAGTTATGGAGATTCGTGGTAATAAACATTCACACACACACACACTAGACACACACACACTTATTTTCGCATTTATAATATAACTAGCTTTTTCCCGCGACTTCATCCGCGCATAATTTGTCCCACGGGAACATACCTACTATCGGGATAGAAAGTATCATATGTGTTAATCCAGGCACTATCTGTGTTCCAAATTTCATCCATATCCGTTCAGTAGTTTTTGCGTGAAAGAGTAACAAACATCCATACATCCATACTCACAAACTTTCGCATTTATAATAATATTAGTAGGATTCGAAGGATATCTATACATCAAGTATTAAGATAATTAGAAAGTCATACTCCAACCGTCTGTCTAACATAGTACCACATCTATTCGTTTTATAAATACATTTGACATTTCGGCGTCTCACGCGCAACCTTGAACATTGACATTCCCGAGAAGGGGTTTAGGGGTCCGCATGGCAAAAATTAAAACCACATTTACAATAATAATAGTCCTCCAGGACAAAAATAAAGTGATAAAGTATCTAAGTCTTATTAAGTAAGCGCCGCCATACACGCGACTGCAAAAATGCAGTCCGTGTGCGGTCGCGTGCCGTCGACTGCAACCAACTTCAATAGAGCTGTCACTTCCGACTACAAAAATGCAGTCCGTGTGCAGTCGCGTGCCGTCGACTGCAACCATACTGCAAAATTGCAGTCCGTGTATGCTAGCGCTAAGTCTTAGTAAGTCAAAAATAAGTCTTATTCTCTCGTGTGTTAAGTAAGAGGGTGAGCGACTCGGTGCGATATAATGCGTGAGAAAAGTATTGTCTTGGCGTGTGCTAGCCCTGCTGATCGAATTTCGATCGAATTCTCTCCACCACGGCTCTCAGATACTATGAGAAACCTATACCAAAATAATTCTTTACACTTTTCAAACAATATTTGACAGATTTAGATTTAATAAAAATCGAAAATTCGCTACAAACGTCATCGCCTTTTCAGTATCGTTAGCTGTAGCTGTCATTATATTAGCGGCACACTACGAAGGCCGGTTTGACATGTGGGGGGGTAAAGGATGAACCTTATTATAACGGAATAAGATTCATTTTCGCATTCATTTTTCTCCCCCCCCCCCCGCCCACATGTCAAACCGGTCATCATAACGTGCCGCTACTGTAGTCGCATGCAGCTTCCTAAGGGCCATAACACACCGGGCCGCCAGGTGAAATCGCCAGCCACGGATCCAAACAATTTGTATTGACTGGCGACGTCGCCAGTCCGTCGCCATGTGTGTTACCTCCCACATATTTCAATACGAATAGTTGGCTACACTGGCTGGCGACGTCGCCTAGGCTACCGGGTGTGTTATGGCCCTGACTGCCACTCCACTACTGAAGGTTGGCAGTCAGCTACTTGGATTTGACTTTGTTTAGAGCGAGTATAAATAACTCTTTAGCCGTATTGATGCCTGTCCAATTGCTGATGTTCCGGAGCCATGACTGACAACATCTTATGCCTTCTAATATAGAATAATATAGCTAATATAGCTTTCTTAAACTTCATGTCCATCTATTTTACTTCTTTTATACGTGCTGGGGGCTTACCACCACCTCTTATAGCAGTTTTGTTTTAACGTTTCAGCTACTTTTTGTGCAATGACGTTTCTTATTGTCATGACAATAAGGTACGTCATTGCACAAAAAGTCGCTCAAACGTTAAAACGTTCCTGTAATTGAATCGCGATAAGAGTAAGTGGGAGTAGGCATGCACAGCATTCTAGGCTAGTTTTTATTAATTTTTATTTAAATACCTTATTTTCTTTTTTTACTCACACTGTGTTAATGCATGCCTGCTCACATAGCGTTACTGTTTGAAAATGTATACAATTATTCTTTTGAAAAGAGTAACCATTGAGTTTCTTGCCGGCTCTTCTCAATGGAAGCAACATTTCGAACCGGTGGTAACGCTAAAATATTGTTTATATTGACTATTTATAAATGCTCTAATGAGCTTACATGAATAAAAACCTTTTGACTTTGACTTTGTGGTAAGCCCCCTGTTCTTTTCTTATAATGTGTGTACTGCTGTGCTGAATAAATATTTTTCTTTCATTCCTCCTAACCTTCCACCTGCTTCCAAATGCTTCCATTTTTTCTCGGTGACACCCAGACCAGATTACGATAGAAATCGATAGGAATCAAACCCGCAATCACCCAGTGCAGTCAGCCAAACGTACGCGGCTACGATCCACCACACCTTTCAGTTGTCAAATTAATTCTACGGAACCCGAGTCCAAAAAAAGGTTCTACCAAAAACCGAACCTTGTCTCGCATTTTTTTTAAACATCATTTTAGAATCCGCCAACGGTCCGTCTGGTACATCCATTCGGCGCCAGTAATTATATTAAACCACCAGTTTTTTGTTCGATTTAGATATTCTTAATCGATTCGGCGACGTTCATATCGATATTCGCTACTCGATTTCTGATTAGACGTATCTCAGTACGATTTCTGTGTTTGTGTGTGCGAGACGTGTCTGGGGTTTTTTTTTAAATTACTTATATTTTTTTAATTTGTGTCGATGTTTTTTTGGTAAGACAGGTGAGTTTAAAAAATATATTTCGTATTTATATTTTTATGTTTATTATTTTTTCCTAATTTGTGTAATCTTTAATTTATTTTTGTAATGCATATTATTTTTTGTGAATTTTTAGTATGTATTTTTTTTTATTGTTAAATACTTATGGCTTTTAATTTTAGTATATGAATAAAGTACTTATAGGTAGGTAGGTTATTTCAGAAGTTAATTTATTAAACTTGAAATCCTAAACTTATTTGTAGATAACGTTTGGTAGTTCATAGATAGACTAGCCGCCTTTATAGACATTTTTAGTCAATTTACAATGGTCTTACAAATCATTTCTATGAACATAAGTGATTTGTAATGCCATTTTAAGTCCACCATATCGTAAATTTCTATAAATATAGAGGTAAGAATATAATTTAATAATATTCTAGGAATTAATACTTGAATGTTGGCCGCTACCCCAGCTAACAACTTCAAGGAATTTAGGGGTGATATTTAAAACATGGGACTTTTATTTATGTTACTAAGTAGTAGCCTATAGACGTTTGCAATACCAAACGTAGCCGACCTGAAGGGGAGTTTGACAGGGGGAGGGAAAAGAGGAGAGTTGGGCTTCCGGCTCTCTCACTCATCGTACTAAACGCAGCTGTAATAGTTACTTTACGGCGATCTTCTGTGAGAGGGTGGTACTACCCTGATCGGGCCGGCTCGTATATGAGCTGCAGTCAATTAGCTACAGCTTCTACACCAATAACGATGGCACAATAATTTTCAATATAGGTTATCATGAACCAACCCGCACTGGGCCAGCGTGGTGGATTATGGCATGCATCCCCCTCGCAATTAGGGGAGGCCCGTGCCCAGGAGTGGAACATTAGGAAGACTAATTTAATTATTATAGGGCTCGTATTAAATGCATCTCAAAGTTGAGATCGATCTTAAGACGCTGTTTTTGACAGATGTTCCATACATTAATAGTCAAACGGCATCTTAAGATCGATCTCAAGCTTGAGATGCATTTATTAATTCAAGCCTAAGTTTACCAAGAGCTCTACAGCTTATACAGGATATTCCATTCAGTGAACTCGCTGCCATTGAGCTACTATGTACTACGTGCTAGAGCGGACACCACACATCACTTCGATGATAAACGTGGATACGAAATCAACTGACTCCAATTACTCGGGAACACTCCCCCCCCCATAAGACGTCCCGACTCCAGCACTGGTAGCACAGCCGGTGACAAGACAAAACGCGAGATAAATAAATCGATGTTACATTCTCTCCTATGCAATAACATTAAGTAAGAGAGAGCAACAAGATGCAACATAAGGGGGCGTCCATAAATTACGTGAGGCATTTAACGAGGGAGGGGGTCGAGCAAAATCTCACCTAATCTCACGTGGGGGAGAGGGGGTCTAGGCAAATCTCACGTAATTTTTTTTTCCGCAAGAAACAGTGTAAAATTGCGAGAAAAATGGGATAAATTAAGTAAAAGATGTTTCTCCACTATATTAGGTATGGCTTTTGAAAAATCTCACGTGAGATTAAAAGGAGGGTGGGGGTCGAGCCAAATCTCACGAAATCTCACCAAGGCGGGATGGGGGGTCGAAAAATCACAAAAATCACCTCACATAATTTATGGACGCCCCTAATGGGTGACAAAAGTTTTGTCTTGGCGTGTGTGCTAACCCTGTAGGAAGGGGAAAATAAGGGGGTAGACGCTATTACTTGCATACCTATTTCTTTTGCGTATAACTCGGTAGTTTAACACTACTACTTCTCCAAGCCAACTAGACACTCGGGTATAAATATCAAGTGATAATAAGTCAATGATTCCGCGGTCCGTCCACCACGTAGTGAGCCTGGGCCAATGCCTGGGCACCCCCCCGGCAGTAGCTCCCACTACGTGGTGGACGGACCGCGGAATCATTGACTTATTATCATTTGATATTTATACCCGAGTGTCTAGTTGGCTTAGTGGGGTAGTAAGCGACAATATTACTGCCTCCGGTACCTACGAAATGCACGCATGGCAGCTGCCATATATCGAACGAAATAATCGATTGAAATCGATCCTAAATCGATACCTACAATCGTTATACAATCCGGATCTGGCGCATGACATCATGACTCGTAGGAGGCCGCAATGTCGCGCTAACAAACAGGTCAAATATACTAGTTTTTTAGTAGACATCGGTTTCTTATTACAAAGGAAACGTGTGGAGTTACATACACGCCTCATACATACATATACGTCACGACTTTTATCCCCATTCGGGGGTAGTCAGAGGCTCGAGTGGCCATACACCACCACATTGTGGAGGTATTAACCAACTCAAATCCCACGTTTCACCAGATAGTCAGAACCTAACGTGACAGGTGGTGAACCTTGTCGCCGTGTATACAGGAACTGACTATTACCTAATCCCGAGGGATAGGTAGGTCACGCCTCATACACACTAAAATAATAATTTAGCCCTTTACGTCCACTCCCACTCCTGGGCACGGGTCTCCCCTCAATGCGAGGGGGATTCAGCCCATAATCCACCACGCTGGCCCAGTGCGGGTTGGTGGATTTCACATGTTAATGCAGGTTTCCTCACGATGTTTTCCTTCACCGTAAGCAAGTGATATTAAAGTTATGATTCGCACATGGATTTCGAAAAATCCAGAGGTGTGAGCCGAGGTTTGAACCCTAGACATTAAGCCCGCAAGTCGCGTGCTAAACCAATCGGCTATTACTGCTTACATCATAGGCACTACAAAGAATAAATATCGCTAGGTAGAGCAACGACCGCAGCTCATACGAGCTGGCTCGACCGGGGTAGTACCACCCTCTCACAGAAGATCGACGTAAGAGCTATTACAGCTGCGTTTAGTAAGAGAGCCGGAAGCCCAACCCCCCTCCCTCTGTCTAACTCCCCTTCAGCTCGGCAACGTGCGAGCAATGCCATTGGTATTGCAAGCATCTATCTACGGTAACTGCTTAACATCAGGCGGGCCGTACGCCACTTTAGTAACATAAAAAAACAACTACCTATACGATCCCAAACTAAGCAACGCTTGTACTATGGGTACCGTACAATGTACTGGGGGCGATCCCAGTGACACCCAGACCAGGGCAAATTACGAAAAGGCCGTTTCCGAAATTTGCCTTTGACGGGAATCGAACCCGCGACCACCCGATGCAGTGGACCGAGCGGCCTACGCTCGAACCACTGAGCCAAACGGTAGTTAAAAGCAGTACACGTATTTTTGAAATAAAATGAACCTAAATATGCCGAATACATTGACCAATAAGTCAAGACACTACGTCCTATTTACAGTTCGCTGACGGTGAGGGAAAACATCGTGAGGAAACCTACCTATCCCTCGGGATTAAACAATAGTCAGTTCCTGTATACACGGCGACAAGGTTCACCACCTGTCACGTTGGGTTCTGACTATCTGGTGAAACGTGGGCTTTGAGTTGGTTAATACCTCCACAACGTGGTGTATGGCCACTCAAGCCTCTGACTACCCCCGAATGGGGATAAAAGTTGTGACGTTAGATTTACTACGTCCTCTATTGTATGAAAAATTAACCGTTATTATCTTCTTATCGTATGGTTAGTGGCCAACATGTTGTCAGATTTGTTCAAGCCGCAAATTCTCTGACAAGGCTTAACGTCTGCCTAGAAGACAACCGGGACCAACTTTACGTGCCCTCCGAAGCACGGAGACGCTCAGTTCCAAAGCCACTAAATGGTCACCCATCTCTGACTGACCTTGCCAAGCGTTGCTTAACCTCCGATCGTTTACCGATCAGTGATTGCAGCTAAGCGCCTCATGACCAAGTTGGCTGGGTATGGGGAAATACTAATACTACTAGAATTTTGATTGGTCCGCTCAGATGGTCATACATTATGCAGTGATAGGTAATGCAAGATAGTGGAGGGGCCCTATGCAGCGTCTATCGCTTATTGGTCTCTGGGAATCGAACCCAGCACATTTAAAAACCTTACGACCATAGTTCTTCATTCTTCTCTAGCACTAAATACTATGCACAAAGTCATACGCGTCTGTCTGTTTGACCGCTCATTTCTTCTAAACTACTAAACAGATTTTGATGCCGTTATCACTGTCGTTTAGAGAATGTCCTCCGCAACGTTTCTGTATATAATACATTCTAATTAAATGTGTTAATAGTAGAGAAAATCCGTGCGAAGCCGGGCGATTATAGTAACATTCGAATTGTGGAACGACCTCCCTCCCGAAGTTCCTTTTCATTACAACAGGGGGTTCTTCAAAGGGCATGTACAGGTCCCTAAAAGGTCGGCGCCGCGTCTGCTCCTTAAGTTGCAGATGTCCTGGGCGGCGGCTTCCACTTACCATCAGGTGGACCGTCTGCCAGTGTGCCATCCTTGGCTATTTAAAAAGAACATATACCTGACGGGCCCGTTAGCGTGGTTGGCGCGAAGGCGACATTCACGCTGCAGGTCGTAGGTTCGATTCCTACCCGTGACATGCATTTGTGTGCATGAACATGTCTGTATGTCCGGAGTCTGGGTGTATATGTATATTAAGTATGTATTTACAAATAAAAAAGTAGTATATGTAGTAATATCAGTTATCTGGTTTCCATAGTACAAGCTCTGCTTAGTTTGGGATCAGGTAGCCGTGTGTAAAAAATGTCCCAGGATATTATTATTACCTACCTAAGTTTAGCCACGTTACATAATAAATGTTATATTCGAATGGAAAAATACTGAACAACCTTGTGCTAGTCGGTTAGAGACACAAAACCAGTTCACGAGGACCCACCCCCCCTCTCCTGGTCCGTACATCTCGCGGCGCCAGCAGGGGGCAAGGCAGCCGACGAAATGTCAAGTTAAAATGGTCAATATTAGCATTATGCTAATTAAGTTAGAACGAAATGATATAGAGTTGAATACTTGAGAATATTTTATGACCGAGTGTCATTATAAAGGGTATCATTACGCGTTCTCTAAATGGGTAAGCAGTAAAGACATATGGGATAACTAGCTTCTGCCTGCGACTTCGTCCGGGATAAGTTTAAAATCTTACAGGAACCTGAAATTTTTCCGGGATAAAAAGTACCCTATGCTCTACTCCAAAGTCCTGTCTATCTCCATACCAAAATTCATCAAAATTGGTTTAACGGTTTTAGTCAGTGACAGACAGAGTTACTTTCGCATTTATAATATTAGCATAGAAGCACAGATTCCCGCCACACTCCCACCACTGTTACTCCTGTAAGTCAGGATCGACAATGTCCAACGATGACGCCAAGGTTTGATCCTCAGTTCGCTTACGGTGAGGGAAATCATCGTGAGGAACCCTACCTATCCCTCGGGATTAGGTAATAGTCAGTTCCTGTATACACGGCGACAAGGTTCACCACCTGTCACGTTGGGTTCTGACTATCTGGTGAAACGTGGGCTTTGAGTTGGTTAATACCTCCACAATGTGGTGGTGTATGGCTACTCAAGCCTCGGACTACCCCCGAATAGGGATAAAAGTCGTGACGTTACATTACATTTTTTTTACCCTCGACGAGTCCCGGGGACAAGCTAAGTTGTCTTGTTACCCGCACGAATTTAATCAGAAGAAGGATAGGAGGAGTTGGATGAAGATTATCCACTTCCCTCCATGCAAAGCGGGAGACAAAAATAACAGCAACGCTTGTCAAGGTCAGTCAGAGACATGGACCAATTACTAAGGGGACTGGCCCTAAGCAACCCGGCCGAGTGGTCGGCCTAGTACTAACATCGACATAAAACGAAGCGAGTAGTTCAACTATTTACCGGTAGATAGAACAATGAAAATGAAAAAACAATGACCACGTTTTTTTTCATACATATATCTAATAAGGGCACCTCTTTCTATAGTCTTTACTCTGTGGTCAGAGATGGGTGACCATTTAGTGGCATTTGAACTGAGCGTCTCCGTGCTTCGGAGGGCACGTAAAAAGTCGGTCCCGGTTGTTGTCTAGGCAGCAGTCGTTAAGCCTTGTCAGAGGCAGCGGCTTGAACAACTCTGACACCAGGTACCAGGGAACCATACGATAAGAAGAAGTAACTGGGCTAAGACCTTCAGCAATAGGTTTTTAAGTACACAGATAAAAAATTACGAAATCTGTTGAAAATTAATAGCATCTGTACAAATATAATATATATATATATAAGTACAAATACAAAGGTGACACGTGGGTGAATGAACCGTACGACATCTGTGACTAAATGAATGAAGGTTTTCAAAGAATATTCAATAATTAGGCAATGACCCTTATATAAACGTGTTATTTAAATAACTAAAAACATCAGATAAAATAACTTGGGGCTTACCACGAACTCTTATTGCGATTCAATTACAGGAACGTTTTAACGATTCAGTGACGTTTCTTATTGTCATGACAATAAGGTACGTCATTGCACAAAAAGTCGCTGAAACGTTAAAACAAAACTGCTATAAGAGGTGGTGGTAGGGCCCCTTATACTAAATTGATGTGTTTCGATTTTCGATTCTACTCTTGATTTGAACATACTACTTAGTTTCAGGCTTTTATTTCAATAACACATTACAAAAATGAAACTTGAATACTGAATACTGAACTGAAACATGGTTGTTACGTTGGAGCAAGATAGCAATATTTTTGACCATAAAATATTTTCTTATAACTGAATTGGCGTTTTACGTAGTTTGCTTATTACTTAGATTTTGGTGTTTTAAGACGTGTAAGCCAGGTCCTGATTTAGATGGGTGACCGAAGTATTACAGCTGACCTACTCTATGTTTCGGAAATACTGACGAAAACATATATTAATACACCAAATTGTAATACAAAGTACTAAAAATAAATGTTACAAAAACAGTGCGCGCGTTGATATCTTTAAAACTGAGGAAAGTGAATTCTCGTATTTTGTTTATAAACGTCTTTCCGACACTTACGATTTCAATGGGGAAAAAAATCCTATGTCCTCTTGTAACTTCGCTATAAGTGCGTAAGATTCCTCATAATTTAAGACCAAAACTTAGAACTTTTAAGTTTGGCCCTAAATTAGTCTTATTTAAGCATTCTCACCTAAATATGTATGTAAAAGAACGAAGAAATAACGATAAATTTTGTGATAATACCTATTACATCTGGAATTATGTTGCCTGTTGTTTTGGAATAACTCAGATGTATTCTGTAAGATGGTGTACCCTATATGTTGTATCATCAGAGATAAATTGTAACTTGCTACATATATTGTATCCTGCTGTATCAGAGAAGATTATGATGTATCATTGAATATAATGTTGTTTTATCCTGGAATATAATGTTGTATCCTGTTATATTCTACAAGATAATTTTGTATCCTGTTGTATCCTGGAATATAATGTTTTAACCCTGTTGTATAATGGAAGATATTGCTTTTTTTCTGTTTTATCCTGGAATATAATGTTGTGTCCTGCTATATCCTACAAGATAATTTTGTATCCTGTTGTATCCTCTAAGATCATGTTTGTATCCTGTTGTATCATGGAATATAATGTTGTACCCTGTTGTATAATGGAAGATATTGTTTTTATCTGTTTTATCCTGGAATATAATGTTGTATACTGTTATATCCTACACGATAATTTTGTATCCTGTTGTATCCTCTAAGATCATGTTTGTATCCTGTTGTATCATGGAATATAATGTTGTACCCTGTTGTATAATGGAAGATATTGTTTTTATCTGTTTTATCCTGGAATATAATGTTGTATACTGTTATATCCTACACGATAATTTTGTATCCTGTTGTATCCTCTAAGATCATGTTTGTATCCTGTTGTATCCTGGAATATAATGTTGTACACTGTTGTATAATGGAAGATATTGATTTTTTCTGTTTTATCCTGGAATATAATGTTGTATCCTGTTATATCCTACAAGATAATTTTGTATCCTGTTGTATCCTCTAAGATCATGTTTGTATCCTGTTGTATCATGGAATATAATGTTGTACCCTGTTGTATAATGGAAGATATTGTTTTTATCTATTTTATCCTGGAATATAATGTTGTATACTGTTATATCCTACACGATAATTTTGTATCCTGTTGTATCCTGTAAGATCATGTTTGTATCCTGTTGTATCCTGGAAGATGTATGGTAACGTCGGCTCCGCGCGGGTGTTGACCTAGCCTCTCCTTGGCTTTGTCTGTATCTTAAAGATGTTTCAGACATAGCCTGATAGAGGTTACGTTTTATCCCTTTTTCTCGACGATGGATTATGAAGAATTGCACCGGTTCAAGCTCAGCATTATTTTATTGAATTATTCGTAACCGACTTCAAAATGTGTTTTGTGTTTTTTTTTTTTTTTTATAGGACTGCGGTGGAAAAAAAAGCGTACGGCCCGCCTGATGTTAAGCAGTTACCGTAGCCTATAGATGCTTACAATACCAAAGGTATTGCTCGCACATTGCCGACCTGAAGGGGAGTGGGATGGAGGGAGGGGAAGGGGGCTAGGCTTCCGGATCTCTCACTCATCGTACGAAACGCGGCTGTAATAGCTAATTTACGCCGATCTTCTGTGAGAGGGTGGTATTGCCCCAGTCGAGCCAGTTCGTATATGAGCTGCAATCAATTGGGTACAGCTTGGCTCTAACACCAATGAGTAAGCAAGTGCCAAAATTAATCTATGACTAAAGGTATTGATAAAATCAAATAAAAATAATAATAATAATATCCTGGGACATTTTTACACACGGCTACCTGATCCCAAACTAAGCAGAGCTTGTACTATAGAAACCAGATAACTGATATTACTACATATACTACTTTTTATTTGTAAATACATACTTAATATACATATACACCCAGACTCGGGACATACAGACATGTTCATGCACACAAATGCATGTCCCGGGTAGGAATCGAACCTACGACCTGCAGCGTGAAAGTCGCCATCGCGCCAGCCACGCCAACGGGCCCGTCAAATAGAAGTAAGTAATTTGATAGTTATCATGATAGTTATGATCTTATGGTATGATTATCTTCTTGGTACTACTCAACCAAGCCAACTAGGAACTCGGATGGAATGCGGCTTCCCCGCCCGCCACACCCCCCGCACACCGCCGCCGCCTTTTGCGGGTGACGTCACATCTGACAGGTTCCTAGTTGGCTTGGTGGAGTAGTCTTCTTCTTATCGTATGGTTAGAGTCCAACCTGGTGTCAGAGTTGTTCAAGCCGCTCGGCCTCTGACAAGGCTTAACGACTGCTGCCTAGATGACAACAACTGGGACCGACTTTCACGTGCCCTCCGAAGCACGGAGACGCTCAGTTCAAATGCCACTAAATGGTCACCCATCTCTGCCTGACCTTGCCAAGCGTTGCTTAACCGCTTAAGCGTCGCATTGTTGCGTTGTGGAGTAGAAGTAACTATGATAGAATAGCGGGTGAGCGTGCGCGCGCGCCGAGATGTGTGCACGCTGACGTCAGCACCTGACGCCCTTGGTCTAAACACCTATGTACATAAATATTGTAGGGTTGCCACTTATCGCCAGCTGCCCTTCTATACAATATGTTAAAAAAACCCTGTCCGACCCGAAAGCGTATTGTTGGGTATCGAGATTAGATTCCATTTTTATAAAAAAAAACTTTTTTTTTATCTTTTTTTTTAATTTTTCAAAAAAACAATTTTTTTCATTTTTTTAGCATTGTTTGTGTCCCACTACTTGGCAAAGGCCTCCCATATTTTTTTGTAATACAAATACCCCGTTTACTTAATAATTTTTTTTTTATAAAATGACGTCATCACATACTTTGTGGTCTGAGGTGACGCCACACGATCTAACATAATTACTTCCGGTAACGGTGTTGTCATATTTTTAAAATTAGCTACATTTTGTGGGAAAAAAGGCAAAAAAAATTGGCACTTTAAATGTTCATTAATATGTTTACTATCATGATTTTTTTTTTATTATTGTATTTGGTCATGTGATTGGGGAACCTAATTACCGGTTTCGGCTCGGACAGGGTTTTCTTAACATGTTGTATACCAACTCTATTTTTCCCTATAAAAATAACCTTACTCATTTTAATAGGTATTTCGCCAAATATTAATTAACAAATAGGAAAAATGTCTTTATTACTTATTTCTCTTTTTCGAAATAATTGAACATGGAAACGTTCTTGGAATAAACTCATCATTTACCTACACAAATGCCAGTAAAATAACATGGGAATAATTACATAAAACACTAAGTAACTATTCCTTTGGAATGAAAACATATTTGGACGGGATAATATCCGTTGCATGAATTAAACGCAATCATTAACAACACAAAACATAACAAATTAAATAGCAAGAAACTCTTCAAGACTTGAGCAAGAACAAAGCTGATTCGCAAGTATTGCACCGTCTGTCTTGGTCTAGTAAAAATGCAAGACCTAAATTGCAAAACAGAGACGGATTTTACTTCCACCGAATGGGTGATCTGCAAATACAAATACAAATTTCTATATTGTATTAATTGCGGTAATACAATAATTTGTAGTCTAAAAAAAATACGAACTGCCGCGTGCTGCAGGGATTACATATCTCAGTTGACAACTGGCTTCGGTTGTTCACCGAACTTTGATGGTAAATTAGAATGACATAACATTGGTATTACGTATTTCGGTGAATGGATATCAAGGTACAGTGAGTTTGGGTTAGGTTAGCCCTGCACGAAATACGTAATACCGATGTTATGTCATTGTAATTTACCATCAAAGTTCGGTGTACAACCGAAGCCAGTTGTCAACTGAGATATGTAATATCCCGACTGGGTTGCCTTTGACATTCCCCTGCACCACGAGTTGTCTCAGTGACAACCCTAGTAAATATTAATAATCTGTGGTCCGGCTCGCCGCCTCTCCGTCAGCTCGTGATATTTAAAAGTCAAATAGAAGTCGATTTTCAGGGTTCCATACCTGTTTTAGAACATTAATATATTTTAATAAATATCACCAAACCGGCCCAGAGTTAATAAATATAAGTTTTATTGGGTTTAAGATGTCAGCTTATGTAATAGTCTGAAACATTTTATGGTAATAATTTTTGTATTGTGTGCCGAAAGAATACCTACCTATAGTTCGCGACAGGTCGAGATGACATTCGGGTTATGAGCTTTTTGTAGAATAATTTCCGAATCAAAATTACCAGGACCCGCAACGCAACAGAATCATTTAATTTAATAATTTTTTGGCCGATTGTAATTGTTTGTCGGGTCCTGTTAATTTTGATTCGGATTTTATTCAGCAAAAAGCTCATAATCCGAATGTCATCTCGACCTGTCGCGGACAGGTATTTTGTTTTAATATTTTACCTACCATTTCTAAAAACTTGGTGTATTTTTCTTAATTGTACCCATAAGTGTCTAACCATTGATGTATTATTTTAACAGATGGTACCTAATAATATAATAATTAATAAATATAAATAAACGTGAGGAAACCTACCTATCCCTTGGGATTAGGTAATAGTCAGATCCTGTATACACGGCGACAAGGTTCACCACCTGTCACGTTGGGTTCTGACTATCTGGTGAAACGTGGGCTTTGAGTTGGGCTTTGAGTTGAGTGGTGGTGTTTGGCCACTCAAGCCTCTGACTACCCCCGAATGGGGATACAAGTCGTGACGTTATATTTTTTTTTTATTCTAATAAATAATAATAATTTTGCCACCGTTGCCGCCAGCAAGCCTGGCCCGCGGCATGCTGTCCGAAAGGTACCGAGCGAGGCCACTACGTGTGCACGCGCCGATCACCGAGATGAAGGTTTTATCACGGTGCAGAAGAAGCGCACGCGGCGGGCTAACCGAAACCACTGGCACTGCGGCAACAGGGCCGAACTTCCTGATGCGTGCTGCAGTGCCGACCACCCCAGTCTAGGGGCCGTCCATTAATTACGTCACACGTAAAGGGGGGGAGGGGGTCGGCGAAATGTGCCATTGTGTGACAAGGGGGTGGGAGGGGTCCTAAGTTTGTTGACGTCACATTTAAAAATCTAATATATATATCTAAGTATTAAAACCGAAATTTGAATTTTTAACGAAACATTTTGAAAAATTCTGAAAATAATAAAAAAATATGTGACGTCACACAGGGAGGGGGGGAGTCTCGCAAATGTGACCAGCTGTGACAAGGGGGGAGGGGTCTAAACATCATGAAATTCGTGTGACGTAATTAATGGATGGCCCCCTACCTGTCCCGCCTCCACTACACCATGAAGGCGGGGGACATTGCTGAGTACATCAGATTGAAAAGCAATGTCTCATTGAGAGTGCAGCTGTTGTGCTCGAGTCACAACGCCAGTTTCAAGACGTTTGTGGTCTTGGTTCCCACTGATAAGCTGGCCACTTTCATGCAGGAGCAGTACTGGTCGAAAGGTGTGGTGTTCAGGCGCTTTCCGGGGAGGCTGCCGTCACCAACACCATCAAATTAGTTTTAAGTCAAAGTCAAAGTCAAATTTTTTTTATTCATGTAAGCTATAAATAGCACTTATAAATCGTCAAATTAGCGAAAATATTTTAGCGTTACTACCGTTACCGTTACCGTTTATGTTTAATAATACAGGGTTATTGGTAAAACACTAACAACCTTACAAAATATTACCAAAAAAAAAATTACAAAAAATCACACTAGAAATATGTATGAAAAATTATTTAGAAAGTGATTTTTTGTTAATTTTTTTTTGTTTTGTAAAAAGTCATAGAACAAAAATTGTTGTTTTTGATGTCAGTAATACGCCCCTGCAAGTTTGTTAGTGTTTTACCAATAACCCTGTATATGTATGTTAGTCTGTAAGGTACCTATGTATCTATGGGCCTAGTCGCCTGAAATAAATGATGTTTATTATTATTATTACTAGTTGTTATTAATATCAGTGCAGCACTACATGTAGCGAAATACATATATCAGACCCATTGCCATTGAGCTGCTATAGTGATCACCCTCAGTGCGGGTTGGTGGTTTTCACATGTCTTTCGAAATGTTAAAGACATGCAGGTTTCCTCACAATGTTTTCCTTCACTGTAAGCAAGTGATAATCATATTATAGTTATGATTCGCTCAGATTCTGAAAATCCATAGGTGCGAGCCGGGGTTTGAACCATGGACCTTAAGCCCGCAAGACGTAAGTAAGTACCTATACAGGGTGAATTTTTCAAGTGAGCGTGCATAGCAAATCCGAAACTATGAGGAATAGCGAAAAGTACTCAACGGAGTCTCGGGCCCGATTTTGATAAAAACTAAAACGGTTTCATTGGATTTTTTAAAAATCAATATTCCTAGCCAGGAATCCAGCTGTTGATTTTGAAAAAAACACACAAATTCATCAAAATTGGTTTAGCCGTGTAGTCATGAAAACGAAACAGACAGACAGTCAGAGTTACTTCCGGATTTATAATATTAGTAGGTATACTGGGTGAAATCGAAATCATGGGCAATATTTTAAACGGTAATTCTACACATGATTCAGAATATTTAGGAAATATACTAATCAACAAATCAATCGATAAAAATGTATCACCCAGGTAAGGTATAACAGTTAAATGGTTTGCTTATTTGCTTACCCGAGCAATATTTTTTTATCAATAGATATTTTTTTTGTGTTCCCAAAATATTTAGAATCATGTGTTGAGGCAAATTTTAAAATATTGCTCACGATTTCGATGTCACCCTGTATAAATACGAAGATACCTAAGAAATCGTGATTTCACAAGATGACGCCACTCGGTGTAATTTCAAAGGTTTCTCAGCAACAGATGATCGCCCACGCAGGGACGGTCCACTGTTGGACTGTGGCCTTCAGGTACTAGTAGTACAAACAGAGGAAAAAAATGTTCACACATCACGATTTTAAAATCTACATAGCATATACCTAACTAATACCTTACAAATATTTAGAAATGTATTAACATAGCAGATAATAGATAATCTATTGTTCGATATACTCCCGGGTGTATGTACGACGCGTTGCCGATATATTGTTGCAAGTATTTGTAGTCGTTCCGAATTTATATTCTTTAACATTTCTAAATCAAATGCTGCGTGGTAGATGGGGAGCCGTAGAAGGGGTTTCTGGATTTGCACGAGCGCGTCAGATTAAGATAAGGGAGATAGCTTACATATTGATAAGAACCTCAACAAATTATGATTCTTTAATATTGGTGGGTTCGCTCAGGGGAACCAAAAATAAAAATAGACCATCTTAAAATACTCGAACTCGTCAGATTAAGATAAGGGGGATTCATTACTAGCTAAGTAGTGTCAAAAGTGTCAATTTTGCTAATTTGATCGTCAGTCTAAGAAATGGGAGCATCTGGAAGTTTCACTTTTTACCTTTATTTTTTTTTAATATAGGACTGCGGTGGCAAAAAAACGTACGGCCCGCCTGATTTTAAGCAGTTACCGTAGCCTATAGATGCTTACAAATTCTGACGCGCTCGAGTATTTTTTTTTTTTTTTCAATTTTTCATGTTGGAGCATGAAAAGTATCAATATCTGACACGCTTGAGTATTTTTATGTCATTGCTTTTTATACAAAAAAAAAATTTTTTTTTCATGTATACGCTTCCCCCACCGCTGAAAGTGGAAACATCTAGAACAATGTATTCATCCTATCATCTCATCTACCGAATCTACTAGGTTTGGACGACGCTCGTGCAAATCCACGAATTGCACGCTCGCCTCCCCATCTATGGATTTTAAAATCAGAAAGTGCTTAATATTTTGACTTTGACTGTACATTGAATTTTGATGAAACTAGGATTGTATTTTACATCTAACGTAATGGCTGCGTCTACATCAAGCGCATGCCGCGCCCGAGCACTCAGTGTTGACGTTGGAACGCATAGACATAAAGGCAGAAACCCACCGCGGTGCACAGAGACGCCACGCACACGACCACGGCTACGTTTTGCAAGAAAATGTATGGATGACGTCATTTCGTGCGTAGCCTCTCCGTGCACCGCGGTGGACACGGTGACATACATTTTCGTGCAAAGCGAAGCTTGACCCACGTGCGTAGCGTGTGCATGGCCTCTCCGTGTGCCGCGGTGGGTTTCTGCCTTAATGTTATAACAGAAAGACACCCGGGACATGCATTTGTGTGCATGAACATGTCTGTATGTCCCGAGTCTGGGTGTATATGTATATTAAGTATGTATTTACAAATAAAAAAGTAGTATATGTAGTAATATCAGTTGTCTGGCTTCCATAGTACAAGCTCTGCTTAGTTTGTGTAAAAAATGTCCCAGGATATTATTATTATTATTAAGTACTCGGGCGAGGCATGCGAGGCATCTGAACACGCCAATGCGAATATTCATCAAGCATCTATCTTTGTCATTCTTACTTACCAAATCCGTGGTATGAGCGGGATGGAACGTACGTTTAGAAACAAAGTTTCTAGTGCGAGCTAGAACTCCCTTTACATGCTACAGTGACATCTATTATCAAACATTTGAACTTACATCTCCTATCCACCAATAGATGGCGTAATTATCAAAAGTCTAAAGTACCCAGACTGTTATAAAATCCGGTTAACCTTGTCATAACCTTGGCGATCTCTTAATCATTAAATGTTACTTTATATAAATTTGGCGGTCAGAATTTTAAATTAAATGTTATAAAATTAAAAATATTCTCGTTTCCATGTTGATTTTGCATAAATTTAAACTGGCGGCACTGATTTGTATATTTTAAAGATGGCGGCCGACGTACAGTCAGCGACAGAAGGCTCTGAACATTCTCAAAACCAAATATTAATAACAACTATATAAATAAATAAAATTGAAGGGTCTGTTTGAAATGTCAAAATATTAGCGTTTTACTAAATAAAAGTAAACAGGGTAAATTTAAAATCATGGGCATGCCCATAGATTCAGAATATTTTTGGAAATAAAGAAAAAATCTTTTGACAAAAAACAATATTGCTTGAGTAAGCAAATAAGCAAACCGGATAACTAATGGTACCCTTACCTGGGTAATATCAATTATTGATTTGTTTTTAATATTCCCTAAATATTCTGAATCATGTGTAGAATTACCGTTTAGGGCCTCCGCAGACTAGCTACTTTTAGCATCGGCGATCGGCGATTTTGATGCTGCGTCTCGCTCGTTCGCGCTCGAAGAAACGCGACGCAGCATCGATACGTCACAAAATCGCCGGTCGCCGATGCTAAAAGTAGCTAGTCTGCGGAGGCCCTTAATGATTTCAAATTCACCCTGTATAGGTACACGTACGGTACTAATAACAAAATCACAATTTTTAAAATTGTGTCTGTCTGTCTGTCGCGGTAAGACCCATATAATAAAAATCCATATTAAATATTCCATATTTAATTTTACTTTAATTTTAATTTTACTTTTTACTTTGCAACTTTTCTGCTTATCGCAATAAAGTTTTTTCTTTCTTTTATATAAAGGTATACACATCTTTGACCTACGTACGATACGATGAAGTCATCCTTGTCAAGTCAACGACATTTTTCGACATATAGGGTAACCCCGAGGTCGTATTTAGAAATGACATGAGGAAAACTAATGACAAATTCAACGAAAACTTGCGCTTCGCCATCGCTTGCTCTTCTCAATGGAAGCAACATTACGAACCGGTAGTAACGCTAAAATATTGATGTTAACGATTCATAAGGGCATCGGCGATCGGCGATTTTTATGCTGCGTCTCGCTCGTTCTCGCTCTAAGAAACGCGACGCAGCATCGATACAATCGCAAAATCGCCGGTCGCCGATGCTAAAAGTAGCATGTCTGCAGTGGCCCTAAGTGCTACCTCTAACAAACATGAATAAAAAAATGACTTTGACTGTGACTTTGCCGTGGGAATCAAATATTTCGGCAAATTTCGGAAACGGCCTTTTTATAATTTGCTCTGGGTGTGTCACTGGGATCGCCCCCAGTCCATTGTATGGTATCCATAGTACAAGCGTTGCTTAGGGGGGCATCTATAAATTACGACACACGTTTAGGGGGGGAGGGGTCGACGAAATGTGACATTGTGTGACAAGGGGGGAGGGGTCCTAAGTTAAGTGACGTCACATTTAAAATCTAATATATCCAAGTATTAAAACCAAAATTTGAACTGTTAACGAAAAATTTCTGAAAATCGTAAAAAATATGTGACGTCACATAGGGAAGGGGGGAGTCTCGCAAATGTGACCACCTGTGACAAGGGGGGGAGGGGTCTAAAAATCATGAAATTCGTGTGACGTAATTAATGGATGGCCCCTAGTTTGGGACCATACAGTTAGTATTGGGATGTTCTCGAGAACATTCTCACCCTCGGAAACTTACTCGTGAGATTTTTTTATTTTGGGTGACGTTATCCTAACTTTCAATCTTAAAAACAATTAAAACCACCATACTTGCATGTTTAATGAGGTTTATGCCAAGTTTAACATGCTTCAGAAGATAAATTCTTGAAAATTCTCACGAGTAAGTTTCCGTAAGTTTCCGAGGGTGAGAATGTTCTCGAGAACATCCCATCACTACATACAGCTGATGTGTAAGTCTGGCGATATTATTATTAAGTCTTTGTTCTTAAGATTGTAATTCTGATCCGAGAGGCGAGTTCAGTTGGCATGGAATCGTCAGATCTAAACAGCTGAGCGACGCTTCATTCATTATGTATGAGTCGCGACCCGGATATACATACAGCGATGTAGGAGCTAGCCTACACTGGATTTTATAACGACACTAGCTCGGCCTCAAGTCTTTAAACCGATGATACCCAAAGTGGTCTATAACGACCCCAAGGAGTCGACTACAACCTACAGGGGGTCCATTTGAGGATAAATGAATTAGGTATCTATGGGATGTAAACGGGGGTCCACGATATTTGAGTAATTTAGGGCCATAACACACTTAGTAGCCATGGCGACGTCGCCAACCCCGTAGCCAAGTGAAAATATGTCAAAATATAACAGGTAACATACCAGAGGGGCTAGCCAAGTGGCATAAACGCTAATCGAATAGAATAGATTAAACTTCACAATATATGGAAATGTCAAACGTCGCTATGTAGATCAATAAGTCGCTATGTAGATCACGTGACTTATGTCATTTCCATACATGAAGCGTAGCGATTTGAAGCAACGCTTGTAGTAGAGATGGGTTGTACTAGGTAAATTTGGGACTAGGTGCACCTATTCCTAGTATTTAAAAATACGTGATCCAAACACCTGTTCCACCTAGTCCACCTAGTCTGAAGTACTTATCGAGTATGGTTCGCGTACATACGTGATCCAAACACCTGTTCCACCTAGTCCACCTAGTCTGAAGTACTTATCGAGTATGGTTCGCGTACATACGTGATCCAAACACCTGTTCCACCTAGTCCACCTAGTCCACCTATTCTGAAGTACTTATCGAGTATGGATCGCGTACTTAGTCCTTAGATCCATAATAGGACTCGATGCATGAGATCAAATGGGGACAAAAAATGACTTTTGGTCACTTCAGTCAGATGTCGCCACGCTACTGCTTACTGATGATGATGACGATGATGATGATGATGATGATGACGATGATGACGACGATAACGACGATGACGACGATGACGATGATAACGATGACGATGATGATGATAATGATGATGATGATGATGATGACGATGATGACGATGATGACGACGATGATGACGATGACGATGATGACGACGATGACGATGATAACGATGACGATGATGATGATAATAATGATGATGATGATGATGATGATGATGATGACGACGATGACGATGATGACGATGATGATGATGATGATGACGATGATGGTGACGATGATATGATGATGATGATGATGATGATGACGATGATGACGATGATGACTATGATGACGATGACAATGATGATGATGATGACGATTACGATGATGATGATGATGATGATGACAATGACGATGACGGTGATGATGATGATGGTGATGATGATAATAACTACTTCCCTTTGGAGCCATTGTGTTTGTTAAAAAGACAAAAATACGTTATCTCAATATTTTAACACAAAAATATCGTACTAATTGGACTAGAATACTAGTTCGCTACCATACTATGTAGACTAAGCAATCCGTAATACTCATAATAATACGCGATCGCCGCACGCAATCGAGAGAGCAACACGTCCGCTGGGACGTGTTGAGTGAAATACTAGGTGGACTAAGTACTTTCAAAATTGGAATAGGTGCCGCCTAGTCTCGTAAAATACCTGTTCTTCGCACCTGTTCTAGTAAATACGACTCATCTCTAGCTTGTAGACGTCAGCCACTTGTCTAGCCCTTCTGGCGACCGACTGGCGACGGTAAATAATACATCTAATGACATTGTGTAAGCTAGTAGCATAATCGCGTCGCAATAAACTTTGAACTTGTAGGAACTTGCACAAAATGAAGTTAATAAATCCCACTAATATTATAAATGTGAAAGTTTGGATGGATGGATGTTTGTTACTCTTTCACGCAAAAACTACCGAACGGATTTGGATGAAATTTGGAACACAGAAAGTTTATAACCTGGATTAACACATAGGATAGTTTTTATCCCGGAAAAATGTCAGGTTCCTGTGGGATTATCAAATAACTAACTACAGGACGTTCCCAAGTCAACGCGGACGAAGTCGCGGGCAGAAGCTAGTTTTCAATAATGCAATAAGTATTATCTAAGCAGGTGGTCTACCCAAAACCGAAAAACGTGGCAAGGGGTTTATGAGACAAAAAGTTTGGGAACAGTTTAAAGAATAATCAATTACGATCCCACTGATCTCTACCATTTTCGTTAATTCTTCATTGGGTTTAGGCCATTATCCACCACGCTGGCCCAGTGCGGGTTAGTGGATTACACATGCCTTGCGAAAATTTATTAGATTTTTAAGGCTTGTATTAATAAATGCATCTAAAAGTTCAATTCAATTCAATTCTTTATTAGTGTGATTTTTGGGTGGTACAAAAGATCTTAAAACTAAAGTTTATTTATGATCCTCAAAAACCTGCCTTGATTGGCTTACACTTCGTTCTATCGATTACAGAATGTCAGTTTTAAATAATTTTTACATTTCCATTATAAAAAACAAACAAAAACAGACTAACAGTTAATAATGTCAATAAAAAAAAAAAAACATAATGTCAATAAAAAAATCATAATGTCATACATCAAGCAAACTAACCAAAGCGAACTAACCAAACTACCCACCTTGTTTTATAAATTTATCATCCAGGTATTCAATTACGCTATAATATGCCTTGTTCAACAGAAACTGTTTTAATTTATATTTGAAGGTATCTATGCTGGAACAATTTAATATTTCTTTTGGCAAGTGATTATAAATGCGAGGAGCCATACAAAAGACACTTTTATTAAACTGTGCAGTTCTGTTAGGTGGGTAACAAATCTCCTGATTGTGGCGTTTGCTTTTCAATTTTTGGAACAACATCATATTGGATGCCACGAACACGGAAATCTCATAGATGTAAATACACGGTAGGGTCAACAACTTAAGATTAATGAAGTATGGCTTACAACTATCTGTGGGTTTAAGTCTACAAATTGCTCTCACGCACCTCTTTTGTGCCCTAAATATGGATACCTTGGTAACCGAATTTCCCCAAAAAATTATGCCGAATCTTAGTATTGATTCTACGTTCCCATGATACGCGGTGGTTACTGTAGATTCGTTCACAACTTTCCTGAGCATATATAACGCATAGGAATGTTGGTTTAATTTGGCACACAGATTTTCTATTTGGAACTTCCAGTCAATATTGCAATCAATTTGGAGACCTAGAAATTTAGTTTTCTCCACTTCAACAATCCTTTGTCTATTATAGTTTATGTGAATGTCTATTAAGTTATTTTTCCTGTTTCTAAATGTCATTACATTAGTTTTGTCCAGATTTATTTGTAGATTATTGTAATTTAACCAATTAATTATAAAGTCTAGAGCTTCATTCATGTTTGTTTCTATTTCAGATTTATCCCTACCAGTAAACATGACTGTGCTATCATCAGCAAATAAGACCATCTTATGTTTGGTAACTTTAGGCAGATCATTCATATATATTATGAATAATAAGGGACCGAGTATGCTACCTTGAGGCACCCCTTGGGTAACGTTACAAAATTTAGAGGAGTAAACAGTTTCCTTTCTTGTTTTTGGTGATATGCGTGTAATTTGCGTGCACTGTTTACGGTTGGTGAGGTAGGATTTTAGGAGGCTTAAAATATTACCTCTAACGCCATATGTCTCTAACTTATTTAACAAGGTGTCATGGTTAACGTAGTCGAATGCTTTCTTTAAGTCCATGTATAACGCTGAAACCAGGTGCTTATTATCTAAACCTGTCATTATAGCATTAAGAAATTTGTACACAGCCAAATTTATGCTTTTACTCTTCCTAAAACCAGCTTGCTCATCAGTGAATATATTATGTGTTTCAAAGAATGTATAAATACTTTTGTAAATAACCTTCTCAAATAACTTTGAGAATATTGGTATAAGTGCTATAGGTCTATAACAACTCATATTATTTTTATCTTTCTTTTTAAATAGAGGTTTTATTATTGTGGTTTTTAGTTTATTTGGATACTCTCCTGAAACGATTGATATATTAATTAAATGGCTTAATACCGGTGAAATTTGTTTAGATACACTTTTTAATATTTTTGTGTTAATGTCATCGTAACCTGTGCTATTTGTGTTTTTTAATGAATGTATCAATTTTTCGGTATCAAAATGAGTCGTAGGGTTCATAAATAATGATTTAGAATATTTTTTTCCATCTGTCATTATTTGATAATTTGTTTTCGAAGTAGTTGGATTATTTTCACTTCCTGTAGTGAAAAACAAATTGAACGCTTCTGCGATGTCAATAGGATTGTCAATGACATTCCCATTTATTATTAACTGTTTAATCTCAGCTCTTGGCCTATTGTTTTTGTTTTGTTTAATTATTGACCAGGTTGCCTTAGACTTGTTTGAAGCCACTCTAATCATGTAGTCATTCTGTGATTTTTGTGTTAATTTTATTATCTTGTTTAATCGTCTAGAATAGTTTTTATATGCATTTTTATTGTTAATATTAGATTGTTTCCTGTATCTCCATAGCAAATCACGCTTCCTTTTAGAGCATTTTTTAATGCCCTTAGATAGCCATCTAGGTTTTTTTCGTAAACATATTTTTAGTAATGTCAAAGGAAAACACAAATTATAAAATAATATAAAAATGTCATGGAAGATGTCAAATGCTATGTTAGGATCGTCTATACTAAATACTTCGTCAAAACTAAGGGCTTCTAAACAGTCTCTAAATTTGTCAATATTTTCTTTAGAATAATCTCTTTTTTCAATATACCAGTGCGTTAAAGAGCAAGTTTCCTTTACAGGGCATGATATCATCTGAGCCGTGTGATCTGATAACGCAAATTCGTATATATTGCACTTAGCACCTCGGAAATTGTGTATAAAGTTATCTATGCAGGTGCCACTCTTTAAGCGTGTTGGTTCTGTAATGGCTAGTTTTAGGTTAAAACTGCAAATCATGTGTGATAAATTGTTAGATGGTTTACTCTTCTTTAATGTATCTATATTAAAATCTCCACAAATAATAATGTTTTTCTTTGTATAGCATACTTCATGGAGAATTAGATTTAGGTTATTGAAGAAACGATCATAGTCATGTTTACTGTTATGTGGGGGTCTATAGACACAAATAACTATTACTTTATGTATCATAAGCTCTACAGCACAACACTCTATAATGCCAGCAACACTATATTTATCCACAGTTACGAGAGTTTTGTGTTCGTGCTTATTGTGAACCAAAATACATGAACCACCACGACGGTTACTTCGGCAGTAAGATGCTGCTAGAGAGTAGTTTGTCATGCTAAGTAGTTTAGTGTCTACATTCAGCATATTGTGCTCCGTAAGGCATACCACATCCACTGAATTACCTTGTTCATATAGCCATTCTAAATGTATAGTTAAAAGATCAGACTTATTCACAATACCGTTTATATTTTGATGTAGAATATTTAATTGTTTATATACGAAAAAATGTGTCGGCAGAGTTACCTGTTAAAACATTTTGAGACTCTGATGATTCGACGATATGATCTGCTTGGGTAGCCTTATCAACTAATGGTCTATTTTTCTGAGAGGAATACATGTTAAAATCAGTACATTTCATTTTATACTCAATATTCAATACTTCTCTATGCAATAATTGACACATATGACGAGCATAGAATCTACGGTGAGGGAATCTAACAGAAAAACCCATGTTTATATACTTAACATTGATAAATTTTGAACATAAATGTTTAAGTTCGTAATTCAGCATGGATTCCCGTAAACATTTATTATATGGGATTTCACAAAAAAGAACATTCGTATTCCTAGTACAACATAAAAAGTGGCTAATACATATTTTAAAAATACACGGTGATCTATCATTTTTACCACCGGAGACAATAAGGTAGTCGTTTTTGGTTAGTTTACTTATCTCTGTCTGTTCGGAGACCAGAACATCCTGCAGGGTTGCACCCGGTTTTTGAAAACAGGTCACTTGGAAACGTTCCCCAATTAACCCTTGCAAAGTTTGTTGTAGATGTGCTCCCGAATCGTCCGCAATTATTACTATCTTGTTTCTGGTCATCTTGGCTTTATGTTCAGTATTATTAATTCGTTTGGTTAATTCATCTAATCTATCTGTACCTACATCATTACCTTCTTTCATATTTGCATTCTGTTTGGAGACTAAAGGCGGAGTAATTACTTCAGGTGTTTCTGTACATTCGAGCGGGGGTTGCGAACGGTGTGTTATATTTTCCGGCGATTGAGTCACTGTTTGTAAGTTCAGTTTCATAGTATCATCGACATTATAAGTTTCTGTGTTTGTCTGTTGAGAACCAGTATCTATATTCGGTGTGAAATCAATATCTGTAGCTATTAGCTTTCGGTTACTACTTGACCTAGGTGTTGAATGTGTAGAACGAGGACTACCTGATAAGCCAATTCTCTTATACGTCTCAACGGTCTTACGACTTTTATTTAGGTCTGTCTTTAGTCTCGTGTTCTCGCTATTAAGGTTTTCAATTTCTTGGTGCGCACTCGCTAATTGGCTAACCAAATCATTAATTTTGTCATTTAGTTCTATAATTTTTTGACTTTCGCTAAATGATGTATTGGGTAAGCTCAACATCGTCGTATCAAAGAGGGAGGAATCTGCTCCTGTACTATCATTTAGGGAACTCGCCCGCTGAGGCATGCGTGGGCGATGTGTGACATTTTGGTCCGGATCCATATCTTAGGGTAATTATTAATAAGGTGACTAAATAGTATGTTCTTTGCCTCTAGATGTCGTTAGTGTGCCAATTTTTTGTCAACAGACAATTTACAATTTAGACAATTTATCCGACTTCCTTTGTATTCTAGTCAATGTATCCGATTACTTTCTAATAGTGCGTTATCTATGGTGAATTTATTGTGGTGGCAACTTCGTGTGATATGTCATAAAATAGCCCAATCAGCTGATGGAGTGTTCTTGTTGTGTTCAATATGACAAATGTAACTTCCGATATTGCTTCTAAATCAATCTTTTAACGGTGATTTTTAAATTAGTAAACAAAGTGGAATATGATTTTTGATGGCTCACCAAGCATTTTTTGTTGTTCAGGGCTGTGTACTATGTGTTGTGAAGTGCTCTCGATTCAAACTTGATTCCAACCTCAACACTAAGCCGTATTAGATTAGCTGTGATGCAGTATTTGATAATTAAAATTAACTTTTCGTAAGAGCCAGTTAAATACGTGTTTACTCTTTAGTTACCGGAAGTCGAGTTGAGATGTTGAGATGTTGAAAGTTGAGATGGATCTTAAGATGCAGTTTTAACGTTTAATGTATGGAACATCTGTCAAAAACAGCATCTTAACATCGATCTTAACTTTGAGATGCATTTATTATTACGAGCCTAAGAGCTGCGATACACGCGACTGCTTGTAGCTGCCCATCTCGACCGCTAGAAGCAGACGCTGCACGGCGAACAGCAGTTTCAGTACAAAATTGCCATTTACCATACACGGACTGCTCAAGCAGTCGGCGAGCGGTCGATGCGTATTTCCAAAATATAACTTATGGCTTTTGCCCGCGACTTCGTCCGCGTAGAATTTCAATTTAAAAGAATGGATCCCGGATCCCGGACCCCATTTCCCGGATCCCGTCTTCCTGATCCCGTATTCCGGAAATCCCGTATCATGGTTCCCGGATACCGTAACTCGTTTTCAGGCTCCTGGATCCCGTATCCCGACTCCCGTATCCCGGACCCCGTATCTCTGATCTCAGATCTCGTATACCTTATCCCGGATCCCGGAACCCGTATCTCGGATTCCGTTTCCCGCATCCCGTATGGCTAATCCCGAATCCATTTCCCGCATCCCGTATCCTGACTGCCGTATACCTGATCCTAGATCCCGTTAGGTTAGGGTTAGGTTCGAAGGTTACGACGTGGGTTACGTGTTAGGTTACTGGTGACCCTAAATGCACGGCTCCGTCGACCTTGTGATGGAGTAATATGGCTGACAAGTGAATGTACCTACTTATTCTGTGTTGACTTGTTGGCTTACTTCAACCTGTAACCGATCATAACTTTATGGAGCGCTGACATTATAATTTGTAAATACGCCGCTCTCTGACAGGTCGTTTCCACGAACGTAAATGAATACTGGACAGCTTACTGCAGCACAAAAAACGAGCCGAGTGAGAGGGGCCCATAGTGGTACAGTGTCCCTCTACTAGGGTGTCCACGCAATAATAAAATTTTAACGTACTTATTGTATTATATAGGTACATGAGTAACGCACATGATTGATATTTTATAACTCTAACGGAGGTTTCTCTATGCCTGTCGAAGATATAAAAGAAAGTACCTTATTACTATGTTTCATCTTCGCGTTGGTAGCCACTCTACAAGTAAAATAAACATTTCAAACAATGGATAAATAAATAAATATCTCCAGACAATACATCAACTATTAGGTCCCAAACTAAGCAACGCTTGTACCTACTATAAATACCGTCCAATGGACTGGAAGCTATCCCAGACCAGAGCAAATTACGAAAAGGCTATTTCCAAAATTTTCCCCGACGGGAATCGAACCCTCAACCAATCGGTGCAATGAGCCCAGCGGCCTACGGTCAAACCACTGCGGCAAACGGATGACAAAGTCATGTGGTTTTATGGCCACCCTAGCTGAGCATTATTACCAATGTTACCATCTAAAGATAAAAAAAATCCGATCTTTTACAAAATATAAATAATATTCAATATTACTTGCTATAAAAATATATGACTACAAATTAAAAATGATCATTATGAATCCAACATGTTTCGACGAAACAATAGTCACGACACGATAAATAATAAATTAATTTATTTGGTTGATTTAAAAACTACCAATCACTGCGTAACGATAATATTATATTGGCATGGCAACTAGGAGTGAGAGGGACACAGTCCCAACTGGGGCCTCTCGCTCGGTTCGTTTATCTGTCTAAGAATTGTCATAATAGACCTTAAGGCAGGAGAATAAAGTTGAATTTCTTAATTTCTTCTTAACCAAAAACTCAAGTCATCAATCCTTCATTATACATCCGTGGTCGCTTCAGATCAAATCCCCAATGTTGCCAGATGACCATGTGAATTGTTCCCAACTTTTTTCGAAATCCCTCCAAAGTTTCGTTTTTTGAATTAAAAAAAAATATTAATTGGTTTTGCTCATTTAGGAGAAATACAAAATCAAAAATACTCTCTTAATTTTTATATAAGTTCAACTACATATTTATAAACAAATATTTTTATATTCCATTTTATTTTACCTGTTTCATTTAGCATATAATTTGTTACATGTCATGTTTTCAGTGTTAAACATTTATCACATTTTCGATGTAGGAACAAAATTGAACGGGTGGACCGATTAAGATTTAGTTTTTAGGGGTCCGTACCTCAAAAGGTAATTGGTAAAGGTATTGTAATATGGTATTCACCCACATACTACGACGTTTTCTACGCCTTCGCTTGCGCAATAATAGCAAAAGAAGTAGTGTTTCTTCGTCAGAATCCATGTTGCAACCGAATGAATAGCGGTCAAAGTCAACGGGTAACGTCGGTAACCATGGTTGTAGTTGTAATCATGAAATATAAGGGTCATTCCTGCGAACAAGATTCTCGCCGTGATTTTCGTGGTAATTTTTGTTTTTGTGAATTTTAGATAATTTATATTAATAACATAATATAGCCTTTTATACAAGTTCAAATCTCTATCGCTTTTGTAAATCTGATGATAACTTTGGACAGAATTCAAGGTTGAAGAAAATGGTGCCACGAAACTCATGCAGTACCACACGAAACTCATGCAGTAAATTCCGGATATTTTTTACGCATTATTTATGTACTTAACTATAAGTCTTGCTCTCTTTATGGTTGTTGGGACTTGTGTTTAATAACAAGAGAATATATAAAAGCACCATTTCTGTTTCTGTATGAATATAAAAGACAAAATATGGGGAAAAAATCTAACATAAACTTGTGAGCTGGTTATACTTGATTCCAATGATATTTTCCCTGATTTCTACAAGTTCTGTGTGATATACTACTCCAGATGTCACTTGCAAGCTATTTAACATGGTGTTCCGTTCGTTTTACCAGAGACCACACTCCCAAAAGATGTGATATGCAAATTGTTTGTGATCGTTATGCGGCGTCGAACATTGTTATAGAGGTGAAGAAACTAATATGAAATATTATAATTTAGGTACTCCAAAAGATGTAATGTCTCGTGAAAATTTGAGCCACACTGTGGTCCACTTCTAGCCTTGTCCTCTCCAGATGCTCACAAACGCATGGAAATAATTTCACGGAGGTGGCGGCTCTTAGTTCTTATATCCCATCTGGACTGCCATTTGTTCAGACATCTTCGTAAACGACAGAATTCTAAAGCGATCTCGCGTTTTAAGGAACTTTGTGTTCATGTTTTCTGGAGGAGACAAGTACATGACCGCGCGTCTCTGACTCTTTGGGTCACCTGGGAGCATTCTCGCAAATAATAGCAGAGCCTCAATCAATCCAGCTTTAGGACCAACTAGAGCTCGAAACCGATCCAATTGCCAAAGGTGTCAGACAGGGAAACGTTCCATCTTCGAAATTATGATGATGAATGATGTATTTTATCTTCCCCATTGGAAAAGGTAAAGCATCGATGCTAATGGCGAGTATAGGTGTACTTGTTAGCACTTTCAATTTGCTGATGATATCCTGGTCTGGACTGGAGGATCTCAGCTCTATGTTCTCAATAGAGCTTCCCGTCAGGTGTATCTTAAAATTAAATACACAAGACGAATGTTCTTGCGGCTCTTCTCAATGAAAGCAATGCGCTAAAATGTTTATATTAACGATTCATAAGCACTACCTAGGTATGAGCTTTGTCCAGAATAAAATCCGAATCAAAATTAGCAGGACCAGATAAACAAATAAAATCACCCAAAAAATTATTAAATTAAATTATTTTGTTGCGTTGCGGGTTTAGTTTATCCTCTCTCTCTTCCTGACTATGTATCCCACATGGTGGTGGGGTCAGCCTTCCTAGGCTTTCCCTTCCACTTCGCTCTATTCTCGACATCGTCTTCGGATACCTGACACTCTTTCATGTCCTTTAGCATTACAGCTTTCCATCTTGTTTTGGGTCTGCCTTGGGGTCTTGGGCTGGGAATGGAAAGTTGTAGTGCTAAGTTCCATACGTGTTCAGGCGGCCTCCTGTTCACGTGACCATGCCATCACAGCCTACTCTTTTGCATCTTGTCGGTGATATCGCGCACGCCCAGGCTTCCTCGCACGTACTCGTTACGAATTTTATCAAGCCTGGTAACGCCACACATCCACCTCAATATTTTCATTTCAGCAAATTGAATGGTATGCACGTTCGTTTGGGTTATGGCCCATGTTTCGCTGCCATACATAAGGACTGGTCTTATTTATTTATTTATGTAGGCCGAACGCCCATAGGCCAATTACACGGACTACTAACCAACTACTAACTAACAACTATATAATAACCAGTCATGCATCTTTCTCGCAAAACTTCAAACACACTATCAAAATTCTCGCCCATTCATCCGCAAACAAATCTATCCTTGCGTCCGAATCTAGGAGCCCGTTAAGCGCTATGAGGGTGCGCGGTACAGGCGACGTAGCTAGCGTAGCTACAGTATGGCAAGAGGGGACTGCGAACAACTCATGCTTCCTGACGCGGTTGTAGTTGCCAGGTGCGAAGAGTCGAAGCAGCGCACTAAGCAGATCAGGTCTTATGATGGTCTTATATACCATGCCCTTTAGTTTTACAGTCATTCTTTTATCGCATGTAACACCAGTTACTTCTCACCATTTTAGCCACGCTGCAGCTATTCGGTGCTGAATTTTGCATTCTACGTTCCCAGAATTGTGCATCATACTCCCCAGGTACTTATATTGATCGCACAAAGTGACCAATTGTCCATCGATGGGAATGGAACTGCTGTCGCTTGGACTTGGTTCGTTAAAGCACATGAATTGGGTCTTTGCTACACTCAGCACAAGGTCACGGCTTGGAACTGGTGTTTTCAAGATAAAAGTGCCTGTTGTAACTCATCACGGCGCTCTGTGCAGATGGCTACATCGGCAGCGTATATAATAGTCCACGCTGCCGAATTTTGCGCTAACTCCGTGAATGAATCCAAAACGAGGCAATAGGAAGAGACTCAGTACAGAGCCTTGATGTACGCCTTCTGTGACCGCTATTGGTTTTGTATATGTATATACATGTCGGCAACGTTGTTGATGTATTGTTCGGGGACATTATTCTTCCGAAGGCTCCACCAGATCGTGTCTCTTGGGACCCTATCATCAAATGCCTTTTCCATGTCCAAGAATGCAACATACAATGGTCGGTTTTTGGAGTTATATTCATCAGCAATCGTGTTCAGAGCAAACATCGGATCGGTGGTCGATAGGCCAGGTACGACGTGCGGGTTTAGTTAATATTAATAAAAAAATGATATTTTTGAATTTTGTTCTTGAGTTTCCTGGACAAATCACTAGGAAAGACGGACACAACCATAAGCAATTAATAATGCAATAAGATGACAGTATGGAGCAAATGCGATCAACGCTGAGCTTCACGATACCATGAACATAAACAAATGGCGAAGCATCATGAGACAAAAAATCATTCCGCGACGGGCAAATCATGAGCGTCAGCAATGAGGATCGCTGCGTGAGGGATACAACCAGTGTCTGATCCCAATATGTACTACATTATGGCACTGAGACGTGTTCATCACATGAAAAATCCTACGAAAAATGAGATTCGTGGTAATTTCATGAGATTCGTGGAGAAATTGCCACGAATCTCATGCCACGAAACTCGTCAAATTAAACATATTTTACTATTATTCTTGCACTTCAAAATGTAGTATAAATTAAACAACACTAAATCATCCTTCGACAGCTAATTAATTCGTATTAAAAACCCCAGTATCTAAAGTGACTGCAAACAACAATAAATTTTGTCCACAAAACTCCGGTACATCGGCAACAAAACATGTTTTTTGGACTTTGATACCCTATATCTCATCGCGGAGAGATACACCCTCGATTATCTCTCTGCTGGACTGCCTCGACATGACTGGCTGTCAGTATTGATATCAAACAAGACCATACATCGTTTCATCGTAGACTTATACATCATTTAGTAATGCGCCGTAAAAATGTGCACAAACGTGTGACCAACACAAATAGCTGTTTAATATTCAAACTCAACAATAAAATATATTAAATTTGTAATCAATAAAAAGAGTATATTTTTACAATTTTTTTGATATCTATAACACTATCCCAACACCATTTACCGAAAAGTTAAACGCTATTGATTCTTGAAAGTGAAGCGTGTGACACAGCGAGAACGGCTAATTTGACCCCGATTTTGGTTTTCAAATGAAGTTTGGATGTATAATTTATTTATTTATGAAATAAAAATTATGTTTTCCAAATAGACAAATGTAGTAAGAAACGAAAAAAATATACTTTTAAACGGTATCTCTGATATGAACAGAGATAAGACTGTGTGACCGCTAAAATCGAGCTTTGCAGGAACCACCCATAATCGTCCTATGTTTATGGTTAACACTATGGTGATTTGCTTTTATTCAAGTCCGCATTCTTAGTAACGAGGAACCGTACTAGATGTCGCTAAGCCGCTAGGGCAGAGACTCCCAAACTATTTTGGCAAGACGCCCCTTTTCCTAAATGAACTCAACAAAAAAACTGTGTGATTCAGTCATTCTTATAACAAGTTGGTATACGTAATAGTTACAACTTATACGGTATCTTGAAAGTTTCAAATAAGAACTTGTGTTAATTAATAGGGGTCGATTTTTAGACGTCGTCGACCCCCAAAATCAGTTTTCGTTTATGTCGATATGTAACCAATATCGACCACTTTGGGAATCTCTACGCTAGGGCAACTAAATATGATTGTTTAGATTGGATTACCCCTAAAAATATAACGCCCCTAAAAAAATCCCATCCCACTTATTTACCCCATAAATTTGACTCCTTTAAAATTAGTAAAAACTATTTAGGAGGTTTTTTTTCTAAAAGTGAATTTTCGGGGGAGTTCGAATAAAATTGGTGGGAAATTCACATGGTCATCAGCTGGCCACACCGGTATTATATAGAATGCAACGCGCAGGCGCGCGGACCGCTACAAGCAGTTCGTGTATGGTAAATGGAAATTTTGTATTGAAACTGCTACTCGCCGTGCAGCGACCGCTTCTAGCGGTCGAGATGAACTGCTACAAGCAGTCCGTGTATTGCCGCGCTAAGACATGCAGCTTTCCTCATGTTTTCTTTCACCGTAAGCAAGTGATAGTCATATTAAAGTTATGATTCGGGCATAGATTTCGAAAAATCCAGAGGTGCTAGCCGGGGTTTGAAACCTGGACCTTATGCTTAAGCTCGCAAGACGCATGCTTAACCAACCGGCTATCATTTACAACAAAAGTTATAAAAAAAAATGTAACGTCACGACTTTTATCCCCATTCGGGGGTAGTCAGAGGCTTGAGTGACAATACACCACCACATTGTGGAGGTATTAACCAACTCAAAGCCCACGGTTTCACCAGATAGTCGGAACCCAACGTGACAGGTGGTGAACCTTGTCGCCGTGTACACAGGAACTGACTATTACCTAATATAGGATAGGTTGGTTTCCTCACGATCTCTTTTTTTTTTTGTTTTGTTTTATTCACAATGTGTTAATGCCTGCCTGCTCACACAGCGTTGCTGTTTGAAAATGTATAAGTACAATTATTCTTTTGAAAAGAGTAACCATTGAGTTTCTTGCCGGCTCTTCTCAATGGAAGCAACATTACGAACCGGTGGTAATGCTAAAATATTGTTTATCTTGACTATTTATAAACGCTTTATTGAGCTTACATGAATACAACTTTTGATTTGATTTGATTTGATGTTTTCCCTCACCGACAGCGAACTGTAAATTATGCAGATATAACGATATAATTAATACTGAATTCTATACGTTAGTCGGCCTCCTAAGCTACAAAGGCGGTGCTCAACGGTGTTCTAACAGCTCCACGCAAAAACTCGGCCCGTCAGTGTCTGACGTCACTCGCTAACTATTTCAGCCACTCCTATGTCTAACGGCTTTTGTTAAACTTAGCCACCAAGCCAACTAGACACTCGGGTATAAATATCAAATGATAATAAGTCAAAAATAAATTCTTCGTCAGAAAGAAATTCTTTCTTTCTCCATAAGTACTGCTTCTTAAAATTATTTATGTATTTATTTTGCCTATTCCCATGCTATTACGTGTTGTTATATTATAATAATAATTTAGCCCTTTTAACGTCCCACTGATGGGCACGGGCCTCCCCTCAATGCGAGGGGGATTTAGGCCATTATCCACCACGCTGGCCCAGTGCGGGTTGGTGGATCTCACATGTCTAAAGACATGCAGGTTTCCTCACGATGTTTTCCTTCACCGCAAGCAAGTGATAATCATATTAAAGTTATGATTTACACATAGATTTTGAAAAATCCAGAGGTGTGAGCCAGGGTTTGAACCCAAGACCTTAAGCCCGCAAGACGCGTGCTTAACCAATCGGCTACCACTGCTATATTAACTGTTGTTACTGTTGTTATATTAATTTAGCCATTATGTAGTAGGTATAAGTATATCAGTCTATGTAATATTTTCTTGTTTATGTAATGTAATTTATTGTGTATGTATAAGTGGTAATTTATGTAAGTACACCCCCGTATTGTTTTTTCTTTAGATCCTCTCCATCCAAAGGTTGCCTGGTAGAGATCACTATTAGTGATAAGGCCGCCCATTTTCCACTTTCTGTGTAAATTGTGTAATTATTTATTTATTAAGGTTCGCCAATAATTGTTACACCCAAAAAAAAACAAAACTCACAAAACAGTTTCCTTAACTAAGTGTACAATTTTTTAAGGTAAACACAGCATGCAAGAAAAACATTTAGCAAGTTAGGTATGCGAGAGAAAATATAGATAGGAACTTACTTATAAAATAAAATAAAGTTAACAATAATTAATAAACAAAAAAGTAACGTGCCGGCTAAAAGTAAACAAAACAAAACAAAGGAACTACTAAAGACTAACTATGAGGTTAGTATTACAAAAAAAAAGGTTAAATACTTAGAAAAAAATAATAATAATGACAACAACAAAATAGGTTTAGGCATTAGTGGCATGAGTGACTAACTTAGTTTATAAATGTTTATTTTCCAGTGGTGGATTAATAAAGAGTTATCTATCATCTAAGTCAATGTCGGTGTGTGGGGCAGACTAAAATGATAAGTTATTTTAACGGGGCAGGTTACATAGGGCAGCAGGACTCTTGGGGCAGATGGGACACTCGTATGCTGCTGCTGTCTGGCTAGATAAGCAAGTTTTTTTGACGAGGCATTCAACGGGGCACTGGGGCAAGATTGGGGCAGATGCGACACTCATGTGATTCAGCTGCGATAATAACTAGTGTGGGTCTATCGTTTTGAAGCAGAAGAAGTAGATAATATAGTATTATTCACGAAGCAATTATTATTCGTCTATACTTTTAATCTACGAGTGGCCATCCAGCCATCCATCCAGACATCCAGCCACCCAGCGAAGAAATGCGGCCAGCATTTTGGGTACACTTCTGCATAGGGCAAATTTTGTACCTACATTTTTGTAAATTCCAAGTAGAAGTAGGTATGTGAATATTGTAAAAAGTTTACAAACGAAATTAAATCATCATTTCGGTGAAATCCAAGCGTTCTATACCTACAGTTTAAACAGTATAACAGTCTAAAACATTTTAGTGGAAACGTGAAGTCTTTTTTATTGTGTTCTAAAACGAGTTTCCTACCATAAAATGTTTAACGAAGTAGTTTTTTTTTATAAATAAGTAAAAACCACATCCATTAATTTCAGAGCTCGAGGTCTCGTCCGACCACATATTCTTGGATCATTCGTATTTTGGGACAAAATTATGCGCGTTTGATCTGCCTTGTGATTAGCAATGGTTTCTTTGAGATAATAAATGAATTCTTTGTAATATGTTTTAAATTACATGAATTAATTACTTACCAAAAAAAATATCTAATGTTGTTACAATATGGTTAATAATTAACTAAGCTAGGTATAATAGGTACTTATATAAATGTAAATATTATATAAATTGATAATATTTTATTACGAGTGGAATAAATAGTTAGATTTTTTAATTATAAAAAAACTTGTTGATAATATTGTGAGATCGCACTGAAGTCTACTACTCAACAATAGATGTCGCTAAGTCAATTTTATTTAGCGACATCTATTGTCGAGTAGCGGTACTATTTCGTCAAGTAATACACGACCATACTAAATCTAGTTCAAAAATAAAAACAGATGGCAGCAGCTCCACACAAATGGAGTGCGCATGTCAAAAATACATGTCATTCACACATCATTTTATTTAGCGATATCATAAAAACGAGTTGAATTCGTGAAAATATACGGACGTGTTGTGTTCGGGCACGCTTGCCGTTTGCAAACGAACAAATTGTGATAATTAACAATTTGATAATGTAATTGTAGACGAAAGTCAAGTGTTGCATGGTGGTCGAAAAATTCGCGAGGAAAATTCACATTATTTTCCCTCTTGCATCGTTAAAACTTCGTCTCGAATAACCAATATGAAACCCTGTGTTTTCCCTAATTTTTTAGGCATGATGTGACTGATTTAACGGTGTTGTGTTCAGTGTGTAACTTATTATCTATTTTTGACTCAAGATCTATATTTAATCGGCTCAGTTAATTCGTTTTGATGAATTACACCCAGAGGAAGGCGTTCAAATTGCGTAAGTTCAACATTTATTTATATTTTATACACTATCCGATCATTATTAACTAGTTACAAGACGGTATAATAGTTGAACTGTGGAAAAAAACATTACAAAAACTAGAAGGCTGTTTTTATTTACAGTTTTTGATGAATGCAATCAAAGATCCTTTCAAATGTTGTTTTTATAAATCCGCTATACACGGCCTGACGTGCTGAGGGATAGAACTATAAGAAGGAGCGAGACACTGTCATCTGACCGTTTTTTCCTATCATTCTGTCTCTCTTTATCAGGCATCAGGCTGTGGGGAGTGGGTATTATGTTTCTACATTATCATACATTAGTTCAGTACAGTCGCTGGCACGTCCGTGGTAATTTCCAACATAAGTTGACCTCTGTTAATTACGGGTGTCAATAATAAAGACAGCTCAGCTTGTATTGGAAATTTATTTATACTAACCAACCTTTTACCCTGGTCTGGGTGTCACTGGGATCGCCCCCAGTCCATTGTACGGTACCCGTAGTACAAGCTTTGCTTAGTTTGGGACCAAACCATTAGTGTGTTTGTCTGGCAATATGGCGAACCAACCATCCAACTTATACCAACATAATCTTTTTTTTTTTTATTATAGGACTGCGGTGGCAAAAAAGCGTACGGCCCGCCTGATGTTAAGCAGTTACCGTAGCCTATAGATGCTTACAATACCAAAGGTATTGCTCGCACATTGCCGACCTGAAGGGCAGTGGGATGGAGGGAGGGGGAGGGGGGGGTGGGCTTACGGCTCTCTCACTCATCGTACGAAACGCAGCTGTAATAGCTGCTTGACGCCGATCTTCTGTGAGAGGGTGGTACTACCCCGGTCGAGCCAGCCCGTTTATGAGCTGCAGTCAATTGGCTACAGCTTGGCTCTACCACCTTACAACAAATTCTAATATTAGTTACTAGCTTCTGCACGCGACTTCGTCCATGCATAATAAAAAAAAAAGTTGCTTATGTGCTATTCCAGACTATAATCTATCTCTGTGCCAAATTTCATCCAGATCCGTTCAGCCGTTCTAGTTATTGAGTAACAAACATCCATCCATACATCCAAACTTTCACATTTATAATATTAGTGGGATAGGTTACAGTATAAACGAAATGTCACCATAGACATGCATGTGACTACCTACTTAAACATAATTATTATTTTTTTCAACCTGTGTCATCCCACTGCTGGGCAAAGGTATCCCTTTCCTTCCTCCACTCTTCCTTGCTTATGGTTATAGCGGAATCCTTGTCATAATTGTCTAAGGTGTGACAAAGACATCAATATTTTTATTATAATTGTGTCTAATTAAGTTTAGTTGTGGTTTGGAGGCAACAAAATTAGCACCATAGTATTATACCTATTACACCCAGTAAATCTGTGTTATATTGTTGTTAAAAAGGTTATCTAAAAGAACCCAATTATAAGTTATCGTATAACAATTATTTATTTATTGCCCTGATTGGTAAAATATATTTAATAACATTGCCAAGTTTACATTGCAACTGGGGCCCTACCACCACCTCTTATAGCAGTTTTGTTTTAACGTTTCAGCGACTTTTTGTGCAATGACGTTTCTTATTGTCATGACAATAAGGTACGTCATTGAACAAAAAGTCGCTGAAACGTTAAAATGTTCCTATAATTGAATCGCGATAAGTGGTCGTGGTAAGCCCCCTGTATACTATAAAAAACACAATTTTGAAAAGCAATCCACAATTGACGGATAAAATGCGTAACAAACATAAAAAAAACATTCTAATTGAGAATCTGCTCCTTATTGAGAATCCATTCATTTTGTAGTCGGTTAAAAATTAAACCAACTACAGAACTAGAAGAAGTTAGTTATGGTCAAGGTAACCCCTGTAGGGCTGGTTGGAGGCCTTCTATACCCTTTTGAATGACCCCTTCTACAGGGGGCGTCCATAAATTACGTGAGGTGATTTTGGTGATTTTTCGACCCCCCCTCCGTTGGTGAGATGTCGAGAGATTTGGCTCGACCCCCTCCCTGTCCACCTAATGTCATGTGAGATTTTTTTAAAGCCATAGGTATTTTAGTGGAGAAACATGTTTTACTTAATTAACCCCAGTTTTCTCGCTTTTTTACTACTATTTCTTGCGAAAATAATATTACGTGATAGGTATTTGCCGAGACGCCCTCTCCCCCACGTGAGATTTGGTGAGATTTAGCTTTAGAACCCCCCCCCCCCCCCCCTCCTTTAACGCCTCACGCAATTTATAGACGCCCCCAGTACCTATTTCAGAATTTTCAGTCAAATCAAAACTCATATTGGAGTTCTACAGACCCATATAAAAATCCTCATTTCCTCCCTTAGCCACAGAATAGATCCTTAGCTATAAACTAGTACTATAGTACGTTTTTTTATACTTGTCCTATTTGGTAAGCAAAGATGGCGTCCAACGGGGCGATTGCGTAACTTTTTGTCATTGTTTTAATTGGTTTCGTATATAATTGACACAGGATGAACGAAACCAATTGAAACATTGGCAAAAAAGTTACGCAATCGCCCCGCTGGACGCAATCTTTGCTTACCAAATAGGACAAGTATAAAAAAACGTACTATAAGTAGATACTGAGGTGGGAAACAAGCGTACGGCCCGCCTGATGTTAAGCTGTTACCATAGCCTATATATAGATGCTTGGAATACCGAAGGCATTTCTCGCACGTTGCCGACTTGAAGCGTAGTGGGATGCTATGATGCTATAATGTACCTGTTATGTGCCCTCCACGTAAGTCACAACCTACTAGGCTTAAAGCTGCTCTGAGGGCCTACTCTTTTACAAACGAAAACGAAATTTCGGACGAAATTCGCGTATTTCCGAACAACGAAAATTGTTTGACGTTTAGATTCGACGACGACGAAGACGTCAAACAATTTTCGTTCGAAAAAAATGTCGGAATGAATGAGAAACGTAGTAGGAAATACGCGAATGTCGTCCAAAATTTCGTTTCGTTTGTAAAAGAGTAGGCCCTCAGATTGGCAACCCCCGCCCCTACCCCCTCCAGGTCAAAAGCTAGGAACGCCGATGGTACTGTTATTTCTTTAGCTATGTTAACATTTAGCTTACAAAAGTACCCCTACATAGTACCTACCTACGGGGCCATCCATAAATTACGTCACACGTAAAGGGGAGGGGGAGGCGGTCGACGAAATGTGACATGGTGTGACAAGGGGGGGAGGGGTCCAAAGTTAAGTGACGTCACATTTAAAAATCGAATATACCTATCCAAGTATTAAAACCGAAATTTGAAGTGTTAACAAATAAAAATATTGAAAACTTCCGAAAATAGAAAAAAATAAAGTGACGTCACGCGGGGAGGGGGGAGTCTCGCAAATGTGACCAGCTGTGACAAGGAGGGGAGGGGTCTAAAAATCATGAAATTCGTGTGACGTAATTAATGGATGGCCCCTACATAATGTCAGGGTCGATTGAGTCACCGCACCATATGCCATGGGGCTGATTCATTTATGGGGGGTCAAAGGGGTGGATTCCACCCCCGCCCTTTCCTAGAACATTGACTCAGCGTACGTCTTATCGTAAAAATCTATGCGTAAGTGTATTTGACTGGTGTACAGGGTTCCAAATTATCGAGATAATTATCCGATAAATATCAAATAGATTAGTTAGCCACACTAAGGTCCGCCGCACACGCGGAATATTATTGACAATAATACCTATAATCCCCATGTTATTAATAGGTAATAATATTGCGTGTGTGTGGTGGGCCTAACCTTTTTTTATTTTTTTATTTTTAGTCAAGGATTATTAATCAACCCATATTTATCGTGATAATTATATCAATAATTATCAATTATAATTATCACTTTGAACCCAATTTGTTTGTGAGGTTAAGGTATGTTTGTCAAGGTCACAATATGGATGTATATGTAATTAGACAGAATCATAATGAAACTCAGGACGAAATCCAGCTATTAACAAGTCCATTGTTGTTGGGTATTTATAATAGTAGGTATAATTAATTTTATGATTGTTTAGCCGCAAATCACGTAGGTACGTAGTTTGATGCTCATTTACAGATATAAATAAATAATTAATAATACCCGCTAAGTATATTAACAAACGAACTGTATGGTCCCAAACATGTCCCAAACTAAGCAACGCTTGTACTATGGGTACCGTATAATGGACTGGGGGCGATCCCAGTGACACCCAGTCCAGAGCACCACCCAAATCAGCTAATGTTTTTAACATTTATGAAAAATGATTTCATTATATATAAAAAAAGAATTGATACTTATGAGTAAATTTGATATAAGGATTATCCACTATTATGCAAAGATAATTTCCAAAATTGGGAATCGAACCCGCATTCTACAGCAAAATAAACGTAGGTACAAACGTATAAACATACGCTTACAGCCACGTCATCTCATGACGTCATCCAACAGTTATTGATGTACTAACTTGAAGATTTATGCACTGTTTGTTTGCTTTTAATCTCACTGTGTGTTTCAAGATATATAATTGAACTATACACAAATACTACCAAAATAGAGGGAGTCACGTGACCGTCCAAAATAGTTGGTCCTACTAAACAGAGTCCATGGACACAGTAGGACTCATTCGCGGAAGAGAATGTTAAGAAAAACCGACTCCAAAAAACCCTGGAGCCAATGCTCCAGGGTTCCCACCCAGAGGGCTTACTCTTTTACAAACGAAAACGAAATTTCGACGACGACGAAGACGTCAAACAATTTTCGTTCGTTAGAAATAAAAAAATAAAAATATAGGTATTTATTTTCCAAAATACACACAGGAGATAATTGCTGGCAGTTTTTAAGACTTTGAAGGTGTAATTTCGGAATCAATGAGAAACGTAGTAGGAAATACGCGAAATTTCGTCCGAAATTTCGTTTTCGTTGTAAAAGAGTAGGCCCTCAGACCAGGGCAAATTACGAAAAGACCGTTTCCGAAATTCGCCTCTAAGTTTTCCTTGGCCTTTTAGCAAGTGATAGATAATCTCAGTTGGATTTAATATAATGGACAACCCTACCTACTACACCACCAAGCCAACTAGGCGCTCGGGTGTATAAATACCAAATGATAATATGACAATGATACGGTGATACGTCCACAACGTAGTGAGCCTGGGCCAATGCGTGGTCACTCCTGTGGCAGCTCCCACTACGTTGTGGACGGACCGCGGAATCATTGACTTATTATCATTTGATATTTATACCAGAGCGCCTAGTTGGCTTGGTGGAGTTCTACCATCTGTTTAGCTACTGTTTACAATACAGTCTTAACATAGACTTGGCAGGCTGTTGTAAACGAAACGTAACACCTTTTTATTGATGCTAATATTTCTTTTAACTCTCGCAAATTTTTAGTTATATCCATCAAACAACGTTAATGTAATACCTACCTACTATCTTTTATTAACTATTCGCTAAATTCAACCCGTCTCCCCTTCCACCTCCCACTCCCCTGGCAACGTGCGAGAGATCCATTTGGTATTGCAATCATCTATAGGCTACGGTAACTGCTTAACATCAGAAGGGGAAGGGTTGGGCTTCCGGCTCTCTGACTCATCGGACAAAACGCAGCTGTAATTGCTACTTTACGCCGATGTCCTGTGAGAGGGTGGTACTACCCCAGTCTATGAGCTGCGGTCAATTGGCTACAGCTTGGCTCTACCAGCATTAAAAGTCTGACAATATATTTTTGAAGTCGGTTCAAAATATAATTTGCAACAAGTATTTTGTTTAGTGAAACAATGTATGCGCTTAGATTAGTCCGCGCGGATTGACAGGTCCGACGATAGATGTTAAGACGCGTCACGCGATACATCCGACGTTCGTTGTTGTAGTGCTGCGAAAATATTATCGATATGTTTCCACTTTTAAAAAGTATTGAAACGACCGAAATTGGTGACAGCGCCATCTGTAGGCGTTGGACAGAGTTCACTTGCATTGGCCGGCACCGGCGGAGAGCACAGTACGGTTTGTACCGCTGAGCGGTCGAGTCACGTGCTTGGTGTCTTCGTGCCATATCACAACTCTAAGTCCCATTAAACGCCCACAATACGAGAAAAACGGCCCATCCTTCTCTGACAGATAATGTTCAAAAGTAAAAATATTTTGATTCATGAAGACTGTAGGAAGCACTTATGAATAGTAAACACCACCAGTTCGTAACGCTGCTTCCATTGAGAAGAGCCGGCAAGAAACTCAATGGTTACTCTTTTCATAAGAAATATATAAATTGTTGTTGTTGTTGGGTTCTGACTATCTGGTGAAACGTGGGCTTTGAGTTGGTTAATACCTCCACAATGTGGTGGTGTATGGTCACTCAAGCCTCTGACTACCCCCGAATGGGGATAAAAGTCGTGACGTTACATTTTTTTTTACATATAAATTGTGTACATTTTCAGAACAGCAACGCAATGAGATCAAGCAACACCATTGTCGCTAGAAAAGAGGAAATATTAAGTAATAAATATTGTATCGATATTTTTTTATCGACGCCTCCCCATGCCTAGCGCACAAGTCGATATTGACCGCCACAGATGCCCCTAGTGATGTAACATATTCAGTTCCTAATGTACAAGCTCACGTGTTCACAACACTGGGTTATTATTAGATAAAACTCATAAATCTTGTGATTCTGCGCGCGCGCATGGAGCGAGATACCGCTGGATACTCGAAAACAAAGGTTGGCTTGAAGAAGGTAGAAGCCTTGACTGTAGCTCATATTAAGCCCGCCACATACATACGGAATTGCGTTTCGAAACATCGAATCGGGGATTCCGAACGTAAATCGAAGTCGAAAGTAAATCCATCCAAATGTATGGACGTATCGCGTTCGGAAACCCCGATTTGATATTTCGAAACGGGATTCCGATTCGGAATTCCGTATGTATGTGGCGGGCTTTATACGGGCTGGCTCGACAAGTGTGACGTTATTTATGGATGGCCCCTTATGGCCCAGGCCCATTCATCGTACGAAACGCAGCTGTAATAACTTTACGCCGATCTTCTGTGAGATGATCCTACTCCTGTCGAGCCAGCCCGTATATGAGCTGCAGTCAATTGGCTAAACCTTGTCTCTACCATCAATGAACTTTGCTTAGAGGGTGAAAAATTTGCATTTTGCACCCACTTTTAAAGACGTCGATCCGGGGCTGCTCTCAGAGGGTGATCGGTGGGTGCTTCTCCCAAATGATTCATAATATAATAATATTAGCCCTTTTAGCATCCCACTCCTGGGCATGGGCCTCCCCTCAATACGAAGGGGATTCAGGGCCTAATCCACCACACTGACCCAGTCCGGGTTGGTGGATTTCACATTTCTTTCTAAAGTTTGTTAGATTTTCTAAGACATGCATGTTTTTCTCCACCGTAAGCAAGTGATAATCATATTAAAGTTTTCCGCACATAGATTTCGATAAATCCAGAAGCCCTACTCTTACTTTACAAATGAAAACGAAATTTCGGACGAAATTCGCGTATTTCCTACTACGTTTCTCATTGATTCCGACATTTCTTACGAACGAAAATTGTTTGACGTCTTCGTCGTTGTCGAATCTAAACGTCAAACAATTTTCGTTCGTAAGAAATGTCGGAATCAATGTACGTAGTAGGAAATACGCGAATTTCGTCCGAAATTTCGTTTTCGTTTGAAACAGAGTAGGCCCTCTGGACCTTAGGCCCGCAAGACTTAACCAATCGGCTATCACTGCTTGCCCAAATACTCAAGAGTGTCAGGTCCTTAGCCCTAGCTAGACAGAGTCCGATGCTCTCGCCTCTCCCTCATGCCGTAATGTTGGCACGAGCCGCCAGTAGCGTTAAATGCCCGCACTAAAAATAGACGCGCGAAATGTGAGCGCTCTGACGTCACAGCGGAGATACCCTGCCATCAGCGTCGAATTGAATCCAGTCAATCCTTCAGTTCTTTGTCGTAGGACGCAAAAGACGACTGTTTTCGAAAGACAGCCCTAAAAAGGGCTCCGGCGGCTTCTGCAATACACCATGACAAACATTTTAGGGGGCGTCCATAAATTACGTGAGTCATTTAGGGGGGGGGGGAGGGGGTCGAGCAAAATCTCACCAAATCTCACGTGGGAGATACGGGCGGTCTCGGCAAATCTCACGTAATTTTTTTTACCGCCAGAAACAGTAAAATTGCAAGAAATCTGGGTTAAATTAAGTAAAACATGTTTCTCCTCTAGAATATAGCTTTTGAAAAATCTCACGTGAGATTAGAGGGGGAGGGAGGGGGTCGAGTAAAATCTCTCGAAATCTCACCAAGGGGGGAGGGAGGGGGGTCGAAAAATCTCAAAAATCACCTCACGTAATTTATTGACGCCCCCTTATTGGTGGTAGAGCCAAGTTTTAGCCAATTGACTCCAGCTGGGGCTTTCTCCACCGGGGTAGTGCCACCCTCTCACAGAAGATCGGTATAAAGTAGCTATTACAGCTGCGTTTCGTACAATAATTGAGAGAGCCGAAAGCACAACCCATTTCTCTCCCTGTTTCGCACCCCCCTTCAGAACGGCAACGTGCGATCGATGCCTATGGTATTGCAAGCATCTATAGACTACGGTAACTGCTTAACATCAGGTGGGCCGTGTCCTACCTCAGTCGAACCAGCCCGTATATGAGCTGTCATTTCCAAAAGCTATACCTATTCTAGAGGAGAATCATGTTTTACTTAATTTAACCCAGTTTTCTTGCAATGTTACACTGTTTCTTGCGGTAAAAAAAAATTACGTGAGATTTGCCGAGACCCCTTTCTCCCACGTGAGATTTGGTGAGATTTTGCTCGACCCCATCCCCCCATAAATGCCTCACGTAATTTATGGACGCCCCTTAGAGTAACGGACGCCTACCTATTTACTCTCTCTTGTCCGTCTTGTCTCTGAGTTGTTGCGGCAGTATCTCTATGTAAATATCGGGGAGCAGACGTATCAGACTCTTGTTATCGTATGGTTCCCTGGTACCTGGTGTCAGAGTTGTTCAAGCCGCTCGGCCTCTGACAAGGCTTAACGACTGCTAGATGACAACAACCGGGACCGACTTTTTACGTGCTCTCCGAACCACGGAGGCTCTCAGTTCAAAAGCCACTAAACGGTCACCCATCTCTGACTGACCTTGCCGAGCGGTGCTTAACCTCCGATCGTTTACCGATCATTGATTGCAGGTATGAGCGCCTCACTGGGAGGACTGAAAGCCGAAACACATTCGAAAATGTACCTACTGCGTCTGGAATTTGAGCTTAATTTAATTCTTAGTTACGTAGTGAATTCCAAAGCTGCGTGCACGCAGGAAATGCCGGTGTCTGCCTACACGTACACGCAAGGTCACTATAACACGTAGGGTTGTTACACAAGCTATTATATTATAAGAACTAGCTATGCCCGCGACGTCCGTGTGGAAATTAATGAGTTTTTTTATGCGCGGAACCTTAATTCTTTAATCCTTTCTCTAAAGTAAGTAGTAGCTAAGTTACTCCTTATGACATCAGCTGTCTGCCAGTGATAGTCCTGTCAAAATCGGCCGAGTCGTTTCGGAAATTAGCCGAAACAAACAGACACAGATAAGATTTTTTTTAAATGCTTTTTTGTTTAAAAAGTGTATACTTTCATAATTATGCATTTATTTTTGACAATACAAACAGACTCTTCAATTTTATTTATTTGTATAGATTTACCCTTGATTTGACGGGCCCGTTAGCGTGGTTGGCGCGGAGGCGCCTTTCACGCTGCAGGTCGTAGGTTCGATTCCTACCCGGGACATGCATTTGTGTGGATGAACATGTCTGTATGTCCGGAGTCTGGGTGTATATGTATATTAAGTATGTATTTACAAATAAAAAAAGTAGTATATATAGTAATATCAGTTATCTGGTTTCCACAGTACAAGCTCTGCTTAGTTTGGGATCAGGTAACCGTGTGTACAAAAATGTCCCAGGATATTATTATTACCCACAAATTCATAGAGATTTCAGACAGTTTACAATGGTTTTGAAAATCATTTTTAGGAACAAATGTGATTTGTAATTCCACTGCAAGTCGGTCATAACTTTCTATTAATTTGGGGTTTAAAGTCATAGGTTTAAAGTGCAAGGGTCATCTATCTAAGTTTATACTAAATCTAAATGTGTCAGCCCTGCTGACGTCACACGGTCTGAATGAAACCACGCATCTGATCTATCGCGACAATATATTTTTATTTGCACAGTATAAACACGTAGCCGATGTTCACCACAACGTTTTCATAAACCAACCTGCCAAGATCTGTTTACGGAGAGTAACATGTTCTTTTTCACGTGTTAGTTGTAACTAAATCAAAATCGGTTCATCCGTTCAAGAGCATGCATGCATGCATGCATGATTTGTGTGCATGAACATGTCTGTATGTCCGGAGTCTGAGTGTATATATGTATATTAAGTATGTATTTACAAATAAAAAAGTAGTATATGTAGTAATATCAGTTATCTGGTTTCCATAGTACAAGCTCTGCTTAGTTTGGGATCAGGTAGCCGTGTGTAATAAATGTCCCAGGATATTATTATTAAGAGCTATGATGCCACAGACAGACACACGGATACACACTTTAAACTTATAACACCCCTCTTTTTTCGTCGGGGGTTAAAAATAGAACATCACACACAAACATAACATTAATTTTTTTCAGTAGGCACCTTTTATAGCGTAGAAATCAGTGGTTTGAATATAGGCCGCTTGGCTCACGGCATCGGGCGGTAGCGGGTTCGATTCCCACCAGAGGCAAATTTCGGAAACTGCCTTTTTGTAATTTGCCTTGGTCTGGATATCACTGAGATAGCGGGGAGCGCCAGTCCATTGTACGGTGCCCATAGTACAAGCGTTGCTTAGTTTGGGACCATACAGTTGGTGTGTAAGTTTACCTATTGAGTATCTTTTCAGTTTTCAGCCGTAAGTGACATGCTTTTCAGGCCCGTATTAATAAATCGATCTCAAGTTTGAGATCGAACTTGAGATGCTGTTTTAGACCATATGTTCCATACTTTAAACGTCAAAACTGGATCTTAAGATCGATCTCAACTTTGAGATACATTTATTAATACGGGCCTCAATGACGTTATATCTAACACAAGCGTAATTATAATTATAATGAAGACGATAATTAACTCCACATGTAGTATACTCACACATACTAATTTCCTACTAATAGCCCATCGGGCGCGCTTCGGCAACCATCGGGAGCTCTCGGCTCGGCCCGAACGATCCGGTTTTAACCGGTTACCAGGTCATTGGGACACCGCACACGCGCCCTGTTGCGAAAAGGGGATGATATTTACAGGGTTGAATGCAATCTTAAAAAAGATCTCTTGCTGAATAGAGTAGGGAGAGTTTGAGTACCTACTGGCCTAGTCAATTGACTGCAGCTCATATATGGGCTGGCTCACACGTGGTACTACCACCCTCTCCCAAAAGATCGGCGTAAAGTAGCTGCATTTCGTAAGATGAGTTTAAGATTCGGAAGACCAAACCACCCTCCCACTCCCCTTCTGGTCGGCAACGCCTTGCCCTTTGGTATTCAGAGCATCTATAGGCCACAGCAACTGCTTAACATCAGGCAGATCGTACGCTAGTATGACACCTTAGTCACGTTTAAAAACCAGTCCAACCCAGGACTGAACCTAAGGCCTTGGCTGTACCTAAAAGTATTTTTTTCAATGTTAACGAATTAATGATCTTCCTCGGCATGGCCCGCTTACTTCGCCCCATATTTTAAATAAATCGCATACTGTAAGGGTGTAGGGTTACCATATCGAATGCTTTGCAAAACAGGACAGAGTGTGAAACAAAGAAATGCGAAAAGAAGTTTTAAGAAACTTTGAATTTATCCGCTGAGAGGTTAATCGACTTAAACTCTGGTCCGGTGGCCAAAAGAGGAACTAAAATTTTAAAATAATTTAAAAAATTAAATACACGACTGCCCTGCCAAATAACGAACTAAAAAGTATAAAACAAGTGCAGTGTCATTGCAGTCGGGGGCCCTCTTAGATTAAATATGTTCCATAGAACGGTCCCCCGACTGCAATGACACTGCACTTGTTTTATACTTTTTAGTTCGTTTTTTGGCAGGGCAGTCGTGTTTTTAATTTTTTAAATTATTTATTTTTATTTTATGCATTTTAGTGACGGCAGCCAAAAATGATATATTTGTTTTGCATGTACACCCTACCTATGTTAAATTATGCCTATAAATTCTACAGTTTTGGACTGTGCTCATCAAGGCCTTCAATTTGATACCCATATTGTAATAATGGAAGAAATTTTTTTTTTTTTACATATTAAAGTAGAGCCATAATGCCGCCATATTGATTTTTTTCAAAAATAATATACCCAGTGTTACCCGGAATGATGTAAGGATTCTAACGATACCCCATACATCGAAATCCGTTCAGGCATTTATAAGTTATGGTGGAATAAAGAATCTCACATACAAACATACAAACATACATACATGAACCCTATACACATATACACTCCTTTTTTTTTGGGCAGTCGTGTAATAAAGAAATGTTACATTTTAAAGTCTTGTAGCGACAACGCACGCTCTCAGCGGACAAAAAAAAATTAAATTTCCTTTTATGTTCCGTATAACAACTTTCATATGCATTTAGTAAAACAAACACACATGAACCCTAAACACATATACACTCCTTTTTTGGGCAGTCGTGTAAAAAGCTGTTATTTTGACATTACAAGCATACACTTCAATTTTATTTATTTGTATACATAGATAATATCCGAGCTACGCCGGTCAGAACCGAACGTCTCGCGGCACGTAACGCTTTTACCTAACGTGTTAATTTCTACCAGGCAACTCCTACCGCACTTCGTTCAAGTTTCAGTTGCGTTTAATTATTCGGCGGTTATTGCAGTACCAGTCGAATAATTTTGAATACTATCCTCTGAATAGCTAGACGTTGAGTCACCCTAACATCCCATACTCGGCCCGCGACCCGCAAGCCAGCACCTCGCAAGGTGAAGGTTGAATGTCGAATGAATCACTTCGCCAAGGACGGTGCGGGTAGACAGACATACTGATATGTACACCTAATAATGAGTAATAGCCACAGAGGAAATAGACAGTAGAGTTCTTATTAGATTTCCCTATGAAACGACGCTTGACAATTTGCGCGGGTGAAGGCACGGGTGAAGGGGTGTAGATAACGCCTATGCTATTTCAATCTACCGGTCAATAGCAAAACTACTCGCTTCGTTCTATTTCGATGTTAGTACGTAGTTTAACTTTTTCACACTAGATGTCACAAGTGTAGGGCGTTAAAAAAACGTACAAGTAAAACATACAAAAAACTGGTATACTCTTTGTGAATCTCCGAGGGTCGTATTAATAAATGCATCTCAAAGTTGAGATCGATCTTAAGATGCTGTTTTGACGTTTAATGTATCGCACATCTGTTAAAAACTCTCAAGATCGATCTCAACTTTGATATGAGCTTTTATTAATACAAGCCTTAGTAACGATACGCCCCGAGATAAAAATTTATCGTCCACCGATCCAGTGAACTGCATATCCCGGCCTGCAACCGTGGGAACCGGGTCACCTGTCCCCCCTCCCAGCAAGGAGGGCGTGGTGTGGATATCGACCTATATACGGTGAGGACATTGACCCGGGTCCCGGGGCTGCGTGCGGTGACCCAGTGAACTGTATCGTGGACACGGACAAAGCATCCTTACTTGAGATGGGTTGTACTAGGTAAATTTGGGACTAGGTGCACCTATTCCTAGTATTTAAAAATACGTGATCCAAACACCTGTTCCACCTATTCCACCTAGTCTCAAGTACTTATCGGCTATGGTTCGCGTACTTAGTCCTTAGATCCATAATAGGACTCGATCATGGACCAGTTACTAAGGGGACTGGCCCTAAGCAAGTCGGCCGAGTGGTCGGCCTAGTACTAACATCGACATAAAACGAAGCGAGTAGTTCAACTATTTACCGGTAAATAGAACAATGAAAATGAAAAAACAATGACCACGTTTTTTTTTCATACATATATCTAGTAAGGGCACCTCTTTCTTTAGTCTTTACTCTGTGGACTCGATACATGAGATCAAATGGGGACAAAAACTGCCTTTTGCTCACTTCAGATGTCGCCACTGCTTACAATATGTCATTCTCCATAGTAATTATGTAAACAAACTTGTTTAGATTAAAATTATTCCATAATATATTGATTGCGTCGTCACGCTCTCGCAGTACGGTACAGTACTTGGTACTTGGTGCGTCAGCGGACGTGTTGAGCGCTAATACTAGGTGGACGCTTGAAGCTTGTATGGATATTACCTTAGCGCTTGATTTAATCCGCAATCTCAGAAGACATGTCCACTCTATTGCTTTCGCAGCGTATTTACCACAAACTGTCATTTTGGAATTGAAATTCGTGGTAAATACTGTCATCCATCAGTACACTAGCCTACACGATCAACACCCATACCTATTTCGAAGAGACCTACACGATCAGTTTGGACCACGGTTTTTGGTAAATAATGACGGACCACAGTATTTACTTTACGTCGAGCCTTCGCCTAACTGCTTCACATCAAGCCCCCAAGTCGCTTAGCCATTGAACTGTCATTGTAGCGTTTTGCTATTGTGGCCGACCCTATGATTGGTCGTTGAGAATCAACCACCTTAGTAACATACAAAAACATATGAAAATCGCGGTTTTTTTCGTTACACGTTGTTCTCGTTGGCTCTTTTTCAACTGCCATTAGAAGTATTAATATATGTAATATCCTGGGACATTTTTTACACACGGCTACCTGATCCCAAACCAAGCAGAGCTTGTACTATGGAAACCAGATAACTGATATTAATACATATACTAGTTTTTTATTTGTAAATACATACTTAATACATATACACCCAGACTCGGGACATACAGACATGTTCATGCACACAAATGCACGTCCCGGGTAGGAATCGAACCTACGACCTGCAGCGTGAAAGGCGCCATCACGCTAACCACGCTAACGGGCCCGTCCAGCCGACATTGCCGATATGTATTTGATACCATCACAAGGGCACAGGGTTCAGGGTTCTAGCTGATGTATGGGCGGAGCGTTTCCGTTGCACCACCGCGCACGACACGGGAAACCTTGGCCATGGAATAAGTTAATAGTAATGTCTATGTTGGCCAAACATTTGATAAGACTGGAGGCCAACTACATTGTTTTTTTTTTAGATATTACTAGCAATGTCAAAATTAAATACTGAAGGCTGAAGGCCAGATGAGAGCTACCTACTGTAGTACAGCAGTAGTCGGCTTCTGTGGCGTCCCCAGCGGGGATTGAACCGTTAGCATTCCATGGAGTGCGGGTGGTGAGCGACTCACGGCTCCGGTACCATTCTGGATAAATGGTAGTGAGCGATCACGGTGCAACTCATACGTTGAGTACTAGAGTGGATGCTCTGGCGGCAGGACCTACCGTAGATGGTCCCTGACGCCTCGTAAGGGGTTGCCAGGTATAGTGTGCCTCTTTTTGTAACCTTACGGTTGGTAAGGGGGCCACTATAATAAATCTCTCTTTTCCTTAACAGGTATGGGTGTTGTAGTACAGGAGTGAGTAGTCAGGCGATGACGTTGCTATCGAATTTACGACTTTTTTTAATTGACAGACTGATGTCCAAATATCTCGAATACACATTGTTAAAAAGTAAGTTTAAAAACTAAAACCCGACTACGGAAAAAACGCGCTCTAAAAAGTATGAAACAAGAAAATATTCTCATCTAGAGGATAGCCGTGGTCCGTGTAGGTCTTTTAGGGCCAAATGGCACATGAACACGGACCACGGCTATCCTCTAGATGAGAATATTTTCTTGTTTCATACTTTTTAGAGCGCGTTTTTTCCGTAGTCGGGTTTTAGTTTTTAAACTTACTTTTTATTTCATTATTTTGGAGTTATAGGTAACAATATATATATTTTTGAAATGTGCTCATCAAGCTCTTTCATTAGATACCCCACACGGTTTCATTAAAAAATGTTTATTTTTTAGTTCATGACATTATGTCCTCTAGAGGGCGCCATATGCAATTTTATGTGACGTCACATAGCCTATAACCAGCGCGCCATTAAGCCGCTTCTGACGATACCTCATTTGTCAAATTACGACAAGTAGTTTGGAAGTTAGGTGGGAACAGATGCACATACATACATACATACATACCGGTCAAAATCATAACGCCTCCGTAGTCGGGTAAAAAGGTCTTAAGCTTTATCAACATCAACAACAACATTATGAACAAACACATAGACAAAAAAATTAAACATTGCTTTCCGCTCTCGGCCTTCAAGCGTGGTCATCATTGCAGGCCTTGCTGGCCGCGCTATAAAGGCCTCGACCTTTGGTCTCGCGGCCTTTATTTCAGCTTGTCCATCAAGGGCTACAATGCTGACCGCGCTGTGGTGGCCTGGAGCTGCGCTCTCGGCCATCAACGCCGTGGCCAGCAATACACTTATTACAGACCGCGGCAGTAATGTACTATTCAAAAAATCATACCTATGATTTTTTCTAAAGAAAGAAGAATTTAAATTGTCGTGTCGTGTAACATTGGAAACAAACAAAGATGGTTCGATAACGTTGAATGATGGCGGTTTCGTTTCGCGTTTCATAAGCTACTAAGTAGTGCTTGGCTACTTATTACATCGCAATTTTGTGGGTAATCTGATTTGTGCTGACGTTATCTAGGGCACTGTGAAAAGCACTTTTTTAACCTACATTATCCCACTGCTGGGCAAAAGTCTAGGTCAAAAAGCATTAGGTAGTTTAAATAGTAAATATTGCTGATTCTCATACAAAGAATACTTGGAGACGAACTAAAAAAACTTCTAGAAAATAAAAGGCCGGAAATTTTAGCTAAATGGAAGCAATAAAAAGGCTTTTTTTTTATAGGACTGCGGTGGCAAAAAAACGTACGGCCCGCCTGATGTTAAGCAGTTACCGTAGCCTAAGTTGCTTACAATACCAAAGGTAAGGTAAGGCTTTTTGAAAAAACAGCATAGGGTGGGATAGAGATGTCTGAAAAAAGGTTTTTTTTTTTGCTATCACCTTTGACCAAAACCAATGTCAGTTTGACTGAGTATTAAGCAAAAAATAGTTATCAGATTTCATGAGTTTGTCACTTTTGATAGCTTATGATTGGTGCATCATCAGTCATCACGCTATGACTGTAGAGCTGTACAATAAAAATAAATTCACTACTCCACCAAGCCAACTAGGAACTCGGATGGAATGCGGCTTCCCCGCCCGCACACCGCCCGCACACCCGCCACCGCCTGCGGCTTCCCGCCCGCCACACCTCCCGCACACCGCCACCGCCTTGCGGTGCGGGTGACGTCACATTTGACAGGTTTCTAGTTGGCTTGGTGGTGTAGTATACAGAAATCTGTCACCTGTCAAATTATTTCTTCTAATGATCCATCTAATCTTCTTTTCTGTTTGTTACAGATTTATGGCGCCCAACGCACCGAGGAACGAGCAAATAAAACTTCCCGCCCCTTCCGCCATCTTGCAATAAAGAAAATAAAAAAAATGCACTCCGTCAACCGCCGTCCACGACCACACACAACAAAGCCGAAGATCATAAAAAAGTTAAAAATCAAAAAGAAAAACGAGCTTACAGACGTCAACGCGTTGTGTTCCAAATTCGAAAAGATAAATAATAATTTAAAAAGTAATAATTAGAGAAAAGTTTTTATCGAAGAAGGCTTTAACTTTTTTGGACGTAGATGTTGTATTGAAAAATAATAATAATGATTAAATTAATAATAATAAATAGTTGCCTTGTGATAGTTGTAGATACTGTTGTTGGTCCAATCTCTTCTGAATAATTGCTAAATAATATTTTGTCTCCCTCTCCTAGTGTTTTAAAAAATATATATTATCGAGTGTTTGAAGGTTAGTGATTTTTTATAGCTATAAACCAATTAATTATGAGCTTATTTGATTAAAAGTAGGTACAATTAGGTGCTTATTTTAGACGGGCACGGTGGCGTGGTTAGTTAGATTCCGCTTATCACGCTGCAGGTCGTAGGTTCGATTCCTACCCGGGACATGCATTTGTGTGCATGAACATGTCTGCATGTCCCGAGTTTAGTTGTATTTATGTATATTAAGTATGTATTTACAAACAAGCCTCTGACTACCCCCCGAATGGGGATAAAAGTCGTGACGTTATATTATTTTTTTATTATTATTATTTACAAACAATAAGTAATATATGTAGTAATATCAGTTATCTGGTTTCCATAGTACACTGCTTAGTTTGGGATCAGGTAGCCGTGTGCACAGACTTCAGAATAATACAGACGGACTGCGTAGAACATTGGATTGTGGCCACCAAAGCAAATACAAAGACAAAAGCGAATACAATCTCGCGTCAGTACTAAACTACGCGTGACAGTGCTGACACGTCAAAAGAGATTATTTGTTTATTTAAAATATGCCGTCTTGCGTGATAAAAAAATGTAAAAGTTGTTCACAAAAACAGAAAAAAGATGATGGAATATCTTTTCACAGGCAACTATTGTTTATTTTATAGTTTTGTAATTATTTACCCACATTTTTTTACGGCTCACTCGGAACACAAAATATTGACAGCAATTGGTTGGTGATGCCAGTTTACATCGAAATAAGTTTCCGTGAATTAGGGAAATATGCATGGGGCATAGGACGATCGATTAATTTATACATTTATATACGGAAATAATTTATGTATACTATACAAAGTGTCTCAAAAGTACGAAATAATACTTGAGGGTTTGGATGACTATCGAGAATAGAATTGGGTGGTATACATTTTTATTGAAATTTTAACGCTTTTTTTTCAAACAATTATAGAGAGGGTCCCACCACTCACCCTCGGAATTGTCAACCTACAAAATTACAAACCAAATGAATAAATTGATAATAGAAGAGGCCAACAAGACCGAACTCCCTGTCAGTCGAGAGTATGTCTGTCATAAGTATGTCTTTTTCAAAAAGCGGCTCCTTAGATAACCTGGCAGACAAATTATTAATCCCAACCATGCCATATACCGGCAGGCACGGCTTGAGTATCGTACACATCAATCGAGTTGCGGCGAATCTTTAATGTTACAGTATGCTTAAGTCACAATGCAGAGATATGTAATGATCGATGTTTAAAAAAAATGTACTCAGTTTAATTCGAGTTGAATTGCCCCTTTTTTCACTCAACCCCGTGGTATGTATCTAATTTAATCTTAGTTCCTGTCCTTCCGTTCTCATATGGGATGTCCGTGACTTCATTAGTGTTTAACTTTCATTCTGTTATAATTTATTTGATAACCATTATTCTGTCCAAATAAATTCTATTTAATTACCTATATTGCGCAAGAACATTTCCAATTTGTGACACTAGTACTCTTGAGAACAATCGAAAAAATTGTGGGAGTTCGTTTCCCAATATCTGGCAACTTTACACGCACACAGATGTACGTGTCCCTACAGTGCCGCTCCTAGTTGTCACGCACACATAAAACGCTACCTGGCTTCACATCGTTTGTTGCAGGTACTCTATCTGCCTCTTTCATAAAATCTTAGGCCGTGTGTATAAGAATGTCCCAGGATAATGTAATGTCACGACTTTTATCCCTATTCGGGGTTAGTCAGAGGCTTGAGTGGCCATACACCACCACATTGTGGAGGTATTAACCAACTCAAAGCCCACGTTTCACCAGATAGTCAGAACCCAACGTGACAGGTGGTGAACCTTGTCGCCGTGTATACAGGAACTTACTATTACCTAATCCCGAGGGATAGGTAGGGAACCTACCTATCCCTCCTCTATATCCTAGTCCCAGGATATCTATTTATTATTATTTTGATTTTAGCGTGACGTAACAAGCAATGGAGAACGCGGAAGTTGAGAAGAGCACCAGCTCCGAAGAAACCAGCCAACTCAACAGAAATAGGGTAAGAATATTTAAATAAAATAATAATAATAATTTAGCCCTTTTAACGTCCCACACCTGGGCACGGGTCTCCCCTCAATGCGACGGGGATTCAGGCCATTATCCACCACGCTGGCCCAGTGCGGGTTGGTGGATTTCACATGTCTAAGACATGTAGGTTTCCTCACGATGTTTCCTTTCACCGTAAGCAAGTGATAATCATATTAAAGTTATGATTCGCACATAGATTTCGAAAATTCCTGAGGTGTGAGCCGGGGCTTGAACCCTGGGCTTTAAGCCCGCAAGACGCCTGCTTAACCAATCGGCTATCAGTGCTATATTAATACTGCAATATTTGAATAATAATTAAAAAGTCCGCAGACCAATAAGCTATAGACGCCGCATAGCCGAACACGCTCACCGATACTTCGTCTAACAATTTATTTAACTTTTGACTTTGAATGTCTAAAAAAAAAATGTTATTGCGTCATTATAAGGCTTATTTGTGAAATCTATGGTGAATTGTATAATAATATAGATGAATCATAATGTTAAGTAAGATTCATTTTTCATTGACATTCTTTAATGTCAAAAGTAAAATAAATATAATTAAAAGCATCGGTACTGCATATTATGTATAACCGGACCTGACATTTTGATTGATCCGTTCAAGCCAAGCCAATCAAAATTCGCCGTTTCCCCTAACTTTTGACGTTTGCATTCTCATACACTAGTGGACGTAAGTGGCGTGGCGTCTTGACTTATTGGTCTTTGTTGTTTTTTTTTACAGAGTTTCAAATCGAAACAACTAGTGCGGAGTCAAGCGATACGCGAATCTCATTCGCCGCCGCGTGCGATCTCGCCCGTGCAACACGATGCAAGCAACGAGACGTGCAACGTTGCAAGCGTCGATACAAGCAACGTTGCGGATTGCGTTGCAGCAGACAATGAAGTTAGAACTGTGAGCGTTGCGGGCAACGCTAGCGATAACTCTAGTCATTTTAGTAGTAGGGGTAGTGATGTGATTAGTGGTAGTGATGTGAAACATAGTGATAGTGATGATTTTAAGAAGAAACAACCAGTTGAGATTCAGGTGAGATCATTATTTTATACCAAAAAATTAAATTAAAAATTTAAAAAACCCCCGACAAAAAAAAACCTTTAAAATGATAAAAATAATACCTGCATATTTTCACCCAAGCGTCGTCGTTGCGTCGGGGGACCGCTAAGTACGCCGGTCATGGTTATAATCTACAGGTTACTCTAAATGTAATGTACTTAGCGGTCCCCCGACGCAACGACGACGCTTGGGTGAAAATATGCAGGTATTATTTTTATCATTTTAAAGGTTTTTTTTTGTCGGGGGTTTTTTAAATTTTTAATTTAATTTTTATTTCATGCTTTTTTAAACTTATATTACCGGTGTAGTAACTGCCCAGCTTGTATTAGCATGTACTCGTCAAAACGCATCGTATGAGCCCAAACACAAGGTAGATGCCGTACACCGTTGAGGAGTTCTTCTGATGATGCCTGCGCATCAGGTCAAGGTTGTCATACTTTGTAATATCATTGACAAGTGACAGGATTTCAAATTTCGTATCGATCAGACCTGTGGAAGTTGTTTATATCTTTTCATCAACTAGAAAAGAGCTGATGGTCTTCAAACGGCTGAGCAGATTTTCTTGAAACATAGCTAAGAACATTCTCGATTAACTCACCTTTCAAACAAAAAAACTAAATCCAAATCGGTCCATCCGTTCAGACGCTATGATGCCACAGACAGACACACAGATCCACAGATACACAGATACACAGATACACACGTCAAACTTATAACACCCCTCGTTTTTCGTCGGGGGTTAAAAACAATAGTTACTGAATACTTTTAAATGAAAAACTCTTTTTGAAGTCTGTTAACGAGGGGCCATCCATTAATTACGTCACACGAATTTCATGATTTTTAGACCCCTCCCCCCCTTGTTACAACTGGTCACATTTGCGAGACTCCCCCCCTCCCCGTGTAACGTCACATATTTTTTATAATTATCAGAAATTTTCTTTTTTTTTTTAATTCAAATTTCGGTTTTAATACTTAGACATATTAGATTTTTTAATGTGACGTTACAAAACTTAGGACCCCTCCCACCCCCTTGTCACACAATGTAATATTTCGTCGACCCCCTCCCCCCTTTACGTGTGACCTAATTAATGGATGTCCCCTGAAGGCATCGGCAAAAAAAATAGATCTAAGTTTGAATCCAAATCCAAACTTGAGTGCGAAATTCAAATCCAAGTCATGAACTTGGGTGCCAAATTCTAATCCAAGTCTTATTAAGTTGTGCCAAATAAAGAGGTTTCTTTCTGTCAGACTTGGGTGCCAAATTCCAGTTATAATCTTGCTGCCAAATTTATATATTTTTTTTTCAGGCAGTTTATAAAAGTGGTTTGTAAAGCCAGTGCAAGTCGACCATAACTTTCTATTTTGGAGGTTGTACTTTATTGATTTCAAAATCCAAGTCTTGGATTGGGTGCCAAAGTCTAATCCAAATCTTCTAATTGTAGGCCAAAATGTCCATGAGCGTGTACTAATTTACCTGCTTGCCGCAGATAACGTCAGGCACATGGGAGTCGGAAGCCCACGCGGAGCAGCGTGGTGGGCGGCGGTGGCTAGCCCACGCCCACTCGGAGTCATCGCGCGACCTGCTGTCCAACAGCCCGCGCGTCGCGTGCGTGTGCGGCGCGTGCGCCAACTGCCCACACTGCAGGTAATATTATTCATAGCCCATTTAAATCAACACTAACAGCATCTAGGTATAAGCTCATCAGACGGGCCGTACGCTTATTTGCCACCTTGGGGCCGGGCCCCACTAGCACGCTGCGCTGCGTCGTCGCAACGGACAACGCACTCTATGCCACAGCGTTGCGACGACGCACGACGTCGCAACGCAAGAGGGTGACGCCACGCCGTCGTATATGTCATTTCGTATACGCACGTCTCACTCTAGCAGTGGAATGCTGTACGTCATCCCACCGACAGCGCAACGCATCACCCTCCCCCGCTTCGTCTCTCTGTTGAAACATCGCATGCGACGACGCAACGCATAAATGTGGCATGCCACTATAAAATATATGTAAAACGACGCAGCGACGACGCAACGCAACGCGGTAATGGGGCCCGGCCCTTAGTCACATTAAAAAACATCATCATCTCAGCCGAAAGACGTCCACTTCTAGACATTGGCCACCCCCAAGGTTTGCCACAATGCCCGGTGTAGCGCTGCCCGCATCCAACGGATTCCCGCGACCTTCACCAGGTCGTCGTTCCACCTTGTGGGAGGCCTACCCACGCTACGCGCTCCGGTGCGCGGCCGCCACTCGAGAACTCTTCGGCCCCATCGGCCATCCTGATTTACAGATACAATACTGATTTTCAGGGGTCGTAGACGGAAGTACCAGTGTCCAACGAAGCAGGACTCCGGCATCGTCTGTTCCGACGACTGTCCGGACTGGTCCGACACGGAGCAATCAGGTACCGACCAATGACATAACGCCCGTTATAACCATACAACCTTTAGAGGGATATATGCGGTATGACAGCTACGGTACTGAGAAGTTGACGTTTGTAGTGAATTTACGATTTTTATTGATTATTTTTTTATTGATAAACTAATTTCTAAATCGAATATACACCGTGTTTATGTCCATTTGCTTTAACTTTAAGGGTACATTCCTTACGTCTTATTGAGTTAATTTCCCAAAGAAACTAAGTGCCTAACTCGTACCGTTTATCTAAGTAAACCAGTGTAAAATCTTCTTAATTCATAACCAAATACTATATTCTTTTCGTTCGTAAGTAAAGAGTTTTCAAAGTTCCTTATGTACGACAAGGTTTTAATAAATGAGTTCGTTTTGATGTTGTTTTTACTTTTCTCGCATGTGTCACGTCAAATTGACAATACTCAACTCAAAAGGACCTTTTACAATAGCCATCAATTAAATATTATATTATTTTGTATGGGATACAGTAAAACTTTTTTTTTTTTTTCGAATATCGTAAAACGGTTTAAGGGATAAGTTTATGTTAATATTCCAAGCACTATGTCGAAGTTAAAGCAAATGGACATAAACACGGTGTATATTATAAGGACACGGGCATTGTAAGGAGAAACTTTAATTTTAGAAAAATAATTAGGGTTCCGCGCAAATAAAAATAAAACCTATTAAATTCCACGCACACTTAAACGCAGATTCAAACGCGGGTAATATTTTTTTTTCTAAAATTTACGCGTTCGAAGTCGCGGGCACCGCTTTTATTTGCTATATTTAAACAATAAAACAATATTTGGATCATCCAGTGTTGTTGCATCCTTGATGCTGCTGCCAACAAAAATATTGTTTTGTTTCACAGGTAACGGATCCAGCAGTGACTTGTTGAGGAAATCCGGGAGCCTCGACGTGGATGACCCAACATACTACTGCAGGTGAGTATCTTTGTACCCTTTAGACTTGAGTCCTTAAACTTATAAGTATCTGATGTATAATAATAAAAATGATTTTAATCATTTTTTCTGTTGTTTCCAGATGTCCAGAACGCAAAGACAGACCAAGGAATATATCATTAAGTAATATATCACGAATTATGCTTACCTTTTCTCCTTAAAGCCGCCATAGACAGACTGATTAGAGCAGTCCTTGTGCAGTTGTGTTTGTATATGTATGCAAACCGCTTCAAGCAGTCCGTGTACGCATTTTTAGCTGGAAACTGCTTGTGTGGTCCGGGTATTGCGAATGTCAATATTGTATTTGACGGGCCCGTTAGCGCGGTTGGCGTGATGGCGCCTTACACGCTGCAGGTCGTAGGTTCGATTCCTACCCGGGACATGCATTTGTGTGCATGAACATGTCTGTATGTCCCGAGTCTGGGTGTGTAATAAAAAAGTAGTATATGTAGTAATATCAGTTATCTGGTTTCCATAGTACAAGCTCTGCTTAGTTTGGGATCAGGTAGCCGTGTGTAAAAAATGTCCCGGGATATTATTATTATATTATTGAAACTGCAGATCGTCGGACGGAGACCGCTTGAAGCTGTCGGCACTGACTGCTCCAAGCAGTCCGTCTATGGCGGCCCTAAGTCTGGAGATATTTATTTATTATTATTTATAGCGGCTGTAGCCTAGGGGCGACCAGGTTGGGCTAGCAATCAGAAGGTCTCAGGTTTGATCCCCGGTGGGGCATGCACCAATTGATGAATTTTCATCTATGTGCATAATTTACAGTTCGCTTACGGTGAGGGAAAACATCGTGAGGAAACCTACCTATACCTCGGGATTAGGTAATAGTCAGTTCCTGTATACACGGCGACAAGGTTCACCACCTGTCACGTTGGGTTCTGACTATCTGGTGAAACGTGGGCTTTGAGTTGACTTAATACCTCCACAATGTGGTGGTGTATGGCCACTTAAGCCTCTGACTACCCCCGAATGGTAATAAAAGTCGTGACGTGTATTTCATTTAATTATTTTTTAAAATTTATTATTTAGATGACAGATCAGAGCCGACCGGGCAGGAGCTAGTGAACTTCATCAAGGACACGTTGAACAAGAACCAGAGAGATAGAGTAGCGTTACTGAAGATAGAGAAAGAATTACACGCTCTGGTTAACGACACTGGGTGAGTACGGGACGGATAGAGGTCTCTCACTACCTCTCCAAATGTAAATGTAGCGACGAATTCTAAACGTCATTCTAAAGTTAGTCCCAAGTGACTGAAGTGCGGCTTAGATGGCAAATGTTTGATTTTAAAAATGCGAACGCTTAAGATGAATTGATTCTAAAAATGACGGATTTTGTGAACGACCACTTCTACGAATGACGAATCACGAATGTTATACACGATCTACGACGGATTTTTAAAAATGGCGAATTTTACGAAACCTTCTACGTATGACGAGTTTTATGAACGAACTATTCTACAAACGACGAATTTTATGAACGACCAACTGTACCTATATCTCACCCCGTTCCAGGCGGTGCATAGTTCGGTTCCCGGTGATGACGTCATACGGCCGTATGCTGGTGCATCGCTGCGCGTCCCTGTTCCAACTGTCCCACCACCTCGACCAGAACAACAAAACCGCTGTGCTGGTCTCCAAGAGTGGTGAGTACCCCCCCCCCCTTCTTCTGCTCCTTATCGTATGGTTAGTGGCCAACCTGGTGTCAGAGTTGTTCAAGCCGCCCGAAGGCCTCTGACAAGGCTTAACGACTGCCTAGGAGAAGGATAGCCGTGGTCCGTTTAGGTACTTTAGGGCAAAGTGGAATATAACCACGTACCACGGCTATCCTGTATATGAGAATATTTTCTTGTTTCATACATTTTAGAGTGTGATTTTTTGATATTTAGTTTTGTAAGAAGTCATAGAACAAAAGTTGTTGTTATTATGTCAGTAATACAGTCCTGCAAGGTTTTTAGTGATTTACCAATCACCCTGTATAATGTGCGGCCTGCGCGTATGACGTCACATGGACGATCGGCTTGAAAACGCACCGCCATTCTACAACACGCGAGTGGGCCTCGTGACGTCACAGCAACCGCGCGCGAACTTCGCTAGTAATTTGGTCATAACTTCGTAAATTTTTGTCGTAGAACAAAAGTTTTTTCACTATATGTTATGGATTTCTTAGCTCTATAAATTTGCATTTTCAACTAAATTGGTTACGGATCTCCATTGGCTACAGCTTAGCTGTACCACCAATAAACTGTGTATGATGGTGTGTATAGTGTGTGTATGGTTGTGTGTTAGGCACGAGCGGCGGGCGCATCCCGTGCACGAGCTTCCGCGAGTGGTGCGTGGCCGCGCTGCCGCCCAGCCCGCAGCGGCACCCGCACCAGCACCCGCCCGACCCGCACGCCAAGTTAGTACCACTACACACACTTCACACTACACGCACTTCACACTACACACACTTTACACTACACACACTTCACACTACACACTTCATACTACACACACATCACACTTCACATTACACACAATTCACACTTCAAACTACATTCACATCACACTAGACACACTTTACACAACACATACTTACCACTACACACACTTCACACTACACACTTCACACTACACAAAATTCACACTACACACACTTCACACTACACACACTTCACACTACACACACTTCACACTACACAAAATTCACACTACACACACATCACACTACACACAATTCACACTACACACACATCACACTACACACAATTCGCACTACACACACTACTCACAATTCACACTACATACACTTCACACTACACACTATATCTCTACCAGGCAACCTTCGCATGGAGAGGATTTAAAGAAAAATAATACGTGCGTGTACTTACATAAATTAACACTTATACATAGTAAAATATATATTGTGCTGTGGGCAGGTCTATACTGAAGCGCGACGCGCACTCGCTCGACGAGCCTGGCGCGGGCGCGCTCGCGAGCAGTCGCAGCCGCTCGCTGGAGCAGCGCGAGCGCGACTACGAGCGCGTGCGACGCAGGATATTCAGCACGGTCAGTGGTAGCACTCTACCGTACCATCTAGGAACCTGTCAAACGTGACGTCACCCGCACCTTGCGGCGCCTGGGGGCTTACCACGAACTCTTATTGCGATTCAATTACAGGATCGTTTTAACGTTTCAGCGACTTTTTGTGCAATGACGTACCTTATTGTCATGGCAATAAGAAACGTCATTGTCACGTCATTAAAACGTTCCTATAATTGAATCGCGATAAGAGGTCGTGGTAAGCCCGCGGTGGCGAGTGTGCGGGTGCGGCGGTATTCGGGCGGGGCAGCCGCATTCCATCCAAGAGAGTAGTTGGCGCGGTGGAGTAGTATACGGAGCGGTTCCTCTTCCTGTTCCTCTTCCTTCCTTTTCTGGCTTCTTTATATCCCTTGTCCTTTTCCTGCTTCACTTCATTTCCCTGTTCCTTTTCCTCTCTCTCCGACCTTGCATCTAAGAGAATTAAAGTAAGCCAGATAAAATCAGTTCAGTCCAATCTAATGACATTTGGTAAGCTGTGTTTCCCCTCATTTGTTACAAAATGCAATGTGCATAGGGAGTTCATAAAAACATCTATGGTTTGTTATTGTTCAGGACAACTGTTCGCAAGACGAATCTCAGTGGCCGTGGCTGAACTCGGGACCAGTGAAGCTGCTCACGTCGGACACCGGACGAAATAAACTGCTGAAGGTACGCTCTGAATCTATTCAAATAAATGAAATTGAAGTTTATGTTTGTTATGACAAAATAATAGCTTTTTTTATACTTATAAAAATAATCTTATTTTTGTCTTAATGTTTTTCAAAATTGGCGGGGAAAAATATTTGACCAAAGTGTTCGAATTTAAATAAAAAAAAACGACCATCCAATTCTATTCTCAATACTCATACAAACCTCCAAGTGTTATTTCGTAATTTTTAAACATTCTGTATAATAGAGTTATCATGCAACTCACTGCATAGCCCCCTCTAGCCAAGCGGCATCGACTACAAGCGCTACGCTTAAATGTATAGAAATGACATTACAAGTCGATAAGTAGATCACGTGACTTATGTCATTTCCATACATAAAGCGTAGCGATTTGTAGACACGCTTGTAGATGAAGTCACTTGTCTAGCGGGCCTTGTATCGTTATTTCCCCACAGGTACAGTCGCTAGAGAGTTCGGGCAGCGGTGGGGCGGGTCAGTGCGCGGGCGGGGGAGGGGGAGGGGGAGCGGGGGTGGGGGTGGGGGGAGGAGGCGGGGGGAGGACGCGCGGCGCTGTGTCCAAGAGCCACAGCTTCGGTGGGTATGCACACGCCGAGCCAGCGCAACAACAACCGCATCGTCTGCTTAGCAGACAAGGTACGTAGTAGACCAAAGTCCAAGTCAAAAAATCACGCCCTAAAGCTCTGGTTTCCTCCGATAGCGGTGCCGTCATATAGCGGTGAATGACGTCACCAGATCATTGGCTATGTAATCAACGGTGTCCAATACCGCTCTCTAGGACACCGCGCCATTTTGTTGAAAACATCGTGAGGAAACCTACCTATCCCTAGGGATTAGGTAATAGTCAGTTCCTGTATACACGGCGACAAGGTTCACCACCTGTCACGTTGGGTTCTGACTATCTGGTGAAACGTGGGCTTTGAGTTGGTTAATACCTCCACAATGTGGTGTGTGGCCACTCAAGCCTCTGACTACCCCCGAATGGGGATAAAAGTCGTGACGTATACATATATATTTTTTATAGTTTCGAATTAGCCCCCGTAGCTAAGCTAGAAAGCTTTTGCTCTCATTATCCTTAGCCCGCATAATTATAATCATATAATATTCATCTTACTATGAATTATTTGCAGGTGACCTCGCGTCCAGCAGCTGGCGTCTGTCTCCGTCCAGTTCCGGCTACAAGACACTCAGCCTGCGCAGCACCGACTCCATCACGCCGTCACCCACTGGTGGGTGATGTTATCTACATCTACAATAATATTTAAAAGAGAAAAGATTTGTATTTTTGTACGTTTGTAACGATTAAACTCAAAAACGACTGGACCGATTTCAAAAATTCTTTCACTATTAGAATGGTACATTATCCCTGAGTAACATAGGCTTTTGGGATCCGGGATATCCGGGCTACGGGATCCGGGATCCGGTAAAAATGCCCGCGATTGCTCGCGACATGTCTCTCGACTTTGTCCCCTAGTGCAGCGTTTCCCATTTGGTGGGTCGCGACCCGGTACCGGGCCATCAAAATAAAACGCCCGGTCGCAGCATTCCCGCCTTGTTTTAGAATAATACATAATAAATAACCGATACCGAAATATAGTTGGACAAGTTATAGTAAAAACATTTTTACTCAAAAAAGTTTATAATGTTGTCATTATTTCACAAACCTTCTTCGAGCAAAATCGGATTTGTCGTACTGCAAGAGGTACTAGACATACAATGTATTATTATTCGGTATTATCGTCATTATATTTGTTATTTGACCGTTGCCATGGAAACGTAACAAAAAGGTATGTTTATGGTTCGTTATTAAAATCTGATTGACGGTTAAAACGAGTAAGTCGTGCCGTTGCCATGGAAACGTAAACAGAGAAATATAAATATAATTGTATTAATTTTTATACCTACTTAGCTAGTTTTGTTTAAACTAATAGTCGCATTTTTGAGTAAAGCACTATACAAGCCTTGGTCTCTAATGAGTGTACTGCTGACCACGCTATAATGGCCTCAAGCTAAGCTTCGCTACGCTCTCGGCCTCCAAGCTTGGTCATCATTGCAACTCTTGCTGGCAGCGCTATAAAGGCCTCGACCTTTGGTCTCGGCCTTTATTTTAGCTTTTCCATCAAGAGTTGCAATGCTGACCGCGCTGTGGAGGACTGGAGCTGCGCTGCGCCGCGCTTTTGGTCATCAACAACGCGGTCAACAACACACTCATTAGAGACCGCGGCAGTAATGCACTATTAAACTTTTGCGTGGGTCGCGAAGGGACAGTATGAAAATTACCGGGCCATGGCAGAACAAAGTTTGGGAAACACTGCCCTAGTGAATATGCGTCTTTAGTAATGTGGATTAGAGTGGTGATATAGTATAAGTATTTTTATACATTTCGATTTGTAAATACCAGATAATTGTTTGTTCGCTAACGCGTCATGGCTATATTCAGCACTATACTATGTATTTTTCAGGGAATCGCACTGGATCTTCTTAGCACAGATTATTTTATAATCTATCTAGAAGAACAGGGCTCAACCCACTTATTGTACTGTTCATTAATGTTGCTGTATCTTACCATTATGTATCTACTCACTACAATTATCTTTTTACTTTACTTCGAATAAATTATAAATTATTATAGTGTTGTATGGTGGCAGGCGGGGGCAGCCCGGAGCCGGCGGGTGCGGGTGCGGGTGGTGCGGGCGCGTGCGTGGTGTGGTGCGTGACCGACATGGCCGCCGTGCCGCCCGGCGCGCTCGTCATACACCCGCAGGTATATTAATTATCATAATAATACACACAAAAAATTCGACGGGCCCGTTGGCGTGGTTGGCGTGATGGCGCCTTTCACGCTGCAGGTCGTAGGTTTGATCTGCCCGGGACATGCATTTGTGTGCATGAACATGTCTGTATGTCCGGAGTCTGGGTGTATATGTATATTAAGTATGTATTTACAAATAAAAAGTAGTATATGTAGTAATATCAGTTGTCTGGTTTCCATAGTACAAGCTCTGCTTAGTTTGGGATCAGGTAGCCGTGTGTAAAAATGTCCAGGATATTATTATTATTTAATTTTTCATTCTACAAATAATTTCTGCACCTGCTGGGGTCTAATCGTTGTATGTGTCTCATCATCTGCAGCGCTTGACCCCAACAGGTGCCGCACATAACATCAAACTTATCTCTAAGGGCCTCTGATGGATCCATGTCCCCACGTATGCTTACCAAAAGTCCGGGTTATAGCCCGAGTGGACTTAAAAGAAACATAATATTAGCCCTTTTAACGTCCCACTCCTGGGCACAGGCCTCCTCTCAATGCGAGGGGGATTAATATAATAATCCATCACGTTACGTCTTTCGATTTTTTTTTTTAATTTTCTAAAACATGCAGGTTTCCTCACGATGTTTTACTTCACCGTAAGCAAGAAATAATCATATTAAAATTCTGATGTGCACGTAGATTTCTAAAAGTCCAGAGGAACGACCCGGAGTTTAAACTTCATAAATTACGAAATTCTATACAAACAATCAACAAAATAGGTCGTGTATATATTTTTAGATAATACTGAAGAGTATATTTCAACAGTGTGTATATTCCAATAGTGGTGTATATTCCAATGGCGTGTATATTCCAATGGTGTATATATTCCGATGGTGTGTATATTGAAATAGTGTGTATATTCCAAGTGTGTGTATATTGCAGACGGGGCGGCCGCTGACCAACCCGGACGGCAGCGTGTACCAGTTCGACCCCGCCAACCCACCCCTATTATACGATCCCGCGGACCACGACGAACAACACAACGTGAGTGACCAGCAATATAAGTAATAATTAGCACTTTTTATCGTCCCACTCCTCGATGCGAGGGGGATTCAGGCCATAATCCACCACGCTGGCCCAGTGCGATGGTGGATTTCAGATGTCTTTCGAAAGTTAGATTTCTCTAAGACACGCAGGTTTCTTCGCGATGTTTTCCATCACCACATTCATCATTGTTTATCAATCATCATCATCATTGTTTAACAAAATACATTGTATAATTAAAAAAAAAAACAATGTAAAAATGACAAGCCCGCTGAGTTTCTTGCCGGATCTTCTCAGTCGAGGTCGCGTTTCCGATCCGGCGGTAGAACTTAAGGAAAAAATGTAAAATGACAATTCGTAAGTGCCCCCGTAGGCCTAAACAAAATAAATGATTTGAATTGAATCGAATTAAATTGAACCATAAACAAGTGATAATCATATTAAGGTTATGATTCACATATAGATTTCGAAAAATGCAGATGTGCGAACTGGGGCTCGAACCTGTTAGACCGCTGAGCTATCATTTTTTTTTATTATTTTCAGTTAGACCAGAACAATGAGAAAAGACGAGGGAGGCTGGAGAAACAACACTCATTCATCGATAATGGTAACTATGTTGGCTTACATGAATATTTTTAGGGATCCGTACCTCAAATTAAAAACGGAACCCTTATTCATCACTTTGTTGTCCGTCTGTCTAGACGTGCACAACCCCAACTGCTGGTATTTGAAACAATTTTTACCAACAAATTTGTAAAGATTTTTAGCCAGCTTACAATAATAATAATAATATTTATTTATTAAAGTAACCAGGGGGCTTACCACAAGCTCTTATTGCGATTCAATTACAGGAACGTATTAACGTTTCAGCGACTTTTTGTGCAATGACGTACCTTATTGTCATGACAATAAGAAACGTCATTAAAACGTCGTTAAAACGTTCCTATAATTGAATCGCGATAAGAGGTCGTGGTAAGCCCCCAGGACTCAATTAAAAACTATGCTAGTATAAAAAAAAAACAAAGTAGATATATAAATACAATACTTAAATAAATATGCAAATCACTGCTGCACCATCCCATGAGAGACGGCGCCGCAGCGATTTGCAATGGTTTTAACAAGTATTTTTGGTACAAAAGTGATTTGTAATGCCAGTGTAAGTCGATCATAACTTTCTATAAAGGGGGTAATTGTAGGCACCTTTTATAACGTAGAAGAATAGCTAAGGAACCTCACTCGAAGCGTGTAAAATAAGGGGTGAAAGTTTGTATGGGGCTCCAAATTTATCTGAAGTTCATGGACCAATTACTAAAGGGACTGGCCCTAAGCAACTCGGCCGAGTGGTCGGCCTAGTACTAACATCGACATAAAACGAAGCGAGTAGTTCAACTATTTACCGGTAGATGGAACAATGAAAATGAAAAAACAATGACCACGTTTTTTTTTCATACATATATCTAATAAGGGCACCTCTGTCTTTAGTCTTTACTCTGTGCTGAAGTTATAGACATAAAAATTTGTGTTTAGGCCACTCATTACAATTAAAAATATATATTTTCAGTGCGCTTGAAAATTCAACACATAATAAGTTTGTACGGAACCCTCATGGCGCGAATCTTAATCGCACTTATCCGGGTATTTTAATTTGAATGGCTGCGTCTAAATCTACTAAATTTTGACGTCAGAACGCGTAGACATAATGTTAACATGAGTGCACAGGCGAGGCATCTAGACGCACCAATTTTATATGTTTTAATTTAATGTCAGACACTCATTGTATCACAGATTGCGAGTGTCAGCCGAGCGATGAGTGTCGCAGCAAGTGCTGTTGCGAGTGTCGCCGACACGACGCCTGCCAGACAAGGAACACTTCCGAAAAGGTGAGATCACTAGTTCAATCAATCTATACAAATAAAATAAATTGAAGTGTCCGTTTGTTATGTCAAAATAACAGCTGTTTACTTAATGCATTTGAAAGAATATACGGTACCAATAACAACAAAAATACAATTTTGAAAATGTTTGTCTGTCTGTTTTTCCGGCTAATCTCCGAAACGACTGGACCGATTCCGACGGGACTTTCACTGGCAGATAGCTAAGGGGGCGTCCATAAATTACATGAGGCATTTATGGGGGGAGGGGATCGAGCAAAATCTCACCAAATCTCACGTGGGGGAGAGGGGGGTTCTCGGCAAATCTCACGTATTTTTTTACCGCAAGAAACAGTGTAAAATTGCAAGAAAACTGGGTTAAATTAAGTTTTTTTTTTTTAACGAAACTTAGTCAAAAGACAAAAAAAGTTAAAGTCAAATTTCTTTAACTTTTTTTTGTTATTAAGTAAAACACGTTTCTCCTATAGAATATAGCTTTTGAAAAATCTCACGTGAGATTAGAGGGGGGGGGGGAGGGGGTCGAGCAAAATCTCACGAAATCTCACCAAGGGGGGAGGGGGGGTCGAAAAATCTCAAAAATGACCTCACGTAGTTTATGGACGCCGCCTAATGTTAAAGAGATAAACTTGGTAACTTTTATTTTAGCAAACATTAACAAACATTTTTTATTAGAAGCGTAATAGTAATTAATTATTTCATTTTCAGGAAACAAATACAAAACCTCAGAGTCCAGTCGATCACTACGAAACAAACACACAACAGAACCATACACAAGAAACGACCAATGAGAAACCACCATACGAACCAACCAATCACAAACCCGCAGAGCAACAACGACAATACGAAACGCCCAATCAGAGACAAGTATACGAACCTACCAATAAGCAGTTTGAGAATCAGAGGAGTTTTGAATCAGCCAATCAGAGGCAGGGGAACGATAGTAGAGCAAAACTGACCAATCAGGAGAGCCAGGAGTTGCAGTACCCGCAGGGTTATGTGCAAGGATATAGGATGGATGAGGTATGTACATATTACATATCATTACGATAATAGTTCAGTTTTGTTTAGCGACTGTAGCCTAGGGGTGAACAGGTTGGGCTTGCAATCAGAAGGTCCCAGGTTCGATCCCCGGTAGGGCATGCACCAATGGATGAATTTTCATCTATGTGCATAATTTACAGTTCGCTGACGGTGAGGGAAAACATCGTGAGGAAACCTACCTATCCCTCGGGATTAGGTAATAGTCAGTTCCTGTATACACGGCGACAAGGTTCACCACCTGTCACGTTGGGTTCTGACTATCTGGTGAAACGTGGGCTTTGAGTTGGCTTAATACCTCCACAATGTGGTGGTGTATGGCCACTTAAGCCTCTGACTACCTCCGAATGGGGATAAAAGTCGTGACGTTACATCTTATAGTTTTGGGTAGGTAGACATTAACGCTGTTGTTAAAAAAACCGGCCAAGTGCGTGTCGGACTCTTACATAAAGGGTTCCATACTACCGTAGAATAAAAACGACAAAAATATCAAGTTTCTTGTATGGTGTACCCTTTTATTTTTAAATTTTGTTTTATTTTTAGTATTTGTTATAGCGGCAACACAAATACACATTCTGTAAATATTTCAACTCTACCTATTACGGTTCGTGAGATACAGCCCGCTGACAGACGGACAGCGTAGGCTTAGTAATAGGGTCCCGTTGACACCCTTTGGGTACGGAACCCTAAAATGGACTTTAGACTTGAGTTTTGATCCGGCGCAGTACTCGTACCAGCTGGCGGCGGGTGCTGGTGCTGGTGCTGGTGCTGGTGCTGGTGCTGGTGCTGGTGCTGGTGCTGGTGCTGGTGCTGGTGCGCAGTACGCGGCGGAGCCCGCCAAGCACACCCCCGCGCCCCCGCCCCCGCCCGAACACAACATGCGTGAGTATAGTATTATTACGGTAGAAAGTGGTAGAAACGGGTGAAGGTGGTAGAGCCAAGCTGTAGTCAGTTGACTGCAGCTCATATACGGACTGGCTCGACCGGGGTAGTACCACCCTCTCAGAAGATCGGCGTAAAGCAGCTATTACAGCTGCGTTACGATGAGTGAGAGAGCCGAATACCCAAATTTGTTTTCCAATCTCTTATTTCTCATCGCTGATCACCGATATTATCAATATCGTATTGTTTCAGGTCCAATGTCTTTGACGAACATGATGTACCCCACCGCAGTACCGCAGGGCTACCCCTACCCCTGCAGAGTGGTAATAATAATAATAATATCCTGGGACATTTTCTACACACGGCTACCTGATCCCAAACTAAGCAGAGCTTGTACTATGGAAACCAGATTACTGATATTACTACATATACTACTTTTTTATTTGTAAATACATACTTAATATACATATACACCCAGACTCGGGACATACAGACATGTTCATGCACACAAATGCATGTCCCGGTTAGGAGTCGAACCTATGACCTGCAGCGTGAAAGGCGCCATCACGCCAACGAGCTCGTCCAGCACGTACACACTAGATAATAATAATTCTTCTTATCGTATGGTTCTCTGGTACCTGGTGTCAGAGTTGTTCAAGCCGCTGGGCCTCTGACAAGGCTTAACGACTGCTGCAATGACAACAACCGGGACCGACTTTTTACGTGCCCCCCATAAGTACAGGGACGCTCAGTTCAAATTCCATTAAATGGTCACCTATCTCTGACAGACCTTGCCGAGCGTTGCTTAACCTTCGATCGTTCACCGATCAGTGATTACAGCTGGCTATGAGCGCCTCACATAATAAATATCGCACAGACTTACACACCAACTGTATGGTCCCAAACTAAGCAACGCTTGTACTATGGGTACCGTACAATGGACTGGGGACGATCCCAGTGACACCCAGACCAGGGAAAATTACGAAAAGGCCGTTTCCGAAATTTGCCTCTAGCGGGAATCGAACTCGCAACCATCGTAGCGTACGCCTGTGGGGCTACTCCGAAATACGAAACGTTTCGGCTGACGGATGGTATATTTTCCTACTGTCAGTTCCTGTATACACGGCGACAAGGTTCACCACCTGTCACGTTGGTTTCTGACTATCTGGTGAAACGTGGGCTTTGAGTTGGTTAATACCTCCACAATGTGGTGGTGTATGGCCACTCGAGCCTCTGACTACCCCCGAATGGGGATAAAAGTCGTGACGTTACATACATACATTGAACTCCTCGTTCCGGATTCTTTCGGAGTAGGGTCCACGAAAGAAGTAACGTCGAATCACGACTATCGAATCCGAACTTCGGATCCGAAACATTTTCGGATCCATCAGCCGTAGCATTTTGTTTCGTATTTCGGAGTACATCACTGGCTAACTGCATCGAGTTGTCGTTGTTTGTCCTGGTCTGGGTGTCACTGGGATCGCCCCCAGTCCATTATACGGTACATAGTACAAGCGTTGTGACCATACAGTTAGGGGCTATGCACACGGGCAACTTTTGCGGCAACTGGCAACTCGCAACTAGCTGTTTTCATATCAAACAATTGCGAAACGATTGCGGCAATCGCGGCAACTGGCAATTGCTTGCTGCAACTGCCAAAAAACTATTAAAAAGTTGATAGTTTCAGCAACTAAGTTGCTAGTTTCGGCAACTAAAGTTGCTTCGTGTGCATAGCCTTTAACTCCCTTATTCATAGAGATTTTAGCTAGTTTACAATGGGTTTTAAAAACATTTTTAGGAACAAATGTGTTCTGTAAGTCCACTGCAAGTCGATAATAACCTATATGAATAAGGGGGTTAGTGTTTTATAATGTCGATAAGCGACTGTAGCCTAGGGGCGAACACGTTGGGCTAGCAATCAGAAGGTCCCAGGTTCGTTCCCCGGTGGAGCATGCACCAATGGATGAATTTTCATCTATGTGCATTATTTACAGTTCGCTTACGGTGAGGGAAGACATCGTGAGGAAACCTACCTATCCCTCGGGATTAGGTAATAGTCAGTTCCTGTATACACGGCGACAAGGTTCACCACCTGTCACGTTGGGTTCTGACTATCTGGTGAAACGTGGGCTTAGAGTTGGTTAATACCTCCACAATGTGGTGGTGTATGGCCACTCAAAGCCTCTGACTACCTCCGAACGGGGATAAAAGTCGTGACGTTACATTTCATTTCTGTCGATACTTATTTATTATTTAGTCTGTAATTATAAAATACTGTTTTAAATCATCATGCTGTGTGTACGAAGCCGCGGGTAAAGCTAGTGTGTAATGGTTGGTTCCCAGGAGCAGCAACTGCAGCCGATGTACCAGCCGCTAGCGCCGCCCCCCGAGGACAAGCAAGTGGCGCCCTCGCCCCACGCGGACAACACCTTTAGAATCGGTATGTAAACGAACTAGATTAATGAAGGTATGCTGGATTTGCCACCGGGGGGCACCAACAGACACCTATGGGTGCCACCTTACAATAACATAATCTATATGTACAACATGTTAAGAAAACCCTGTCCGAGCCGAAACCGGTAATTAGGTTCCCCAATCCCATGACCAAATAAAATAATAAAAAAAAAATATTCATGATAGTAAACATATTAATGAACATTTAAAGTGCCATTTTTTTTTGCCTTTTTCCCACAAAATGTAGCTAATTTTAAAAATATGACAACAGCGTTACCGGAAGTAATTATGTTAGATCGTGTGGCGTCACCTCAGACCACAAAGTATGTGATGACGTCATTTTATGAAAAACATATATATGTAAACGGGGTATTTGTATTACAAAAAAATATCGGAGGCCTTTGCACAGCAGTGGGACACGTACTATGCTAAAAAATTGAAAAAAAAATAAAAAAATAAAAAAAAAAAAAACTTTTTACAAAAATGGAATCTAATCTCGATACCCAACAATACGTTTTCGGGTCGGACAGGGTTTTTTTAACATATTTTATATACAGGTTTATTGGGAAAACATTTACAACCTTGCAGGACTGTATTACTGACATTAAAAACAACAACTTTTGTTATATGACTTTTTACAAAACAAAAAAAAAGTTAATAAAAAATCACTTTTTAAATGTATGTTTTTTTTTTCTCATCTAGAGGAAAGCCATGGTACGTGGTTGTATTCCACTTTGCCCTAAAGTAACTAAACGGACCACGGCTATCCTCTAGATGAGCATATTTTCTTGTTTCATACATTTTACCAATAACCCTGTATATAAAAACGAATCCCTAATTCCTTGGTCACGCCATAACTTAAGAACGGCTGGCCCGATTTAGCAATTTTTTATATTCCTTACAGTTTGAGGAAGGTTCTTATGAAGAGAAAAATTTTAAAAATTACCGGAAAAACTGGGGTCAGACTGGGGTTACAGCATTTTTAATGTTTGACGGGAAAGGGGAAGAACGGTCGACGAACGGGGGAACGAGGGGTTTAGTTATTTTTCGGCTAATAAGTTAATACTACATTTATTAATCTGAGGCGGTACGAAGTTCGCCGGGACAGCTAGTATTGAAATAAAATTGAAGTGTCTGATTGTGTAAAAAGCGACTGTAGCCTAGGGGTGAACAGGTTGGGCTAACAATCAGAAGGTCCCAGGTTCGATCCCCAGTGGGGCATGCACCAATGGATGAATTTTCATCTATGTGCATAATTTACAGTTCGCTGACGGTGAGGGAAAACATCGTGAGGAAACCTACCTATCCCTCGGGATTAGGTAATAGTCAGTTCCTGTATACACGGCGACACGGTTCACCACCTGTCACGTTGGGTTCTGACTATCTAGTGAAACGTGGGCTTTGAGTTGGTTAATACCTCCACAATGTGGTGGTGTATGGCCACTCAAGCCTCTGACTACCCCCGAACGGGGATAAAAGTCGTGACGTTACATTGTCTGATTGTAATGTCAGAATAACAGCTTTTTACTCCGTCTATCAGACCCGAGCTACCCGTACGCGGCGCTGGACTACGCGGCCGCGTGCGGTGCGTGCGTCGATACAACGTCCCTACACCACCAGCAACAGCACCAGAGGAGGTAACCCTTTAAACACATCTTTATGACTGCCACAGATCAATAAGACGCCAATTCACCATCTTGCCCGTTACTCCACCAATTCACCGTCTTACCCTATACCCCGCTAATTCACCGTCTTTATCGATACCCCTCCAATTCACCGTCTTATCTCATATCCCACCAGTTCACCGTCTTTATCGATACCCCACCAATTCACCGTCTTATCTCATACCCCACCAGTTCACCGTCTTTATCGATATCCCTCCAATTCACCGTCTCACCCGATACCTCGCCAGTTCACTGTCTCATCCGATACCCCGCCAATTCACCATCTTTCCCGATACCCCGCTAATTCACCGTCTCATCCAATATCCCACCAATACCCCGCCTCACCCGATACCCCGCTAATTCACCGTCTCACCCGATACCCCAACAATTCACCGTCTTAACCAATACCCCGCTAATTCACCGTCTCATCCGAATCCCCACCAATTCACCGTCTCATCCGATACCCCACCAATTCACCGTGTTAATGAATGTGTGTTCCTTAGCTACAGCGTGCCGTACGGACAGATGGAGGTGCCGGCGATGATGCCGCAGTACCCCGTCGGCAACGTGCTGCTCCCGCAGCCGCACATACAACCCTACCCGGTAAGCTCTAGCTCGAGGTAGTACCACCCTTTCACAGAAGATCGGCGTAGAGTAGCTATTACAGCTGCGTTTCGTACGATAAGTGAGAAAGTCCAACTGTTTATACTGGAGCTGTTGTTTACCAAAATACATTGTATTAAAGTAAATGGCGATAAAAAAAATATGAAACATACAAGCCCGCTGAGTTTCTTGCCGGATCTTCTGATTCGAGGTCGCGTTTCCGATCCGGCGGTGGAATTTAAGGGGAAAAATGTAAAATGACAATATGTAAGTGCCCTGGTAGGCCTAAACAAAATAAAAAAATTGAATGTTGTGGTCCAGTACCAGGAGGCGCTGCCGTGGGCGGGCGTGGGCGTGGGCGTGGGCGCGGCCAAGGTGATGCTGCCGGAGCTGTACCCCGTGGTGCCCGCCCACTACCCCCAGCCGCAACACTACCCCCACTACAATATCGTCTACCCCCAGGTAATAATACCTATTAAGGACTTAACAAGGGTCGAAACTGTAATTTTAAGCAAAATTGTTGATGAATCCGTTGACCCAATTGTTATATGCGTAGCGTGGGTAGGCCTCCCACAAGGTGGACCGACGACCTGGTGAAGGTCGCGGGAATCCGCTGGATGCGGGCAGCGCTACACCGGGCATTGTGGCGAACATTTGGCGAGACCTATGTCCAGCAGTGGACGGCTTTCATCTGAGATGATGATGATGAATTGTTATATAGGATGTTTGGAATCAAGATGCAAAGTCTTGAGGGAATGATAGTTGACACCATTTGGAACATTTTGAGCCATACATGTATTAGACGAAGTCCGATTTTTTATTTTAACTGCTATTTTTATAAAACCCAATTGCTGACAGTTAATTGCCAACAGTGCCCCAATTTAAGTAGGTATGTTAAGTTTTTTCTTTTTGGGATTTGACAGATGTATACCTTATCTAATCTACGTAAAGTCTGTTTCAATCAGAAAAAAAAACTTTGTAAACAAAGAAACGTCAAAGTGCTTAAATAGTTTTAGTGATGTGCCTATTGTATACTATAACGAATATGAACGAATGAGTGAATGGATTATTTTCATTCGATGGAATAAACTTGATTAGAAGGTATCGGCTTCTTTACGTCAACTTATAGAAATATAGTTATTAAATGAAATCAATAACCTATGCATAATAAAACTTATTATAAATTTAATATTAGTATAGGGCTTTTCTTAGATTTTAACTATTGTTATGCATTGAAATATAGTGTGTACATAATTACAACAAACAAAAGAACTAATTTATTAGAATCATCAGTACGTATGATGCCGCAATCGAGATAAATACGGGCTGGACAATAATCAACAAAATAATAACCAAAAGAGGTAATTTTTACTATGATTATAACTACGCTCGTGGCACACGAGGCCCTATAACGTTGCTGGAGTAGGGAATATTACGCGCTCCCTTGCACTTACGGATCTTATGGGCGGGCCCATAAGTACAAAGGAGCGCGCAATATGCCCAAGTTTTATGGCCCAAAATTATTTTTAAAAAAATCCTAATAACACTGACTGTAGGCCTCATAAGAAGGCTCAAGGTCACTCAGAGAGCTATGGAGAGTGCTATGCTCGGAGTTTCTCTACGAGATCGAATCAGAAATGAGGAGATACGTAGACAAACCAAGGTCACCGATATAGCACTGCGAATTAGTAGGCTGAAGTGGCAGTGGGCGGGGCATATAGCTCGGAGAACTGATGACCGCTGGGGCAGAAAGGTTCTTGAGTGGCAACCACGTACCGGAAGACGCAGCGTGGGTAGGCTCCCGACAAGGTGAACCGACGACCTAGTGAAGGTCGCGGGAAACCGCTGGATGCAAGTGGCACAGGACCGGTCGTTGTGGAAAACCTTGGGGGAGGCCTATGTCCAACAGTGGACGTCTTTTGGCTGAAATGATGATGATGACTTAATAACATAAAATTTATCTCTATGGGCCTCTACGTGATGGACCCATGTCCTCATGCAAGCCTTCCAAAGGTTCAGGTTTAGCCCGAGTGGTTAAAATAGAGAAACATAATAATAATTATTTATTTAAAGTTAAAAACTCAATATACAGTCAAAAAACATTTAAGTAAAATAAATTTGAGATTAAAATATAGTTAAAACTGCAAATTGCACTCGTTGTACATAGAAGTAGAAACAAATCGGTAAGAAATAAAAATTAAATGAATTTTCTTAATTTCTGTTCTTAAAACTACCTGAAAATGCAGTGGGCATATTGGCATAATGGCCTAGAATTCCTTTGCCTTTTTACTTTTTTGAATCTGTGTTTCATTCATTCAATGTCGTATACATCAGCACATCACTAAAGCATTCGGAAAAAAAAACAACGAACTAATTAAAATTTTATAAATTCGATGATTTTTACATTATTTAGTTGAAATTACAATCTAAAACGAGTGTAATATGAAGGCGACAGTATTTCCGAAGATTCCCACATCAGAATCTAATGTAGTGAAAACGAAATAAGTGTGAAATCGACGATTTTGTGTTGAGTGATGGTTTGTTTACAAAGTTTTTTTTTCTGATTGAAACAGACTTTATACATATGACAAACCCGAAAAAATAAAACAAAATAAAAATAGCAGTTAAAATAAATAAATCAGACTTCGTCTAAGACATGTATGGCTCAAAATGTTCTAAATGGTGTCAACTATCATTCCCTCAAGGCTTTGCACCCTGCTTCCAAACACCCTGTATTGGGTATTTCACTGTATCCATCAGCTGTGTGCTACTATGAGTGGAAATTAACATTGTGACGTCACACGTGTTTGTTTTCGGTCGGCGTGCTTTCGGTACTCGATTCAAGACATTATTTTTAATTTGATACAACTTTCTAATTATAGCGAAAATAAAAAATAAAAAATTGTTTGTTGTAGAACTTCTACAGGGTGGTGACGACATTACGACAATAAATTTAAACACAATCCCCACTAGTCAATCACAATACTATAAAATTGTTCTAAATATTCACCTTTTGGTTTGACTGTTAAGTGGGAGTAGGCATGCACAGCTTTCTATGCTAGTTTTTGTTTATTTTTATTTAAATACCTTATTTTGTTTTTTTTTACTCACACTGTGTTAATGCATGCCTGCTCACATGGCGTTACTGTTTGAAAATGTATACAATTATTCTTTTGAAAAGAGTAACCATTGAGTTTCTTGCCGGCTCTTCTCAATGGAAGCAACATTACGAACCGGTGGTAACGTTAAAATATTGTTTATATTGACTATTTATAAATGCTCTAATGAGCTTACATGAAAAAACCTTTTGACTTTGACTTGACTTTGACTTAGTCAAATTAGGTTTACATCAAAATTGAAAAATTTAAATTTTCACACAATATAAATGCAGAAATAATCTAAACGTAACGTTTCATCCTTTATAATCGTCTGCTGACCTCATCGACTGACCTGTAGGTACAAGGTTGACAGAATCGCTTCGGTATCGGTGCATTTGTAGGCGTAAAGTTAAAATGGTAGAAGTAAATAAAAAGCCATCCCGTGGCCTATACCTTTGAATATATTTTGATATTTGTTTATGAACGAACTACTCACGTGATACCCAGTATGTGGTTTCAGTTATTGCCGTTATGTCGTCACCACTCTGTATATGATCTTTCCATTTATGGCGAAAAATAAAACATTCTATAAGTCAATTGTGACAGTGTGCGTGCGTGGCGGAGTCGTAAACGCACACATTAACACGTATACAGATACGTCTTAACACAAGCAAGGGCCGGTCGCTTTCGTAAATTGCAAGAACTATAATTAAAAGGGCATATCCGTATTTTTTTGTTATATTCCATATTGTCTGTCACGTTGGGTTCTGACTATCTGGTGAAACGTGGGCTTTGAGTTGGCTTAATACCTCCACAATGTGGTGGTGTATGGCCACTCAAGCCTCTGACTACCCCCCGAATGGGGATAAAAGTCGTGACGTTATATTTATTTTATATGTGTGTCATCGACATCGTGTACTACACCAAGCCAAATAGAGACCTGTAAAATGTGACGTCATCCGCACCTTGCGGCGGTGGCGGTGTGCGGGCAGGGAAGCCGCATTCCATCCGAGTGTCTAGTTGGCTTGGTGGATTAGTATTGAGTTGTGGTACTGTTCAGATGGTGCCGGCGTCGTACGGGGCGTGCGGCGCGGTGTACGGGGCGCGCGAGCCCGAGCCGCCCCGCAACATGCCCGCCCGCCCGCCCCGCACCTCGCGCCCCCCCTCCGCCCGGAACACCCCCTCGCAGGTACCACGTCCGGATATACTAGATGTAAAAGAAACGGAACAATTACGTTGGCTAAATCCGAAACTATGAGGAATAGCGAAAAGTACTCAAGAGTCCCGGCATAGTAGAAAGATGGGTAGTAGGTTATCTTCATACAGACGCACCGCGCGCGGCTTGTATGTGTGCGCCATGCGTATCTATGCGTCGCGCACGCACACTCAAACACCACATGCATTGTTTCGCACTGCGAACCAGGTCGAGATTTTGTTTAGGTGTGCGTGCGCGACGCATAGATACGGCGCACACATACAAGCCGCGCGCGGTGCGTTGTATGAAGATAAACTACTACCCATCTTTCTACTATGGTCCCGGGCCCGATTTTGATGAAAACTAAAACTGCATCCAACTGCAATCCAATTCAGGTATTGAAACCATTGACTTTGAGGAAAAAAAATACACCCAGTATTATTACGCCATTCGATAGTGTCGCTAATAAGGAACGATTTCTGGGAAGTAATGATATATGGCAAATTCACCCTGTACATAATTTTATGGGACTAGGCCCGCCACACACTCCCATCACTGTTACTCCTGTAAGCCAGGATCGACAGTGTCCAACGATGACCAAGGTTTGACCCTCGACGAGTCCCGGGGACAAGCTAAGTTGTCTTGGAACCCGCACGAATTTAATCAAAAGAAAGGATGGAAGGAGTTGGCAGAAGATTGTTTATTTTTAATAAAAAAAGATTTTTGAACGGTACTATGTAATTAAATGCTGTCAAGTAAGCCCGCCACATACATACATACAGTATTTACCGTACGGAATTGCGTTTCGAAATATCGAATCGGTGATTCCGAACGCAGTACATACATCCAAATGTATGGTCGTACCGCGTTCGGAAACCCCGATTCGATTCGATATTTCGAAACGGAATTCCGTACGGAAAATTCCGTATGTATGTGGCGGGCCTTCAAGTCTTAACATGTCGTATTCTCTGTGATCAGGAAGAAAAAGTGCCTTACGACGAGAAAAGCGCCGAGATCGCGGCCAAGATACAACAGATCAAGAACCAAATGGCGCAACTGAACACGCGCGACCCGGAGCGGCAGCGGCGGGACGACTGGCGGCGGCGGGGCAGCGGGGGGGGGCTGCTCGGCAGCTACCCCGCGCACAAGCACAACGGCAGGATGCCGGGGTGAGTGGGGGCGGCGGGGGGAGCCGGGGGGGAGTGGCGGGGCAGCGGGGGGGGCTGCTCGGCAGCTACCCCGCGCACAAGCACAACGGCAGGATGCCGGGGTGAGTGGGGGCGGCGGGGGGAGCCGGGGGGGAGTGGCGGGGCAGCGGGGGGGGCTGCTCGGCAGCTACCCCGCGCACAAGCACAACGGCAGGATGCCGGGGTGAGTGGGGGCGGCGGGGGGAGCCGGGGGGGAGTGGCGGGGCAGCGGGGGGGGCTGCTCGGCAGCTACCCCGCGCACAAGCACAACGGCAGGATGCCGGGGTGAGTGGGGGCGGCGGGGGGAGCCGGGGGGGAGTGGCGGGGCAGCGGGGGGGGGCTGCTCGGCAGCTACCCCGCGCACAAGCACAACGGCAGGATGCCGGGGTGAGTGGGGGCGGCGGGGGGAGCCGGGGGGGAGTGGCGGGGCAGCGGGGGGGGCTGCTCGGCAGCTACCCCGCGCACAAGCACAACGGCAGGATGCCGGGGTGAGTGGGGGCGGTGGGGGGAGCCGGGGGGGAGTGGCGGGGCAGCGGGGGGGGCTGCTCGGCAGCTACCCCGCGCACAAGCACAACGGCAGGATGCCGGGGTGAGTGGGGGCGGCGGGGGGAGCCGGGGGGGAGTGGCGGGGCAGCGGGGGGGGCTGCTCGGCAGCTACCCCGCGCACAAGCACAACGGCAGGATGCCGGGGTGAGTGGGGGCGGCGGGGGGAGCCGGGGGGGAGTGGCGGGGCAGCGGGGGGGGCTGCTCGGCAGCTACCCCGCGCACAAGCACAACGGCAGGATGCCGGGGTGAGTGGGGGCGGCGGGGGGAGCCGGGGGGGAGTGGCGGGGCAGCGGGGGGGGCTGCTCGGCAGCTACCCCGCGCACAAGCACAACGGCAGGATGCCGGGGTGAGTGGGGGCGGCGGGGGGAGCCGGGGGGGAGTGGCGGGGCAGCGGGGGGGGCTGCTCGGCAGCTACCCCGCGCACAAGCACAACGGCAGGATGCCGGGGTGAGTGGGGGCGGCGGGGGGAGCCGGGGGGGAGTGGCGGGGCAGCGGGGGGGGCTGCTCGGCAGCTACCCCGCGCACAAGCACAACGGCAGGATGCCGGGGTGAGTGGGGGCGGCGGGGGGAGCCGGGGGGGAGTGGCGGGGCAGCGGGGGGGGCTGCTCGGCAGCTACCCCGCGCACAAGCACAACGGCAGGATGCCGGGGTGAGTGGGGGCGGCGGGGGGAGCCGGGGGGGAGTGGCGGGGCAGCGGGGGGGGCTGCTCGGCAGCTACCCCGCGCACAAGCACAACGGCAGGATGCCGGGGTGAGTGGGGGCGGCGGGGGGAGCCGGGGGGGAGTGGCGGGGCAGCGGGGGGGGCTGCTCGGCAGCTACCCCGCGCACAAGCACAACGGCAGGATGCCGGGGTGAGTGGGGGCGGCGGGGGGAGCCGGGGGGGAGTGGCGGGGCAGCGGGGGGGGCTGCTCGGCAGCTACCCCGCGCACAAGCACAACGGCAGGATGCCGGGGTGAGCGGGGGGAGCGGGGGGGGGGCTGTTGTTCTTCCCATGATTCCTAAAGTCCTTAGCCAAGCGGTTATCACTGTGTATTGAATGCAATAATATTTGTACTTAGGCGGCCCACAAACGACGAGTCCCAGCTGAGCTCGGCGGCGCGCGCCATCGTCAACTCGATACGGAACATGCAAGCCAAAAATACATGTAAGTACTAAACTATAATTTTTCCATTTAACCTTCAGTATTTCTAAACACCCCCAACCCCCAACCCCCAACTAACCCCCAACAATTAATTAATTTTTTAATTAATTTATTATTTATCGTGACTATTGTTTTATCATATTGACAATAGTCACGATAAATACTAAATTAATTTATTTGCTTGATTTAAAAACTAACAATCACTACAAGTCAAGGTATAATAGACCTTAAAGCAGCAGAATAAAGTTGAATTTCTTCTTAACCAAAAACTCAACTTGTCTATCCTCTATTAAAAGATCCTTGCATATACAATATTGACGTAGACTTTTTTGATATTTTGACACTATCACTTTGTATTTTTTAAAGGCCAGTAGGAAGTTTTTCAAACATTATAAAAGGTTTTAGTCTGTGATTATAGATTCGGAGGAGGGACGATTTGTGATTGATGTCTGGAAGAGGTTTTAAATCGAAGGTATATATAGTCTTTGACAACAGAACATTGATAACGTTCCAACTTAAAATTTCAATAAATTATGGTCGAATTTCGACCACTCGGCGACCAATAGTCTCTATAAATTCGCTCTATAGGATGGTCTAAAATATCATTAGTCACGTGTCGTTTTAAACCTGTATTCCAAAAATTGATAAAATATAGTATCCGCCAAAATAGAGCATTTCAACCATGGACCGGGAGCCCATGATGCAAACTGTGGATTTACTCCAGCGTCGCCCAAACCTATTAGATTCGGTAGATAGATTAGATGACAGGAAGAATAAATGGTTCTACATAGATGTTTCCACTTTCAGCGGTGGGGGAAGCGTCTACATGATAATTTCAAAATTGTAAAAAAAGCAATGACATGGAAATTGATATTTTTCATGCTCCAACATGATAAATTGAAAAAAATAAAAATTAAAGTCAAAGTCAAGTCAAAGTCAAAGCGTTTATTTTGTTTAGGCCTACGGGGGCACTTACAAATTGTCATTTTACATTTTTTCCTTAGATTCTACTGCCGGATCGGAAACGCGACCTCGACTGAGAAGATCCGGCAAGAAACTCAGCGGGCTTCTCTTTTTTACATTGTTTTTTTTTTTATCGCCATTTACTTATTTTAATACAATGTAATTTGGTAAACAATAGCTCCAGTGTGCTGCCTTCCGAAATAAGCAAGGCAAGACACGCTACACTTTAACATGACACTGTTATTAACAAAGTGTATTTGAGCGATCAGTCCCAAGCTGATTTATCTTCCAAGTAATCCGAGATTTTGTAATAGGCCTTTTGACAGAGTTTAGCTTTAACTATAGTTTTAAACTTATTAACAGGCAAATCTCGGATTTCTTTAGGAAGTTTGTTGTAGAAGCGTATGCATTGTCCTACAAAGGAATTACTTATTCTGTGGAGACGAGTTACATGTACGGATAGCTTGTGTTTATTCCGTGTATTTATCGAATGAGCATCGCTCCTTTTTTCAAAGTTGTTGACATTTTTCTTAACATAAATTAGGTTTTCATAGATAAATTGTGACACCACAGTTAGAATATTTATTTCTTTGATTTTTTCTCTGAGGGAGACTCTAGGAGCTAGGTTATAAATAGCTCTTATAGCTCTTTTCTGCAGTACAAATATAGAATTTAAATCTGCAGAGCACCCCCAAAGCAGTATGCCATACGACATTATGCTATGGAAGTAACTAAAATAAACAATTCTAGCTGTGTCTACATCAGTTAAATGCCTAATTTTTTTAACAGCATATGCCGCAGAACTCAGCTTGCTTGACAGTTTTTTAATGTGAGGACCCCATTGCAATTTGGAATCTATGGTAATTCCCAGAAAGACAGTTGACTCCTCAACGTCCAACTCTGCACCATTCAGTCGTAAATTGGTTCCTATTTGTCTTACATTAGGTGTCGAGAACTTTATGCATTTAGTTTTATTCTCATTGAGCAAAAGATTATTTACATTGAACCAACCTACGACTTTAGCGAGTGCATTGTTCACATCGTCATAATGTAGAAGCTGTCTTTTAATTTTAAATAATAAAGAAGTATCATCAGCAAACAACACAATCTCGTGATTTTTGCCCACATGATATGGCAAATCATTTATATAAATAAGAAACAAGAATGGTCCCAGTATTGAACCTTGAGGAACGCCCATAGAGACTACAGAACCTGGTGATTTTTCACCGTTAATAGCGACCTTTTGAATTCTATTGCTCAAATATGAAGTCGAAAGGTCAAGAGCCTTGTCCCTGATACCATAGTGGTGCAATTTCCTGGCGAGTATTTCATGATGGACGCAGTCGAAGGCCTTAGACAATTCGCAGAATACACCTAAGGCATCCTGCGAGTTCTCCCAGGCACTGAAAATATTTTTTATTAGTTCAATACCCGCGTCTACAGTAGAGCGATTCCTTGTGAACCCAAACTGATTGTTATGAAAAATATTGTTGTCATTAAAATGACGTAATAATTGGTTCAAAATTATTTTTTCAAAAATTTTACTTAACGTAGGTAGTATCGATATAGGCCGAAAATTTGTTGGATCAGTTGAACTACCTGATTTAAAAATAGGAATTACTTTACTGTGCTTCATTAGATCAGGAAATACACCATTTGTCACACAGCCATTAAACACAGCTGCTAACTTGGGTGCAATAATGTCTATAAACGAGGAAACGGTCTTTACAGAAAGCCCCCATAGGTCTGCCGTTTTTTTCACATCAAGACTTTTAAAACTATTTACAATGTCCTTATTACTAACAACTGAAAATTTAAAAGCTGTGTCACATTCAGTTACACTTTGTTTAAGTAACGTCTCTGCGGAAGTGGGACACGATCTTAGAGTTTTGGTTGTTACAACAGGAATGTTGGTAAAGAAGTTCTCAAACTCTGTCGCTACTTCCAGATCCGCTTTTACATCTGTGTTGTTTATTATCAAATGAAAGTCTCTGTCACGCACTGTACTTCTGCCAGTTTCACTGTTGATAATATTCCAAGTCATTTTAATTTTATTTGCAGATGTTTTGATTTTATTTGTCAAATAAATTGATTTCGCAGAGGAGTCGAGCGCGTCAGATTTTCAGAGGGGGTGTTCAGTGAAACTTACAGATGCTCCCATTTCTTAGACTGACGATCAAATTAGCAAAATTGACACTTGACACTGACACTTTTAGCTAGTAATGAATCCCTCTTATCTTAATCTAACGTGTTAGAGTATTTTAAGATGGTCTTTTTTTTTGTTCCCCTGAGCGTACCCACCAATTTTAAGGGCTCATACTGGTAGGAGGTTCCTATCAATATGTAAGGTATCTCCCTTATCTTAATCTGACGCGCTCGTGTAAATCCAGTTTTTTTTTCTACGGCTCCCCATCTACCAGTTAACAATGGTATTACCAAGCAGACAGAGAGCGACTGTAGCCTAGGGGTGAACAGGTTGGGCTAGCAATCAGAAGGTCCCAGGTTCGATCCCCGGTGGGGCGTGCACCAATGGATGAATTTTCATCTATGTGCATAATTTACAGTTCGCTGACGGTGAGGGAAAACATCGTGAGGAAACCTACCTATCCCTCGGGATTAGGTAATAGTCAGTTCCTGTATACACGGCGACACGGTTCACCACCTGTCACGTTGGGTTCTGACTATCTGGTGAAACGTGGGCTTTGAGTTGGTTAATACCTCCACAATGTGGTGGTGTATGGCCACTCAAGCCTCTGACTACCCCCGAACGGGGATAAAAGTCGTGACGTTACATTACATTACATACTGGTTGGAGGTTGTTATCAATATGTAAGGTATCTCCCTTATCTTAATCTGACGCGCTCGAGTAAATCCAGAATTTTTTTCTACGGCTCCCCATCTACCAGTTAACAATGGTATTACCAAGCATTTCTAGGAACAAAACTGATTTGTAAAGCCAGTGCAACTCGATTATATCTTTCTATGTGTATATTTATGTTCAGATCAAGACACGCGCCGCCCGGAGCGGTACGAGTCGTACCGCGAGCGGCGGCGAGGCGAGCGCGACGACGAGCCGCGCCGCGAGCCGCGCCACGAGCAGCGCGACAACCCCGCCCCCGCCCCCGCCGCGCAGACCCTCCCCGCGTTGCCCGTCTACAGGCAGCCTTATTTGATTAGACAGGTCGGTTCAGAGGCAAAATGTACACAACTGTAAATTTATATCATTGTAATTATTTACTTGAAATAAATAAATTAATTAATTTTATTGTACAGATGTCCCCAGGAACGTGGTGTAGACGTTCGCCCGGCCCAGTGCACCCAGGTAAACACCATTGACCTATATAATACACCCGTGTGTATAAAAAGTGTTGGGTTAGACGAGGGACATATCATACGGACGTATAATAGGACAATCGAATGCTGTAGTCCCTCCTTAAATACGTGTCTCGTTTGAAGCAGTTAGGGAGCCTAAAGATGCTTGCAATACCAGAGGCAAAATAAAGGACCCTGACCCCCGCATCAGAAGTTGTTCGCGGGCTGGGCCTAATAGCGCCCGGACAAAAAAAAACTGCAAGTGCGTGTCGGACTCGCACTTAAAGGGTTCCGTACCACCGTAGAATATAAACAAAAATCTCCAAAATGGTGATATTTTGAGTCACACGTTGAAGTATTTTGTATGGAAACCATAGAGTAAAGACTAAAGATAGAGGTGTCCTTATTAGATTTCCCTATGAAACAACGCGTGGAAATTTTGCGCGGGGTGGCGCGGGTGGTGGGGGTTAAAAACTGGGAGGGCAATTTACAAGCTCCGCCCCCCCGATCTACCGGTAAATAGCATAACTACTGGGTTCGTTTTATTTCGATGTTAGTACGTAGTTTAACTTTTTCACACTAGATGTCACTACGTGTAGGTTCATATAAAAAACATACCGAGGGTCGCCATCTAGTGTCGAATAGAATTATATTTGGGATACGAACGTTGGCAAGACGTCTGCACAGGACGAACGCCAACAGCACACTGACTTAAGCCACGCCTACTGTGATGACGTCACCGGCCGAGCTGTGCGATGTAATAGCAACGCGGCCTGGTAGCTTAGACCCAGTCCTTTATATGGTTCGTCTATGATGGAAACCGACCATAAGACAAATATGTTAAAAATATTTAGTTTTTTGTATGGGGACCCCCTTTATAAGTTGTATTTTATTTTTAGTTTTTGTTGTTGTAGCGGCAACAGAAATACACATTCTGTGAAAATTTCAACTCTCTACCTATTACGGTTCGTGAGATACAGCCCGCTGACAGACAGACAGACGGACAGCGTAGGCTTAGTAATAGGGTCCCGTTGGCACCCTTTGGGTACGGAACCGTAAAAACCAGAGGCACCGCTCGCACGTTGCCGACCTGAAGGTGAGAGGGATTGGATTTCCGGCTCTCTCACTCATCGCACGAACGCAGCTATATCTACTATCTATAATATCTGCTTTACGTCGATGTTCTGTGAGAGGGTGGTACTACCCTGGTGTAACTATTATTCGTCTGTTTCCAGTATTGAACCACCCGCGTCGCCCGCACCCCGACGTAAGGAATGGAAGACGCTAAACACACAAACAGACAAATAATATACATATATAGCAATACACGACTAAGCGGTGTGGGTATGTTGGCCAAAGGTTGGTGGTTGGCGCCCGTTGGCCAAACATTGGAAGTTGGCGCCCGTTGGCCAAATGTTGGAGATTGGCGACTGTTGGTCAAACATTGGGGATTGGTCCGAGTTGGCCAAACATTGGATATTGGCGCCTGTTGGCCAAATGTTGTAGATTAGCGCCTGTTTGAAACAATATTGGTCTACAGTCGATAAAGCAGGTCTATACAGGGTGAATTTGAAATCATGGGCATCCTTATAAACGGTGATTCTACACATGATTCAGAAAATTTAGGGAATATCAATCAACAAATCAATTGATAAACATTTATTGCCCAGGTAAGGTAAAACAGTTAACTGGTTTGCTTATTTGCTTACTCGAGCAATATTTTTTTGACAATAGATTGTTTTATTTATTTTCCCAAAATATTCTAAATCATGCGGAGAGTCATAGTTTAAAAGGATGCCCATGATTTCAAATTCACCCTGTACATACGGGTTGATTCTCATATAATATTAGACGTGGCGTCTTGAATTTTTAGTCTATGTCCACTACAAACATTGCCACTGGACCAATCTCAAGCAGTCGGTCGGTAAAGCAGGTCTATAGATACGACATGATTCTCATACAATATTAGACGTGGCGTCTTGTATTTTTGGTCTATCTCTACTACAAACATTGCCATTGGTCCAATCTCAACCAGTCGGTAAAATAGGTCTATCTACGGAATGATTTTCATACAATATTAGACGTGGCTTCTTGGAGTTTTTGTGTATGTCTAGTGTCTTCTACATTACTATTGGACCAATCTCAGGCAGTCGGTAAAGCAGGTCTATAGATACGGCATGATTCTCATACAATATTAGGCATGGCGTCTTGTATTTTTAATCTGTGTCTACTACATTACCAATGGACCAATCTCAGCCAGTCGGTAAAACAGATGTTTAGATACAGATACAGCATGATTTTCATATAATATTATATATGGCGCCTACCACATTACCATTGGAGCAATCGTTGTCAGCCGGTAAAACAGACCCACACCGCGCGTCAAAGGAAGGATCGCGCCAGATCTCAGCACTCAACTCAAACTAGTCATTGTATCGTTTATAGAATAGTCGTTAGATGATTTTTGATGATTTTTTTTATTATTACTCTATAGTCAGACGCGCCTCCTTTGACTTAACGAGCTCCGTTCAGACGTGGGGCTACCACTAGCCTGTATACAGGGTATATTTGAAATAATGGCCATCATTTTAAACCCCCGACGAAAAACTAGGGGTGTTATAAGTTTGAAGTGTGTATCTGTGTGTCTGTCTGTGGCATCATAGCTCCTGAGCGGATGTACCGATTTGGATCTAGTTTTTTTAACGGTGATTCTATACGTGATTCAGAATATTTAGGGAATATTAGTCAACAATGCAATTGATAAAAAAATATTGGTAAGGTATAACAGTTACTGGTTTGCTTATTTACTTACTCGAGAAATATTTTTTATCAATCGATTTTATTATTTATTTTCCAAAATATATTGAAGCATAACATGTGTAGGGTGTGTGTTTAAAAGGATGCCCATGATTTCAAATTCACCCTGTATAATACACTGGAGACTAACCGCCTTTATATAAACTTATAAAGGACTTACACTGTCATTAAAAATCTCTTTAATTCCTAGATATGCTTGACCCATTGCATTGTAAACTGGCTAAACATCTCTTTAAATTTGGTGGATAGAGTTTTTTACCAAGATTACAATGAATTTACAAAGCATTTGTAGGAACATAAGTGATTTGTAATGACAGTGTAAGTCCGTTATATCTTTCTTTAAATTTGGGGTGTCTATAAACAAGCAATTGCTTTGTTTTTAATAAAATTCTACGCAAATCCATACAGAGGTCAGTGACAGCTACCTTTGTAGCTGTTTGTAGCGTTCCGCGTCTGTTCAGAGTTTAAGGTCTTCGCACACTCAACGCTACGGCATATCAGCTTTGCTTTGTCAAAATAAACATCGAACGAACACGGCTATTGGTCACTTTTATAATAATAATAATATCCTGGGACATTTTTACACACGGCTAGCCGGCACACGGCAGCACGGCCAAGCTAAGCAGAGCTTGTACTATGGAAATCAGATAACTGATATTACTACATATACTACTTTTTTATTTGTAAATACATGCTTAATATATACACCCAGACTCGGGTAGGTATCGAACCTACGACCTGCAGCGTGAAAGGCGCCATCACGCCAACCACGCCAACGGGCCCGTTAACCATGGTGAGTGGAATTACAAACACAATGGGTTTTGTCTATTAAAAAACAATGCTGATTGAAACACATTTATGAACAAACTAGCTGTGCCGCACGGCTTCGCCCACGTGGCAATTGATGTGTAAGATTAGCCTATGTCTTCAAAGTCAAAGTCAAAAGTTTTTACTCATGTAAGCTCAAAAAGCATTTATAAATAGTCAATATAAACAATATTTTAGCGATACCGCCGGTTCGTAATGTTGCCTCCATTGAGAAAAGCCGGCAAGAAACCCAATGGTTACTCTTTTCAAAATAATAATTGTATACATTTTCAAACAGCAACGCTATGTGAGCAGGCAGGCATTAACACATTGTGAATAAAAAAACCAAAATTAGGTATTTAAATAAAAATAAATAAAAACTAGCATAGAAAGCTGTGCATGCCTACTCCCACTTAACAGTCAAACCAAAAGGTGAATATTTAGAACGATTGTTTTGGTGTGATGCCTTCCGTGCTTAAAACATACTAGCTGTGCTTCGCGGCTTCGCCCACGTGGCAATTGATGTGTAAGATTAGCATATGTCTTATTCCAGAACCTACACTATCTACGTTTCAAATTTCATTAAAATGGGTTTGGTAGTTATGGATATGCGTGGTAACAAACATTCACACACACACACACACACACTTTCGCATTTATAATATTAGTAGGATTTAATGGTTAATATTCCACCAACATTACACATTATAATACAAGGAAACACAAGTTTTGGAAATTAAAACGAAAATGACATCATCACTTTTCCACTTCCCGCCAAAAAGTCCCATACAAATACTTTTTGTTTTTTTTTTCTTCGTTATGGCGTCGCTTTTCGCATATGCCAGTGTCAAGTAAAATATATATTTAATTTTTTTTGCTGCGTCAAGCACAGGAAGACCTTAGGCTAGGCCTTAAATACCCCCCCAAACCCTATCAGTAAAGTGGCGGATACTTTACTGACAAATTACTAGACTTCTTGGGAGAAGCCGAAGATCATGCTTCACCACTTTTGTTCTAATTGCCCACACTCACGCACATTTATGAACATAATAATATAATGGTTAATATTCCACCAACATTACACATTATAATACACGAAAACACAAGTTTTGGAAATTAAAACAAAAATGACAACTTCACTTTTCCATTTCCCGCCAAAAAGTCCCATACAAATACTTATCGCGAGGTCTGAAAGACCATAAACATGTAGCGATTTTTTTTCTATGGTATAAAATATCAGAACTGCCAAATGTCGATGTCAGACCACATCAAAGTGGCGCCGCCTGGTGGCAGACAAAAACCCGGATTGCTGATACGATGAGTGTGCGATGCCCTTTAGCGTGATAATTATTATAAGTGTAATTTATTTAAGTAATTTTATTTTTATTAATTTAATGTAGTTTTTAATTTTGCACGCGGAATTGTATTTTGTATTACGCTTTTAGCACAGACTGGGACAGCAGAGACACCTTACCATATACCATTATACAGGTGCTTAAGGCTTGTCTTAATAAATGCATCTCAAAGTTGAGATCGATCTTAAGATGCTATTTTTGACAGATGTTCCATACATTAAACGTCAAAACTTCACCATAAGATCGATCTTATATTTGAGATGCTTTTATTAATACGAGCTTAAGTTTATCTAATGGTTCGAGCAAAGGCTGCTACACTGCACCGGGTGGGTACGGGTTCGATTCCCGTCGGAGCAAATACTGGAAATGATATTTTCGTAAAGTTCTGGTCTGGGTGTCACTGGGATCGCCCCCAGTCCTTTGTACAGTACTCATACTACAAGCGTTGCTTAGTTTGGGACCATACAGTTGGTGTGTTAGTCTGGCGATATTTAATTGTGGGAAAACCTTGTGTGTACTAGTCCACCAAGCCAACTAGACACTCGGGTATAAATATCAAATGATTCCGCGGTCCTTCCACCACGTAGTGGGAGCTGCCACAGGAGTGCCGGCATTGGCCCAGGCTCACTACGTGGTGGACGGACCGCGGAATCATTGACTTATTATCACTTGATATTTATACCCGAGTGTCAACTTGGCTTGGTGGTATAGTACTAAGCAACGCTTGGTTTATGGCTACCGTACAATGGACTGGGGGGATCCCAGTGACACCCAGACAATTATTATCTCACTAGCAAGCCCCTCAAAGCGAGGGGGGTTCGGGAATTCCCCCCACGCTGGCCCAGTGTGAGTTGGCTTACAAAATCAATTTTGCGCAACGTTCTTCCCATAATAACTAGTATATAAGTTTTTTATTATTATCATTTGATGACCTTAACAATGATACATGGTGTATTCAAACTGTCGTGAAGACCCAAGAATTCGTTCGCGCCGGTTTGGACCTACTTATAGGTGTGTTTAGATATAACCGGTATTTCGGTCGTCAACGCCTCTCATACAGTCTCGATCTAAACATGCCTAAATTACCGGAAACAATAATACTATCCTGAATATTATAAATCTGTGTGAAAATATGTTCGTCTGTCTGTTTGTTACGTCTTTACTACTAAACTGTGTTGTCTCGTTCGCTTATATAGCTCTGTCTCTGTTCTGTAAACGCGAAACGCACAGACAGACGGTGCGAGTGTCATTAGCAATGGACGGCGTAGAAATATTTATATAAAAGTTTATTGTAACATGTAGAGTATATTATTGTTAATAATAAAGATTTTAGCCTATGATGTGCGTTTTATTGTCATAATTATTATGAATTTTGTAAGAACGAAAATAGTGACATCTATTGGGCAAAAGCTGTAGCAAGCCAAACGTATTATAGGATCGTCGGTTAAACATTAGCAACTAGCGACCTCTATTAGGCAAACGCTGAGGCAATTATACTTGGTAGTCTGTAAAACAGTAAGAACTAGCGACATCTATTAGGCAATAGCTAAAACAAGTATCAAGTCACAGAACTAGCGTTACCTATCGGGCAATGGCTGGAATTAAAGTACTTGATGATAAGGCGAGATGAGAAAAAAATACGCTGGGCGGCGCCACTGTGGCGTAAGTATTGCAGTGACGGTAATAGTCAAACTACACATGGTTCAGAGTTAGTTTACCTCTGACGTTCCTCATTTTATTTATATAAAACGCAAAGTCAGCCTTTAAACTTGGCCTTTGAGACCATGAACTGTAGATTATACTTTATTCTACAGCCCACATGACTTATAAAAACCTAATATCGACCACGTTATACAAAAATAAATAAATAAGATAAATGTCAGAGGTAAAATAACTGTGAATACACTATAGTAATCATCATCATCCAAGGAATTTATATGTCATCATCATGTCAGCCAAAAGACGTCCACTGTTGGACATAGGCCTCCCCCAAGGTTTCCCACAACGACCGGTCCTGTGCCACTTGCATCTGGTAATACATTTTTTTTAATGTGGTTAAGTTTTTTTTTTTTTTTTTATAGGACTGCGGTGGCAAAAAAGCGTACGGCCCGCCTGATGTTAAGCAGTTACCGTAGCCTATAGATGCTTACAATACCAAAGGTATTGCTCGCACATTGCCGACCTGAAGGGGAGTGGGATGGAGGGAGGGGGAGGGGGCTGGGCTTACGGCTCTCTCACTCATCGCAAAAAAAAAACTTGCACTTGCACTTGCATCTGGTAATACATTTTTTTTAATGTGGTTAAGTTTTTTTTTTTTTTTTTTATAGGACTGCGGTGGCAAAAAAGCCTGCGGCTCGTATGATGACAGTTACCGCAGCCTATAGATGCTTGCAAACCTACTAGAGGTACCTATCGCTTCCACACTGCCAACTTGATGGAGAGTGGGATAGCGGTAGGGTGGGGAGGGGTTTTAGCTTTCATCTCTCAAACTCTTCGTACGAAACGCAGCTAAATTAGCTACTTTACGCCGATCTTCTGTAAAAGGGTGGTAATACCCGGTCGAGCCAGCCCGTTGAGCTGCTCTACCAACGTGCACTATCAACGCAACGTGCGAGCGATGCCATTGGTATTGCAAGCAACAAGCATCTATAGGCTACGGTTAGTACTTAATATCAGGCGCGCCGTAAGCTTGTTTCCCACTTTAGTAACATAAAAAAATATTCGCGAGCACCGTCACGGAAATCAATAATTATGATAGACATTTTTTTGTTTTTGATTTTAGCCTATTAAATGTCCCACTGCTGGGCAAAGGCCTCCCCTCTGTCTCCACAGGTCCCTATCCTGGGCTTGTAGTGGCCACGCTTTACCTGCTAAGGTGTGTGACTTATTATTTAATTTATTTATTTATTATACTTATTATACAGGGAGAAATCGAAATCGTGGGCAATATTTTAAAATATGACTCAACACATGATTTAGAATATTTTGAGAAAAAAAAATAAAAAAAATCGATTGATAAAAAAATATTGCTCGGGTAAGCAAATAAGCAAACCATTTAACTGTTATACCTTACCTGGGTAATACATTTTTATCAATTAATTTGTTGATTAATATTCCCTAAATATTCTGAATCGTGTGTAGAATCACCGTTTAAAATATTGCCCACGATTTCGATTACACCCAGTATTTATCAGTTTCGTCCGAGTCCGTCCCAGTATTTCGCAACAACGCGCACTTGATTAACGCCACCGCTCCCCGTCTCGCTCACATACAACCTACTGACAATCTATCTCACTCGCACCCTAGTAGCTTCACTTTGAACCATTGTTTTATTCTTCTTGTTATCGTATGGTTCCCTGGTACCTGGTGTCAGAGTTGTTCAAGCCGCTCGCCTCTGACAAGGCTTAACGACTGCCTAGATGACAACAACCGGGACCGACTTGTTAAGTGCCCTTCGAAGCACGGAGACGCTCAGTTCAAACGCCACTAAATGGTCACCCATCTCTGACTGACCTTGCCAAGCGTTGCTTAACCTCCGATCGTTTACTGATCAGTGATATGCGCCCCAACCGCAATTCTTATCACCTGCTAAGAATTTACGATTCACAATTATTAAGAATTCACACGATAATTATTAGAGACTATAGTGGTTTTCCAATAGCTAAAATACCTATTAGCAGACTTGGGGCCGTTAGCCGCTTCAGCTAAGCTAAATACTTTTGCTAAGCTAGGCTTTTAGCAGAGTATAAACTGAGCTCGTAACCCAATAATATAGTAACCACGTTGTAACTAAAGGCTGAACAATTATGCACACACTTTAGAAAGTTACACGGTCCGTAATCGAACCGCCACTACGTGTGGTATTGTTTACTGCGCTATCGTCAGTTGTCTATACATACTCGACTGTGTTTTGTCTCATCTTTAATTTGTTCGTTTCAGGCGGCCCATGCCGCTGTAGGCCGGGAGTTAGGGCCTTTCACATTTACTGGATTTCAGGACATAACACTTAAAACATACCAAATTTATACAGTATATATATATATATATAACGTCACGACTTTTATCCCCATTCGGGGGGTAGTCAGAGGCTTGAGTGGCCATACACCACCACATTGTGGAGGTATTAAGCCAACTCAAAGCCCACGTTTCACCAGATAGTCAGAACCCAACGTGACAGGTGGTGAACCTTGTCGCCGTGTATACAGGAACTGACTATTACCTAATCCCGAGGGATAGGTAGGTTTCCTCACGATGTTTTCCCTCACCGTCAGCGAACTGTAAATTATGCACATAGATGAAAATTCATCCATTGGTGCATGCCCCACTGGGGATCGAGCCTGGGACCTTCTGATTGAGCCCAACGTGTTCGCCCCTAGGCTACAGTCGCTATTAATTAATACAGTGCGTTTAGAAAACCCTGTCCGACCCGTGAAGGTTAGATTGTTATTGTATTGTATCTGTTATTGTTATATGTTATTGTATTTTTCGAGATTAGATTGTATTTATGTAAAAAAACATTTTTTTTTTATTTTTTTTAGCCTATTAACTGTCCCACTGCTGGGCAAAGACCTCCCCTTTTCTTTTGGGAAGAATTATCCCGTATTACATTTAAAAAAATCATAAAATGACGCCGTTACGTACTTTGCGGTCAAAGGTGCCGCCACACGATTAGTGATGGGATGTTCTCGAGAACATTCTCACCTTCGGAAACTTTCGGAAACTTTGCGTGAGAATTTTCGAGAATTAATCTTCTGAAGCATGTTAAACTTGGCATAAACCTCATTAAACATGCAAGTATTGTTTTTAAGATTGCAAGTTAGGATAACGTCACCCAAAATAAAAAAATCTCACGAGTAAGTTTCCGAGGGTGAGAATGTTCTCGAGAACATCCCATCACTACACACGATCTAACATAATTACTGCCGGTGACGGTGTTGTCATATTTATATGTTATTATGAGTTTGATAAGTAAGGAAACTCGCGGCCCACCTCCCTGCCTACCCCCAACCTACCTACAGGTCGTACAACAGTCGCTTAATTGCGATAATTAGTGAAAATGGCCTCTCATCGCGCCGACTTCAACTCCGGCGCGATTCCACCGCGGGGAGGATTTATTTACAAATGGACGTATAATAAAAATATAAACTTACACCATCACGACTGCTTTACACGAAGGGTGAGCAGAGCACGCACATTTAGCCAATAGCCGATAGATATTTGGTAAAAAAATACATTGATATAAAATTACGTATACTTTTTTATTATTATTTTATTAAGTTGAAGCAATTATATTATAGTTCAAATGGTTAGTAATTTTCAAAGCAAGAAATAAAGGGCGTTTTTTTGTCCCAATGGTCTCAATTTAATAAACGCTAGCTTATAATTTTAACACAACTACGCTGGCCCAGTGCGTATTACAATTCAATTCAATTCAATTCAATTCAATTCAATTCAATTCAATTTATTGTGTATCATAGGTAAGTACAGAGGTGAACATGGTTACTTAAAATATTAAGCTCTCTATGAACTGCCTATACGGCGTACAATTTTTGCCTGCCTACCTAATCAAACATAGTGAGGAAACCTACCTATCCCTCGGGATTAGGTAATAGTCAGTTCCTGTATACACGGCGACAAGGTTCACCACCTATCACGTTGGGTTCTGACTATCTGGTGAAACGTGGGCTTTGAGTTGGTTAATACCTCCACAATGTGGTGGTGTATGGCCACTCAAGCCTCTGACTACCCCCGAATGGGGATAAAAGTCGTGACGTTACATTTACATTTTACCTAATCAAATAACAATAATGATAGTAAATGTGATAATAAACTAGTAATGTCAGATTAAAACGTAAATGTCAAAAGATAGCTGATAGTGTCAATAATATAAAATAATTAATATTGATAATCAAGATTTATTTACAAAACTTCATGTTTTTCACAAAAACGTACCAGATCTCCTCACAAAAAATACAGAATACTAAAGTATGTACTTATGCGCCCCCATTCCCTACATGTCAGTGTTTGGTATTGCAAGCATTTATAGGCTACGGTAATTGCAGGATTGTTTGTTATTTATGTCGTCTTACAAAAGCAAACCAGTTAAAGTACCTAAATTGTAGTATCTAAGGGCCACCGCAGACTGGCTAATTTTAGCATCGGCGATCGGCGATTTTGATGCTGCGTCGCGTTTATTCGAGCGCGAACGAGCGAGACGCAGCATCAAAATCGCCGGTCGCCGATGCTTAAAGTTGCAAGTCTGCGGTGGCCCTAATTTAATGTTTTATCTAATACATTGTAAAAAAACGTTTAATACATTTTTTTACCAGTGAATAAACTTTGGGTACAGTAGGTTTTCTTTTAAAAGATTTATTAAAAAAAAAAACAATATTTAAATAGGTAGGTACATGGTTTATTTCGCTTAGGCCTGCGAGGACTTACGAGGCCTACATACTGTCAATTTGCGTTTCATACTCATTAATAAATTGATTTATTTATAAAGAGGGAAAACATCGTGAGGAAACCTACCTATCCCTCGGGATTAAGTAATAGTCAGTTCCTGTATACACGGCGACAAGGTTCACCACCTGTCACGTTGGGTTCTGACTATCTGGTGAAACGTGGGCTTTGAGTTGGCTTAATACCTCCACAATGTGGTGGTGTATGGCCACTCAAGCCTCTGACTACCCCCCGAATGGGGATAAAAGTCGTGACGTTATATTTATTTTATTTTTATATTTATTTATTTATAAATGTGATCATATAGTAAGTCGTGGTGCAGACTCCGTCCCTGCCTCCCATCCAATTAGCGATCAGATTAAAGATACGCCGCCGGGAGCTATTAGCCGGCAAATTAGCCGCCCGCCCCGCGCTCCGACTGCCGCCGCCCGCCCCCGCCCTGACGCCCGCCCGCCGCACGCACCCGAGCCATGAGCGACAGCGGTTTCACCAGTGACGCGTATTATGGAATGTAGCGGAGGCCATCAGCGGAAGCGGAAGTGGTAAGCTACATTTATTACAAAAAGTAACTTGTAAGGTTGTAAGTTATTTTGAAAAAATAGGAGCAAGTAGGAAAAAACTATACTAGACAGATAACATAACATAACACATATAATTCACGACTTTTATCCCCATTCGGGGGTAGTCAGAGGCTTGAGTGGCCATACACCACCACATTGTGGAGGTATTAAGCCAACTCAAAGCCCACGTTTCACCAGATACTAGACATTGATACAAAAACATTTAGTCTAGCCGGGTTCAATCTTAATTCATCATTATCATCATCATCATGTCAGCCAAAAGACGTCCACTGTTGGACATAGGCCTCCCTGAAGGTTTTCTACAACGACCGGTCCTGTGCCACTTGCATCCAGCGGTTTCCCGCGACCTTCACTAGGTCATCAGTCCACCTCGTCCACCCACGCTGCGTCTTCCGGTACGTGGTCGCCACTTAAGAACCTTTCTGCCTCATCGGCCGTAAAAAAACCCTATGTACTTATAATAGTAATAATAATTAGCCCTTTTAACGTCCCACTCCTGGGCATGGGCCTCCCCTCAATGCGAGGGGATAAGGTACCTATTTATGAGGTTTGTTTTATTTTACGCTAAAGTAATTATTATTAACAGACACCAACCTGCATGTCTTTAGACATGTATAATCCACCAACCCGCAATCGGCCAGCGTGGTGGATTATGGCCTGAATCCCCCTCGCATTGAGGGTAGGCCCGTGCCCAGGAATGGGACGTTAAAAGGGCTAACTTATTTTTTTTATTTTATTTTTTAACAGACACTACTAAATGGTACTTTAAAAAAATTGAAAAAGAGTATCGTTTCTCGCTTGTAACTCAGTCCACGCACAAAACGCTGTTCGTTTCATTCCGTGCTAATTGTTTTAATCGCCTTCACCTACTGTTATGTACGATTCCCTCCCCGTACATACGCCGCAGACGCACATGCATTCTAATTGTTTAAATGCACTCTTTTACATGCATTATGTACTTACAATAAAGTTCGGTTAGAAAAAATCGGCGTAGGGTCGACGCTGTAGGAGTCTCGCGTTGCCGCTATAGAAGCGTCGCTACGCTACTACAGAAGAGTCGCTACGCTACTATTGAAGCGTCGCTACGTCACTATATAAGCGTCGCTACGCCGGCGCTATGCCATTAAAGAAGAGTCGCTACGCCGCCGCTACGCCACTATAGAAGCGTCACTACGCTACTATAGAAGCAACGCGCCTCCACTATGAGAGCGTCACGACGCCACTATAAGAGCGACGTGCCTCCACTATGAGAGCGTCACTATACTAAAATTGCAGTACCATGGTTTTATTTAACTCTATGATGTTGCGTCCTTGTAATGTTTTTATGCCTCAGGTTTATGTGTTTTATATGTGTTACGCGCGCTGATGAACATAACGTACCTATAATACATGTTCAGCAGCGCGCGTAAAGTTAAGTTCTATACCCCTAACGTGCAAGTAGGTACGATACACAGTAAGTTAAATAAACCCTATTCTATGGGAACAAGATCATTACATTATATCCGATCAAACATGGCCTATTTAAACACGTCGCGTCCGTCCCGGTTCCGTCACGTCGCCGCGTTATCGACGCGATAGCATCTCGATAATACCGACTTGATGAATCACATCGTAATTTCCAAATCATTGAGATGTTAGTGTTGCCAGAGATATCTAAAATTATCAGTATACTTAACTGCCATTGGACCATACCTTACAAGCGCCAAACTGCTATACAATATGTTAAAAAAACCCTGTCCGACCCGAAAACGTATTGTTGGGTATCGAGATTAGATTCCATTTTTGTAAAAAAAATCATTTTTTTTAATTTTCAAAAAAAATAATCATTTTTTTAGCGCAGTATGTGTCCCACTTCTGGGCAAAGGCTTCCCATATTTTTTTTGTAATACAAATACCCCGTTTACATAAAAAAAAAAAAACATTAAATGACGTCATCACATACTTTGTGGTCTGAGGTGACGCCACACGATCTAACATAATTACTTCCGGTAACGGTGTTGCCATATTTTTAAAATTAGCTACATTTTGTGGGAAAAAGGCAAAAAAAAATGGCACTTTAAATGTTCATTAATATGTTTACTATCATGTTTTTTTTTTATTATTTTATTTGGTCATGTGATTGGGGAACCTAATTACCAGTTTCGGCTCGGACAGGGTTTTCTTAACATGTTGTAGATTTTAGCCAGTTTAACTTTATATTTTGGGGGTAACTGTATGGTCCCAAACTAAGCAACGCTTGTACCGCAGTCTTGTACTATGGCTACTATATAATGGACTGGGGGCGATCCCAGTGACACCCAGACCAGGGCAAATTACGAAAAGGCCGTTTCCGAAATTTGCCTTTGTCGAGCTGTAGCCAATGGACAGCAACTCATATACGGGCTGGGCTGGCTCGACCGGGGTAGTGGTCACCCTCTCCCATTCCACTTCAGGTTGGCAACGTGCTTGCGATGCCTTTGCCACGGTAACTGCTTAACATCAGGTGGGCCGTACGGTTGTTTGCCACCTTAGTCACATAATAAATAATAAAAAAAATCTGGACTTTTTTAGAATTATTCTATATTTTTCAACTGCTAGCAACACTGTGTAGATGTCATAGATGGCGGGCAAATTGACAGGTGTCAGCGATAACGTCACGCTAAGTATGAATTATTTGCTTTTTAATGTCATTCAATTTTTTATCTTTACGATTTGTTGAGGTATTGGTAAACAGATAAGTTATTTTTTTAAGAAAAACATTTTTTATCGTCGTGTGAATATCTGAATTATATTGTACTCTGGACATAGATACTTACTTGTCGGCCATACTTGCCGCCTGATGTAGCCTATAGATGCTTGCAATACCAAAGGCATTTCTCGCACGTTGCCGCCCTGAAAGGGAGTGAGACGGAGGGAGGGGAAGTAGTGTGTCTTCCGGCTCTCTCACTCATCGTACGAAACGCAGCTGTAATAGCTGCTTTACGCCGATCTTCTGTAAGAGGGTGGTACTACCCCGATCGAGCCAGCCTGTATAGAGTCGAGGCCTAGATGTGACGCTACAACTAACAACTCCCCACTGCTTTCCTTTCGTAGGATATAAGCGGGATAATAAATAAAAAAAATAAAAATATAACGTCACGACTTTTATCCCCATTCGGGGTTAGTCTGAAGCTTGAGTGGCATACACCACCACATTGTGGAGGTATTAAGTCAACTCAAAGCCCACGTTTCACCAGATAGTCAGAACCCAACGTGACAGGTGGTGAACCGTATATACAGGAACTGACTATTACCTAATCCCGAGGGATAGGTAGTTTTCCTCACGATGTTTTCCCTCACCATCAGCGAACTGTAAATTATGCTCATAGATGAAAATTCATCCATTGGTGCATGCCCCACCGGGGATCGAGCCTGGGACCTGATTGCTAGCCCAACCTGTTCACCCCTAGGCTACAGTCGCTCAGGTAATAATATTTATCTAAAACGCAAATTAGCCCGCTGGCCGCCGCAAATGCCGCATATTTGCGTCCGTGTGAAAGCTGATAGCCAAACGCAGGCAAACACACAAAACAAACATATTATCACGATAAGCGGCCGCACTGTGGGAAAATAGTTACCTATAAATATACCTAGGTAGGTATTAGCAGTATTAGGGACCTATCTGAGGCATTGTCGTTTTATAAATATCTGTAACTCAATAATGTCTATCGACTCGACCTATATGAACATTAGTGCTGAAAAACTCGCATATAAAGGGTTCCGTACCACCGTAATTTTTTTAGTATTTGTTGTTGAAGCGGTTACGGAAATACACAATCTGTGAAAATTTCAACTCTCTACCTATTACGGTTCGTGAGATACAGCCCGCTAACAGACGGACGGACGGACGGACAGCGGAGGCTTAGTAGGTATTAGGGTTCCGTTGGTACCCTTTGTATACGGTACCCTAAAATCGCTAGATAGAGCATTCATTTGGTAAGGCCGATCACATTTTTTTCCGCAAGAAATAGTGTAACATAGCGAGAAAGCTCGGGTTAAATTAAAATATGGCTTTTGAAAAATCTCACGTGAGTTAAGGGGGTGAGGGAGGGTGTCAAGCCAAATCTCACGATATCTCACGTCGTGAGGAAACCTGCATGTCTATTGAAAGCATTTGGAAGGTAGAGCCAAGCTGCTTAGACCTCTGCCTACTCCGGTGGGGAAGTCAGGCGTGATAGTGTATTATAATATACACTCCCCCTGATATTCATACGTTTTATTTTTATCTGATAACATTAATTGAGTGATTCAACTAAATACAGTAGCTTTCATTTATCGAATAACGAAATATTATTTTTCTTGTTGTTTGTTCATCGTATGTCTGTCTGTTTATTACGTTTTCACGAGTAAACCGCTAAACCAATGTTGATGAATTTTGGTATAGAGATAGACAATACCTTGGAGAAGGACGTAGACTATTTTTTATCCCTGAAAAAATATTAGGTTCCTGTGGGGTTCTTCAACGCAGAAGAAGTCGCGGGCAGAAGCTAGATTTCTATAAATTTGGAGGTATGTGTGTAAAGCCGGAAACCCACCGCGGTGCACCTGGTTCCGCCTTTAGTCTGGCTATATTTATTTAGGTATTTACTAGCTTTTCCCCGCGACTTCATCCGCGTAGAATTTTAATTAAAAAAAAGATCTCTGATCCCGGATCCCGTATCTCGGATCCCGTTTCCCGTTTTTACCGGATCCCGAATCCCGTTTGCTGGATCCTGTAGCCCGGATATCCCGGATCTCGTATCCCGGATCCTGTATCCCGGATATCCCGGATCCCAAAAAATTATAGCCTATGTTACTCAGGGAGAATGTAGCAATCTAATGGTGAAAGAATTTTTGTAATCGGTCCAGTAGTTTCTGAGTTTACTCATTACAAACATACATACAAATCTTTTCTCTTTATAATATAGAGTGTAGATGTATAGTACGTTTTTTCATTGGTTTCGTTCATCCTGTGTCAATTATATACGAAACCAATTGAAACATTGACAAAAAGTTACGCAATCGCCTCGCTGGACGCCATCTTTGCTTACCAAATAGGACAAGTATAAAAAAACGTACTATAGATGTAGATAAACAAAACCGCGACCAACAACCAGTCTCAAAACAAAACAATGACATATTTCCAAACAAGTGTATACTTTGTCCAGTAGTGTTTGTCTGCACTTAGTGTCACTTACCGTCAATTAGCACCGCACTGATAACGCTGATAACAATGATATACCCGCTCCTGTTAGGTATCCTCACCTCCGAAAGCTCAGCCCCCCTAGCCACTTGCTTCGTCTACAAGCGTTTCTACAAATCGCTACGCTTCATGTATGGAAATGACATTACAAGTCGATAAGTAGATCACGTGACTTATGTAATTTCCATACATCAAGCGTAGCCATTGCCATACATCAAGTGGACCGCGGAATCATTGACTTTATTATCATTTGATATTTATACCCGAGTGTCTAGTTGGCTTGGTGTATGAGTAATCGCTACGCTTCATGTATGGAAATTAAATAAGTCACGCGATCTACTTATTGACTTGTAATGTCATTTCCATACATTTAAGCGTAGCGATTTGTAGAAACGCTTGTAGACGAAGCCTCTTGTCTAGGGGATGGAGCAATACAAAGATAACTTAATATTGACGGGCCCGTTGGCGTGGATGGTAAAGATTCCACCTTTCACGCTGCAGATCGTAGGTTCGATTCCTACCCGGGACATGCATTTGTGTGCATGAACATGTCTGTATGTCCCGAGTCTGGGTGTAATTATGTATATTAAGTATGTATTTACAAATAAATAGTAGTATATGTAGTAATATCAGTTATCTGGTTTCCATAGTACAGTTCTGCTTAGTTTATTTAGACCAGAAAGGAAGTGGGACAGAGGTATTTCACTCGCCGTACGAAACGCAGCTGTAATAATTGCTTTACGCCGATCTTCTGTAATAGGGTGGTACTACCCCGGTCAAGCCAGCCCGTATATGAACTGCAGTCAATTGGTTACAATAAAATTAGTTTCGTGAATTCTTGGCAGTCAGCGTGTCAGTTGCTTAGTTTGGGACCATACAGTTGGTTAGTCTGGCGATTTGTTTATAACATACGGAACCTTAATCATTATAAAAATGTGACTGGATTAACATAATGCGCCATAAAACCCTTTATTGTTTAATCTGTGGTGCGTGAATGTTGAAATAGGTAGCTATGTAGGAAAGTAGGATGCTTTTTGTTTGTCATAGATTAAAATTTGAGTACAGAACTGCTACACTGACACAACTTTGATAGCTGTTTAATTTCAACGCACAGAAACACGACGACGAGCCCGTTAGCGTGGTTGGCGCGGAGGCGCCTTTCACGCTGCAGGTCATAGGTTCGATTCCTACCCGGGACATGCATTTGTGTGCACGAACATGTCTGTATGTCCCGAGTCTGGGTGTATATGTATATTAAGTATGTATTTACAAATAAAAAAGTAGTATATGTAGTAATATCAGTTATCTGGTTTCCATAGTACAAGCTCTGCTTAGTTTGGGATCAGGTAGCCGTGTGTACAAAATGTCCCAGGATATTATTATTATTAAACTACCTACAGAAAAAGTTTGGTGGGGTTTCTTCCACGTCGTCCACTTCCGATCGACCACTTAGTATGTTGTCCATTCTCATAAAAATCCAAAAGAAAGAAAAGAGCCGGAAGTAATAAGTATTTCTTAAATACCTAAGCGCCTGTTTCAGAATCGTCAGATAACTCTTATCCACCAAATAAAAATAACATTTTGATAGTTCTTCCATAGAATATAATATATTCAGTCAAATCACCAGATTTATCTGGTGGATAAAATTAATCTGACTATTTTGAAACAGGACCTAAATAATAATCAATCTAAAATCTAAATAATATGTTGTCTTAGATTCAGCCTGTAATAACTGACTCAAGGCAACTAGGTATTTTTCGCCACCAGGGCGGCGCCACGATGCAGTGGGTTGACACTTGACAGTTCAGACAGTCACTCTCTCTACCTCCTCGCCATAATTAGTAAGTGACACTGACAGAAGTGAAGTGACAGTTAACGTCAGCCAATCCAATCAAGTGACATCTAATGAGAAAAATTTTCTGCCCCCACTACCTCGCTTGCCGAAAAATAAAAACTACTTAAACCACATCTAAATGCATCGTTAAACAAAAATAAAACGAGCTAAAGAACGTTATTTTCGTTGTTCAAACATAAAATCTGCTGCGGTTTAACTAAACTGCTAGAATAAGACGAGTCATGCGTGAACTGCTGAGCTAGACAGAGACAATATAACGTGAAATGAAAGAGAGAACAATGGGGGTGGGGCGTAGAAAAAACCAGCATAAATTGACCTGTTGCTGCTCCAAAATAAGGATGGAAAGTATAGAAATGTGGGGGTCTGAGTAGAGCGGTCACCCCGCCCAGTCGTTTGGCCCACACACGGCACAATATGATGATAATCGCTGCTACTCGACGCCTTAATAAAATAATTCAGTTGTTTGTAAGTACGCCACCCGGTTGGGTATCCGAACGCGTTCGATATTTGAATTCAAATTTCGATTATCCGTGTGGCCGTAAAAGTTTTTGTGTGTGCCTGAATTATTGATAAAAAAATTGTGAAGTGTTTTTGTATGTGATTTAATTTTTTATTCTTTGTTTTTTTTTAAGGTGAGAATGCCTCTATATTTTTAATTTTATATTCGTCAAATATTTAAAAATTAACGCACCCACGCAACTATAAATAGGGCCGGCTTCCCCTCAATGCAAGAGGGAATAAGGTCACCACGCTGACCCACACATCATTCGTAAACTGCTTCTGTTTTCCTAGGATGTTTGACTTAATTGTAACTGTACTATAATCAAACACAAATCCCCCTCGCATCTAGGGGAGGCTCACCCAGCGGTGGGAAGTTTATTAATTCAATAAACGGTAACAAAGATGTCTGTATTCCTAATACGTGACTTATCTTTCTTTTCGTAAAAGCTTTCCGATGTTCGTAGCGGATCCAATAACTTGAAACCTCTTGAAACCATTTTCGATGGATCAATCAAACCGCAAGATTTTTACACTACACGATTTCCAATATTGATAATTAGAGCGTTATTAAATGTACCGATATAATTAGGACGATCACATAAGCGTTCGAAATTCGAACTTAAAAAAATACACTCATTTTTTTTCGCAACAAGTTATTTTGATTCTATGCTAATCAATACTTACCTGCCTACTTATTTGTATTAGAAAAAGAACCTCAGTAAGATAGCTTCATCACCATGTTTTTCTTATTAGAGTATATTGATCTATCTCTACATATAAATAAATCATAGGTAATAAAAATATTAAATAAAAGGAATTATTATGTTCCTACTTGTGCAAATCGCAACTAAATGACTTATTTAATATCAAATCGAAAGTGATTAATTTTTGTGCCAATATTACTACCTGCCTACATAAATAAAACTGGCACTTAGATTCTGTTATATAATAATAATATAATTACCTAACATTTTACAAACAAAATTGTAATCATTAGATACGTACTCAAGTCGCGATACTCAAGCATAAATAGAATTTAATAACCGATAAAGCTTGGAGTGTTTTAATTCAGGGATATTAAAAGCTCGGCCGATAATGTTCGCATTATCACTATTAATAAACCGTTATCTGTTTAATGATGTCGCGACGCGTGGCCATTATGACTAAACCCAGTTATTGGATTTGCCGTATCCGTAATTATTTAACTATGGTTCAGAATATGTAATAGGACTATAATATTACGTATATAATCGCGTTTAAATTATGTGCAGTAGGAAATCTCAATCAATATAGGTGCCTAATGTGTGTGCTGTACGTTCACAGCAATACCTATACCCCCAAATCTATAAAAAGTCACGAAGGAATTACATTGGAATTACGTTTGTTCTTAAAAATCTCTATAAGTTGGGGGAAGGTACACAATTACAGATATATGACAGATACACATTATATTAATTAAAATTACTTTGGCTTAACAAATCATTTTGCAGAACAAAAGTACTGTTTAACATCCTGTAAATAGATAATAACTATATATAAGTTGAAGGGGTTATGTGGGTCCCGTTAGAATCTCTACCATCAATAAAATAAGCACATAAAACATAAACTTCACTGTTCTTACATTTCACCAACCCTTCAGGCGAGCCCCGAGATCGTTTACAAAACTATAAAACCCCGAATAAGAGGCTTCTCACCTGTCTCTATCCCTCCCAATGTACCTGCACTGGTTTTATTATTATGTGTTACGATTTTAACATAGGACGATAAAATATATTAAAACAACAAAATATATCGGATGGTGAAAATGTCCTGAATCAACCGGATTCGATGTTTGAATACGTATTGGCGCGTACAAATATTTGCAATGTAACGCTCAATTGACTAATTTGCATTTTTATGGTAGAAATATATCTATTAAAATGTTTGAATAGGTAAATTATATTTAAATAGAATAATTAAAGTGCGATGCCGCCTATCAAGAAGCATTTAGGCGCCTTACCCATCCATCAATCCATCAATATCCATCAATTATCTTATTATTTATTTCAAAAGACATTTTTTTATTTACCGCTGTGCTAAATTATACTTAATTTCATAGGTACTTTCTTGATTCTCAATTAAACTAACAAACATACGCAAACTCATATTTAATATCTGCTTCATTTTGAAGTGTCATACAAATTACAACGTCTCAGACAGTTATCTGAGTGGTACTTAAACATACGAGTAGCGATTAAATATTCGGCTGTTATACAATTTAATGATTATTTTATTCTCTCCCACAGGTACATTATGTAATCACTCCCCAAAAAGATGTCATCACAAATAATATCCCACGGTATCTACCGCCGCGACTCCGACACACAAGACAAGCCTTTAGAAATCGACCAGGACTCGAACCCCGATCACAGCAGATCCAACAGCCCTAAAAACATGAAATACTATAACATGGAAGAGAAAACAATTCTAAATCAGAACAAAAAATCATTTTGTATCGACGCTTTATTATCTAGGCAACTCCCGGAAAGCAGTTTGCAAGAGAAAATGGCGCAACAGAAATATTTAATATACAATAAGAATTATATCGGAAGGTATCAAGAGAATTACGATTCGCAGATTGAACAGAATATGATTAATAAGTGCGGGGAAGGGCGGGAGAGTCCAAGGTCTATGGTCCGGAGTCCGAGATCCGGGCAGAGCAGCCCTAGGAGCGGAAGTCCGGGATCGGATGATGGGAACAGATCCGGGAGTTATAGTCCGCCGATTTCTCCTGGAGTTGAGGGGGGGAATGAAGAGTTTGAGAGCTACAGACCTGGTAGGTAATAAATAAATAACTCACACACCAACTAAGCAAGGTTTCTACCATGTCTACCGTAGAAAGGACTGGGGGCGATCCCAGTGACACCCAGACCAGAGGACTACGATTAAATTAAGACGACCAGCGTGGTCTCTGTCTTTCATTACAACGCAGAATAGATTCTGAGAACACGATTCTTTAGTTTGTTTATTTGCGGACCGATTGCGAATCAATTCAAGTGTGGTCATGGTAAGAAGCTATTCAGTTAACTGAGTTGCTCTAGAATGGAATCGCGAGTTAGGGTCATTCAGGCCTCCGAGAAAATCACGAAAAGGCCATTTCCGTTTGCCCCGACGGGAATGAAACCCGTGAGCATTCGGTGCAGTTAGCCGAACGGCTTCCGCTCAAACCAGTCCTTCTCCTAACCGAATTTTCGGCCAATCTTAACGAGGACTAACCGCGTAGGAGATAGATATTAAGTATAGCTCTGTGCGTGTGTGCGGCGCGCACAGAAGCACTCTCGCTTCCCTCACTCTCATTCATAGCCCGACGGGACGGCTCCGACACGACCGGCGAGAGGCATGCGGGTCCGACGGCGACACGTGTCCTCTAAATCGTCAGCTTTAACTATGCTTAGCTATAATGGCTATTAGTTATACTACAACCAATCGTATTCCCACAGGAATCATCCCAAAGCCAGGACTCCTACCTCAAAACCCAGCGCTCGTAGCGGCTCAGTCCGCAGCCCTATTCAACTACCCGCAGCTACAGCCCGGGGCTCTGCCCCCCGGGGCTCCGATGCCGTCGGCCTTCCATCACCCAGGAGACAGGGTGCTCCACCACATGCAGTTGGAGTGGCTGGCCAGAACCGGCATGTTCTACCATAGGATACCTGAGTTGGGAGGTGAGTCGTAGAAACATTACAAAAAAAATTGGTAGGATCACAAACTTTAAAAATCTTGCGATAAAAAATCGGAACGCATCACGGACAAAAAAACAATCGGATCGCATGTTAAAAAATGTTCTCTAGCTGAATATTCTTTATTTCAATTTCGAGTGCCGCCAAAATCGGCGATTATTCTCATTGGTTGTTTATTCGGAAGTGATCGTTTTCTTCCTAGCTCTTTCCGTATTAGAGAAGCACTAATAATCTTATGGTGAGTCCATCACGAAATTGGCTCCTATTACGACGGAGCATGGTGTAGATTCCTTCACAACATCCACAGGGAGACGGAATGATGCTGTGTCCAAAATATTCTTCAGAACTTAAGTACCTAACTACCTGAGATGAGTAATTGTTGCTCATGATTGAGCAACAATTACTCATCTCAGTATATCTTATCGAAATGTACTTTTCTGATGTATATGGGACGCTGAACGATTGATATAAATAATCTGTCAAAATCGATAAGTATAATCGATCATTTTGAAATAAATCCATGTCGAGACTAGGAATGTCTGTTTGACAGTTTTAATATAAAAAAAATTGGCGCGAATCTTCGCAAAAAATGGCGCGAATCTTCGCAGTAAAAAAATCTTTTATATCTATAGCAGTAATAGCCGATTGGTTAAGTACGCGTCTTGCGGGCTTAAGGTCCAGGGTTCAAACCCCGGCTCGCACCTCTGGATATTTCGAAATCTATGTGGGAATCAAAAATTTAATAGTGATTATCACTTGCTTACGGTGAAGGAAAACATCGTAAGGAAACTATCATAGAAAATCTAACAAGTTTTCGTAAGACATGTGAAATCCACCAGGGCCAGGGTGGTGGATTGTGGCCTGAATCCCCCTCGCATGGAGGCCCGTGCCCAGAAGTGGGATGAGGAAAGGGCTATATTATTATTATTATATCTATGGCGCAAATGTACCCTCAGGCCTTTGGCATTGCAAGAATCTATAGGCTATTGCCACTAAAATAAATCAATAAATGTGATGTTAAGTCAATAAATGTGAGCAAAGTCGCACGCGCAGCTAGTTTACCGACAAAATATCATTCCAAATGGTACATTAATCATTTTGTCACGATCAGACAAATACCTTTTATCAATACAATCAGTAAACTGGGATATTTAACGAATAACATGTCAATCATGGCGAAATCTTTGGATGATAACTAGGTACGCGAGATATAACTATCATCCTCCTCTTATCGTATGGTTAAATTATATATTTTCATGTTTTTTAATGCGACGAGCACAGAAAGGCCTTTGTATAGGCCTAAAATATCCCCGCTTCCCGCAAACCCTATTGAATAAAGTCGCGGATACTAAAAGGACCAAAACGGACCACGGCTATCCGCTAGATGAGAATATTTTCTTATTTCTACTATTTAGAGTGTGATTTTTTGTTAATTTTTTTTTTTTTTTTTAAAGTCATAGACCAAAAGTTGTTGTTTATGATGTCAGTAATACAGTCCTGCAAGGTTGTTAGTAAAAATAAAAATAAATATAACGTCACGACTTTTATCCCCATTCGGGGGTAGTCAGAGGCTTGAGTGGCCATACACCACCACATTGTGGAGGTATTAACCAACTCAAAGCCCACGTTTCACCAGATAGTCAGAACCCAACGTGACAGGTGGTGAACCTTGTCGCCGTGTATACAGGAACTGACTATTACCTAATCCCGAGGGATAGGTAGGTTTCCTCACGATGTTTTCCCTCACCGTCAGCGAACTGTAAATTATGCACATACATGAAAATTCATCCATTGGTGCATCCCCACCGGGGATCGAACCTGGGACATTCTGATTGCTAGCCCAACCTGTTCACCCCTAGGCTACAGTCGCTAAGGTTGTTAGTGTTTTACCAATAACCCTGTATATTTTCACATATTTAAATAATCACGTTTAGAGGGGCATGCATTTTTAGAGTGAAATATCTCTACGATACAATACTAAAATGATACATCAGACTATAACTTATAAATAAATATAAAATAAATATCCTGGAACATTCTTTTTACACACGGCTACCTGATCGCAAACTAAGCAGAGCTTGTACTATGGAAACCCAGATATCTGATATTACTACATAGGTATACTACTTTTTGTTTGTAAATACATACTTAATATACATAATTACACCCAGATTCGGGACATACAGATATGTTCATGCGCACACAAATGCATGTCCCGGGTGGGTATCGAACCTACGACCTGCAGCGTGATTGGCGGAATCTTACCAACCATGCCAACGGGCCAGTCAGACCTACAGTTGCCTACAGTTTGCTTACGAGATAAATACACGGGCACTGGGTCGTTTGATTTGACAATATTTACAGTAAAGATGTAAGCTATTTTCAAAGTTACAACATGTGTGTTAAATACAATTAGTAATATTTAACAACCCCTGTGTGTAAATAGTATAATTTATAGCGGGGGTTGTGACTGACGGTAAACAACTAAACAGTATTGATTAAATTAACTACGATGTCATAAATAACTTGGTTCTAATGGTCAAAAGCTTGAACTAGAAGTATTTAAATAAATGTTCATTGGTAACATATTAAATTAATAAACTAGCAATGCCAGCGTCTTCGTGCGCGTGGAAATAAAAAAGAAGTTTGCTAAAATACTCCTACCTAAGTTACTCCTTATAACATCAGCTATCGGCCAGTGAAAGTCCCGTCAAAATCCAACCATTTCGGAGATTAGCCGGAACAAACACAAAATTATTAAAAATTACTTTTTTATTCTTTCATCATATGCATTTAGTAAAAAGCTGTCATTTTGATATTAAAAAACAGATACTTCAATCTTATTTATTTGTCTAGAAATTCACGTGTCTCGTAGTCTTATTGAGACAAACAAAAAAACCGGCCAAGTGCGTGTCGGACTCGCACATAGAGGGTTCCGTACCAACCACCATATAAATTTAATTAAATTTTTAGTAATTGAAATTCATTCTGTGAAAATGTTAATTTACACATATGCGACTAGATGGCGCTACTGTCGCTTAAAAGTTAATTACATATTTGGTAAAAAAATGTAGTTTTACAAAATTTTGTTTCAACAATTAATGTAAAAGCTATTATAATGATCACTAATGATTAAAATATTAGTTTTCCCTTTATATACAGTTTAATTTTTGAGTTATAAATAAAAACGTCAAAAATATCGAGTTCATTGTATGGGGACTCCCCTTTATTTTTAAACTTTTTTTATTTCTAGTATTTGTTGTTGTAGCGGCAACAGAAATACACATTCTGTGAAAATTTCAAGTCTCTAGCTATTACGTTTCGTGAGATAGAGCCCGCTGACAGACAGACGGACAGCGTAGGCTTAGTAATAGGGTCCCGTTGGTACCCTTTGGATACGGAACCCTAAAAACTATCATTCATAATAGGCATTCTCCTGTCGCACTAGTTAATCTCCCAGTATTTGTTTATACCCCCTTCATCCAGTGTTGACGTCACCTGTTATCAACACCCACCCCTCTCAAATCAGTGTTTGAACATTTTGACAGAAAAACGTACGAATACTTGTACATTTTTATAATGACTAAGCTGGCAATCAAGCGTACGTCCCGCTTGATGTCAAGCAGTTACCGTAGCCTATAAATGCTTGCAATACCATACCATGAAATGCAAATATGCAATACCATCGCTCGCACGTTGCTGACCTAAAGGGTAGGGACAGAGAGGGCGAGGGGGGTAGGTAAGGCTTCTACACTGCTGAAAGGAGCAATAACGTTTTATATAAAAGACACGAATATTAATGCTTCTGGTACGTAAAAAGTCGGTCCCGGTTGTTGTCATGGCAGTCGTTAAGCCTTGTCAGAGGCCTTCGGGCGACTTAAACAACTCTGACACCAGGTTGGCCACTTACCATACGATAAGAAGATTCGTACGAGTAACATTTCATACTGATTCGGGTATTCTATCTCTCAAACGTTACTATTACCCTATTCGTCCCTAAAAAGGACAAGTAATGTATGTAACGTCACGACTTTTATCCCCATTCGGGGGTAGTCAGAGGCTTGAGTGGCCATACACCACCACATTGTGGAGGTATTAACCAACTCAAAGCCCACGTTTCACCAGATAGTCAGAACCCAGCGTGACAGGTGGTGAACCTTGTCGCCGTGTATACAGGAACTGACTATTACCTAATCCCGAGGGAAAGGTAGGTTTCCTCGCGATGTTTTCCCTCACCGTTAGCGAACTGTAAATTATGCACATAGATGAAAATTCATCCATTGGTGCATGCCCCACCGGGGATCGAACCTGGGACCTTCTGATTGCTAGCCCAACCTGTTCACTCCTAGGCTACAGTCGCTTCCAACAAGTAATGATTATGAATAAAAATCTCCAATAGGGGAATATAAGTAGGGTGAGTGGGTTTATTGCCGGCCCATATGTCGGGTGGTGTGACCTGTTAGCGGCAGTTCAATTGAATGATTTTTATTTGTGGGGTGTTATCCTAATCTCCCGGTAAATGTTGCGAATTAAATTGTGGGCTGTTAGCCCAGCAGTGGGGTAATTTATTGGTGCATTAACTGATTGGTGATTAGGATAATACTTAATTTTATGCATTGACTAGCTGTTAACCGTGGAATATAATAAAAAAATGTTAGTTAATGTTTGCTAAAACATAAGCCTAAGTTACTTCTTATAACATCAGCTATCTGCCAGTGGAAGTCCCGTTAAATTCGGTCTAGCCGTTTCGGAGATTAGCGGGAACAAAGAGACAGACAAAAATTTAAGTTAATTACTTAGATTTTACCCGGCGAAGCCACGGTGTTGACTAGTGTTCTCTAATTAACTATGAAACGGGTTAATTAGATTAATCTTAACGGTGCGTCATTTAAACTTGATTTAAAAATCAACTGTACGTCGGTTTAACTTAATTTGAAGTTATTTGATGTGTGGTGCCAGTGCTAGCGGCACTGTATGTATGTAACGTTACACATATACGTAATTCAAAGACATTAACAAGAAAGTAGGAGAAATAGGTCCACAATAGTATGTCATACTACGTCCATGGACTCAACACGACTAGTGGTGCGCTGAGCAGAAGTCTAGATTGATTGTAATGTTGGAGGTACCATATCTACTAAAAAAGTACATCAGTGCGCATATTAGAAATTTTAATTAATTTACATAAAGTTTGCAGAGTATCTATTTTGTCAAGCCATTTTAAGCGACTGTAGCCTAGGGGTGAACAGGTTGAGCTATCAATCAGAAGGTCCCAGGTTCGATCCCCGGTGGGGCATGCACCAATGGATGAATTTTCATCTATGTACATAATTTACAGTTCGCTGACGGTGAGGGAAAACATCGTGAGGAACCCTACCTATCCCTCGGGATTAGGTAATAGTCAGTTCCTGTATACACGGCGACAAGGTTCACCACCTGTCACGTTGGGTTCTGACTATCTGGTGAAACGTGGGCTTTGAGTTGGTTAATACCTCCACAATGTGGTGGTGTATGGCCACTCAAGCCTCTGACTATCCCCGGACGGGGATAAAAGTCGTGACGTTACATTACATTACATACTGGTTGGAGGTTGTTATCAATATGTAAGGTATCTCCCTTATCTTAATCTGACGCGCTCGAGTTAATCCAGATTTTTTTTCTACGGCTCCCCATCTACCAGTTAACAATGGTATTACCAAGCATTTCTAGGAACAAAACTGATTTGTAAAGTAAAAGTCGTGACGTTACGTTACACCATTTTAAGTCGATTTTACCAAAATATACCTACTACAAATTTAACGTCACACCTCAGACAAAAAAAAATACCACCCCGCGTCCGCTGTCACTAAAACCTCAACCTAATTCGCGTCCCTCGGGGCCCTTAAGCCAATTATCAGGCAGCAATTTGCGCTCGCAAACAAAGGGGCCCTTAACAAATTAGATCCACGTAGGGCCGGACGGGAGTAGGGACTGACAAAAGTATATCGATAAAAAATATTAACGGTCGATATAAAAGGAGAATGCCTATAGATGCTACCATACCATAGGCATTGCTCGTATACACATATATATGTATATCATTGTATACACGGCGACAAGGTTCACCACCTGTCACGTTGGGTTATAACTATCTGGTGAAACGTGGGCTTTGAGTTGGTTAATACCTCAACAATGTGGGGGGGTATGACCACTCAAGCCTCTGACTACCCCCGAACGGGGATAAAAGTCGTGACGTTACACACACATTAACCAACTCAAAGCCCACGTTTCACCAGATAGTAAGAACCCAACGTGACAGGTGTAGATTGATCGACTATTCTAAATTATCGATAGAATGTTGTCGATGCAGGCACATCACTAGCGTTAAGAGCAGTAGACAGGGTGTTCCAGTAAAGAATCTATTTGTACTGCCGACCTAACAAATGGACCTACTTTACTGACAATGTGCGGATTTAGGGACTGAATGAAGGATTGTTTAGACTAGCTGTTTTTCGTTTTAGTTCTTTTCGTGAAAAAAATGAATTTCAACTTTTCGTTGAAAATTAAAACTAAACTATACAAAGTGTGCATTGACCTTACACATTTTGTAATTAAATTTAGTTTTAATTTTCAATATTTTTTTTAGCGTTTAATTAGGTAGGTATTACTTACTTTTTACACGACTGCCCAAAAAAAGGAGTGTATATGTGTTTAGGGTTCATGTATGTATGTATGTGAGATTCATTATTCCACCATAACTTATAAATGCCTGAACGGATTTGGATGTATGGGGTATCGTTAGAATCCTTACATCATTCCGGGTAACACTGGGTATATTATTTTTGAAAAAAATCAATATGTCGGCATTATGGCTCAATTTTCAAAAGTGAAAAAAAATAACTCATATTATTACAATTTGGGTATCAATTGAAGGCCTTGATGAGCACATTCCAAAACTGTAGAATTTATAGGCATAATTTAACAAAGGTAGGGTGTACATGCAAAACAAACATTTCATTTTAGGCTGCTGTCACTAAAATGCATAAAATAAAAATAAATAATTTAAAAAATTAAAAACACGACTGCCCTGATATTATTTATTTTTAATAATATCGGTCAGACTGACACACCACCCGTCCCAAACTAAGCAACGCTTGTACTATGTACCGTACAATGGACTGGGGGCGATCCCAGTGACACCCAGACCAGGGCAAATTGCGAAAATACCGTTTCCGAAATTTGCCTCTGGCGGGAATTGAATCCGCAACCACACGATTCAGAGACCCGAGCGGCCAACGCTCCATCCACTGCGCCAAGCGGCCGTCACTTCCTTGCATAGTTTGTAAAAACGTATCGATCACCCATCCAATTCCCATCCTTATTGACGACAACTTAACCTTAATGACTATTGTGTCCCTATTGTTATAAAGTGTAACATTCTAATCCTATGTCATTCATTCCAAACTAAAATCATTTTAACTTTTATAATTTAACCAATAAAGTTTAATTTAGCGTTTTAATTAAAATAAGCAATTCCGTTACTCTTATTATTAGGGTGGTAAGGTTGATTTTTGCGTATAAAAATGTATTGGGACATTCTATAGGCCTTATAACTTTTGCAATAAGGTCGATTATTGCTTGCCAACTTCAATTGAGGGGTGATTATAAAGTTTAGGGGTGTGCAATTTGTTTTATTGTTGCTTAATTTGTTTGTTTTTATGTTTGAAAATCGTGCAGTTTTAATTAATGCGACACCCCTGTTTTGGGGTGGTAAGTTAATCCCTGCTAGGTTTAATGATTACAAGGGCGGCTTTCGAATATGGGGACCTAAGTTCGATGTTAAGCAGACCGTAGCCTATAGATGCTTGCAATATGACGGGCCCGTTGGCGTGGTTGGCTATGATTCGGCCTTTCACACTGCAGGTCGTAGGTTCGATTCCTACCCGGGACATACATTTGTGTGCATGAACATGTCTGTATGTCCCGAGTCTGGGTTTATATGTGTATTAAGTATGTATTTACAAATAAAAAAGTAGTATATGTAGTAATATCAGTTATCTGGTTTCCATAGTACAAGCTCTGCTTAGTTTGGGATCAGGTAACCGTGTGTAAAAATGTCCCAGGATATTATTATAATACCAAAGGCATTGCACGTTGCCGACCTGAAGGGGAGTGGGACAGAGGGAGGGGAAGGGGGGGCTTCCGGCTCTCCCACTCATCGTACGAAACGCAGCTGTAATAGCTACATTACGCCGATATTCTGTGTGTGGTTTTGATTTTCAAACTTGATTCCTTTACGTATCCACTTGGCGCAGTGGATCAAGAGTGCCGCTCGGCTCCTGCATCGGGTGGTTGCGGGTTCGATTCCCGTCAGAGGCAAATTTCGGAAACGGCCTTTTCGTAATTAGCCCTGGTCTGGGTGTCACTGGGATCGCCCCCAGTCCATTGTACGGTACACAGTACAAGCGTTGCTTAGTTTGGGACCATACAGTTGTTGTGGTTGTCTGGCGATATTTATTATGTAACGTAAATGTAACGTCACGACTTTTATCCCCATTCGGGGGTAGTCAGAGGCTTGAGTGACCATACACCACCACATTGTGGAGGTATTAACCAACTCAAAGCCCACGTTTCACCAGATAGTCAGAACCCAACGTGACAGGTGGTGAACCTTGTCGCCGTGTATACAGGAACTGACTATTACCTAATCCCTAGGGATAGGTAGGTTTCCTCACGATGTTTTCCCTCACCGTCAGCGAACTGTAAATTATGCACATAGATGAAAATTCATCCATTGGTGCATGCCCCACCGGGGATCGAACCTGAGACCTTCTGATTGCTAGCCCAACCTGTTCACCCCTAGGCTACAGTCGCTTCATCCCAATTATAAATGTGAAAGTTTGGATGGATGTATGGATGTTTGTTACTCAATCACGCCAGAACGGCTGAACAGATCTGCATGAAATTTGGCACAGACATAGATTTTAGTCTGGAATAGCACATAGGCTACTTTTGTTTTTTTTTTTTAATTATGCGCGAACGAAGTCCCGGGCGGAAGCTAGTTGTCTATAAACGAGGTACCTCAGGCAAAGTAAGGAGGCAGGCACTAGTAAAGGGGTGGGAGGTAGGCGGGGTTTACTTCACGCAAGCGCAGTACACATCACTACCTACTAAAAGATATGTGCGAAAGAAAAAAAATTACAATACATATGTCATCCAGTGTCTAATACTATGTGGAAAGCTCGTATTAATCGCGCGATGCCGTTGGTATTGCAAGCATCTATAGGTTACGTTAAATGCTTAATCACGCGGGCCGTACGCTTGTTCGCCAATTTAATAACAAAGAAATAAGCAGTTACCATAGCCTAATAGGTTACGGTAACTGCTACGGTATTGCAAGCATCTACCAAAGGCATCGCTCGCACGTTGCCTGAAGGGGTGTGGGACAGGGGGAGGGGAAGGGGAGTGGGACAGGGGGAGGGGAAGGGGAGTGGGACAGGGAGAGTGGAAGGGGAGTGGGACAGGGAGAGGGGAAGGGGAGTGGGACAGGGGGAGGGGAAGGGGAGTGGGACAGGGGGAGGGGAAGGGAAGTGGGACAGGGAGAGGGGAAGGGGAGTGGGACAGGGAGAGGGGAAGGGGAGTGGGACAGGGGGAGGGGAAGGGGAGTGGGACAGGGGGAGGGGAAGGGGAGTTTGGGTATGGGTTGTTACTAAGCTTAGATATACTTGTCAGGATATTAGAACAATATTTTTAAAAAACACAAGAACTGAAACCAATATCTGATTATGGAAAAAACAAAGGTGGTAGAGCCAAGCTGTAGCCAATTGACTGCAGCTCATAAACGGGCTGGCTCGACCGGGGTAGTACCACCCTCTCACAGAAGATCGGCGTAAAGCAGCTATTACAGCTGCGTTTCGTACGATGAGTGGGAGAGCCGAAAGCCCACCCCCCCTTCCCCTCCCTCCATCCCACTCCCTTCAGATCGGCAATGTGCGAGCAATGCCTTTGGTATTGTAAGCATCTATAGGCTACGGTAACTGCTTTACATCAGGCGGGCCGTAAGCTTTTTTGCCATCGCAGTCCAATAAAAAAAAAAAAAAAAAAAAAAATTAGTTAAAAATAAATGCCATGAATTGAACACCATACGATTACCATGTACCACTTTATTATATCGCCCGGACCCCATTAACGATGGGGTGATGACACCATGTGTAATACATGTACCCTTATCCCGTATCAAATTGATCCTATTATGGTTGATTAGAAATGTGCAAATAAAATATATTTTTTACTAGCTTTTGTAGGATTTCGCTAGCGTGTTTTTTTATCTCTAAATCAATTTAATATTTTTAGGGGTTTTACTTTTTTATGTGACTACGGTGTCAAACAAGCGTACGGCCCGCCTGATGTTAAGCAGTTACCGTGGAACAAAGGAAGGGGGGTTGGGAATCCTGCTATCCTACTTCCTCCTACTAATATTATAAATGCGAAAGTGTGTGTGTGTGTGTGAATGTTTGTTACCTCGTATCTCCAAAACTACTAAACCGATTTTAATGAAATTTTAAACGCAATAAGCGTAGGCTCAGGAATAAGACATAGGCTATCTTACACATCAATTTCCACGCGAGCGAAGCCGCGGGGCACAGCTTGTATTAGTATACAGGGTGAATTTGAAATCATGGGCATCCTTTTAAACGGTGATTCTACACATGTTTCAGAATATTTTGGGAATATTAATAAACAAATCAATTGACAAAAATTTATTACCCGGGTAAGGTATAACAGTTAACTGGTTTGCTTATTTGCTTACTCCAGCAATATTTTTTTTATTTATAGATTTTTTTATTTATTTTCCCAAAATATTCTAAATCATGTGTAGAGTTATAGTTTAAAAGGATGCTCATGATTTCAAATTCACCCTGTATATTGACGCGAAATCGCGTCAGTCGTTAGTAGGTACCATGGACCAATTACTAAGGGGACTGGCCCTAAGCAAGTCGGCCGAGTGGTCGGCCTAGTACTAATATCGACATAAAACAAAGCGAGTAGTTCAACTATTTACCGGTAGACAGAACAATGAAAATGAAAAAACAATGACGTATTTTTTCATACATATATCTAATAAGGGCACCTCTTTCTTCAGTCTTTACTCTGTGGTAGGTACCGTCAGTGCTAAGGCCGCCTACACAATAGCGTTAAGTCGCTCGACCGAGCGTGAGACAGCCAATCACCGTAATTCGATTCCCTACGCCCGCCGGCAGAGATGGCGGCGCGGTGTCCGGGGATTATCATTGTTTTGGGGGGTGGATATCTTAAATTATGTGACGTTTATTACATAGGTGGTAGAGCCAAGCTGTAGCCAATTGACTGCAGCTCATAAACGGGCTGGCTCGACCGGGGTAGTACCACCCTCTCGCAGAAGATCGGCGTAAAGCAGCTATTACAGCTGCGTTTCGTACGATGAGTGTGAGAGCCGTAAGCCCACCCCCCTCCCCCTCCCTCCATCCCACTCCCCTTCAGGTCGGCAATGTGCGAGCAATACCTTTGGTATTGTAAGCATCTATAGGCTACGGTAACTGCTTAACATCAGGCGGGCCGTACGCTTTTTTGCCACCGCAGTCCTATAAAAAAAAAAAAAAAAAAAAAAATAGTTATAGAATAAATAATTGGTAAACATCTACTGCTGATTGTCAGCTTGTTTGAAATAACGCCTACTTTCAAAGGTTGTCTGCAAAAGATCGCAGCGATAAGACCGCCTAAAGTCGATTTTTTAATTAGGCCCACCACTTACATACGGAATTTTCCGTACGGAATTCCGTTTCGAAATATCGAATCGGGGATTCCGAACGCAGTAAATCCATGCAAATGTATGGACTATCGCTTTCGGAAACCCCGATTCTATATTTCGAAAAGGAATTCCGTACGGAAATTCCGTACGTATGTGGCGGGCCTATGACGAAATAAACTGACAGGAGCTAATGTCACTTTTCAATATAAATTTAACAAATAACGTTCAAATTGACAGTACAGTGACATTTCTAGCCGTCAAATTATACTTTGGAAACGGTCTCATCGAACTCAGTTATTGGCAAAATCGACAACTGCGATGGAAGAATTTTTAAAAAGTGAAGGAAGTTATTTGACAGACTGCTGCACTAGTAGCACAGCCGACCGTGACAAGACAAAATGCGAGATAAATCGATTTTGCCTCATTCTCTCCTATGCATTAAGAAGCAGAGAGCGACTCGATGCTACGTGACAAAGGTCTTGTCTTGGTGCGTGTGCTAGCTAGTAGTCCGCAAAGTCAATTCAATTCACTTCACTTTTCAAACATTATGGCTTCCATCTTGGAGCCGCCACATACTATACGGAATTCCGTTTCGGAATATCGAATCGGGATTCCGAACGCAGTAAATCCATCCAAATGTATGGACGTATAATACGGTATTTTTCCGTGCGAAATATTTCCGTTCGGAATTATTCCGAACAGAAATAAACATATGTGGGTGAGCTTACGGAATCCCGATTCAATATTCCGAAACGGAATTCCGTATGTATGTGGCGGCCCTACTCAATGATTTTGCCAATAGTTTGATGAGACCGTCTCCAAAGTCGAATTTACACACCGTTAATTGACGGCTAGAAATGTCACTGTTGGTACTGTCAATTTGAACGTTATTTGTTAAATATGTTTTTTAGACACGGCTGTCCTATTCTGTGAAAAATAATGCTTTAAATCTGTTCATCTCGCGATGTTACATGCTCAGTTCAAAGTACTAAGTTAGATTAGTACCTTGTATGCTACGAGCAAAGTACATAAATCTTACACTAAGCGCGATGCACTTGGTAAGTTGCTCTACTTTAAATTTATTGTTTCTCCATGCTATCGGCCATCTGAAGAACTAACAATTTGTCATAAATTACGTAAAGCTAGCTTCTAGAGCTACGTTCAATATTCCTACAATAGAAAATACAACAAACATCACTGTTTGTTGTATTTTGTATTGCTTTATTGTGCTTTTATTAAACACTATCTAACTTTAGAACCTCTAGTTAGTTTTGTGATAATCCCACAAAAAGCTAACATTTTTCCGAGATAAAAAGTAGCCTATATCTTTCTCCAAGGTCATGTCTATCTCTGTACCAAAATTCATCAAAATTGGTTCAGTGGTTTAGACGTGAAAACGTCGCAAACAGACAGAGGAATTTCTATTAATGTTCTGCTGTATTATTGTAGAAAATAATGAAAAATGAAATGTAATGTCACGACTTTTATCCCCATTCGAGGGTAGTCAGAGGCTTGAGTGGCCATACACCACCACATTGTGGAGGTATTAACCAACTCAAAGCCCGCGTTTCACCAGATATTATATTACTGTAGATGGCTATTAATTTCTTAAAATATCATTGCCTTCAAATCTAAATAAAAATCGCCATACATTTTCTCAGTAGTATTCGGGACTTTCGCGTTATAAATCTTTACTAAGGATCGGTGCACTCATAAGTAGTACTACATGTATTGAATACAGGCCAATATACTTGAATTTACTGCAAAAGTTCGCTGCAAGAAGCTATTTACATAAATGATATGCTACACTGACTTTGGCAATCAGTGTCAATTTCTTTACTACTTATTATTTGTGTTGTCTATTCTATTGTTGTACGTTTATGAAAGCCTTAAATCAGATGCAACGGGAATAGACACGACATATAAGCGTTTTGGTAATACACTGTAAGCTCATATTGTTACGAATAAATAAATAAATAAATAGGAATAGGGCTTTTATATTATTACCAGCTGTGTCCCGCGACTTCGCCCGCGTGGAAATTGCACTGAGAAAAAAATTTACGACAACAAAATGGTTTTTGTAGTTCCTAGTAGTCCTTTTAGTATGTTTTACTAAACGTTTTGTATTTACAGCAAATGTTTTATAAATGTTAGACATTACATAAAACATTTGCTGTAGATACAAAACGTTTAGTAAAAAAAATTGAAAACACTACTAGAAATTACAAAAACCATTTTGTTGTTGTAAAATTTTTCTCAGTGTGATGCGTAAGATTTGCCTATATCTTATTCCAGAGCCTAAACTATCTACGTTTCAAATTTCATTAAAATCGGTTTAGTAGTTATGGAGATATGTGGTAATAAACATTCACACACACTCTTTCGCGTTTATAATATTAGTAGGTACTATGGGTACCGTACAATGGACTGGGGGAAATCCCAGTGACACCCAGACCAGGGAAAATTATGAAAAGGCCGTTTCCAAAGACTCTGACGGGTATCAAACGCGCATGGCTGATGAAATATTGAAATACACCGACTTATGATGCTCTCTCAATTTTTTTTATATGTCAAAAATGAAGACAACAGCAAATCTGCTAGGCTATTCTGTAACGACAAACTCACTTCGCACGCGTGAATTTGCAGGTGATATGTCAAATTTTGTATTGAAATGTGACATTTCACTAGAAAATTCACGCGTGCGAAGTATTACGTTACAGAATAGCCTAGCTGTACGTCGTCGCCAGTGCTAACTCAGGATGTAGAGCACCTTCCATGTCGACTGCTTGCCGAAACCGCTACAAATCACCCCCTGTCGGCAACTTGAGGTATAAATATTGCGAGACGTTAGGGGTTGTTCCGGGGTGGAATTAGGAAAAATACTATGCGTACTTGTATATAGATACTTGATTTAGGTGCGTGTCTAGGGTTAGAGGGACTCTCCATCAGAGTTGCAAAAAACAGGAAATTTAAAATTAAAACTGTTTAAAACCTGTTTAAATCATTGTTTAAAACATTGATTTTAAACAGGAGGAAAAAAACATTGTTTTTAAATGTTTAAAACATGTTTTAAACATGGTGTTTAAAACAAGATGATTTTTTCGTAACAACCCTGCTCTACTGGCGTTATAACGGATGAGTAGGACAGAAATATTTTAAGAAGTATCATTAGTTTACTTGTGATTTGACAACAACAGAATTATCAAGGAGTTTTGTCGCCTGTCAATCTCTATACCAAAATTCATCAAAATTTGTTGAGCAGTTTAGTAGTGAAAACGTTACATATAGACAGAGTTACTTTCGCATTTATAATATAAAGTATATAATTTTTACTTAAATGCCATTGACTTATTATATCAGAATTATATTATACTAATTATATTATTTAACAGACATCTCAATTAAACTATAGCCACGTTAAACTAATAATAAAGATTAGTTAAATACAAGTCGTTATAATATTATTATACGATAACAAACATTTTAAATGCCTCGGTCACTAAGGAAAAGTCACGTAGAACCAACACGAAGTAAACTATTTGTTTATAAGTTCGTCTCTTGAGCACGAACCCATGTTTGGTTTGGCCCTGCGGCCGTTTAATGCATTTTTAAATTACTTTTAATACAGGCTGTATGTCATTGTTTGCCTTTGCCCTTTTGTTGATAAAAATGTGTGGGATTCTTTATGGTTGATGAAGAAAAATAAAATTTAAAAATTACATAGTTTTGGTTTAACGAAGCGATTATATTTTAATTTTCTTGTCGTATAAAACTATGTTTAGCTTGTAGTTGAATTGCACATCATAATCTCGCTTATAACGACAGCTAATCACCTAAATTGAATACACAAATAAACCGAAAAAAGATGGCGTCGATCCCGCCAAAACTTGACAGATGCGTTCACGATTCCCGCGCATTATCGCGTTGTGCAAACAAACGCCAAATGTCGCGCGCGGCTAATTGTTAAGCCCCGTTTAGATTTAGGCAGGATCATGCACAGGGGAAGTATTTGCAACGTTGTGAACAATCAAGCCGAAAATAGAGCAATGTAGTAGGCATTGGTTTGAATTCATAGATAAGTCTACAGGCGATCCAGGCTAGCTGCTGTAATGACGTTAAAAAATATCGATTGTCATTCGGTTCTTGTATAATGGTGGTGCTCGTCATGCCATGTGCCATTTGTCTCTCTTTGTTTATTTCAACAATTCAAAGCCTAACATTTTTCAAATGCTATTTGTCTAGTTTAAAAATCTCAGTGCGCACGCTCGTATTTTTTCAGTTTATAGCAAACTCTAACGGTAATAAACGCACACGAAAGATATTACTACTCCAACTAGGCACTCGGGTATAAATATCAAATGATAATAAGTCAATGATTCCGCGGTCCGTCCACCACGTAGTGAGCCTCAACGTGGTGGAAAGTCCGCGGAATCATTGACTTATTATCATTTGATATTTATACCCGAGTGTCTAGTTAGCTCGATGGAGTAATACCGCCTACATCTGAACGGGTCGGTAATTATCATTTTTACAAGCTTAACGTCGGGGCGTTTGAAGCGTATGATTAACAATAATATTTCGTACGATTGTAGGTATAACTGATAGATTGATTGAATTAATTTCTGTTGTGGTCATAAAATAAATTGCGAATCTGGCAGAGGACACCAATAATAGGTAGTAATAATAGTAAGTGAGCACTAAGAAAGGATATTTGAACATTATTTCTATCCGTGGGGTTAAATAGGGGATGAAAGATTGTACGAAAATCCCATCGGGCGTGTGCCCGATGTCAAAAATCAGGTTGTAGATACCGAAACGTATCATCCTTCAGGATTTACCACCGTGGTACCTATCTTCTTCTTCTTCTTATCGTATGGTTAGTGGCCAACCTGGTGTCAGAGTTGTTCAAGTCGCCCGAAGGCCTCTCACAAGGCACGACTGCTGCCTAGATGCCAACAACAGGGGCTTTTTTTACGTGCCGTTCGAAGCACGGAAACGCTCAGTTTAAATGCCACTACATGATCACCCATCTCTGACTGACCTTGCCAAGCGTTGCTTAACCTCCGACCGTTTACCGATCAGGGGTTGCAGCTGGCTATGAGCGCCTCAACCTACCTATACCTATACTTACTACTTTAACCAAGGAACTTGATAAGGAGAACTTTTCACGACCAGGTGAATGGTCTCTTCCAGAAAGGTCAAGTCCGTAGCACCCTCAACCGACGGCAATGCATGAGAAGATGTATGAATGTGGATGAAACAAAAGGGGTGTGTCAAAATCGTAGCATGTGGCAATCATTGGTCTCCTACCCCCTTGGGCTACATGCGTTAGTATATGTATGTATCTATGTACTTTATAATAGTTTTTCAGTATAAATTCCTTGTCACCAGGTGCGCCGCACGCGCTGCTCGGCAAGACGCGGCGTCCGCGCACCGCGTTCACGTCGCAGCAACTGCTGGAGCTGGAGAAACAGTTCCGCATGAACAAGTATCTGTCCAGGCCCAAGAGGTTCGAGGTCGCCACCAGCCTGATGCTCACTGAGACGCAGGTGAGAACCTTTATATTTTTGAAAAATGAATATGGTGTGAATGCTGGTGTTGGCAGCACTGTGACATTTGTTAGGGTTCCGTACCCCGGTGCCAACGGGACCCTATTATAACTAAGCCTACGCTGTCCGTCTGTCTATCGGTCACAGTGCGTTACAAGTTTGCAAATTTCTTCAATGTTATTATTTTCGGACACGGAGAGCAAGTTAAATAGGCACGGCGTCGAATAGGTACTAATAGATCGAACTAGACGAAACATATTACGAAACCCTAATTAAAAAAATATATATTAGTACCTAAGCTTAGGCAACACCACCACGTGTGTTTGTTAGTTCCAATTTTAAATCAATAAAATAAACCACAAATGATAATTAATGTATTGTCATTGCAAATGGTCGACATCATAGACAACACTTGTCAAGCTTGCCAACCTAATTTTGACATATATTTTGGCGGGACACCTGTCAACGAACAATGTCCGGATTTGCGGGTACAATGGGAGGGGCTCGTAAACGCGATGGCTGTTTATGCAGGCGCGGAGATTAATCTCGACACCCTCGGAGGCTGGGGAATCTTGGGATGTGTCGGGATTTTACACCTGTTACACGTTTAGATAGATTGATTACTCTTCCATCCCATATAGGTGCTATAAATAGGCTATATGTAAAAAACTAGTTTTTGCCAACGGGACCCTATTACTAAGCCTACGCTGTCCGTCCGTCTGTCTGTCTGTCTGTCTGTCTGTCTGTCTGTCTGTCTGTCTGTCTGTCTGTCAGCGGGCTGTATCTCACGAACTGTAATAGCTAGAGACTTGTATGAGAATGTGTATTTCTGTTGCCGCTACAACAACAAATACTAAAAATAAAATTAAATTAAAATATAAAGGGGTTAAAACCCATACACGAAACTTGATATTTTTGACGTTTTTATTCTACGGTGGTACGAATCCCTTTATATGCGAGTCCGACACGCACTTGGCCGGTTTTTTACTACATTTAAATCTACTTATGGTAAAAAAACAATCACGAAACTAACGCAAATATTTTACCCACAGGTAAAAATATGGTTCCAAAACCGAAGAATGAAATGGAAACGTTCGAAAAAAGCGCAACAAGACTCCAAAACTAAGGAGCCACAACAATCTGATGACAAGAACAAACCTAAGGAATCACAAAACGAACAAGAAAAACAAACACCGCAGATGGCGGGAGATTTGACAGCTGTCAAACCGCCATTACTGGATAGGGACAGGATTATCGCGCTGGAGCGAGAGAGGGCGATGGCCGCGGCGAATTTCAATTCGAATTTGGAAAACAATAGACGCGGATTGGTCGTTATGAATCAAGATGGCGGCAGACCAATGGATATGTTTAGGCCGTATGTGGTATGAGAGTAAGTTATTATTTTGTTTTGTTATTTTCTTTGTAACGGACGATACCTACATTATAAAAAAGTTATTTTTGCGTAAAGATAACTGTCTACGTATCTGAAAAATATATATTATTTTTTGGATACAAAAATCTCAATCGTATAGGTACACAAAACTCGCTACTCCTCGCTACCGTCTACATGGATGAATAGACATTTGTATCTTATGCTAACCGTCAATGTAATACATATATTGTATTTTTTATATCGTCTGTCGAACATAAAAAGCTGCTGCTTTACTGCAATACTATTGGTGGACGAAACCAAGCTAGCCGCCGGTCACTGCACGGAAAATACTACCTTAAAATGGTCAACCATCAAGTTTGTCCATTGTACATCCATTTCATTTGGTACAATACAGTCTTCTTCGTCTTCTTCTTATCGTATGGTTAGTGGCCAACTTGGTATCAGAGTTTGTCAAGCCGCCCGAAGGCCTCTGACACGGCTTAACGACTGCTGCCTAGATAACAACAACCGGGACCGACTTTTAACGTGCCCTCCGAAGCACGGAGACGCTCAGTTCAAATGCCACTAATGGTCACCCATCTCTGACTGACCTTGCCAAGCGTTGAATGCAGTGTATCTTTTGAGATTCGTGTATCCAAAAAATATTTTCTCGATTTTTTGTTTTATCTTCGCATTATAGATAAGAGCTTAGATTATGAGAGCAGTATACTATAGTCTTAATTAAGTTTTTAACAAAAAATGCTAGTCAAATATAGTGTGTATATTTATACGTTTATTGTTAAATAATTAAATAAGTATATAATGTAAATAAGTAAACTTTTCAATATGTGGTTTAGGTATCCTATCCCGCTTTTCTTTGCAGGGTTATAGGCAGGGATGCACTTGTGCACCCCGTATGTACAGCAATGGCATTAGGCCTACTTGTAATAACCATTGCACCAATTTTTTCTTCCAAAATAACCTTGAAAATGCGAATTAATCTTAATTTTTCATTAATTATGTATGTTAAGTTACTTATATAAAAAACTGATGCAGGCCAAATATAGCAATGTAACGTTGATAACTATTGTAGGTACACTATTTTTTAATTGGATACAAATAGCTCACAAAGATACAAAAAACTTCAAAAGATAATAACCTATCCGTTCAAGTGAAGGATCGTTACATGTGTGCTAATTATGAACTAAACTTAAGAAAGCTAAATTTGAACTTGAATTTCCGAATTAATTATTATTTTTGTTTGTGTATTTAATTAAGTAATTATGTTTAGTACAAAAGACGTCTTTCTGAGCAGTATTATTAATTTTAAATGTAGTTTGTACTTTCTAAAATATCGTTTAATAAATGTAAATAAATAGATAGATTTAAGTAAGAAATTATACTAAATTAAAAAGGTATGTATATGCAATACTATTTAAGATTAAGGAAACTGTATTTATAAATAAATATGTATTGTATACTATGCTATGATAATATATAATGCGTGAATGAATGTAACTTGTTTGTTTATTTGCAAAACAAAGTTACTAATCTGTAAAAAAACTAGAGTGACCATTAGTACCTACGAATTTTCTTGGATATTTATTTTAAATATTTTTTTGCAGAAAAGTTAAACATGAAATTTAATAAATCTATGCAAATAAGTACCTCCCTACTTAATATATTTTTGTTACCTTCATCTATCATTGTTTATAATTTAGAAGCACCTGCACTATATTAAGTACATGTATGTATGTGAAGTCGTGTAATATATAACAAAATAATCGTATAATGTGAAAAATTATAAATAAAAATAATATAGTTATTATGTTGAGACATGCAGTTTTATTTTAATAAAAGATAGAGTAGGTGCCTATAAAAGATTATAGAGATTATGTTTATGGAACATCGAATCAATGAGCGCCAAAAATGTCACAAGATGACTCTTGATTGAACTGGGTGTCGTTAGCTGTCATTTCACTTCTGTCAGTGTCACTACAACGCCCATACAAGCGTGGCACCACTCACTAAAGAGGCTATAAGTATAATTAGTGCACTATTTATTACAAATACATTTCACCGACGGTAGCTATTAGGTCTCAATTTAATAGAGGTCGAGCTTGTCTATCGCCTTTAACGGACACGCTCCCAGAAGTCTAACAGAAGCTTAATATTATTTCTTACCAGAAAAAAATAAAATAAAATAAACGTCGCATCGACATTTGAGAGTTTACAACACCTAGGAAATGTTACTGACGGAGTCTACAATGAACAGAACAATGAAATTGCCAGAAAAAAAATGAAAATTAGGAAAAAAATATATAAGTAATATTCGATATCCTGCTTATAATATGTCTTACACCGCAATTAGATAGGTAACTATGTTTATTACAATCATTTGCAAACACATTCATATGTTTTCTATAAAATGGGAAGTGACTGGCAAAAATTAGATACTGTCAATAATTCGGTTGTGGCTAATACCCAAGAGTGGATAACAATAGGCTAATGAGAGAATATGGTTTTAGTCTGCAAATAACGACAGAGACTGCTTTGTTTGCGAATCAGAGACTATACATATTAGAAGACATGCAGGTTTCTTCACGATGTGTTCCTTCACCGTAAGCAAGTATTAATTTCGAAAAACCCAGAGGAGCTAGCCTAGGATTAAAACCCAGAACATAACCACGCAAGACGCGGGCTTAACCAATGGACTATCACTTGCACAATTTACGTTTTACATAGAATTATTCACTATTGTATTGTAGTAGCGCACAGTGGCGTTAAACAAACCCGGTTAAATAACATCAGCCGAGTAACCGATCGCTTACATCAGTAAATTAAGCTGAGGGGCGGGGAGATGGGGATGCGTAGTGATGCCATGATTCGTGAGAAGTTTGGACTGGATTTTCTCTTCAATATGCCATACAATCAGCGGGGCTATTAGCGCCAGCATGCAACATTGCCAATGCAATTCATTTTTCTGTTTTTCTAGCTGAATCCTTAGCAATTCCGCAAAAATTCTGTAAAATAATCACACAATTTACGCCAATGCATAGTCGCGCCATTAGCCTCCCTGGTTTTTAGCCAACATTGTAACAGAACTGTGGATACCAACCGCCAAAGTAATTTTTAACGATTTTCCTTAACCTCCCATTGCTCAAAATGTTTTGAGCCCAAGATAATCTTTTTTTGTTCTCATTTACATGGGTTACAATTAAGTTTCTAGGTCTATCAATTTAGAAATGACAAATTATTGCATAAACAATACTGTCATGGTTTTTATTAAGGCTGGAACCATTGCGACTGACAGCTCGAGGTTGACCGCTTTTTGCTCGAACACCGCGAAGTGAATTTTTTGAATTTAGAATTTTCGAGACGCCACGACACATAAAAAAGACGACATGATAAATCAAAAACAGAAGTGACATGTACCTACTAAATTCGTATCTTGCCTACTTTTATTTAGGCCCGTATTAATAAATCGATCTCAAGATTTAGATCGAACTTGAGATGCCGTTTTTGAAAGATGATCGCACCGAGTCTCTTAATATTTAGCAATTATTTCGCGGAGCGCAACTAAAAGACATGCACTCCGGACGGAAGGTGGGCGACCATCTCAATCTTTAGCTTGATTTGATCATGGATCATCTTCGGGTTTGCCAATTAAATTCCAAGATGGGTGGGTGCCCCGAGTTTAAGACTCAGGGCTCGGCCACGACTTCACGCGACGGGCGACAGCGTTTTTTTTCGTTTGCAACATTTTAGCAAAAAACGCGTCGTCCGTTGCCATCGCGCGAAGTCATGGCCGGGCTTTCATTTTGTTAGGTGAAACGGGGTCTTTCACCTGGCCTGACGTGATGGTCCATTGCATGTCAGTCCCGGTCTTCCATCGAGATTATTCTAGAACTCCTAGGTATAATGAATTGATTAAAATTTAAATTGCATATAATCTTTTGATGGTACTCCGCAATTAATTTATTTAGATTACAGGACATTAATTTATGAGTTTCGATTAAACCTATTGCAATTTATTTTTTAATTTTGAAAAAAAAAAAAAACAGAACTAACATGAACCTCGAACAATCCGTTTTAAACGGTTGATTACTCGACTATGACGTAATAAAAAAGGGTGAAGTGTTTTTCATTTAAAATAAGGTTCTCGTAGTCATATTGTACCTTATCACCAACGATATACAGCTCTTTTTCTTATCGAATGGTTAGTAAACAACCTGGTGTCAAAGTTTTTCAAGCCGCCCGAACACCTCTGACAAGGTTTAACGACTGCTGCTTATATGACAACAACTGGGATCGACTTTTTACATGGCCTCCGATGCACGGATACGCTCACTTCAAATGCCACCTACGCATCTCTGCCTGACTTTGATTGCAGCTGGCTATGAGCGCCTCAGTAAATCGATTACCAGTTGCAACGAGACCCGATTCGGACTCGTGTTAATTCTTGTAGATTTTTGTCGATTATTATCGATTCCTGCCTTTTCTTGATTTGTTCGAGAAATGACAAAAACTGACAAGAAATTATAAGAAAAGACAGGAAGTGACACAAAAACACAAGAAATGTCAAAAAACAACACGAAGTGGCAATAAATTATGAAAAATGGCAAAACAATCCAAGAAAACACAAGTACACACACGACAAGAAACGACAAGAGTTACCAAGAAAAAATGAGTAAAAATTAGAAAGACAATTAATTACAAGAAAATGGAAAAATGACAAGAATATACAGGGTGAATTTTTCAAGCGTGCGTGGATGGCCAAATCCGAAACTATGAGAAATAGCGGAAAGTACTCAAAGGAGTCTCGGGCCGATTTTGATGAAAACTAAAACTATATCATTGGATTTTTCAAAAAATAAAATCGTAGCCAGGAATCGAACTAGTTAATTTTGATTAAAAAAAAACACATACTGTATTATTTATTATTACACCATTCGATAGTGTCGCTGATAAGGAACGAATTCTGGGAAGTAATGACATACGGCAAACATAAGGAAAGAGCCCATTTTAAACAAAAATACTATTTTATTTCTCTTAAGTAGGTAGGTAACCTATTAAACCTAAACTGATTAATTGTTCAAAAATGATTGAAAATTTGTAATAAGAACATAATGTTGTAAAGATGCCTGCGTTGCGAGGATAAATAAAAAAAATATGGAGCATAATTTCGAACAAGCTAAAGGTAATGTACGTATGATTTATTAAAGACAACTTGAAAATATGGAGCAGTTTATTAAAATCCAACACTTTCTTCAAGTTTTCCGTATGTCATTACTTCCCAGAATTGGTTTCTTATCAGCGGCACTATCGAATGGTGTAATAATACAGTGTGTGGTTTTTTTTTTCAAAATTAACTATGTAGTACGATTCCTGGCTAAGAATTTTATTTTTTGAAAAATCCAATGATGCAGTTTTAGTTTTCATCAAAATCGGCCCCAAGACTCCTTTGAGTATTTTTCGCTATTTCTCATAGTTTCGGATTTGGCCATCCACGCACGCTTGAAAAATTCATCCTGTATATTCTTGTCATTTTTCCATTTTCTTGTAATTAATTGTCTTTCCAATTTTTACTCATTTTTTCTTGGTAACTCTTGTCGTTTCTTGTCATAACTTGTGTTTTTTTGGATTGTTTTGCCATTTTTCATAATTTATTGTTACTTCGTGTTGTTTTTTGACATTTCTTGTGTTTGTGTCATTGCCTGTCTTTTCTTATAATTTCTTGTCAGTTTTTGTCATTTCTTCAACAAATCAAGAAGAGGCAGGAATCGATAAGAATCGACAAGAATTAACACGAGTCCGAAACGGGTCTCGTCGCAACTGGTAATCGATTAACTGAGGCGCTCATAGCCAGCTGCAATCAAAGTCACGTAGAGATGCGTAGATATACGGTCGAATTGAGAGACTTCTTCCTTTTTGAAGTCAATTAAAAAGAAAACACAAGAAAAGACTAGGAAACTAATGAAAAACAAAAGAAGGCCAGGGGGCTTACCACGAATTTTTATTGCGATTCAATTACAGGAACGTTTTAACGTTTCAGCGACTTTTTAAGCAATGACGTACCTTATTGTCATGACAATAAGAAACGTCATTGCACAAAAAGTCGCTGAAACGTTAAACAAAACTGCTATAAGAGGTGATGGTAAGCCCGCAGGATTCCAATAAAGATCTTAAATTCAAAACATCGTGAGGAAACCTACCTATCCCTCGGGATTAGGTAATAGTCAGTTCCTGTATACACAACAAGGTTCACCACGTGGGCTTTGAGTTGGTTAATACCTCCACAATGTGGTGGTGTATGGCCACTCAAGCCTCTTACTACCCCCGAATGGGGATACAAGTAGTGACGTTACATAATAATATCTTAAATATAAAAAAAAAACAAGTCTATATTTAGTATCCGCCAAAAAACCCTTACATGACACCCATCATCCAAATTTTTCATAGCATGTGGCCACCATCTTGAATTCCAAAAATAATATCAAATTTGTACTTAAATTAAATTCCTTTTAACCAAATCAGTCATTAAAATAATTACAATGCAATAACTAATTACCAAATGAACTCTACCTAATTATAATAATAATTATTCAACCTACTTGGTACCAATAGTATTCAGAGGAACATCACACTTTACCATTATATAGCATTTTTATTTTCATAATCTATGACGACCTCAAAATTCCAAGGAAGTTTTAAGTCTCTAACACCTGGAATGCGGACTTGGCAGCAAAAGTGAAGCCGACAGCGAGATACCATACTGAACGTTGTTTCCTTTGCCAACAAGAGTGACCATAATATTTTGAAATTTTGAGAACGTCCCCATGGACATCTAGTGAAAACGTGCTTTTGTTCCGAGATTGTTATGATAGGAAAATAATAAAATAAGGAAAGGGATGTTTATTTTCTTAAGAACATGAGTAGGTACAATAAATGCGTCTGCGGTGGCCAAACCACACGAGTGCCTGTCTGTATCTTGGCAACCTAAATGAAGTTACAAAATAGTATTTAAGATCGTAGATTTTGCCACTTTGTAATATAAAGTAACATGACACTTCACACGCTTGGACGTTGTCTAGGCTCTCCATATCTATGGTTTTTCCAATACTTATCTTTCCTATACTTACTCTTTTTCTATGCTATAAAAGGTACCTACTACTGTTAACATGTTATGTTTGATTTGGGCTGTGCAAGTTGTGACAGACGGACATAGAGACAGATAGACGGACAACAAAGTTATCATATTAGGGTTTAGTTTTTTTCGTTATTAGGTACGGTACCCTAAGAATATCTAACTAATTAGACCATAAGACAAAATTAAAGGACAATGGGAAAAACTGTATGGGACTTGGTCCAAATATCCACCACTGACGAGACCTACGTAACCCGATAGACCACTAAATACTGAGTAACTTTTACAAAGACAGTTCAACAAAATAAGCTGTAAGTAAAAAAATACGGGTAGTTTAAAAAAAAATATGATTTCACCATTAGTATTATGTTTATAAATTTTTTTCGAAAGGCAACAATATAAATACTCTTACTAACATTAAATAAAAATAAAATAAGCTGTCAGAAAGCAAAAAATGCCGTGAAAAGTTTTTATTATTATTTTTGTTACCTGATGAAAAGTGAACAACAAGCGCTTCTATAAAATAAATAAGCAGGTACCTTCTATGCGTTACCTTACTTTTTCACTTATCATCAGGTAACAAAAATAATAATAAAATATGTTTCACGGCATTTTTTGCTTTCTGACAGCTTATTTTATTTTTATTTAATGTTAGAAAGTGTATTTATATTGTTGCCTTTCGAAAAAAATGTATAAGACATAACACTGGTGGTGCGTTCCAATCACTGTTAATTTTGTTATTTTCGTTATTTTTGTCCACAAATCACGTTCCACTCGCACCAACTTGTACTGAAAGTTATCATTATTATCGTTTTTAACACTTTTTGTGGACGAAAATAACAAAAATTACGGTGAATGGAACGCAGCATAAGTGTGAAATAAAAAAATTAAAATATTTTTTTAAACTACAAATTTTTTTTTACTGACAGCCTATTTTGTTGAACTGGCTTTGCAAAAGTTACTCAGTATGTAGTGGTCTATCGAGTGACGTAGGTCTCGGAAGTGGTGGACATTTGGACCATTTTTGCCCATTGTCCTTTGTGCTAACGAAAAGGAACAGTGAGGGCAGGGCATTTTCCTTTAAAACTCGTTGTGTTAAATTAGGGACATAATCTGTCGGCTTAAAATGCTTGCTGTATATGACGGAATTTTGGGTAATTTTTCTGTAGCCAATAGGTATTTGTTGTAACCAATTTACACGCCTGGGATCTGTAAAAGATAAAATTGTTTTTTTGTTTTTTATTGCTTAGGAGTAATCGGGAAGTGTAAAGTCAAAAGTCGTCCCAATTGCAAACAATTTCAATCGACAAACCATCGGTCTCGGCCTTTATTTTATATAGCTTTTGCCCGCGACTTCGTCCGCGCAGGATATAAATTTTAAAAAATCCGTTTCCGTTTGCTGGAACCCAAATCCCGTATTTTGGATATCCCGTATCCAGTATCCAGTATCCAGTATCCAGTATCCAGTATCCAGTATCCAGTATCCAGTATCCAGTATCCAGTATCCAGTATCCAGTATCCAGTATCCAGTATCCAGTATCCAGTATCCAGTATCCAGTATCCAGTATCCAGTATCCAGTATCCAGTATCCAGTATCCAGTATCCAGTATCCAGTATCCAGTATCCAGTATCCAGTATCCAGTATCCAGTATCCAGTATCCAGTATCCAGTATCCAGTATCCAGTATCCAGTATCCAGTATCCAGTATCCAGTATCCAGTATCCAGTATCCAGTATCCAGTATCCAGTATCCAGTATCCAGTATCCAGTATCCAGTATCCAGTATCCAGTATCCAGTATCCAGTATCCAGTATCCAGTATCCAGTATCCAGTATCCAGTATCCAGTATCCAGTATCCAGTATCCAGTATCCAGTATTCAGTATCCAGTATCCAGTATCCAGTATCCAGTATCCAGTATCCCGTGTCCCGTATCCCGTATCCCGTATCCGTATTCGTATCCCGTATCACGCATTCCGTATCCCGTATCCCGTAGCCCGTATCCCGTATCCCGTATCCCGTATCTTGTATCCCGTATCCAGTATCCCGTATCCCGTATCCAGTATCCCATATCCGTATCCCGTATCACGCATCCCACATCCCGTATCCCGTATCCGTATCACGCATCCCACATCTCATATCCCATATCCCGTATCCCGTACCACGTATCCCATATTCCAAATCCCGTATCCCATATCACGTATCCCGTATCCCATACCCCGTATAATTTTCAAAAACGCTTTTTTTTTAAGACACTTAATTACCAATTTTCATAATTCTAACTACAAAAATGACGAACTTCCATACAAACTTTCATCCCCTATTTAACCCCCTTAGGGGGTGAATTTTCAAAAACCCTGAAATTAATATTGTTTATCTTTTAAAAGTCACCTAATCACCAATTTTTATAATTCCAACTTCGAAAAATGACGAACTTCCATACAAACTTCACCCCCTATTTTAACCCCTTAGGGTTTATATTTTCAAAAAAGCTGAAATTATTATTTTTAATACGTAAATAGAAACCTAAACACAAATTTTCATTATGCTAACCTCAGAAATTACGAACTTCCATATAAACTTTCGTCCCCTATTTTAACCCCTTAGGGGTTGAATTTTCAAAAACGCAGCAATTTAAGTTTTTATTTTTAAAAAGGAACCTAAACACCAATTTTCATAATTCTAACTTCAAAAATGACGATCATCTATACAAACTTCCTAACTAACTTTCATCCCCTATTTTACCACCTTAGGGGTTGAATTTTCAAAAACCCTGAAATTAATATTGTTTATCTTTTAAAAGTCACCTAATCACCAATTTTCATAATTCCAACTTCAAAAAATTACGAACTTCCATACAAACTTTCACCCCCTATTTTAACCCCTTAGGGTTTAAATTTTCAAAAAAGCTGAAATTATTATTTTTAATACGTAAATACAAACCTAAACACAAATTTTTATTATGCTTACCTCAGAAATGACGAACTTCAATATAAACTTTCGTCCCCTATTTTAACCCCTTAGGGGTTGAATTTTCAAAAACGCAGCAATTCAAGTTTTTTATTTTTAAAAAGGAACCTAAACACCAATTTTCATAATTCTAACTTCAAAAATGACGATCATCTATACAAACTTCCTAACTAACTTTCATCCCCTATTTTACCACCTTAGGGGTTGAATATTCAAAAACGCCGAAAACCATATTTTTTATTTTTAAAAAGACACCTCTACACAAATTTTCATAATTCTAACTTGAAAAATGACGAACTTGCATACAAACTTTCATCCCCTATTTAACCCCCTTAGGGGTTGAATTTTCCAAAATCGCTTCTTATTGCTTGCCTACGTCACAAAATATATCTACTATCCAAATTTCATGTCCCTAACTTCAGTAGTTTCGGCTCGGCGTTGATGAGTCAGTCAGTCAGTCAGTCAGTCAGTCAGTCAGTCAGCATTTCCCTCTTTATATATTAGTATAGATTGTCCATCAAGGGTTGCAATGCTGACCGCGCTGTGGAGGCCTGGAGCTGCGCTGCGCCGCGCTTTCGGCCATCAACAACGCGCCCAGCAACACACTCATTACAGACCGTGGCAGTAATGTACTATTAAAAAGTAACAAAAGGGTAAAGGAAAGGGGCCCCGAGAATTACATTGCCTGAAATGGTTAATCTGGCCCTAGACGTGCGCGTTCCTCGAGCGTGTGAACGACGCGAACGCCGTGTGCGAGCCCGGCGAGCCGTGACAACGCGGCGTGAGCGTCGCGTTTTACCAGCGTGTGGTCTGTCGCGCGCTGCAAATGCGACCGACTTCAAAAAGTAGCGATGTAGTCGTGCGGCAACGAAAAGCGCGACTTTATCGCTGCAAACAGTTCCCGTGGACGATATTCCTCAGTTAACACAGACACATAATAAGATTTATATTATAGTCCTTTTTACTAGAGAAATTTGTGTCACCCGAACATCTAAAATGTACTTAACGTGGAAAACATAGTTACCCACTTACCTATGTTAAGATAATCCTTAATTCGGATAATATTCGCTTTTACACCCTTCCATTACGCATATTCTACCCATTTTTATGAGAAAATTCAGCACAGTCCTCTAGATTTAAAATTAGCTGAAAATGTCGTGTGTCACGCAAATTGACGTTCTGTGTTTCAAGTTTTTAATTTTATTTCTGCTACGATTCCTATAGACATCACGGAACTGACAATTACAAGCGAATTATTAAAGAAGGTAAGTACTTATTTCCAGATATTTATTTATATTTGAAATTTTAATCTTAGGATATTCTTATACTTTACCATAGGTATTTCATTAATCGACTTTATTGTTTATTATTCTTAACATGAAAATGTACCAAGTTTAAGGTGATCGAATAAATATTAACTGGCAACACAAGGGATGAAAGGTTGTACTATTAGAAAGGGAAAGAAGGCGCAGTTATAGGTATCTGGCTCGGACCGGTTTTTATAATGCGTGCATCGTGGGCGTTAAGTCCGTCACAAAAGGATTATTTTTGATTAAATGAATGGAAAATAAAGTTTGTAGTCCACAGTCATGTTCAATGGTATTACGTCGATGCAAAATTCATAACTAGCATAAACATTAATTTAAAAATATATGTAAGCATATAATATTCAAAAAATTGTGTTCAATATTATATTTAAACTATTTAAAACGTGATTTAATTCATAAAAAGCTAAGAAGACGTAACATTTTTACGAATTTCACGCAAAAAATTGTGCGCACGTCCAGCCTTTGACGCCGTCATCGCGGCACTGACCGGGAACAAATAGGTGTCCAAGCCATGATGACCTGTGACGTTTCCAGCAAATTTAAGCTTATTATTGATTATTTTTTAAATAAAATGACTAATTTTAATTCTTTGATGCACGGATTCTTAAACAAGTCTTGACAATTTTTTTGGTATAGGTTTCACGTAAATCTTTTCAGTTGCTATGGATAACATTACCGATTTAGGTTGACAATTTCATATTTTGAAATCGATTTCTACAAAATTTGGTAACATTTAAAATAAATCGGTTAAGCCGTTTTATTCCCGACCATATGAGGTTTAATGTTGTATACTTTATATTGCACATAAGCCAGCCGATTCATCAAACCATTTACTTAGACCCACCCAGTTTAGCATATGTATTACCTTAAGTAAGTAATTTTTATTTTTTATTCCTGTTGGGACAGTCTCATATTTTCCTTAAATCGTGGTCACCCCTCCTCGATCTCCTGAAGTGGTGTCGGCCGGTATAAATTACTGTGGAAAAACTCGCCCGCTCCACATTCTACTCGCGTCTGTAAGACAGAGAGGAACGTATTTGGATCTCTTTCCAACGCCTTGTGTTACTTATGGCGGGGAGTATTCATAGTTTTGGGAGAATCTCTTACGAAAATATGGTTTTAAGCTCGCATTAGAAAAGTAAGCATAGTTTTTATAACATAAGTACACCTCAAATATAATAATTACAAAGTGTTAAATAGGTATTAAACCTATTTAAAAATCACCGAACAAAAATTTATATTTAAATAAACTTTTCTTTCTTGTTTTAAATAAAAATAAAACAAATCTACTTAGCTATACACAGAGTTGAGCAAAAGTTAATTGCAATTATATAATTACTAATTGCATGTAGTTTTACAATTAACAATTAATTTTGATTTGTTTGTCAATCGCGAACTAATCACAATTAATTGTTAATTGTGACATCACCAGCAATTTGCAATTAATTTTTGCCCAACTCTGCCTATACAGAATATTATGAGAACTAAGGACATAAAAACAATTTTTTGAAACAGTCCTGATTTTTAGAAGTTTTTCAAAGAGACTAAAATTAAAAAAAACTTCCCTGACATCCAGTTTCGTCCGTTTAGAGACTTGTATAATACGATGAGAATCTGTGAAGATATCATATTATTCACAGGGCAGCACTATGAATAGGCGGCATGGGCGTGCCGCGTCGTGATTGATGCCTTTTGTTTAAACAAGTCGGCGCGAGCTGCTTGCGACGCCAGAATACGTTATGCCAATGTCGATAACCTGAACTTAACTGGCCATTTTCCTTATAAAAACCTTAAATAGGTAGTTCTTCATTTAAAATGGCTATGCAAAGCATTTTTAGAACAAGCGTTTGGTTAAGCCATTGTAAAGCGAGACTAACCTGTTATTTGGGATTAGTTCCGCTCTAGTAGATGCAGAAACGGCTTACACAAAGAGCTTTTGCCGAAATAATACTGTTAAAGGTAACGGTAACGGGCAAAGCATAATTTCTTTGTGGCAAAGTTTTGTTGATGTATGTATTATATCTACGCCATTGACAAACAAATCACAATTAAAATAGTTAATTTGTGACAGTTAAATTCAATTCCAATTAATTAATTGTAATTAATATTTGCCCAACTCTGCTACGTCTATACCAACCAACAGAGTTGGGCAAAATTTAATTGCAATTAATTAATTACGAATTGCATGTGGTGTCACAATTAACAATTAATTTTGATCTGTTTGTCAATCGCGAACAAATCACAATTAATTGTTAATTGTGACATCACCTGCAATTTTCAATTAATTAATCGCAATTAAATTATGCCCAACTGTGCCAACCAACGAAACAAGGCCTGCCTGTCATTACCGCCATAGTCAAAAGTTTTAAAAAATCCGATAGATATCCATGGAACAAGGAATTCATAAGTTTACACCATGGAACTATCAACATGTCCCCAGAATCATATCAAACCGATGACAGAACGTAAAACAGTCGGTAACATCGCAAGTAGAAGCGCAAATAGTATCTCCCACTTCAAACAGAATACAAAATCGAGGAGCGAATATCAATATTTGATATTTGGTTTTGTAACGAAACCCGCCACGCCTGCGGGCGCCATTTTCGGGTTCGCGCGCTTTTTGACGTTTCGCTGACAATTTATTTTTTTATGGCACAGATTATTAAAATATTGTGTGATGGGTTATTTTATTAGCCCAAAAACAAAAAAATAATAATAAATAATTTATCTCTAGTATAGTATGAACATCGTTTTCCCCTCTTGAGCTCAGTCTTCTTTACGATAGTTGCAATGAGAAAAGTCAAAATAAAATGGGGAAGATACCTACCTAACAGTTGCTGCATAATATTATTTTCATGACGGGGTACCTATAGCATTATATCAATCTAATACACTTAGGTATCCTAAAATACTCCATCCATCAAAATTTCCAAAAAACTCAAAACACAAAATTACCGAACAACCACACCAAAAACAAAGCGTTATATTTTTTTTTAAAACAAAATTTCGAACATCACGTTCGCCCGCCGGCCAACAACGCAGAAGGCGGGAAGACAGCGCCCGTTGATTGGTGCAAATTGAATTTGGAATCAAGGAGCGCGGGTGAGGGGGGAGAAGGGAGCCGAGGGAGGGGGTGGAGGAGGTATTGTCGCGTTGGCGATCGCTCGCTGATTGCTCGTTTGCGGTACGTTGAGAATAGTATGGATTCGAAGGTATTGTTTTGAGATTTGATGTACCGCAAGAAATTGTATTTAATCTACTACACTTTATTTTGTATCCTAGGAGTTCCGCAAGGAAGTGTATTGGGACCCACACACTTTCCTTTGTCCGCTAGGAGTACCCCAAGGTCTATATTGGGTGCTTTACTCTTTATTTACAAAATAGGCACCTATTTAAGAATGTCTCAATTTCTCAGATGTCTTGCCGTTATTTGAAGTCACAAACTCACAGGAGTCACCACAAGTGCTAATGTTATTTTTACAGAAATAGAGCAAATAATTTTCAGAACTCGTTTCTAGTTTAAAATTCTATTTTTATTTTCTGGCTTTGTAGACGAGTTCTATGACTTTGCGTAAAAAATATTGTCTATGCTTTCAATTAACTCCGGTCTCGTGTTGTGGAATATCTACACAAACTCATCAGAAAAGTGGCTGTCCGTGTGTATACCGCGGCGCTGACGAGTCGAGCGCCCTGTTTGACTTGTCCTACCATCGCTGATACAATGACATGCTCAGAAGACCGAGAAAACATAATAATCTATGGTAGTTACAATAGCCTGCAGGGCTAACACACGTGTCACGACAGGCCTTTTGTCACGCATTATGTCTCACCGAGTCGCTCTCTCTCTCTCTCTTACTTAATGCATACGAGAGAAAGACAAAATTGATTTATCTCGCGTTTTGTCTTGTCTCAGCCGGCTGTGCTACCAGTGCTGGTATTGCGTTACATCTACCTTGATTTGCCTTGATGGTAAGGGCCATTGGGTATCCAACAATGTGGAGTTGTTAAAGCTATTTTCAGTAATTAACAACTAGGGGAACCTAATCAGGGGTACCTATGCCTATGGAAGTCGAGTTTAGGGTAATTAATTGTCTCCTTGCCCCCCTGGAGCGCGCTTTGCGTTCGCCAACAATGTACCTATAGTCCATAAAAAAATGTCTCAAATAGAGATATCGAAAAGTGACATTAACACCTGTCCATTACTTACTTCGTCTAAATTTCGATTTGATTTTAATAGCTGACTGTGCCAACAGAAGCAATAATCCAGCAAAAAATGCTTATTTATTGAAGATTACACTATACACTAGTCAAAAAAATCCGATAAAAAACAAAAAAATACATTCTGTCATGGTTGATTCGTATAAACAGCTCAAACGGAATTAAATCACGACTAACGCCATCTAACGGCGGACCTCATGAATATAACATGAGTTGTCGACGTGTAGATGGCGGTGTTACAAATTTATCGCCATCTTTATTGTTACGACCACTTTGCGAGCTTTTCGCGGGCTTTTAGCTAAATTACACTCATTACTTACTTACTACGTTAACATATTGCGCTGTTGTTATATAATGTAGCGAATAAAGCGCTTGTAGAGTGCTTAGTTAGCTTTAGAAGCGCTATAATCTAAGCTTGCTTAACACGTTAGTAAATCTTGGCAAGCCGAAATCACAATTGGTTAGGACTTAGGGTATAGTATATTGAAATACCGAAGGTTAAAATTTCTATAAAAATCTTTTATACATAGAAAAACTTAAATTAAAAAGTTATTCTAAAAAATTCGCCATGGCGTTAATTTATGGTTTCATTATGGATTTGGACACTAAACGATATGTCGCTGCAGCAGCTAAATAACCCCAGACATCAAGATAAACACAAACAAATCGCACAGATTACATTTTCTGTCGTAATCTGGCTAATGTATCATAAACATTTTTGCTTGATTCCTACTGGCTGTATGGGCAGTTACTGTTGCGTGGCGCGGAAGAAAATATCCCCCTTGTTTATGCCATTTATATTCAAGACGCGTAATTTGTGGGGCATACAGACTTATAGCAGTTAGTTTTGATGTGTATTTTGCTAATTAGATTAGTTTGCGTTATTGTTTATCTATACTAATATATAAAGAGGGAAATGCTGACTGACTGACTGACTGACTGACTGACTGACTGACTCATCAACGCCGAGCCGAAACTACTGAAGTTAGAGACATGAAATTTGGATAGTATATATATTTTGTGACGTAGGCAAGCAATAAGAAGCGATTTTGGAAAATTCAACCCCTAAGGGGGTTAAATAGGGGATGAAAGTTTGTATGCAAGTTCGTCATTTTTCAAGTTAGAATTATGAAAATTTGTGTTGAGGTGTCTTTCTAAAAATAAAAAATATGGTTTTCGCCGTTTTTGAATATTCAACCCCTAAGGTGGTAAAATAGGGGATGAAAGTTAGTTGGGAAGTTTGTATAGATGTTCGTCATTTTTGAAATTAGAATTATGAAAATTGGTGTTTAGGTTCCTTTTTAAAAATAAAAAACTTGAATTGCTGCGTTTTTGAAAATTCAACCCCTAAGGGGGTAAAATAGGGGACGAAAGTTTGTATGGAAGTTCGTCATTTCTGAGGTTAGCATAATGAATATTTGTGTTTAGGTTTCTTTTTACGTACTAAAAATAATAATTTCAGCTTTTTTGAAAATCCAACCCCTAAGGGGTTAAAATAGGGGTTGAAAGTTTGTATGGAAGTTCGACATTTTTTGAAGTTGGAATTATAAAAATTGGTGATTAGGTGACTTTTAAAAGATCAACAATATTAATTTCAGGGTTTTTCAAAATACATCTCCTAAGGGGGTAAAATAGGGGATGAAATTTTGAATGTAAGTTCGTTTTGTAGTTAGAATTATGAAAATTGGTGCAAGGTGTAAGAAAAAAAAAATTGCGTTTTTGAAAATTATACGGGGTATGGGATAAGTGATACGGGATACGGGATACGGGTTACGAGATACGGGACACTGGATACGGGGTACGGGATACGGGATACGGGATACGGGTTACGGGATATGGCACACGGGATACGGGATACGGGATACGGGATACGGAATATGGGATACAGAATCAGGGATATATGGATACGGGATTTGGGTTCCAGCAAACGGAAACGGTTTTTTTTTATATTTAAATAAAAAGAAGACTTCAAATTAATCATGAATATTGCCAGCAAGCGAAAAGTTTTTGAAAATGATCAAGCTTCCACTTTGCTGGTTGTACCTACTGGCTCGATGAGGTACGATAATTTTTGGTCACATGAAAAAAGAACAAAAAAAAATAGCGGCCTTTTTAGGTACTATAAAAACTAGGTACTTCTGTCGTACTACCATCTGTATAAAGGATGATTATTTAAAGGTGCGTGGACGGCCAAATCCGAAACTAAAGGAATAACAGAAGACGCTCAAAGAACCTTCGGGGCCGATTATGATGAAGACCAAAACTGCATCATTCGATTTTTTTTATATGGGTACCTATTTCTCTAGTTAGGAATCGACCCGGTTGATTTTAAAAAACCACCTTCGCCAAATATCATATATATTTTAGCCAGTTTACAATTGTTTTAAAAAGCATTTTTGGGAACAAATGTGATTTGTAATTCTACTGCAAGTCGATCATAACCTTCTATGAATTTGGGGGGTCTATTGCACCAGCCCGTAGTGTTCCAGGATTCTGGAGAGTAGGTACCTACCTACATAACGTCCAACGACGGTTAAACTAAAGGATAGGACTCATTTTAAAGAAAATACTATAAATTGTTTTTTATAACCGTAAAGAGATAGTAAACATATTTTATAGATAATTCCACAAACCTTTTTTTTTTTTTCAAAATGACGCCGTTATTTATTTATAAAAAGCCAACACAGCATTAATGGGTTTCGCCATTGATATAAGATGGGTTTCACAGTCAATTTGTCTTAGTTTTAACCGCTGTATGTTGATAATATTGCGTATTTATGTAAACGAGCCTGCCTGCGTGTGTGTGGGGGCGGGAACGGATTTCTTTGGGGTAGGATTAGGTACTTCAAGAGTTATATAGAGCTGTTAATACCTAGATTTTCAAGGATAATATATTCTACTAGCTGATGCCCGCGGCTTCGCCCGAGTGGTTCTTGGTTATTTATATACTGAAACCTCCCTCTTGAATCACTCTATCTATTAAAAAAAACCGCATCAAAATCTGTTGCGCAGTTTTAAAGATCTAAGCATACATAGGGACAGACAGACAGCGGGAAGCGACTTTGTTTTATACTATGCAGGGAAGTGCTTATTAGCGAGTGCCCCGGTACATAATCAATTTACTGGATTCTAAGGCAATGATAGGCCTTCGTGTTCGAAGACTTCTTTTTTTTAGGGTTCCGTACCTCAAAAGGAAAAATGGAACCCATAAAGGATCATTTTGTTGTCCGTCTGTCCGTGTGTCAAGACGTGCACAGTCCAAACCGCTGGTGTTACAAACATGAAATTTATACAGTAGGGACTTTTTACAGCGTAAAAGAAGAGCATTGGAAGGATTTTGAAAAAATCCACCCCTAAGGGGGTAAAATAAGGGGTGGAAGTTTGTATGTAAGTCCCTCATTTCTGAAGTTAGAAATATGAAAATTTGTATTTAAGCTACCTATTACAAATAAGAAATAGTAATTTCAGCGATTTTAAAAATACCACTCCTAAGGGGGAAAAATAAGGGGTGGAAGTTTGTATGTAAGTCCCTCATTTCTGAAGTTAGAAACATGAAAATTTGTATTTAAGCTACCTATTACAAATAAGAAATAGTAATTTCAGCGTTTTGAAATTTCCACTCCTAAGGGGGTAAAATAAGGGGTGGAAGTTTGTATGTAAGTCCCTCATTTCTGAAGTTAGAAACATGAAAATTTGTATTTAAGCTACTAATTACAATTAAAAAAAACCGGACAAGTGCGAGTAGGACTCGCGCCCTGAGGGTTCCATAGTCCAGTCCTACTCGCACTTGTCCGGTTTTTTTTTTTTTACTTTAGGATTACTAAGGATTCTAAGGATTACTAAGGATTTTTTTACTCTGGCATCAAAAACCGTTAATTTATAAATTAAAAACCTGAATATTCTAAAGACCCCAGTACAACGCTTTATACGTACGACAGTCAGATTAAAATTAAATAAGAGTTTCTGCAGCTCTGTTGATATCCAACGAAATTTAATCTGTATAATGTTTTCCGATTTCCAACTTGACTTGTGGCGGGCTCTTATATAGGACCAATTTAATTCTACAACCGCGTCAGACAAAAATGTTCTTTATTACTAAAGTTATATCGCTTATTTCCTGTTTTAGACGCGTAAAAAAAGCATTGTAAAAGATCCATCTCAAATATTTTAAATGGCGGCCAAAAGCGCTCGCAAATCGGCCATATTGGATTGGTTTTCCCGCTTCTTATGTATTGATTTGAATTCGTTATCCTGTTATTTGCAAGTTATTTGGTACACTGCGGACATTTTATTCAGATTAATTTGGTTAAATATGTTATTTTGCTCTCGATGATTCCAATTCAATAAATCTAATAGGATTCCAGTATATTTTCAAACGTAAACAGTCACATGTTTTTTTTTACCCGACTACGGCTGAGGGTTTGATTTTTTGTTTTTTAATATGTTGTCAGTTATTGTATTAAGCCAATATCTTAATTAAATACAGTTATACAAACCTAGCTCGTGCCTCAAATCTATTCAAAAGAATTCAAGAGCAAGCTAATTTAGGTTGCCGCCGTCGTCGGTTGGTTTATTCTAGGTTTAGGCAAAGATATTATTGTGTTAGTCACCTATATGTGTTTGATATTATGAAAGATTAGAAGATTAATGTGGGTGTGTTGTGTGTAAAAAGTATTGTTAGGTTCATGGACCAATTACTAAGGGGACTGACTGGCCCTAAGCAACTCAGCCGAGTGGTCGGCCTAGTACTAACATCGACATAAAACGAAGCGAGTAGTTCAACTATTTACCGGTAGATAGAACAATGAAAATGAAAAAACAATGACCACGTTTTTTTTCATACATATATCTAATAAGGGCACCTCTTTCTTTAGTCTTTACTCTGTGGTTACTGTGGTTAGGTTACTTATCTTCTTCTACCTTAATTTTGCACTATAGTTCACGAAGACGTTAATAATTTTATGGTGTCAATCTTATTGCCTCGGTGCCGCGGCCCATCATTAACCAATCACTATAAAGATATTGGTCGTAAACTATTAAACTTAATAGCCGTTATGCTATAAATGCTGAAAGCATTAAGAGAGCCATCATGCTTTTATTAATTTCCCTAATAGATACCTAACTGGGGATGAAGTCATGAAGGAAGCAAGGGAGGGGATGGAATTACAAAAATAAGTTTTCAAGAATGGTAGCGTAACGACATCTGTGTGTCATACTTTCAAGTTTGTTACATAAATTAACGCCATCTATTAATTAACTTAGAAAACTTTAGGTGCACATTTTCGTACGCTTGTTCCAAGTTGATTTTTATGTTCTGAGTGTTTCGCACTTATTATTATAGAGGTCGCTTTTGACACTTCTAGCGTCTAGCTGTCAATGCTGTCATATTATTATCCGACTAATTTAAAATGATCAACAAAAAACAATATAAACCTTTCTTTTTTAACAACTTGGACGTATTTTTAATTTGTTCACATTAAATTAGTTCAATTTTGAGTGTGCGAAGGGGAATATGTTGCGCTTTTGTGTGTTTCAAAATGGTATAAACAAAAGGTTTTCTTGTTAAAAAAACATGTAAAATAATAGTTGAAAGTGCCTTTGTTATGTTATTGTGTTGTTTGTGTATAAAATGAAAGTTATTGAAGCGAAAATCGTAGTTTTAGGATCGCAAGGTAAGAAGTTTTACATCTGACAGTGTAAATGGAAATAAATATTAGGTAAATTACTGGTTGGATGTTGTAATGATACATAACTGTTGTGTGGTTGGGGAAATATGTATAAATCGGTTTTCTCCTCACTTTTGCTCGTAACCAAAATACTTAGGTATTTATTTACATTTGCAACGGAAATGAATCAGTTTTATTTTCTATTACAGTACATATTGGTAATATTATTTATATTTACTAAGGTACCTAGGTCTGTAAAATTAAGAAATAACGTTTCTAAAACATACAATATAGCCTCAAGTACCTATTTGCATGGTGACAATGAAACATTTCACCAATTATTATTACCATTCGCTGAACATTTTTAGGCAGCTATAATGGCATTACCTAGCTATAAATGCCATTGTCAGACCCGGATATCGAACCTGGGACACACACAACATTCACAAGCACATTCAGAACATTCACACAGAACACATTCAGAAGCGGTGCCTGTCACCACTTGTACACAAATTACTGAAATATTTTTTTATTTGTGACCTATCTACCTACTTAATTATTATCTCCTGATAATTGCGTCATTTGTAGGTAATTAAGTAATCAATACTGATATCTAATGACATCACTATTAAATTGAATTTGTGATGACAACAGATAACTGCACATTCTAAATAGAAAGTTATTGGAAATAAACAATACCATTTTACAAACACTGGTGAACTTATATTAAAATAATACATATCGGACTCCCACATAAAGGGTTCTGTCCCACCGTAGAATAAAAACGTCAAAAATATTAAGTTTCTTGTATTGTGGTGTGCTATTGTGGACCCCATTTATTTTAATTTGATTTTATATTTAGTATTTGTCATTGTAGCGGCAACAGAAATACACTCTTCTGTGAATATTTCAACTCTCTACCTATTACGGTTCGTGAGATACAGCCCGCTGACAGACGGATGGACGGACAACGGAGGCTTTCTAATAGGGTTCCGTTGGCACCCTTTGGGTATGGAACCCTACAAACTAACTGTGCCCGTGACTTTGTACGCGTAACTTTTAGAAAAAGCCTGTGTGGAATTTAATGGTATGTATTTTTTTACGCAGAATAAAAGTGGCCTAAGTTACTCCTTATAACATCATCTATATGCCAGTGAAAGTCCCGTCAAAATCGGCCCAGCCGGTTCGGAGATTACCCGGAACAAACATCCACACAGACAGACGGACATAAATTTAATAATGTGCCTTGAATTCCAAAGCTACCACCACTGACCTATACCTATCACTGCTATTAAACTAATTTATGGTAATGAAGGTAATTTGTTAAGGGGGGGCTCGCCGAGCGTTTTGGCCGTCTGGATTGGTCTAGAGCACACTAACGATAATAATTAATTGTGAAGTGAAAAACTATTACATCACAAATTCCAAGCCGTTTAGAAGGAGATAGAAATTTAAAGACAAATTGCATCACTTTGATATTTTTGTACACATAGTAAAATAGCAAGTAGCACTTTTTCCTACTTAAAATTTAATGAGGAAGGTTTAATAAATGCTGTTTTTTTTTTGCCCCCCACTCGTCTAAGAGGGGACAGCCTCCAATCATGTCTGTTTTCGGCGAGCCCGCCTTAAACTAATTAATGGTAATGTAGGTAATTCGTGAAGAACTGCGTTGTCCTTGACCGACAATCATACGATACATTGTATCAAGTTACAAGCCTGCCTCGATATCGTTTCGGTTCTTGCATTCGGTAACCGTTTCTAGTGCCCTTATGTAGGGACCAATGACCTTTAAATAGACAGGCTACCTTCATACTAAGTGGCGTTCAAATGTGGCAGCGACATTTGTCAAAAACGCTGTCAAATGTGTGACTTTCGTATGTATTGGTGCGCTGAGCACAAGTCAAGTGATTGCGATGTAACAAGGTACCATATCTGCTAAAATAATTCATCAATAGTATTTATTAAGCCATGATAGCCGATTGGTTAAACACGCGTCTTGCGGGCTTAAGGTTCTGGGTTCAAACCCTGGCTCACACCTCTGGATTTTTCGAAATCTATGTGTGAATCATAACTTTAATATGATTATCACTTGCTCATGGTGAAGGAAAACATCGTGAGGAAACCTGCATGTCTTAGACATGTGAAATCCACCAACCGGCACTGGGCCAGCGTGGTGGATTATGGCCTGAATCCCCCTTGCATTGAGGGGAGGCCCGTGCCCAGCAGTGGGACTTCAAAGGGCTAATATTATTATTATTTAATTGTATTTATACTACCTACCTACTTAATATTTTTTAATAATTAATTTTTAATTTCTTTACTTGGTATAAGCAAGTGATAAGTTGGACATAAGTTTTGCACGTTTTCTCGTAGGTGCGAGTCGGGGTTGGAACCTGCACCCCTTGTGTTCCAAGGCCTGCGTTCAACCACTCTCACTACTTTTTTCTATTCTTTATCCAACAACTTACATATCTTATCAGTACTGATAGCATGCTTGTTATCTGAACGGTAGCGAGTTACCGGGATAACAGCTGTGATGTGGAGATCTTGGGGATTATCGGGTGACAGTATCGACAGTCAAAGTCAAATCACTCACTTTGTATAGGCCTACCCACCGTGTTCAATACTAAAAAAAAATATATGAAAAAACATGACTAACCTTCCAAAATATCCCTTCCAAAAACTAACTAAAAAGTAATAGGTAAATAAGTTGTATTATTAAATTGTCATTGCAGTCGGGGGACCTTGGTCTCGTTCTGTGGAACACTATAATCAAAGAGCTCCACAGTGAATCGAACCGTAGTCAAAAATAAAAAAACCAAGCTAATATTTCTGACAAGTTGTGAGTATTTTTATAAACCATATTAGTCAGTATATAACGCAAAGCAGTTAAATATCCGTGGTTTATAGTCCTTAACAAAGAACTACCTTTATTAAGGTCTTCGGAATGTAAGTAAAAATATATTAATTTAACATTTGTTGTTTGGGAAAATCGTATAATACCAAAAGTATAACATATTTTTGAAAACCAATACATATAATACAACTTGTTTTTTTACTTTTTAGTTTTTGGCAGGGCAGTCGTATTTTTTTTAAAATTATTATATACAGTGCATTGCATATTATAATAGTTGTCATCAGTCGCATATATCTTCTTTAATTGTTTAGTTTAGTTCAGGTACCATCAGAATTGGCACCATTAGCTCAGATGTCTAACACCAAACGAACGTTATTCTTAAACCGGATTACAGATTAGGTTCTAATACATAACGCGTGTAATATCAGTTTGTATCAAGGTCGTATTAGTTCGCCGCGAGGCTTAGCTAAATACATTGGAATAGAACTAAACATACAACGCCACCAAGCCAACTAGGCGCTCGGATGGAATGCGGCTTCCCCGCCACACCTCCCGCACACCACCAGCATAGTAGAAAGATGGGTAGTAGCAGGGTCGGATTTAGGGGAGGGATCCGGGGCTACAGCCCCGGGCCTCCACAAAAGAGGGGGCCCCCGCAATAGACTTCGAAAAAAAATCTATCAAATTCGGACGAGTAGACAGATGGGCTATGGGCGGATAAGTAAAAAGACATAGTGCGATAGAGAATTAAATATATTATTAAAATAGAAAAAAACGAGACATCGTTCATGTAGTGAAAAAACAAAGTGAAGATCATTGACAGGTTCCATAGAGTTTTAAAAAACAACACTAGCCCTTAAAACGAAATAACCTAGAAATGAACTTATAATGCTTTTCCCTAGCAATATCCAACGAAAATATATTCCTTGCTTCTAGGATCCAATTTCCTACAATTTTCATCTATAGCATATGCTATACAGCCAAATATACGTAAAAAGTTTAGATCTACCTTCTTGGAAGTCCATTTTTCCTCAGGTATCACTCCTTTTACAGCTTTTGTAGGTACACGATTTTTCAGGTAAACCGCCGTATTAGCAGCTTCAGCCCAAAAACGTTTATCCAATCCTGAATGTTGAAGCATGCAACGAGTTTTGTCCATAATGGTTCGATTAGCTCTCTCTGCTACACCATTCTGTTGACTGCAGTGAGGAATTGTAGTCTGATGTCTAATCCCGCAGCTCATCAGATAATTCTGAAAAACAGTACTCATGTATTCACCACCGTTATCACTTCGCAATACTTTTATTTTCATTTCCGTTTCATTTTCAACGCGAGCTTTGAATAATTTAAATTTTTCAAAAACTTCACATTTTGTTTTTAGAAAATAAATAAAAGTTTTCCTAGAAAAATCGTCAATAAATGTTACAAAATATCGTAGACCATTAAGTGACGCTTGCTGCATAGGACCACACACATCCGTGTGTACTAGCCCTAATATCTTATCAGCTCTAGTATGACTTTCCTTCGGAAATGGTAGTCTAGTTTGCTTTCCAAGAATGCAACTAACACAAGCTTTAAAAGACGCATTATCGTATTTATATCCAATGCTCATACCTTTTAATTGCTTCATACTTCGCGCGTTAAGATGCCCAAGCCGCCTGTGCCAAGTTTCTTGTGACACATCGGTGACTCCGGATGCAGTCGCTTGCTCCTTCTTATTAGAAACCTGTTTTGTGGACAAAGTCATAACCTTGCTCTCCCCATATACAGATGGAGTACATGGCGCATCTTCCGCTACAAGAACAGCCTCACCTACCTGATCTAGTAAATAGACACCATTGAAATGCCTAGCTATAGCAACAACTTCCTTACCATCGCACACTTTACATAAGTCCCGTTGAAATGTTACAGTAAAACCTTTACTTGTCATAGAACTAACCGACAGTAGATTGACAGCTAGCCCTGGTACATATAACACTTCACTTACAGTCCTTATAGTGTTCTGTAAAGAAAGTTTTACGTTTCCCTTGCCTGATGATAGCAATTGCTCTCCGCTTGCTATCTTTACAGCAACAGGTGTCCCAGATACAAAATCATGCATAATATTTTTGTTATTACACATATGGTTGGTAGCTCCTGAATCCACATACCAAATATCGTTGTGTAAGTTGACCGACAAAGCACAAAACAAAGACTTCTTATTTTGGTCATTGCTTTTAGTTTTATCCGTGCATTGCTTATAGCTGTGACCTGGCTTGTTACACTTTTTACAGCGAAATGCCTTCCACTTAGTCTTCTTGACAGCTAATGCCGAACTCGTACCTGTGTCATCTTTCTCAATCCTTCTTTGGTACTCCTGAGTCAATCTAGACCTCACGGACTCAGTCGTGAGTTTTTCTGAACAGTTCTCCAAGGTCATGATGAGTGGGTCGTAGTCTGCAGATAAACCACTAAGCATGACTACGGCTAGAAAATCATCTTCCACTCCGGCACCTATAGCCTGCAGCTGCTGTCCTATTTCTGTTATTTTGCATAAATAAGACTGCATGTCCGGAAATCCTGTCACTTTGAGGCTAAAAAGTGTGCGTAGCAAACCTAATCGCCTGCTTAGGCCCTTTCCTTCGTACACCTTCTCCAAATTATCCCACGCCTCGTGAGCAGTTTTCGCATCTCTTATATGCGGTAACACTCCCGGCTGCACTAAAAGACAAATCCGTGCCAAAGCTTTACGTTGAACCTTGTTATCTGCCGCTTCTTTGGTCTCCACCGCATCCCACAGGTCTTCGTGTAGCAATAACATTTTTACCAAAAATTTCCATGTGCTGTAGTCTTCAGCTCCACGGAGTTTATCAATCATGACCCGAGAAAAATTTTGATCGGCCATGACGGAAAAAACAAAAGTGCTATTCTGTGAAAAAATATTAATTTTACGAAAATAAACTGGGGATAACTATGAAATCTTTCTGACCCGCGTATTTACATACCTATGGGCTATGGGCGGATAAGTAAAAAGACATAGTGCGATAGAGAATTAAATATATTATTAAAATAGAAAACGAGACATCGTTCATGTAGTGAAAAAACAAAGTGAAGATCATTGACAGGTTCCATAGAGTTTTAAAAAACAACACTAGCCCTTAAAACGAAATAACCTAGAAATGAACTTATAATGCTTTTCCCTAGCTAAAGCTTTTGTCAGTACATCTGCTAACATCTCTTCAGTGCTAATATAACGTATACACATAAGTTTCTTATCTATTAGATCCCTAATGAAGTGATGTCTGATATCGATGTGTTTGGTTCTCGAATGAGATATTAAATTGTTACATAATTTTTGTGCAGACTGATTGTCGTTATACAGAATAACGTTGCATATGATACCCATACACTCAGCGACAAAAGTCTTAAGGAACATAGCTTCCTTACTAGAATCAGACATCGCCATGTACTCCGCCCCGGTACTGGAAAGAGCAACAGTTCGCTGTTTGCGACTTTCCCACGATACTAATGAGTTCCCTAGGCTAAATACATATCCAGTATATGACTTACGATCGAGCATGTCTGCGCCCCAATCAGCATCCGCAAAACCCGTAATCAACATTTCACCTTTCTCAAAGACTAGGCTATAATCCATAGTACCTTTTAGGTATCTAAGAACTCTTTTTGCACATTTCCAATGAGTCTCCGAGTAGCAGTTATTAAATTGACTTAAATAACTTACACAGTGCGCAATATCCGGTCTGGAGCACACCGCCAAATACATCAGACAGCCAATAAGACTTCTATAATCAAAATTATAAGTATTTACACTCTCCTCCCGTTGTAATTTTAATCCAACTTCCATAGGAGTCTGTGCTGGTTTACTGTCTGACATTTTAAACTTATCCAAAAATTTACGGATATGATTTGACTGGTCCAGTTTGAACGAATGATCACTGGTTTTCGTAATCTTCATGCCCAAAATATAACTAGCATGACCTAGATCCTTCATCTCAAAGCTGGCCATGAGTTGTTTCTTGATCACGTCCTTCTTTCGAGATGATTTTAATGAAAATAACATGATATCGTCGACATACAGAGCAATAATGATCATTTCATCATCCTGATTATAAACATAAACACATGGTTCTGAAGATAACCTCTTGAACTTCAATCCGTTGGTTAAAACATCATTTATTCTGTCATACCATGCCTTCGCAGACTGTTTAAGACCATAAATTGCTTTATTCAACTTATATACCTTCCTCTTGGTATCTTTTGCAATAAAACCTTCCGGTTGTTCCATGTATACAGACTCTTCTAGATTTCCATTTAAAAATGCAGTTTTTACATCTAGATGTTCAATTGTCATTCCATATTGAGCAGCCAGAGCCAGTAGTATTCTTATCGTTGAATATCTAACAACTGGTGAGAAAGTTTCGTAGTAGTCAACACCATACTTCTGAGTATATCCCTTTGCTACTAAACGAGCTTTATATTTGAGTAACTCACCATTAGGGCCTCTTTTCTTAGTAAGCACCCATTTACATTTTACAGGTTTATGACCTTCAGGCAAATCGACTAATGTCCAACACTTATTTGTTTGAAAGGAGTTATATTCGTCTTGTATAGCTTCTTTCCAGTGCTCCGCTTCAGGGCTCAGCATCGCTTCCTTGACAGATCTGGGAATATCGTCCTCCATCATAATTTCTGTAAGTCCTGCGAATCCAGATTCCGTTTCAGCGTCTTCGAAGGATGACAGCATTGAATCTTCACTGCTGCTGGAGCTTTCTGGAACGTAAGTATGGTCCGACGGATCATCTGTACATTCTGATTCCACTGTCTCATCCAGACTGAATATAGTTCGTCGGCGAGGGTTTGTTGTGTCATCAGAATTTAATTCACCATCAGAAGAACCTGACTGAGGAGAAGATTCTGAAGATTCAGCATCTCCATTGCCATTAGTCGGACTAGATGAACTCTCCAACAAAATCATTGTGTCTCCGTTATCATCATGTGTTTTTACTTATCCACTTAGTCTTCTTGACAGCTAATGCCGAACTCGTACCTGTGTCATCTTTCTCAATCCTTCTTTGGTACTCCTGAGTCAATCTAGACCTCACGGACTCAGTCGTGAGTTTTTCTGAACAGTTCTCCAAGGTCATGATGAGTGGGTCGTAGTCTGCAGATAAACCACTAAGCATGACTACGGCTAGAAAATCATCTTCCACTCCGGCACCTATAGCCTGCAGCTGCTGTCCTATTTCTGTTATTTTGCATAAATAAGACTGCATGTCCGGAAATCCTGTCACTTTGAGGCTAAAAAGTGTGCGTAGCAAACCTAAGCGCCTGCTTAGGCCCTTTCCTTCGTACACCTTCTCCAAATTTTCCCACGCCTCGTGAGCAGTTTTTGCATCTCTTATATGCGGTAACACTCCCGGCTGCACTAAAAGACAAATCCGTGCCAAAGCTTTACGTTGAACCTTGTTATCTGCCGCTTCTTTGGTCTCCACCGCATCCCACAGGTCTTCGTGTATCAATAACATTTTTACCAAAAATTTCCATGTGCTGTAGTCTTCAGCTCCACGGAGTTTATCAATCATGACCCGAGAAAAATTTTGATCGGCCATGACGGAAAAAACAAAATCGCTATTCTGTGAAAAAATATTAATTTTACGAAAATAAACTGGGGATAACTATGAAATCTTTCTGACCCGCGTATTTACATACTGGGCCCATAACCATAACCTCTTTTCTTAGTAAGCACCCATTTACATTTTACAGGTTTATGACCTTCAGGCAAATCGACTAATGTCCAACACTTATTTGTTTGAAAAGAGTTATATTCGTCTTGTATAGCTTCTTTCCAGTGCTCCGCTTCAGGGCTCAGCATCGCTTCCTTGACAGATCTGGGAATATCGTCCTCCATCATAATTTCTGTAAGTCCAGCGAATCCAGATTTCGTTTCAGCGTCTTCGAAGGATGACAGCATTGAATCTTCACTGCTGCTGGAGTTTTCTGGAACGTAAGTATGGTCCGACGGATCATCTGTACATTCTGATTCCACTGTCTCATCCAGACTGAATATAGTTCGTCGGCGAGGGTTTGTTGTGTCATCAGAATTTAATTCACCATCAGAAGAACCTGACTGAGGAGAAGATTCTGAAGATTCGGCATCTCCATTGCCATTAGTCGGACTAGATGAACTCTCCAACAAAATCATTGTGACTCCGTTATCATCATGTGACACACCCTTATTCAGAAATGTATCCTCTAAGAATGTAACATGTCTTGCCTGTTTACATTTCTTTGGATATTTAGGATCTATAAGCCTATAGCCTTTACTATCATCGCAATATCCAACGAAAATATATTCCTTGCTTCTAGGATCCAATTTCCTACAATTTTCATCTATAGCATATGCTATACAGCCAAATATACGTAAAAAGTTTAGATCTACCTTCTTGGAAGTCCATTTTTCCTCAGGTATCACTCCTTTTACAGCTTTTGTAGGTACACGATTTTTCAGGTAAACCGCCGTATTAGCAGCTTCAGCCCAAAAACGTTTATCCAATCCTGAATGTTGAAGCATGCAACGAGTTTTGTCCATAATGGTTCGATTCGCTCTCTCCGCTACACCATTCTGTTGACTGCAGTGAGGAATTGTAGTCTGATGTCTAATCCCGCAGCTCATCAGATAATTCTGAAAAATAGTACTCATGTATTCACCACCGTTATCACTTCGCAATACTTTTATTTTCATTTCCGTTTCATTTTCAACGCGAGCTTTGAATAATTTAAATTTTTCAAAAACTTCACATTTTGTTTTTAGAAAATAAATAAAAGTTTTCCTAGAAAAATCGTCAATAAATGTTACAAAATATCGTAGACCATTAAGTGACGCTTGCTGCATAGGACCACACACATCCGTGTGTACTAGCCCTAATATCTTATCAGCTCTAGTATGACTTTCCTTCGGAAATGGTAGTCTAGTTTGCTTTCCAAGAATGCAACTAACACAAGCTTTAAAAGACGCATTATCGTATTTATATCCAATGCTCATACCTTTTAATTGCTTCATACTTCGCGCGTTAAGATGCCCAAGCCGCCTGTGCCAAGTTTCTTGTGACACATCGGTGACTCCGGATGCAGTCGCTTGCTCCTTCTTATTAGAAACCTGTTTTGTGGACAAAGTCATAACCTTGCTCTCCCCACATACAGATGGAGTACATGGCGCATCTTCCGCTACAAGAACAGCCTCACCTACCTGATCTAGTACATAGACACCATTGAAATGCCTAGCTATAGCAACAACTTCCTTACCATCGCACACTTTACATAAGTCCCGTTGAAATGTTACAGTAAAACCTTTACTTGTCATAGAACTAACCGACAGTAGATTGACAGCTAGCCCTGGTACATATAACACTTCACTTACAGTCCTTATAGTGTTCTGTAAAGAAAGTTTTACGTTTCCCTTGCCTGATGATAGCAATTGCTCTCCGCTTGCTATCTTTACAGCAACAGGTGTCCCAGATACAAAATCATGCATAATATTTTTGTTATTACACATATGGTTGGTAGCTCCTGAATCCACATACCAAATATCGTTGTGTAAGTTGACCGACAAAGCACAAAACAAAGACTTCTTATTTTGGTCATTGCTTTTAGTTTTATCCGTGCATTGCTTATAGCTGTGACCTGGCTTGTTACACTTTTTACAGCGAAATGCCTTCCACTTAGTCTTCTTGACAGCTAATGCCGAACTCGTACCTGTGTCATCTTTCTCAATCCTTCTTTGGTACTCCTGAGTCAATCTAGACCTCACGGACTCAGTCGTGAGTTTTTCTGAACAGTTCTCCAAGGTCATGATGAGTGGGTCGTAGTCTGCGGATAAACCACTAAGCATGACTACGGCTAGAAAATCATCTTCCACTCCGGCACCTATAACCTGCAGCTGCTGTCCTATTTCTGTTATTTTGCATAAATAAGACTGCATGTCCGGAAATCCTGTCACTTTGAGGCTAAAAAGTGTGCGTAGCAAACCTAATCGCCTGCTTAGGCCCTTTCCTTCGTACACCTTCTCCAAATTATCCCACGCCTCGTGAGCAGTTTTCGCATCTCTTATATGCGGTAACACTCCCGGCTGCACTAAAAGACAAATCCGTGCCAAAGCTTTACGTTGAACCTTGTTATCTGCCGCTTCTTTGGTCTCCACCGCATCCCACAGGTCTTCGTGTAGCAATAACATTTTTACCAAAAATTTCCATGTGCTGTAGTCTTCAGCTCCACGGAGTTTATCAATCATGACCCGAGAAAAATTTTGATCGGCCATGACGGAAAAAACAAAATCGCTATTCTGTGAAAAAATATTAATTTTACGAAAATAAACTGGGGATAACTATGAAATCTTTCTGACCCGCGTATTTACATACTGGGCCCATAACCAGATGGGCTATGGGCGGATAAGTAAAAAGACATAGTGCGATAGAGAATTAAATATATTATTAAAATAGAAAAAAACGAGACATCGTTCATGTAGTGAAAAAACAAAGTGAAGATCATTGACAGGTTCCATAGAGTTTTAAAAAACAACATAGACACTAGTAAACAACTTTTCCTTTGTTTTTTTTTCTTTGTTTTACTTTTACCTACATTACTTTGTACAAACATGATTATACCTATTATTCTTAAATATAAAAAAAATAACAATTTATCTATATTTGTTCACTCCAATCAGTAAAATCACCTATCAACTGAAAAAAAAAGATAGTTTTATTTGGTAATTAATTAGGGGCCACGGGGCCTCTACTTCTTTGTTGCTCCAGGGCCTCCAGGCCTCTAAATCCGGCCCTGGGTAGTAGGTTATCTTCATAAAACGCACCGCGCGCGGCTTGTATGTGTGCGCCATGCGTATCTATGCGTCGCGCACGCACACTCAAACATTACATGCATTGTTTCGCACTGATAACCGGGTTTAGTTTTGGTTTGAGTGTGCATGCGCGACGCATAGATACACATGGCGCACACATACAAGCCGCGCGCGGTGCGTTGTATGAAGATAACCTACTACCCATCTTTCTACTGCCGCCAGCGCCTTGCGGTGCGGGTGACGTCACATTTGACAGGTTCCTAGTTGGCTTGGTGGAATATTACAAGACATACTTATTGAAGGTGGGCCCATGTTGCTACGGAAAAGCTATCCAGCCCAGAGGGCCTACTCTTTTACAAACGAAAACGAAATTTCGGACGAAATTCGCGTATTTCCTACTACGTTTCTCATTGATTCCGTCATTTCTTACGAACGAAAATTGTTTGACGTTTAGATTCGACGACGACGAAGACGTCAAACAATTTTCGTTCGTAAGAAATGTCGGAATCAATGAGAAACGTAGTAAGAAATATTAATTTCGTCCGAAATTTCGTTTTCGTTTGTAAAACAGTAGGCCCACAGTAGTCAGTTCTTATGACTCATCTCGCCCACCCACGTCAAAATATCGTACGGACATCAAACCGGCTACACCAGCATCGGCAGGTATACGACGCGACTATTAAACCGGTATGCCACTCGGTCATCGGGTAAAATAAATATTTATGCAAATACTACTTACCTTAATCTTTGATTTGCTGAAGTTCTTAGATAAAGAATGTACAGTCTGTTTATCTATAAATGTCTTAAACCCATAACAAACCGTACTGGTTACGAAAATCATGAATTTTGGCGTCAATCACAACCTTTACCTAAGTTATGAACGTCTTGATTATTAGAATAGAAGAAACACATATGGTATGAATTACACCAAAAACTGCTTCAAATTAATTATTCAAACACATTAATTTTCATAAAATCAAAAAAATATCAGAATCCATTTCAACAGATTAAAAATGATCATCACAACTTGACATTTCTAAATGCGAGTTTGTCTTTGGATTGTAGTGATGCGATAAGCGGATGAATGATTCGACCAGTGTGAGTGATCTGTACCTATATTTTTTAGAACAATAATAAAAAATAATTTCGAGGAAAAATAAATAAAAGCGCAACTTTTAAGTAAATTTAGCAAAAATAATTATAATAAAAAAGTTGTGGACGAAATGGCAGCCCGCAAAAATATTATTGTTTTACGCCTTCCGTCCTATCATTGCGAATTAAATCCGATCGAATTAATATGGGCACAGTTAAAAACTCAAGTTGGCAAAAATAATAAAGCCTTCAAAATGGCTGAAGTCAAGGAATTGATTAAAGAAGGCTTAAGCCAAATTGGTACGGTGTCCTGGAACAACTGCATTAGTCATATAATAAAAGAAGAAGATAAAATGATGCAGCTTGACGGATTAATAGATGCTGCATCAGACGCGCCGACCCCCAGTTTTATTGTTCACGTATCCGAAACAGAAGACTCGAGTGAAGTAACTTGTAGTGAATCAAATTAATAAAAAAGATAAAAATATCTTGTCGTTTTATTTCTTTATGTAAGGCAAAGGTGGTTTTGAGAAATTATTTCTTTGATCATGATAATGAAGGATATTCTGGCAGCTTACTACAAAAACTATTACTGTCAACGCTATTAATTCCCATAGTCCTAACCACATTGTCAGGAAATCTCAAATCATGAAAATCATTCAGTTACAAGCTTCCTGAGTATATTTGTTCACTTGTTCATTCGATAATGTCCCAACACTATCAATTGTCTTTGGTTACCAGGACACCATCTTTGTTTACCATTTAAGACATTTATAGAAAAAAAAAACAGAGTTTACTTGTAGATTTGACAAGCGCGTACACCCGTAAGGGACAAAAGATGTATAATCCTGCTAAATTACGCTTAACCCTAACGTCTATGGAACGTGATATGACGTATACTACTTCTAAATTTGGTTGGGTGATGCTTTGTTTGGCTCATCTTGGACAAACTTAGGGCGATACGCAGAAAGTGACAAAAGATAGTACGTCTATCTCTTTCACTCTTAGGATATCGGGCGTAAGCATGTCTCGCTCAAGCACGGTATTATTATTACCGTGTCATCTCTATTGATGCTTTCTCTATGCTGAAGTTCTTATCTGAATTACATCACTGATAAAATAATAATAATATGTATTTATGTGTCTGTAAAATCAGTTCGCTATAATCTTGAAGGTAACGATATATTGCCATAACTGGATTCCAACTTTGGGGCCATCCATAAATTACGTCACACGTAAAGGGGGGGAGGGGGTCGACGAAATGTGACATTGTGTGACAAGGGGGTGGGAGGGGTCCTAAGTTTTGTGACGTCACATTTAAAAATCTAATATATCTAACTGTTAAAACGTGGTTAAAACCGACATTTGAATTTTTAATGATTTTTTTTTTTTAAATTCTGAAAATCCTAAAATATGTTACGTCACACAGGGAGGGAGGGAGTCTCGCAAATGTGACCAGCTGTGACAAGGGGGCGGAGGGGTCTAAAAATAATGGAATTCGTGTGTCGTAATTTATTAATGGCCCCTTTGTGAGAGACGGAAGACGCAGCGTGGGTAGGCCCCCCACAAGGTGGACCGACGACCTGGTGAAGATCGCGGGAAACCGCTGGATGCAAGTGGCACAGGACCGGTCGTTGTGGAAAACCTTGGGGAGGCCTATGTTCACCTATGGACGTCTTTTACCCCTCCACTACTTTTCTACTCCTCCCCCCCTCCCCCCCCCCCCCCTAAACGCATCCCGTAATTCCCCGTATTCCATATTATCCTGTATTTCGTATTACGTAATTCGTAATCCCCTTTGTCGCGGTCTTTGTCGCACCAAGTCTTTATTTATCTCTCGTTCTTATTGCATGGGGCCCACCATGGGGCCATAGGGCCATGGGGACTCTGACACCAGGTTGGCCACCAACCATACGATAAAAAGAAGATTGCATGCGGGAGAATTAAACAAAATCGATTTTTCTCACATTTCGTCTTGTCACATTTGGCTGTGCCTGCTGATCTATAGTTTGCTATACCCCCGGGTGTATACGTTTCACGGATTAACATTTGCCTCTGTTCCAGGCGTAGCGACTGTAGCCTAGGGTGAACAGGTTGGGCTAGCAATCAGAAGGTCCCAGGTTCGATCCCCGGTGGGGCATGCACCAATGGATGCATTTTCATCTATGTGCATAATTTACAGTTCGCTGACGGTGAGGGAAAACATCGTGAGGAAACCTACCTATCACTCGGGATTAGGTAATAGTCGGTTCCTGTATACACGGCGACAAGGTTCACCACCTGTCACGTTGGGTTCTGACTATCTGGTGAAACGTGGGCTTTGAGTTGGTTGGCCTCCACAATGTGGTGGTGTGACACTCAAGCCTCTGACTACCCCCGAATGGGGATAAAAGTCGTGAAGTTACATTTACATTTTACATTTTTCAGGCGTGGGCAAGACCAGCCTAGTGGTGCGGTATATCGGCAAGATGTTCTCCAAACACATCTCCCCCACCATCGGGGCTTCCTTCTTTACGTGCAACATCAACGTGGACAACTCCAGGGTGAAACTGCAGGTAAGACGGTATCCGTAAATTACGTGAGGTAATTCTGGTGATTTTTCGGCCCCTCCCCCATTGGTGAGATGTCGTGAGATTCGGCTCGACCTCCTCCCTGCCCCCATAATCTCACGTAAGATTTTTCAAAAGCCATATTTAGTGGAGAAACATGTTTTACTTAATTTGACCCCAGTTTTCTCGCAATTTTACACTACTTTCCCCCACGTTAGATTGGGTGAGATTCGGCTCTACCCCCACCCCCTCTCCTTGATCGCCTCACGTAATTTATGGACGCCCCGTAATAACACAGCGAGACTGAAACATGGCAGCACAAACATGCACTCGTCAGCATAGAAGCAATAAAATTGTTCTAATCTCTAAACCGGGACTGACTTTTCCCGACCGAGTTTTTTGACCGGAAATCACTGATCGGTAAATGCTCGGATGTTAAGCAACGCTTAGCAAGGTCAGTCAGAGATGGGTGACCCTTAATGGCATTTGAACTGAGCATCTCCGTGCTTCGGAGGGCACGTGAAAAGTCGGTCCCGGTTGTTGTCATCTAGGCAGTAGTCGTTAAGCCTTGTCAGAGGCCTTCGGGCGGCTTGAACAACTCTGACACCAGGTTGGCCACTAACCATACGATAAGAAGTGCTCTAGGGTTTTTAGGAGTCTGTTTTTTTCTGCCTACCCCCGTGGGATACAGGCGTGAGTATATGTCAGATTTTTCTTAACGCCACTCCCCCCCCGCCAGGTGTGGGACACAGCAGGCCAGGAGCGGTTCCGGTCCATGGCGCCGATGTACTACAGGAACGCGAACGCTGCTCTCCTGGTCTTCGACATCACCAGCATGAACAGCTTCGCAGCCATCAAGGGATGGGTCAAGGAGCTGCAGAGGTCAGTACTTCAGGTGCTTCAGGATATTTACCCCCCCCCAGACACCGATCTCGCCGGCGAGGTCTGTTTATCCCCACTTCCGCTAATAGGTACGTCTACGCGCCTCTGCCTACCTCTGCCAGAACTGTAGGCGTGATTTATTTATGTATACATGTAAATCTTGAAAATGATCAACTTTCAAAAACAATTTTAATTATCTTTGTCTCTATATCTCTATATATAAAAATGAATCCTATTTACCGTTGTCATGAATTGACGCGAGAACGGCTGGACCAATTTAGATGATATTTATTTTGAATATTCCGTGAAGTTCAAGGAAGGTTCATACATTTAAAAAAAATAAAAAATTGCCCAGAAAACGCAAAAACACCCATTTTCTGTAAAAAATATGATTCAGATTACTTTCAATAGATGGCGTAACGAACGCCGGTGTCAGATGGCGGATGGCCACTACAAATTCCTGCAACTCCTTCTTTTTCTAATTGTTCATTTTAAATTAAAAGACTGGGGTTACAGCATTTTTAATATTTGACGGGAAAGGGGAAGAACGGAAGACGAACGGGGGAACGGGGGGGTTTAGTTATTTTTAACATTTATTAATTCTGAGGCGGTACGAAGTTCGCCGGGACAGCTAGTATTAATCTACTTTTAACTACCTGAAATCATAATTTGCGAGTACAATAATTCATAGAGAAGTGATAAAATCCATTGTTTAAAGGAAAAACTCCGTGTGTATCGAGTTCATATGGCACGAAATATGTATGGAGACACGACCGACGCCTCCACCTTAAGCAGGATTTTAGACTTGGTATGTTGTTATTGCAGCAACGTGCCCGAACCGATGGTCCTCTCGCTGGTGGGCAACAAGAGTGACCTGGAGGAAATGAGGGCGGTGCCGGAGGGCGAGGCTGCGCAGTACGCCGCCTCCATCGGCGCGCACTACTGCGAGACGTCCGCGCTGCACGACCAGGTATGATGACATCTATAGGCTACAGCAACTAGTTTTTAGGGTTCCGTACCCAAAGGGTGCCAACGGGACCCTATTACTAAGCCTACGCTGTCCGTCCGTTCGTCTGACAGCGGGCTGTATCTCACGAACCGTAATAGGTAGAGTTGAAATTTTCACAGAATTTGTATTTCTGTTGGCGCTACAACAACAAATAAAAAAAAGTTTAAAAATAAAGGGGGTCCCCATACAATAAACTCGATATTTTTGACGTTTTTATTTATAACTCATAAATTCAACTATATATAAAGGGAAAACTAATATTTTATAATGATCACTAATGGTTAAAATTTTTAACCATTAGTGATCATTATAACAGCTTTTACATAAATTTTTGCCAAAATTATTGTAAAACTACATTTTTTTACCAATTAATAAACTTTTAAGCGACAGTAGCGTCATCTGTGTAAACTAACATTTTCACAGAATGAATATCAACTACTAAAAATTAAATAATATTTATACGGTGGTTGGTACGGAACCCTCTATGTGCGACACGCACTTGGCCGGTTTTTATTATTATTATACTGCAACTGAGTGACTATTTTATTTCAGGGTTGTTACGAAAAAATCACCTTGTTTTAAACCCCGTGTTTAAAACATGTTTTAAACACGGTGATTTATTCCTTCTGATTTAAACACGTTTTAATCAGTTTTCATTTTAAATTTCCTGTTTTTTGCAACTCTGTTTTATTTAATAATGTTTTCTGCTTGACAGGGCATAGACCAGGTATTTCTGAACACAGCATCAGCGCTCCTGAAGCTGTCCAGCTCCAACCTGGTCTCCTCGCTCCGCTCCTACGACTCCGCGGAGGGGGACACCGACAGGATACCCACAGGTCAGTCCCGGGGTCAGGGGATTACCAGGGGGAGGGGGGCGGCTCCGGGGGGGAGGGGGTTGGGTCCGGAGGGAGGGGGGGTTGGGTCCGGGGGAGGGGAACCGGGTTCGGGGGGAGGGGGGGTCGGGTCCGGGGGGAGGGGGGGTCGGGTCCGGGGGGGAGCGGGAGGAGGGTCGGGTCCGGGGGAGGGGGAGGGGGGTCGGGTCCAGGGGGGAGGGGGTTGATGGATAGTTCTCGACGAGGAGACGGCGGGATGAGTTGGACTTCTACTTGAAGGATTGGCCCAGTGTTGCCATAAACAGGGAGGAGTGGAGGAAGGAAAGGGAGACCTTTGCCCAGCAGTGGGATGCCACCGGCCGACAAAAAAAAATGTACCTATCTTGCTTTGTTTTTCGCCCTTTTATTTTGTTGCATTAAGTTTTTTTTTTTTTAATTTTTCTCCCCCTAATCCGCTGACGCTAACTTACTTTTTCTACTCCTTTTCCTCATTACCACATCCTCATCCGCATCCTCACCCTCATCAATGCTTTCAGCATTTTTTTATCCTTCCAAAACAATTTGGAATTTTAATTTGGACAGAATGATTTATCCTTAAAGCATACAAAAAGCATCACGCCTGCATCCCCCAAAGGGGAAGACAGAGATATACTAACATAAAATTAAAATCTATTGTTTCATCCCCCCCCAGGTGCCCCCACAGAGGAGGACGCCACTCACACGGGGAAGGTGGAGCTGCCCGCGTGGAGCATCGACAGCATCGCGCACGGGGAGATGCAGAAGAACATGTGCTGTTGACCATATGTGCTGTTGACCATATGGTCACTATTATAAATTTTACCATAGTGACCGTATGGCCATTTACTTACCATATGGGCCATTGGCTATTGACCATATGGCCATGAAACATAGTGGTCACTATGGTTAGTTTTACCATAGTGTCCATATGGCCATTATACGTAATGTCACTATGGTAAATTTTACCATAGTGATCATATATGTATGACCATTGAACCATATGGAATTTACCATATGGGCATTGACCATATGGAATTTACCATATAGGCACTAACCATATGGCCATTAAACATATAGTCCTATGTTAAATTTTACCATAGTGACCATATGGGCATTAAACATGATCACTATGGTAAATTTTACAATTATAACTACTTAAAATATATGACCATTGACCATATGTTCACTTTGCATATGGTATCTTATGACCACTAACCGTATGGCCATTTACCATACGGGCACTTATGAACATTACCTGCAGGGGTAACACCGGCCACGACATGGTGTATGCGACCATAGTAGCGGTCTTGGTCGACATAACGACCATTTACTCCATTTAGCGGGTTCGATTCCCGCTCGGGACCAATTTTATGATTTAGCTGTATATAATGACATATGAGAATATTTGTAGAAAGAGACGAAGCTATAAGGTAAAATGAGATAAGACTCTTATCTCTTTCTTACATATAGGTCCGTCTCTGTGGAAATGTGAACGTATTTGTAAGTGAGCATTCGGTGTTTCGACGAACATTCGCTCGCGTTCGCTAGGTAGGTCTATAGGTTTTTAGAAATATATAAATGTTATGAAATATATTTTTTTACATAAGCAACAGTACCTAATTATTGTTAAAATAATGTTCGATGATACGAATTTATTGTAATTATTTTTTTATTAAGATTTATAATAATAAATACTTATGACACGTTTATAAATAGCAGTTATTTATTTCACAAACGCATTCGGAACTTAATTTACAGGAATTATTCGCTTAGAGTAAATAAATATCGCCAGACACACCAACTGTATGGTCCCAAACTAAGCAACGCTTGTACTATGTACCGTACAATGGACTGGGGGCGATCCCAGTGACACCCAGACCAGGGATCGAAAAGGCGGGAATCGAACCCGCAACCGCCCGATGCAGTGAACCGGGCGGCCTATGCTTTAACCCATAGAGTAAAGACTAAAGATAGAGGTGCCCTTATTAGATTTTCCTATGAAACAACGCGTGGAAATTTTGCGCGGGGTGGCGCGGGTGGTGGGGGTTAAAAACTGGGAGGCAATTTACAAGCTCCGCCCCCCCGATCTACCGGTAAATAGCAGAACTACTGGGTTCGTTTCATTTCGATGTTAGTACGTAGTTTAACTTTTTCACACTAGATGTCACTAAGTGTAGGTTCATATAAAAAACGTACCGAGGGTCGCCATCTAGTGACGAATAGATTTATATTTGGGATGCGAACGTTGGCAAGACGTCTGCACAGGACGAACGCCAACAGCACACTGACTTAAGCCACGCCTACTGTGATGACGTCACCGGCCGAGCTGTGCGATGTAATAGCAACGCGGCCTGGTAGCTTAGACCCAGTCCTTTATATGGTTCGTCTATGCTTTAACCACTGCGCCAAGCGGTCATTAGAAGCATATTCAATTTCTTTGGACCATATACTAGATACGTTGATGTGTAACAAAATTCTAGCCTCCTTTATTTATTTTCAGGCAGTTTAAAATGGTTTTACAAAGCATTTTTACGAACAAAAGTGATTTGTAATCCTAGTGTAAGTCCATTATAAGTTTCTATAAAGGGGTAAGGCCGTGGTCTCTTATTAAATGCCATCGGCCGCTTACAGCGTCACGCGTACGCCGCGTCACAATTTTACTATAGTGACGTCGGCGTGTGGAGACCACAACAGTACATTTCTATAGTAACATTGTGACGCGGCGTACGCGTGACGCTGTAAGCGGCCGATGGCATTTAATAGTAGACCACGGCCTAAGTCTATGGGTGGTTTACCCATGGTCACGAATGTATAATGAAGGATTTATCACTTGAGTTTTTGGTTAAGCAGAAATTCAACTTTATTCTGCTGCCTTAAGGTCTATTATACCTTGGCAATTCTTAGACAGAAAAACGCGCCGAGCGAGAGGCCGCAGTTGGGACCGTGTCCCTCTCATTTCGAGTTGCCATGCCAAAATAATATTATCGTTGGGTAGTGATTGGTAGTTTTTAAATCAAGCAAATAAATTAATTTAATATTTATCGTGACTATTGTTTTATCATATAAACAATAGACACGGTCCTAACTGGGGCCTCTCGCTCGGCTCGTTTTTTGTGCAGTAGTGAACAGTATGTATTTACGTTCGTGCCCATGGTACATTAGTGAAACAAAAAACTTTATAACCAACAAATCTTTTAATACCCAAATAATCACACGACAAATCACAACACAACTGAAATTAAATGCATTAAGACTAACACTTTAAATATTCGTACATCTCTTAACGAATATGTAAAAGCAAACAACACGTCCTTAATAATTCTACAGAATGTAACAAAAGTCCGAAATAATAAAATCACTCTTGTACCTAGAAATGCTTTGTTAAACAGTTGTAAACTGTTTAAAAATGTTTTTCTTTTAATTTGGCGGTGTTTTTCACCACACTTCTGCTTAGTACTGGAGATATTAGGCGCAGGCCACACATAAATGGCGTCGGACGCGGACAAGGCACGGGCGGCTTCCTATTCCATTCAAATTTCATACAAATTGCATGGAAATAATGCGCAATTTAGGACATAGTGTATCGTGCCTCGGACGGGGTTATGACGCGCCATACCGCATATGAGCATGCGTCTGCGCCAGATAGCGTTGCTTATACTATCTTTCAATACAGCCACGCGAGGCGAGGTCCCGCCGCGTGCACACGCTTAACGTAGCGAAGCCCCTTATATGTGGCCTGCACCTTAGATACACGTTTACAAAATTTCTTTAAAAGTTAAAAAGTACTTTAAACTAGAAGTGGGTGCTTAAACGAAAAGCCGTTTGAAAAGTTCGCTTTTTTAAGTAAGCGCCTAAGCGCGCTTACAAATTTAAGCGTGTTGCTTTTAAGCAATGACGGCAAGAAAGAGAATAAATTCCAAAAAATTACAAATAGTAACCTTATTTGTATGACAATACAGTTCAAATCAATATTTAATTAAATTTAACCTTATTTCTTTACCCATAAAAAGCAATAATTTATTATATTAGATTAAAAACCATATTTCCATGCACATAAGACTCACTATCAATTTTTCAGCGCGTAAGTTTTTGGCTTTTTGCTTCAACTTATGTTTAGTAAGCATTTTGCTTTTGTTGTCCGTTTATTGACGGACGAACTTTTGTTTAATTTAAAAAAGCAAAAAAGCAGAAAAGCACTTTTACAACGACTTTTAAAAACAAGCACAAGGTTAACAACGTGCTTTTAATATAAAGCCGTTTATCACATCTTTACTTTAAACCTAAAATGACAGCTTTTTTTAATTAGTTATTATTTCGGACTCTTGTAACCTGCTATAAATATCACCATTCAAAAACTGTATCGTTTGCCCTTAAACATAACATATAATTACAAAATAATTTATAATACATAAGGCACATTTTTATTACGACTAAGGGAATTGCGACAAGAAATGGATTTTTGAGCTCTCAACGATACTTAAAATTATGAAATAACTCAACTTAAGTACATATTATTGGAATGATTAATACAATTATGTCAACAAATATTTAATCATAATTTCAATTAACAAAGAATAACCCCCAAATTCATAGAAAGTTATAATGGACTTACATTGCCATTACAAATCACTTTTGTTCCTAGAAATGCTTTTTAAAACCATTGTAAACTGGATAAAATGTCTATAAATTTGGGGGCTAAACTTTGGGTAATTTGTGTCAAATTTGTAAAATCTCTTGTAAAAATTACAGCACCTTTTTTAATAATAAATTCGCACCGCACTTCCTCAGTAACGAACTAACTTAAGGCCTAGCCCGCATTGCGAATAAAAACCGCAGTTTATTTACCGCACCGCACCTTGTCAAATTGTGCGGTTTTAAAACCGCAAGTGCGGATACAGTCATATGATTCCACGGGTTACAGAATTGCGTGAGAAAAACCGAGCGGATTTCATTCGCAGTGCGGGCTAGGCCTAAGGCCGCGCTCACTTTGGATGCGTTTTCGTCCGAATTTTACTCGTGCGTACAAGTACGAACACGCAGAATGATCCCGACCTTCCGAGTACTACGGGAGTGCGCACACTGGGTGCGAGTTGGTCGTACGTGTAAGTAACCGCACCCAGTGTGCGCACTCCCGTAGTACTTGGAAGGTCGTGATCATTCGTGTTGTTCGTACGTGTATGCACGAGTAAAATTCGGACGAAAACGCATTCAAAGTGAGCGCGGCCTAAGCATTAGCGTTATAATCTGACAGTCGTCACCTAGAGTTCGTCCTTGATGTCGAACTCGTCGGCCTGCTCGGCGGTGTCGTCGTAGTCGTCGGACACGTCCGGCATCGGCGCCTGCGCAGGTGGCAGACCGCCGAACCCGTACGGGTCGGGCCCGTGCACCTACACACATACATAAAAATAAATTAAAATAAATATCCTGGGACATTATTTTTACACACGGCTACCTGATCCCAAACTAAGCAGAGCTTGTACTATGGAAACCAGATAACTGATATTACTACATATACTACTTTTTGTTTGTAAATACATATTTATAATAATTACACCCAGACTCGGGACATACAGACATGTTCATGCACACAAATGCATGCCCCGGGTAGGAATCGAACCTACGACCTGCAGCGTGATAGGCGGAATCTTACCAACCACGCCAACGGGCCCTTCAATTATGATAAATATCACCAGACAACTTCTTCTTATCGTATGGTTAGTGACCAACCTGTTGTCAGAGTTGTTCAAGCCGCCCGAAGTCCTCTGACAAGGCTTAACGACTGCTGCCTAGATGACAACAACCGGTACCGACTTTTTACGTGCCCTCCGAAGCACGGAGACGCTCAGTTCAAATTCCACTAAATGTCCACCCATCTCTGACCGACCTTGCCAAGCGTTGCTTAACCTCCGATCGTTTACCGATCAGTGATTGCAGCTGGCTATGAGCGCCTCTTAATGAAATCAGACACTAACTGAATGAAATGGAAAGCAAAGTAAGTCAACGCTTGTACTATGGCTCTGACGGGGATCGAACCCGGGACCTCTCGGTTGTGAACATACCTTGATGTACTCCTGCTCCATCTCAGTGGTCCACGTGGTGTCTTCATCCGTGGGCAGCATCCACTCCTCGCAGTACTGGGCGTGCTTGAAGCAGATCTGTGGAATTGGAATCGGTCATATAATGCTGAGTCTGTCCTGTATTTACTAGCTTTTTAGGGTTCCGTACCCAAAGGGTGCCAACAGGACCTATTACTAAGCCTCCTCTGTCCGTCCGTCTGTAAGCGGGCTGTATCTCACGAACCGTAATAGGTAGAGAGTTGAAATTTTCACAGAATGTGTATTTCTGTTGCCGCTACAACAACAAATAATAAAAAATAATGAAATAATTTTTTTTAAGAATAAAGGAGGAGAAACTTTATATTTTTGACGTTTTTATTCTACGATGGTACGGAACCCTTTATGTGCGAGTCCGACACGCACTTAGCCGGGGTTTTGTTTGATTTTCTAGCATGAACCATAACGTAAAGTAATAAGATTAATTTTTCTTTGACATCCTTTAATGTCACATGAAGAATAAATGGTTGGACGAAGTATAAGTGTAGTGTATATTAAGCGGATATGCACACGGGCAACTTTTGCGGCAACTCGCAACTAGCTGTTTTCATATAAAATAATCGCGGCAACTGTTGCTGCAACTGGCAATTGTTGGCTGCTATTGCCAAAAAACCATTAAAAAGTTGATAGTTTCGGCAACTAAAGTTGCTCCGTGTGTGTACTAAGATGTGGGAATGGGATAGTATAACACGGACCTCTCTCTCAGCGTCGGGCATGACGTCATCGTGTGGTCGGGTCTTGTACAGCGACGTGATCTCGTCTTCATTATCCTCGAACATGCGCTCACACTGAAACAATATCAACATTTATTACAATAAGCGAACATTAATATAATAATATCATGGGACATTTTCTACACACGGCTGCCTGATCCCAAACTAAGCAGAGCTTGTACTATGGAAACCAGATAACTGATATTACTACATATACTACTTTTTGTTTGTAAATACATACTTAATATACATATACACCCAGACTCGGGACATACAGACATGTTCATGCAAACAAATGCATGTCCCGGGTAGGAATCGAACCTACGACCTGCAGTGTGAAAGGCGCCATCACGCCAACCACGCTAACGGGCCCGTCAAATCACTGCCCTCTCTGTATAAGTATAGCTATAAACTCACATAGTACTCGAGACTCTTGTTCAAGTCGTCATCAGTGACGAACTTAGTCTTGGAGAAGTCCGGGTTCATGGTGCCATCCTTCATGATCAGCTCCATGATGGCCAGCTTGCCCGTCGACTTGTAGTACACGCGGACGTAGTCGTCCATCTTCTTACCTGGGGGGAGGGGGAGGGGGTATTGATGTACTTAGGGACCATCCATAAATTACGTCACACGTCAAGGAAGGGGGAGGGGGTCGACGAATTGTGACATTGTGTGACAAGGGGTGGGAAGGGTCCTCTTCTCCAAAAATCTCATATATCTAAGTATTAAAATCGAAATTTGACTGTTAAAGAAAATATTTGAAAATTTAAAAAAATAAGTGCCGTTTCACAGGGAGGGGCGAGTCTCACAAATGTGACCAGCTGTGACCAGCTGTCTTTGACTAATCGTAAATAAGCTTAAAAAACTAAAAATATTAGCTACTTTATGCCATTCTGCAGTAGGAGGGTGGTAGTACTCCAGTTGAGTCAGCCCATTTATTAGCTAGTTTGAACCATTTTCTGAACTCTATTGGTTTCCATTGGGTACGTCCAAATGGTACAGTCAAGAAATCATTTTATGACATTATCACTACATGATCAGACATCAAAACTGATTGCTTGGGCGTGCTACTCACCACATTAAGGCCCATATTAATAAACCGATCTCAAGATTGAGATCAAACTTGAGACGCTGTTTTTGACAGATGTTCCATACAATAAACGTCAAAACTGCATCTTAAGATCGACCTCATCTGTGAGATGCATTTATTAATACGGGCATTAGACACAGCCATCTCAGTGGTGTTTATTGTGGGAGGCCTATGTTCAGCAGTAGACAGCAATAGGCTGATGATGATGATGATCCCGTAGTTACTATTTGTTTAAATAACTTACAAATTTCATCGATCAACTCGGAGATGTAGACAGCGGATCGATGGGCTGGCACCTTGTCCTGCATGGTGTTGCCACTCGCGTCCATCCTGAAGTTGCCAACCTGGAAATTACAGGATTACAAGTTTTAGAATCTTCTGAACGTGGATTCTTCAACATTTCTTGTTCGTAGAGACGGACAATGCAGATGCATAGCAACCCTGGATAAGTCAAATATAATTTTACTATCCTTAAATTGAGGAAAACTAATTATCAATACCATAATATACAATGAAAATAATAATTATAAAAATAATCATAGGCGCGGTAAGCACACGTTGTAAAAAGTTATTACTTACATCGACTTTTTTCCATTTATCGACGTTTTTTATCACTTCATTAAGCTCCAAGAAGGTCGTACGACATACTGAAATGATTAGATAATGCCAATTAACCGTAAAATCAATTAGATTTCATTGAAAAACTTTTCGTAAATACACACCGAGGCATTTCAAGTTTTTCGGGTCAATTCTCGCCGACACCGCCGCAAATAAAACAGTGAACGACAAAAATAGAATGCCGCAATGCATTTTTGGTCACAAATTCAGTTCCTTTCACAAACAAGTGTTTAATTTACGAGAAAAACTAGATAAATGCCGAGAATTTCGCTCGACGTGTAAAAGAAGTTTATCTTTTTTCTGTCAACATTGTCAATACACGATCTCTGTCGTGATTGGTCGACACAAAAACATACTTTTTTTCACGGAATAATTTTATTGGTTCTTGTGATGCAAAAGGGTCCCATACACATACACGGGCATGCTGTTTGAGTACTTTCGTACTTTGAATCGAACATGACGCGGAAGTTATTTGAGTAAAACCGTTTGACAATGGTATAAAATGCTTCTTTTAAAAAACCTTTGTTTATTTAAGCCACGTGCCTCAGGCCAATAACACGGACTACAAGGGGCGGATTTCTCTATAGGCCAAGTAGGCTCGGGCTGGGGCTGCAAAATTTCTGGGGTGGCAGAACTTGTGGAAATTCACAAAACTCACAAATAAAAACGGTTTGCATCCACGGTTAAAACCCAAGACAGTACCCAAAGACATTGATTGAGATAATTTTATCATTTACGGACTTTCGTTATTATTTAATAATTCTTATACATTATCATTCAATTTTTCGTGCTTTTCAGGGAGTAGGGGGGCCGGGGGCAGCAATTATCCAAAGACCTAGTGCAGCCAGCTTATTAAATCCGCCCCTGCGGACTTATGACTACTTGTTTTTAGTAATAATAGGTCTCTCCCATCCTCCTCCACCGATCTCTGTCCTCAGCGACTCCTTCCCAGTTCTTCTCGAAGGCGTTAAGATCGTCGCGCCTTCTCTTTCTAAACCTGCCGCGGCGATTCCCACCTTTAGTCTAACCGCCAAATTTTAAGACATTTTAGCTAGTTTACAATGTCAAAGTCAAAGCGTTTATTTTGTTTAGGCCTACGGGGGCACTTACAAATTGTCATTTTACATTTTTTCCTTAAATTCTACTGCCGGATCGGAAACGCGACCTCGACTGAGAAGATCCGGCAAGAAACTCAGCGGGCTTGTCTTTTTTACATTGTTTTTTTTTTTTATCGCCATTTACTTATTTTATTACAATGTAATTTGGTAAACAATAGCTCCAGTGTGCTGCCTTCCGAAATAAGCAAGGCAAGACACGCTACACTTTAACATGACACTGTTATTAACAAAGTGTATTTGAGCGATCAGTCCCAAGCTGATTTATCTTCCAAGTAATCCGAGATTTTGTAATAGGCCTTTTGACAGAGTTTAGTTTTAACTATAGTTTTAAACTTATTAACAGGCAAATCTCGGATTTCTTTAGGAAGTTTGTTGTAGAAGCGTATGCATTGTCCTACAAAGGAATTACTTATTCTGTGGAGACGAGTTACATGTACGGATAGCTTGTGTTTATTCCGTGTATTTATCGAATGAGCATCGCTCCTTTTTTCAAAGTTGTTGACATTTTTCTTAACATAAATTAGGTTTTCATAGATAAATTGTGACACCACAGTTAGAATATTTATTTCTTTGAATTTTTCTCTGAGGGAGACTCTAGGAGCTAGGTTATAAATAGCTCTTATAGCTCTTTTCTGCAGTACAAATATAGAATTTAAATTTGCAGAGCACCCCCAAAGCAGTATGCCATACGACATTATGCTATGGAAGTAACTAAAATAAACAATTCTAGCTGTGTCTACATCAGTTAAATGCCTAATTTTTTTAACAGCATATGCCGCAGAACTCAGCTTGCTTGACAGTTTTTTAATGTGAGGACCCCATTGCAATTTGGAATCTATGGTAATTCCCAGAAAGACAGTTGACTCCTCAACGTCCAACTCTGCACCATTCAGTCGTAAATTGGTTCCTATTTGTCTTACATTAGGTGTCGAGAACTTTATGCATTTAGTTTTATTCTCATTGAGCAAAAGATTATTAACATTAAACCAACCTACGACTTTAGCGAGTGCATTGTTCACATCGTCATAATGTAGAAGCTGTCTTTTAATTTTAAATAATAAAGAAGTATCATCAGCAAACAACACAATCTCGTGATTTTTGCCCACATGATATGGCAAATCATTTATATAAATAAGAAACAAGAATGGTCCCAGTATTGAACCTTGAGGAACGCCCATAGAGACTACAGAACCTGGTGATTTTTCACCGTTAATAGCGACCTTTTGAATTCTATTGCTCAAATATGAAGTCAAAAGGTCAAGAGCCTTGTCCCTGATACCATAGTGGTGCAATTTCCTGGCGAGTATTTCATGATGGACGCAGTCGAAGGCCTTAGACAAGTCGCAGAATACACCTAAGGCATCCTGCGAGTTCTCCCAGGCACTGAAAATATTTTTTATTAGTTCAATACCCGCGTCTACAGTAGAGCGATTCCTTGTGAACCCAAACTGATTGTTATGAAAAATATTGTTGTCATTAAAATGACGTAATAATTGGTTCAAAATTAATTTTTCAAAAATTTTACTTAACGTAGGTAGTATCGATATAGGCCGAAAATTTGTTGGATCAGTTGAACTACCTGATTTAAAAATAGGAATTACTTTACTGTGCTTCATTAGATCAGGAAATACACCATTTGTCACACAGCCATTAAACACAGCTGCTAACTTGGGTGCAATAATGTCTATAAACGAGGAAACGGTCTTTACAGAAAGCCCCCATAGGTCTGCCGTTTTTTTCACATCAAGACTTTTAAAACTATTTACAATGTCCTTATTACTAACAACTGAAAATTTAAAAGCTGTGTCACATTCAGTTACACTTTGTTTAAGTAACGTCTCTGCGGAAGTGGGAGACGATCTTAGAGTTTTGGTTGTTAGAACAGGAATGTTGGTAAAGAAGTTCTCAAACTCTGTCGCTACTTCCAGATCCGCTTTTACATCTGTGTTGTTTATTATCAAATGAAAGTCTCTGTCACGCACTGTACTTCTGCCAGTTTCACTGTTGATAATATTCCAAGTCATTTTAATTTTATTTGCAGATGTTTTGATTTTATTTTTCAAATAAATTGATTTCGCAGAGGAACAGGCTCGTTTAAATAACTTAGAATAGATTTTTACATACTCCAAGAAAGTGGGGTTATAATTATATGATTTTTCATAATAAAGGTCATATAACTTCTGCCTGCTTTTATAGATTCCTGGAGTTGCCCATTCACTAAAATTAGCACGATCACCAAATGGTTTTACAAAGCATATCTAGGAACAAAAGTCATTTGTAATGGCAGTGCAAGTCAAACATAATAACTTTATATACATTTGGGGGTAAAGCATACATTTGGGGGTAAAGCGTTTGGATGTTTTATTGTGACCTTCAGACATGGTCAAACGGTTTGACTCAAATAATAGAGGTTTGATCAAATCGTTTGATGTCCGTGTATGGGATCGTCAAATGTCATTTTAATAGTTTCAATAGAAATACTTTTAATCATCTTTTAATAGAAATTATTCACCTCATATGCCTATCAATAAATTATGAATATAAATTATGATTTTCTGATGGATTATAATATTATTGTGTCAGTCAGTTGCACACACTTTTTTTTTTGTAATAACAACACAGTGATGGAACATAAATCATTTTTATTGGTGTGTGTGCAACAGGAAAAACTTCAATGTCAAGACAATAACTTATCATCTTGTCGTTATAAAATAATACATCCTCAGCAGATTAATAAACTGTAAAATAACACATTACTATTTTCAACATTTTTTTTTATTTCAAATGAGTGAAAGACGTTCGTTTTGTAAAAATAAATTGCTGCCCTTTTTGACTCCCCCAATCGCCCGTTCTCCGGTTTTCCGCCCGCCGCCGTCCCCACCTATCAAACGACCCAACCAAACCAAACTCACCAACAGTTCGCAATCGGTCTCTATGCGCGTAGGACGTTTGTTCAACGGCATGTATAATTTTTTTATGCACATTAAATTGTTTAAAAACCTCAAAATACCTTGAATACTACTATTGCGCCGTCTCGAAGTGACGTTCCAGTGAGTTTTGTGAAGAAATAAATAGATTTCGTGTAAAAATCAGGTAAGTGACTGGTTGACAGATTGCGTCTTTTCTTATTCCAAGCTTATTATCTAGTCTTTTAGTTGATCTAAATTGCTTTCGTTCAGGTGTTACGAACAGCGGTAAATTGGGAGCGCGGCAGCGAGTGCCCATATTGCCTGTCGCGACTTGTTCGTCACACCTGTGCCATCACCATACGCTTCATGACCCCCATCCAACGTAGTATTGCATATTTTATGTAACCTTTCCAAAAAAACACCTTATCAATAGAGCGCGTCATGTGCAGTTAAAAAATCTCAATTTGACAATGATAGAGAGCGCGCGCTCGGCGCAGCTTGACGACTTGGCAACGCGCGGCCTCCATAAAAACTGGTTAAAAAGTTAAATTATTAAACAAAAAATGTGTTTATTATCCGCTGAACCGGCGTTTCCCTTTGTTTTCCGTGTGAAATCGTCCCTTTGTCCTTCGGTAGGGAGCGCTTGCCGCGACGCGATACAGGAATTTCGACTCTAGAAAAGCGCCATAATACAATGATGGTATACATTCGTAGGTCGGGCCGCGCTCCGCTCCGCTCCACTCCGCTCGCGTCGTTTTAACGAGTCTGTGTTCGTGCGTATCTACGTGGACGACGTCAGTGTGCTCGTGTGGTAGTTTGTTTATAGTCGCTACCGGTCAAATACGGCATCTATTATTATAGCAGTAAGGTTTCGTATCGTATGTAGGTCGGCGGCCTCGTCGGTGTTTGTCTATCGATCTCTGCGGTGGCCAATGGCACATGCCGGCGGCGGCGCGGGCCTGCGCGGCCGCGCCTCGACGCTCCTCGGTGAAAGCCGGGCGGTCGGACGATATATTACAATTCACGTACATCTATACAATGTCTATAACTACTATCTTATCATCGAGAACGCTATTATAACGCCGTCCTCCCCCCCCGCCTCTCCGCCCGCCCCGCCCGTCACGTCCGAAGACCCACTAGATCATGAGTTTTTCAAATAAGAACCCGCGAAGTTGTATAAATTGGAATTGTGAATGTTTTGTCGAGCGCTGTTTGCCGACCTCCGGCGTCACGGCGCGCGGGGGGAGGGAGCCAGAAATAGAAGTGCGGATTGGAAACGTGCGACGTGGCAACGTCGCGCACCCGTCCGCACTCAGTGTCGGTTCAAAATGGCGTTTGTGCGTGATCGATACCGCGGAATTTGCGTTGAAAATGCCCGTATTTGTGATGTATCTGGTTGTGGGTCGGCCGCAGAGCAACCCTGGGAGTTCGGGGTGCGCACTCCGCACCCGGGCCTGGCTCACGACCCGCTCAATGTACGTATCCTAACCATATTGCGCCGACACTTCCCCCCTGTATAGGTACCTAGCTATGCCTAGGGTATGCTTACAATCTCTTCAATCTAGGCACCTACAGAGTATCCGATGTCTACTATTGAAATATCTTAAACTTTACGCCTCTCACGTATACCTCCAAATGAGATAATCGTATGCATCTATTGTAACCCAAATGCGACATTACGATTACGTAATACATAAGTTTCGTTATCAAATGTGATCATGACTCTGTTTAAGTTAAAGTTATCTACAAATCTGATAGGTTCATCAACAAAGGAGGTTAAATATCATCATTCGAGTTGCATATGATAAATCGAAACAAAATGGCGGCCGACTTGTAAAATTAAGACGCAGTAGCGCGCGCTGAATGTTGGCAACGTCGCGCCCCGCGGCCCGTAATTGTAGACTTGTTCGATAAGAAGTTTCAAGGCTATACATTTTGTATCCTCTGTGTAACAATGGATAAATATAATACGACCGATAAACGAGTTTAATACTTATTATGAACATCAATAGTGTTGTAATTAAATTTTAGTTATGAGTTAAACTGGTGTGGATCGCACGCACACATGGCCGGTCTAATTGAGGTTAATACATCGGCGTCTCTGGGCACTATACATAGTTGTAGTGTATAGGGTACCTGTTTACCGCTCACGCACACAGATATGTTAACAACGTTAACAAACAAATACTGAGTTGTTATTCGCTGGACATATAAGTACCTTAGATAGGATAAAATGGTGGCAGTATACAACAGTTTACGTCATACGCCGAGCCTTGTTTGCTTGTAAATATTACATATTCATGAAGTATTTAAAAAATATACAGATTGAGAAATAATGTTTGTATATCTTTTCGCTCATTTTATGCACTTATTATATCGTTGTAGATGGATTAGTTGAGTAGTTGAATTCGTAAAGGATGTTACCTATTGCCCGGACTGCTTGAACGGATTCGTTTAGTAACGATTAATGATTATTTTTCAATGCGTTCAAGAGATTAAGTATTCAAATTATGTTTGTTGTCTATGCTTATATGAAAATATACATTAAATGACTCGTCATGTCTGTCTCTAGTCACTGCAACGATAAGTCGCAAAGTAAAAACTATGCTGGGTAGGTACGGTAAAAACAAGTTTGACAATCTTTGCTGAAATGTTTCATGTTTCTTACTAGGTATTTATTTAAGTTCTTACTGGTTTTCCTTAAAGTTTTTTTATGTTCTTATGTCTGTTTGCTATGATTCTATAACCTGTAAGGATTTTATTCCCAATTTCATTTATATCTTACAACATTGTGAATCATTTACAGGCTCCGTTATACAAACATTGATAAAAGCCTGATAAATTTTGACGGGCGAGTGAAAAAATCAATAGGCTTATTGCCCTTATCTGATGTTATATCACCAGCTTGATATAAGAAATGAAAGTTAGTTGAGATTTATGAAATATCTCTATATGCAGTACAGTAACTATTGATCTTATTGACTATTAAGTAGTACTATTACTACTTGTGACTATTAGTAGTTGTTAAGTGCAAGCTTAAAGGTTTAATATGACTTGCTTCTTATCTTCTACGGTTTAGAAGGTTTTCAGCCTGGCGTTAGGCTTTTACTTAAGCTTCTCTATTACTGTATCAACAGCTGTATATTGTGGGCTCGTTGTAGAGTCGGTCTCCTATTTGATCAACTTACCCTGCTTTGACTGATTTGTATACAAATCTAGCTTTAATAACATCATATCCCTGGATTTATAATAGGTATCTTACGGCCTTAAGACAGGTGGGTTTACACTATGTAATTTGTAATTAATATTAGTTTCCAAGCCACAACGCTTTAAAAACCAACGTTAACTTTCCACGTTAGAAACCAGTTTTCAATACATGTATTTGATTATCCAGAGCTATAAAATTTATTCGGTATACATATACTTACACGCCGTCGTTACTAACTGCGATAGACTAGACTTTATTACTCTGATTGAACTCGGTCTTGCTTGAATAATAATATGGTTTGAGCGTGAAGCAGCAGTAAGAATGTTATTTTGTTTCAAATCATGGTCAAAATTGCAATGTTGTTCGATAAACGCCAATATCAACTGATGCATCATTTTTAAATTAACGTAATTTGAAGCACACGGCCTTGATCAAATTATTTAAATGATCGTTTCAGTCATGGTTAGTTATAAAATGCATATTTCATTTTCAATTCCCTTGGGCTTTATTTATTGTTAAATTCAAACAATTTCATCGCTTTGACCTCTTGTTACTTGACCATCAGAAGCGAAATTTTAAGTCACGCGAATACTGTTAATATAATTCATAAATGATGTAGATATTGAGGTCGCCAAAGTGTTTGCTGATTGCGAGGGTTAGGTTCATATAGGCTTTATACATATTGAGAATATTTCAATACGCCTAGACCTAACATTATCTTTGTGAGTTTACGTTCAGGAATGGAAGTTTTAAATTTAAACTTATACGTTTCTTACCGAAGAAAATTGTTGATTAAGTAATTTGTTTGTGTGTGACACAATCTACTTCAATGTCATTAGTTTCCTTACTATTCTTTCATTTAATGAGTCATCAATTACTAGGAGTTATCTGGGATTCTTTTTTTCTGAATGATTGTGCTGTAAGCTTTCAAAATCTTGGGTGGGTAGGCACTTTTTGTTGAAGAAATTTAATGTACAAAATATGTTCTTATATCAAAATGTATTGCTTTTACCGTAACCGTAAGTTGTAGATAGAAAGTAGTTAGAGAAGTAAATAAAGTAGATACCTACTAGTCTTTCTAGTTTAATGAGTTCATAGAAAATTGCTTCTTAAATATTTTTATTTTTTAGGTTATGCCGATAAATACATAGATAGCAGATCGAGTGGCTAAATTTTAAAAGAATAATAAATAGAAATAACATAAGTATGTATTTGTTTCTTTTAAGCCCCAACAAATTGAACTCCCATCGTTCCTTTGTACCGACTAAATTCATCACATGATTTTTTTTGTTGTAAATCAGACAATATTACGGGTTGTTTGACTAAGTCTGTTTTTTGTTTATTTACCTTCACTAGTAACTTGAAACTAATCCTAGCTAGACCAAGTAAATTGGCTGTGAGATAACTTAGAGGTGCACTAACTTCTTCTGGATTAATTCCGTCTGAAACTATTGCCTCAATAAAGATGTATGTGATTCCACGCAGCGATATATATTATTTCTTAATTCGTTTCATCGCATTCGCTTCTCTTTATTCGTTTCAAACAGTTTTTGCAGCACAAGCAAGCAGCCAACGTCTTCACATTACAAATAGTCCTTAATTCGTTCGATTCCATTATTATTTTAATACTGATTCACTGCATTGATTTTATTATTCCCCTTACAATGCTCCGCTTGTTGTCAAGGTAATACAGACGAACACTCGAGCCGTAGCTTTATGTTAATAGGAGCACGAAAATCCATAACATGTGCCTAACCCACGAATAAAAAACATATGCGTCGTCAACTTTCTAATTCATTCGCTTTGTATTTCATTATTTTCATGCAATCCGCATTGTTTTTGGCGGGAAATGCACGCGCAGCGCCCTGCTTCTCCTCTCGATAGCGACTGTTGTATAATTTTAGAGAAAGGAGATTTTGTTTTGGTCCACCACCGCCGCCGCGGTGGTTCGTGGCATTTCGTGTCGTTGCAAGTCCGTTTCGCTTGCTATTATTTCGATGGCGACGTTGCCGTTCCGTCCGGTGGGTCGAGCTCGATTCTCGGTCGGGCCGCGGTGGTTGGAGAGGCGCTGCGAGTAGTCAGTCGGCCGCGCAACTCGGTGCGCGACGTTTGTCCGAGGAAGGGCTCCGCTCGCGTCCCTCCTGTCCCAGCTCAGCTACGTCGCGGGTGCGATCGAGACAGCGTTTCACGCAAGCGAGACAACACTATGGCAGTGTCGCAACCTCGCCCACCTGACCGTGTTGACGCCGCGCTCGAAAAAGTTGCGCCGTTGCGCTATTTGGAGGCGCACGAATGTGGTCGCGCGGAGCGAGCTGTGACGCGCTATTATCTTTATTCATTGTCTAACAACAGTTTTTCGAGTTTTAAAAACATTTCTTCGCGTATAATTGAAGATTCCTTGGTGTCTGCATTACATATACAACGGTATGTACACAATTTGATAGTTTTCGTCACATCGATTGCGTTCGAGGCCAATCGTTATCTCTATTGCGACAGATAAAATAGCTTACATCTTCGTGTAATAAACTCTGCTGACTTCGATTCTCTTTCGTGTAACGTTGATTTCCATCGACTTGCTGCGACTCGTGCTATGTAATTGTTGGTATTTAGTCGCCATTTTCTACGTCGGTGACGAATACCGCCGCGCCGTCCTCGTTTCCCTCGGCCCAATGCAAACCGGACTTTACCGCTCTATTCCGAAAGATGATTATCCTTAACCACCTTTAACTTTTTCTTCAAACGAGATCCGCTCGCTATGATTCATTGTATAAATAATAATAAGTACCTACTTACTCGAACATTTTCGTAAGTGACTGTACCGTGAAAAAGCCGTGCTCGATATCTAAAATGAAGTTTTCGAACGTGTCTTTGTTAAAAAAGGCGGGACTTTATAAATGCCATGTACTATGTCTGTTGCCAACGCCGCACAGTTGAAAGTTTGAGCGTGAGTAGGTATTTTGCACCGCCCCGGCCCGCTGCCGCTGTTATGCACCTAGCTAGGGTGTTATCGATTTGTGTACGTTTTCCGCTATAAATAAGTACGAGTTTGTGTCATCGCCGTAGCCGCCGGACCGGTTTCTGAACGAAACCTGTGTGGGTGCTGTGACCGGAGATTCGAAATTCCAAATTCGAACGCGGCTCGCCTTCGAACCTACCTTCAAATGTCTTCATTTCATGTGTAGTTACGTAATATGTTTATAAAATCTACACACATTTTTCGTACTACGCGACGTTAGTCACGTTGCATATTTATCGTCACGTCCCAGTCCCCATTTCCTCGGGAAAGTCTTATTAAAAATAACTGATGGGCAATTCGACGTTTAAAAATAAAGCTGTTGTTAATTTAATGCCATCTTATTTCTACGACCCTGAACGTTTATGCTAAAAATGCTCAAGTTTTGTATGAAAGTGGAACGATCTCAATGATATTTTAAATTCAGGACGTGACGTCATTCTGTCATTACATTATTTTTCCCGCCTCCCGCCCTCTTCCGTTTCCTTCTCCTCTCTGTTTCTCTCTCTCTCCGGTTGCATACATACATTCCTTGCTCTTGCTCTCTCCCTTCCTCAATCAATCAATTCAATGTGTGCGCGCGTGGAAGTAATTGTTTGATTATTTTATTTCTATCTATTTTGTAAACAGAAAGTGATAAAAAATTTCATATTAGGGATTTTCGGGGAGTTTTCTCCACAAAGGGTACATTGAAATTATAAACAAACGTTATGATTAATGAACGAAACAGTTAAAAAAAACAAAACGTTTCGATAATATGGCGGGCGCGCGGCATTAATTGTCATTTGTTATTTATTTCCTTTATTGATCGCGGTCCAAGTAAGGTATAATGCAGTCACGTAAGTAGTTTACGGCTAATTATAGACGACAAGAAAGCATAACGATATTAATTCAGAATGTTTTACATAAGCTTGCGTACATACATAACCTATAAATTGGACGCGTGTTTCCTTATTGCTCATAACATAAAAACCAATCATAAAAACACCTATCGGTCCTACTAGTACATTTCTTGGGTCATTCCTATTTAAGAATATCTGAATATGTAAAAATTTCCATATTGAATTGAGCATAGGTTATGTTTTGTGGTACTTATAGCTAAAATATGTTATACTTACCTACACCTTTAAATTATTACAGAATATTGCATTTTATGGTCATTTAACCATGTTGCTTTTTATTCTAATTATTACTTACCTATAGACCTATAATTGGTTTCTAATTATCAGTCTGTAAGCTGGTATGGTAGCATAAAGTTCATAAGTAAGTACTTAGATTATTGGTTTTTAAAGATGGCTACTTATGATTCAATTTGAAGTTGAAGGTAACACGGACTGTACTGAAATTAGGCGTCAATTTCCCTCCTCACCGTGCAATCTGTCAAATCAACTCAAGTTGATTCAACGGTTTGAAAACAAAATTGAATCGGGAGTAGCTCATTTAAAACCTTTCTCATCAGATACGGTCTTATTCCTTACTATCCCACATAATGTACTTACATCATGCATTAGGGTTAGACCACTAGAGTTTAGTATTGCAAGCAATCCCCCCCATCCCGTTGGTGACCTCAGTAGGTTGTCCAACTGCGTACAAGGGGGTATATTGTGTTTAGCATTGGAAGCGCCGCACTGTGCTCGACGACTTGCGGCGTGCCGAAAATGCTACTACAAGTTTTTTCAAAATGTTAACATGCTTTCCTATGGTCTAAAAATCTACATCAAAATGAAACATGCAAACTCTACCAAGGCTTGCAGCTAAGATAAAATCAACTTAAAAATTGTTAAAAACATTTATTAATCTGATTGAAAAAGACGTCCGAAATGAAGGTAAATTATTTAATCCCTACATGCAAAAATAAAATGTGAAAAAGTACTTCTCTGACAGTCGCTAAGTTAGCATCACTTGCTATATATTTACATCTTCCTCAAGATATAATAAATTTAGTGGCTCAAACCTTGTATACTCAAAAAAGTATTAAGTGTCTAAGGCCCATATATAAATGCATCTCTAAACTTTTCACGACCAGATTAATGGTCTCTTTCAGAAAGGTCAAGTCCGTAGCACCCTCAACCGACGGCAATGCATGAGAAGATGTATGAATGTGGATGAAGCAAAAGAGGTGTGTCAAAATCGTAGCATGTGGCAATCTATAGTCTATGCCTACCCCCTTGGGATACAGGCGTGAGTATATGTATGTGTGTATGTATGTATGTATCTCAAAGTTGAGATTGTCACTTTTGACGTTTAATGTATGGAACATCTGTCAAAAACAGCAGCTCATGTTCGATCTCAATCTTGAGATTGATTTATTAATACAAGCCTCAAAGGGGTATAAATGTAACGTCACGACTTTTATCCCCGTTCCGGGGTAGTCAGGGGCTTGAGTGGCCATACACCACATTGTGGAGGTATTAACCAACTCAAAGCACACGTTTCACCAGATAGTCAGAACCCAATGTGACAGGTGGTCAACCTTGTCGCCGTATAAACAGGAACTGACTATTACCTAATCCCGAGGGATAGGTAGGTTTCCTCACGATGTTTTCCCTCACCGTCAGCGAACTGTAAATTATGCACATAGATGAAAATTCATCCATTGGTGCATGCCCCACCGGGGATCGAACCTGGGACCTTCTGATTGCTAGCCCAACCTACCACCTAACAACCTATAAACTAGTTCTTAAGTCTCGGGTACTCAAAGGAGTATTAAGTGCCTTAAATCCATGAGTAATACGTGTTTGTCACGTTCCAGGTGAGAGTGTGATGGGCACACGTTGACCGGCAGCTATGATGAAACGCTCGGGTGTCCCGAGGCTGGGGCCCGACGAGCCCTCGCCGATGCCACCCCAGAATCCAACCCAGGTATGTTATCATATTTATGCTAGTCCAATCCGATCTCAGTCGAGGTCAGAGGTAGAATAAAGTAAAAAAAAAAAATGACAATTTGTAAGTGCCCCTTTAGACCTAAATGAAATCAAGTATTTGATTTTTCTGTGGAGGTCGAGGATATACAGGGTTATTGGTAAAACACTAACAACCTTGCAGGGGCGTATTACTGACATCAAAAACAACAACTTTTGTTGTATGACTTCTTACAAAACAAAAAGAAATTAACAAAAAGTTACTTTCTAAAATGTATGAAAATTTTTTTTTTCTCGTCTAGAGGAAAGCCATGGTATGTGGTTGTATTCCACTTTGCCCTAAAGTACCTAAACGGACCACGGCTATCCTCTAGATGAGCATATTTTCTTGTTTTATACATTTTAGGGTGTGATTTTTTCTTATTTTTTTTTTTGTTTTGTAACAAGTCATAGAACAATAGTTGTTGTTTTTGATGGCAGTAAAACGCCCCTGCAAGGTTGTTAGTGTTTTACCAATAACCCTGTATAAATTATAAACTGATCTCACTGCCAAGTTTCATTAAAATCTGTTCAGCCGTTTTCGCGTAATACTCAAGTCAAACTTAGGTACTTTGCATCTATACATCTATCTATACAAATAAATAAAATTGAAGTGTCTGTTTGTAATGTCTAAATAACAGCTTTTTACTAAATGTATTTTATGAAAGTATATGGCACATGTAACAAAATTGAACTATTTAAAAAATATTGTTTGTCTGTTCCGGCTAATCTCCGAAACGGCTGGACCGATTTTGACGGGTTTTTCACTGGTGTATAGCTGATGTTACAAGGAGTAACTTAGGAGTGCTAAGCTAAAGAGAGTATTAATTATGTTTTAGAATGTGTTTGTGTTTTAGACATTTTTTATTGTGTTTTGTAAGCTTTACAAAGGCCAACGACATACCTATTGGAATAGAACCAAAATTACTTCTGAATACCCTATCTGTGACATCCTTGGCTAACAATCAAACTGAGGTCATTGACACTGAAACATAAATATAGTCTTTGAATCTTAAGTACGGTATGGCGTCATCATAATGCTTGTCCTTTTCAATAATTTAATTATGCATCAAACAAACACAAAATCTATATATATATATAACGTCACGACTTTTATCCCCATTCGGGGATAGTCAGAGGCTTGAGTGGCCATACACCACCACATTGTGGAGGTATTAACGAACTCAAAGCCCACGTTTCACTAGATAGTCAGAACCCAACGTGACAGGTGGTGAACCGTGTCGCCGTGTATACAGGAACTGACTATTACCTAATCCCGAGGGATAGGTAGGTTTCCTCACGATGTTTTCCCTCACCGTCAGCGAACTGTAAATTATGCACATAGATGAAAATTCATCCATTGGTGCATGCTCCACCGGGGATATAATTAATATTATATAGAGGTAATTTTTCTAAATATGTTTGTAGGAGATAATCTCTGGAACTACTGAACCGATTTTGATATTCTTTCACTGCTGGTAAGGTACACTACGAGTGTCATATTTTAAATTTCCACGCGGATGAAACCGGGGGACGCATTAAGTGTGACATAATTCATCTTATTCTGTCTTATGAATTATAAGAAAGAGAACGACTCGGTGACTGCGCTAGCCATGTTGGTCTAAGACCTATTTCCCCATCTCTCGTGTCCTTTGAAGAACCAGTTCTCCATAACGGTGTTTTTATCATCCTTAAAAACTTCTGGAAAAGGGTAAAATAGAAGGTGAAAGCTTGTGAGTTTGTTTGTAGAAAGTAATCTCTTGAACTACTGAACCGATTTTGAGAATTCTTTCACCAGTAGAAAGCTACATTATTCCTGAGTGATATATGCTACGCGGGTGAAACCGAGGTAGGCAGCTAGTAAAAAATAATCTAATTCAAAATTTTCGCTCGTGAAATCTTGGGACCGATTACCAAATGATAGTGTTTAGGAACAGTTATGACTGCAAAATAGTGCCGTTAACGTATTTAAGGTACTTGATTAAAGAGCTCCCCCCCATCCCGTTGGTAACCTCAATAGGTTGTCCAACTGCGTACAAGGGGGTATATTGTGTTTAGCATTGGAAGCGCCGCACTGTGCTTGACGACTTGCGGCGTGCCGAAAATGCTACTACAGTTTATTTTTAATATTTCTGTATCTAACTAAGATTTACTATCGCTATGATTAATCATATAACAATAAAAGTGGTAGATAGGTTACCTAGAGGACAAAAAGTGTTTACAAATGGCATGCTACGCGCAAATACACGCGGTTGCGGTGCGGCGGAACGAACTACGTTGCTTGCTTTCGTATAATATTACATTAACCACGTGTTAAAATAAAAAATGCCTGTAATAACTTGCAAAAACGTCACTGTTAACACGTCCACCAGCAGTGACACGAGATCGAGACCAGCTCCGGTTTGATAATTAGCTAAGTTTTAATATGCCACTTACGGAGCGCGTAGTCTATCTACATTTTTATTTAATATCTTTGGCTATAATAATGAGATTAGTCTCACCAAAATCTTGAGGTCACAAGTATATGGGCTGGCTCGACCGGGGTAGTACCACCCTCTCACAGAAGATAGCGCAAATTACATAGCTATTACAGATGCGTTTCGTACGATGAGTAAGAGAGCCGGAAGTCTGTCCCCCCTTCCCCTCCCTCTGTTCCACTTCCCTTTAAGTTGGCAATGTCCGAGCGATGCCTTTGGTATTGCAAGCACCTATAGGCTACGGTAACTGCTTAACATCAGGCGGGCCGTACGGTTTTTTACCACCTAGGTAGCATAGAAAATACCTAGTCCAATAAAGTTATATATTTCGTATCGCTCCTCGCTGACCGTGGTATAGTTAATTTACGATGGCACATCAACCAATCATAATCGATTTCTGCGCGGCTCGTCGCACAGATAGCAACCAATGGGGGCGCACAAACAAGTTGTTTACTGGCTTGCTATCTCTTACTAGAAGAGTCGATAACCCTTCCGATTGGATGTAATTTATGCATTCGAAAGATACATGTAGTGCAGTGAGCTATGTAAAGTAAATATAATAATAATATCCTGGGACATTTCTACACACGGCTACCTGATCCCAAACTAAGCAGAGCTTGTACTATGGAAACCAGATAACTGATATTACTACATATACTACTTTTTGTTCGTAAATACATACTTAATATACATATACACCCAGACTCGGGACATACAGACATGTTCATGCACACAAATGCATGTCCCGGGTAGGAATCGAACCTACGACTTGCAGCGTGAAAGGCGCCACCGCGCCAACCACGCTAACGGGCACGTCAAATACATCGTATTGTTCCTAAAAAGCAACGCATATATTATGGGTATCGTCAGAGTTAAAATAAATCATGGGTCTCTTAATTTTAATAATCAAATTATAAGTGGATTATGAGGTTCTGTACCACAAAGGGGAAAAATACGGAAACCGGAAACCTTATAGGATCACTTTGTTGCCCGTCTGTCTGTCAAGATTGACTCACATTAATTTGTCCAGATTTTTTACACGACTGCCCAAAAAAAAGGAGTGTATACATATGTGTTTAGGGTTCATGTATGTATGTATGTAAGTATGTATGTATGTAAGTATGTATGTATGTGAGATTCTTTATTCCACCACAACTTATAAATGCCTGAACCGAATTGCATGTATGGGGTATCGTTAGAATCCTTACATCATTCCGGGTAACACTGGGTATATTATTTTTGAAAAAAATCCATGTCGGTATTATGGCTCAAAATTCAAAAGTGAAAAATTAATTTTTCTTCCATTATTACAATATGGGTATCAAATTGAAGGCCTTGATGTGCACATTTCAAAAATATATAATTTATTGGCATAATTTAACATAGGTAGGGTGTACATGTAAAACAAACATTTCATTTTTGGCTGCTATCACTAAAATGCATAAAATAAAAATAAATAATTAAAAAAAATAAAAACACGACTGCCCTGCCAAAAACGAACTAAAAAGTATAAAACAAGTCCAGTGTCATTGCAGTCGGGGGACCGTTCTGTGGAACACTTTTTAATGTAAGAGGTCACCCGACTGCAATTTTTTTTTTTTGAAAATGTGTCCTATGTAAATGTGAATTAACTACACTGAACAGCAAAGAAAAAGGGTCGGTTAGAAAATCTTCAATATCTTCTAAAGTACTTGACCTAGCTTTATGAAATAAACACTAAATTAAAGAATATTTTACTGGCTTAAATTAAAGTAAAAAAACCGGCCAAGTGCGTGTCGGACTCGCACATAAAAGGGCTCCGTACCACCGTAGAATATAAACGTCAAAATATAAAATCTTTATTTTTAAATTTTATTTTATTTTTACTATTTCTATATCTTCTATATCTTTTCCACTTCTTCCTCTCAGGTCGGTAACGTGTGAGCGATGCCTTTGGTATTGGAAGCATCTATAGGCTACGATAACTGTTTGTATGCCACATTAGTCACATCTGCCTACAAAAAAAAAACACATAAACAATCCATAATAAATTACTAAAACAACTTCGGTATCGTACAACGCACAACGCAACCGGCAATGAGTCAGTAGTTATATATAGAATCCGCACGCCGCGGTATCAAAATAGACGCTTTCCACGATTACCGGTCACTTGTGTCCTTGCTACCTGTTATATGTGACTGCGGTGGCAAACAAGCGTACGGCCCGCCTGATGTTAAGGCCCCGCTTCCCGGCTGAGCGCTTTGGCCGTGTGGATTGGTCGAGAGCGCACTAACCCCGCCCACTATTGTTGCGAAAATATCGAAAATAATTGATTGTGACGTGAAAAACGATTGCATCAGAAAATCCAACTATAGTTTTTTAGGTATTATCTTTATGTGTCCCAATCTTCTAAATGTCCCAGGATATTATTATTATTTTTCAGAAAATGTCCCAGGATATTATTATTATTTTTCAGAACAGGTGCATTGTAATGTTATTTTTATTCGTTTATAACCTGTTATTATATGTTGTACAACATGTTTTCCGTTGTTACAGATGCAGCAAGCAGGTGCAAGCAACATGCACACACTAGCCCAGTCCGCCCAGCCGCAGCTACTTGGTGCGTACACTGTTCTTGTTAAGTAACTGTAGCCTATAGATGCTTGCAATATCAAATGCATCACTCGACCGTTACCGTGGACAAGGCGGAGTGGTTTGGGCTTCCGGCTCTTACACGTACCAGCCGCAGCTTAATTTAACTGCACTTTACGCCGATGTTTTGTGAGAGGGTGGTATTACCCCGGTCGAGCCAGCCCGAATATGACGAATACGAAGACCGTATTGCGGTATCACGTCACTCCACAACTCCCCCTCGTTTCCTCTGACTCACACCGTTTCTATTGAGTAGGTAATGATTTCGCTGCGGTTTTGGTCACCGCTGGATAATCATATCGCATTGGTTTTATACCTAGCAAAGTTTTTATATAACGCTACATCGTTTAGTCGCGAATGCTCAAAATCGCAATTGGTCAAATTCATGCAAATCGCAATCCGTCAAAATAGCAAATCGTCAATAGCGAATCGTCAACATTTCAGATCATTATGTGTATTTTTCACGTAGCGATTTTGACCATTCGCGACTATACGTTTCGATCAATTGCGATCTTGACTGTTTGCTAATTCGACCAATTGCGATCTTGACTTCGCTTATTTGACCGATTGCGATCTTGACTTTTTGCTAATTTGACCATTCGCGATATGGACCAATCGCGATTTCGATGGTTTTTCAGTCACTTGACGAATTGCGATTTTGACCATTCGCGACTAAACGTTTTGACGGGACTTGCACTGGCATACATATAGCTGATGTTATAAGGAGTAACGCGGCTGCTTTTATTTTAGCAAACATTTTTTGTTAATTTCTCATTGGGTTAGGCCATGGACCAGTTACTAAGGGGACTGGCCCTAAGCAAGTCGGCCGAGTGGTCGGCCTAGTACTAACATCGACATAAAACGAAGCGAGTAGTTCAACTATTTACCGTTAAATAGTAAAATGAAAAAACAATGACCATGTTTCATACAAATATCTAATAAGGGCACCTCTTTCTTTAGTCTTTACTCTGTGGGTTAGGCGCTCTCTCACTCGCTGTAATAGCTACTTAACGCCGATCTTCTGTGAGAGGGTGGTAGTGCCACGGTCAAGCCGGCCCATTATATCATGGAGGGTAATATCTAAAGTGTCGGGTGTCCCCAGCAGGCAACGCGCCCATGTTGTCGGTGGGCGGCGGTTTTGGGCGGGCGGGCAGCCGGCCGGGCGGCGCCGCGCCCGCCGTCATCAACTACCTGAAGGCGGGCACCGTGCAGTACGCGAAGCAGCCGCCGCAGCAGCAAATGCCGCAGCGGCTTAAGGTAAGCCTCAACCACCATCAAAATTCACTTTAGGGGCGTCCATAAATTACGCGAGGTGATTTTTGAGATTTTTCGACCCCCCCCCCCTCTCCCCTTGGTGAGATTTCGCGAGATTTTGCTCGAACCCCTCCCTCCCCCTTTAATCTCGTGAGATGTTTCAAAAGCTATATTCTAGAGGAGGAACATGTTTTACTTAATTTAACCCAATTTTTCTTGCAATTTATACTGTTTCTTGCGGTAAAAAAAATAACGTGGGATTTGCTGATACCCCCCCCCCCCCCCCTCTCCTTCACGTGAGATTTGGTGAGATTTTGCTCGACCCCCTTCCCCCCCTAAATGCCTCACGTAATTTATGGACGCCTCTTTACCATCTGTTCTTTCCAAGCATCGTATCACTTCTTTCCATGCGTCCGCGAGCGTCTGGAGAAAACGTGGCTGGAGGTGGACCTCTGTGTGGCTCAATTTCTGACAAGACATGGCAACTTTAAGAGCAAATTATTCTATTTCAAATTAGTTTCTTCTCTCTGTCAATGTTCGTCATAATGATCACGAGCAATCTGCACATCACATCCTCTGGGAGTGCAGTCTCTGGCAAAACGAACGTAATTCTATATTAAATAGCTTGCAAGTGTCGTCTGGAGCAGTTTATTATATGGACCTTGTGGAAACCAGGGAGAACTTCCGTGCGTTCAGGCGCTTTTTCCATACCTATATTGGAATCAAGTATAACTAGCTCACGAGTTTAGGTCCAAATAGTCAAATTACTGTCCGTGGTGCGTTACAACTGGTCTTCCACTAGTTGTAACAGTCTTATTTCTGGCTACCAGCCTATACTGTTATTCATTTCTCCCGTTTTGTTATGGAGGGAAGTGGATAATCTTCTTCCAACTCCTCCTATCCTTTCTTTTGATTAAATTCGTGCGGGTTCCAAGACTACTTAGCTTTTCCCCGGGACTCGTCGAGGGTCAAACCTTGGCGTCATCGTTGGACACTGTCGATCCTGGCTTACAGGAGTAACAGTGTTGGGAGTGTGGCGGGCCGTAGGCTTGTTTGCCACATAAAAAAGTAGATTATCCACAGAATTGATTGTGAATGTTTGTCCTTTAGGCCCTCTCCCCGCAGCAAGCGGGCATGCCCACGCTGCCGGGCGGCATGGGGCGGCAGTCCCCCGCCCCCGCGCCGCTGCCCCCCGCGGCGCCCCCGCAGGGCCCCGCCACTCAGTTCCAGCGGCTGAAGGTGGAAGACGCCCTCTCCTACCTGGACCAAGTCAAGTACAAGTTCAACACGCAGCCGCAAGTCTATAATGACTTCCTGGATATCATGAAGGAGTTTAAGAGTCAGACGTGAGTACATCCTTTTCGCTATTGGATGCGTTTACAAGCCCCGAGCCTCGCTCGAGCCATCCGTCAAAATTGATCGCGCTCGCCTCTTGTAAACGCAGCCGTTAAGTTTCTGAATATGGTGACACTACCAAAATTATACCTGTCTTTAGTTACCCATATTTCGCAGAACTAAATGTTATAAAAATAATAAAAAAACCCGTCATTTTAGAAAAACAAGTATAGCTCAAAAAATTATGTATTATTTTCACAAACCTTGTATTATTGAATATTAGTGGTCGCTACTCCTAAGTGCTGTATACACTGTATTCTGTGTTCTAAGGCCGCAACACGAAAGTTGTCACAAAGGCCCCATAACTCTGAAACTAAGTTATGTATAGTCAGTCTTAACTAAATATGATGTAGTTTAATTATCATTTCGGCTTTTCAACACTGTATATTTTGTAGCGACACTGACAGAAGTGAAGTGACAGATAACGTCACTCCAGTCTAATAAAGTGACATCTGGGGGCTTACCACCACCTCTTATAGCAGTTTTGTTTTAACGTTTCAGCGGCCATTTGTGCAATGACGTTTCTTATTGTCATGACAATAAGGTACTTCATTGCACAAAAAGGCGCTGAATCGTTAAAACGTTCCTGTAATTGAATCGCAATAAGAGTTCGTGGTAAGCCCCCTGGTGACCTGAAATTGTCCCTCATAGCACCAACATGATGATAACAATTACCGTTTGAAGCTCATGAAAAAAATAATGGCTGTATATTATTCTGACTTCTCCACACCGCACTTCACCACTTCCTCGCTAAGTTCTCCGTGCTGATGATATCCTTCATTCGCAGGATAGACACGCCCGGCGTGATAACCCGGGTATCGAACCTGTTTAAAGGACATCCAGAGCTGATTGTGGGGTTCAATACCTTCCTACCGCCCGGGTATAAGATCGAAGTGCAGAGTAATGGGCAGGTGAGTTTGAGTCATTATCTGTGTTTTTGTTTATGTTAACTATTACCGTGTTATTACAAAAGATATAAATACGAGTTATGGCAAGATTGACAAGGGAAAATTCCAGTAGATGTACATTCAAAATGAGTTTAACTTTTTTACACGACTGCCCAAAAAAAAGGAGTGTATATGTGTTTAGAGTTCATGTACTAAAAGTATAAAACAAGTGCAGTGTCATTGCAGTCGGGGGACCTCTTAAATTAAAAAGTGTTCCACAGAACGGTCCCCCGACTGCAATGACACTGCACTTGTTTTATACTTTTTAGGTCGTTTTTGGCAGGGCAGTCGTGTTTTTAATTTTTTTAAATTATTTATCATCATCATCATGTCAGCCAAAAGATGTCCACTGTTGGACATAGGCCTCCCCCAAGGTCTTCCACAACGTCCGGTCCTGTGCCACTTGCATCCAACTTTTGAGGGTTCCATACTCAAAGGGTGCCAACGGGACCCCTATTACTAAGCCTACGCTGTCTGACCGTCTGTCAGCGGGCTGTATCTCACGAACCGTAATAGGTAGAGAGTTGAAATTTTCGCAGAAAGTGTATTTCTGTTGCCACTACAACAAAACACAACTTACTAAAAATTAAATAAAATTTAAAAATAAAGGGGGTCCCATATACAAGAAACATGATATTTTTTACTTTCTATTCTACGGTGGTACGGAACCCTTTATGTGCGGGTCCGACACGCACTTGGCCGGATTTTTAATATTTAAATAGTTTTATTTTGTTTAAAACTTTGCGCCTAGCCTCAGTATTCAAATATTAACAGAGTATTCTGTAATTCCTGTGTATTTTTTGACGATGTATTGTCACGGCATGTATATTATGTATTGAACACTATGTTGTTCCGTCAGGTGTCAGTGTCGATGCCATCGCCGACGGGTTTCGGGGGCGGCGGCAACGTGCTGCTGGGCGTGCAGCACCCGCCCGCCCAACCGCAGCTCGTGCATCTCCTGCCCGTTGCGCAGTGAGTATCCACACCTGTCGCTGTAACAGCTACACAATACACGACCACTATCAACACTTGTAGCGGTTAGAGCTACACGACCACTATCGACACCTGTCGCTATTACAGCTACACGACCACTATCAACACCTGTCGCCATTACAGCTACACGCCCAGTATCAATTATTTTAATTTAATTTTAATTAAGCCTGGACATTGTATTTTATAAAAGTATGTATGTACATATTGTATGCCTACTACGGCGGGACCTAGCGGAATCTCTATTTAAATGTAACATACAAATACCTGTGTATTCCACAATAAATGATTGATTAATCAACACCTGTCGCCATTACAGCTACACGCCCACTACATCTTATCTTGACTACCGCTTGGCGCAGTGGTTCGAGCGTAGGCCGCTCGGTTCACTGCATCGGGTGATTGTGGGTTCAATTCCCGTCAGAAGCAAATTTCGGAAATGGCCTTTTCATAATTTGCCCCGGTCTGGGTGTCACTGGGAGCGCTCCAGTCCATTAATAATAATATCCTGGGACATTTTTTACACACGGCTACCTGATCCCAAACTAAGCAGAGCTTGTACTATGGAAACCAGATAACTGATATTACTACATATACTACTTTTTTATTTGTAAATACATACTTAATATACATATGCACCCAGACTCGGGACATACAGACATGTTCATGCACACAAATGCATGTCACGGGTAGGAATCGAACCTACGACCTGCAGCGTGAAAGTCGCCTCCGCGCCAACCACGCTAACGGGCCCGTCATTGTACGGAAACTGTATATTACTATTTAACTATGTAGATTATATTGTATACGGAGTCGTGTATAGTAAAATATGCGGCATAGCAACACGTTGAGACAGGGATAAATATAGATCAGTCCCGGGCGGGGTGAACGAACTTTACAGCTGAGCGTTACGTCAGCAAAGGCGAGAGATCCTCTACGATATCGGAGACAGCTTATGAAAAAATTACGTGGAAACTGAACGTTTCATAGCTACTCTTTTACAAACGAAAACGAAATTTCGGACGAAATTCGCGTATTTCCTACCACGTTTCTCATTGATTCCGACATTTCTTACGAACGAAAATTGTTTGACGTCTTCATCGTAGTCTAATCAAACGTCAAACAATTTTCGTTCGTAAGAAATGTCGGAATCAATGAGAAACGTGGTAGGAAATACGCGAATTTCGTCCGGAATTTCGTTTTCGTTTGTAAAAGTGTAGGGCCTCAGTTTATGTTTCTATTAACAAGAATAGCAAAGTCAAAGTCGATTTTTTTGTATTGAAGCTACAGGGGGCTTACCACGACCTCTTATCGCGATTCAATTATAGGAACGTTTTAACGATTCAGCGACTTTTTGTGCAATGACTTACCTTATTGTCATGACAATAAGAAATGTCATTGCACAAATGGTCGCTGAAACGTTAAAACAAAACTGCTATAAGAGGTGGTGGTAAGGCCCCAGGTAGCACTTATGAATTGTTGACATCAATATGTTAGCGTTACCACCGGTTCGTAATGTTGCTTCCATTGAGAAGAGCCGGCAAGAAACTCAATGGTTACTCTTTTCAATAGAAACAGAAAAAAATATACATTCACAAACAGCAACGCTATGTGAGCAGGCAGGCATATATCAAACTCTAGTTATGAACTTCTTGTTCTATTGGAGGTAAAGCCTAGCTGTAGCCAATTGACTGCACTGCAGCTCATATATGAGCTGGCTCGGGGCAGTACCACCCTCTCACAGAAGATCGGCGTAAAGTACCCATTACAGCTACGTTTCTTACGATGAGTGAGAGAGCCGGAAGCCCTACTGCCCCTCCCCTCACTCCTTCCCACTCCCCGTCGGGTCGGCAAAGTGCGGGCGATGCTTTTGGTGTTGCAAGCATCTATAGGCTACGGTAACTGCTTAACATCAGGCGCGTCACCTAAGTCCTATAAAAAAAAAAACCACCCTCTAACAGAAGATCGGCGTAAGTAGCGTTGGTCAAAGCCCCTGCTCTATAGTAACAGCTCGCCCCCCAGGTCCGTGAACAACGCGATCGTGCACAACCTGTCCGTGAGCGCGGCGCCCACGAACACACTGCATCAGATATCGCAAGCCCACCAGCAGATTGAAGCCGCGGCGATACACCATACACCTGGTAAGTACAGTGTTTTAGCACCTGTTACAGAATCGACAAATAACTCTTATCCACGAGATAAATTTGAAGTAAACGAAATTTTATGGAAAAAATTGTCAAAATTCCATGTTTAATTTTGGTGGATAAATGATTTTGATACAAGGCTCTTTGACTATCTAACCATCCAATGGCCATATTATGAAGTTAAACCTGGGCCAACTTAACATGAAAATTAAAAAAAAAAAACGGGCTCAGAGTTGGGCAATCTTATCCACGAGATAAATATGAAGTAAAATAAATTTTATGGAAAAAATTGACAAAATTTCCATGTTTAATTTTGGTGGATAAATGATTTTGATACAAGGCTCTTTGAGTATCTAACTATCCAGGGGCCATATTATGAACTTAAACCTGGGCCAACTTAACATGAAAATAAAAAATAAAAAAAGTTCCGGGCTCGGAGTTGGGCAAAATTTTATTGCAATTAATTAATTGCAAATTGCATGTGGTGTCACAATAACAATTAATTGCGATTTGTATGCGATTGACAAACAAATCACAATGAATTGGTAATTGTGACACCACATACAATTAATTAATTGCAATTAAATTTTGCCCATCTCTGCGGGCTATATTATGTGTTCAATTCGTGGAAATTATAACTTCTGTATTTGGTTAACACTATCGAAACATTTATACATAAAAATTTTCCCCCTTATTCATAGAAAGTTATAATCGACCTGCAGTTGAATTACAAATCACATTTGTTCCTAAAAATGCTTTTCAAAACCATTGCAAACTGGCCAAAATCTCTATGAATAAGGGGGTAAAAGTATATCCGTTAAACACAATACCTTTTAATAAGGTCTATAGTAGAACTGTTGACATGAAAATAAGAAAACACAATTAAAATGATGAAATCAATTACCGATTGACCTCTTATGAGAAAAACTTGCGGCTGCTCTTCATGAGTTCTGACCTCCCCCTTTGACCACAACGCCCCCCTCCTCCTCTACCGCCACATAACGCCACAATGTGCCACAGGCGCGGCGCCACAAGCCACCGCGAGCCACCCGGCGCCCGCGCCGCCCAGCCAGCCCGTGGAGTTCAACCACGCCATCGAATACGTCAATAAAATCAAGGTAAGCTTGATGTAAGCGCGATATCGCACGAGGCAACCATGGTGGCGCAACCAGGTGATTCGATAGCCGACACCGAATTGGTTGCGCTACCAAACGGAGACCAAGTGAGATATCCTCCATACAGCTCTATACATTTTGTTGGTGGAGCGACTGGTTGCGCTACCACTGGTGTCCCCGTGCGATAGGGCTCTAAATGGATACATATTATACTGAGCACATATTTTTTTCTTCTTTTATCCACTTTTATTATATTATGTTTTCTGTTGTCTTTTTATATTGTATGTTTATACTTTTTTAGGGTTCCGTACCCAAAGGGTGCCAACGGGAACCTATTACTAAGCCTATGCTGTCAAAACAAAAAAAAACACAAAAAAACATTTTCTAAAATGTATGAAAAAATATTTTTTCCTCATCTAGAGGAAAGCCATGGTACGTGGTTGTATTCCAGTTGCCCTAAAGTACCTAAACGTACCACGGCTATTCTCTAGATGAGCATATTTTCTTGTTTCATACATTTTAGAGTGTCATATTTTGTTAATTGTTTGTAAAAAGTCATAGAACAAAAGTTGTTGTTTTTGATGTCAGTAATACGCCCCTGCAAGGTTGTTAGTGTTTTACCAATAACCCTGTATATGCGAGTCCGACACACACTTGGTCGGTTTTTATGTTTTCTGTTGTGACTGTGTATGTATGTTTTTATGTTTTATTTTTCTCTACTTCTGGCTATAGCAATTTTACGACCACTTGGTGCAGTGGTTTGAGCGTAAGTTGCTCGACTCACTGCATCGGGTCTGGGTGTCACTGGGATCGCCCCCAGTCCATTGTACGGTACCCATAGTACAAGCGTTGCTTAGTTTGGGACCATACAGTTGGTGTGTTTGTCTGGCGATATTTATTATTATGTATCTCATTAAATCCACCAACCGGCACTGGGCCAGCGTGGTGGATTATGGCCTGAATCCCCCTAGCATTGAGGGGAGGCCCGGGCCCAGCAGTGGGACGTTAAAAGAGCTATTTTTTATCTTATTAAAACCACACGGGCTATACCCGGATCTTTGGAAGGCTTGCGTGGGGACATGGACATTATTATTATGCAATACTATCCATCCTATCTTGGGATCTCGCCCCCCTACGAAAAGGGGATGTACACAATCCCACAAATTTATAGAAATTTATAATCGACTTGCACTGGCATTACAAATCACCTTTGTTGCTAGAAATGCTTTGTAAGATCTTTTTAAACTGGCTGAATTATCTATAAATTTGGCAGGGTCTCTGCCTATACCGTTAAGAGAAATAGTGCGATAGTAATATTTTATTCATCATGTATTAAACGATTCGTTTCATTGTAGTTATTTCGTTTTCCTTCCTTCTTGTGTTTAAATCCAGTGCACAGATAGCGTAATAGTGATGTCCTCAATATTACGAAACTGGAGCCGACTGTCCGACAAATGTGTAGTCGGGGAATTGTCTGAGTAGTCGTGATTAAATTTAAATGATTCAAGATAATCTGGGAAGCTTAATTACAATGTATTTTATTTTTGGCACCTTCTGCATATAACACTGATGAAAGAACTGTTGATTTAAAAAAAAGTAATGGCAAACAAACTGTTCCTAACAGACAAGAAAGGAGGCTCAAATCGTAACGCGTTTTTTTTTTACTTTTTAAGATATTATCGTCCTTTTGGCTCTATTTCCGAACATACACACATACATATACTCACGCCTGTATCCCACAGGGTAGGCAGAGACTTGATTGCCACATTTTGTCACACCTCTTGCTTCATCCACATTCATACATCTTCTCACTAACATCAAACACCGAGACCTATTCTACAAGCCTTTGAATTGTCGGTGTCCCCGACTACGTGGTCCCAAGTGTCCCAACACTAATTATTACTAGCATCGTTATTATTATTATTATTTTACTACTAGTAGGTTATTAATAGTGTTTGTCGTCCATCAGTCGAGGTTCTCCCGGCAGCCGGACAAGTACAAGCGGTTCCTGGAGATCCTGCACGCGTACCAACGCGGCCACCGCGAGATGAAGGAGCCGCAGGCGAAACAGCAGACGGAACAGGAGGTCTACTCGCAGGTACGTGTGTGGGGATTCAACACTGAAGAGGTATTTTGTAGATATGTGGGGCGTTCGATACTGACGAGATATTTTGTACATGTGTAGGGCGTTCGATACTGACGAGATATTTTGCTTTAGCTCTTGCTGTTCGCAGCTATTTTTGGGACTAGGCCCACCACACACTCCCACTAGTGTTAGTCGTGTAAGCTAGGATAGACAAGTGTCCAACGATAACGCCGAGGTTTGACCCTCGACGAGTCCCGGGGACAAGCTAATTTAATCAAAAGAAGCACTGACTAACTGCGAAAAGATTTCGTAGTTAGTCAGTGTCAGTGTGTGTAATATATGTTTAAGGATTTATGCTTGAAGTTCATGACTTTAGCATATCAATGCCGGAATGTAAATCTAAGGAGACACGATTAAATTTCTCGAGCCGAATCTCACCCAATCTCACTTGGGGGAGAGGGGGTCTCAGCTAATATCACGCAATTAATTAGGCACAGATAAACATATTTACATTGAAAATACGCATTTTGAAATATCTCACGGTATTTTAGGGGGGGGGGGACCTTCCACGATTGGTTACTCCAACAGCTACAAGCCCACGTTTCCTTCAGGTGGCGAAACTATTCGAGAACCAGGACGACCTGCTGGCGGAGTTCGGTCAGTTTCTTCCGGACGCCAAGACGGTGACCAAGCCGGCGCCGGACCGGGACCGGGACCGCGAGCGGCACTACCCGCACGTCCGGACGCCGCCGCTCATACCGCAGCATCAGGTGTGTACATACCTTTACAGGATCTGAGATTATTGGGTAAAAGTCAGTTTTTTAGGGTTCCGTAGTCGCTATGAGGAACCCTTATAAGATCGTCGAGTCCGTCTGTCTGTCCCAGTATCATAACTTTTACAATTTTCGACGGAAGTTTGTCACAAAAAGTATCTTAATAATAGATGTCCATTCCAAAATTATAATATTAAGTTTTTTGAGGTACCTCCCCTTACATGCAAAGTAGGGATGTAATGTAATGTAACGTCACGACTTTTATCCCCGTTCGGGGGTAGTCAGAGGCTTGAGTGGCCATACACCACCACATTGTGGAGGTATTAACCAACTCAAAGCCCACGTTTCTCTAGATAGTCAGAACCCAACGTGACAGGTGGTGAACCTTGTCGCCGTGTATACAGGAACTGACTATTACCTAATCCCGAGGGATAGGTAGGTTTCCTCACGATGTTTTCCTTCACCGTCAGAGTAGGGATGTATATTTTTTTATGTACACCATCTTGTAGGGTTTAGTTGAAAAGGTATTTTTAAATGAAATAAGTTATATTTGTTGTCTAACAACCCCGGATCTATATTTTTAAAAGTGCAGTGCAGAATTCCAATTTTCCGCCCGACAGGGTTTTTTTTTTGTATAAATATATTTTTTTTTTACGTAGGTATAGTTCGCGACAGGTCGAGATGACATTCGGGTTATGAGCTTTTTGCAGGATAAAACCCGAATCAAAATTAGCAGGACCCGATAAACAATTAAAATCGCCCACAAAATTATTAAATTAAATTATTCTGTTGCGTTGCGGGTCCTGGTAATTTTGATTCGGATTTTATTGTGCAGAAAGCTCATAACCCGAATGTCATCTCGACCTGTCGCGGACTATACCTGTGTTTTAAAAGATCTCCGTCCGTCCGAGATCCGTTTGCGTGGTTGGCGCGGAGGCGCCTTTCACGCTACAGGTCGTAGGTTCGATTCCTACCCGGGACATGCATTTGTGTGCATGTACATGTCTGTATGTCCCGAGTCGGGGTGTATATGTATATTAAGTATGTATTTACAAATAAAAAAGTAGTATATGTAGTTATATCAGTTATCTGGTTTCCATAGTACAAGCTCTGCTTAGTTTGGGATCATCAGCCGTGTGTAAAAAAATGTCCCAGGATATTACTATTATTATTACTATCTATAGTCTAAAGTTACACGCGTTTAGGCCACGTGGTAGGTGCACCGAGATTTGAACCTGCGACCTTCAGCACAAGGCCCACTGGCCACTGACCTACAATGATGATAACAATTACCGTTTGAAGCTCATGAAAAAATTAATGGCTGCATATAATTATGTATCTGAGTACTTGCACTGTGTATAATAATAGTAAGTGTGTGTTGTGTGTGTACTAAGTGTGTGTTGTGTGTGTTCCGTGTGCAGGCGCGCGCGGAGAGCTCGCCGGAGCGGTTTGTTCCCGCGCCGGCCGCGTCGCCGCCGCACGTGATGCACGCGCTGCACCACCACGCGCCGCTCGCGCCGCAGGTAATACACGCGTCTTGTTAATACGCTTATGACTATGAGGGTATCTGTGTTTTGTTATCTAATTCAATTTTATTAATAAGTAGTCCATCTGTATGTTTTCTGTCCAAGTGTCAAAATGTCAAATATTGATATGGGTCCAATAACAATAATATTTTTTTCGTTTTGTCTTGTCACGTTCGGTGGTATATGTATACCGCAAGCGCTGTACCGCGCCTTAGGTATGTGCGGGGAGGTTGGATGGTGGGACGGCGAGAGCGATGAGGACCCCCCCCTCCGTGTCGCCGCTCGTGTACCTACAGCGCGGTACAGCGCTTGCGGTATACCTATAGTACTAGTGTTGGCTACATGGCTAGTTTCAAATGAAGTTTTATAACATGTGTAGTTGTGTAATATGTGAATGTCCGGTCTATACAGCTGCCGAAGCACACGACGACGGGCACGAGCACTGCGCCCGCGCCGCCGCAGCCGCAGCAACATCTCAAGAGGTCGCCCAGCTTCACCTCCTCCACACAACTCGGTAACTCAACACTACACATTTATTAACAACGATTATATAAAGTTTTTTTTATACTAGAAAAAGCGGCAAACGACCGTACGAACGCTTGCATTACGGAAGGCATTGCTAGCACGTCTTCGACGGGTAGAGCCGAGTCTCACCCGATCTTACGTGGGCAGAGGGAGGCGGGGTCTCGGCAAATATCGCGTAATTTTTTTCTGCAAGAAATATTGTAAAATTGTGAGAAAACTGGAGTTAAAATAATTAAAACATGTGTCTTCTCTAGAATATAGCTTTTGAAAAATCTCATGTGAGATTAGAGGGGGAGGGAGGAGTTCGAGCAAAATCTCACGACATCTCACCAAGGGAGAAGGGGCCGAAAAATCTCAAAAATTACCTCACGTGATGTAAAGACACGCCCCCTTATCGAAAAAAATGAAATATACGTCACGACTTTTATCCCCATTCGGGGGTAGTCAGAGGCTTGAGTGGCCATACACCACCACATTGTGGAGGTATTAAGCCAACTTAAAGCCCACGTTTCACCAGATATAAGTCATTATCTTCTAAGAAGACCTTGAAGACATTATCTTAAAAGTATATTCAAGTTCGGTGTCAGAGTTGGCATCGATTTATGCCGTGCTAACGCTGCGTGTTGTCCTGCAGCGGGCGGGCCGCCGCCCAAGAAGTCGCGCGTGTCGGGTCTGACGGGCGCGGCCGTGCGGGACGTGTCGTACGCGGAGGCGGCTAAACTGGCCACCGTGCACGAGTTCAACTTCTTCGACCGCGCGCGCAAGGCGCTGCGCTCGCAACATGTCTACGACAACTTCTTAAGGTAACATATACTAAACTGAACTTTATTGACACCATTCATGTATTATTTTATAAGATACTAGCTGATGCCCGCAGCTTCGCCCGCGTGGATGTCGGTTATCGCGACCAAAACTTGAAAAATTATATACTAAAACCTTCCTCTTGAATCACTCTATCTATTAAAAAAAGCGCATCAAAATCCGTTGCGTAGTTTTAAAGATCTAAGCATACATAGGGACAGACAGACAAACAGCGGGTAGCGACTTTGTTTTATACTATGTAGTGATGGTACTGTAGTGGTGGTGTAGTGGTGGATGGTATGTGGTGATGGCGATACGGTTTACCACCTGTCACGTTGGGTTCTGACTATCTGGTGAAACGTGGGCTTTGAGTTGGTTAATACCTCCACAATGTGGTGGTGTATGGCCACTCAAGCCTCTGACTACCCCCGAACGGGGATAAAAGTTGTGACGTTACATATAGTGATGGTACCTCTAAACATTGGCGTCCCTAGATTCATTGGAGCCGCGTTCAGAGGCTACGCTCCGGGTGTAAACACTGATGTCGTTCCGTGCCTAAGAGCGACAGGTTCCGTTGCCACAACTTAGTTGTTCAATGGATCAGAGTGTTTAGACCGGTAGCTACATTTTAAATATCAAAATCGATGGTTAGAAAACACCGACGTTTGCCGCTTGTATTAGTCCACAAATGTGGGTTTTGACGTGCAAGTGGACTATTTTTGAACTTGTAATTTGATTTTTGTATCGATGTGGAAGAAGATCTTTTTTAATTTTATATTTTTATAACAAATCATGAGAATTTTGAGTTTATGTAACAACATGGGCCCTATTTAATAAAGCTGACAACTCGACATATATGTCAAAAACTGACAAAATTGTCGAATTGTCGCGCTGAGGCTGTTTAATAAAAGTAACAAATATGTCATAAATCGACAGGTGAATTCTTGACAATTTGTCAGTGAAAAACGCGTTTAATAAAACTCGACATATGTCAAAAAACCACAGTCAAATTATGAAAATTATGTCAACTTTTGAAATACTCGCAAATAATTTTGTTGACCATGACAATTTTGTCACCTGTAAGTTTTATTAAACAGATAAATTGTCGAATTGTCACTTTTTGACATATGTCGCACCTGTCGGATTGTCAGCTTTATTAAATAGGGCCCGGGTAGTGGTCCCGTACATTCGAGCGAGTGCACTCAAAACCTCATAATGTAGCCCTGCTATCGCACACGACTATCAACTTTAAGGCCATTTTCCTCCCCCAGTGTTCGCTGTCTTGGGACCGTATGATAATATATGTGTGCGTTGTCAGATGCCTGCTGTTGTTCACGAACGAGATCATCTCGTCGTCGGAGCTGGTGGTGGTGACGGGCCCGTTCCTGTGCCGGCATCCGGAGCTGCAGAAGTGGCTGCAGGACTTCCTGGGCCCGCCCTCGCCGCCCCACACGCCCACCGCCACCGCCCACCACCTCGCCGGTCAGTACACATTCCACACTCCCTATTCCATATACAATGTGCCATTTCTTTTATATGACTAAGGTGGCAAACAAGCGTACGGCCCGTCTGATGTTAAGCAGTTACTATAGCTTACAGATGCTTGCAATACCAAAGGCATCGTTTGCACGTTGCCGACCTGAAGGAAAGTGGGACAGAGGAAATTATTTTGAATCTAATTTATATATTCATAGCACTGACATTTTGTAGGAACCCGAACTTTTGCGTTGTGTAAGGGCCGTCACATACATACGCGGAATTCCGTTTCGGAATATCGAATCGGGATTCCGTAAGCTTATCTCACACATACGTTTGTTTTCGTTCGGAATAATTCCGGACGCACAGGCTACCATTCGGAATTCCGAAACGGAAATTTTCGAACGGAAAAATTCCGTACGTATTTAATACCTCCATACATTTGGATGGAATTACTGCGTTCGGAATTCCGTTTCGATATTTCGAAACGGAATTCCGCGTATGTATGTGGCGGCCCTTAGGAACATACAGTCAGTCTGTTGTTATAATTGTTGAGTGTTGATGTAACAGGGTACAACAACACGACGTTCAGCACCGGCGCGGGAGTGGGCGTGGGCGTGGGCGGGCTGCTGCAGCTGGAGCGCGGCGGCGGCGCGCTGGAGCCGGCGCACGCGCAGTTGTCGACGCATGCGCACGCGCACGGTGCGGGGGTGCGCTACGAGCCCGTGGGCGCGTTGGCCGCGCAGCTGCGACACGACCGCCCGCAGGGAGACGCCGCTATGGATGTCGGTCAGTATACACTACACACACTACACAACACATGAAACGCTACAGTCTGATTTTTAATTAGACGAAGTGGGCTGACAGGTTCTTATGTCACTTTTCAATATAAATAGAACAAATAAGGTTCAAATTCGAACTTTTCAGCTGTCAGTTGGCTTCGTCTAATTAAAAATCAGACTATACACACTACAAATGACATGCTACACTCCAACCATGCATGACATGCTACACATCACGCATGTATGCCCATACTACACACGACAAAGACGCTCGCACGTTGCCGACCACTAGCTCGATTCACGTAAAAACAAACAATCCAAATAACGCTGAAGTTCGAAAGACGTTCGATCGAAATCCTATCAAAAGTTAGTATTCACGTGTTCCTTGAACGCAATTCGATAGGACTTCCACTCAAACGTTTACTCAACGAAAAACGGTTACTCAACGACTTGTTGCCATGACGAAGACTATCAACGACTATGGTCGGTACGATATCGTTGCGGTTTTTATTACGTGAATTGGGTTACTGAAGGGGAGTGGGACAGAGGGAGGGGTAAGGGGGGTGTCCGACTCTCATCGTACGAAACGCAACTGTAATAGCTACACCGATCTTCTGTGAGAGGTAGTATATTCAGCAACAAAAATCACTGACCGTTCTCAATCTTCGAAATTGGTTATACATACCTACTTTTTATTTTACAAACTTTGGTGTACATCATCAGCACTGAATATTAGCAACTTATTTAAATAGTGTTTAGTTCAAGAAAAATAGTTAGTTAATTTTAGTATTTGTTGTTGTAGCGGCAACAGAAATACACATTCTGTGAAAATTTCAAGTCTAGCTATGACGGTTCGTAAGATACAGACCGCTGACAGACAGACAGACAGACGGACGGACGGACAGCGTAGGCTTAGTAATAGCGTCCCGTTGGCACCCTTTGGGTACGGAACCCTAAAAACTGAGAATGGTCAGCAAAGTCGAGGTCGAGCCAGCCCGTATATGAGCTGCAGTCAATTGGCTACAGCTTCCTATTTCTATGGAAATGAGTTCAGTTTATATTATAGCGGTATGTGTTGTATGCAGATCTATCGACGTGCAAGCGGCTGGGCACGTCGTACTGCGCGCTGCCGCGGGACGCCGCCGCCAGGCGCTGCTCCGGACGCACGCAGCTCTGCAAGGAGGTAACACGCGCACTATTACACTATCACGACTCTTATTTAACAAAGGGGTAGCCAGAGAAGCATTGCACCCACATTTGGTCGATAAAGTCACAAGGCAATTCGTTTATTTTGTCCACAGAGTAAAGACTAAAGAAAGAGGTGCCCTTATTAGATATATGTATGAAAAAAAAACGTGGTCATTGTATTTTCATTTTCATTGTTCTATCTAACGGTAAATAGTTGAACTACTCGCTTCGTTTTATGTCGATGTTAGTACTAGGCCGACCACTCGGCCGATTTGCTTAGGGCCAGTCCCCTTAGTAATTGGTCCATGATTTTGTCTGGGCCTACAGGGCCACTTACAAATAAAAAATTATAATGTTAGCCTTTTGTAAGTTCCACTCCTGGGCACGGGCCTTTCCTCAATGCGAGGGGGATTCGGGCCATAATCCACCAGGCTAGCCCAATGCGGGTTGGTGGATTTCACATGTCTTTTGAAAATTTGTAAGATTTTCTAACACATGTAGGTTTCCTCACGATGTTTTCCTTCACCTTAAGCAAGTGAAAATCGTATTAAAGTTATGATTCGCACATGGATTTCGAAAAATCCAGAGTTGCGAGTCGGGGTTTGAACCCTGGACCTTAGCCCGCAAGCTGCAATTGGCTATCAAATCTTAATCGAAGTGTTATTCACAGGTTTTGAACGATACATGGGTGTCATTCCCCACTTGGAGCGAGGATTCGACGTTCGTGACGTCACGCAAGACCCAGTATGAAGAGTACATCTACAGATGTGAGGATGAGAGATTTGAGGTGAGTGCCCCTGTTAGCGGATACCTAATTTACGTGTAGGGCAGTGTGGTTGTGACCTTATTACAACGGTAGGACTGTGTTGTTACAAGAGGGGGCGAGCCTATTGCTATTTATATATTTTTTTTCAACCTTCGTCATCCCACTGCAGCAGGGCTAGTATATGCGCCGAGATAAATTGATTTTCCTTCATTCTCTCCAATGCATTAAGTAAGAGACAGAATGAGAGCGACTCGGTGCGACGTAATTCGTGACTAAGGGCCACCGCAGACATGCTACTTTTTGCATCGGCGATCGGCGATTTAGTCGCTTTTAGCATCGGAGCAGTCGTCGGAACGCAGAGAGTCGCCAAATCGCGATGCAGCATCGATACAGTCGCGAAATCTCCGATCGCCGATGCAAAAGTAGCATGTTTGCGGTGTCCCTGATGTCTTGTAGTCGGCAACGTGCGAGAAATGCCTTTGGTGTTGTAAGTTTCTATAGGCTGCGATAACTGCTTAACATCAGGCGGGCCGTACGCTTGTTTGCCACTTAAATACTATAAAAAAATAATGTTAGTATGTATAGTACGTTTTTTTATACTTGTCCTATTTGGTAAGCAAAGATGGCGTCCAGCGGGGCGATTGCGTAACTTTTTTGTCAATGTTTCAATTGGTTTCGTTCATCCTGTGTCAATTATATACGAAACCAATTGAAACATTGACAAAAAGTTACGCAATCGCCCCGCTGGACGCCATCTTTGCTTACCAAATAGGACAAGTATAAAAAAAATACGTACTATAAGTTTGGCGATATTTAAAAAGGTGAAGGTTTTGAAGGTGGTAGAGCCAAGCTGTAGCCAATTGACTGCAGCTCATAAACGGGCTGGCTCGACCGGGGTAGTACCACCCTCTCACAGAAGATCGGCGTAAAGTAGTTATTACAGCTGCGTTTCGTACGATGAGTGAGAGAGCCGTAAGCCCACCCCCCCTCCCCCTCCCTCCATCCCACTCCCCTTCAGGTCGGCAATGTGCGAGCAATACCTTTGGTATTGTAAGCATAGGCTACGGTAACTGCTTAACATCAGGCGGGCTGTACGCTTTTTTGCCACCGCAGTCCTATAAAAAAAAAAAAAAAAAAAAGGTAGTGGAGAAAAATATACGTCGTTCGCTCTTTGTGAGAAACAAAGCATCGTTTTTAGAATAAATAGGATGAAAAAGTAATATATATTGTTTGGTTCCAGTTGGACGTGGTGATAGAAACGAACGCGTCAACCATCCGCGTGCTAGAAGGCGTTCAGAAGAAGTTATCTCGCATGTCGCCGGAGGACGCGGCGCGGTACCGACTGGACGAGTGTCTCGGCGGCAGCTCGCCCACTGTGCACCAGCGCGCGCTCAGACGGATATACGGCGACAAGGTGGTACGATCGAGAAGGACGTGTAGGCATGCACACACGACACACACAATACACACGATACAAGACATAAATGTACTTGTAGATCGTTAGTTGAAGAGAAGATCGCCCTTGACCAGCCCTTGCTGGACATAAAGCATCACTTATCTAAATAAGATAATTGTAACCTATGTACCACAATAAATAACTTGGCTTGATTTAGTTTTGACAAAATTCGAGGTAAATGTTGGAAAATAACTTTTAGAAAAGTAGGCTGCAATGGACATCCGTAACGAATTTGGTTGAGAATGCAGATTTATAGAGCTAAAAAATCTATAAAAGACGGTGCTTAAATGTTTGTTCTACAGCTAAAATTGACGAAGTTATGACCAAATTACTAGCGAATATGAAAAAAGGGTTTGGCATCCTTAGTTTCATTCTGAAACAAAATTTTGACCCAATCAACCACAGAGTAAAGACTAAAGAAAGAGGTGCCCTTATTAGATATATGTATGAAAAAAAACGTGGTCATTGTTTTTTCATTTTCATTGTTCTATCTACCGGTAAATAGTTGAACTACTCGCTTGGGTTTATGTCGATGTTAGTACTAGGCCGACCACTCGGCCGACTTGCTTAGGGCCAGTCCCCTTAGTAATTGGTCCATGCAATCAACTTTAATTCTAATGACTCACTGACAGACATCCCACAGCCTAAACTGGTGGGTATTGTAGAATCATGAAATTTCCACAGGACTTCCTTATGACGGACGGTGAGGGAAAACATCGTGAGGAAACCTACCTATCCTTCGGGATTAGGTAATAGTCAGTTCCTGTATACACGGCGACAAGGTTCACCACCTGTCACGTTGGGTTCTGACTATCTGGTGAAACGTGGGCTTTGAGTTGGTTAATACCTCCACAATGTGGTGGTGTATGGCCACTCAAGCCTCTGACTACCCCCGCATGGGGATAAAAGTCGTGACGTTACATTTTTACATTTTTTACTTCCTTATGTAACGTAGGTGAACACTAAGAAAGGATTTAAAAAAAAATAATAGGGGTTAAATAAAGGATGGAAAGGTTGTATACAAATTCCTTTAGGCACACAGCAAATTTTACAAAGTAGAAATAGCAATACGCTTATTATTATATTATTTTGCACACAAATTACTATTTAATATCGCATAGTGTTGCATGCCTTGTCTTTGCTCATTTTTTATTATTTATTTTATTATTTTTAGTAGTTAGTTTAATGGTTATGGTGTATTTATTGCACTGTTTAGTTTTAAGTTATTTCTATTTATCCCAAGCGCGGCTTGTTGATAGCCTTGGGTTCGATTCCCGAGGGATCCAATTATTAAAATGGGGCTGAAATTTACGACCTTACGATGGTATACCTTCAACCAATGCCTTCACTGTTCAGAAAGTGATTACTAAAAATGGTAAGCACAGGTGCAATGTTGTCCAACGATGACGCCCAGGTTTGACTCTCGACGCGTCCCGGGGAAAACCTAAGTGGTGTGGCCGACTATAGTACGTTATTTTATACTTGTCCTATTTGGTAAGCAAAGATGGCGTCCAGCGGGGCGATTGCGTAACTTTTTGTCAATGTTTCAAATGGTTTCGTATATAATTGAAACAGTATGAACGAAACCAATTGAAATATTGACAAAAAAGTTACGCAATCGCCCCGCTGGACGCCATCTTTGCTTACCAAATAGGACAAGTATAAAAAAACGTACTATATCTGTTTGATAATTATGGTGTTACATATTTATCTTGATAATCTCTAACCCTGCTCATTAACGCCGGGGTATAGTTCATAGTCCACAATGCTGGCGCAGTGCACTGTGCCAAACCTCGCACGTCTTTCGAAAGACATGCAAGCTTCCTCACGATGTTAAAGTTTGACTATTTGGCTATAAGTATGTTTTGAACACAATAAGTGATATTTCAAATGGTGTGTTATTGTCGGCAGGCGGTGGACATCATCGCGGGTTTGAAGAAGAATCCGGTGGTGGCGGTGCCCGTGGTGCTGCGCAGGCTCAAGGCTAAGGAGGAGGAGTGGCGGGAAGCGCAGAAGGTAACACCGGTGCTATATTAAAGATTGTACCCATACCACGACATTTTTGTTTTAATCTTCAGAACTTGCGTTTCATATTTATTTATTGGTAAGAAAACCAACAGCAGTTAATACAATAAAAGTAGTACTAAACTTAACCAATTACAGGTTTCCCTAGTGTGTGTGTGTGTGTATGTGTGTGTGTGTGTGTGTGTGTGTGTATGTTCGTTGAATTATTATGTGTAATATTGGTGGCGAACCTTTGGGAGGCCTATGTTCAGCAGTGGATGTCTTTCGGCTGAGATGATGACGAATGTTGGTGGGACATTTTAGATTAACATGTTAAATCGTATCGATATATCGATATTTTTGTTCAAATTTGAAAGCCGGTAGGTATCTAAAAAAAAGAAATTACGGCCTTTTGAATATTGTTTCATTAAATGTTAATAAAAAGGATAGACTTTTTTTTTACTGATTTTGGGTATACAGGGTGAATTTGAAATCATGGGCATCCTTTTAAATGGCGATTCTACACATGATACAGAATGCTTAGGGAATATTAATCAACAAATCAATTGATTAAAAATAATATAACTATGGTCTGTTTTTTAATTCCGGAGACTAATTTGACAATGACAGTGTGGCTAGGTTATTGCAAATTTTAAATAGTGATGTCCAGCAATCGGAAATGATCGAAAAATATCGGAGCTAACCGTAAAATATTATTTTACTATTTATTTATAAGTTTTTCTGCAAAATAGCATAAACCTCAAGCAAACTTCTGGAATTCGATGAAATCATTAAAATTTATAACAGTAAACAACAAAATCATACAACAAAGTCATAGACGTTAAAGATGAATTATATTATTATCGAATATGTCTATACGTACTTTCACTGTGTCTATACTCTGATTTTTCGGGTTCCGTACCCAAATGGTGCCAACGGGACCCTATTACTATGTCTGTCTGTCAGCGGGCTGTATCTTACGAACCGGAATAGCTAGCGACTTGAAATTTTCACAGAATGTGTATATTTGTTGCCGCTACAACAAGTACTAAAAATAAAATAAAATTTACAAATAACGGGGTCCCCATACACCAAAAGTTTGATATTTTTGACGTTTTTATTTTAATCCACAAAATAAAAAATCAGAGTACATGTACTTTTATTTAGTCTGTATTGGCTTGAACAAAAATTTAAATCTTATTAGCAATACATACTATTTAAACAGTAACGCTATGTAAGCAATCAGGCATTAACACATTGTTTTATACATGTAAGCTAAATGTAGCATTTATGAATCGTTATTAACATAAACATTTAGCGTTACCACCGGTTCGTAATATTGCGTCCCTTGAGAAGAGCCGGCAAGAAACTCAATGGTTACTCTTTTCAATAGAAAAAGAAAAATAAAATTGTATACATTTCAAACAGCAACGCTAGGTGAGCAGGCAGGCATTTACACAATTTAAATAAAAAATAGCGAAATACAGAGCAAAGACATAAGAGTAAGCATGACGGATTCATGCCCGTAACAACACAGTTCAGCAAAGCTAAGTAAGCGTTTTATTTATTTACTCAGAATCAGATGAATCGGATTCCGAATTTGCGAATGTAACTCTATTACATTGGCTTTGCTGAAGGCCGAATGAGGTAAACAAAAGGCGTTGTCATGGCTCAAGGACAAACCTTGAAAAAATGGACGCGCAGTTTTTTTTTACAAAATATATCAATTATGTAGGTAAAAAAGTAATTAGTTTATAAAGAAACAATAACATAAAAACAAAGAAACAATTATTATAATTCCTTTGAGTAAAATTTTCTATCTCGATTTTCTATCTCGAGTACCTATTTATAATACCTACTCCATGCTGTATAAGCACGACATTTTTTAATTTTACGGTTCAAATAATCGGTACCGGAAAAAAGCGGTAGGACAACACTACATAAATAAATGTGGCAGCATTATTTTCGAGTTTGACATTTGGGGTTAGCAATTTAGTCTCCGGAATTAAAAAATACACCATAGTTATACATATGCAGAGTGTTGACACACAGAGACAATGATGAGAGATCATGCGATGTGCCTGACAGATTGTCGGTGGTGATACAAGCATGCTGCCTTCCTACTGATGTCTCATTAATCAATAATCGCTTCCGCATGGGCCAAATTTTGTACATTTTTTGTAAATAATATGATTATCGTGAGGAAACCTACCTATCCCTCGGGATTAGGTAATAGTCAGTTCCTGTATACACGGCGACAAGGTTCACCACCTGTCATGCTGGGTTCTGACTATCAGGTGAAACGTGGGCTTTGAGTTGGTTAATACCTCCACAATGTGGTGGTGTATGGCCACTCAAGCCTCTGACTACCCCCGAATGGGGATAAAAGACGTGACGTTACATTTCATTTTTTTCAATAGGTTTATAAATATTGTACATAGCTTATAGGTAATAATTGTTTCTTCGTTTTTATATCCTTGTTTCTTTATAAATAAATTATTCCATTGATAAAAAAATATTGCCCATGTAAGGAATAACAGTTAACGGGTTTGCTTATAAGCTTACAGTATTAGTAATATTTTTTGCATTAGCAATATTTTTTAACTGTAGATTTTTTTACTTACTGTGCCAAAATATTCTGAATCATTCAGAGTCATAGTTTAAAAGGATGCCCATTATTTCAAATCCACCCTGTATATTATAAGGTTAGCCATAGCATTCGTGTCTTTCATGCGCTAAATGCAAAAATTAACTTGAAAATCGCACAATATTTGATGTAAACAAAAACCATTGACTTGGAACGAAACGTTAGTATATTCACATTCCAAACTGATTGTATACAACATGTTAAGAAAACCCTGTCCGAGCCGAAACCGGTAATTAGGTTCCCCAATCACATAACCAAATAAAATAATTAAAAAAAAAAACATGATAGTAAACATATTAATGAACATTTAAAGTGCCAATTTTTTTTGCCTTTTTCCCACATAATGTAGCTAATTTTAAAAATATGACAGCACCGTTACCGGAAGTAATTGTGTTAGATCGTGTGGCGTCACCTCAGACCACAAAGTATGTGATGACGTCATTTTATGAATATATTTTTTTATGTAAACGGGGTATTTGTATTACAAAAAAATATGGGAGGCCTTTGCCCAGCAGTGGGACACATACTATGCCAAAAAATGAAAAAAAATTGAAAAAAAAAATAAAAAAAAAAGATTTTTTTTTTACGAAAATGGAATCTAATCTCGATACCCAACAATACGTTTTCGGGTCGGACAGGGTTTTTTTAACATATTGTATATACCTGTGTTCTTAGGGCTTCAACAAGCAGTGGCGGGAACAGAACGAGAAGTACTACCTGAAGTCTCTGGACCATCAGGGGATCACGTTCAAACAGAACGATCTGAAGGCGATGCGGTCCAAGTCGCTGTTCAACGAGCTCGAGAGCGCGTACGCAGCGCGCCGCCTGCCGCCGCATCTAGTTGTTGACTATGACATGCACTCAAGGCAGGAAGGTCAGTTTACACCATCCTACTTCCTACTTATCTACACTTCTACACTAATATTATAAAGAGAAATGATTTGTATTTTTGTATGTTTGTTGTACTGGACCGATTTCTAAAATTCTTTCACTACTAGAATTCTACATTATACCTAAGTAACATAGGCTATATTTTTTGGGATCCGGAATACGGGACACGGGATCCGGGATACGAGATCCGGGCTACGGGATCCGGGATCCGGTAAAAACGGGAAACGGAATCCCAGATACTGGATCCGGGGTCAGAGATCCGATTTTTTTAAATTTAAATTCTACGCGGACGAATTTGCGGGGAAAAGCTAGTAATATTATAATAGCGTAAGTAAGTGTGTATGTGAATGTTTGTTACCACGTATCCATAACTACTAAACTGTATTTAATGAAATTTGAAACATAGATAGGTGGTAGGCTCTGGAATAAGACAGGCTAATCTTACACATCAATTTTCACGTGGGCGAAGCCGCGGGGCATAGCTAGTTATACATATACAAAGTGTTGACACAAGAGACAATGATGAGAGATCATGCGAGTTGCCTGACAGATTGTCGGTGGTGATACAAGCATGCTGCCTTCCTACTGACGTCTCATTAATCAATTAGATTATTAGATCGTTTAGATATTAGTGCCGCATAATATTCTTTGTATTGTGGTACGTTTAGTGTAGATAGATTGCTTAGAAATACTGTAAATATATCCTGGCCGATCCGTGAAGGTGTTATTAGGTAGAACCTTTTCAGAAAAAAAAAAAAAAAAAAATCAATTAAACAATGTACAGACAGTTCTTTGGGCAGTTAGCGACGGTGTTGTAACAATTTAAAAACTAGTTTTTTCGAAAATTTTGTTGTTAGAAACGTTTTCAATAACATTTTATTTTCTTAAATATTAACTTTCTTGTTGTAAACTTATACTCTTTCGAATTGGACGGGGTTTATTGCAGGCTGTATAAGGCCGGCCGCACATTATAAGACAATTACTGTCGGAAAAACAACTTTTTTACTGGGTCCTGCATACTATCAGAAATCTTCCGGACCGGTTGGGTGCTTTGTATCCATAAAACTTCTGTCAGAAAGTTTCTGATGATGTGCGGTCGGCCTTATTATACATATGGAATACTAGTAGCCTAATGTCAAGCATTCACCGTAGACTATAAATGCTTATGCGGAAGCCTAACATAGTTTATCTCGTTGCAACAGCGATAAAGATCCTGCGCGACACCGCCGAGCTGCTGATCCACCACGCGCGGCGGCAAACTGGGATCCAGAAGGCGGAAAAGCGACGCATCAAACAGTTGTTGCGTCAGTTCCTGCCCGATCTGTTCGCGCACCCGCGCCAACCGCTCTCCGACGACGAACGCGACGAAGGTACGAATAAAATAAATAATAATAATTTAGCTCTTGTAACGTCCCACTGCTGGGCACGGGCCTCCCCTCAATGCGAGGGGGATTCAGGCCATAATACACCACGCTGGCTCAGTAGTGGATAAAAATAATAATATAAAAATATAATAATTAAGAATAAAATAATAATAATAATAAATATCCTGGGTCTTTTACACACGGCTACCTGATCCCAAACTAAGCAGAGCTTGTACTATGGAAACCAGATAACTGATATAACTACATATACTACTTTTTATTTGTAAATACATACTTAATATACATAATTACACCCAGACTCGGGACATGCAGACATGTTGATGCACATAAATGCATATCCCGGGTAGGAATCGAACCTACGATCTGCAGCGTGATATGCGGAATCTAATCCAACCACGGAAACGGGCCCGTCGGTAACACTTTCGCGTTCTAAAACGTTGAGGGCAAAACAAAAACCCAGATGTCGCTTGATTGGACGGGGTGGGGCTTCCGGCTCTCTCACTCATACGAAACGCAGATGTGATAGTTACTTTACGCCGATTTTGTGTAAGAGGGTGGTAGTACCCCGGTCGAGCCAGCCCATATAGTATAAGCATATAGCCTTGGTCTGGGTATCACTGGGATCGCCCCCAGTCCATTGTACGATACCCATAGTACAAGTGTTGCTTAGTTTGGGACCATACCGTGCTGCCATAAGTCGTGCGAAGCAAGCACTAGTCTTTAGTATGAACTATAACTGATGTGGTTGTTGCAGAAGAGAAGGAGGAAGGCACGAGCCCAGACAGTCCGTCTGCCGACCAGACCGCGCCAGACGACAAGAACACTGGTGTCAAGCAGGAGAAACAAGAGGTTAGTACACATATACTAGCGGGACGCTATGATGGCCGGTTTGACATGTGGGAGGGGGAAAGGATGAACCTTATTATAACGGAATAAAATTCATTTTCGCATTAATTTTTTGACATTCTTATTTTTTAAAACGGCCAGTCTTATTCCGTTATAATAAGGTTCATTTTCTCCCCCCCCCCCCACATGTCAAACCGGCCATCGTAGAATGCCGCTACTATAGTTGTTGAAATAAGAGTTGAAATTTTCACAGAATGTGTATTTCTGTTGATGCTTCAACAAATACTAAAAAATAAAATTTTAATATAAAGGGGGTCCCCATACAAGAAACTTGATATTTTCGACGGTTTTATTCTACGGTGGTACGGTACCCTTGTGCGAGTCCGACACGCGCTTGGACGGGTTTTTTATTTATTTTTCAATTGTGTTAAAAATGAACCATTTCTTTGTCCACAGTCATCAGAATCTGATAACGCGTCAGACAAGAGCGGCAAAAACAACAAAAATAAGGAGAACAAGCCGAAAAACAACAATAATACTGAGAGCAAAGGTAAATACAACTGTATTTCATGCAATATATTCATGGAAACCTACCTATCCCTCGGGATTAGGTAATAGTCAGTTCCTGTATACACGGCGACAAGGTTCACCACCTGTCACGTTGGGTTCTGACTATCTGGTGAAACGTGGGCTTTGAGTTGGTTAACACCTCCACAATGTGGTGGTGTATGGCCACTTAAGCTGACTACCCCCGAATGCGGATAAAAGTCGTGACGTTACACACACGCACACATATATTCATGGAAATATATTTTTAAACCGAGACAATGATGAGAGATCATGCGATGTGCCTGACAGATTGTCGGTGGTGATACAAGCATGCTGCCTTCCTACTGACGTCTCTTATACAAGTAGCTTCTTGTTTGTTTAGTCGTTTCTATTAACATAGGTACACTTTTTTATTTAGCTATAACCCCAAAATAATTTAAATAAAAAGTAAGTTCAAAATCTAAAATCTGACTACTGAAATATCATGCTCCAAAAAGTATGAAACAAGATAAATATTCTCATCTAGAGGATAGCCGTGGTCCGTGGTCATATGCCACTTTACCCTGAAGGACCTGAGATGTAATGGGTTTTTATTTTTTTACGCGGAACCCTAATTACTTCTTATAAAATCAGCTATCTGCCAGTGAAAGTCCCGTCAAAATCGGTCCGGCCGTTTCGGATATTACCCGGAACAAACATCCAGATATAGACCAACATTTTAAAAATTGTGTTTTATTAAATTTAGTTATTAACATTCATATTCATTAAGTAAAAACCTATTATTTTGACATTACAAGCTGACACTTCAATTTTTCAGTGAGTGAGTGTTTTACGGTGAGCGAAAACATCGTGAGGAAACCTACCTATCCCTCGGAATTAGGTAATAGTCAGTTCCTGTATACACGGCGACAAGGTTCACCACCTGTCACGTTGGGTTCTGACTATCTGGTGAAACGTGGGCTTTGAGTTGGTTAATACCTCCACAATGTGGTGGTGTATGGCCACTCAAGCCTCTGACTACCCCCGAATGGGGATAAAAGTCGTGACGTTATTATATATTTTTAAGTAGTCAGGTTTTAGTAGAACTTACGTTTTATTAGAACATGAATTATCATGAGGTTGAATACAACCCTCGTGTCACCTAATAGCCATATAATATGTATACGTTTGGTTAGATCTGTCGTGGCTGTGCGCGGAGCCGGCGGTGGGCGGCGCGGGCAAGCGGGACGAGCTCAAGACCGAGCCCGCCGACGATGATGATGATTACCGGGACCACCCGCCGAATGTGAGTACACTGCACTAAACTACATTACACTACACCAAACCATACCACCACACATTTTACCCCGGTCGAGCCAAACCGCAAAAATAACTGAGGGCCTACTCTGTTTCAAACGAAAACGAAATTTCGGACGAAATACGCGTATTTCCTACTACGTTTCTCATTGATTCCGACATTTCTTACGAACGAAAGTTGTTTGACGTTTAGATTCGACGACGACGAAGACGTCAAATAATTTTCGTTCGTAAGAAATGTCGGAATCTATGAGGAACGTAGTCGGAAATACGCGAATTTCGTCCGAAATTTCGTTTTCGTTTGAAACAGAGTAGGCCCTCTGTGCAAGACATAGGTAAACATAACCCAAAGATATATTCGATCGCTTCCCGACGAGACAATGATGAGAGATCATGCGATGTTGCCTGACAGATTGTCGGTGGTGATACAAGCATGCTGCCTTCCTACTGACGTCTCATATATAATTTTTTTTTAGATCGTTTAGATATTGTTGCCGCGCCGCATAATGTTATTTGTATTGCGGTGCGTTTAGGGTATATGGATTTCCTAGAAATACTGTAAATATATCCTGGCCGATCCGTGACGGTGTTATTAGGTAGATCCTTTTCAGATTACAAGTAAAAAAACATAATTCAATTAAAATTTTCTATCATTTTACAAATTCTTATTAAAAGGTAAAAACATAACCTTTGAACAAAACACGATAGCTAAAGAAATTTAATTTTAATTTGAAACATTAATATTCGTTAAACGATACCTTATAATATCCGCAATTAACTGTCATTATTGTTATTTTTTGTTTAATGTGAAAGGTAAAACCATAAAACACATTCTAAATTCGATTTTTTTGATGAGAAGAGTATTAACTTTCTTGTTGTATACCAATACTCTTTCGACTCGGACGGGGTTTATTACAGGCTGTATAAATATACATTTCTAGTAGTCTGATGTCAAGCAGTTACCGTAGCTTATAAAAGTTTTTTTCATACCATACCACCACACATTTTACCCCGGTCGAGCCAGCCCGTATATGAGCTGCAGTCAATTGGCTACAGCTTGGCTGTACCAGCAATAATACCGAGCGACTGCTCGCAACATGTCTTTCGACTCTGTCCCCTAAGGGCCTTATCACACTCGCCGTGAATAACACCGTGGACGCCATTTCGTACACACTCAAACTCCGCGATGTCTTTGCTGCGCACCCTTTCCGGTATTTTTTTTCTTTGTTATGGCGTCGCTTTGCGCATATGCCAGTGTTTAAGTAGAATATAATATTAACATTTTTTTGCTGCGTCAAGGACAGGAAGACCTTTGGCTAGGCCTAAAATACCCCCCCAAACCCTATCAGTAAAGTGGCGGATACTTTACTGACAAATTACTAGACTCTTTGGAGGAACCCAAAAATTAGTTTCACCACTTTTGTTCTAATTCCTCACACTCACGCACATTTATGAACATACAACATGTTAAGAAAACCCTGTCCGAGCCGAAACCGGTAATTAGGTTACCCAATCACATGACCAAATAAAAAAAAATAAAAAAAATATTATTCATGTTGGTAAACATATTAATGAACATGCAAAGTGCCAATTTTTTTTAATTTTTCCCACAAAATGTAGCTAATTTTAAAAATATGACAACACCGTTACCGAAAGTAATTATGTTAGATCGTGTGGCGTCACCTCAGACCACAAAGTATGTGATGACGTTATTTTAAAAATTATGTAAACGGGGTATTTGTATTACAAAAAAATATGGGAGGCCTTTGCCCAGCAGTGGGACACATACTATGCTAAAAAAATGAAAAAAAAAAAGTTTTTTTTACAAAAATGGAATCTAATCTGGATACCCAACAATACGTTTTCGGGTCGGACAGGGTTTTTTTTAACATATTGTATAATGATTAATATTCCACCAACGTTACACATTTATAATACAAGGAAACACAAGTTTTCGAAAATAAAACAAAAATGACAACATCACTTTTCCACTTCTCGCCAAAAGGTCCACCCGCTCCGTTTTGAAACCGCTAGTCTGATAAGACCATGGACCAATTACTAAGGAGACTGGCCCTAAGCAACTCGGCCGAGTGGTCGGCCTAGTACTAACATCGACATAAACCCAAGCGAGTAGTTCAACTATTTACCGGTAGATAGAACAATGAAAATGAAAAAACAATGACCACGTTTTTTTTTCATACATATATCTAATAAGGGCACCTCTTTCTTTAGTCTTTACTCTGTGGATAAGACCCTCGTGAATACGCTGCTTATTGTGTGTGTGTGTGCAGGAGGGCAGGTTCGTGTGCACGTCGTCGTGGTACCTGTTCCTGCGCGTGCACGCGGCGCTGTGCCAGCGGCTGGCGGCGGCGCGGCGCGCGGCCCAGCAGCTGCAGCGCGACCACGACCACACCGCGCAGCGACAGCGCCCGGCGGTCGCTGCTGCGCTGCGGCTCAAGCCCAACAGTCAGTATACTGAACATTAAACGACCGCTAATAATGACATAATTGCATAATTTACAGTTCGCTGACGGTGAGGGCAAACATCGTGAGGAACCTACCTATCCCTTGGGATTAGGTAATAGTCAGTTATACAGCCTTGTATACACTGCGACAAGGTTCACCACCTGTCACGTTGGGCTCTAACTATCTGGTGAAACGTGGCCTTTGAGTTGGTTAATACCTCCACAATGTGGTGGTGTATGGTCACTCAAGCCTCTGACTACCCCCGAATGGGGATAAAAGTCGTGACGTATATATATATTGCTTTGGTCTTGCCTTCTGTCCTGAAAGTTAAGGAACATCGGTGTCAAGTTCATTATACGGTTATACGGTAGCTATAGTACAACCCTTGCTTAGTTTATGACCATACATTTGGCGTGTTTGTCTGACGATTTTGACTGATATATTATTGTTCTCTAGACCTGCCCGCGGAGGTGTCGTCCCCGGCGGAGTACTACGGCGTGCTGGTGGAGCTGGTGAAGGGTGTATTAGACGGCAACACGGAGCCCGCCGCGTACGAAGACGCCGCGCGCGAGATGCTCGGCATCAAGGCGTACCCTGCCTACACGCTCGACAAGCTCGTCTCCATCGCTGTCAGACAGGTACAATATACACACCACACTACACACCATACACACCACACTACACACCATACACACCACACTACACTATACACATACACACTAGGATACGGAGACAATGATGAGAGATCATGCGAGTTGCCTGACAGATTGTCGGTGGTGATACAAGCATGCTGCCTTCCTACTGACGTCTCTAAAAATGATATTAACATAGTAACTGCACTACACACGCATACAATTTTGTTCGCTTTGCCGTGCGTTTGGTGTAGATTGTTTAGAAATTATTGAAAACAACTTCTAAAACCGTGATTTAAGAGTGTAGGTACGCAGAAAAATTTAGTATATTTGAACCTCTTGGGATCCTAGTATACTTAACCTTTGGCCTTTTGGCCTTGTCAGAGGCCTTCAGGCAGCTTGAACAACTCTGGTTGGCCACTAACCATACGATAAGAAGAAGAAGTATATTTATTATTACAGTTGGGTCCCTAAAGGGAATGGACTATTATGGTATTAATAAATCGATCTCAAAGTTGAGATCGATCTTAAGATGCAGTTTTGACGTTTAATGTATGGAACATCTGTCAAAAACAGCATCTTAAGTTCGATCTTAATCTATAGAGCGATTTCATAATACGAGCCTAAATCACGAGATTTTAACCTATAACTTATATGTATATAATTATGTTAGTATAAGTTGGTTAATAAATAAATAAAGGACTACCCAAAATGGTGCCGTTCGAATGAACCTCCATTCTGGGATATTTTATTACACTTGGGCCCCAAAAGGGAACGGACGAAGTCCACAAATAGGTACTATTTTATCAGGCATATGTGTTTAGTTACTGTTGAGTTCGTGTAATGAAGTTCGTGTAATGACGTTCGTGTAATGCAGTTCGTGTAATGACGTGCGTGTTGTGTGTGGTGATGTGTTGGCGGGCCCGTTAGCGTGGTTGGCGCGGAGGCGCCTTTCACGCTGCAGGTCGTAGGTTCGATTCCTACCCGGGACATGCATTTGTGTGCGTGAATATGTCTGTATGTCCCGAGTCTGGGTGTATATGTATATTAAGTATGTATTTACAAATAAAAAAGTAGTACATGTAGTAATATCAGTTATCTGATTTCCATAGTACAAGCTCTGCTTAGTTTGGGATCAGGTAGCCGTGTGTAAAAATGTCCCAGGATATTATTATTATTATTATGCAGCTGCAGCACTGCGTGTTGGAGCCGTGGTCGGTGCGGTGCGCGGAGCTGGCGGCGCGCGGCGGTATGCGCGGCCCGCTCGCGTACGTGCGCCGCGCCGCGCGATACCTGCACAAGGAACACACCGCATTCCTCGTCAAAGTTGTAAGTATAACACACACACCATCACCATCGCCTCCAGCCTTCCTCCCACCCACATGTAAGAGCGCTTTCAGACTAGCTATTTATACGAGCGTATAAGATAGGTTTTCGAAGCGCGTGTAAGCGCGTATGTCACACGCTTAACTCGTACGAGCGTTGACGCGCTTATAAGCGCGAGCCGCGGGAGCCACCTTTATCGGTCCGAACGTACACGGCGGACGCAGAAAAAACCACGGTAGTCTGAAAGCGCTCTAAAGATAGGAGTTTGGAACAGGCGGCAGACAGCAGACAGTAGACGTCAGTCGGTCTCATACAAATTGTAATACCGTCTGCCGTCGCGGCACATGTCATCGCCACAATTTGTATGAGACGGACTGACTTCTTTTGTCTGCCGCTTGTTACGAACTCCTACCTTAAGGGCCGGAAGATCAATTGCAACTTAACTAGGCTGTATGCTACTAGCTGTAAGCTGTAAGAACTTGTCTAGGCCCCCTGGAGTGCTCGAACAGTCGATTGCAAAAGCTTTCAGAATTGATAGCGAAAATTACCAACAACTAATAAATGCTTTACCCCGAGTTTTTACTAAACTCTGTAGTGCATTAACATCCAGAGAAAAGTGATTCGTAACTTAGAGACAATGATGAGAGATCATGCGATGTGCCTGACAGATTGTCGGTGGTGATACAAGCATGCTGCCTTCCTACTGACGTCTCTAGAATTGTATATACATAAAAAAATACACTTATAAAAATATGTCTGCCGTGGTCATATGTTACGACTAATAAATAGCAATGCGGTTAGTTTAGTTGGTCCCTAAATAAGCAACGCTTGTTCTATGGCTGTACGATGGACTGGGGGCGATCGCAGTGACACCCAGGCCAGCACTGGTAGCACAGCCAGCCGTGACAACGCGAGATAAATCGATTTTGTCTCTCTCCTATATATTAAGAAAGAAAGAGAGCGACTCGGTCCAGTCTTGTCTTGGCGGGTGCTAGCCCAGAAGGGCAAATTACGAAAAGGAAGGTCATTTCTGAAATCATCTGGCGGGAATCGAACCCGCAACTACCCGATGCAGTGAGCCGAGCGGCCTACGAACCACTGCGCCAAGCGGTCGTCAGTTAACTAAGAGAATTAGCACAATCATCTAAAGAATTCAGCCTTTTCGTAATTCGCCCTGGTCTGGGTGTCACTGGGATCGCCCCCAGTACATTGTACGGTACCCATAGTACAAGCGTTGCTTAGTTTGGGACCATACAGTTGGTGTGTAAGTTTCGCGATATATTTACCGTGTTCGTCCTATCCATGATATTTTTGCACCATGAGCTACATTGTAATGTGTGTGTTGCCCACAGTACGGTGGCGACGAGTGCAAGGTGACGTTTGAACTGCTGGAGGGCGGCGGCGAGGGGCGCACGTCGCCGCAACACAACAACGACAACTCGCGACTGTCGCCCACCAACCAGGTACGTACACAAACATTTGTAAACACTACTAAAGCTCTCTGCCCACTACACAGTATCATACTATGACCGTGCTATGAACGTGTCAGGCAAAAAAATATTCTCTGTATTAAAAAGTATGAGACCATGCCCACTAGCCCGTTCCGTTACCGACCAGCACCGTAGCGTGCCATGCACGGAGCGGCAAGGATTGTCGGCGAGAATATTTTGCCGGTAGCGATACGCTCTGCGCATGACATTAAAGCCGATACATACGACTTTGATACGTAATTGATACGCTCTAGTGGGCATAGTAGAGCGTATTGTGTTGCTTGTCGTGTCTGATACGTTCATAGCACGGTCATGGTATGATACGTTGTAGTGGGTAGAGACCTTTATGCGGAATTTGCACGGGTCATAGCGGCTGTAGCCTGGGGCGTATATGTTGGGCTAGCAATCGGAAGGTCCCAGGTTCGATCCCCGGTGGGGCATGCACCAATGAATTAATTTTCATCTATGTGCATGATTTACAGTTCGCTTACGGTGAGGGAAAACAGTCAGTAGTCAGTTCCTGTATACACGGCGACAAGGTTCACCACCTGTCACGTTGGCTTCTGACTATCTGGTGAAACGTGGGCTTTGGGTTGGTTAATACCTCCACAATGTGGTGGTGTATGGCCACTCAAGCCTCACGACTACTACTTCTTACGGCTCTCTCACTCATCGTACGAAATGCAGCTGTAATAGCTGCTTTACGCCGATCTTCTGTGAGAGGGTGGTACTACCCCGGTCGAGCCAGCCTGTTTATGAGCTGCAGTCAATTGGCTACAGCTCCACGAGGACGCTCCATGTCTTCAGTATTTGTCATGTGAAATTAGTCGTTTCGTCATATATATTTACTTATGTTTGTCCGCAGTCTGGCACTGGCGGCAACGGGTCCGCCGCGTCTCGCCTAGCCGCGTGGTCGCTGTACGCGTCGCGGCTGGGGCGGGCGGGCGGCGGCGGCGGGGCGGGCGGCGGGGGCGGCGCGGGCGGGGCGGCGCGCAACAAGCCCGTGTTCCTGGTCCGCAACGCGCGCGCGCGCTGCGGCGGCTACACGACCAACGCGCACTCGCTGCCGCCGCGCTCGCCGCCCGCCGCCCCTCCCGGCGCGCCCGGCGCCGCCCCCGCCCCGCCGCCCGCGACGCACGCGCGCCGCAAGCCGCCCCGTTTGCACACGCCGCCCCTCGCGCACCTCGCACCCTCGCTCAGGTAACTATACACACAATTGCAGCGAAACTATTTGGGATATTAACCATAGATTAGTCAGATATATTTTGACGACCGCTTCGCGCAGTGCCGCTTGCATCCAGCAGTTTCCCGCGACCATCACTAGACGTACGTACGGGGGTACATGGTCGCCACTCGAGAACCTTTCTGCCCCATCGGTCGTTGTGGCGTACCTTGGGGGAGGCCTGTTAGTCCGGGTTCCCTAGATTTTTTTTTTATTTGATTAGTATCAAGCAAATTTTCGGTGAGTAGCTTTATTTTGATGAGACGCCCAAAAATCTTGATTGTGGTAGGTAAGAGGGGTGATGAAGATTATTTGATAATTCTCAAAAAATTATTATTGTTTTTTTTTTGTTAAATCTGAGGATAATTATCTAAATTATTCGAAAAAATATTTGTCCTACAAATTGTATGGTTTGATTTAAGAGTCCTCCACTTTCAACATATATCGATATATATTAATAAAAAAATATTACTAACCAGCAATATTTATTATTTATTTTGGACTTTTAACATGTAGAAGTTGTATTAATACGTTGTTGTTGTAGATGGCGACGGCCAGCAGCATTATACCGGTGGGGCGCGCTAACAGCAGCCCGCGCGTCGCACGCGCGTCTACACGCCGCGCGCCAGCAGCGCTTCCGAGCCTGGCTGCGGGCACGCCGCGCTGACGTCTAGCCGCACACCGCACACCGCCGGCTAGCCCGCACCACGCAGGACGGCGGCTAGCCGGCCCCAGCGACATGATTCCGGCTATATGAAGCCTAGCCGCACACCACGACATGATTCCGGCTAAATGAAGACTAGCTGATCACTAGCCAGGACGGTGGCTAGCCGGCCCCGGCGACATGATTCCGGCTATATGAAGCCTAGCTGATCACTAGCCAGGACTGTGGCTAGCCGGCCCCGGCGACATGATTCCGGCTATATGAAGCCTAGCTGATCACTAGCCAGGATGGCGGCTAGCCGCGCCCAGCAACATGATTCCGGCTATATGAAGCCTAGCCGCACCCTAGCCAGGACGGCGGCTAGCCTCTACACACCGCACACCGCCGCCGGCTAGCCGCACACTAGCCAGGACGGCGGCTAGCCGGCCCCAGCGACATGATCCCGGCTACGTGAAGCCGCACCGAATAGGACTCGCGATTGCGGCTAATGAGGCCGCAATGCCGCGCGGCATTATGCGGTCACGTTTTAGTGGCCGCCGAGCGACCGCGCGAATTGAGAAAGATAACTTGTGAATGAAAAACTGATGTTGAGAATAAATATTATTATATTTATAATATGTTGTTGTTTTATTTGAGTTTTTCCTTGAAAATATATGCTGTATAGGATAGGCACGTTGCTTGAGTTAGTATATTTCATACTAATTTATAAAAACAATATTTGTATGTTTGTCAGAGTATCACGCAAAAATGACTGAATGCTTGTGATAAAACTTGCTACAGGGGACCACAGATTAGAGAAGTTGACAGATGTAGTTTTGGCAACAAACGAAGTGAAGCCAGGTAGCATTATATGTGTGCGTGACAACTAGGAGCGGCACTAGGGAAACATACATTTGTGTGCGTGTAAAGTTGTGTAGTTATAGGGCGAGATTGTATTCGCTTTATTGTTTTGTATTTGCTTTGGTGGCTTCAATTTCGTGTTCTACGCGCTCCATCTGTAGCTCCTAAATCTGTGCAGGGGACAAAGTTCTATCATCATCCCGAGTCCTACCATCATTTTCATCAAACAACACGACAAACTTGGAAATGCCATTATAATTATTATAAAACTCTAATTCACTCCCACAAAACATCGATTTAAATAGAGGATGGCTTTTGTAATAGGTTTGTGTGAAGAATTTTTACAAACTCTTCTTCACAAGGGACAATTTTTAAATACCTTAAGTAAATAGACACTCGTTCGTGCTTCAAAAGGCACGTTAAGCTGACGGTCCTGGCGTCATTCTAAGATCGTTGACAATCGTTACAGGCAGTCGGAAGCCTGAAAAATATGCCAATGGTCATTATTAGATTACTGCAAGTCCCACTAGTTGAGTCTCGGAGGGCAGATGCAATAGCTCCGTGTAAATATCGGTGATCAGCCAAATCAAGGTATACCGAAAACCAGCCTGTATAATGGAATAAGTCTAGGAAGAAGTAAATAGACAAAATTTGTTAGAAAAATGTATATTTCGTTAATAAATCTAAACATAAATACACCAAACATGAAACTTAACAATACTAAGCCACTTCATTTAATACTAGTTACTGGGCCTTAAGCCTGAGGTCTTACATTCAGATTTAAGTCATATGGCCCTACAAAAATTTTGGGGTTAAACTAAGAAACACACAACATTATACAAAAGGTATATTCAAAAACATTCGTAAAAGTTCTTCCGATTTGGAACTTCTCATCTCAGATCAAATAACAAAGTTAAATGGTAATCTGCGAACAAAGCAATGAGGCCGGTTAAAACTACGCCTTGACGTGTACATACACAATTACACGCACACGTTTATAAAACTGGCGTCACTTTATTGTTCGCAAGTTCGATCTTAACTTTTTTATTTGATCTGAGCTTCTTATCTGAACTTTCATGTTTGTAAACAGGAATGACGGTATTTCTTTACTGGCATGGTCTGAAACACGGCCAAGTGGTATTTTTAACCACTGCTATTAATGTTTACAAACATTTGTCATTACATTTCGCTTTTCCAGTATTTTCTTTGTCAAAGTACTATGAACATCAACGTATTTTAATATTTTCAATAACATTGACCACCTTTATGTAAAGTTATGATCGACTTACACTAACTTTACAAATCACTTTTGTCCCTAAAAATGCTTTGTAAAACCTTTGTAAACTGGCCGAAAATCTATAAATTTGGCGGTGGTATACTCTTGTAAATTGGACTATATTACTTAGTATTAAAGTTCAAACATGATGGAGGTCACTTTACTAATACATAATATCTACATTTTTTACAATCCGTGGGTCATATTTTGATCATTATTTCCGAGCTGATGAATCTCTTGACTAAAAATTAACACTAAAACTAAATTCACCTAAAGTTGACATAAGTAAACATTACGACCACAATTTTACATACCGTCGCCGACTATACATAATCCAAAGTCATTCACAACATTTGGCCAATGAAGTTTTATATTATAGACCCGACATACACGTACATTAATGCACTAAAAACAACACATTAGCGCGCGGGCGTGCAGCCGAGACGATAGGTGGTGCGTTAAGTGAATGTCGGGTAATTACCTTGCATTTCTGTTGCCAAAATAAGGCGCATCCAAAGTTTTAATACATATTTACTTTTGGTTATGTTCGTTACTTCACAATACTAAAATGTAATATTGTTTGTTGATATATCTTAGACCTTATTACTCACTTGAGATTTAACTGTAGTAACTGTAGTAGTTTGAGGATTTAGTTTGAAATCTGAAACATTTTCAGTCCGCAACTGTACAAAAACAGATTGAGGCCAATCATTCTCTTATTCGAAATAGGTACTTCACTAACTTATCTGCGCAGGCGACTGCGGCGCTACTGTCTTCACAATACCTCATAATAGTGAAATTTTCATACTAACAATATTAGTTCCAAATTTGGTCACCCGAAAAGATAGTTTGGTGGCTTTTTACTACCCCACCAAGCCAACTAGACACTCGGGTATAAATATCAAATGATAATAAGTCAATGATTCCGCGGTCCTTCCACCACGTAACTACTGCCACAGGAGTGCCCAGGCAGGCCCAGGCTCACTACGTGGTGGACGGACCGCGGAATCATTGACTTATTATCATTTGATATTTATACCCGAGTGTCTAGTTGGCTTGGTGGTGTAGTAAAACTAAATTCGAAGTGCTATTCCTGCCCTTTTTTTAATCCAAGAAGCGACAAGGACAACATCAACTTAATAATTCAGTTACAGCATTCGGAAGTAATACAAAAAATATTTTTTTGCAACAATTATGCAACCTTCATTTAAATTATTCATGAATCATGCACATAAATGTCACAATATTTTCGTGACAAAAGCATTCATTGTCATGTTAATTCCATGTAAAAACAATATAAGCCTCATGCATACCTACTGCATCTTGCGAATTAACAATAACTGTTATAACTTTGGGACTTTTAAACCTACTGTCTCAATGCTAGCGGACTGCACGTTCACTGTAGACCTGTTATGTCTCATATGAGACTTCACCAAGTCCGAATTGACTAACGCAGCCATGAGACTAAGCTCCCCAGCTAACACAGTAGCACATATCAACGATGCTAACCTCGCTGAATTCTCAGCGGGCCGTATCCCAGCGCCTTTCACCCCTAATATATCTAAACATGCCCCTTGACCAGTCAAAACAGTCCCTCCACCAACCGTGCCCACTTCCAAACACGGCATAGTACAGGTCACATATAAGTCCTCCCGATTTTCTCCACAAACCTCCATATTGGTTGAACAATTGCTGCTTGTGACATTCTGCGCTGGGTCTTGACCTGTCGCGATAAAGATAGCAGTCACCATATTAGCTGCATGAGCGTTATTCCCTCCTATAGACCCAGCTAACGCGGAACCAGAAAGATTCTTGATCTTATTGCATCTAGCCAGAGTTCTTGCGTCAGTTTTAAATATCGTACTCAAATTCTCACTGGTGATAGTCGTCTCACAGACCACCCTCTTCCCTCTGCCTTTCACCCAGTTGATAGCAGCCGCTTTTTTGTCGGAACAGTAATTTCCTGATAGACTTATCACTTCCATATCTGGGAAGTAGTTCTTGAGGAGTTTTAGGGCGTTTTCAGCACCCTTCGAGACCATATTCATGCCCATAGCATCACCAGTGGTTGCTCTAAATCTTAAATATAGCGTTGCTCCATCTACACCTATGTGTATTTCTTGAAGTCTAGCAAATCTCGAGGTCGAATCAAAGGCATCTTTAATCAATGAATAGTTATCTTTATTATCGATCCATTGCCTGCACTCATGCGCTCTGACTACGTTAGGCAGTTTTACAGCTGGAGCTCTTGTCATTCCTACGTCTTCAACCACACTCGTCACTCCTCTAGTTCCAATAGCTTTCGCACCTCTATTCGTTGACGCTACCAATGCTCCTTCAGTTGTCGCCATGGGTATCATATACGCTTTACCGTCAACAACTAGCGGACCAGCATAGCCTACTGGAACTCCGATATATCCTATTACGTTTTCGCAGCAAGCGTTTAGTACTTTGGAGTAATCATAATTCAGGTATGGGAGTTGTTTAATGGCTAATTCTGTTTGGAATCGAGAGGCGACGACCCTTCTCCGGAGTCGGACGCCTCTCAGAGGGTCAGCTAACACAACTTCAAGTCTGTGCATTGGTATATGGGATTGTTCCACCAGCATTACCACTTCTTCGTCGCTGAGAGACGAACAAGCGCCTTCAGATCGATATATCTCTAAGCATTCCGCCATCGGTCGCTTCTTAGCGTTCAATTTCGATGCTGAAGAGCTCGGGGAAAGCGTAGGCCATTCCATGCTATCGATAACACCCTCCTCAGTCTGCGTAGACGCTTCCGGATTGAAATCATCGCCAACAGAGAACTTGGGCTTACGATTGCCATCCTGTATCACTTCCTTAACCGTCATATCGTTCATATCAATCACCCAATTCCTCTGCTCCTCGAAGAATATAAATTTGATGATCAGAGCGCAAAGCAAAGTCGCTATAACGATGTAATCTGCACTCACAGAGAACCACTTCACGTAGGAGTGTAGAAGGATGTTATCGTGGGATGCTGGTGTCATATGGTCTAAAGGCCCTTCTATTATCCCATTATCAGAACTCCAAGGCCATCTACTAGTCAAATGAACACACAACAGCCCAGCTGCCATAATCATTTTAACTCTTTGCACCACAGGGTTAGGTTTCAAATCTGCCTCCGAAAACGGACTATCTGGGACCATTTCCTTTCTCCCAGACGCAAAATCTGCTACCAACGACAAACAAGCAGGATAAAACGTTACAAAAACTAGATAATCTACTAACAATGCCAAGCAGGCAAAAGTACACATATGTTCCAATCTTGGCACACCAGACAACGCGCCAACACCAACCAGCAACACCGCCAATAACGTGTCCAAAGTCGCCGTTGGACCTAACAAGGCCAACGCCCTACCAACTCGTTTGCCCTGATCTTCTCCAGCCGACCAGCCAGCTTTAGCCATCCTAGCCCCTCTAGCCACATCAGAGACTAGCAGAAACAAGAACGGAGCATCCTTAATACTAGCTAGTTCACTCCAGAACAAACTCGCGACCGCTGAAGTGAAGATGAAACTAGCGAATGTGGAGAACACCCCAGCGATGATGAGAAGGTATTTCGAAGCGATTTTGTGAAGGTTTGAGACTTGGTAATAAGCGTATAAGAGGGCAGCGCAGCGCACGAATGTCATGATTACGGCATCTGCAGCTTGATACTCAGCTTCGAGGCCAGGGCAGGCTCGGGCCCATCCAGCACACCGCTCAGAGCCGCTGCCAGGGCCGTGCCGCTCCACGCTAGCGGCACACGCCAGGAGTGCCAATGTGGCCACTATCACCTCCCATTGGTGTCGAGCGCAGAACTCCCCATGAGCACCCCAGACCTTCATGGTGTCTTCAGCTATCTGGAAATAAAGAAATGGGTATTATTACTAAGTATATCATGCTACTGACTTGGGAATTGGCAAACATCCAGGTTTTTTTGCCACTATGGTCTGAGTATTTAGAGCCAAACTAAAATACAAATATATTGAAACTTCTTCAAATGCACTATAATAACAATATTAGCCCTTTTAACGTCCCAATTCTGGGAAATGGTCTCCCCTTAATGCGAGGGGGGTTCAGGCCATCCACCACGCTGGCCCAGTGCGGGTCGGTGGATTTCACATGTCGTCAGTGGAAAGGAAAAAACGCTAAAACGCCAAAATGGTACTCTTGGAAAATGACAAATCTTGATAAATTACTTTAAACCTCATTTTCCAAAAGTACCATTTGGATTTTTAGCGTTTTTTCGTTTCCACTGACGATGTCATTTCGAAAATTTGTTGGATTTTCTAACACATGAAGGTTCCCTCGCGATGTTTTCTTCACGGTAAGCAAGTGATAATCATGTAGATTTCGAAAAATTCAGAGGTGAAGCCGGGGTTTTATAAAAAGTAATATTATCTGTATCGTAACTTTATAATTCGGGCATGAACTTTGAACTCAACCGAACCCTTACTTATGATCAAGCCTTATTATCAAGGCGTTGAGTCCATTTCGGCTACTTCCCGTTGACATTATTAAAACCGGTTGTTTTATCGTTTAAACATGAAATCTCGATGCAGTCATGGTCAGCTACACGCAAATACCACTTTCTACATACATGGCACTATGAAGCGAAAGTATTTTATATTAAAACTGTTTCAGAGTTATCATTAACTTCCTTGTCTTTTTAACCGACTTAAAAATGGAAAATAAACGAATGCCGACTCCAAAAAGGGGGCGTCCATAGATTACGTGAGGTGATTTTTGAGATTTTTCGACTCCCCCCTTGGTGAGATGTCGTGAGATTTTGCTCGACCCCCTCCCTCCCCCTCTAATCTCACGTGAGATTTTTCAAAACCTATATTCTAGAGGAGAAACATGTTTTACTTAATTTAACAAAAAAATAAGTAATAAAAGTAAAAAAAAACTTTATTTAACCCAGTTTTCTTGCAATTTTACACTGTTTCTTGCGGTAAAAAAAATTACGTGACATTTGCCGAGACCCCCCCTCTCCCCCACGTGAGATTTGGTGAGATTTTGCTCGACCCAGTCCCACCCATAAATGCCTCACGTAATTTATAGACGCCTGGAGCGCCAAATATTGATGAATTCTACTATAATCTGGAGTTGGCGCCCATTTAAGTTTGCTTGAGACTTGTAAAGATGACTGTTTTTATAGCACTGGGGTGGCAAACAAGCGTACGGCCCGCCTGATGTTAAGCAGTTACCGTTGCCTATAGATGCTTGCAATACCAAATGTATTGCTCACACGTTGCCGACCTGAAGGGGAGTGGGACGGCGGGAGGGGATGGGGGGGTTTGAGCTTCCGGCTCTCTCACTCATCGTTGGAGGCGCTCTTAGACCGGACGTTAAGCAACGCTTGGCAAGGTCAGGCAGAGATGGGTGACCATTTAGTGGCATTTGAACTGAGCGTCGGCGTGCTTCGGAGGGCATGTAAAAAGTCGGTCCCGGTTGTTGTCTTCTAGGCAGCAGTCGTTAAGCCTTGTCAGAGGCCTTCGGGCGGCTTGAACAAATCTGACAATAGGTTGGCCACTAACCATACGATAAGAAGGAGAAGACTCATCGTACGAAACGCAGCTGTTACCGACTCCAAATAATACATAGAATGCGTAAATTATTTTCGGCCTTTTTAATGTTTTAAGGAGTCCAAAATACGAGGGTGTGGGAGTTCAGGACACCATAACATCCACCACAGCTGACCTAGTGCGTACAGATCATGGACCAATTACTAAGGGGACTGGCCCTAAGCAAGTCGGCCGAGTGGTCGGCCTAGTACTAACATCGACATAAACCGAAGCGAGTAGTTCCAACTATTTACCGGTAGATAGAACAATGAAAATGAAAAAACAATGACCACGTTTTTTTTCATACATATGTATATCTAATAAGGGCACCTCTTTCTTTAGTCTTTACTCTGTGGTACAGATACACGTCACCATTGGAGCGATGACTTATTGAATGATTTTTTTTAGCATAAATGGAAAGATCATACACAATTTTTATCAATCGTATTTAATACTTATCCTATCGAAATAAGGTATATATTTCAATGCTCGGTGATTGACCTCGGAGCATCGCGGAGCATTTTCTCGGTGCACCCGCTGGAGCACCTTATTTCGATTTGATAAGTATTAAATTAGATAGATAAAAATTAAAATGCCATGCTCTGCCGACCTCACTGTGCGCCGGCCATTAATCTTGTTAACGTCGTCAATATTATTGATAAATACAATATCAAAAATGTCATACAATATCAAAAATGTAAGGTCTTGCTTCGTATCATTATGTACGAATACTATAAAATCAACTCCCCAAAAATAATGTTATTAAATGTTCCACAAAATTTTAAACGTAAAAATAAATGGTTTCAAGCAGTGCGACGCATCCCAAAACAACAATATTTATTTGAATAATATATGTACCTAGTATGTATGTACAGGGTGAAATCGAAATCGTGGGAAATATTTTAAAATATGACTCAACACATGATTCAGAATATTTTGGGAAAACAAATAAAAAAATCTTTTGAAATAAAACCCGACTACTGAAAAATCGCGCTCTAAAAAGTATGAAACAAGTAAATATTCTCATCTAGAGGATAGCCGTGGTCCGTGTAGGTCCTTTAGGGCCAAATGGCATATGAACACGGACCACGGCTATCCTCTAGATGAGAATATTTACTTGTTTCATACTTTTTAGAGCGCGATTTTTCAGTAGTCGGGTTTTAGTTTTTAAACTTACTTTTTATTTAATTATTTTGGAGTTATAGGTAACAATATATATATTTTTGAAATGTGCTCATCAAGCTCTTTCATTTGATACCCCACACGGTTTCATTAAAAAATGTTTTTTTTTTAATTCATGACATTATGTCCTCTAGAGGGCGCCATATGCAATTTTATGTGACGTCACATAGCCTATAACCAGCGCGCCATTAAGCCGCTTCTATCGATACCTCATTTGTCAAATTACGACAAGTAGTTAGGAAGTTAGGTGGGAACAGACGCACATACATACATACATACATACATACATACATACATACCGGTCAAAATCATAACCCTCCGCCGTAGTCGGGTAATAAAAAAATATTGCTCGGGTAAGCAAATAAGCAAACCAATTAATTGTTATACTTTACCTGGGTAATAAATTTTTAGATATTGATTTGTTGATTAATATTCCCTAAATATTTTAAATCATGTGTAGAAACTAGAATCACCGTTTAAAATATTGCCCACGATTTCGAATTCACCCAGTAGATAGATTTGTTACCTGCTGAAGCTGCACATTCATGAGTTGTGTTGCAAAAGACTCGAGTCTTTAAACCTTATTTTTAGGACTCGAGCCTTTTTTTATGAAACCTCGAAGACTAAAGGACTAATCAAGCCCCAAGCTATCCGTACATGTAACTCGTCTCCACAGAATAAGTAATTCCTTTGTAGGGCAATGCATACGCTTCTACAACAAACTTCCTAAAGAAATCCGAGATTTGCCTGTTAATAAGTTTAAAACTATAGTTAAAACTAAACTCTGTCAAAAGGCCTATTACAAAATCTCGGATGACTTGGAAAATAAATCAGCTTGGAACTGATCGCTCAAATACACTTCGTTAATAACAGTGTCATGTTAAAGTGTAGCGTGTCTTGCCTTGCTTATTTCGGAAGGCAGCACACTGGAGCTATTGTTTACCAAAATACATTGTATTAAAATAAGTAAATGGCGATTAAAAAAATAAAATAAAATTAAAACAATGTAAAAAAGACAAGCCCGCTGAGTTTCTTGCCGGATCTTCTCAGTCGAGGTCGCGTTTCCGATCCGGCAGTAGAATTTAAGAAAAAATGTAAAATGACAATTTGTAAGTGCCCCCGTAGGCCTAAACAAAATAAACGTTTGAATCTTTGAATCTTTAATCTTCAAGTCATCGCGGCGAAGAGAAGGCTCTCGAAATAAATAAATATCCTGGGACATTACTACATATGTACCTATACTACTTTTTTGTTTGTAAATACATACAAGTCCCCTCTTGCCATACTGTAGCTCGAGCTACATCGCCTGTACCGCGCACCCTCATAGCGCTTAACGGGCTCCTGGATTCGGACGCAAGGATAGATTTGTTTGCGGATGAATGGGCGAGAATTTTGATAGTGTGTTTGAAGTTTTGCGAGAAAGATGCATGACTGGTTATTATATAGTTGTTAGTTAGTAGTTGATTAGTAGTCCGTGTAATTGGCCTGAGGCCGTTCGGCTTACGTAAATAAATAAATACATTTAATACATCATATAAATAATAACACCTAGACTCGGCACATGCAGACATGTTCATGCACACAAATGCATGTCCCGGGTACGAATCGAACCTGCGACCTGCAGCGTGAAAGGCGCCACCACGCCAACCACGCCAACGGGCCCGTCATTCATTCGCACCTATTTCTAACTGATTTAAAATTCTATACGAGTTTATCCAGTAACTTTCACGCCTCTCACGGTGTAGTTCGCCTCATTCCTATCTATGTACTTCGACAGAACGTGTGTTAGCTCCTCATGGAACTGTAGGTAAACCATGGACCAATTACTAAGGGGACTGGGTCTAAGCAACTCGGCCGAGTACTAACAACGACATAAAACGAAGCGAGTAGTTCAGCTATTTACCGGTAGAAAGATGCCACGCATTCCGGGAAAAGGGGGCGTCCATAAAATACGTGAGGCATTTAGGGGAGGGAGGGGGTCTCGGCAAATCTCACGTATTTTTTTACCGCAAGAAACAGTGTAAAATTGCAAAAAAAAAACTGGATTAAATTAAGTAAAACATGTTTCTCCTCTAGAATATAGCTTTTAAAAAATCTCACGTTAGATTAGAGGGGGAGGGAGGAGGTCGAGCAAAATCTCACGAAATCTCACCAAGGGGGAGGGGGTCGAAAATCTCAAAAATCACCTCACGTAATTTATGGACGCCCCCAAATGACCACGCGTTGTTTCATATGGGGCACTCTCGCGAGTACGCCTTGTGGAGGGCCTCGCGCGAGACGCGCCACTCGGAGGCTACACGAGTGCTACCCATCCACACTCTCGTTTTATTCAGTGACAGAGTTGGGCACTAATTATTGATTAAATTTTCAATCAATTAAACTTTTAATCGTAATTGTTGCACTCTGCAATTAATTTATTTAGATTAAAGTACATTGATTGTGAGGATCAATTAAAATCAATTGCAATTATTTTTTTTAACTGTGTAAAAATCTATTACAACTAACAATTATTAGCCTCGTACAATAGGTACATGTACACAGATATCTATTTAGGTGGATGCATGTATAGATAAATAGGCATATAGAATTAGATACTACTTCGGTGAATGCGTGTTTAGGTAGGTAGGTATATAGAGCCAGAATCCCAAATCCCCCCTACTCTTCCTCTACCCCCACAACCCCATTCCTTTTCCCCCCTCCACGTAAATAAAAATTGTTAATTGGGAGAATTACAATTAAATAATTGTTAATTGTAAAAAATACAATTAATTAATTTTTAATTGTAAAAATACAATTAATTAAATTTTAATTGTAAAAAATACAATTAATTAATTGTTAATTGTAAAAAATACAATTAATTAATTGTTACTTGTAAAAATACAATTAATTAATTGTTAATTGTAAAAAATGCAATATATTAATTGTTAATTGTAAAAATACAATTAATCAATTGTTAATTGGGAATTCTGGAAGTCATAATTACAATTAATTAATTGGAAATTGGAAATTCTGGAAGTCACAATTACAATTAACTAATTGTGACTTCCAAAAATTAACAATTATTAATTGTAAATTTTTAATTGTTCTGAAATTTAATTTTCCCAACACTTGGTTCGCCCGCCTCCCGCCACGCGTCCTTTGACTCCGGTCAAAAATACCGACACGGAGCGGAGCACGCCGGAGGCGAGGCGAGACATACAAGAGGAGGCGAGCGCGCAATCTACACTCTCGTGCTCGCGTCGCCTCCTCATGCCTCCTAGAGAGTCTGTAGCCGCGGATAGAGATAACTACTAAGAACATCTCTTCTAATTATTATCTCTATCTTCTAGTCTTCAGCTGTATGGATCGCTTCGCATACTGAGGTGTTCAGTGCCGTGCGTATTTGGTCCGTCCAGCGCATGAGAACCTTCTCCTCGGTCTTCGACCTTTTACTTTACGAGTTTCCAGGAGTTTTCAAGGTTGCTAGCTTTATGCGGGCAGTGTGGCCGAAAAACTCAAACGGAAAATTATACGTAGGTATGTAGTAGAGAGTGTAGTGCTAATTTCAGTTCGGAGAGTATGGAAACGCAGGTAAAATAGCTACTTTACGCCGATCTTCTGTGAGAGGATGGAACTAATGCGGTCGAAACGACCTGTATATGAGCTGTTCGATTTGCTGCTGCTTATGGACCGGGAGCCCAGCGTGCTAATTGTGGATTTACTCCGGCGTCGCCCAAACCTATTAGATTCGGTAGATGAGATGATAGGAAGAATACATTGTTCTAGATGTTTCCACTTTCAGCGGTGGGGGAAGCGTCTACATGATAATTTCAAATAAAAAAAAAAACTATTTCAGATGGGTTGTTTAGTGAAACTTACAGATGCTCCCATTTCTTAGACTGACGATCAAATTAGCAAAATTGACAGTTTTGACACTTCTTAGCTAGTAATGAATCCCCCTTATCTTAATCTGACGAGTTCGAATATTTTAAGATGGTCTATTTTTTTTGGTTCCCCTGAGCGTACCCACTAATATTAAGGGCTCATACTGGTTGGAGGTTCTTATCAATATGTAAGCTATCTCCCTTATCTTAATCTGACGCGCTCGAGTAAATCCAAAAAATCCTTCTACGGCTCCCCATCTATACAGAGCTCTATCACCTTTCGCACACGTCTACATACGTAGACGGTTCATATTCATATGCATGGTAGAAGTAGAATGTAGATGGTGGAAGTAGTGATAGCCAGTTGGTAAGTACTCGTCCAGCGGGCTAAAGGACCAGGGTTCAAACCCTCGCACCTCTGGATTTATCGAGATCTATGTGCGAATCATAACTTTATGATTATCACTTGCTTACGGTGAAGGAAAACATCGTAGCGAAATAAATAAAAAAAAAAATTATTCTATAAAAATAAATCTATAAAAAAACCCGCACTGGGCTAGCGTAGTGGATTAGCCTGAATCCCCCTCGCATTGAGGGGAGGCCCGTGCCCAAGAGTGGGACGTTAAGAGGGCTAACATTATAGTCTTTTGTCAGTTTTTAGGGTTCCGTACCCAAAGGGTGCCAACGGAACCCTATTACTAAGCCTACGCTGTCCGTCTGTCTGTCTGTCTGTCAGCAGGCTATATATATCTCACGAACCGCAATAGCTAGAGACTTGAAATTTTCACAGAATGTGTATTTCTGTTGCCGCTACAACGACAAATACTAAAAATAAAAAAAGTTTAAAAAAAAAGGGGATCCCCATACAATAAACTTGCTATTTTTGATGTTTTTATTTATAACTCATAAATTAAACTATATATAAAGGGAAAACTAACATTTTAACCATTAGTGATCATTATAATAGCTTTTACATCAATTTTTAATAACATTTTTTTGTTAAAATACATTTTTTTAACAATAATTTAAGTTTTAAAATCTATACCAGTGACAGTAGCGCCATCTAGTAGGTGAAAGTTTCAAATGTGTTCGCAGAGTAAAGCTAGATGGCGTTGTAGTAAAATATTTTTTTCACAGAATTAATTTCAACAACTAATAATTAAATAAAATTTATACGGTGGTACGGAACCCTCTATGTGCGAGTCGGACACGCACTTGGTCGGTTTTTTATATAGGTATGGTAAAACCAGTACCTATCACAGCAATCAAATAAAGCATGTCGAGACAAGGTCAGCTTCCACGACATACAAACATGCGCAGAATATCGTTAGCAAACCCATGTTTCGACAATCAATTAGCGCCTTTAACAACCAAATAATAAGAGTTATAATCGCATAGTTTTCCGTTGCTATGTTGATTCGCGAGTAACAAAAAATGCGTATGTAATGTAAAATTAGCTGGTTTAGATTTATGTTCGTTTTTTATATCATATAAGGCGACTGTAGCCTAGGGGTCAACAGGTTGGGCTAACAATCAGAAGGTCCCAGGTTCGATCCCCGGTGGGGCATGCACCAATGGATGAATTTTCATCTATGTGCATAATTTACAGTTCGCTGACGGTGAGGGAAAACATAGTGAGGAAACCTACCTATCCCTCGGGATTAGGTAATAGTCAGTTCCTGTATACACGGCGACACGGTTCACCACCTGTCACGTTGGGTTCTGACTATCTAGTGAAACGTGGGCTTTGAGTTGGTTAATACCTCCACAAAGTGGTGGTGTATGGCCACTCAAGCCTCTGGCTACCCCCGAACGGGGATAAAAGTCGTGACGTTACATTACATTTTTTTATCATCATCATCATCATGTCAGCCAAGACGTCCACTGTTGGACATAGGCCTCCCCCAAGGTTTCCCACAGCGACCGGTCCTGTGCCACTTACATCCAGCGGTTTCCCGCGACCTTCACTAGGTCGTTGGTCCACTTTGTGGGCCTACCCACGTGGGTCTTCCGGTACGTGGTCAGTTCTTTTAGGATGGATATAACATCATGCTTGTACCAAAGGGGTATGCAGATATTATGACGACTGACGACTTGACCGCTTGGCGCAGTGGTTTGAGCGTAGGCCGCTCGGCTCACTGCATCGGGTGGTTGCGGGTTCGATTCCCGCCAGAAACAAATTCGGAACCGGCCTTTTCGTTATTTACCCTGGTCTGGGTGTCACTGGGATCGCCCCCAGTCCATTGTACGGTACCCATAGTACAAGCATTGCTTCGATTGGGACCATACAGTTGGCGTGTCAGTCTAGCGATATTTTTTAGGGTTCCGTGCCCAAAGGGTGCCAACGGGACCCTATTACTAAGCCTACGCTGTCCGTCCGTCTGTCCGTCTGTCAGTGGGCTGTATCCCACGAACCGTAATAGGTAGAGAGTTGAAATTTTCACAGAATGTGTATTTCTGTTGCCGCTACAACAAAAAATACTAAAAATAAAATATAATTTAAAAATAAAGGGGGTGCCCATAGGGGCCATCCATAATTTACGTCACACGTAAAGGGAGGGGGAGGGGGTCGACGAAATGTGACATGGTGTGACAAGGGGGTGGGAGGGGTCCTAAGTATTGTGACGTCACATTTAAAAATCTAATATATCTAAATATTAAAACCAAAATTTGAATTGTTATCGAACAATTTTGAAAATTTCTGAAAAATGTAAAAAATATGTAACGTCACACAGGGAGGGGGGAGTCTCGCAAAAGTGACCAGCTGTGACAAGGGGGAGGGAGGGGTCTAAATATCATGAAATTCGTGTGACGTAATTAATGGATGGCCCCATACAAGAATCTCACATTATTTAATGCTAAAAATAATACTCAGTACATCCGGCGTGGTTTGAATGACAATGCGGTATTGTGTGGATTGACGTGGGTACCAGCTATCGGGACAATCAGATGACGTTGAGAGTGCGAAGCGAGGACCTACCTGACTATTAAAAAATAAATACACACCATTTTCAAGGTGGTAGAGCCAAGCTGTAGCCAATTGACTGCAGCTCATAAACAGGCTGGCTCGACCGGGGTAGGACCACCCTCTCACAGAAGATCGGCGTAAAGCAGCTATTACAGCTGCGTTTCGTATGAGTGAGAGAGCCGAAAGCCCACCTCCCCTCCCCCTCCCTCCATCCCACTCCCCTTCAGGACGGCAATGTGCGAGCAATGCCTATGGTATTGTAAGCATCTATAGGCTATGGTAACTGCATAACATCAGGCGGGACGTACGCTTTTTTTGCCAACGCAGTCCTATAAGAAAAGAAAAAAAAATATTTATGGCCCCAAACTAAGCAACGCTTGTACTATGGGTACCATACAATGGACTGGGGGCGATCCCAGTGACACCCAGACCAGGGTAAATTACGAAAAGGTCATTTCCGATATTTGGCTCGGCGGAAATCGAACCCACAGCCAGTGTTGCCAGATGACCATGTGAGTTTCCCCCCAAATTTCTTCAAAATCCCCCCGAAAATTAGTTTTATGAGAAAAAAATCCCCAAAACAGTTTTTACTAATTAGAAATTTCAATTTCAATTTTTTTTTTATTTTCAATTTTCATTTTTATACAAAAACAAAAATAGGTGCTCTTTCAATAACTTCGGCACAAAACGATATCGAATTAATTAAATTAATATATAGACTTTATTACTGAAAATAAGTAGGTATTGATGATCCTCCGTGTTTATTTTCCCCCCCAAAGAATCCGTCCCCCAAATCTCCCCCCAAAGGCGAAAAAAGCCCCCGAATTTGCAGGGAATCCCCCTCATCTGGCAACACTGCCCACAGCCACAATAGCGCAGGCCCCTCGGCTCACTGCATCGGATGGTTCTGGGTTCGATTCCCGCCATTGAATTGAAAGTAGGAAACGTACGATCCGTCGGCCAAAGCATTTTGTTTCGTATTTCCGAGTCGCCCCCAGACTCTTGTAGTCACAAGTAAAAATAGACTTCCATTCATTCATTATGAAACTATACCCATGTTGTATAATGGTTCTATAACAGTGTTTGTAGTTTACAAGTGTAAACAACGCATTAATAGCGGTTCGGGGAAATTATGTAATCTCCTTAACAATGTAAGAAGTAAGGGGGCGTCCATAAATTTGAGGTGATTTTTGAGATTTTCTGACCACCCCCTCTCCCCTTGGTGAGATTTCGTGAGATTTTGCTCGACCCCCTCCCTCCCTCTAATCTCACGTGAGATTTTTCAAAAGCTATATTCTAGAGGAGAAGCATGTTTTACTTAATTTAACAAAAAAAAGTTAAAGTTAAGTTTAGTTTAAAAAAGAAATAACCCAGTTTACTCGCAATTTTACACTGTTTCTTGCAATAAAAAAAAATACGTGAGATTTGCCGAGACCCCCCCTCTCCCCCACGTGAGATTTGGTGAGATTTTGCTCGACCCCCTCCCCCCCATAATTGCCTCACGTAATTTATGGACGCCCCCTAATCGCTTTTCAACCGCGCTGGGAAGACGAAATTGTGGGAATGGCGGGCAGAACCTGGACCAGGGTGGCTGCAAGCGAGAGCGAATGGAGGAGACTGGGGGAGGCCTTTGCCAAGAGTAACACAGATGCCGAAGTCTAAAGTTGATGCAGTTTCACTCAATAAAATTGTATAGCATCTGATTATGTTAAGGCTAATAAAAAAATAAAAATACGTATATAAATATAAGGTATATCATATGACTCTAAATAAAAAAATGGCCCCTCATTTGCCGCCCCTAAAATCTGCCGCCCTAGGCTCCAGCCTACTCAGCCTGCTGGTAAATCCGCCACTGCGTATCATTGGAAACTGGTCGGCGGGACTTATGCAAGCAACAGGATATTTTTTGGTGTGATTAGTCACTCTATTAGTTATTGGTACAGCCAAGCTGTAGCCAATTGACTGCAGCTCATATATGGGCTGGCTCGATGCAATGTAGCTATTACAGCTACGTTTCGTGCAATGAGTGAGAGAGCCAGAAGCCCAACCCCCTCCTACCCCTCCCTCTGTCCTACTGCTCAGGGTGGCAATATTCGAGCGATGCCTATGGTATTGCAAACATCTATACTATAGGCTACCATAACTGTTTAATTTAAGGTAGGCTGTATTCTTGTATGCCACGTTAGTATGTAACGTCATGACTTTTATCCCCATTCGGGGGTAGTCAGAGGCTTGAGTGGCCATACACCACATTGTGGAGGTATTAACCAACTCAAAGCCCACGTTTCACTAGATAGTCAGAACCCAACGTCACAGGTGGTGAACCTTGTCGCCGTGTATACAGGAACTGACTATTACCTAATCCCGAGGGATAGGTAGGTTTCCTCACGATGTTTTCCCTCTCCGTCAACAAACTGTAAATTATGCACATCGATGAAAATTCATCCATTGGTGCATGCCCCACCGGGGATTGAACTTGGGACCTTCTCATTGTTAGCCCAACCCATTCACCCCTAGGCTACAGTCACTTTTAGTTGTTAGTAGCATAAAAAATCTGTTAATTTTTTTTAACTGCCAATGCAATGCTAGGATTAGTATTACTAGTCTCACTCTTTTGTCCGTCTGTGGAATTGTAACTCCAGAATAAATGGGGCATGTTTAACACAGTAAAGGTAACGAAAATCTGTTCTTTTTCAAGATACATATCAGGGATTATGACTTCAAACAGTTTCAGGTCCGTCTGTGTATTTTGCAGACTACAAAACCAATATTGATACAGTTTTGCTAATTAAATTTAAGGTTCATGCAGATGTTGGCCTGTCATTTTATACCAACATAAAACATTACAAAGTAATTTTAGTTCACTTGCAGAATATATTTTAAATAAACTTTATTTCTTTTCCCACATTTTCCCAGAGCTAGATCTACAAACAAAAGCCCAAATTAATGCTGCCATACCTAGTTCTGTAGTCAATTTATAAAAAAATAATATCTATGACTTAAAACCAGTTTATGGTCATAATATTATTATCTGTGGACTATGAATTTAGAAAGTATGCCAAACTTGGAGGTCATCTGCCCCGCTATCATTTGTAGGTCACATAATATTTATTTATACAATTTTAACTTGGTTTACGAAATTTATAACTTACGTGGTGAGATGATTTCGCTAAATTAGCTGTTTTCCTTCAATTTACTAAGTCAATACTAACTTGTAACTGGCTCTAACAAAATCACGCAATATTTTTAGGTAGGTATGTAAAATCGGGTTAGCACTTACAACTGTTTTCTATATATTGCAGAGTGAAAAATAAATGTAAACACCCATTTAACAGACGATAAACGCACAGATAAAACCTCCTTAGCGATCAAATGCGAGATCTCTCTTTATTATTCAAATTAAATGAATAAATATAGAGGGAAATGCGGTTGAAATTTCACTTCTAATAACACTAAAAATACAGTTTACTCACCAGTACTGGTTGATATATCGTCGGTGTATGGAACTAATATCTTCGTAATTTCTTAGGAACTAAGTGTATTATTTGCGATGAGGAATAATGCTCAGATTTTTATGTAATTGAGCAAAATCTTAGCGTGACACACTTCTCGCCATTTTCGAAGTGACTGACGGACGGACGACTGACGTATGGTGCGTTCCATTCACTGTTAATTTTGTTAATTTCGTTATTTTCGAGCACAAATCTCGTTCCACTCGCACCAACTTGTACTGAAAGTGATCATTATAATCGTTTTTAACAGTTTTTGTGGACGAAAATAGCAAAAATAACGGTGAATGGAACGCAGCAGTAATGCGATGATTGGTGCGTTCCATTCACTGTTAATTTTGTTATTTTCATTATTTTTGTCCACAAATCACGTTCCACTCGCACCAACTTGTACTGAAAGTGATATCATTATTATCGTTTTTAACACTTTTTGTGGACGAAAATAACAAAAATTAAGGTGAATGGTACGCAGCAGATATGTCTACCATTGTCAAACAAACGTCAAATAGAATGTTGCCAATATTTTTCTAATTTTGTACCAATTTTAGAACCCTTGCGTCGTGAAAAGAGCATAATACATATACTTTTTACCAGGTTTAATAAAATATAATATGGAACTTTACTAGACCAAGGTCTGCGTTATAATAACCTACATAATCTTGCCCTAGTGATCATATTATAAAATGTTCTTCTACCGTCTTTACTTTACCTTACTCTCAAACGAAACCATGATTTTATTAAAACGAAGCAATTATTTTGAATGAAGATCATGTGTTTTATATTTTGTGTGTATTTATTTTTTGTGTGTTTCTAATCATTTACTAATAAAGAATATAGAGTATGAAAACATCTATTAGAATTATTACAACATTTGTTGTATGACTTGGGGCAATAATATAGGCGGCATCGATCGAGCCATCAAATATTTCACCTTTTCTAAAGCAATATCTTCTAAATGACAATTTGGTTGTGTTTTTGGGAATAGGATTCTCGTCGTCTTCCGTTAACGCTTCCCAAATTGCAACAAAAAACGGTATTATAACGGTTTTTCCGAACCATATCCACAGCATAACGAAGAATGCTGTTAGTAAAATAACTTGGCAAAACATGTAGAAATAATAAGGAAAGATTATTGGGTCCGGGGTTGTGATCCGTGTTAGTTTGCACACGATCCATTGGATCATCATCCAGTAAACAAGGCATTGGTTTGTCCCAGCGCATAACGAGACGCAGCAGTCCCAAAATCTCGCGCACAATATGTAAGGAAAGCAGAATACTTCCCACCAATTATATCTGAAAACATCGTCTGTTTGTGCATGGAACCTTTCGCCTTCGATTTCGTCGCATCGGAACCTCTCGTTAAGGCGCTTCTTCTTCTTCTTTTTTGGCGCCATACTTGAATTTATGTATTGTACTTATTAGATTATCATTTCTGTGTGGGATTTCATATGAATTTATTTAAACGAGCTTATAATATTTGGTTTCGTTTGTATAAGAACTTTGACACTATTGCATCCATATACAGTGGTCTCGAAAGTCAAAATATCGGTAGAATTGCCTAAAAAAATCAGTAGATTTGGACTCAAAATCGGTAGACAAAAAAAACCAATATTTTTATTATCTTTGAAGATAGTGTGTGTGAAAATTTATTTCGTTGTGGGTTTTTATGAAGCAATTAAATACCTACTACTATCTTATCTTTATCAAAACTTTTATAGTAGGCATAGTAGTTTCCGCCTTTATTTACAGCTTATTCTCATTCATTTCATTCAAATTGGTATAAGAAGGTGGGTTACATTCTTATTTTTGCACCCGTGCTTGTACCGACTTAATTCTTCAGTTAACTAAACTTAGAATTATTAATATTATTCTTGAAACAAAATTTAACATAAAACACAAAAAAAAATTGAATTCCAACTATGGATTGAAGTACGACAAAATATTTTCCGGAAGATAAATTGAATTATAAAGTCCGTAAAACAAGCAATAGGTAGGTATTGAGAATATTGAGATATTCCCACGCAAAAAACCTACAAAAAGGGCTGCCAGCACTAGAAAATGTAAAATCGGTAGAATTTAGGCCTATTCTCAGAAATTGTGGAAAAATTACTCGGTTTCGGTATATCGGCAGAACAGCCCCCAAATCGGTAGAAATACCGAAAAATCGGTAGGTTCGAGACCACTCCATGCATGACAAGACGTTTGTTGCATGAAAAAAAATTAAACGTTATTATCGTTTGACATTTGACGAATTGTCAATGTCATTTTATCATAACGAATTCATCATTGTCTATGATTAATCAGTTCCGTGTTGGTGATGGTGGGGACGGTTTTGCAGTTCTGTTAAGAAAATAATATTGCGTGTTTAAAACGCAATTATTATGTTAAAGCAGCTGAAAACTAAATATACACTGCAGGATTTGCTGTAATCTATGTTGATTCAAGGATTAAGCGCAGGTAATGACTTTAAATGTGTGTTTTTTAAAGTGAAAGTTATTGCAGTGACTTACCTAGAACTTCAAGTTATGATTTCAAGGAAACTCGAATGATATATTTATAATAATTAGTTTTAATTGTTAGTGAGTGTTATTTACAAAGAGTTATAGGCACAATTGTCGCAGTAACGAGTAATTGAAACAGGTTTATCAAACTTCGAAAGTGCGAGTAAAACTTATTCCAACTTTATTTATAAAAATCGTTGCGTATTATGCAGCCTTGATAAACGTTGTTTTTGCTATTGATACCTTGTTCCTTTGATATTAAAAGGTTAATACGTCTTTTGTACTGCTGGTGCTGATATTAAATTGATATCATGTATTGTTAAAGAAACATTTAAAGTTCATAAGATATACAAATAATAGATAATGACTCACTTTTTTAGGGTTTTTTTTATTAGAATGGGGAATACCAAACGCCAGTAAGAGATGACGAAATTCCAAAATCGACTTCTTTGACCTTTACCAATGAGGAAAACACTTAATAAAAATAAATTCATGTATAAAATAAATATTAAATATTAGATAAATGTTTCATACCATCAAAAATCATGTTTTAGTCATTTGAATGAGAATTGAATTCATTACTCTGACCAAGGATTCACCAAAATTACTAATACCATTTCATTTTCCAGATCAACCACCCACAAAAATGATCATCAAAATAATATTTACTTTGGCAACACTGCTCACATATACCAACTCTGAATATATACCCCCTGGCCCAGTATACCCATGTCCAAAGGCATCAGACCTTCAGCTGATGTATCCATGTGTGTGTGATAATGGAACTGACACAGGCTTGCATATAAGATGTGAGAACATCGGGTTGGCAGTACTGAGTGTTGGGCTAGGGAATATAGCTGGGTTGGGGTTGCCAATTGAAAAATTGGTGTTGAAGGAGTGTAAGATTTGTGAGTATTAAATTTCTTATTTATTTTACTAGCTGTGATGAATGAAATAATAATAAATATCGCCAGAATTCCCTCCCTCCTTCCCACTCCCCCTCAGATTGGCAACATGAAAGCAATGCCTTTGGTATTGAAAGCATTTATAGGCTACAGTAACTGCTTAACACCAGCTGGGCCATATGCCTGTTGGCCACCTCGGAACTATAAAAAAAATACACCAACTGTATGGTCCCAAACTAAGCAGCGCTTGTACTATGGGTACTGTACAATGGACTGTTGCAACCATACAATGGACTTGGTACCGTACAATGAATGGTTGCGGGTTCGATTCCCGCCAGTACTAAAAAGCGGCTTTTTCATTATTTGCTTTAGTCTGGCTTGGGTGTCACTGAGATCGCCCCCAGTATCCATAGTACATTGCTTAGTTTGGGACCATACAGTTGGTATATTAGTCTGGCGATATTTATTTATTTATCTCTGTTCCAGCGCATCTCTTCGGCCCTCTCTTCCACAGATCCACAATAAGGGTCATACATATCATCGACACACCTATAAAGAGTATAGGGGAGTATGCATTCGCTGGTGTGAACAAGACCTTACAGGAATTATACATGGTCAATACTGAGATTGAAGAATTCCCCAAAGATGCATTCAGGGTAAGATATATAAACATATGGGCTGGCTCAGGGTAGTACCACCCTCCCACAAAAGCACATAGCACACACACAGGGAAAACATCGTGAGGAAACCTACCTATCCCTCGGGATTAGGTAATAGTCAGTTCCTGTATACACGGCGACAAGGTTCACCACCTGTCACGTTGGGTTCTGACTATCTGGTGAAACGTGGGCTTTGAGTTGGTTAATACCTCCACAATGTGGTGGTGTATGGCCACTCAAGCCTCTGACTACCCCGAATGGGGATAAAAAAAAAAAAAAAAAAAAAAAGTCGTGACCTATGTGCTCCCACAAAAGATCGGAGTAATGTTGCTATTACAGCTGCGTTTCGTACAATGAGTGAGAATGCCGGAAGCCCAAACTCCCCCTTCCCCTCCCTTTGTCACACTCCCCTTTTAGGTTGGCAACGTGCAAGCGATGCCTTTGGTATTGCAAGCATCTATAGGCTACGGTGACTGCTTAACATCAGACGGGCCGTACGCTTTTTTGTCACTGCAGACCTATAGATAAAAAAAGTCCGAAGCCCACCCCCCTATCCCCTCCCTCTGTCCCTCTCCCCTTCAGGTTGGCAACGTGCGAGCGATGTCTTTGGTATTGCAAGCATCTATAGGCTACGGTGACTGCTTAACATCAGACGGGCCGTACGCTTTTTTGCCACTGCAGACCTATAAATAAAAAAAGTTCGAAGCCCACCCCCCTATCCCTCTCCCCTTCTGGTTAGCAACGTGCGAGCGATGCCTTTGGTATTGCAAGCATCTATAGGCTACGGAAATAGTAAATGCGTATGTTGCGAGTCACAATTAACAATTAATTGTGATTTGTTTGTGATTGTTAAAGTTATTTGTTAATAGTGACTTCCACATGCAATTAAATACAATTGCAATTAATTAATTGTAATGTATTATTGCCCAACTGTGTTTCAGATATTGGGCAACGTGTCAGTGCTGTCAATAGATGGGCATCAGATGCGGAAGCTGGGCAAGGACATCTTCGCTGGCAGCGAGGCGGCTGGTAGACTGGAGAGGCTACATCTCACCAATGGACTCATTTCTGATATACCGATAGAAGCTTTTCAGGTATGCATTACAACCTTAGGGGCCATTCATAAATTACGTCACACGAACTTCATGATTTTTAGACCTGTCCCTGTTCCTTGTCACAGCTGGTCACATTTTTCGAGACCCCTCCCTGTGTGACGTCACAGATTTTTTACAATTTTCAGAAATTTTCGTTAACACTTCAAATTTCAGTTTTAATATTTGGATGTATTAGATTTTAAAATGTGACGTCACTAAACTTAGGACCTTTCTCCTCCCCCTTTACGTGTGCCGTAATTTATGGATGGCCCCTTAGGGTCATAACCATGAAGCTATTAGAGAGTGGAGGTGTTCTTAGTAGATTTCTCTATGAAACAACACGTGGCAATTTGCGCGGGATGACGCGGGTGGTGAGGGTTAAGAAATGCGTGGCATCTATCTACCGGTCAATAGCAGAACTACTCGCTTCGTTTTATGTCGATGTTAGTACGTAGTTTAACTTTTTGTACTAGATGTTACTAAGTGTAGGATGGTAAAAAGGACGTACAAAAGTTCGCCATCTAGTGTTGATATAGAATTATATTTGGGATGCGAACGCTTGCAAGACGAACGCCGACAGCACACTGACTTAAGCCACGCCTACTGTGATGACGTCACGGGCCTAGTGGAGTCTTCGGGCCCGGGTGCTTAGACCTAGTCCTCTTAGTATTAGGTCCATGGTCATAACACGGGTAGCCATGGCGACGTCGCCAGCCACAGTATTCAACTAATTCGTATTAAAATGTATGGCAGGTAACACACTTTTATTTTTTATTTTTTTCTTCGATATGGCGTCGCTTTTCGCATATGCCAGTGTCAAGGAAAATATAATATTTTGCTGCGTCAAGCACAGGAAGACCTTTGGCTAGGCCTAAAATACCCCCCCAAACCCTATCAGTAAAGTGGCGGATACTTTACTGACAAATTACTGGACTTTTTGGAGGAACCCGAAAATCATGTTTTACCACTTTTGTTCTAATTGAGTGTTCACGCACATTTATGAACATATAATGGTTAATATTCCACCAATATTACACATAATAATACACGGAAACACAAGTTTTGGAAATTAAAACAAAAATGACAACATCACATTTCCACTTCCCGCCAAAAAGCCAGGTAACACACTTGGCTACGGACTGGCGACGTCGCCATAAATACATTTTTTTTTGGATACGTAGCCGGCGACGTCGCCATTGCGTTCCGGCGTGTTATGGCGCTTGATTGCCGAAATACACTGGACCGCAAAGAAAAAGGGTCGGTTAAAAAATCTTCAATAATATCTTCAATCACTTTTGTTTTAAAACTTCAATTAATGTTTTAGGGTTTCTTACCCAAGGGTGCCAACGTGACCCTATTACTCAGCCTACGCTGTCCGTCTGCCGTTCGTCCGTCCGTCTGTCAGCGGGCTGTATCTCACGAACCTTAATAGGTAGAGAGTTAAAATTTCCACAGAATGTGTATTTCTGTTGCCGCTGCAACAACAAATATTAAAAATAAAATAAAATTTAAAAATTAATACTTTATATTTTTGACGTTTTTATTCTACGGTGGTACGGAACCCTTTATGTGCGAGTCCGACAGGCACATGGGCGGTTTTTTTTATTTTCATTAAAACTAGTAAAATATTCTTTAATTTAGTCTTTATTTCATAAAGCTAGGTCAGGTACTTTTGAAGATATTGAAGATTTTCTAACCGACCCGTTTTCTTTGCGGTCTAGTGTAGTTATATGAAATAGAGAACGGTGGTGACCATGATTAATGTTTTTTTTTTCAGACATTAAAAAAGCTGAAAAAATTAGATTTGCACGGAAACAAGTTGGCGACGCTGAAACGCAATCAATTTAAGGGCTTAAGAGACACTGAAGTATTGGATATAAGGTACTAAAGCTACCTTTAATTATTTATTAAACACACAACAAGTTTGTACGGAGCCCACGGACGCGAGTCCCACACGCACTCGAAAAAAAAATGAAATATACGTCATGACTTTTATCCCCAATCGGGGGTAGTCAGAGGCTTGAGTGGCCATACACCACCACATTGTGGAGGTATTAACCAACTCAAAGCCCACGTTTTACCAGATAGAACCCAACGTGACAGGTGGTGAACCTAGTCGCCGTGTATACAGGAACTGACTATTACATAATATAGGATAGGTAGGTTTTCTCACGATGTTTTCCCTCACCGTCAGCGAACTGTAAATTATGCATAGATGAAAATTCATCCATTGGTGCATGCCCCACCGGGGATCGAACCTGGGACCTTCTGATTGCTAGCCCAACCTGTTCGCCCCTAGGCTACAGCCGCTACACTCGCACTTGTCCGGTTTATATTTATTTATTTATTTTGTTTGACGGGCCCGTTAGCATGGTTGGCGCGGAGGCGCCTTTCACGCTGCAGGTCGTAGGTTCGATTCCTACCCGGGACATGCATTTGTGTGCATGAACATGTCTGTATGTCCCGAGTCTGGGTGTATATGTATATTAAGTATGCATTTACAAATAAAAAGTAGTATATGCAGTAATATCAATCTGGTTTCCATAGTACAAGCTCTGCTTAGTTTGGGATCAGGTACCGTGTGTAAAAAATGTCCCAGGATATTATTATTATTTTTTTTAATTTTTTTTCAGTCACAACAGTATAACGAAATTGGATGGAAGCCACATTGGGGACCTAACGAAGCTCGGGTGGTGTAACGTGAGCCACAACCAAATCAGTGATATACCCAGGTAAGATATTTAACAAGAAAATTATACAGAGTGGTGACGACATAACGACAATAACTGAAACTACATACTGGGTATCACGTGAGTAGTTCGTACATAAAAAAATATCAAAATATATTCAAAGGTATAGGCCACGGGATGGCTTTTTTACTCCTACCATTTTAGATTTACGCCTACAAACGCACCGCCAAATACACCGACACCGAAGCGATTTTGCCACCCCTGTAGCCCGATTCACGTAACCAAAACCGTAACGACATCTCAGCGATATAGTCGGTGATAGCCTTTTCGTAACAAGAAAAGGCTATCAACGACTATATCGCTGAAATGTCGTTACGGTTTTGGTTACGTGAATCGGGCCCCTGTACCTACAGGTCAGTCGATGAGGTCAGTAGACGATTATAAAGGATGTAGAGTTATGTTTAAAATTTAAATTATTTCCGTATTTAACATGTGTGAAAATTTAAATTTAACAATTTTGATGTAAACCTAATTTGACACCTAGTTTAAATTAATTGTCGTAATGTCGTCACCACCCTGTATACATCACGCCTGTAAACAAGCGTACGGCCCGCCTGATGTTAAGCAGCTACCCTCTGGCTGGCGCACTTATTGGCGCAGAGTGGTTCTCAGGCCACTTGGCTCACCGCATCGGGTGGTTGGGGGTTCGATTCCCGTCAGAGGCAAATTTTGGAAACTGCTTTTTCGTAATTTGCCCTGGTCTGGGTGTCACTGGGATCGCCCCCAGTCCATTGTACGGTACATAGTACAAGCGTTGCTTAGTTTGGGACCATACAGTTGGTGTGCACTGGCGATATTTATTTATTTATTTTGTTAATAATATTTTTTCTTCCAGGGGTATGTTTGCGAGGAACACAGTAATCAAAGTTGTACATCTGGATAACAACAAGATTAAGAAGCTGGATACAAACAGCTTTAGAGGGATGAGGTTTTTGAGGTAAGAACATACGGATGAGATGAGATAGCATGAAATGGTAAGTTGTGGAATAGGATGGAATGAGATGAGATGGCATTGGATGGGAAGTGATGAGATGGCATGGGATGGGAAGTGATGAGATGGCATGGGATGGGAAGTGATGAGATGGCATGGGATGGGATGTGATGAGATGGCATGGGATGGGAAGTGATGAGATGGCATGGGATGGGAAGTGATGAGATGGCATGGAATGGGATGTGATGAGATGGCATGGGATGGGAAGTGATGAGATGGCATTAGATTGGAAGTGATGAGATGGCATGGGATGGGAAGTGATGAGATGGCATGGGATGGGAAGTGATGAGATGGCATGGGATGGGATGTGATGAGATGGCATGGGATGGGAAGTGATGAGATGGCATTAGATTGGAAGTGATGAGATGGCATGGGATGGGAAGTGATGAGATGGCATGGGATGGGAAGTGATGAGATGGCATGGGATGGGATGTGTTGGAAAAGGATGGGATGGGATGGAGTGGGATGAGATGAAATGGCATGAGATTGGATGTGATGCAATGGGATTAGATGAGATAGCATGGAATGGGATGTAATACGATAAGATGAGATGAAATGGGAAGTGATGGGTGGCCCCGTTAGCGTGGTTGGCGTGATGGCGTCTTTTACGCTGCAGGTCGTAGGTTCGATTCCTACCCGGGACATGCATTTGTGTGCATGAACATGTCTATATGTCCGGAGTCTGGGTGTATTTGTATATTAAGTATGTATTTACAAATAAAAAAGTACTATATTGTGTAATATCAGTTATCTGGTTTCCATAATACAAGCTCTGCTTAGTTTGGGATCAGGTAACCGTGTGTACAAAAATGTCCCAGGATATTATTATTATTATTATGGAATAGGATAGGATGGATGAAATGGAAAGTGATGGAATAGGATAGGATGGGGTGCAATATGATAAGATGAGATGAGATAGCATGAAATCGGAAAATATTGAATAGGATGGAAAAGGATGCAATGGGATGAGATGGCTTTGGATGGGAAGTGATGAATAGGATGGGATGAGATGACCACTATTAAACTTTGCTTTATTTAAAAAAAAGCAGTGGTAGCCGATTGGTTAAGCACGCGTCTTGCGGGCTCAAGGTCCTGGGTTCAAACCCTGGCTCACACCTCTGGATTTTTCGAAATCTATGTGTGAATCATAACTTTAATATGATTATCACTTGCTTGCGGTGAAGGAAAACATCGTGAGGAAACCTGCATGTCTTTAGACATGTGAAATCCACCAACCCGCACTGGGCCAGCGTGGTGGATTATGGCCTGAATCCCCCTCGCATTGAGGGGAGGCCCGTGCCCAGCAGTGGGACGTTAAAAGGGCTAAATTATTATTTATTATTATTTTACAGACGCTTATATCTCCAAGACAACCAGATATCTGATATAGGCAGAGGCACCTTCACAGCCGTCACCAGGATAGGCACTGTAGACCTATCACGGAACAAGATCACCAAGGTCGACTACCAAATGTTTCAATCTGTCAAATATGCTGAGGTGAGCCACAAATACCTAAGAAATACCTGATTAATATCGCCTGACTAAGGCCCGTATTAATAAATGGATCTCAAGATTGAGTTCGAACTTAAGATTTTGTTTTTGACAGATATTCCGTACGTTAAACGTCAAAACTGCATCTTAAGATCGATCTTAACTTTGAGATCGGTTTATTAAATAATAATAATAATATCCTGGGACATTTTTGTACACACGGTTACCTGATCCCAAACTAAGCAGGGCTTGTACTATGGAAACCAGATAACTGATATTACTACATATACTACTTTTTTATTTGTAAATACATACTTAATATACATATACACCCAGACTCCGGACATACAGACATGTTCATGCACACAAATGCATGTCCCGGGTAGGAATCGAACCTACGACCTGCAGCGTGAAAGGCGCCTCCGCGCCAACCACGCTAACCGGCCCGTCATAACGGGCCTAACATTGTATGGTCCCAAACTAATATTCAATGGAAAATATAATATAATAAATTAATATTCCATGGAAAAACTGTCAACACGCCATATTTATTTGATGGATAAAAGTTATCCGCCGATTTTAAATCATGTTTCCCATCTGAAGGGAATTGGGACAGAGGGAGGGGGGGGGGGGTGGTCTTCCGGCTCTCTCACTCATCGTACGAAACGCAGCTGTAATAGCTACTTTACGCCGATATTTTGTGAGAGGGTGGTACTACCCCGGTCGAGCCAGCCCAACCAGCTGTAATCAATTAGCTACAGCTTGGCTCTACCATCAACAATCTATTAATTTTCAATTTTATATCACAGGTTATAAATCTAGCCGAAAACAAAATCAAGACCATAGAGAAGCAAGCGTTCACTGACCTCTACCTGGCAGTTGTGAACATATCCCATAACGAGTTGTCTATGATAGAGCCGGGTTCGTTCGAGAACTGTAACAACATGACGCTGCTGGATCTGAGCCACAACAACTTGTCTATGGTCGATAGACGCGCGTTCGATGAGAATAGCTATGCGTATACGTTGCACGTGGCTTATAATCAGTTCGTGGATTTTTCGCAGGTTAGTACATCATCATCATCGTTTTTATCACCAGGTGAATGAAGTTACCGAAGTTATTTGGGTTGTCGAAGTTACTTGGGTTACTGACGTTACTTGGGTTGCCGAAGTTACTTGAGTTACCGAAGTTACTTGAGTTACCGAAGTAACTGAGTTACCGTTACCGAAGTAAATGAGTTCCGGGAGTTACTTAAATTAGGTACCAATGTTATTTGAGTTACCGAAGTTACTTGGGTTATCGAAGTTACGTAAATTATTTGAGTTACCGAAGTTACTTGAGTTACCGAAGTTACATAAATTACTGAAGTTATTTGAGTTACCGAAGTTACTTGAGTTACCGAAGTTACATAAATTACTGAAGTTATTTGAGTTACCGAAGTTACATAAATTACTTGAGTTACCGAAGTTACTCGAGTTACCGAAGTTACATAAATTACTGAAGTTGTATGAGTTACCGAAGTTACTTGAGTTATCGATGTTAATTCAGTAAATAGAATAAGTATGTAGCGAGTATGCAAGTGATGAGAGAATAAAACCAATTTATTTTGGTTACCAAAATTACTATTTACATTGTATTACACTGTATTTTACCAATTTTTACAAATCATAACCAGATATAATTTTACCAACCAACTTCCACTGTACCGTATTTGTGGTAAAATTACAAACATTACCAACTTCTCAGTTACCAAAATTACCATACTAATATTCCCTTTCTCAACAGATACCCATCCACAATATGACCGGTATACAAGTGCTGAACGCGTCGTACAACAAGATAGAGAGTATACCAAAGCAAGCGTTCCCCAAACTGTACGAACTTAACACTGTGGACCTATCGCACAACAACTTGAGCGAAATATTCAATGCTGTGTTCCAGAATCTGTTCTCATTGAGGTAAGGATCCAGCCGTTTCGGAGATTAGCCGGAACAGACAGACAGACGAAAATTTAAATATTGGTTTTTTGTTATTAGTACTGTATATCCCACTAATATTATAAATGCGAAAGTTTGGATGGATGGATGTTTATTACTCAATCACGCCAGAACGTCTGAACGGATCTGGATGAAATTTGGCACAGAGATAGATTATGGTCTGGAATAGCACATAGGCTACTTCTTTTTTAAATTATGCGCGGACGATGTCGCGGGCGGAAGCTAGTATTTTCATATGCATTTGGTAAAAAGCTGTCATTTTGACATAACAGACACTTCGATTTTATTTATTTGTATGGTTTATACAGGGTGGAAAATAATACCGAGTTTGGACCGAAAGTACTCTAAATATTGATGATAGCATATGTTACTGGACTAAATTAGCTACTTTACGCCGATCGTCTGTGAGAGGGTGGTACTATCCCGGTTGTGCAAATTTCAAATTGAAATAGTAATCCCACTAATATTATAAATGTGAAAATTTAGATGGATGGATGGATGGATGGATGGATGTTTGTTACTCAATCACGCCAGAACCGCTGAACGGATCTGGATGAAATTTGGCAGAGATAGATTATCGTCTGGAATAGCACATAGGCTACTTTTTATCCCAAAACGGGATCCGGGATGCGGGCCCCGGGACACGGGAAACGGGATCCGAATTTTTTTAAATTTATATTCTGCGCGGACGAAGTCGCGTGCAAAAGCTAGTAACCAAATAATAATAATATTCTTGTTCGCAGATTCTTGAACCTCAGCCACAACTCGCTAGAGCTGATCAAGCCGGCGATGTTTGGCAGCGTCCCGACGGTCTTGGAGCTGAACCTGTCGCACAACAAGTTGCGCGAGGTGTCGCGAGGGTCGGTCGCCAAGCTCGCGAGCTGCAGGGTCATGGACGTCAGTTACAACCAGCTCGGGAAGCTGTTCCAGATACCCATGAGTTTGGGGTAAGACTTACCACCTTTGTAGAGATTTATTGCCAGTTTACAATGGCTTTACAAAGCATTTCTAAGTTTTTTGTTATTTTTTTAATGTGGCAAAAAATCGTACGGCCCGCCTGATGTTAAGGAGTTACCTTAGCCTATATATGCTTACAATACCAAAGGCATTGCTCGCACATTGCCGACCTGAAGGGGAGTGGGATGGAGGGAGCGGAAGGGGGGAGGTTGGGCTTCTAGTTCTCTCACTCATCGTACGAAACGCAGCTGTAATAGCTGCTTTACGCCGACCTTCTGTGAGAGGGTGGTAGTATCCCGGTCGAGCGAGCCCGTTTATGAGCTGCAGTCAATTGATTGATTGAATTAGATGCGTCTTACCGCGCTTATTTTGTCAATATTAACGCAGGGTAATTACCTGACATCCATGGAATGAAAATGTATAGATGACTCATCCATCGCTCATTTAATTAATTAAATTATTTCTTCCAGTGAGTTGAATCTCGCCCACAACAACCTCAACGAGTTACCCGCCAACACATGGCCGAGCATGAACGCGCTGCTCCGTCTGAACTTGTCCGCCAACATGCTCGGCGACTCGCTCGCCGGCCACAGCTTCTCGAGCCTGCTCACGCTGCAAGTGCTGGATCTATCAGCTAATGGGATCACCAAGCCGCCATGGGAGTCGCTCAATACTCTGAGTAGCTTGCAGTATTTATATCTACAGGTGATTAAGAGGCTCTTAATAAATGCATCTCAAAGCTGAGATCGATCTTAAGATGATTTTAAAAAAAATAAAAAAATAAAAAATTCGGACGTTTGTCCATATCCTTGGTTAGTAGTAATTACAATAAAAACTTAATAATAATAATAATATCCTGGGACATTTTTTACACACGGCTACCTGATCCCAAACTAAGCAGAGCTTGTACTATGGAAACCAGATAACTGATATTACTACATATACTACTTTTTTATTTGTAAATACATACTTAATATACATATACACCCAGACTCCGGACATACAGACATGTTCATGCACACAAATGCATGTCCTGAGTAGGAATCGAACCTACGACCTGCAGCGTGAAAGTCGCCTCCGCGCCAACCACGCTAACGGGCCCGTCAACTTATAAACTATGTTAGTATAACATGACCTAGGCACAGAATAAACACATGTATACCGTGACGTAGGTATTCAAATTAAGTCAATTACAAGGTATTAGGTACTTAAAAGTTAATTCAAATACCTGCCAGGACTACTCGAGGCACCGGTTACACACACGTGTGTGTGCATCCACACAGACAGATAAAATTTGACAGATAATAATAATAATATAGTAATATCCTGGGACATTTTTTACACACGGCTACCTGATCCCAAACTAAGCAGAGCTTGTACTATGGAAACCAGATAACTGATATTACTACATATACTACTTTTTTATTTGTAAATACATACTTAATATACATATACACCCAGACTCGACAGACATAACATACATTAAACCTCAAAACAGCATCTTAAGACCGATCTCAACTTTGAGATGCATTTATTGATACAGGCCTTACAGCCAAGCTGTAGCCAATCGACTGTAGCTCATATAACGGCTGGTTCAACCAGGGTAGTACCATCCTTGCACGGAAGATCGGCGTAAAGTAGCTATTATAGTTCCGTTTCGCACGATGAGTGAGAGAGTTAGAAGAATTTTTCATAGTTCAAAGTTTAGTACAAACTAAAGGTCTTTAAAGCCGACATTTTCTTAAACAGTACTTATTTTCGAAAACAAACCTCGTAATAATGTTAAAATACTTAATTTAAAAAAACGGACAGGTACGAGTAGGACGCGCGCCCTGAATTGAGGGGGGGGGATTTATTAAAATAATAATAAATTAATATCCAGGGACATTTTTTTACACACGGCTAAATCCCAAACTAAGCAGAGCTTGTACTATGGAAACCAGATAACTGATATTACTACATATATTACTTTTTGTTTGTAAATACATACTTATGTTCATGTACACAAATGCATGTCCCGGGTAGGAATCGAACGTACGACCTGCAGCGTGAAGAGCGGTAAACAATAAACAGTTTAATTTATTTTGCAGAACAACAATATCACCGCCCTGAGCAAGTCTGCGTTCGGCAACCTCCCCACCACCTTCCAGCTGGACCTGTCTTACAACCAGATCACCACCGTGGAGCCGCGCGCCTTCAGCGGCCTGCAGCAGCTGCTGGACCTGGGGCTAGCGGGGAATGGCCTCAAACACGTGCCCAACGAGGCCTTCAAGACACTCGTCGCTTTGAGGTACTAGTTGTAGACATTACGAAGCCCCACTCGCCTTTCCCCTCCCCTTCCCCCCTTCCCCTTCTCTTCCCCTCTCCCCTTCCCCTCCCCTTCTCCCCTCTGCCCTTCCCTACCCCTCCCATACCCCTCCATCCCTCCCCTTCAAGACGGTCGTCGCTTTAAAGTATAAGCAGTAGATGTAAACAAGCCCCCCCTCCTTCCCTTCCCTCTGTCCAGCTTCCCTATAGTTCCTTCAGCGGCCTGCAGCAGCTGCTGGACCTCGGGCTAGCAGGGAATGGCCTTAAACACGTGCCCAACGAGGCTTTCAAGACACTCGTCGCTTTGAGGTACTAGTAGAACAAGCTCCCTTCCCCTCCCATCCCCTCCCCCTTCCCCTCCCCTCCAACATCCACTCTCCTTCCTCTCCCCTTCCCCTTCCCGTCCCCTACGTCTCAGCCTCCCCTCCTTCCCTTCTCTTCAAGACACTCGTCGCTTTGAGGTAATATCAATAGACATAAACAAGCCCTTCCCATTCCCCTCTCCCTTTCCCTCCCTTTGTCTTGATTCCCTTCCCATCAGTACCGCGGAGCCCGCGCCTTCAGCGGCCTGCAGCAACTGCTGGACCTGGGGCTAGCGGGGAATGGCCTTAAACACGTGCCCAACGAGGCCTTCAAGACACTCGTCGCTTTGAGGTACTAGTAGAACAAGACCTCTTCCCTTCCCTCCCTAATCCCCCTACCCCTCCCCTCCCCTCCCATCCCCCTCCCCTCCCCTCCCCTCCCCTCCCCTTCCCTTACCCCTTCCCCTTAATTGGGATCGTCCCCAGTCCATTGTACGGTGGTACCCATAGTAGTAATATAACTTACCCATATATAACATTTTTTTTTTCAGAAAATTGGACCTGTCCCATAATTTTATTGAGAAGATCGATAATAAAACGAACGGATTACTCGATGACTGTTTGTCTCTGGAAGTGGTGAGTGTTATAGACAAGCTTGAAAACTGTATCTCTATTGTAAGGATTTTTTGTTATGGCAAATCAGCTAAATTAGCTAGATTTTTAAAAGCCATATTCTAGCGGAGTATATTTAACCCAGTATTCTTGCAAATTTACACTATTACTCGCGGTACAAAAATTAAGTACGTATTATTGTCGAGATTCGAGACACCCCCCTCTCCCCCCCACGTGAGATTGGGTGAGATTTGGCTCGAGCCCCCTCCCCTAAATGCCTCACGTATCTGAAAGCCCCCTAATTCCGAACTTTAGGCGTCATAATTTCAACCTCATTTATTTTTTCTCCACAGGTAGACCTCAGTCATAATAAAATAGGGTTCCTGACCAAAAAGATGTTCCCGTCAAGTCCCTGGTTCAACTACAGACTCCGCGAGGTTGATCTGAGTCACAACGAGATACCAGTGTTGACATATGACCTCACGCTGGGCTCCAAGACAGTCAAGAAACTCAATCTAGCCGGAAACTATATCAACGATATTAGGAACAGTGAGTACTGACTCCGTAACTACTTAATTGGTGGTAGAGCCAAGCTGTAGCCAATTGACTGCGGCCTATATACCGGGGTACTACCACCCTCTCACAGAAGATCGGCGTAAAGTTAATCTTTCCTTTGCACTACAACATGGGGCTCTTCAAAGGGCATGTTTACAGGTCTCTAAATAAATGCATCTTATGTACAGTGCTGGTCACAGTTGAGATCGATCTTAGGATGCTGTTTTTGACAGATGTTCCATACATTAAACGTCAAAACTGCATCTTAAGATTGATCTCAACTTTGAGATGCATTTATTAATACGGGCCTACTATTATTAAGCGACTGTAGCCTAGGGGTGAACAGGTTGGGCTAGCAATCAGAAGGTCCCAGGTTCGATCCCCGGTGGGGCATGCTCCAATGGATGAATTTTCATCTATGTGCATAATTTACAGTTCGCTGACGGTGAGGGAAAACATCGTGAGGATACCTACCTATCCCTCGGGATTAGGTAATAGTCAGTTCCTGTATACACGGCGACAAGGTTCACCACCTGTTACGTTGGGTTCTGACTATCTGGTGAAACGTGGGCTTTGAGTTGGTTAATACCTCCACAATGTGGTGGTGTATGGCCACTCAAGCCTCTGACTACCCCCGAATGGGGATAAAAGTCGTGACGTTACACACACACACCTACTACTATTAGCTCTTATTTATTGAGTTATTTATTAGTCGGCGTCTGCTCCCCTTATGTTGCAGATGTACTGGGCGGCGGCTTCCACTTACCATCAGGTGGACCGTCTGCCAGTGTGCCATCCTCGGGGATAAAAAACTAGCTATTCTATTACAGCTACGTTTCGTATGATGAATCAGAGCAGCCCAACCCCCCCTTTCCCTCCCGCTGTCCCACTCCCCTTCAGGTCGGCAACGTGCGAGCAATGCCTTTGGTATTGCAAGCATCTATCAGCTACGGTAACTGCTTAACATCAGCCGGGCCGCTCGTTTGCCACCTTAGTCACAAAAAAGAACTAAGTAAAATAAAATGGTGGCTGAAAACGTTTTGCCCTCATTGAAGTGTGTGCTTCCAGATGTGCTCGGCAATCTGACGTCGCTGGAGATTTTGGATCTGTCGCATAATAATTTAAAAGATTTGGTGTCCAGAACATGTGAGTATAAATTATCTAGAGGCGGTGCCTCCGCCAAGTGGGGTTAAACTTAAGACTATTTAGACATCCTGTATTATACAGGATGTCTCAAAAGTCGGAAATTATAATTTAGGTACATATACGTTACCTGATATGTAGATGCCTAGTGAAGATAGATTATACGTAACTATAATAGTTTCTGAGTTATGGGACTTTGAATATTTTTTACAACTTACGTGTTGCACCACAGAAAACAGTGTTAACTGCATTTTGGAGAAGCAGTGGCCAATATTCGCGAATGTTTGTAAAAATGTTGTAATTTACAGTTTGTTTTTAATATTGGGGCAAAAAGAAAATTTGTTTAAGAAGTGTTCAAATTTTAATAAAAAAATATGCCCTTTAATTCTATACCCAACACCCATCCAACATCCAAATTATTATTTCAGACTTTTGCCCACAGCCTGTATAGATAATTGTTTCCATTTTCAGCTGAAACGAAACTGCATTTACCGGAGAATATAACGGAAATATATTTAACGAATAACTCGTTACAATCGTTACCTACTGATATTTTGGTGAAAGCTAAACATCTCAAAGTACTGGACTTGAGGCTCAATCAGCTGATCAGCTTCGAACCGCAACTAGTGACGAAAGTGAAGAATGAGGGATTAAAAGTGTACTTTGAAGGTAGGTGACACTTTTTTGGTGTTTTCTAAAACTTTTTGGTGCTTTTAGACACTTTTTGGTGCTTTCAGACACTTTTTGGAGCTTAGTGGCACTTTTTGTTGCTTTCTGACACGTTTTAATAGCTTTCAGACACTTTTTGGTGCTTTCTGACTCTTGATTTTGGACGTTAAATGCTAATTATGAATGCACTGATTAAACCATTGGTGTTAAAGTAAAATACCTATCACTAGATTTTAAAACAAAGCTTTGGGTCTTTTTCACTGTTTGGCAAAATCATAATGGGTAAAATGGATAAAAATAAAAATGGATAAAAATAAAAATGGGTAATGGATAAAAATAAAAATGGGTACTTTTGGCCCTATTTTCTATAAAGAGACATTTTAACCCGAAACTGCATACCGTAGACAAGCCACCTGTTAATTTTTTTATTTTTTATTTCAGGCAACAATCTAAAATGTGATTGCTTCACGCGACCCCTGAAACACTATTTGAACCGACTATCGCCATCCTTATTAAGAACAGATGAGAAATATAAAAACATAACATGCGCTGAGCCGTTCACATTGGAACACGAAAATATATTAACAGTGGATGAAGAGAGATTATTGTGCGCTGGCAATATTGACGTTGATAATAAGATTTCGGATAGCAACACCGACGGAGATATGTCGTTTGATTATGTATCGGAACCGGATTTGGCGTTTAGGGATATACAATAGTAAGTAGCGTTTGGAGATATTACTGACTGATGATTGACTGATGCTAGACTGATGACTAAGGTTTGACTGATGACTGACTGACGAGTGACTGTTGACTAGAGTTAGATAGATGGCAGAAGCTTGACTGATGACTAAGACGTGGAACTGATGAATGACTGACGTATACGTACTATGACGTATGTACTGCTTAACATCAGGCGGGCCGTACGCTTTTTTGCCACCGCAGTCCAATAAAAAAATAAAAAGATTGTTGACTGAAGTTTGACTGATAACTAGGATGTGGAACTGAGGATTGACTGACGCTAGACTGATGATTGATAGACGCTAGACTAATGACTGACTGTCGCTAGACTGATAACTAAGTTTGACTGACGTGACTGTTGACTAGAGTTAGATAGATGACTAAAGTTTTACTGATGTCTAGGACATGGAACTGATGATTGACTGACGCTAAACTGATAACTAAGGTTTGACTGGTGACTGTCTGACGTGTGACTGTTGACTAGAGTTAGACGGATGACTGAAGTTTGACTGATGACTAAGACGTGGAACTGATGATTGACTGACGCTAGACTGATGACTAATAGAGCCTGAGGTTTGTTTGATGACTGACTGACGTATGATTGTTGACTAGTGTGTGAGTACAGAGTGGTGGATTATAGATCCCCCTCGCATTGAGGGGACGCCTGTGCCCAGGATTGGGACTTTAAAAGCGTTAAATATAATTATTACTATGTTTTTTTTTAATTTTCAGTTCACAATCATCAATATACATCCACTGGTTCGTGACTACATACGAAGATGTCGCCGATTTCGTCATATTCATAAGAAATGATCAAAATAAAATATACCATTCCACGGACGTAGCATATAACTTACGTTCAATAACTATAACCATAGACACAGACTTACAAACAGCATTACAAACTGATGGAAACCATGAAATATGTGCACAAGCGAAGACTTCAGATAACGCACCCAAGACATGGCATCCAAGTCAGTGTCAAACTGTTCCAAAAGACTTTCAATCCTGGCCTAAGAAGTTAGTAGTGGATAAAAGGAGACTGACGAAGAAAAAGGTCAAGTATAGCTGGTTCGGGAATAGTGTTATTGGCCTGGTAAGTGACTCTATATTGATAACCTTGTGTATATTCCTGGGTGTGTGCTTGAAGTTGACGGATTTGGAATGTATGTATTAGTGCATAGGTTTATGATTCGTGCAGCTCGCGGAGACCAATTAGACCATCCATAAATTACGTCACACGTAAAGGGGGGGGAGGGGTCGACGAGTGTGACATCGTGTGACAAGGGGTGGGAGAGGTCCGTGACGTCACATTTAAAATTCTAATGTCTCGAAGTATTAAAACGCGAAACTTAAACTGTTGAACGAATACAAAAAATATTTTGTAGATGTGAAATTGCAAAAATGTTGTGACGTCAAACTAGGGAGGGGGGAGTCTCATAAATGTGTCCAGCTGACAAGAGAGACAATTCAAAAAATCATGAAATTCGTGTGACGTAATTTATGGATGACCCCTTATTAGTCTATGGATTCATGTTATACAGGGTGTTGTTAAAGTGCTTCCAGACTCAGTAATGAGAAGCGATTCGAAATGTTAGTTCAAGTCGTTTGCCGGGCTCGCCATTTTATAAATTCGTGGATTTTTGTGTCGGGATGTTGGAAAAAAAATGAAGATTAAACTTTAAAAACAACTAATTTCGTATCGCTTCACATTGGCTATTGTATAGATGGGTATGGCAAATCATATATTTCTGTTAATTTATTGACTGAAAAATAAAACAGTTCTCTTTGGAAACTTTTTTTATTGTGGCAATTTTTAAATAATATGGAAGCACCTATACGGAAGTTTTGTTCCTATATGTTCATATTTTCATAATATACAAGGTGTTTTTGTAAAATAAAGCAAAACCCTTAATTCTGAAGAAACTAAGTTCAGGTTTCTGATTCTTTACAAAAAAAAAAAAAAAAACATTCTTAAACATTTTGTCTTGTCGATTTTGGTTTGACGGAAAAGAAGTTAAAACGAGGCCTAAAAATAATGTAAAAACGTAAATTATAAGTGTAAAGTGTAAATATGCAAGGAAAGTATTATCACTGCCATGTAATCATTCCATTTTAATTTTATAAATTTATTAAAAAGACAATAATGTCGTTAAACCAGTAGGTAAAGTTTTTATTTAAAAAAAAAATTATGTAAATAATTATTTGTAAAAAGATATGTAAATTTGGGATATCTTCAAACACTCAAAATTTATAGAACGTTTTGATTGACTTACACTGGCTTTACAAATCACTTTTGTTTCCAAAAATGCTTTGTAAAACCATTGTAATCTGATTAAAAATCTCTATAAATTTGGCGGTAATGTAAATATATTTTATTTGTAATATTTTGTAATAATATCATCACAATCCAGCTTTAATTTTATACGTTTGAATCTCAATATTTTTGTATGTAAGGTACCTATTTACTAAAAGTGGGTATATCTTTTTGTAGTATTAAAACAAATGTACCTAACTGTATGTGATTTTAAGCTCAAATTGTTATATTTTTTTATATATTTATTTACATATTTTTATATTCTTAAGCAAAAATTAAATTCGTCCATTTTTTATATCGATATATTTTTTATTGAAATAAATAGTTACCGACTATTAAATGCATTTTCACTTATACATAATAATAAATTATTATAGCTATTTATTTATAAACTAGAAACTTAAAACAAGATAAATCGTATGGTCGCACCAAAGACAATCCTAGCCGGGTATCCACACGCTTGGTAAGTTGGGACTAGTGATGGGATGTTCTCGAGAACATTCTCACCCTTGGGAACTTACTCGTGAGATTTTTTGAGAATCTTATATTTTGGGTGACGTTATCCTAACTTTAAATCTTAAAAACAATTAAAACCACCATACTTGCATGTTTGATGAGGTTTATGCCAAGTTTAACATGCTTCAGAAGATAAATTCTCGAAAATTCTCACGAGTAAGTTTCCGAGGGTGAAAATGTTCTCGAGAACATCCCATCACTAGCTGGGCCCATCTTAAAATCAGACGGTATTATTGGAAATAAATACGTATGGTAATCTATGATTTATGCTTCCTAATTTGGCTAAATTAAACTAAAACTAATCTTATAAGTACTTAGTAAGTAATACACAATGAAAACCGGTACAAAAATTGTTCGTAGTTTCTGATATTATACAGAGTGACTGAAATCTTGGCAATATTTCTTTCAATATATTATTCTACACAAAAAAAAACATCGTTGCTGACTCTACGTTGCTACTTCTAATTATTTTAGTACAAAAATCAATATTGCCAAAGGAATTTGGTGTCACCCTGTATAACAAATAGGGTATCTTTATGTAGCCGTGTACAGGGTGGTGACGACATCATGACAATAATTGAAACCACATACTGGATATCACATTAGTAGTTCGCACATAAAATATTATTCAAAGGTATTGCCACGGGATTGCTTTTTATTTTGACTATTTTAACTTTACGCCTACAAAGATACCGCTAAAAACACCGACACCGAAGCGATGTTGCCACGCTTGTACTTACAGGTCAGTCTATGAGGTCGGTAGACGTTTATAAAGGATGTTGTGTTTCGTTTAGACTATTTCCGCATTTAATTTGTTTGAAAATTTTAAATTTGGTGTAAACCTAATTTTATAATTTTAATGTTTTGTGATTGACTAGCAGGGATCGTGTTTTAATTTATTGTCACTATGTCGTCACCAACCTGTATAATACCCGAGTATATTATTTTGCCATAGCTAAACAAACTCTATCCACTTCGGTACTTGACATTCTTGGGTTTTTTCTTAAAAGAAAATGTGCCTATATAGTGCGGTAATAAATAGTTATGTTTTAGTTCGGTAAGATATACCTACGCGGTGGCGGAGATCTATACCCCATTTATTATAACATTAGAAATAAGAGGCACGTAGAAGCAAAGATCCAAAACATTTTATTTCAAAGTCAAAACAACTTTTATTTAGAGTGGTTACATTAAAATTGTTTTCACATAAAACAATGCTAAACTTCGATAACCAAAATAAAAGTACTTTTTATACTATGTTTTATTTATAATAACATCGTATCACACATTTTAAACTGACAACAAAAAAATAATGAAAAAATAAATGATGGTGAATGACTCAATGACAAACACTTACAGAAATGTATTTACGTCAATTTCATAGACAACATAATCCGACAAAATTAGAAATACCCTGCTGTCATAACCTCTGAACGGATTAGGTAAGATTTTAGATTTGTTAGGATTATAGTGGAACGAAATACATTCCCGGTATTGTTCACCCCTGCTTCTTTTAGGTTTTTAGCATTGACACTTAATTTCAAATTTGACTGAAATGATAATATTTAAATGAAAGACAATTTATTTTATAATATAAATAATTAAAAAATAATTAAAATAATTACAGTTAGGTGTGACAAGCCGGTATATAAATAGATTATAATAAATTCGACGTCAATCATAACTGTAACATGTTATTTGTACTTTTGTTACAAAGTGGACACTAAAAATAACCTTTTTTAACTTCTGTCTAATGCTATAACAAATGGAGTATAGGCCCGTATTAATAAATCGATCTCAAGATTGAGATCGAACTTGAGATGCTGTTTCCATGCATTAAACGTCAAAACTGCATCTTAAGATCGATCTCAACTTTGAGATGCATTTATTAATACGAGCCCTAGTCTACAATGTATTACCTGCGTCTGCGTCCTTTCTTTGGCTCTTCGAACTCGTGCGCATCGAACGGCGTCGCGTCATGTTCTGTGTGCTTGTACTCGGGGACGGGGATGGTCTTGTAGGGGTGCAATTCCGATGGGTACCCCTCGGGGGTGTAAGAACTCCAGTCCAAATGGTGCCCTGGGGGTGAAAGTATTTAAATAAAAAAATAAAAAAAAAAAAAAAAAACAGTGATAGCTGATTGGATAAGCATGCGCCTTGCGGGTTTAAGGTCCTGGGTTCAAACCCCGGCTTACACTTCTGGATTATTCGAAATCTATGTGCGAATATTACTTGCCTACGGTGAAGGAAAACGTCTTAGAAAATGTAATAAATTTTCGAAAGACGTGAAATTTTGGAACGCGCACTGGGCCAGCGTGGTGGATTAAGGCCTATCCCCCTCGCATTGAGGGGAGGCTCGTGTCCAGGAGTGAGGCGATAAAAGGGCTAATATTACCTTTTATTACCTGTACTTTGTTTCTGTTTTTATTTTATACTTTATTATTGAAATCTTATTTATCAATCTAGGATATAAACAACCAATAAACGTGCGAATGTAAACAGACAATAAATCTATTGTTCGATATACACCTGTGAGTATTAAGAATTGCGATTAAGATAGTAAAAATCTCTTACCAAGCAAGCTTTGCTTCAAGCTTCTTATATGGCCTGGAATCAAAATATAATATCTAGATTAATAAATAAGATTTTCTTACACATACACATATATCCAATCGGCAGTTCCGTCTTTACTATAAGGCCCTTATTAAGGGAACCGGGCACATGCCTAGGGAAAAACTTAATTCAGACCATAGTAAGTCCATATTAATTGCTAGTGTAAAAGTGAATTAGGTAAAAAATGTAAATGTAACGTCACGACTTTTATCCCCATTCGGGGGTAGTCAGAGGCTTGAGTGGCCATACACCACCACATTGTGGAGGTATTAACCAACTCAAAGCCCACGTTTCACCTGATAGTCAGAACCCAACGTGACAGGTGGTGAACCTTGTCGCCGTGTATACAGGAACTGACTATTACCTAATCCCGAGGGATAGGTAGGTTTCCTCACGATGTTTTCCCTCACCGTCAGCGAACTGTAAATTATGCACATAGATGAAAATTCATCCATTGGTGCATCCTACCGGGGATCGAACCTGGGACCTTCTGATTGTTAGCCCAACCTGTTCACCCCTAGGCTACAGTCGCGCTATTGAATTAGGGAGGTAACTATTGTTAGTAATTTCACGAAGCTATAAGCTTAAGGCTGGAACCATTGCGACTGACAGCTCGAGGTTGACCGCTTTTTGCTCGAACACCGCGAAGTGAATTTTTTGAATTTAGAATTTTCGAGACGCCACGACACATAAAAAAGACGACATGATAAATCAAAAACAGAAGTGACATGTACCTACTAAATTCGTATCTTGCCTACTTTTATTTAGGCCCGTATTAATAAATCGATCTCAAGATTTACATCGAACTTGAGATGCCGTTTTTGAAAGATGATCGCACCGAGTCTCTTAATATTTAGCAATTATTTCGCGGAGCGCAACTAAAAGACATGCACTCCGGACGGAAGGTGGGCGACCATCTCAATCTTTAGCTTGATTTGATCATGGATCATCTGCGGGTTTGCCAATTAAATTCCTAGATGGGTGGGTGCCCCGAGTTTAAGGCTCAGGGCTCGGCCACGACTTCGCGCGACGGGCGACAGCGTTTTTAGGGTTCCGTACCCAAAGGGTGCCAACGGGACCCTATTACTAAGCCTACGCTGTCCGTCTGTCTGTCTGTCTGTCTGTCTGTCTGTCTGTCTGTCTGTCCGTCTGTCTGTCAGCGGGCTGTATCTAACAAACGGTAATAGCTAGAGACATGAAATTTTCACAGAATGTGTATTTCTGTTGCCGCTACAACAACAAATACTAAAAATAAAATAAAACTTAAAAATAAAGGGGGTCCCCATACAATAAACTCGATATTTTTGGCGTTTTTATTGATAACTCATAAATTAAACAATATATAAAGAGAAAACTAACATTTTAACCATGAGTGATCATTATGACATATTTTAGATAAATTGTTGACAAAAAAAAGAAATATAAAACTACATTTTTGACCCATAAATAAGTTTTAAATTAATAGTACCAGTCAAAGTAGCGCCATCTAACATTGTTATGATATCATTGGCATTACAGTGTCATAAGTAGTATAATAATTCGAATACAATACTAGAGATCATCTTAGCCGTATGGTTAAGGCGTTAGTCCACGTGTATGTGGGTATTAGGTTCGAATCTTACTATGAGTTGTTTTTTTTTTTGAGTAATTCGCATTTTTTTTGTCGGCCACAGCTTAAATTAAAATAATGTTAACACTAAACTGATTTGTGCAAATACATTGTTTACGTACGTAAACATATTTGTAAATCAAGTTTCAAATGCATTCGGAGTTTCAAGCACAGAGTATTAGAACTATAGATGGCGTTGTAATAGTTTTTCACAGAATGTGTATTTATTTATTTGTGTACTTTATGTACCTATTATTGCAGGTGTGTACTAACAATTATGGGACTGAGGTGGCAAAAAAGCGTACAGCCCGCCTGATGTTGAGCAGTTTTTTTTATGGCAGTGAGGTGGCAAAGAGTAAATAATTGTTGCTATAACAAAGATAATATTAAATAAGAACCTCATAATTTATAAAATAATAGTACCGCTACGCACCACTAGATGACGCTAGATGAGCTCCTAGATCGCGCTATGGTTTCGTTTTTCAGATCGCAATATAGTCACGACCAAAATTCGCCTGCTATTGACAAGTTTTGCGTTATCTCTAGGTTTCGATCGATTGGAAATTGTTGTATTGCTTTCATAGTGTCATATTTGATGGCAGAATACTCCCGTTGCCTCCGACTATAGTGTGCGGGGATTTTAATGTAGACTTACTGGAATCTAATGAGAATGCACCTTTAAAAAAATATTTTGACCATATTGGTTTAAATTCAAAACTTCCTCGTGTTGTTACCACAACGGGTTATACTCAAATAGATAATGTGTTTATCAATATTGACTTGAATGCTGGCACATACTGTGCACTCTTTAGTTACCATAGCCCTTTATGGATACAATTTCGAATTGAGCAATAGATTTTATCAAAACTATCCGAAAAGTCAGAATAAAATTTGTATTTCTGTTGCCGCTGTAACAACAAATACTAAAACAGAATAAAAAAATATTTAAGTGGGGTTCCCATACAACAGACATGATTGCCGTTTTTATAGAATGGTACGGAACCCTTCGTGCGCGAGTCCGACTCGCACTTGGCCTGTTTTTTTTCGTTAGCAACATTTTAGCAAAAAACGCGTCGTCCGTTGCCATCGCGCGAAGTCATGGCCAGGCTTTCATTTTGTTAGGTGAAACGGGGTCTTTCACCTGGCCTGATGTGATGGTCCATTGCATGTCAGTCCCGGTCTTCCATCGAGATTATTCTAGAACTCCTAGGTATAATGAATTGATTAAAATTTAAATTGCATATAATCTTTTGATGGTACTCTGCAATTAATTTATTTAGATTACAGGACATTAATTTATGAGTTTCGATTAAACCTATTGCAATTTATTTTTTAATTTTGAAAAAAAAAAACAGAAAAACATGAACCTCGAACAATCCGTTTTAAACGGTTGATTACTCGACTATGACGTAATAAAAAAAGGTGAAGTGTTTTTCATTTAAAATAAGGTTCTCGTAGTCATATTGTACCTTATCACCAACGATATAGAGCTCTTTTTCTTATCGAATGGTTAGTAAACAACCTGGTGTCAAAGTTTTTCAAGCCGCCCGAACACCTCTGACAAGGTTTAACGACTGCTGCTTATATGACAACAACTGGGATCGACTTTTTACATGGCCTCCGATGCACGGATACGCTCACTTCAAATGCCACCTACGCATCTCTGCCTGACTTTGATTGCAGCTGGCTATGAGCGCCTCAGTAAATCGATTACCAGTTGCAACGAGACCCGATTCGGACTCGTGTTAATTCTTGTCGATTTTTGTCGATTCTTATCGATTCCTGCCTTTTCTTGATTTGTTCGAGAAATGACAAAAACTGACAAGAAATTATAAGAAAAGACAGGAAGTGACACAAAAACACAAGAAATGTCAAAAAACAACACGAAGTGGCAATAAATTATGAAAAATGGCAAAACAATCCAAGAAAACACAAGTTATGACAAGAAACGACAAGAGTTACCAAGAAAAAATGAGTAAAAATTAGAAAGACAATTAATTACAAGAAAATGGAAAAATGACAAGAATATACAGAGTGAATTTTTCAAGCGTGCGTGGATGGCCAAATCCGAAACTATGAGAAATAGCGGAAAGTACTCAAAGGAGTCTCGGGCCGATTTTGATGAAAACTAAAACTACATCATTGGATTTTTCAAAAAATAAAATCGTAGCCAGGAATCGAACTAGTTAATTTCAATAAAAAAAACACATACTGTATTATTACACCATTCGATAGTGTCGCTGATAAGGAACGAATTCTGGGAAGTAATGACATACGGCAAACATAAGGAAAGAGCCCATTTTAAACAAAAATACTATTTTATTTCTCTTAAGTAGGTAGGTAACCTATTAAACCTAAACTGATTAATTGTTCAAAAATGATTGAAAATTTGTAATAAGAACATAATGTTGTAAAGATGACTGCGTTGCGAGGATAAATAAAAAAAATATGGAGCATAATTTCGAACAAGCTAAAGGTAATGTACGTATGATTTATTAATGACAACTTGAAAATATGGAGCAGTTTATTAAAATCCAACACTTTCTTCAAGTTTGCCGTATGTCATTACTTCTCAGAATTGGTTTCTTATCAGCGGCACTATCGAATGGGGTAATAATACAGTGTGTGTTTTTTTTTTTCAAAATTAACTATGTAGTACGACTCCTGGCTAAGAATTTTATTTTTTGAAAAATTCAATGATGCAGTTTTAGTTTTTATCAAAATCGGCCCCAAGACTCCTTTGAGTATTTTTCGCTATTCCTCATAGTTTCGGATTTGGCCATCCACGCACGCTTGAAAAATTCACCCTGCATATTCTTGTCATTTTTCCATTTTCTTGTAATTAATTGTCTTTCTAATTTTTACTCATTTTTTCTTGGTAACTCTTGTCGTTTCTTGTCATAACTTTTGTTTTTTTGGATTGTTTTGCCATTTTTCATAATTTATTGTCACTTCGTATTGTTTTTTGACATTTCTTGTGTTTTTGTGTCATTGCCTGTCTTTTCTTATAATTTCTTGTCAGTTTTTGTCATTTCTTCAACAAATCAAGAAAAGGCAGGAATCGATAAGAATCGACAAAAATCTACAAGAATTAAAACGAGTCCGAAACGGGTCTCGTTGCAACTGGTAATCGATTAACTGAGGCGCTCATAGCCAGCTGCAATCAAAGTCAGGCAGAGATGCGTAGATATACGGTCGAATTGAGAGACTTCTTCCTTTTTGAAGTCAATTAAAAAGAAAACACAAGAAAAGACTAGGAAACTAATGAAAAACAAAAGAAGGCCAGGGGGCTTACCACGAACTTTTATTGCGATTCAATTACAGGAACGTTTTAACGTTTCAGCGACTTTTTAGGCAATGACGTACCTTATTGTCATGACAATAAGAAACGTCATTGCATAAAAAGTCGCTGAAACGTTAAACAAAACTTGCTATAAGAGGTGGTGGTAAGCCCGCAGGATTCCAATAAAGATCTTAAATTCAAAACATCGTGAGGAAACCTACCTATCCCTCGGGATTAGGTAATAGTCAGTTCCTGTATACACAACAAGGTTCACCACGTGGGCTTTGAGTTGGTTAATACCTCCACAATGTGGTGGTGTATGGCCACTCAAGCCTCTTACTACCCCCGAATGGGGATACAAGTAGTGACGTTACATAACAATATCTTAAATATAAAAAACAAACAAGTCTATATTTAGTATCCGCCAAAAAACCCTTACATGACACCCATCATCAAAATTTTACATAGCATGTGGCCACCATCTTGAATTCCAAAAATAATATCAAATTTGTACTTAAATTAAAATCCTTTTAACCAAATCAGTCATTAAAATAATTACAATGCAATAACTAGTTACCAAATGAACTCTACCTAATTATAATAATAATTATTCAACCTACTTGGTACCAATAGTATTCAGAGGAACATCACACTTTACCATTATATAGCATTTTTATTTTCATAATCTATGACGACCTCAAAATTCATAACTAGCATAAACATTAATTTAAAAATATATTAAGCATATAATATTCAAAAAATTGTGTTCAATTTTATATTTAAACTATTTAAAACGTGATTTAATTCATAAAAAGCTAAGAAGACGTAACATTTTTACGAATTTCACGCAAAAAATTGTGCGCACGTCCAGCCTTTGACGCCGTCATCGCGGCACTGACCGGGAACAAATATGTGTCCAAGCCATGATGACCTGTGACGTTTCCAGCAAATTTAAGCTTATTATTGATTATTTTTTAAATAAAATGACTAATTTTAAATCTTTGATGCACGGATTCTTAAACAAGTCTTGACAATTTTTTTGGTATAGGTTTCACGTAAATCTTTTCAGTTGCTATGGATAACATTAATGATTTAGGTTGACAATTTCTTATTTTGAAATCGATTTCTACGAAATTTGGTAACATTTAAAATAAATCGGTTAAGCCGTTTTATTCCCGACCATATGAGGTTTAATGTTGTATACTTTATAATGCACATAAGCCAGCCGATTCATCAAACCATTTACTTAGACCCACCCAGTTTAGCATATGTATTACCTTAAATGACGACTTTATTAGTTTACATAAAATAAGAGAGAAGCAATGTTTTACTTCTAAATTATAAATCAGAAACCATCAGATCGGATTTCTAAATAACGATATCCAGTTTCGCGAGTTTGGGATTCCCCTGATCTCTCAACCTGCAATGATTAGATATACCTTCCTCTTCGGCCTAAAACAGTCATTCAAATCTACTTAATTTGTTTTCAGTTAAAACAAACCATTAAAGGAGTATAAGTATACTTAATTATATATATATATATATATAACGTCACGACTTTTATCCCCATTCGGGGGTAGTCAGAGGCTTGAGTGGCCATACACCACCACGTTGTGGAGGTATTAAGCCAACTCAAAGCCCACGTTTCACCAGATAGTCAGAACCCAACGTGACAGGTGGTGAACCTTGTCGCCGTGTATACAGGAACTGACTATTACCTAATCCCGAGGGATAGGTAGGTTTCCTCACGATGTTTTCCCTCACCGTAAGCGTACTGTAAATTATACTTAATACTAATATATGTATACTTAATTGTAATTGTTATTTTTATATTCACTTTTTTGTTTTCTAAAGAGGGCAAAGGGGCACCAAATTTGTGTGTGTCCAAGGGTCCCAGCATGGCTTAAGACGGCCCTGCCGATCAGGGTCGGCAGTAGTACTCAAAACTACGTACCGTGGTGTTCAGAGTGCGGTGGTGTCCAGGACCAATCGTGATGATGGGACTTGGACTTCAATAATGTGAAGAAGGATGCCACCTGTAACAAATAACAGAATAAATATCGCCAGACTAATACACCGACTGTATGGTCCCAAACTAAGCAACGATTGTATTGTGTACCGTACAATGGACTGGGGGCGATTTCCCAATATTCACATCGCTATACCAATACGAATCTACAGGGTGTCCCACAACTTTGCCACATGGAGGGAAAGAGTGATTCTATGATTTCGTGCAAATTGGAAGAATTTAGAGAATTTTTTTCACCTATTTTTTTCTTATTTTTAATGAAAAGCTACATGAAAAATAGACATACTGATTTAAGTAATACTATTTTTTTCGCCAAACTGGCGGAGATATGGACCTGATATTTTTTCTGGAAATGGTAATGATAAATGTGATATGGTAATGATATTTGTTAAATGGTAATGAAAAATTAATACCGGTAATGATGATTTAAATATATATTTTTTAGATTAAGGTTTTATATTGATGTTCAAATGAAATCAAGTTATTTTAGGTACCATTGGTTCCAATAGTTATTTGAATCATATTCGTCGACTAAAGATAGGTACCTACTACAGTAGCGGCACGTTATGATGGCAGTTTTGACACATTGGAGGGGGAAAGGATGAAACTTATTATAACGGAATAAGATTCATTTTCGCATTCATTTATTGACATTCATATTTTTTTAAACGGCCAGTCTTATTCCGCTATAATAAGGTTCATTTACTTCCCCCCCTCCACATGTCAAAACTGCCTTGGTAACGTGCCGCTAATATACGGATAAAAACATAACAAAAATCAATCTTCTACACTACAAGATCTGGGAGCTAACCACCACGTCTTATAGTAAGTAGTATTATTTTAACCTTACAGCGACTTTTTGTACTAAGACGTCCCTTATTGTCATGACAATAAGGAACGTCATAGTACAAAAAGGATATAGGATAAACAAAAAAAACACACACTACATTCACACTTTTGCTTTTAGATTGGACAAACAGTTTCGTTCAATAAAAGAAGTAGACAATATTTAGCTCACTACCATAATTTTATCATCATTACCATAATTACAAGATCATCACCATAATTGTATGATCATTACCATTTTCATAAAAAATGGATGGTAAATACTGGTAATGAGAGGATCGGTAATGATATTTCTGCACTTTCTTTAGATTTACTCCATTAATAACTACAACACCAAAGTATTAAATATTTAAAAACGATTTGTACTCGATAATTATTATGTTAGCATTAATAATAATCTAACATAATAAATAATTTTCAGTAAAAAGCGCGAATGGTAATGTATCAAAATATTAACTCAGCTTAAAGTCTCCAGTTAGAAAATTCTCTTAAAAAAAAGTTGCACGCGTTTGCCTCCCTTAATGTTCGTTGATCGACTGCGGGAACATCATGCTCGGGGTGAGGAATGAGTACGGGCAAATATTTCGCCCGTTCGTGAATATAGAAGCTGTTTTCACAATAAAAATTTGAATGAATGGTAGTGAGATTATTTTTTTAACGAAAATATTTTGTCACCGTGAACAAGTAACAACCATAAAATACTACATTTATTTAAATAATTTTATAGCTTAATGTGTACTCTAAACATACTGCTACAAAAATACATAGTAAAGCATCAGAATATTTAGTTATATCCTGTCAAACAAAAAAAAACAAAATCAGGACACTGTTGGTAATGAGATTTAGGCATATCTTTATTTATTTTTTAATACTTAAGAGCCTGTTAAATAATCAAAATGTGGTGGCAGCTACGCCTTTTTAACTTGCCTAATTAAAAAAAAAAATTAGGTAGCCTAAAAACGTGTAGTTTTGTGTATTTTTCGGTGAACATGTGATTTGCACGAAATGATAGAATCACCCGAAAGTACCTTAAATACTGTAGATAAAACATTTTACTGAATGAAGACTTCATTTTTATTTTAAAAATAATACGAACTGCATTCAAAGATTTTCAAAAAGTCGCTTGCCACACTCGGGAATCGAACCGGCTAAAATCCGAAAAAATAACAGCCTGTTATTGTATGGCATCAATCGATAGGATCAATCACAAGCACCAAATCTCTCTTACAAACATGGTAAATTAAATGAAAGGAAAACCATAAAATCTAAACTGTTAAATTTAAGAATTCAAAGTTAAAGTGTATCCAACAAAATAAAGCTAATTTCGAGCAACAAATTATTAAGTTTACCCTATTTTTTTCATTTAATTAAAATAAAAATAAATAAAATAAAATAAAATTTATAGATGGTATGGTTTTCCTTTCATTTCGAAAACTCGCTTGCCACACTCGGGAATCGAACCGGCTAAAATCCGAATAATAACATTCTGAATTTTATGGCATCAATTGATAGGGTCAATCATAAGGATAAAATCTCTTTAACAGACATGGTAAATTAAGTGAAAGGAAACCCATAAAATCTTTACTCATTGCAATTTTAACTAATTTTAGTTCTTATAAGTGAAGATATCATGGTTTTCCTTTCATTTAATTGACCATGTTTATGAGAGATTTGATCCTTATGATTGACCCTATCGATTGATGCCAAAAAAGTACAGGCTGTTATTTTTTTAGACTTTAGCAGGTTCGATTCCCAAGTGTGGCAAGCGAGTTTTCGAAAATCTTTGAATGCAGTTAGTTTTGTTATTAAAATAAAAATGAAGTCTTCATTCAGTAAAATGTTCTATCTACAGTATTTACGATACTTTCCCTCCATGTGGCAAAGTTGTGGGACACCCTGTATACTATCTGTATTTCTATCATCATCATCATCATCGTTTCAACCAAAAGCCACTGTTTTTATTGTTGTATAGGACTGCGGCGGTAAAAAAGCGTACGGCCCGCCTGATGTTAAGCAGTTACCGTAGCCTATAGATGCTTGCAATACTTACTAAAGGCACTGCTAGCACATTGCCGACCTGAAGGGGAGTGGAATGGAGGGAGGGGAGGGGAAGGGGGGATTGGGCTTCTAGTTCTCTCACTCATCGTACGAAACGCAGCTGTAATAGCTGCTTTACGCCGATCTTCTGCGAGAGGGTGGTACTACCCCGGTCCAGCCAGCCCGTTTATGAGCTGCAGTCAATTGGCTACAGCTTGGCTCTACCACCTTGTAGGACTAGTAGACCATGGGAAGGATATAGGCTACTTTTTGTTGCGAAACTAAAACTTGACGGGGGGAAATAGGGGATGAAAGTTTGTGTGGCAGACCAATAATGATTGGTCTGCCTTGTATGTATGTATAGTACGATTTTTTATACTTGTCCTATTTGGTAAGCAAAGATGGCGTCCAGCTGGGCGATTGCGTAACTTTTTTGTCAATTTTTCAATTGGTTTCGTTCATCCTGTGTCAATTATATACGAAACCAATTGAAACATTGACAAAAAGTTACGCAATCGCCCCGCTGGGCGCCATCTTTGCTTACCAAATAGGACAAGTATAAAAAAACGTACTATATGTCGAGAAATGTCTCGAAGTACAAATTCTACGCAGACGAAGCCGCGGGCACCAGCTAGTAATCTATATTCTTCAGTTATTGTTACGGATAGCGTTTAGCTAGTTATTATAGCGTGAACAATCTTGTTACCTCGGTAATTGGCTCTACGGTACTCATAACTGGTCTAAATTATCTATAGTTTTTGCTACGACAGTTAGGTACAGATTAGATTCGTTTCGTGGTCATTGCCGAGCTGTTGATATATACACGCCTATACACATTATATATCTATACAGGGTTATTGAAAAAAACACTAACAACCTTGCAGGACTGTATTACTGACATCATAAACATAAACTTTTGTTCTATGACTTTTTACAAAACATAATACATTTATTAAAATTCACTTTCTAAAAATGTATGAAACAAGAAAATATTCTCATCTATAGTACGTTTTTTTATACTTGTCCTATTTGGTAAGCAAAGATGGCGTCCAGCTGGGCGATTGCGTAACTTTTTTGTCAATGTTTCAATTGGTTTCGTTCATCCTGTGTCAATTATATACGAAACCAATTGAAACATTGACAAAAAGTTACGCAATCGCCTCGCTGGACGCCATCTTTGCTTACCAAATAGGACAAGTATAAAAAAACGTACTATAGAGAAAAGCCGTGGTACGTGGTTGTATTCCACTTTGCCCTAAAGTACCTAAACGGACCACGGTTATCCTATAGATGAGCATATTTTCTTGTTTGAAACATTTTAGAGCGTGATTTCTTGTTAAAATTATTATTGTTTTTGTAAAAAGTCATAGAACAAAAGTTGTTGTTTTTGATGTCAGTAATAGTCCTGCAAGATTGTTAATGTTTTTCCAATAACCCTGTATACCTATTCTAAAATTGAGAAATATGGGGCCATCGACGAAATAACCTATAGACGCCTTATACCTATTAATTCGCAATGCAAACTTTTCAGTCAACCAACTGAAGTGCCCGGGAGCGAGGTATTGGTACCGATTTTATGTTTTTAAAATCTTCTTATCGTATGGTTAGTGGCCAACCTAGTGTCAGAGTTGTTCACCCCCCCCCGAAGGCCTCTGACAAGGCTTAACAACTGTTGCCTAGACAACAACCGGGGCCGATTTTACGTGCCCTCCGAAGCACGCTCACAAGCTCTTTTTAGGGTTCCATACCCAAAGGGTGCCAATGAGACCCTATTACTAAGCCTACGCTGTCTGTCCGTCTGTCAGCGGGCTGTATATATGATGGAGACTTGAAAGTTTCACAGAATGTGTATTTCTGTTGCCGCTACAACAACAAATATAAAATAAAATAAAATTTAAAATAAAAATAAAGGGGGTCCCCATACCAGGGACTTGATATTTTTAGGTATAAAGAATTTTTATTTCTCATAAGAACTTACAGCTCACTTATAATGAGATACAAACATTTATCATAGTTATATATACATAATTTTGCCTCCATAGTGTTTGCTGGGTTAGTACTATGCTACAATCAAAGTTTTAGTGTACATACGAATTTCTTTAGTTTATTTTTATACATCTTAATGTTATCGCATTCTTTTATGTCGTTAGGTAAGTTATTGTACAGCTTTTTGACGTTTTTATTCTAAGGTGGTTCGGAACCCTTTATGTGCGAGTCCGACACGCACTTGGCCGGTTTTTAATGTAAGTTTTTTTTTCGTTGTGTTGTGTTTTCACGAGTTCACGACTCTCACTTTTTACCCGAGTTCGAAGAAGTACATATTTGTTCGTAGTGACATATTATAAGTGCACTTATCAAAGGTGAAATTTCGATACCACAAAATCAATGTTTAGATTCGAATTCGATGATGTTTGGTTTGGGACAAAATCAATCACTTGACCTCATAACCAGGTGAAACTCTATAACATAACTGTGTGTTTACTACTTCAGAAGCTCTGAATAACTTCACTTCCACTTCACTTCACTTCAGAACAGGGTTTTTTTTTTTTTATAGGACTTCGGTGACTAAAAAGCTTACGACCCGCCTGATGTTAAGCAGTTACCGTAGCCTATAGATGCTTACAATACCAAAGGCATTGCTCGCACATTGCCGACCTGAAGGGGAGTGGGATGGAGGGAGGGGGAGGGGGTGTGGGCTTACGGCTCTCTCAGTCATCGAACGAAACGCAGCTGTAATAGCTACTTTACGCCGATCTTCTGTGAGAGGGTGGTACTACCCCGGTTGAGCCAGCCCGTTTATGAGCTGCAGTCAATTGGCTACAGCTTGACTCTACCACCTTGTTTAAAACGTGTTTAAACCATTGATTTAAAACCTTACAAAAAAATCACCTTGTTTTAAACACCGTGTTTAAAACATTTAAAACATGTTTTAAACATGGTGATTTATTCCTTCTGTTTTAAATCAATGATTTAAACACGTTTTAAACAGTTTTCATTTTAAATTTACTGTTTTTTTGCAACTCTGCTTCAAAAGCACTGTAATAATGATGTAATGTAGGACGCAGCGTGGGTAGGCCCCTCATAAGGTGGACTACGACCTAGTGAAGGTCGCGGGAAACCGCTGGATGTAAGTGGCACAGGACCGGCCGTTGTGGGACACCTTGGGGGAGGCCTATGTCCAACAGTGGACGTGTTTTGGCTGACATGATGATGATGAATGGTGGTCATAACCATGAGTATAATACCGAGTAAATTTTCATTAAACATCATCTGTAAATAGTCCGTTAGTCCCTCTAACTAAGCTAAATTACAATAACTGCCATCTAAGGGCCACCGCAGACTTGCTACTTTTAGCATCGGCGACCGGCGATTTTGCGACTGTATTGATGCTGCGTCGCGGTTCTACGAGCGCGAACGAGCGAGACGCAGCATCAAAATCGCCGATCGCCGATGCTAAAAGTAGCAAGTCTGCGGTGGCCCTAACCACTACGCTATTAGGAGCTTCCACAAGCCCCGAGCAATGTAAAACAAATATCGCTAGACTTACACACCAACTGTATGGTCCCAAACTAAGCAACGCTTGTACTATGGCAACCATACAATGGACTGGGGGCGATCCCAGTGACACCCAGACCAGCAAATTACGAAAAGGCCGTTTCCGAAATTTGCCTCTGGCGGGAATCAAACCCGCAACCTGATGCAGTGAGCCGAGCCTACACTCGAACCACGTGACGTTATAACGTTACATTGATCATGCGCGCCGCTCGGTGCGCGTGGACGCCTTTAGCGCACGAGGACTCCAGTGGTAGCCCAACCAGTCGCTCCACCAACAAAATGTATAGAGCTGTATGGAGGGTATCGCACCTGGTGTCCGCTTGGTAGCGCAACCAATTCGGTGCCGGCTATCGAATCACCCGCTGGTGGCGCAACCATGGTTGCCTTGTGCGATATCGCACGAGTGTAAACTTATAAATTCCTTGGATTTAAGTAATAGAAAGTTAGACTAATTAAGTATCGTCTTGTCTAAATAATGTACAATACGAAAGAAAGTTATATTTAATTACAGCCTTGTTAAATTTTGTAGAAATCATATAAAATTTTATAGTTAGGGGCGTCCATAAATTAGGTGAGGCATTTAGAGGGGGAGGGGGTCGAGCAAAATCTCACCAAATCTCACGTGGGGGAGAGGGGACCGGCAAATCTCACTTAATTTTTTTTTACCGCAAGAAACAGTTTAAAATTGCAAGAAAACTGGGTTAAATTAAGTAAAACATGATTCTCCTCTAGAATATAGCTTTTGAAAAATCTCACGTGAGATTAGAGGGGGAGGGAGGGTCGAGTAAAATCTCACCAAGGGAGGAGGGGGGGTCGAAAAATCTCAAAAATCACCTCACTTAATGTATGGACGCCCCCTTAAGTTTATAAAAAGGCGCGCCGTTCGGTCTTGTGGTTTGAACGTAGGCCGCTCGGCTCACTGCACCGGCTAGTCGCGGGTTCGATTCCCGCCCGATGCAAATTACGGAAACGGCCTTTTCGTAATTTGCCCAAGTCTGGGTGTCACTGGGGAGTTCTATTAACTATTCATGTGCTCCATTTGGCCTCACGAATAAAAACTATTTAGATTTTGACTTTGACCTTACATGTGTAACGTCACGACTTTTATCCCCATTCGGGGGTAGTCAGAGGCTCGAGTGGCCATACACCACCACATTGTGGAGGTATTAACCAACTCAAAGCCCACGTTTCACCAGACAGTCAGAACCCAACGTGACAGGTGGTGAACCTTGTCGCCGTGTATACAGGAACTGACTATTACCTTACATGAACTAATCAAAATTCGCCGTCTTAACCTCGCCAACTTACACGATTGTATACTCTACACTAGCCTCGTCTAAATGTCTCACATGCCGCGCGAGGCAGCTTTCTTGCTTAGGCCCGTATTAATAAAGTGTGGCAGGGCGCGCCCGAGCCAAATGCTCGACCTGCGCTCACCCGAGCGCTGTCATTTGCCTCACCTAGTTTGGCCTAGTCATGAAACAGAACGATAATGCAACTATGTCATTGATTGCTCGGCTGTACCCTTGTCTGTTTAGAGCAGTGATGGGCAAAGTACGGCCCGCGGGCCAGCTCCGGCCCGCGAAAGCATTTAATCCGGCCCGCCGACAGTCCTTCGACATTAATAGTAAGTATATGGCAAATCAAAAGCAATTTCATCTGTCTCACACGCCTACTATGGCAGGGCTTTCGAATAAAAGTTAAATTGTAATTTTTAACATTTGTGCAAGTGTGTAATGCTGTAATGTTTTTATATGATTAAAAGTTTCAACAAAAAATGCATTTTTCCTATAAATCTGGCCCTCCTCTGAAATTTCCTAAACTTTCTGGCCCCCCATTAAGAAAGTTTGCCCACCACTGGTCTTGAGTGTAGGTTGGCTCGCCCGAGCTCACCCGAGCATGTGGCTGAGGCTGCCGCGCTTGCCGCGCGCGGCTTGTGCCTGGTATAGACGCAGCTAATGGAGTTAATGGCGTCTTGTTTTATTAGTCTGTGCAGTTTGCCACCATTGCGTGTGTATTATCATTATGGTATCATGATAGTGTTATGATAAATGGACAAGGAAGCGTCGAGTTGATTATCATGACTTACAACTGGGTTACAGGGTCATGGTATTTTAAAACTGGGTGACCGATCATAATTTACTTTTGTCATTGGACAATCTTTATTTGTGTAGGCCTACACTTACATAGTCGTTTAACTTTACAACGCATCCGGTAAAAAAACTTTGCGGGTTTAAATTTTCTCCATTGTCTGACGATTATAATTTAGATTAACTTAACCTATAGGGAATACTCCTGATATAATAATAATAATATAATATCGTGGGACATTTTTTACACACGGCTACCTGATCCCAAACTAAGCAGAGCTTGTACTATGGAAACCAGATAACTGATGTAACTACATATACTACTTTTTTATTTGTAAATACATACTTAATATACATATACACCCAGACTAGGGACATACAGACATGTTCACGCACACAAATGTCCCGGGTAGGAATCGAACCTACGACCTGCAGCGTGCAAGGCGCCTCCGCGCCAACCACGCTAACGGGCCCGTCACTATTTATAAATTGATATTTTTAAATTGTATTATGTATTTTAAAAAAAAAATTAGTTTGTTATGTCAAAATAACAGATTAAAACTAATTGCATACGAAAGTATATACGGTACTGATAATAAAACACATTTATAAAAAATTTAGTCTGTCGGTCTGGATGTTTGTCCCGGGTAATCTCCGGAACGGCTGAGCCGATTTTTAAGGGACCTTCGCTGGCAGATAGCTGATGTTATAAGGAGTAACTAAGGCTAAGGCTTTTATTTTAGATAACTAATTTGGGTCCCACGTTATAAAACAAAGTCCCATTAAAATCCACGCGGGTTAACGCGGGTAATACTTTTACACTATGTATAATAACAATACAAAAATTATACTACCTACATCGAAAAATGTACTAAGTATACACGTATGACGTCATAAGTGGATAATTTAAGAAACCACGAATAGCGAAGATCTTTGTTATTATTCATTAATTCTCTCAAATCATGTCAAATAAGAGTTGGTTCTTTTTATTTATTTATTTTTTATTTATACTATAGAGTCCAATTCGTTCTAACCTGATATCGTTTTCATCCGACTACCTTGAAAAGAGGCTATCTCACAGAGTAAAGACTAAAGAAAGAGGTGCCCTTATTAGATATTTGTATGAAACAAAACGTGCTCATTGTTTTTTCATTTTCATTTTACTATTTACCGGTAAATAGTTGAACTACTCGCTTCGTTTTATGTCGATGTTAGTACTAGGCCGACCACTCGGCCGACTTGCTTAGGGCCAGTCCCCTTAGTAACTGGTCCATGGGCTATCTAATGTTCTTTATAACGCAAGTCGTTAACATTAATGCGTAGTGCTTAATGTTATTGAATTTAATAGTGCGTGGATGTGGTCCATTAATAACGTGAGGCGATTTTAGTGATTTATCGTCCCCCCTCCTCTCTTGGTCTCTTGAGATCTTGTGATATTTGGCCCTCCCCTAATCTCACGTGAGATTTTTCAAAAGTCATATTTTAGTGCAGAAACAGTTTTACTAAAGTGGGCGTTACATTATCCAATTTGCAGAGCACTAAATTAGTGCTGTAGTGCTAGATGCCCATAGGATCGCACTAGATTGGATCACTAACTGCCTTTAAACCATCCAATTTTAGTACACTAGCTCACCTAGCGCTCTGCAAATTGGATAATGTAATGCTCGCTTTAATTTAACGCAGTATTCTCGCAGTATTTTACACTGTTTCTTGTGGAAAAAAAGATTACGTGATATTTGCCGAGACGCCCCTACTCCGCCACATGAGATTGGGTGGGTGAGATTCGGCTCTCTCCCGCTAAACGCCTCATGTAATTAATGGACGCCCCCTGACTAACAAATATCCTGGGACGTTCTTTAACACACGGCTACCTGATCCCAAACTAAGCAGAGCTTGTACTATGGAAACCAGATAACTGATATTACACAATATACTACTTTTTTATTTGTATATACATACTTAATATACATATACACCCAGACTCGGGACACGCAGACATGTTCATGCCCACAAATGCATGTCCCGGGTAGGACGACCTACGACCTGCAGCGTGATCGCCAACGGGCCCGTTAAATGTCAATGTCAAGGATATCTTACCTTGGCGGAGCTGACAGCAATCTTGAAGACCAGTAGCAACAGTCCAATGGCGACGGACTTGACCGCCATTACGCTGGTGAGCATCATCCAGGTGGTCGCGGCACCCACGTGGAACACCAGCGGCAGCATCGCCATCGACATCTTTTTCAGACCCTTGCCTTCTAACAGAAGAGTGGCGTCAACGAGCTGGTACAGCTGCGTTTTGTAGCGCGATATCACACGATGCAACCATGGCGCCACCAGCGGGTGATTCGATAGCCGACACCGAATTGGTTGCGCTACCAAGCGGACAAGGTGCGATATCCTCCATACAGCTCTATACATTTGGTTGGTGGAGCGACCATGCGACCATGCACTACCATACTGGTGTCCTCGTGCGATAGCCCGTATACAGAGTTATTGGTAAAACACTTAACAACCTTGCAGGGGCGTATTACCGACATCAAAAACAACAACTTTAGTTCTATGACTTTTTACAAAACAAAAAAAAATATATAAAAAATCACACTCTAAAATGTATGAAACAAGAAAATATGCTCATCTAGAGAAAAGCCGTGGTACGTTTAGGTACTTTAGGGCAAAGTGGAATACAACCACGTACCATGGCTTTCCTCTAGATGAGAAAAAAATATTTTTTTCATACATTTTATAACTGATTTTTTGTTAATTTTGTTTTGTTTTGTAAAAAGTCATGGAACAAAAGTTGTTGTTTTTGATGTCAGTAATACGCCCCTGCAAGGTTGTTAGTGTTTTACGAATAACCCTGTAGATTGAGAACCGGAAAACCAACGCTCCCCCGCCCCTCTTCGCTTCCCTCTGGCCTACACCCCTTGCGTCAAGTCGCTTAGCTTAATTGAACTGCCACTATAGCGTTTTGCTATTGTGACCGACTCTGATAGGTCGGTCAGAATCAATCGTCTAATCAGAGGTCATTCAATGGTTAAGCGACTCGGCGCCCAGGCTGGCAACGGGATAGTCTTAAATAAATTAATAAATATTGCTAGACTAAAATACGAACTGTATGGTCCCAAACTAAGCTATGCTTGTAGTTACTATGGGTACCGTACAATGGACTGGGGGCGATCATAGGACAAATTACGAAAAGGTCGTTTCCGAAATTTGCCATGGCGGGAATCGAACCTGCAACCACTCGATGCAGTGAGCCGAGCGGCCTACGCTCAAACCACTGCGCTAAGCAGTCGTCAACTAAGCAATGACTAACTTTATGGTCCCAAACTATCCCAGAGGGCCGGATTTAGGGGAGGGCATTTGGGGCAACTGCCCCGAGCCTCCACAAAAAAGGGGCCCCCACAATAGAGACTGAAAAAAATCTTTCAAATTTCGACGATTTAACAACTTTTCCTTTGGTATTTTTGATGACTATTTTACCTACAGTATTTTGTACAAACATGATTATATTGTTGTTAAATATTTTAAAAAAATCTATGCTTCTTCATCCAATCAGTAAAAGATCAATAGGTATGTCAAATGGCCCTGATAAGCACTTGCCATTTACTACCCATCTTCGAGTAGGTATCACAATGGCTGAATGGGGCGGTACTTGCCCGTAGTGTTCATATTAAAAATGAAAATTATAAAAAAATGGCTACTACTATGGGACAAAACAGTCTATCAAAGCTATTTCTTCTGAGTATTGAAAGTGATTTATTTCGGGAACTGGATTTCAGCGAAAAATAATGATTGACGATTTCATCAACGATTTTTCGTCGAAAAAAGCTCGGAAGGTTCCGTTCGTTAACACTAAAATTTAATTTCCATTAATTCTTGTCTTTTTATTATATTTATATAAATGTCGGTCGCAAGATTTCACATGGACACAATATATTATTTATTTAAAAAGTCGACTGAAAAAAAATAACATTTTAATTGTAAAATAATTAGAGGCCAGGGGCCTCCACTCTTTGTTGCCCCAGGGCCTCCAGACCTCTAAATCCGGCCCTGCCAGTGGCACCCATTTATTTATTAAATAAATTATTAAAGAACTCACCTCTACCAGTATCTCCAAATTTAGGCTTCAACATTTTATACCTAACTAATCTTCCAATATCACTATCCCCTAAATTCCTATCATTTATATCCTCCAACCATTTAGTGAATCTGTTCACTAACTCACTAAACTTATCCTCCAGTTTAATTTCTAAACTATTTAATACGTTATCTGCTAAACAATGTTTAATATTTATCGTTATTACAACGAGCAATAATATTTTCGTGGAGACCATTTTGAAAAATTAAATTTGAATTTGGAACACGCGCGTTCGGTTGCGTTTTTAAAATGTGACTGGGCGATGCGTTCACTGAATGTTATTTTAACTTTGGTTTGAAGTGAACCAGGATACTTGAACTGTGTTTACGAAATAACATTTCTAATTTGCACCATAAATATTATGGTGTATTATTTTGTGGTGGTCAATCTTGTCTATTGACGACATTACACCTGCATTCTTTGAAAGGGTAATAAAATATGCTTGGCTGCAATCTATATTTCTCTTGTTTCTATTTCTATATTTCTGTAATCTATACTAATTTATAAATGCGAAAGTAACTGTCCGTCTGTTATGTTTTCATTAACCGCTAAACCAATTTAGAATTTTGGTATAGAGATAGACAGGAATTTGGAGCAAGACATACCTAACTAGGCTACTTTTTGTTGCAAACATAAAACTTAAACGGGGTGAAATAGGGAATGAAAAATTGTATAGGTACTCGAAGTACGAATTCTACGCAGACGAAGTCGCGAGCACCAGCTAGTGCCTAAAGTTTTTTGTTAGATTTGTACCTATGTTATTCCATGTACCTACCTAAAGGGTTATTACACTTAGCTAAATTTAGGCTACTTAATTTAGTCGTTACTGAATTTAGGCAAGTGTAATCGCATTCAGAAGCTAGAATGGTTTAATTATTTAGAAGATTCTGAATTTAGGCTTCTAAATTTAGCCAAGTGTAATAAGCTCTTAAGGGGGCGTCCATAAATTACGTGAGGCATTTAGGGGGGGAGGGGGTCGAGCAAAATCTCACGTAATTTTTTTTTACCGCAAGAAATGTGTACAATTGCAAGAAAACTGGGTTAAATTAAGTAAAACATGTTTCTCCTCTAGAATATAGCTTTTGAAAAATCTCACGTGAGATTAGAGAGGGGCGAAAAATCTCCAAAAACACTTCACGTAATTTATGGACGCCCCCTAATTACTAAGCTATTCTTTTACATAATGATATTTTGTTGTTTATTTATTTTACTTTTTAATCACATTAATTTTAAATGTAGGCGATTTCTAATTCGCCTCTTATCGCGAAAATCTTAAAATACTAATTCAATTATTTACGCTAGCAATTATTATAACAACGTATTATGTAAGAACAGAGACTAATAAGCTAAAGACGCTGCTGCATAGATTGGCACCCTGTTCGCATTATGCATCCATTGCATATGCACACGCACCTCAAATTTTCAAGGACGCACGTCCAAGGACATTCTTGAGTAGACAAATCACAGTTAGCAGTCTACAATTTTGACATACAGATTTTTTGAAAATAAAACTAAGTAATTTGAATTATAAGTACCTATTTGTATTTTTTTTTTGCTTATTTTTTTTCATAATCATTATCCGAGAAGAAGATATAAATAAATTCTTTTGCATAGATATATTATTGGTCAAGCGCGTGCGCCTGTTCTTTTGCTTACTAAACATGAAAAAAACAACTTCCCCCATATTCATAGAGATTTTAGCCAGTTTACAATAGTTTTGGAAAGCATTTTTAGGAACAAATGTGATTTGTAATTCCACTGCAAGTCGATCATTAACTTTCTATGAATTTGGGGGCTAGAGTATATCGAATTTTAGCTTGATACATTAATAGCAATTCTATTCCTGTGTACGGTTTTTGAAAAAAATATTATTATTATTATTTATTAATTTATTTCATAAAACATAGAATAATAATAATATAACATGTACAATGCCACACACATGCCATGTGTGTGCTTCCCCAATATCCCGCCAAATTTTAACGCATTCATTCTTATCATAGTGGACGTCTTTGGCGTCTAAGTTTATTAGTCTGTGTGTGTCAGTGATTTTTTAATGTAACTAAGGTGGCAAACAAGCCTACGGCCCGCCTGATGTTAAGCAGTTACCGTAGCCTACAGATGCTTGCAATACCAAAGGCATGACGAGCCCGTTAGCGTGGTTGGCGCGGAGGCGCCTTTCACGCTTCAGGTCGTAGGTTCGATTCCTACCCGAGACATGCATTTGTGTGCATGAACATGTCTGTATGTCCGGAGTCTGGGTGTATATGTATATTAAGTATGTATATACAAATAAAAAAGTAGTATATGTAGTAATATCAGTTATCTGGTTTCCATAGTACAAGCTCTGCTTAGTTTGGGATCAGGTAACCGTGTGTAAAAAATGTCCCAGGATTATTATTATTATTATTATTATTATCCCTTGCACGTTGCCGACCTGAAGGGGGGTAGAATAGAGGGATAAGAAAGGGGGGGGGGGAGGGGCTTGGGCTTCCGGTTTTATCACTCATCGTACAAAAGCAGCTTTAATAGCTGCTTTACAGCAATCATTTGTGAGAGGGTGGTAGTACCCCGGTCGAGACAGTCCGTATATGAGCTGCAGTCAATTGGCTACAGCGTGGCTCTGCCATTATTCTTAACTGAAGCTATGTCGATTAGAAAACGATAAGAAAGTGATTTTTGTCTGCCTGTGCCCTTAATGCGTCATGGACCTATTGTCACCTCGCCGCAAATTGCCTAATGTCTAGGTACTTTTACACGTAACGACTGTCCAACGATACGGTAACGACTTTACGGTTTGTGAAGCAGTACAAGGTTTGTACAGCAGTTTGAAGGTGGTAGAGCCAAGCTGCTACGGTCTGGCTCGACTGGGGTAGTATCACCCTCTCACAGAAGATCGGCGTAAAACGGATATTACAGCTGCATTTCGTATGATGAGTGAGAGAGCCGATAGCACAACACCCCCCTTTCCCCTCCCTCCTTCCCACTCCCCTTCAGGTCGGCAATGTGCGAGCAATGCCTTTGGTATTGCAAGCATCTATAGGCTACGGTAACTGCTTAACATCAGGTGGGCCGTACGCTTGTTTGCCACCTCAGTCCTATTTAAAAAAACTCGTAAAGCGTTCATTTTCTTTCTGCGTCAGACGCAGCGATCTGCGCACGCGTTGAGAGGGTTCCTTGTGACGCTTCTAATACGTCACGTTGTAAGTGCGATATCGCACGAGGACACCATGGTGGCGCCACCAGTGGGTAATTCGGTATCCGACATCGAATTGGTTGCGCTACCAAGCGGACACCAGGTGGGATATCCTCCAAACTATACATTTTGTTGGTGGAGCGACTGGTTGCCTCGTGGAAGGAACACGCGTTAATTCAGATAATAGTACGAGATACGCTTAAGGACGACCTTCACCCATCGACTTACCGGATCAACCCTAGATTTTATCAAACAAAATATGTTTCTGAACATATACCAATAGGGTTGCCGTAAAAAATATGGTCATAACTATGATTAATTAAAATTATAAAAACCATATTTTTTTTAACAATTTTCACTTGCTTGCCAAATGAAAATTATATCAAAATGAAGGCAATTTTATTGCGAATACAGTGTATAGTGTTGTTTGCGAAAATATAGTCTAGAATAACGATAGCCGGGCTTTGAAATAAAAAATTTAAAATTGAAAATTTGATTGACAGAGAAGCATTGCGCATCCGAGTACTATTTTTATGCGATAGAGGAGGATGCAGTACAACAGCTGCACGTGACGAAGCCGTGCATGCTTTTAGCTTTTTTATTTTTTTATCCTTGACTATATTCTTTATGGCAACCCTATTGGTATATGTTCAGACACATATTTTATTTGATAAAATCCAGGGTTGATCCAGTAAGTCGATCGGTGAAGGTCGCTCTTCAGTGTATCTTAGACCATAAACAAAGTGCCACAATATTATTTTGCCCAGTGGCGAAAAGAAGAAAATATTTTTTTTAATAGAGTGAGTGGTACCTAATTGATTGATTGATTGATTGTGAGTTGATTGAGTGATTCCCCTCCCTGTCTCACCACCGTTGACAATGTGCGAGACAAATACTCTCAGGTTACAGTTGGCCATACGATAAGCAGTTTTATTCGCTGTCGTGTCGGCCTCGTACCGTCACGTGTAATAATAACTTTTGGAAAAAATCGTTCATGTTGTGGTTTTTACTTTTGTGTGTATTGTTCGTTTGTTACAATGAAGTAGACAATACAGTTTTACGTAATAAGCTTACAATGTACTTTATAGTATTTTTCTTCCTATGCGGCCTAATGGTAACTGACGACCGTTTGGCGCAGTGGTTCAATCGTATCGTAATCGTGGTTGCGGGTTCGATTCCTGCCAGAGGCAAAAGTCGGAAACGGCCTTTTTGTAATTTGCCCTGGTCTGGGTGTCACTGGGATCGCCCCCAGTCCATTGTACGGTACATAGTACAAGCGTTGCTTAGTTTGGGACCATACAGTTGGTGTGTAAGTCTGGCGATATTTTTAAACATATTTTTAAACTTTTACAAGGTGGGAAGTTTATAAATAGCTGGGCTATTATCGGGTTATTGTAAATCGTAAATTGTTGGCCGACGACATGTTGTCGGCCCAGGGGGCTTACCACGACCTCTTATCGCGATTCAATTATAGGAACGTTTTAACGTTTCAGCGACTTTTTGTGCAATGACGTACCTTATTGTCATTACAATAAGAAACGTCATTGCACAAAAAGTCGCTGAAACGTTAAAACAATACTGCTATAAGAGGTGGTGGTAGGGCCCCTGTTAGCCGTCCTCTGGCCGACGACATGCCGACCGCATGTCGCATAATTGCGATTTACATTGTATAATTTACGAATATAATATTAGAGACCAGTGGTTCCACAAATTTATACTTACATATTGTCTCCCGCTTTGCTACGGAGGGAAGTGGATAATCTTATCCCAACTCCTGCTATCCTTTCTTTTGATTAAATTCGTGCGGGTTCCAAGACAACTTAGCTTGTCCCCGGGACTCGTCGAGGGTCAAACCTTGGCGTCATCGTTGGACACTGTCCATTCTGCTTACAGGAGTAACAGCAGTGGGAGTCTGTGGCTAGTTCCAATTGTAATACATATACGGGTAGCCTAAAATATAAAGCTGTGAAAAATCCCCAAGAATTAAGGCGGAAACCCACCGCTGCGCACGGAGAGGCCACGCACGTGGGTCAAGCTTCGCTTTAGACGAAAATGTATGTCACCGTGTCCACCGCGGCGCACGGAGAGGCTACGCACGAAATGACGTCATCCATACATTTTCTTGCAAAGCGAGGCGTGGCCCGAGTGCGTGCCTCTCCGTGCGCCGCGGTGGGTTTCCAGCTTTATAGTGGCTTTAAAACTACGATATTTGAATCGATGATACTTAAAGTAAGTATGTTATGAACTTTTTATTTTCTCGTAGGTGTGTAATTACACTTTTTCTGGTGTGTTTATTTTAGGATGAATATACCTATCTGTCGTCTCGTAGGTATCTCGATTTACTTTCGTTTTATTTCGAAAGTGATCACTCGTCTCCATCTTGAGGTACACCTGATACTTGAGTACTTTTTTATTAGCACCGAAATAATACGTACAGTTAGTATTATGTACCTTTGACTATACCTACTCGTATCAGGTTTAGACATATTATATCGAGAGTTTCAAAAATACGAAATCAAAATTACTCGGAAGCTAATATTTTTTTTTATAGAGTTGAATTGGCAAACAAGCGTACGGCCCGCCTGATGTTAAGCAGTTACCGCAGCCTATAGATGCTTTCAATACTAAAGGCTTGACGGACCCGCTAACGTGGTTGGTAAGATTCCGCATATCACGCTGCAGGTCGTAGTTTCGATTCCTACCCGGGACATGCATTTGTGTGCATGAACATGTCTGTATGTCCCGAGTCTGGGTGTAATTATATATAAAGTATATATTTACAAAAAAAAAACAAACGTAGTACATATATGTAGTAATATCAGTTATCTGGTTTCCATAGTACAAGCTCTGCTTAGTTTGGCATCAGGTAGCCGTGTGTAAAAAATGTCCCAGGATATTATTATTAATATTATTATTATTGCTCGCACTTTGCCGACCTGAAGGGAGTGAGAGCCGGAAGCCCAACGCCTCAACCCCCTCCCCTCCCTCCAACCCACTCCCCTTCAGGTCGGCAACGTGTGAGCAATGCCTTTGGTATTGCAAGCATCTAGCTACGGTAACTGCTTAACATCAGGCGGGCCGTACGATTGTTTGCCACCTCAGTTATATACAAAAAGAAAGATAAATGTAATTCTCCGTATAGGCCGTTCATATAATTGAATAAATAAAATAAAACCATTTAAATTACTCAATTCTCTTCGCATCTAATGGGTAAAAGTTAATCTCCCAAAAACCTCTTAATTACGAAGACACGTAAAATATAATGTCATCAACTATAATCCTATCTAATAGCTAGAAACTGCTTTTACGTCTAGACATTATCGTTAGGTGTATACAAAAAAATCTACCTATTTCGAACGACATAGATTAAAGGTGTTGTTCCACTGACCATTCCTAGCTTTACTTTCGAAACTCAGACCTTGTTTTATGAATTGGTAGCAATGTTTACGTTATAATTCAAATTCCAGCAAACCCTCGACTGAGATGAGCTGGCAAGAAACTCAGCGGGCTTGTGTTTTTATAATAGAGTAAAGACTAAAGAAAGAGGTGCCCTAAGGCTGCGTTTCCATTGAAGCGGAGCGGGGCGGAGAAGAGCGGTGAATAGTGGCAACTGTTTCCATTGAAGCGGTGCGGGGCGGAGCGGAGCGGGGCGGAGCGGGGCGGAGCTGGGCGGGGTGGAGCGGAGAAGAGCAGTGAAAAGTGGCAAATGTTTTCATTGAAGTGGAGCGGGGCGGAGCGGGGTTGAGCGGGTTGGAGCGGAGCGGTGCTGGGCGGAGTGGAGCGGAGAAGAGCAGTGAAAAGTGGCAAATGTTTCCATTGAAGTGGAGCGGGGCGGAGCGGGGTTGAGCGGGGTGGAGCGGAGCGGTGCTGGGCGGAGTGGAGCGGAGAATAGCAGGGAGAAGTGGCAAATGTTTCCATTGAAGCGGAGCAGGGCGGAACGCGGCGAAGCGGAGCGGGGTGGAGCGGGGCAGCGTGTTCATATATTGTATTCGAAAGTCCGCTCAGCTCCGCTCAGCTCCGCTCTGCTCCGCTCTGCTCCGCTCTGCTCCGCTCTGCTCCGCTCTGCTCCGCTCTGCTCCGCTCAGCTCCGCTCATTTCCGCTCTGCTCCGCTCTGCTCCGCTCAGCTCCGCTCTGCTCCGCTCAGCTCCGCTCTGCTCCGCTCTGCTCCGCTCTGCTCCGCTCAGCTCCGCTCTGCTCCGCTCAGCTCCGCACAGTTCCGCACAGCTCCGCTTCGTGCCCACCACGGCACCACACGCTCGACTCCGTTCTGTCCGGCTCGGGGCCACGTGTTCATTTGTTTTATTCGAAAGTACGCTCAACTCCGCTCCGCTCCTCTCCGCTCCGCTCCGCTCCTCTCCTCTCCGCTCCGCTCCGCTCCGCTCCGCTTGTGCCCACCACTCGGCACCACAGCCTGCTCGACTCCGCTCTGTCCGGCTCGGGGCCGCGTGTTCATTTGTTTTATTCGAAAGTCCACTCATCTCCGCTCCGCCCCGCTTACACTGTTTCCACTGATGCGGAGTGGAGATTTCGAGCACTGTGATTGGCCAATTCACGGTCCGCTCGGCCCCGCTCCGCTTCAATCGAAACGCACCCTTATGAGATATTTGTATGAAACAAAACGTGGTCATTGTTTTTCATTTTCATTTTACTATTTACCGGTAAATAGTTGAACTACTCGCTTCGTTTTATGTCGATGTTAGTACTAGGCCGACCACTCGGCCGACTTGCTTAGGGCCAGTCCCCTTAGTAGCTGGTCCATGGTTTTTATATTGATCGACTGTTTTTTTTTTGTTCAAACTACGCTTATTTTAAAGCCCGCCACATACATACAGAATATTCCGTACGGAATTGCGTTTCGAAACATCGAATCGGGGATTCCGAACGCAGTAGGTAAATCCATCCAAATGTATGGACGTATCGCGTTCGGAAACCCCGATTCGATATTTCGAAACGGGATTCCGATTCGGCATTCCGTATGTATGTGGCGGCTCTAATACAGTGTGTTTCAGAGGCCATGGTCTGGGTGTCACTGGGATCGCCCCCAGTCCATTGTACGGTACATAGTACAAGCGTTGCTTAGTTTGGGACCATACAGTTGTGTTAGTCTGGCGATAACCTCGCATAGCTGCCACCGTAGACGGGCCCGTTGGCGTGGTTGGCATGATGGCGTCTTTCACGCTGCAGGTCGTAGGTTCGATTCCTACCCGGGACATGCATTTGTGTGCATGAACATGTCTGTATGTCCGGAGTCTGGGTGTATATGTATATTAAGTATGTATTTACAAATAAAAAAGTAGTATATGTAGTAATATCAGTTATCTGGTTTCCATAGTACAAGCTCTGCTTAGTTTGGGATCAGGTAGCCGTGTGTACAAAATGTCCCAGGATATTATTATTATATTATTATTATTACTGTAACACCATCACATCTCACACGAAATAAGTCAAGTTACTCTGGGAGTATTGCAAGCTATTTATATCTCGCTTAGCTCACCTCGCTTCGCTGCCACTGTATCACCTACACATTTCACACGAACTAAGGCATGTGACTCTAACCGCAAGTGAAATGTACTTTCACTTTTCCCAAAATGTCAATTACAGTTTACAAAGTACTCAAAATATATTCACATTTGGAATACACACACACACACACACACACATCTTTGGTCACCAATGGTGTCTAAATTGGCGACCAAAGATGTGTTAAACCTTTAGATGCGACTTACCCCGGTTATTTTGGCAACATTAAACAACGTAACTATCCGAAAAAAAATTTTGCGTGGAACTCTAACATTTTTCTAAAATAAAAGTGGCCTAAGTTACTCCGTATAACATCAGCTATCTGCCAGTGAAAGTCGCGTTAAAATCGGTCTAGCCATTTCGGAGATTAGCCGGTACAAACATCCAGACAGGCAAAAATTATAAAAATGCCTTTTTCTTATGAGTACCTACCGTATATACTTTCATATGTATTTAGTGAAAAGCTGTTATTGTGGCATTACAAACAGACCCTTCAATTTTATTTATTTGTATAGACCTCTGAGTATAAACGTGAATAGGAACTCTATTCCTGGAATGGTCTTTCAATCAGCACGCTTTTTGAAAAATGGGCAATGCCCATTGGATATCATTTACCTTTGGGACTGTAAGATAAATAAAAAAACCCAATACATTTACAAAAAAATACATTTATTTCAAGGGCCATAACATACCGGGACGCCATGGCGACGTCGCCGACTACGCATCCTAATAGTTTGTATTATTGACGACGTCGCCAGTCCGTCGCTAGGTGTATTACCTGTCATACATTTCAATACGAATTAGTTGGATACGGTGGCTGGCGACGTCGCCAAGGTATCCCGTTGTGTTATGGCTCTTACACAAACTACATAATCAGGTAGACAGCCAGAAGGGGGAGTCCCCACGAGACCTGGTGGGGGCCACTCCCCCCCCGCTGCGGCGCGAAGAGGGCTACATCTTGGAAGTTGGAGCTCCACCCTATTAACGGTTCATCTCGGTTTTGCACCCTCAACCAGAGCTCTAGAGGTCGAAAATACCTGTAAATAGAAAAAAATATCCCGGGACATTCTTTTACACACGGCTACCTGATCCCAAACTAAGCAGAGCTTGTACTATGGAAACCAGATAACTGATATTACTACATATACTACTTTTTGTTTGTAAATACATACTTAATATATATAATTACACCCAGACTCGGGACATGCAGACATGTTCATGCACACAAATGCATGTCCCGGGTAGGAATCGAACCTACGACCTGCAGCGTGAAAGGCCGAATCTAAACCAACCACGCCAACGGGCTTGTCAAGGAACCAATGAAGAAGAAGTCTAGAATTTAATACACCATGACGCCTCTATTCTCTCAAGGGATTTTTTTTTGTTTTATTTTTTGTCTTTGTACATCGCGCTAAGTCGCAGTCACGCGATGGCTCGCGAGCGGCGTATTCGTCAGTCTTTAAAGACTCTTAAGTATATTCTCAAAATTGATGATTTAAGGACACAAAAAAAATAGTAAGTAGGATTTGCTACTGTTCACCTGGGTGATCTAATTCCGAGGTGATCTGAAGCGACCAAAGAAACGGCCCGGTGATTTTGACGGGCCCGTTAGCGTGGTTGGCGCGGAGGCGCCTTTCACGCTGCAGGTCGTAGGTTCGATTCCTACCCGGGACATGCATTTGTGTGCATGAACATGTCTGTATGTCCCGAGTCTGGGTGTATATGTATATTAAGTATGTATTTACAAATAAAAAAGTAGTATATGTAGTAATATCAGTTATCTGGTTTCCATAGTACAAGCTCTGCTTAGTTTGGGATCAGGTAGCCGTGTGTACAAAAATGTCCCAGGATATTATTATTATTATTATTAAATTGGAATAAATAGAGGAAGCGACTTTATGTTCCACTTTGTGCACCCAGATGATATCACCTACGTGATCTAAATCCAAGGTGATCTGAGGCGACTTTTTGTTCCACTTTGTGCACCTGGGTGATTTAATTCCGAGGTGATCTGAGGGGACTTTTTGTTCCACGTTGTGCACCTGGTTGATATCCCCCAGGTGTACAAAGTGGAATATTCCGGACTACTGTGCACCATCATTCGATAGAGTCGTGGTGTTATACTCACTTGACAAGTGCTTCTGGTGATATCCTGTTTGTTTTGCCTCTCGTCATTGATCTGATGATTTCGGAAGCTGATTTTGAGGATCCAGGCTGCATAATTTCACTGAAAATTCACGGAGTTATGAACCAATTAATTGCGCGCGGTTGCTGTGACGTCACGAGGCCCACTCGCGTGTTGTAGTGAATGGCGGCGCGGGCACAGCGCGCCTTCTAGCCGATCCGGCCGTGTGACGTCACACGTGCAGGCCGCACATTGTATACAATGTGTTATAAAATCACCGCGGAAGGACCGATTTCGATGATTTCAAAATTATATTGATAAGAAAGCTTAGTGTTAACTATAGCATTGGTCTTGAGTTGATTTACTGAGTACCTGTGGTATATCGTAGTATACTCTGGTATATGGGAGTATTATACAGTACTCTAGTGGTAGCGACTGTGGCCTAGGGGCGAACACGTTGGGCTAGCAATCAGAAGGTCCCAAGTTCAATCCCCGGTTGGGCATGCACCAATGGATGAATTTTCATCTATGTGCATAATTTACAGTTCGCTGACGGTGAGGGAAAACATCGTGAGGAAACCTACCTATCCCTCGGGATTAGGTAATAGTCAGTTCCTGTATACACGGCGACAAGGTTCACCACCTGTCACGTTGGGTTCTGACTATCTGGTGAAATGTGGGCTTTGAGTTGGTTAATACCTCCACAATGTGGTGGTGTATGGCCACTCAAGCCTCTGACTACCCCCGAATGGGGATAAAAGTCGTGACGTTATATTTATATTTTATTTTATTCTAGTAATAGTTACCTGAGCAGCCTGCCAGCATCCCTGCTCCTGTACACGTCACACTCGTGCAGGTGTCCAGTGTGTCCTGCGGCAGTACACAGCTGCTGGAAGACCTGGAACTCCAGCACCGTTGACAGGAAGTACTTGATGTACTCCTGACCAACCGACCATTAGTTCTAACAACGCATAGGTAACTAACTCTAGTCGGTATGACGCCATAAGAGTTATGATTATTATAAATTTATTGGCGGTAGAGCTAAGAGACCATCCATTAATTACGTCACACGAATTTCATGATTTTTAGACCCCTCCCCCCCTTGTCACAGCTGGTCACATTTGCGAGACCCCCCCTCCCTGTGTGACGTCACATATATTTTACAATTTTCAGAAATTTTAAAAAAATTTCGTTAAAAATTCAAATTTCGGTTTTAATACTTAGCTAAATTAGATTTTTAAATGTGACGTCACAAAACGTAGGACCGCTCCCACCCCCCTGTCACACAATGTCACATTTCGTCGACCTCCTCCCCCTTTACGTGTGACGTAATATATGGATGGCCCCTCAGCTGTAGCCAATTGTAGCTCATATACGGGTAGAGGGCCTACTCTGTTTCTTCGTCGTCGTCGAATCTAAACGTCAAACAATTTTGGTTCGTAAGAAATGTCGGAATCAATGAGAAACGTAGTAGGAAATACGCGTATTTCGTCCGAAATTTCGTTTTCGTTTGAAACAGAGTAGGCCCTCTGGTTCGACCGGGGTAGTACCACCCTCTTATAGTAGATCAGCGGAAAGTAGTAATTCCAGCTGCGTTTCATATGAGTGAGAGACCCGGAAGCACAATATTTCACCCCTTTCCCTCCCCCTGCCTCACCCACTCCCCTTCAGGTCGACAACGTGCGAGTGCCTTTGGTATTCAAAGTCAAAGTCAAGTCAAAGTCAAAGCGTTTATTTTGTTTAGGCCTACGGGGGCACTTACAAATTGACATTTTACATTTTTTCCTTAAATTCTACTGCCGGATCGGAAACGCGACCTCGACTGAGACGATCCGGCAAGAAACTCAGCGGGCTTGTCTTTTTTACATTGTTTTTTTTATCGCCATTTACTTATTTTATTGAAAGCATCTATAGGCTACGGCGGGCCGTACACTTGTTTGCCACCTTATCACATAAAAATAAAAATAACTTTTAATAATACCTGGTCAGAAACAATGTGATATTTAGAGCCGGGATCGAAGTCTGCTTCCGACCTGGGTATTGGTGGTATCACGCCCTAAGCAAATAATATACATTAATAAAAAAGTAAGTTTAAAAACTAAAACCCGACTACTGAAAAATCGCGCTCTAAAAAGTATGAAACAAGAAAAGCCGTGGTCCGTGTAGGTCTTTTAGGGCCAAATGGCACATGAACACGGACCACGGCTATCCTCTAGATGAGAATATTTTCTTGTTTCATACTTTTTAGAGCGCGTTTTTTCCGTAGTCGGGTTTTAGTTTTTAAACTTACTTTTTATTTAATTATTTTGGAGTTATAGGTAACAATATATATATTTTTGAAATGTGCTCATCAAGCTCTTTCATTTAATACCCCACACGGTTTCATTAAAAAATGTTTTTTTTTTTAGTTCATGACATTATGTCCTCTAGAGGGCGCCATATGCAATTTTATGTAACGTCACATAGCCTATAACCAGCGCGCCATTAAGCCGCTTCTGACGATACCTCATTTGTCAAATTACGACAAGTAGTTTGGAAGTTAGGTGGGAACAGACGCACATACATACATACATACATACCGGTCAAAATCATAACGCCTCCGTAGTCGGGTAAAAACATTAACACACACCTCAGTCCTCACATGCCTGACTACATGCATACACACGCCACTCACATACATACTACATACACACACACCTCACACGACTGACTACATGTGGACACACACCACTCACATACATACTACATACATACAGGGGCGGATTTGATAGGCTGGCTGCCCTAGGCCTATGGAAAATAACGCACCCCTACTCCCTATAAAGCATGAAAAATGTATTGATAATGTAATAGTATTAAAATTGAAAAATAACGAAACTCTATAAATGATAAAATTATCGCAAACAGTATCTTTAGATACTGATGCAAACCGTTTTTAATAAAATTATTTGTGAGTATTGTGAATTTCGTCAAGTTCTGCAGCCCCCGAAATTTTGCCGCCCTAGGCCCGGGCCTATTTGGCCTATAGGGAAATCCGCCCCTGCATACAGACACACCTCACATGACTAACTACACGTGGACACACTTAATCACTCTCACATTGACTACATGTAGACAGTAGACACACGCCCGCTAGCCCAAGACACATACAGACACACACCTCACATGACTGACTACATGTATACAGTAGACATGTGTGTCTACTGTATACAGCCCGTTTTTCCTTAAATGACTTAAATGGTAAACAAAGATGGCGTCCTAGTAACCAAAGACAATTGATAGTGTTGGGACATTATCGAATGAACAAGTGAACAAATATACTCAGGAAGCTTGTAACTGAATGATTTTCATGATGTGAGATTTCCTGACAATGTGGTTATGACTATGGGAATTAATAGCGTTGACAGTAATATTTTTGTAGTAAGCTGCCAGAATATCCTTCATTATCATGATCAAAGAAATAATTTCTCAAAACAATCTTAGCCAACATAAAGAAATAAAACGACAAGATATTTTTATCTTTTTTATTAATTTGATTCACTACAAGTTACTTCTCTCGAGTCTTCTGTTTCGGATACGTGAACAATAAAACTGGGGGTCGGCGCGTCTGATGCAGCATCTATTAATCCGTCAAGCTGCATCATTTTATCTTCTTCTTTTATTATATGACTAATGCAGTTGTTCCAGCTGGCCTACTCCGAAATACGAACCTAACGTTTCGGCTGACGGATTGTCGTGATTTGACATTTCTTCTTTCGTTTTTCTCTACGATTTGACATTGTTTTGATCGTAAATCGAATCCGTACTTCGGATGATCCGTCAGCGACGTATTTCGGAGTAACCCCCCAGGACACCTACCAATTTAGCTTAAGCCTTCTTTGATCAATTCCTTGACTTCAGCCATTTTGAAGGTTTTATTATTTTTGCCAACATGAGTTTTTAACTGTGACCATATTAATTCGATCGGATTTAATTCGCAATGATAGGGCGGAAGGCGTAAAACAATAATATTTTTGCGGGCTGCCATTTCGTCCACAACTTTTTTATTATAATTGTTTTTGCTAAATTTACTTAAAAGTTGCGCTTTTATTTCTTTTTCTTCGAAATTAATTTTTATTATTGTTCTAAAAATTATAGGTACAGTTCACTCACACTGGTCGAATCATTCATCCGCTTATCGCATCACTACAATCCAAAGACAAACTCGCATTTAGAAATGTCAAGTTGTGATGATCATTTTTAATCTGTTGAAATGGATTCTGATATTTTTTTGATTTTATGAAAATTAATGTGTTTGAATAGTTAATTTGAAGCAGTTTTTGGTGTAATTCATAGCATATGTGTTTCTTCTAATAATCAAGACGTTCATAACTTAGGTAAAGGTTGTGATTGATGCCAAAACTCATGATTTTCGTAACCAGGACGGTTTGTTATGAGTTTAAGACATTTTAGAAAAAACAGACTTTACATGTAGTAATGCATGCATGCATTTTTTTTGTGTGTGTCTACGTGTGATGTGGGCTTGCGAGGTGTGCCTCGCGAGCCCACAACACACGTAGACACACACATTTTTTTTTATTTAATTATAAGTTAAACTAATACTTTAATAAATAAATATTATTATTATTAATATTATAATGTACCTGATATCTCAATTTCATCTGCCACCATCTTGTATTCATATTCTGAACGCCATCTTCGAATACAGACCAGCGCCACTGAAAAAAAAAAAAACACTTATTTGGCGCCCGCTTCGCGTGGTTTGAGCGTTGGCCGCTCGGCTCACTGCATCGGGTGCTTGCGGGTTCGATTCCCGCCAGAGGCAAATTTCGGAAATGTCATTTCGTAATTTGCCCTGGTCTGGATATCCCGGTGACATCGGGATCGCCCCCAGTCCATAGTATATTACTCATAGTACAAGCGTTGCTTAGTTTGGGACCATACAGTTGGTGTAAGTCTGGCAAAAACATCTGGGTAAATATAGTCCACTACAGGTATATATCTGCTTACACCTAAGGAAATATAGAGGCGTTATGATGGTGTTATTATTATACTTGTTACCTGATCGACCATAAACGCGAAGGGCAGATACGCCACCTTCTCCAAAGCCATAGTCATCAGGAAATTCATGCTCACTTCGTAAGGATCCTGGCTTCTGAAAATCAAGGGTATACAGGTATTATCTTATACGTTACAGGTGAGAGAAGTCTTCAGGGTATTTCAGAAGACTTTTACATACTACATGAGAATCGAGAAAAAAATGGTGGTTTTTAGGTGGCGACGTGAGTGGCCACGTACCGTGGGTAGCCCCCACAAGGTGGACCGACGACCTAGTGAAGGTCGCGGGAAACCGCTGGATGCAAGTGGCACAGGACCGGGCGTTGTGGACAACCTTGGGGGAGGCCTATGTCCAACAGTGGACGTCTTTTGGCTGACATGATAATGATGATGTTTTTCCTGCCGTCAGAGAGAGGTTGTGTGAGGGTGTGTGTGTGTGTGGGAGAGGGTGTGTGTGTGTGTGGGAGGGAGCGTGTGTGTGGGAGAGTGTGTGCGTGTGTGTGGGAGTGTGTGTGTATGTGTGTGTGTGTGTGTGTGGGAGAGAGGGTGTGTGTGTGGGAGAGGGTGTGTGTGTGTGTGTGGGAGAGGGTGTGTGTGTGGGAGAGGGTGTGTGTGTGTGGGAGAGGGTGTGTGTGTGTGTGGGAGAGGGTGTGCGTGTGTGTGGGAGAGGGTGTGTGTGTGTGGGAGAGGGTGTGCGTGTGTGTGGGAGAGGGTGTGTGTGTGGGAGAGGGTGTGTGTGTGTGGGAGAGGGTGTGTGTGTGTGGTAGAGGGTGTGCGTGTGTGTGGGAGAGGGTGTGTGTGTGGGAGAGGGTGTGTGTCTGTGTGAAGTTGGTCCCTTCTAAAACTATTTTAAGTTATACTAACTTGTTTTGGTACAAGCCAACTCTCTGTAGATGTGGTAAGTTATAAACAGATAGTGTCGCAGCATTTGCGACTGCTTCATGGAATGCTGAAAAATTAAAGTTTAACATAATCTCTATATGATTATAATTTAAAAAGCAGTTATAGTAGAGTGGTTAAGCACGCGTATTTCGTCCCCAAGATACAAGGTTCAAACCCCGGCTCGCTCCTCTGGGGTTTTCAAATCTAATTTGGAATCATAATTTCAATATAACTACTTGCTTACGGTAAAGGGAAACATCGTGAGGAAACCTGCATGCCTTAGAAAATCAAACCAATTTTCGAAAGACATGTGAAACCCACCAACCCACCCTGGAACAGCGTGGTGGATTACGGACTGAATCCCCCTGAGGGGAGGCCGGTGCCCAGGAGTGGGTTTTTGGTTGTGGGTACGTAGGGTGGGATGGGCTAATTAGCCCATCCCACCCAAGAGAATTTTATTTTTTAAATTTGTCTGTTATCGTGGTTATATCTCTGTCTGTACCAGTTGGGTTTAAGATCTTACCAGGGTTAGCCCCATCTCGGAACAGCTGTGGTTGTTCTGAGTATTGCAAGTAGTACTGTATGTGCGCCATCTCATGATGCGTTGATATCAGATCCTGCATCGTGACCTCTGTGCATTGCTTGATTCTGGAAACAGAAATAACATTTTCATCACTCATACGCGGAAAGTAGTTCGAAAGGTGCCTGAAGAGCCGACAGAAGGTGATACTTTTTAAGTCGGGCAAATTCGTTGACAGAACAGGCACAATCGTATATCCAGATATACGATTGTGCCCGCTCTGTCAACGATTCTGACAAATTATAAAAAAATACGAGTTCTATTTTCACATTTCTATTGAACCATGTTCCAACCAAAGAGAATGTAATAGTTCCAACCTTCTTACAAACACAAAAAAAAAAGACGAGTAAGCGGCCATCCGATCTTCATTTATTTTTCGAGTTGTAGAAGTATAGCTCACTCATTTTTTGTTTAGCTACTTAATTTATGACTTTATTTTTACTTTCCTTGCATTCGTGATGAAAAGCACAGTGTTTACCTCGGGTTAAAGTAACTTATTATTGGTCCCTCGAACTATCACAAACCCCGTCTCGAGACCAATTAATAAGTTACTTTGCCCCTCGGATAACAATGTTCTATTGTAGGTATTTTGTGGTATAGATTTTAATATGCTTGGCTCTATCACCAGTAGCTATGGGTTTAGTATTTTCTACCCCACTGCACCAACTACTCACTCGGATGGAATGCTGCGCTTCCCCGCCCGCACACCTCCCGCACACCCGCCACCGCCTTGTTGTGCGGGTGACGTCACATTTGACAGGTTCCTAGTTGGCTTGGTGGAGTAGTACCTGTAGTCGATCCTGTTGCAGAAGTCCCAGGCGCTGGCGGTGCACTGCACGCTGCGCTGTGGTCGCGCCAGTACCGAGCCGCGCCAGAACTCCGGAGGAACTGGCTTCAGGCCCATGGACGTGTAGAACTCTTCCGCCATTTGGAACATTCTGACAACGAACATCACTTACATCAGGTATCTTCTAGTGTATCTACTGCATTCCGTTTGATGTTTTTGAAGTGAAAACTTTTTTAGCGGCGTTGTGCACTTTTCTTGAGTTGGGTAAAATATGTTAAACTCACGTCAGGGTCACGTGTCCTGATCGAAAAATTAGACAGATTGCGCAGGGCGCTTGCGCGAGTGTTCGTGTGTGTTTGTGTTACAGCGTGCCACGCGCATCCATGGATGGTGACTGCTGATGGCTCGACCGTCTATGTAGTGGTCAGATCGTGGGAAAAAGTTACCCCCCACCTTTTTATACTGAAGAGACCCTCCCTCTCTCCCCTTCCCTCTTTATCGTCCCCTACCCCTTCCCCTCCCCTCCCCCTCCCCCTCTCCCCCTCCCCCGCTGTCCTGGGCGGCGGGTTCCACTTACCATCAGGTGGACCGTCTACCAGTGTGCCATCCTTGGCTATAAAAAAGAAGACGCTTTCGGGTACGTAAAAAGTCGGTCCCGGGTGTTACCTTTACACATCTGTCATCAAGCAAGTCAGAGAACGGGCTTAGAAAAAAATATTAGTTATGTTATCTACAGGGTATTGTAATCTTACCTGAGTGGTGTGAACCCCTGTCTCAACATCTCAGAGGTGACGTCCACATTCGGGGTCTGCGGGAAGGGCATCACTAAGTCCATAATTGACTTCCAGTTCTGGGCCCACATGTTACCTGCAGATTTGAATAATGTATGTGAGTTACTTGTGTTATTGAACCCACATTTATTACGTACACACTTCCACACACCCGACACACATCTACACCCCCACACATTCATTCCCACCCTCGAATACTACACATACTCTCCCACATCCTTAGACTTCATACAAACACATCCTTCACCGGTCACAACATCAAAGACAACTTCAAATTGTCAACAAAATTGTATGTCTATTGTCTACATCAAAATGAGTGTGTCTATATGTGGGTGTGTTGGGTGTGTGATCGCGTAGTGTGCCCACACTTACCTAACAAATGTGCAGGTATCTCCTCCGTGGGTGTGTCGGGTGTGTGATCGTGTAGTGTGCCCACACTTACCTAAAAAATGTTCAGGTATCTCCTCCGTGGGTGTGTCGGGTGTGTGATCGCGTAGTGTGCCCACACTTACCTAACAAATGTTCAGGTATCTCCTCAGTGGGTGTGTCGGGTGTCTGATCGTGTAGTGTGCCCACACTTACCTAACAAATGTGCAGGTATCTCCTCCGTGGGTGTGTCGGGTGTGTGATCGTGTAGTGTGCCCACACTTACCTAACAAATGTGTAGGTATCTCCTCCGTGGGTGTGTTGGGTGTGTGATCGTGTAGTGTATCCACACTTACCTAACAAATGTTCAGGTATCTCCTCAGTGGGTGTGTCGGGTGTCTGATTGTGTAGTGTGCCCACACTTACCTAACAAATGTGCAGGTATCTCCTCCGTGGGTGTGTCGGGTGTGTGATCGTGTAGTGTGTCTACACTTACCTAACAAATGTGCAGGTATCTCCTCCGTGGGTGTGTCGGGTGTGTGATCGTATAGTGTGTCAACACTTACCTAACAAATGTGCAGGTATCTCCTCCGTGCGTGTGTTGCATGTGTGATCGTATAGTGTATCACACTTACCTAACAAATGTGCAGGTATCTCCTCCGTGGGTGTGTTGGGTGTGTGATCGTGTAGTGTGTCCACACTTACCTAACAAATGTGCAGGTATCTCCTCCGTGGGTGTGTCGGGTGTGTGATCGTGTAGTGTGTCTACACTTACCTAACAAATGTGCAGGTATCTCCTCCGTGGGTGTGTCGGGTGTGTGATCGTATAGTGTGTCAACACTTACCTAACAAATGTGCAGGTATCTCCTCCGTGCGTGTGTTGCATGTGTGATCGTGTAGTGTATCACACTTACCTAACAAATGTGCAGGTATCTCCTCCGTGGGTGTGTCGGGTGTGTGATCGTATAGTGTGTCAACACTTACCTAACAAATGTGCAGGTATCTCCTCCGTGGGTGTGTTGGGTGTGTGATCGTGTAGTGTGTCCACACTTACCTAACAAATGTGCGGGTATAGGCCCGTCGGACCTGACGCTGGCCTCCCCGTACCGCTGCAACAGTCTCCTGCGCACGTATGTGAACAGCTGCTTGTACAGTGGCGCCACCTGGTTGTAGATCTCCTCAGTGCTCGCCCTGAAGGATGGGTCGTCGTATGCAGCCCGCATCTGGTCGCCAGCGTCACGGTAACCTAGGATTCATGGTAATATAATCTACCACTTAATCTATCTTCAATATCTATAGGAGAACGAGTCCATTCTCAAAGAGCTAGGCATCACCAATTCACCACACGGCTTACCAAAATCTGCTGGGAAAGGAAGCTCGGCTTCTTCGGAGACATTATGTGGTCTCCCAGACACGAGCTGGAGAAGCACATATTAGGGACACCACAGACTTGCTACTTTTTGCATCGGCGATCGGGATTTAGTCGCTTTTAGCATCGGAGCAGTCGCTGCGTCCCACCGCAGAGAGTCGCCAAAACGCGATGCAGTCGCAAAATCGCCGATCGACGATGCAAAAAGTAGCAAGTCTGCGGTGGCCCTTAATGGGCCAGATGGAAGGCAAATGCGCTAGAGCAAGAGTAAACGCAGCTGTAATACCTGCTTTACGCCATTCTCTGTGAGAGGATGGTACTACCTCGGTCGAGCCAGTTCATATATGAGCTGCAGTCAATTGGCTACAGCCACTTACTCTAAAAACACTAATTACTCTAAAAAGTATGACACAATAAAATATTCTCATCTAGAGGATAGCCGCGGTCCGTTTAGGTACTTTAGGGCAAAGTGGCATATGATGACGGACCACGGCTGATGTTGTGATGATAGAATATCTTTATTTGTCATGATGATGAAGGTAAAATAGAGTTACCAGTAGCCACAGCACCCTGGTTCGCCATCTCCACATATCTCATGAACCTATTCTTCAACTTGGGTCCAGTTTCATCCCTGAAACTCCTCCAGACATACAACAGTTCACTTTCAATCCTCGAATGAGCCAGAATCCTGGAAATTTCAGGGTCTAATTGCATATCACAGTAGTTCTGATGGTCTGAACTCTCGGTGTAAGGTTGGTAGTGTTGATACGGTATGTTGGCAAGGTGGTACCCCTGATTCTGTTCGGACTGGTGTCTGGGTATATGAGGGTCGTAGGGCTTATGGCCGTATGGACATATCTTTGCGTTGTTGTATATTTCTTTCATTTCTGTTATTAGTTGCTGGAGCTGAAAAGGCAATTTCATGTTAATAATAATATTAGCCCTTAACGTTGAGAATGTCAAGTTCATTCGAGGTCACATTACGTTCGATATCAAAGGTTACTTGAGGTCAAAGGACATTCGGGGTTAAAGGTCAAAGGTCATTCGAGGTTAACGTCGACTCGTGTCCTTTCCCCCACCCTTAGGTTGCGTTTCCTTTGAAGCGGAGCTGGGCGGAGTGGAGCGGAGCGGCGGACTGTGATTGGCAAATTGTGATGGGCCAAGAGCGGAGTGGAGATTGCGAGCACTGCCATTGGCCAATTCCCGGTCCGCTCCGTTCCGCTCCGCCCATCTCCGCGTCAGTGGAAACGCACCCTTATACTCAAACCTAAACCTAAACCTAGACCTAAGCCTAATTTCGCCCCTAAGGCTACATTCTAACTCACGGGCCTCTTTGCAATGCGAGGGGGATTCAGGCCATAATCCACCACGCTGGCCCAGTGCGGGTTGGTGGATTTCACATGTCTTCCAAAAACTTATTTGTTTTTTTTATGTGAATAAGTTGACAAACAAGCGTACTACCCGTCTAGTTAAGCAGTTACCGTAGCCTATAGATACTTGGTGACCAAAGACATCGATCGCACGTTACTGACCTGAAGGGGAGTGGGACAGAGGGAGAGGAAGGCGGGGGTTGGGTATCCAGCTCTCTCACTCATCATACGAAACGTATTTGTACAGGCTTAACTGTATGGTCCCAAACTAAGCAACGTTTGTACTATGGCTACCATACAATGGACTGGGGGCGATCCCAGTGACACCCAGACCAGGGCAAATTATGAAAAGGCCGTTTCCGAAATTTGCCTCTGGCAACTCGCAACCACCTGAGGGGCCATCCATAAATTACGTCACACGTAAAGGGGGGGGGAAGGGGTCGATGAAATGTGACATAGTGTGACAAGGGGGTGGGAGGGGTCCTAAGTTTCGTGACATCACATTTAAAAATCTAATATATTTATCATAAGTATTAAAATCGAAATTTGAACTGTTAACGAAAAAGTTGGAAAATTTACGTAAATTGTAAAAAATATCATATTTTTCATAATCATATTTAAATATCATATTGAAATATGTGACGTCACACTAGGGAGAGGGGAGTCTCACAAATGTGACCAGCTGCGACAAGGGGGGGAGGGGTCAAAAAATCATGAAATTTGTGTGACGTAATTAATGGATGGCCCCTGATGCAGTGAGCCGAGCATCCTACGCTCGAACCACTGCACCAATTTGTCGTCAAACTTTACGCCGACTATCTGTCTTTACCTCAGTAAACTTATCATCAGGCAGGGCCGCTCGGCTGGCCTGCACTATCTTCACCAGCTGCCTTCTTCCCTGAGGGTCTGACAGCCTGGTCGCGTCATAAGCAGCTGCCTTCCGCCAGGAGAGCCTCTCGAACTTGGAGCTGAGAGCCAGCTCATCTAGCATCCGGCGACGATTGTAATCTGTGATGTTCGTCACGAACTTCCACTGGGACATGGTCACCCTGAGGATAAACTGTACTTATTAAAACAAATCTATTTAATTGTTGTTGACTGCCACTGCAGCCTAGGGGTGAACAGGTTGGGCCAGCAACCAGAAGGTCCCAGGTTCGATCCCCGGTGGGACATGCACCAATGGATGAATTTTCATCTATGAGCATATTTTACAGTTCGCTGACGGTGAGGGAAAACATCGTGAGGAAACCTACCTATCCCTCGGGATTAGGTAATAGTCAGTTCTTGTATACACGGCGACAAGGTTCACCACCTGTCACGTTAGGTTCTGACTATCTGGTGAAACGTGGGCTTTGAGTTGGTTAATACCTCCACAATGTGGTGGTGGATGGCCACTCAAGCCTCTGACTACCCCCGAATGGTGATAAAAGTCGTGTCATTGCATTGCAATCATTTTTTTTTGTTGTTGAATAGCATTGATAGCCGATTGGTTAATGAGACGTCTTGCGGGCTTAAGGTCCAGGGTTCAAACTCACACCTCCGGATTTTCCGAAATCCATGTGCGAATCATAACTTTAATATGATTATCACTTGCATACGGTGAAGGAAAACATCGTGAACCTGCGTCTTGCGGGCTTAAGGTCCAGGGTTCAAACTCACACCTCCGGATTTTCCGAAATCCATGTGCGAATCATAACTTTAATATGATTATCACTTGCATACGGTGAAGGAAAACATCGTGAACCTGCGTCTTGCGGGCTTAAGGTCCAGGGTTCAAACTCACACCTCCGGATTTTCCGAAATCCATGTGCGAATCATAACTTTAATATGATTATCACTTGCATACGGTGAAGGAAAACATCGTGAACCTGCGTCTTGCGGGCTTAAGGTCCAGGGTTCAAACTCACACCTCCGGATTTTCCGAAATCCATGTGCGAATCATAACTTTAATATGATTATCACTTGCATACGGTGAAGGAAAACATCGTGAACCTGCATGTCTTGGAAAATCTAGCTCGAAAGACATGTGAAATTCGCCAATCCGCATTGGGTGCGTGGTGAATTATGGTCTGAAATGCCTGGATCCCCCTGGTATTGAGGGGAGGCCCGTGGCCAGGAGGGGAAAGTCAACAATTAATAATTGTTTGTCAACTGTAATAATATTTGATTATTACCTGTAACACATGCCTGATGCCTCTCTGTCATATTCTCGAAGAAATTGCGCCGCTTCAGCTGAATTCGTGTTGACGCCCTGAAATGACCATCATTATTTTCAGCATTGACTGTCCACTGCTGGACATCTATGTCCAACAAGTTACTCTAGATTGTTCACTCTCCAGCCAGCGTGGTGGACTATAACCCCCTTCGTAATGAGGGGGGCTGTGTCCGGTATAATCTAATCTCAATAGATACGCCACCTATTACTGTAGGACCAAAAATGCTGAGCGAACTTTTGTCTCTCTGCCTACCTCTTCGGGGAATAAGCGTGATGATGAATGCGTGTTATACTTGAAGCCTCCTTACAATAACAATATCAAGTCAACAAAGTGTTCAAAATGACAGGAAATCCTTGGTTATTAAGTAAATTATGTTCAGTGTCATTCATGACCTTACAGACGCATCGCCGTGACCAAGTGCCCTGGGCCCTAAGTCGTTTAGCCATCGCCGTTGACCTGCTATAGTGGTCGACCCTCTTCGGCTGACCGGCTGATCGGCCTCGGATAGGTCGATCAGAATCTATGACTGAGTTTCGATCATAATAGCAAAACGCCACAGTGGCGCCACAATGGCCAAGGGCCTTAGTCCTAATATCAAGCCAAGTCGCTTCGTCGACAGGCGTTTCTAAAAAACGCTACGCTTCATGTATGGAAATGACATAGTCATGTGATCTACTTATAATGTCATTTCCATGTATTTAAGCGTATCCGGTAGTAAAGCTAAAATATTTTCGCTAATTTGACGATTTGCCGTGCCCTCTTGCCGCACAGTAGTGCGCGCCCTCTCCCCGGTGCTTCGCACCCTTGCCTCGCTCAATCAGCTCCTGGATTACAATTATAGATGCGAAGCCGGTTATTAACTATTTTAACCAAGCGGGTAAAAATGCATTAATGCATAAAGTGCATACCTAGAGTGCGGGGTTTTTCCCGCACTTTATGCACGTTACGTTTAGTACCACCGCTAGATGGCGCTAGCGACTTGAAATGCATATCGCGAGTTGCGCAATGATGCCAGCTTGCCGATCGGCGGCGAGGGGGCGGGGATAAGTGGCGCGCGGCCAGCTGCACAGTGGAACGGATTTGAAAATTTGGGACTTAGGGGTTGAAGTGTATATTTTTGGATTCTCCTATTTAATACGAGTATTTTATACCTTAGCCACTTTTCATGAAGACCTTACTTTCTGAGTTATGGCCGCTGCAAATCGGCCGTAAACTTAGCGATATTCGTATATGGGGCTTTTAAAATGTAAAGATGGATTTAGATTCTGCTAGTTGATGCAAGGATTTTATGTTCAGGCCAATTTATCATTAAACCGAATCTTTCAATAGTTATTGCACTTGGAAGTTTTTTTCTTTGGGAAATAACTTAAATAACTCAATAACACGAAATAATAGGGTTTAATCGTGTTTTTATTATATTCATTTAAATTAAAAATATTAATTTAAGTTACGTATTTTATTAACGTTCACATTTAATTACTTAAAACACCACAAAAACAGCAGCATTTTTATAGGTGGCAGTCGGATAAATATATATATATATATATATATATATAACGTCACGACTTTTTATCCCCATTCGGGGGTAGTCAGAGGCTTGAGTGGCCATACACCACCACATTGTGGAGGTATTATGTCAACTCAAAGCCCACGTTTCACCAGATAGTCAGAACCCAACGTGACAGGTGGTGAACCTTGTCGCCGTGTATACAGGAACTGACTATTACCTAATCCCGAGGGATAGGTAGGTTTCCTCACGATGTTTTCCCTCACCGTAAACAGTCGGTCGGCAGTCGGATAAAACCCCGTTAAAACCTGCACTTTATAGGTAGCTAACGCACTTTTTGGGAAACTACCGGTAGCTAACGGGGTTTTTACAACTATAATTACAATCCAAGGTGTGATTTGTTTGCGGATGAATGGCTGAAGATTTTATCAGAATGTTTGAAGTTTTGCGAGAAGAATGTATGAATGAGTATATGCTCTTTATATTTATTTTAATTATTTAGGTGTACTCTCTTCTTGTTTATTTTTTTTACTCAATATCTTCTATCTTATATCGTATCTTATCTTATATCTTTGTGTTTTATGATAATTAGTGTAATTGGTCAGTGACCGTTCTAATTATTTAAATAAATAAGCAAATTATAAGTGCTATTTAAAGCTTACATGAATAACAATTGTTTTCTTGACTTTGACTTTGACTAGTGATTTGCAGAAACGCGTGAAGACGACGTCACTTGGCTAGAGGGCCCTGGAATAATTACAGGTAACATCACGATAGTAATATCTAAAGTCCGCCCATGTTTCCTTTTGACAACATTGTTCCTTAACTTTCTGCCCAGTTAAATTTTCATTAAGCACGTAAGGCGAAGGCTAGACGTAAAGTATATACTGTGGTCCGTCAGTATGGTACGTAATGATGGATGTCATTCCATCGACGCAGGCTACACGTTCAGTATTTATTCCGTCAGTATTGTGACGTAGTTCGTACAGTGCAGACGTCAAATGAAACACGAAAGCTTGGTATGGATATTACCTTAGCGCTTGGTTTAATCCGCAATCTCAGAAGTCATGTCCACTCTATTGCTTTCGCGATGCGGAATGCCAAACTGTCATTCTGGAATTGAAATTCGTGGTAAATACTGTCATCCATCAGTATACTAGCCTAGTTTGGACCACGGTTTTTGGTAAATAATGACGGATCACAGTATTTACTTTACGTCTAGCCTTCGCCTAAGGCATCACAACAAAGCGATAATTTTCAATATCCACATTTTAGTTTTTACTGTAAAGTGGGAAGAGGCCTGCACAGCTTACTAGGCTAGATTTATAATTAAATTCCTAACTCTGAGTAAGTTAGGAAGACTATGCTAGTAGGCAGGGCCGGATTAACCAGTAGTCAGAGAAGGTAACTGCCTAGGGGCCCCGTGTACGCACGAATATAATGTACGAATATAATTTTATTAGAAAATTTTGTATTCCTCAGTAACAATATTATTGCGTGTTTTCGACGCATGTTGCCAGTTCATGAAATATTTCATTCATTCTACACCGGGATCGGAATCGGGCCCGACGGCACAAACCCCGTGCGATTGATATTAAAAAAAATCACCTGTGCTAAAGGTCGTTAGGTTATTGAGTCACCTACAGTCAGTCTAGTCTAGATTTGGGAAGAGGGGCCCCTAAAGGGTAAAGAAAAGGGGGCCCGAAAATTGCATTACCTAGCGGCCCTGATAGGGTTAATCCGGCCCTGCTAGTATATTTCGATTGATGCAACGGTACCTGTTGGTTGAGGAGAACCTCGCTTTCATTCCATTGTTCAATAGTTACGTTAACGGATGTCTGACAGAACAGTACACTTTCACTGTTACAGACTATTGGATGCCCCCCTCTATGTGTGGGGGATTCAGGCGACCATGGTAGAGCTAAGCTGTAGCCAATTGACTGCAGCTCATATACGGGTTGGCTCGACCGGGGTAGGACAGAAGATCGGCGTAAAGCAGCTATTACAGCTGCGTTTCGTACGATGAGTGAGAGAGCTGGAAGCCCAACATCCCCCTTTCCCCTCCATCCCACTCCCTTCAGGTCGGCAAAGTGCGAGCAATGCCTTTGGTATTGCAAGCATCTATAGGCTACGGTAACTGCTTAACATCAGGCGTGCCGTACGCTTGTTACGCAAACAAGTGCATCTCAAAGTTGAGATCGGTCTTAAGACGCTGTTTTTGATAGATGTTCCATACATTAAACGTCAAAACTGCATCTTAAGATCGATCTCAACTTTGAGATGCAAGCCATACATTTTTAAAAAGTGAGGTGAACTTTGAGAGGCATTTATTAAAACCGGCCAAGTTCATATCGGACTCGTACATAAAGGTTTCCGTACCACCGTAGAATAAAAACGTCAAAAATATCAAGTTTCTTGTATGGGGGACATTCCGTGAAAATTTCAAGTCTCTACCTATTACGGTTCGTGAGATACAGCCCGCTGACAGACCGACAGACGGACAGCGTAGGCTTAGTAATAGGGTTCCGTTGGCACTCTTTGGGTACGGAACTCTATAGTCTGATTTTTAATTAGACGAAGTAAACTGACAGGTGCTAATGTCACTTTTCGATATAAATAGAACAAATAAGGTTCAAATTCATAGAACAGTGACATTTTTAGCTGTCAGTTTGCTTCGTCTAATTAAAAATCAGACTATAAAAACGAGCCTATTAAACACTCTCAGCGGGCAAGATAAGCTCGTGAAACTCAGTAACCCTGTATTACAGGTAGGTAGTCTCCTTACTGTGTCTGTATGACCTGGTTTCATGTGTACATGTCATTGTTTATTGTCACGGTGTCTTGGTCCTACTAAATGTGCCCAACTATAATATAAATATCGTCTTCTTCATAGTGATGTGCTAGATGTGGATCCAGATATGTCCAGCAATTAATTTGGATCCGGAATACTTCTCCAAAGGATATTATGATGACCGTTCTTAATAGTGGAACCAGTCAAAGTCAAAGCGTTTATTTTGTTTACGCCTACGGGGGCACTTATAAATTGTCATTTTACATTCTTTTTTTACTTAAATTCTACCGTCGGATCGGAAACGCGACCTCGACTGAGAAGATCCAAGAATCACAGAGGGCTTGTCTTTTTTTAAATAGCTATTTACTTATGTTTGTACACATAGACATTCTATGATAGAATGGTATCTATATAGTTACATAAAATATGCTTTGGCCAGCATTGACGCTATATTAATTGGTGTCCGGCCAAATCTTGGGTTTCTGCTTTAAACACATTCGGAAAAAAAATTGCATCTTTGGCTTAACAAACTGATTTGGCTAAAACGCCGAAGATATGCGCCTAAGCCGAAATTTTGTAGGGGTCGAATACGACCTTAAGTAATTTAGCTTTAGCTTAGGGGATGGTGGATGGGGGTGGTTAATTTTTTATTTACCTAAATATTGCTGCTTAATTTTTACAACATAATAGATTTTTGGGGTAGTGTAACATTTTAAAATAAATAGAATCTGATACGAAACTTAGTTGTAATAGCTGCTTTACGCCGATCTTCTGTGAGAGGGTGGTACTACCCCGGTCGAGCCAGCCCGTATATGAGCTGCAGTCAATTGGTTACAGCTTGGCTCTACCACCTTCAAACCATCTACCTGAATACTGATCTGCATCCCTCAGTTCCGCATCGGATACAAGTCCATGGACACAAATCCATCCGGTGTGCCCATCACTGCTTGTAACCTTCACGGTATGCGCGTGTGGACACGACCGAGATGTCAAATTGTGCACTCACAAAAAATATAATTTGGGTCGTTTTGGGTTTTTTTTAAAGCAATTTGGAGCAAAAACTTCGCTTGCTTGATGTGCTTAATTATATTGCTTGACTTATAATGATTGGGTAGTAAATGAAAATGTCCTAATTCTGCCCTTAACCTATTAATGGAATTTTATTATGTACATATACAATGTAGTGAAGATCTAAATATTTACACACACTAACCTAGATAAAAAACTAAAGATAAATATATAATTTAAAAACAAGAAAAATAATAATAATACAAAATTAGGTATAGGGGCAAAAACTAGCAACTATCGATAAATAAGTGGGAGAGTTATACAGGCTGTTTCACAAGTGTAGGGTATAGGTACTATGGTTTTGTAATTTAACTTTAAATTATTTATGAGTTTTGAGGAAATGTTGAAGAACAAAAGGTGTTATGAACTAAAATATAAAATAAACCTTCCTATTAACTTGGGTGAGCCACATTTTTATAGAAAAAAAAACGGCCAAGTGCGTGTCGTACTCGCACATAAATGGTTCCGTACCACCGTAGAATAAAAACGTCAAAAATATCAAGTTGTATGGACCCCCTTTATTTTTAAATTTTAATTATTGTTTTATAATTTGTTGTAGCGGCAACAGAAATACACATTCTCTGAAAATTTAAACTCTCTACCTATTACTGTTCGTGAGATATAGCCCGCTGACAGACGGACGGACGGACAGCGGAGGCTTCGTAAAGGACCCTTTGAGTACGGAACCCTAAAATGATTTGTCTGCGCACACGCAGTCGCGGGAAACAGCTAGTCCTCGATAAATTAGCGATTTCTTGTCGAGTGTCATGTGTGTTGAAGCGTGGAGCACGTTACTGCGGTTAATGGAGCCATTAATTATACTCATTAACATTATAAATGCGAAAGTGTGAATGACGACATTCTATTCGAATATACAGGGTGTTTCTGAAGTGCGAAATAATATGCATGCGTTTGAATAAGTATCGGGCAAAGAATCATATTTATTATGTTTATTATAAAAAACTAAATTAGTTTAAAAAAAATACTTCTTTACAGTGTACGCATTTGGATAACAATATTATTATGTTCTAAGGCCATGACACTAAGTCGCCATAAATATATACCTACCTAACAAGATACTTAATGACTACTTAACTAATAGGTAAACAAAGATTACTTACGATTATACATATATTTTAACAGAGAAATTACATAGCTAAATTTATCCAATTATAATTATGATGTATTGTAATTACGTAATTATATTATTTCTAACTTCTTACACCCTGTATAAACACACGAAAAAGTTAATGATTGTGATGATTACTTTTGTGTAGGTGAGTGGATATTCTTAAATACAGCCAACATTTACACTAAACTGTAATTAAACTAACCATTAATTAAACGATTTTATATCAGATAAAACTCACCATTCTGAAATATTCTTCTGCACTTACATACCGTGTGAAGAAAGCAAGTAATAGCAGACAGAACACGCCTTCCATGTCAATCAAATCAAGCACTCATTAAACACAGAGCAAAACTATTTAAGATTTAAATCTCGATAAATATTTAAATTGGTTTAATTAACAACATTCTAATGAATATTCATTATTTAAACAACATCTATGAAAAAAGTAATTCAATTTACATAATTTTTGGCGGGAACTTTTGACAGTTGATTTTTTAAATATCGCTACTGTTACGAAGAGGTTACGTTATGCGGCCGATATTCAAAATGAGGTTTTATTACTCATGGAAAACTGTCTCGCAGTGTGTCTTGTCGTCGACTGGGGTAATGTTTCCGTTGCTTTTGTTTTGTTCACGGTTTGTTAAGCCTGGCCGGCTTGCAAGAGAGCGGCACGAGCCACGATTTATGTGTCCTATGATTGAAAGATACATTCTTAACATTTATTACATGATATAGACGAAATTACGATTTTTTTTAAAACACTCCTCAAGAAGATACGGCTAATACGATTCTCCAGCTATTTCGCTACAATTGCCACATTTCATTAAAATCGGTGCGGCAGTTTTATCATGATGATGATGATGAAATAAACAGACTAAACTTAACAGTTGTGCCACAATAGTACCTAATAAAAAAAGGAATTACTAAGGTCTTTGATATTTTTAAAAAGATAGGTACCTACATGGCGTCTTAAGCTACAAACACCGTGTGCGCGTGCGCTGCCGCGTCGTGCCGTCGCGTGCACACTGCGACATACTTGACAGAGATCAAAATAGTGTAGAAGTGTCATTTTAAAACTTTAACATAGATCCTGAGGTCATATCAACACATGAATCTGTTTCATTTGGGCTTCGTTTTTTAAAATGTTGACACAAATTTACTACACAACGATGTATGAAACCGTTAGATGCACCTTAACGAGTTTATTTTGGCGATATGTACGCAAGGTAACTACCCGACATCCACTTAGTAACGCACCACCCAGCGCGGTGGCTGCACGGCTGCACGCATGAATGTGATGACGGTGAATGATGTGCGACATGCAGGTTTTCTTACGATGTTTTCCATCACTTTAGGCAAGTGATAATCATACTGCAATTGATTACAACACAGATTTTGAAAAACCCAAAGGGGCAGTCGGGGTTCAAACCCTGGACCTTAAGCACGCAAGATGTATGTTTAACCAATCGCCTAATCGTTTATTATCATAAAATGTGTGCCTCATAGAAGCATTGCGGTATTTAAGTAATATAGATTTGAAATGGCGTGTCTACATTTTGAATCTTTGACGATATTTATCTAAGTTGTATCACTGAGGAGAGGGCATCATTGACAGATTATTATTTAAGTAGGTATTATAGATGGTACAGTCAGCAACTGAAGTCGCTGAACATTTTAAATTCTTCAATCGATAACACTATTTATTTAACAAACATTATTGAACATTTTCAAAACCAAACATTAACAATGTGTCTAAATTTTGTTAATATGAAGAAAAAAGGGTGGATTTGATGCAAAACAAAAGAGTACAAGCGATTTGAAAAACGGAGAATGTTCAGCGACTTATTTTGCTGACCGTACCGGTTTTAAATAATAATTAAATCGAAGCATGACTAACGAACTATTCAGGAATAATAATAAATTATATTAGCCCTTAAGTCCCAACCCTGGGCACGGGCCTCCCCTCGATGCGAGGGGGATTCAGGCCATAATCCACCACGCTGGTCCAGTGCGGGTTGGTGGATTTCACAGATTAGACATGCAGGTTTCCTCACGATGTTTTCCGTCACCCTAAGCGTGATGATTACTAAAGTTATGATTCGCACATAGATTTCTATAAATCCAGAAGTGCGAGCCGGGGTTTGAACCCTGAACCATAAGCCCGTAAGACGCATGCTTAGCCAATCGGCTATCACTGCTTTATGTACGTTTGTTAATAATAATAATAATATCCTGGGACATTTTTTACACACGGCTACCTGATCCCAAACTAACCAGAGCTTGTACTATGGAAACCAGATAACTGATATTACTACATATACTACTTTTTTATTTGTAAATACATACTTAATATACATATACACCCAGACTCCGGACATACAGACATGTTCATGCACACAAATGTATGTCACGGGTAGGAATCGAACCTACGACCTGCAGCGTGAAAGTCGCCTCCGCGCCAACCACGCTAACGGGCCCTCGTGTTTGTCCACATATCTGCACTTTTCATTACAGGAATAATAGGTACCTAGTATCTAATTAAAATTCGACTTTTGAAACTCTGACCTTTTGGCCTAAATCGAAGTTTAACGTGATCCTATAGTTAATTACCAAAATGTTCCCTGACAGGAATCAAACTCGCAACCATTCCAAGCGGCCTACATAAAACCAAATAATATAAGTGCTATCAACGCAACACAAATTGTGAATGGTTTACAATAGGCGCTTTTCAGACCGTGTCAGGCCGTCTCAAGTTTCTTTTGTGGACATCCTGAAACAAAGATGGCCGCCATGATGGCGCCTACTATTGTATTATGAAAGAAGGATGCTGTGGGGGGTACCACCACGCTAACTGTATGGCCCCAAAATAAGCAACACTTGTACTACATGGGCACAGTACAATGGACTGGGGGCGATTCCAGTGACACCCAGACCTGGGGGCTTACCACGAACTCTTATCGCGATTCAATTACAGGAATGTTTTAACGTTTCAGCGACTTTTTGTGCAATGACGTACCTTATTGTCATGACAATAAGAAACGTCATTGCACAAAAAGTCGCTGAAACGTTAAAACAAAACTGCTATAAGAGGTGGTGGTAAGCCCCCAGGGCAAATCACGAAAAGGCCGTTTTCGGCAATCTCCCATACGCCTAGGGCAGCAAGCGTATCAAATCCACCTGTGATTATTGCCATTAATCGGGCCATAATCCAATTCCACCCCGCTGGCCCAGTTTGGATTGGCAAACTTCACACGTTCGTGCAGGTTACCTTACGATGTTTTCCTTCACCGTGCATTTTTTTATTTATTAACCTATTGTGTTCCATTGCTGGGCAAAGGTCTCTCCCCATCTTCTTCCATCCATCGCGGTCTTGGGCTCTCTCATACCACCCGTCTAGATGAGCGTCGAGGTTTTTGCACCACCGTTTTTAGGGTTCCGTACCCAAAGGGTGCCAACGGGACCCTATTATTAAGCCTACGCCGTTCGTCCGTCTGTCGGCGGGCTGTATCCCACGAACCGTAATAGGTAGACTTGAAATTTTCACGGAATGTGTATTTCTGTTGCCGCTACAACAAGAAATAAAATAAAATTTAATTTATTCTACGGTGGTACGGAACCCTTCATGTGCGAGTCCGGCACGCACTTGGCCGGGTTTTGGGTCTACCTCGGCGACGACGTTCGTGCTCTGGGACCCACTCGGTGGTCGCTTTGGCCCACCTTTCTGAGCTCATTCGGCTCAGGTGATCAGCCCAGGTCCACTTAAGTGTAGCTTCCACTAACTTAAGTGTAGTCAGCAAATAATATTTGTTGGAAATAAGTCTCGAATATAATTCGTTATAGGATAAAATAATTAATATAGGTACTTATTAAATATATGCTTTATTACAATTAGGTACAAATACATACTTTACTAAGATTATTTACAGTTGAAACAATATTTAAATAAACTAAGGCGGTAAACAAGCGTACGGCCCGCTTGATGTTAAGCAGTTACTGTAGTCTATAGATGCTTGTAATATCCCTCGCAAGTTGCCGACCTGAAGGGAGTGGGACAGAGGGAGGGAAAGGTGGGTTGGGCTTCCGGCACTCACTCATCGTACGAAACGCAGCTTTGCGCTGATCTTCGATGAGAAGGTGGTAGTACCCCGGTCGAGCCAGCCCGTATAGGAGCTGCAGTCATTTGGCTACAGCTTGACCCTACCACCAATACGTTTATTTTAGCGCGCTAAGTAGACGCAGCTTTGTGACATTAAAGTGGGAGTAAAATAAGTCGCTAAATATTCTGAGTTTTTTTTCAGTTCCTGTATACACGGCGACAAGGTTCACCACCTGTCACGTTGGGTTCTGACTATCTGGTGAAACGTGGGCTTTGAGTTGGTTAATACCTCCACAATGTGGTGGTGTATGGCCACTCAAGCCTCTGACTACCTTCGAATGGGGATAATAGTCGTGACGTATATGTATGTTTTTTTATCACTTTCTCACTTTAAGTTTGCATCAAATTGCAAATGTTTTTTTATCTCAATAATATTAAAATATGTCGCTAATATTTGGCTTTGACAATGTTTACCTGTATTTGTAAATAATGAGAATAACTGACTTTATAAAATAGTAAGTTTAGCGACTTATATTGCTGACTGTACTATGACAAATTGTTAGCTCCTTTGGTGACAAATTGGTTAGAAATTTGCCTCAGCTCTAGTAGCACAGCCGGCCATGACAAGACAAAACGCGAGTTAAATGATTTTATTCTTCTCTCCTATACATTAAGTAAGAGAAACAGCGCTCGGTGCGACATAATGCGTGACAAAAGTCTTGTCTGAGCGCGTGTGCTAGCCCTGCAGATATAACTAAAATCATTTCAATTGTCAATCTTAATTCTGACTATCACTTTTAACAACACCGTCAATCGTTTCAATTTCAACGTTAACATATCTCTTTCTAGACGTATCAATATTATGTCTCCGTCGCATATGCTTTTTATAATTTGACCCGTTCGTGAAGTCCCGCTGACAGTACACACAAGTGTACGGCTTTGCCCCCGTATGCTGCCTTAAATGTAAATTAAGTCTAGTCTTAAACCTAAAAGTCTTACTGCAATACTGACATTGGTACGGCATCAAGTCCGTATGCACGATCGAGTGTGATTTCAAATGACGTTTGACTCTGAAGCTTTTGCCACATTGTTCACAAACAAACGGCTTCGAACCGGAGTGGAGACTGATGTGGGATTTTAAATTGCCTCTAGCACGGAACGCCATTGGACAAAATTCACATTTAAACGGTTTTTTTTCTTCGTGCGTCCGCATATGAGTGCCCAGAGTACCTTTCGTGAAGAACATTTTCCCGCAAACATGACAGGAAAACTCTCTGTTACGTTCGGTGTGAACTAATTTATGTGTTTGTAAATTGCTGCGTGATTTAAATTCTTTATTGCAGTGTTCGCATTTCAACTCGTTTAGTCTGTCCCTCTTCGTTGTCCGTCGTCTGTAGCTTCTAGCGTATAATATTATATGGTCCTGCAGCAGTTCTGGGGTGTCGAACGTTGAACCACAATTCTCACACATTGTTAACATTGCATCAGCATGTGCAGTACTTCGATGCTTTTTCAAAATCGACGTTAACGTGAAACGTTTATTGCACAATTCACAGCAGTACCGTAGTAAGTTCCTGTGTGAACGGACGTGTCTTACGAATGATTTGTAGTTGGTTAACACTTTACCGCAGTCTGAGCACTTGAACGTACAACATTGGGAATGTATCTGTTGGAAATGGAGACGTAGTGACATAATATTGTTGCATTGAGCATCACAATGAGCACAGCGACACACATAGTCGTTCCACGATAGCGTTTTCAGCTCATCTGAATCTTTATTCGTACTCTCAAAATCGAAAGCGGCAAATTTTCCCATTTTCCTCTTTTTTTTCTTCTTAACCGCTAAATATAATGGTACATCACTATCTGGTGAATCTAAGCCGTCAGAATCCAGATTATCAACGTCCTCATCACTATTTTTCTCACTTTTAATGATGTCCAAGTCTATCAACAACGAATTAGGGTCTACGGTAACAACTTGCAGGTCTTCAGGGCCATTGGCATCAATCATTTCAGGCTTTACCTCTTTTTTAAGCTCCTGAAAGCTCTCCCAGTCCTCGTCCACTGGTTTTACCCTGTCATTCGGGTCAGTTTTGACTTCAGAACAATCATTTTCTTCGTCATTTTTCTTTACAAATATCTCGTTCAATTTTATCTGTGCGGATCTCACGCTATGAAGAAATCTCCAAGTGCGTTCTAATGAGTCGAAACATGCAAAACAAACGGTGTTTGGTAATGTATTTGTGGTGGAAATGTCGACATTTATCCACAACATTTTCGTGGCTATCTTCGAGTTGATTCCCACATCTTCGTCGGTCGATATCAGCTGTCTTTTCGGGGTTGGCTCTGCGCACAGGCGGCAATAGGTATCCTCGACGTCCGACATTATTGTTTGTTGAACAAATTCACTGTAATTACAACATAAATGCGATAATTCTCGTTAAAAATCAGTTTAATCACAGAATCCGATGATAAACAACCATTTTGACAATGGACGCTTCGGTGTTGCCAAGTTGTTGTAAATATAAATGCTAAAATTGTATATTTTCTACAAGATTCATTTTAGATGCATTTATTGTCTAATTCTTATTAGATAATATAGAAGTAATTAGTTATGCGAATTATGTTCCATAAAAAGTTAATGTAAATTTATAGTTACAGACTTTTTGTACGTTTCGGTTCCAGTTTGGTGTTTGGTTCTCATGTTAAGTACTAGATGGCGTTTGACATAATACAAATAAAAATTAAAAAAAAAACATTAAACCACAATAATTAGTACCCAATCTATGTTAGTACCTAATGTTTATTATGTTCTTCTAAATTAATTCCATGGTGACTACCTATCTAAACCTTCCTAAGCTCGTCTCTTCCTCAGAATCGGAAGAGAATATGTTTGTTATTGGTCTGCCAGTTATTTACTAAGCATTGCTATTTTTACCTATAAAATGGAAGTGGCTTTAAATTTACTTATTGCTTTGTAAATCTTTAGGGCCCGTATTGATAAATCGATCTCAAGATTGAGATCGAACTTGAGATGCTGTTTTTGACAGATGTTCCATATATTAAACGCCAATACCGCATCTTAAGATCAATCTCAACTTTGAGATAGATTTATGAATACGGGCCTAAGACCAGAGTACTTAAGTATATACCTTTACCTAAGAAACTACAGCAAGGTGTATGTTAGACAAATAGCAAATTGGAATGTATTCCTAAGGGTTATTGTATTTACCTATTTTGTGTGTTGTAGCTCGTGGAAAGCTGAGGTGCATACCTGATTAATATTGTATGTAAGCTTTAGGGGGCGTCCATAAATTACCTGAGGGATTTCGAGGTCCAGCCAAATCTCACCTAATCTCACGTGGGAGAGAGGGGGAGTCTCGGCAAATCTCTCGTAATTTTTTTAACATTTAACATTGCCTGAAAACTGGGTTAAATTAATAATAATAATAAACCATTTATTAAAATTATTATTAACCATTTATTATTATTTTTATTTAAATTAAGTAATACATGTTTCTCCACTAGAATATGGCTTTTGAAAACTCTCAGGAGGAGGTGAGATTAGAGGGGGAGGGAGGGGGTCGAGCAAAATCTCACGACATCTCACCAGGGGGGGACGGCTAGGGGGGAGGGGTTGAAAAATCACAAAAATCACCTTCGCCCATACTCTTAATGATGAATACGTTAAAATAAAAACCATTATAGTTGACAGTCATGTTATATGGTTACTCGCATTAAAAGATAATCTATTTCACAACATTACACAAAAAATGCAAAGAAAAGACACAGATGCTTAACAATTTCCGACAGAAAACATCGTGAGGAAACTATCAAATAGTCGCAGGTCGTTGAGCTAGACTAGAAGATCGTAGGTTTGATTCCCTAGTAGGTTTATCACAAAGTCGAACAAACTATATAAAAGCTGAGAGAAGCTTTCAAGGTGGTAGAGTACAACTGTAGCCAATTGACTGCAGCTCATAAACGGGCTGGCTCGACCGGGGTAGTACCACCCTCTCACAGAATATCGGCGTAAAGTAGCTATTACAGCTGCGTTTCGTTCGATGAGTGAGAGAACCATAAGCCCACCCCCCTCCCCCTCCCTCCATCCCAGTCCCCTTCAGGTCGGCAATGTGCGAGCAATGCCTTTGGTATCATAAGCATCTATAGGGTACGGTAACTGCTTAACATCAGGCGGGCCGTACGCTTTATTGCCATCGCAGTCCTATAAAAAAAAGGTGAGAGGTGTAGAATCTGTGACGCAGCTATAAAAATATTGTATAATTAAGATAAGATCAGTTTATTATTAACAGAAATAGTAAAAAGAACAATTCTCTCCATCTATCTCTGTTCTCCGATTTTTATTTTTATCTGAACCAGTAGAAGCCCAAATGAACTATCTAATGAGCTATATGATCGCAATGGGCAGACCACCTTCACGCAGTTCTTTTACTGGAATTGGTGGAAGGTGTATAAGTACTTATTACAAAATCTATTCAACTGTTCAGAATATCTCTAACCTGAAACGTAGGAACTATAGTTACTTCTCAGCAAGCGTAGTGGACTTATGACCTGATTCCCTCTTGTTTTAAGGAGAGGCCTCAACAATGGAACATTAAAACGGACTTAAACGTGATGTGGTTTACAAAAATACATTTTTCTGAATCAGATTAACATGAATGAACAACAGAATACAGCATTGTTTGCTAAATACTTTCAATATCCGTTAGCGCACTCGATAACTTTATAAATGATCTGTTCAGAAATAGGTCTTAATCGGAATTGCCTTTATTAAAAAAAAGCTATAACTTTAAAGCACTTAAATAATCCAACTATGCTGAAAACTTATACTAGGAGTCTGGAGTATGCCATGTTAAAATAGTGGGATTTGAACCCGCGGTAGAACGTTTTTTCCCCGCTAGAATATTGAGGTTGTGTCGCCAGTTTCTTCGCATTTCACAATTCGCTTTGGTTTGAATATGCCTGGAGACAGGTTCGTACATAACTCTCTTTGTTGCCTTGATAGTCATGGAATGTAATTTAAAATAAGTCCAGATGTTTTTCTGAAGCTGGCAACTCCGTGACTGGATTTAATTTGACAGCTGTATCCATTGTATTCTTTTGTCGGGATCGTTGGGATAATAATCAAGAAATGAGGATTTCAAACTTCTTGGTCAGGAAGTCAAAATAGATTCTCACAAAATAATGTAACGAGTACTAAACTTTATTTTACATTATTAAAAAAAATATTCAATTTTTATAAAACCCTGTTTTCTGAAAAATCTGTAAAATATAATAATCCACTGCACTATTCTGAAATGCACCTAATGACCTAAGTAGGTATAAAAAAAAGATTTATTCGAGTTCAATGACTTTAAATAGTGTCCAATAAAACTTATTGATAGGACCATTAATAAAAACCAAAAGTAATTGGAATAAATCACGTTCCAAATTATTTATCGGATTTGGTAGTAATTTATTAACAAGCGTCTGTAGCCTAGGGGCGAACATGTTGGGCTAGCAATCAGAAGGTACCAGGTTCGATCCCCGGTGGGGCATGCACCAATGGATGAATTTCCATCTATGTGCATAATTTACAGTTCGCTTCTTTTTTTTAAGGATTGCGGTGGAAAAAATCGTACGGCACGCCTGATGTTAAGCAGTTACCGTAGCCTAATAGGTGCTTGCAATATCAAAGGCATTGCTCGCACATTGCCGACCTGAAGGGGAGTGGAATGGAGGGAGGGGAAGGGGGAGGAATTTGGGCTTCTTCTTCTTCTTATCGTATGGTTAGTGGCCAACCTGGTGTCAGAGTTGTTCAAGCCGCCCGAAGGCCTCTGAGAAGGCTTAACGAGTGCTGCCTAGAAGACAACAACCGGGACCGACTTTTTACGTGCCCTCCGAAGCATGGAGACGCTCAGTTCAAATTCCACTAAACAGTCACCCATCTCTGACTGACCTCGCCAAGCGTTGCTTAACCTCCGATCGTTTACCGATCAGTGATTGCAGCTGGCTATAAGCACCTCAAAGCGCAGTTCACTGACGGTGAGGGAAAACATCGTGAGGAAACCTACCTATCCCTCGGGATTAGGTAATAGTCAGTTCCTGTATACACGGCGACAAGGTTCACCACCTGTCACGTTGGGTTCTGACTATCTGGTGAAACGTGGGCTTTGAGTTGGTTAATACCTCCACAATTTGGTGGTGTATGGTCACTCAAGCCTCTGACTACCCCCGAACGGGGATAAAAGTTGTGACGTATATGTTATGTTATGTGTTATTATACAAACTAACACCAACCAAAAACTGCCATTTTAACTCGCAACGGCTAAGCACAGGCTATTTTCTTATGATATCATTGTTTAACGGTGATACGCGGCATCTTTGACGATATCTTCTTAGGGTTCCGTACCCAAAGGGTGCCAACGGGACCCTATTACTAAGCCTACGCTGTCCGACTGTCTGTCTGTATCTCACGAACCGTAATAGGTAGAAACTTGAAATTTTCACAGAATGTGTATTTCTGTTGCCGCTATAACATCAAATACCAAAAATAAAAATAAATATCAAGTTTCTTGTATGGGGACCTACAAGAAACTTGATATTTTTGACGTTTTTATTCTACGGTGGTATGGAACCCTTTATGTGCGAGTCCGACACGCACTTGGCCGGTTTTTTGCTTATAAAGTGTCAATGTTAAATAATCACCTCAACTTGGAATAAAATATAAACTACAAAGCATTTACATAGAAGATGGATTTTAATACGGGTGACAATTTTTTACCGAAATTGGTCGTTTCATTTTAATCCTAATGGTATTTATTATGTGTCTATGTACGTAGTCTATGCTCCAAGTTCGTTGACTTTATCATCCATTACTTAATACTCCACCAAGGCAACTAGACACTCGAGTATAAATATCAAATGATAATAAGTCAATGATTCCGCGGTCCTTCCGCCACGTAGTGGGAGCTGCCACAGGAGTATAGATGCGAAGTCGGTTATTAACTATTTTAACCCAGCGGGTAAAAATGCATTAATGCACAAAGTGCGGGGTTTTTCCCGCACGTTATGCACGATATGTTTAGTACCACCGCTAGATGAAAATTCACCCTGTATATGTAGGTATAGTAGGTATTAATCGTGTTTTTATTGTATTCGTTTAAATTAAAAATATTAATTTAAGTTACGTACTTTATTAACGTTTACATTAAATGACTTAAAACACCACAAAAACAGCAACATTTTTATAGGTCGCAGTCGGATAAAAACCCCGTTAAAAGCTGCACTTTATAGGTAGCTAACGCACTTTCTGGGAAACTACCGGTAGCTAACGGGGTTTTTACAACTATACACAGGAGTGCCCATGTATTGCCCAGGCTCACTACGTGGTGGTCCGACCGCGGAATCATTTACTTATTATCATTTGATATTACCCGAGTGCCTAGTTGGCTTGGTGGAGTAGTTCCTACGGTGTCCATAATCTTTCAGCCCCTCTTTAAAATAATCTCTCAGTCCAGTGGTTTGAGTGGAGACCGCTCGGCTTACTGCATCGGGTTGCAGGTTCGATTCCCGCCTGAGACAAAATTTGGAAACGGCCTTTTCGTTTGCCCTGGTCTGGGTGTCACTGGGATCGCCCCCAGTCCATTGTACGGTACCCAGTTTAGTTTGGGACCATTTACCTAGTAGGGCTGTTAGTCTGGCGATATTTATTTATACCTACAACAGTATTTCAAATTATATTTCAAGAACATAGCTTCGTAATATCATTGTAAATTAATTGTAACTATCTGTAAATTTAGGGGTCTTAAAATCATTAGTTTGGGAATAAACAGTTGTTTTGTTAATCTAGCGATATTTATTTATTTATTTTAATGACTAATTCCTCCATATTTGTAGTGGGGGAGTCTTTTAAATTAAAGATATCTAGTAGAATGGATACAAACATTGTAAAAATAGTATGTAATATGTTAAATTATATTTTGCTAAGCCAGTTCAATGACACTTGGCTATTTTGTATTCCTATTACATAGTAATTGGTATTCCCCTGCTCACGCTCCGTGTTTAAATAGATTGATACTATGTTACGTGATCGTATCTCACATTTTATGTTTTCTTGGTATTTGTAACGACCTTGACTGAAAGGGTTTAGGTTCGATGCTTACGATTAGTCACTTGAAATTAACTTGACGAACAATAATTGGCGTTTATATTTAATGTTTAATAATATCCTGGGATTTTTTTTACACACGGCTACCTGATCCCATACTAAGCAGAGCTTGTACTATGGAAACCAGATTACTGATATTAATACATATACTACTTTTTATTTGTAAATACATACTTAATATACATATACACCCAGACTCGGGACATACAGACATGTTTATGCACACAAATGCATGTCCCGGGTAGGAATCGAACCTACGACCTGCAGCGTGAAAATCGCCATCACGCCAACCACGCTAACGGGCCCGTCAGTATAGTTCGTTTACCAATCGGTGATTATAGCCAGCTATAATCACCGATTGGTAAACGATCGGAGGTCAAACAACGTTTGGCAAGGTCGGTCAGAGATGGGTGACCGTTTAGTGGTATTTGAACTGAGCGTATCCGTGCTTCGGAGGGCGCGTGAAAAGTTGGTACCGGTTGTTGTCATCTAGGCAGTAGTCGTTGAGCCATGTCAGAGGCCTTCGGGCGGCTTGAACAACTCTGACACCAGGTTGGCCACTAACCATACGATCAGAAGAAGAACCTCTACCTCACCAACTGTATGGTCCCAAACTAAGCAACGCTTGTACTATGTGTACCGTGCAATGGACTGGGGGCGATCCCAGTGACACCCAGACCAGGGCAAATCACGAAAATACCAATTCTGATAATTGTCACAAACTTTAAATAGCAGAAATAAAATCCTGACCTTTTAGAGCTTTTTAGAGATCATTTCTTAATTTATTTTTTAATATATTATCTGTCTTTACAAACATAGATGTCGGATTTTTCAGCCACGAAAACCACAGCGCAGAGAAAAAGTTAGGGTGATTTATTAAATTAACAAAAATGTTAACTTTTAAAAGAGAATTATAATATTTAAACAATTTATAACAATGATGTATTGATGGTGAGATAGAGTAGTGTATAATATAGTAATTATTATATTCTGGACACGACAGACCGGAGCGTTATTTAGTATATAGTAATTCGCACGAGTTCGGTGAACTGTGGACTGGAATAAAAAGGGATGGAGTCGATATTAGTACTAAGCATTTTTGAGTCACATATTTAGATAATTTATAGCTATACTCGCCGGCACGTAATTGAAATAGCCGATTGACTACATATATGGGCTGGCTCGACCGGGGTAGTCACACCCTCTCACAAAAGATCGGTGTAAAGTAGCTATTAGAACTGCGTTTTGTACGATAAGTGAGAGAGCCGGAACTACAATAAAAACAACTGACTAACAGACAACGCACAGCCTAAGGGCCGGGCTCCATTAGCGCGTTGCGTTGCGCCGTCGCAAGATTTTGTACTGGCGCATCACCTTCCCCCGCTTCGTCTTACGCCCGTCGACCCTTTGATCCGTTGCGACGACGCAGCGCAACGCAGCGCACTAGTGGAGCCGCGCTCTAAGTCGATGGGTCTAGAAGCATGAAATTTTGCTCAGTAGTTCCTTATGTAACGTAGGTGAGCTAAGAAAGGATTTTTGAAAATTCAACCCCTAAGGAGGTTTAATAAGGGATGAATGTACAGCCCATCGGGCACGCGGCTAGTAAAATATAATTAAGTTTGAGGCCACTCCACATATTTTTGTGCTGCATAGATCAGAACAGATTTTAAATGTCTACATGTATGACTCAGAGTTTTAGGGTTCAGACAGATCTAGGTAAAGACTAAAGACTTCAAAGTCAAAGTCAAAGTCAAAAGGTTTTTATTCATGTAAGCTCATTAGAGCATTTATAAATAGTCAATATAAACAATATTTTAGCGTTACCACCGGTTCGTAATGTTGCTTCCATTGAGAAGAGCCGGCAAGAAACTCAATGGTTACTCTTTTCAAAAGAATAATTGTATACATTTTCAAACAGTAACGCTATGTGAGCAGGCAGGCATTAACACAGTGTGAGTAAAAAAAAACAAAATAAGGTATTTAAATAAAAATAAACAAAAACTAGCATAGAAAGCTGTGCTTCTATCTTAAGATGCAGTTTTGACGTTTAATGTATGGCACATCTGTCAAAAACAGCATCTTAAGATCGATCTCAACTTTGAGATGCATTTATTAATACGAGCCTTAGGCAGCCATGACAACGGGACCGAGACCGGGACCGACTTTTTAAGTGCCCTCCGAAGCACGGAGACGCTCAGTATAAATGCCACTAAATAGTCACCCATCTGTGCCTGACCTTGCCCAGCATTGCTTAACCTCCGATCGTTTCCTATTAGTAATTGTAGCGGGCTATGAGCGCCTCAACAACAGGGTAAAGTAAGTGAGTGATAGCCATGGACCAATTACTAAGGGGACTGGCCCTAAGCAACTCGGCCGAGTGGTCAGCCTAGTACTAACATCGACATAAAACGTAGCGAGTAGTTCAACTATTTACCGGTAGATAAAACAATGAAAATGAAAATACAATGACCACGTTTTTTTTTCATACATATATCTAATAAGGGCACCTCTTTCTTTAGTCTTTACTCTGTGGTGATAGCCAAGGTAATAATAGTGACTCAAATATGAAATTTCACTGAAAATTTTGAAAATAGTAATAATATCCTGGGACATTTTTTACACACGGCTACCTGATCCCAAACTAAGCAGAGCTTGTACTATGGAAACCAGATAACTGATATTACTACATATACTACTTTTTTATTTGTAAATACATACGTAATATACATATACACCCAGACTCGGGACATACAGACATGTTCATGCACACAAATGCATGTCACGGGTAGGAAACGAACCTACGACCTGCAGCGTGAATGTCGCCTCCGCGCCAACCACGCTAACGGGCCCGTCAAATACCTGACATATCCCCTAGAGGTTCGAATAGTATCTTTAATTTGGCGTCCAAAAACTTCCCACGCATTCCTCAAATACCTTAAACAGGCCTCCATATATTTACCATTGTAATACCTACGGGCCCAATACAATGCACATAAAGATCCCGTAAACACTACCCACGAAATAACGCTGTTTCTGTACTCTGCTCACGCGCACGCCGCGAGTTTTTCGGGGCAAAATATACAGTTACCGACCTTTGTGAGGTACAGTTAAGAGATTTACGATTTATAGCATCTGGATTAGGTTTTGCGGTGACGGGGACTTTTGGGGCGAAAATGATGTTTTTTTTTTGAGGAAAATCGTACATTTTCCTTTTAATTTACGTCATATGGATAAGTAGGTAAGTACATAGAATTGCGACCACATACTCAAGATTTTATCTGAAAGATGGCTTTTTTATGTTACTTCGGTGGCAAACAAGCGTACGGCCCGCCTGATGTTAAGCATACCTTAGCCTATAGATGCTTGCAATACCAAAGGCATTTCTCGGACGTTACCGACCTGAAGGGAAGTGGGACAGAGGGAGGGAAGAGGGGTGGGGCTTCCGGCTCTCTCACTCATCGTACGAAACGCAGCTGTAATAGGTAGCTACTTTACGCCGATCTTCTGTGAGAAGTACACAGAATTGCGACCACAATATTCAAGGGTTTACCTAAAAGATAGTACTAAATAAAGTTGATCAAAGGAATATCTAATTTTCAGTAAGTATGTTTTACGACTCGGGGTAGGTTGCGGGTAATATTTCCAACATAAGCTGAGCCCTCTTAATTACGGGTGTCAGTAATAACAAGAGCCCAACTTATGTTGGAATTTTAATCGTCAAATCGCCAAAATTAAATAGATTTTTAGCCACTTTACAATTGTTTTACAAAGCATTTTTAGGGACAAAAGTGATTTGTAACGCCAGTGTTAGTCCATTATAACTTATAAACTTTGTACCGCATAAAGTACTAGGCTTGCAGATTCAACAAGGAGATCCCATTTTCCTTGCTCCCTAGACAAGTGGCTGACGTCTACAAGCGTTTTTACAAATCGCTACGCTTCATGTATGGAATCACGTGACTTATGTCATTTCCATACATGAATGTATGGAAATGACATAAGTCACGTGATCTACATAGCGACTTGTAATGTCATTTCCATACATTGTGACGTCTATTCTATTCTATTCGATTAGCGTTCACGCCACTTGTCTAGGGGGGCGGTACAGTCATCAATGACATTCCTACGTGCCTCTCAGTGCCTCGGATCGTTAGCGCTACAAACTACGGTTTTTTTAAAGCTACATTAGTATTTCGTGTCACACAGCTTCGGCGTTGCCAAAGCCAAGATACCTGTAGCGACAGCAAAAACAATTGATAGAAAAAAATATTTTTCCTTTATTTGGTGCAGAGCAGTGGTAGCCGATTGGTTAAGCACGCGTCTTGCGGGCTTAAGGTCTTGGGTTCAAACCCTGGCTCACACTTCTGGATTTTTCGAAATCTATGTGTGAATCATAACTTTGATATGATTATCACTTGCTTACGGTGAAGGAAAACATCGTGAGGAAACCTGCATTTCTTTAGACATGTGAAATCAACCATCCCGCACTCGGCCAGCGTGGTGGATTATGGCGTAAATCCCCCTCACATTGAGGGGAGTCCCGTACCCAGCCCCCCTAGCCAAGTGGCTTCGTTTACAAGCGTTTCTACAAAACGCTACGCTTCATGTATGGAAATGACATAAGTCACGTGATCTACTTATCGAGTTGTAATGTCATTTCCATACATTTTTAAGCGTAGCGATTCGTATATACGCTACGCTTAAAAATGTATGGCTAGGCATACATACTTAGGCTTAAAAATGTATGGCTAGGCTAGGGGGGCAGGAGTGGGACGTGAAAAGGGCTAATATTATTATTTATTTACAGTGGATCTTTGCATATTTATTTGGGGAAATCTTTTGTAAGTATTCCCTTGTGTGTATTCTTATTTCTTTTATTATAAAAAAATAAAAATGATTTTTCTGTTGACGTTACCTAATCGCAAATTCCTCGGCTCACGTGCATCGCTTCTAACATTTATAAAAGAGCGAAATAAATTGCGAATTTTCGCATTCCCGCCCATTTCGCGAAACACACTCATCGTACGAGCATCGCAGTGATAAGTGAATTTAAAAAAATTGTGTGTACTCTGATTGGTGGATCAATATTAATAACGATAATATTACATGTGAGTACTTAAATCATTATCATTATTTTTTTCTAAAATTATTTATAATTATTATAAATATTATTATTAGTAATCTTAGGCCCGTATTAATAAATCGGTCTCTTAGTTGAGATCGATCTTAAGATGCAGTTTTGACGTTTAATGTATGGAACATCTGTCAAAAAAAGCATCTTAAGTTCGATCTCAGTCTTGAGATCGATTTATTAATACGGGCCTTAGCTTTTTTAACTAAGCTAAGCTTGTGTTAAGAGTAGGCTCAAACTAAGTTCGGTAAGTAGAGATAGAATACGGAACTTCTCGATCACAAGGGCGGCCTTTTAACCGCTCGGCTGTTGCCGCTTGGGTACCTAAGTAATAATATTTACGTGCATTTACCTATGTACATTTTTTCGATATTTTTTTGGGTTCCGTACCTCAAAAGGAAAAACGGAATCCTTATAGGATCGGTCTGTCTGTCTGTCCGTCTGTCAAGACGTGCACAGCTCAAACCGCTGGTGTTATAAACATGAAATTTGAACAGTAGGTACCTTTTAAAGCATAGAAAAAGAGCATAGGAAGGATTTTGGAGAATTCCACCCCTAAGGGGGTAAAATAAGGGGTGGAAATTTGTGGGGGTCTCAATTTTACTGAAGCTAGAGACATGTTAATTCGAATTTAGACTACTCGTTACAAGGGCCCGCGCCCTGAGGGTTCCGTACAAATTTTATTATGTTTGTGTAGTCATCCCGAGATTCGAGTCTCGACGGTTTTTGCCGGTTTTCGGAACAATACATAATAATTACAACGCCTAAGTTTGTAGAAAAATAGGTGTTAAAATCGTCGCACCATCTTCACCGGCGGTTACTAACTAACTACTAATTACTACCTAATAGTTTTACCTAATAGTTCTACTTACTAGTTATAAAAAATAAATGTAACGTCACGACTTTTATCCCCATTCGGGGGTAGTCAGAGGCTTGAGTGGCCATACACCACCACATTGTGTAGGTATTAACCAACTCCAAGCCCACGTTTCACCAGATAGTCAGAACCCAACGTGACAGGTGGTGAACCTTGTCGCCGTGTATACAGGAACTGACTATTACCTAATCCCGAGGGATAGGTAGGTTTCCTCACGATGTTTTCCCTCACCGTCACTTACTAGTTATAGCTAGTAGTAATATATTTATTTATGACCTTATTTTATTAGGTACCTAGTACATTTATACCGCATTCGGGTCGGAAATTATGGTACTTTGCTGTAAAAAGAGATAGCTGAATCTACTGAAAAGTTAATTTTACACATTTTTTCAGTCACAATTATGGCGTTAAGAAAAAGGTTAATATTTCTCTTCGTGTCCGTGGCGGTGGCTGTTGCTATAGATGACATCGATGTGGTTGCCAGCAATAGTATTCTTCTTAAGGCATTGAGGGTATGTATTTAAGGCGATGATACCCAAAGTGGTCTATATCGACCCCCAGGGGTCGACGACTACCTACAAGGGGTCCATGTGAGCGAAAAAAGAATTAGGGGTCTATGGAATGAAAACGGGGGTCCACGACAGACGAACTCATTAAAGTTGGTTGCGATTTTAATTTTGACTTTCCATTAATAATAAAAATAATAATATAATTAAATAATAATAATAATCTATTTTAATGACATTTATTGATATATACATAAAGCTTTAACATATAATTATAAATATTTACACACTAACCTAATTATTATTATTAATGATATTATTAATAATTATTATATAATAATTTAATTATAATATGTATGTTAGTCTTCAAGGTATTTATAATATGGGCCTTAGTTGCCTGAAATAAATGGTTTATTATTATTATTAATTAAATAATAATTATTATTAATTTTATTTTAAATGAAAAATGTAAAAAAAAAATAGTTGCTTAGTTTATAAGTTGTTTATGTTTGTGTGTGTGTATGTCTGTTTGTGTGATGTATAGTTGTGGTTGTGTTATGGGTTCATTTGTATTTTTTTTGCAGGAGATGACTAATCAAACAGCAGCCGACACTTTGAACTTGCCGGCGAACGCGACTTCCATCAGAGAGAACATTACTGATACTTTCAGGTAGGTACGGTCAGCAACGAAAGTCGCTGAACATTCTCAGTTTTTCAAATATCTTGCACACTTTTGTTTTGCATCAAATCCATAATTTTTCTTTATCGAAACAAAATGTAGACATGTTGCTAATGTTTGGTTTTATAAAGGTTTACCAACGTTTGTAGAATAAAGAGTATAACAGATTTGTAAAATTCTGAATGTTCAGCGACTTTCGTTGCTGACTGTACTGAAATTTAAATTAAGTTTCAGAAGGCCATAATACTTATGTATTTCCGTCCATTGATTGCAAAGAACAAGATTGAATGAAGTACTTAACTATAATTCAAACATTTTTTTAAAGATACAGAAAAAAAAATGTTCAAAATTAGATTACATTTATGGGGTGGTAGAGATAAGCTGTGGTCATTCGCCTGCAGCTCATGTACTGGCTCAACCGGGGTAGTACCACCCTCTCACACATAATCGACGTTAAGTAGCCATCACAGCTGCGTTTCATACGATGAGTGAGACAGCTGGAAGTCCAACTCCCCCTCCCTTCGTTCCACACTCCCCTTCAGCTCGGCAAGGTGCTAGCAATGCCTTTGGTATTGCTAGCATCTATAGGCTACGGTAACTGCTTAACACCAGGTGGGCCGTACGCTTGCTTGCCACCTAGATCCCATTTTTTAAAAAAATTTTTGTTCAAAAATATTGTTGCAGCCAAAATAACCTTTTTCTATTATCTATGGTTCTAGCTGTGAGAACCGAACCTACGGCTACTATGCGGACATAGACAACGAGTGTCAGGTGTTCCACGTGTGCCTACCCTCCCAGACGCCGAGCGGTCGTAATGTTACTTACCGATGGAGTTTTATATGCCCTAAGGAGACTGTTTTCAATCAGGTGAGTGCAGACGGAAAGACAGACAGACATACACACAGACAGACAGACGGACAGACAGACAGACAGATAGTCAGACGGACGGACGGACAGACGGACTACAGTCCTCTGACCGACAAACTTTACTGTCGACCGCCATGAATTTACGATTAACAACGAATTCACGAAGATATTATAACTGACTGTTTTCAATTCATTGAAAATTGGCAGACTTGGGCCCTGGATATTCTTTATAAGGGTTTCTCGATACGGAACCCTAAAATTATTTTTACGGGATCCATTGTATCATTGTTGTCCTTCCCGTATGAATGACGCCTGACCGACTGGGTCAGGTATACCTACCCATGTTGGATATTGTCGCACTCTGGAATTGAACCCAGATTCATTGATGCGAACGTTCAGTCCAGGAAGTCCAGTCATCAAACCCAATGGACTTTGTACTACCTGAAATACTGAACAAATTTCTTTTTCAGGAGGTCCTCACATGCACTTACCCTCGTGACTCCATTGACTGCAAAGATTCCGAAATGTTTTACCACCTCAACATGGAAATCGGGAAAGTCCCCGAAAAAACAGAAGAGAAAGACAAGGACAACAAGACAGATAAAACCGATAAAAAAGAGAAGGAAAGAAAAACGAACAAACGCAAAGATAACAGAAAACAGAATATCGTACTCGGTAATGTGATAAATGAAGTTGTAAATGAAGAATTGAAATCGAAACTCGAAGAATTGCAATTGAGAAGTGGGGAAAATACTCCACTGTTGTTGGAGGCAGTTGTTGAGAATGCTCCAGAGGAAGACGCTGAGGAGTTGGATAGAATAGTGATGGAGAGGAATTTGAGGAATGGACGAGAGATGAGGAGAGGTGCGTTTAGATTTAGGGGCGATGTTTAATGAACGATAACTCTGAACGAAATGGAACTGGAATACTGGAATTGGAAACGGATATAAAGTCAGATGATGTGGTTAGAATCACAGAGTAAAGACTAAAGAAAGAGGTGCCCTTATTAGATATATGTATGAAAATAAAACGTGGTCATTGTTTTTTCATTTTCATTGTTCTATTTACCGGTAAATAGTTGAACTACTCGCTTCATTTTATGTCGATGTTAGTACTAGGCCGACCACTCGGCCGAGTTGCTTAGGGCCAGTCCCCTTAGTAATTGGTCCATGGGTTAGAATAACACCGAAATGAAAAATAAAAAGAGCCTCGCCAATGTCATTCTTCAATCTCATTCATATATCGAAAACATTAGAACATTAGTTTATCAGTCAAGAGTTTGATTCACATGTCTATAGAAGGCAGTGGTACCGTCACTATAGACATGGAGAGGCTAGACAACGCAAACCGTCCGACCAAGCGTGCCGCAAGCTCGATTCTCATTCCTCATCGAATCGATGTTATAATCCATTTAGTCGTCATTCTGTTAGCTCACTGACGCTTAAGTTATGGCTTCCTCCAAAACGGTGGCGTCATATATAACGGCCGCACTAGAACATTGGCTGTCAACTATGGCGCGGTTGCCTAGAGACCGGTTTGGACACCGTTTCCAATGTTCTAGTGCGGCCGTTATAATGACGCCACCGTTTTGGAGGACTCCAGCGCTTTAGCGATTGAAAAGATTCTGTTTACGTTGAGCAAATCACTAAAATGTCATCGTAAAGTGTCTAAAAGATGGCACGCTTGGTTTTATATCTAATGAACTTGCGTTGTCTAGCCTCTCCATGTATGTGAACATCACTCAAACAGCTACAGAAGCAAATTTTCAGTTAGCTTAGGGCCACCGCAGACTTGCTACTTTTAGCATCGGCGATCGGCGATTTTGATGCTGCGTCTCGCTCGTTCGCGCTCGAAGAAACGCGACAACAGACGCAATATCGCCGGTCGCCGATGCTAAAAGTAGCAAGTCTGCGGTGGCCCTTATTACTCGTTCACGTCGTTCAGTAGTTAAGTAAGCGTCTTTGATCTGTATATGACTTTAATCACAGATATGCCTGCTATCAAATTAGTTTTCAGCGTTTCCGATTCCAGATATAGGTTTAAATTAAGTTAGTTTCTCAGTGGCCAATCGTATTAGTGAAGTAATATGTAAATATTGATCAATAAATATGGTGCATAATATGTAGTTTTATTTATCGACTTAGGTGTGTCAAAATCGTAGCCTGTGGCAATAATTAGTATCTGCCTACCCCCGTGGGATACAGGCGTGAGTATATGTATGTATGTATGTGTATGTATTCGCCTTCTGTCTAAGGGCCACCACAGACTTGTTACTTTTAGCATCGGCGACCGGCGATTTTGCGACTGTATCGATGCTGCGTCGCGATTCTTCGAGCGCGAACGAGCGAGACGCAGCAAAAGAATCGCCGATCGCCTATGCTAAAAGTAGCAAGTTTGCGGTGGCCCTAAAATAACGAGGAGAAAGATTTATAACAATACCTTTCAATATATTTTTTTAAAACGATAACTTCAGTTCATGTGTGTAGTACCTTGGTTAAGCACGCGTCTTGCGGGCTTAAGGTCCTGGGTTCAAACCCTGGCTCGCACCTCTGGATTTTTCGAAATCTACGTGCGAATCGTAACTTTAATATGATTATCACTTGTACTTTAATATGATTATCACTTGTTTGCTAAGGAAAACCTCGTTAGGAAACCTGCATGACTTAGAAAATCTAACAAGTCTAGGATGTAAAATCAAACAACCCGCTCTGAGCCAGCGTGGTGGATTTTAGCCTGAATCCCCCTCGTATTGAGAGGAGGCCCGTGCCCAGGAGTGAATTTCTTATTTAACTATTGATTGACAAACATATTATAGTTAAAGAAAAAAATATAACGTCACGACTTTTATCCCCATTCGGGGGTAGTCAGAGGCTCGAGTGGCCATACACCACCACATTGTGGAGGTATAAGTCCACTCAAAGCCCACGTTTCACCAGATAGTCAGAACCCAACGTGACAGGTGGTGAACCTTGTCGCCGTGTAAATGAAAAGTAATGCGATTAAATATCTTATTCCTAGTAATAAAAAAATTAAGAATATATTGCAAACTAGGATCTAATCCAGAAAACTTTTAAAGCGCTCATAGCCAGCTGAATCACTGATGGGTAAACGATCGGAGGTTAAGCAACGCTTGGCAAGGTCAGTGAGAGATGGGTGACCATTTAATGGCATTTGAACTGAGCGTCTCCGTGCTTTGGAGGGCAGGTAAAAAGTCGGTCCCGGTTGTTGTCATCTAGGCAGTCGTTAAACCTTGTCAGGCGCCTTCGGGCGGCTTGAACAACTCTGACACCAGGTACCAGGGAACCATACGATAAGAAGAACTTTTAAAACTGTACTGATCTGTCTGTAATACCAATTTATAATTGATTCAAAACCCACTTCGCCACGCACCACACTTCTTAATCAATTAAACGTTATCCATCCAATTATGCATCGCCACGGTTCATTTCATACTCACATCAAATCCGAAGCCATAAAACCAAAATCTAACTCAACATTTCGGATAGAAAACGAAATAATGAAAATATGGACCTTATTCTGCTTCTGATATTCGCTTTTACGGTCAAAGGAGATAGTGATGAGTCCAAATACATTGATCTTCTGCCAGAAGCAGAGAAAGAAGAGTTCTTGCAGAGGGTAGCAAGAAGGATTGATGAAATTGTTGAAATTAAGGAGGTATCTAATAAATCTAGTGTCGAAATACCGGATGATGAGCTGAAACAACATGAGGCTCTGGTCAAGAAGATAATTAAACAAGAAACGAGCAATATACGTAGACATAGACAGGAGGAGAAGGTGAATTCTGAAGAGGATGTCAGTGTCAAATCCATTGAAAATCTCAAGGAGATGCAGAGAGCTGGAAACATTGATATGACGTTACGCACTGACACAAGGAATCGTCGCGATGCTGGCAAGTCTTCAGAGATAACCGTCGAAGTTATAACTGAGAATGTTACTATCAAAACTAATAATTTTGGTAGTGAAGTCAAAACAAAAACATCAGACGAGAACGGTAATAATAATGAATATGCACAATCTTCCAAAGAAGATATACAGGTAAGACATGTTGAAAAACCTACAACTGAAAATACTGAAACTACTACTAAAATGTTTGTAGCAGAACAAAGTAGCACTACCGAGGTAGTTGATGTAACAGTTCAAAATACTGAGACTAAGTACGCTGATTCATCCAAAGAAGATGCAACAGTAAAAAGTATCAAAAGACGTGCGATAGAAAACAATACAACACCAGACACGGTAGTCACAGATGATAGCAAAGCAAATAATTCAAATATAATCGATACTGAATCTATTAGTACTTCAAAAGAACACAAACCAACAGTTATAGATAACTTTGATCCAATAATTAGTGGAGAAGAGACTACTGAGTACGAGACTACAGCTACGAATACTCCAGAAACTAGTACTACAGAGACTCCTACAATTCAAGGAACAACGGTAAATGAAACAATTGAAGTTAAAGGTAATGAAACTACAGAAAACTATCAATTCACTCAAGCTATATACGATTCTGAAATAGAATCGGATAGAGATTGTTCAAACGAAACTGTGAATGACCAAGCCACTGCTTTGTCAAACATAAGTGTCGTAGAAATGCCGACGTCGGTTAGATATTTAAGAAGTAATGATTATGACATAGTTACAGATGCTGCCGGAGTTAATAATAATACAGGAAAATCAATGGACACTATTGAAATTAGTGAAACAGTTACTGATACAAATATTGACGATATAGTACCATCTAGTACGACTAATGAAGGTAGTATTGATCATATAATAGGTATAACTGATACCATTCGTGATTCTATTGAAAACGACCATAAGTCTACAGGAATCACGGTACCACCTATTATTACTGCTGACACTAATGATGCAGCTGAAGATATAATACTACCTGGAACTGGTGATAGTAACAGTGATACAGTTCCAAGTAATACGCATCAAACTACAGCAATTAGTGATATAACTACTACAACAGAAGCAGATATAATAACTGTTGAAGGTATCGGTGATACTTATAAAGAAGAAACAGTACCAACAAATACAGTTCCAACTCCAGTTCCATATATGAGAAATAATGAAACCACTGAAGGACCTATGGATCTTATATCTAGAACTAGATTTGCAATCGTAAATGGTATAAGAGTTGATGAAGCGACAGAAATTGGAGCTAGTAAAAATGTTGCTGAAACCGTAAAGGAAAATAATATGATTGCTGCTACTATACCAAGTACTACTACAGATGATGAATTAACAGCTACAATACTAACTACAACTGAATCCATTATAACGACAACGAGCATCCCAAAACCTACTGAAAGAGTTGAAAATATAACTAAAAGGGCAAAGATTGATACCACAAAGAAAGAGGCAGCTACTACAAAAATTAAATATACAACAGAACCGCCAGTTCAAATAATACATGATAAACCAATTCAAGTAGCCGATAAAGCAGTGGATATGCTCAGAGACAGTTTACTTCTAGTTAAAAATGATAAAAAGAAAGATGAAGATGTGTTTAAAGATTTACAAAAGGAGTTGTATAAGCAGTTGCTAAATAGTAACAAAAATAAGGAGTATCAGGTTTATGAAATCCGTAAGTTTTTTTACCAAGCTGATTCACAGGAGTTGTCCACTTGTAGGATACCGTTAGAAATAATTTAAAACTACAAACAAAAAATGCTTCAACATTTTATCAGCATAGTGCTGAATTTTCTACACGCAGATTTCTCACTTCTAATTCGAACATGTTTTTGTGATTGTGGAATTTTAATTGCTCAGTTGTTTTGACCAAAGCATTTGATTCGATTGCATTATCGTTTGATTGTTTAGAGCCCAGTCAAGTTGGTTATAAAATGGTGATAGTCATTTTTACGATTCTTGTGCAAAACCTATTACAAATTAGTTAGTTACTCATTTATCTAATAAATTATCTGCATAGTTTATTAGTTTAATCATCTTATATTGACATTAAAATATCGAGTGTGTAGCCTCTAATGGCCAATATTAATCTGACTTTGATGAACTTAAATAAAATACTGACAATAAGCCTTAAAAACTTACTGAAATTTTCATATTTTCAGCTGCCGATAAACCGCCATTTATCAGAGATCCTGTAGCTATTAAAGAGCAGCCGTATTACGTACCTGTTTACAACTACTCTCCAAATAAAGCATATTTTAACGCGCACAACAGACTAGGACCGAACGCGGATGACGGTAAAGATATTCATTTAATTGATGACGTTTTAGATACAGAAGAAGAAAACGCGCAAGAACCTACAAATGAAGGTCAAAAAAGCGAAGAATATGATTCCGGAAGATATTTTAAAGACAGCCCCAATATATTCAACGATTATTTCGCAGACGATAATCAGAGGAAGAAATTCGGGAGCCAAGGTGCATTCCCAAAGTTGGGCGATAACAAAATACCGTGGTCAATCAAATTGCCAATCATTGCAAGAGAACCCGCGGACAAAGACAATAATTACAATCCAGATGATTATGTAGATTTAGACTATGCTAATAGAATAAGCGTGGATTCAGACCGATGTAGTAAAGAAAAAACTAATACAGAAAAACCAACAACAGTATTCCCAAACTCGGATGATGAAAACCATCCATTTCACAGCATGCACGGGAAAAATCTGAAGGACCACGTGAGTGCTGTAAGGCATATTTTATCTCGGAATAATCTGTTTATGTACCCTTATAAGCCTGAAAAACCAATTGAAACAACGACGGAACCAGGACCTGAAACGGAAGCTAATCCAGGTGCCAAGTTTTACAGGAATGGTGAGAAGAGTAGCGCGATAGCCCTAGATTATTACTTCGGGAGAATGAAACCAGAGGACAGCAGTGAAAAGAAATACTACAAAAAAGTCGGTTATTTCAAGAAATATAATGAATCTAGAAATTTGTTCATGAACAAGGAAGTTTTAAGTGCCAATATTGTTAATTATATCAACCTAATCAAGTATAAAGGTGACACGTATATTAGTAGTGATACTGCTACACCTCACACCGACATGCTAGCAGAAATTATTCCCAATCTGACGCAAGAATCTAAAACTCATGAAGCACCGAATAAAATTAAGATTTTAAATGCGGCAGATACGAAAGACGTTTACAATACTTTAGAGACGTTAGACGAGTTTAATGAGACGTTAAATAATCAAGATAGCAATCTAAATGTGTACATAAGAGTGCTTAAAGATATGGTGCATTTGGACAACAACGGTCTGAAGCAGTATGACTGGTTGGGGACCACAGTTGACTTGCAATCGGCTTTGGACAAACTTATGGGATTAGTGTAAGTTACTTTTAACGGTTCCGTACCCAAAGGGTGCCAATGGGACTCTATTACTAAGCCTACACTGTCCGTCCGTCCATCAGCGGGCTGTATCTCACGAACTGTAATAGTTAGAGATTTGAAATTTCTTACTATGTTTTTGACGAGCGCTTGGCGCAGTGCATCGGGTGTTTGCGGGTCCCGCCGGAGCCATGATAAAAGCGTTGCTTAGTTTGGGACCTGTATGGTCCCAAACTAAGCAACGCTTGTACTATGGCTACCATACAATGGACTGGGGGCGATCCCAGTGACACCCAGAACGAAAATGCCATTTCCTAAATTACGGCGGGAATCGAACCTGAAGCGGCCTACGAACCACTGCGCCAAGCGATGCGCCAATTACACAGGGACTTCCCCTGCCCCGGAGAATACAATTTTGATGGTATTTTTTACAGTGAAGGCGTCCAAAGCATCGAAGAGATCCACCCATCAGATTTAGAACTCCTCAAATACGTGGTCTTCCTCCACAAATTCTCCAACGATTTAGTGGCAACCAAATTCTTCGCTGATAAACTCAGAATGTTATACCTACACCCGAACAAGAAGAAAAAGAACCGGATTATAAAAGAAAAGGGTTTATTGAATAGAGTATGGTTATATCGCAAAAAGCAAACAGGTGATCTAGAAGTCAATAATTTGGAGAAATTCAACAACTTTTTGTTGGACTTACAAGGAGCTTTGTTCGATGTAAGTATAGTTTAGGGTTCCGTGCCCAAAGGGTGCTAACGGGACCACAGAGTAAAGACTAAAGAAAGAGGTGCCCTTATTAGATACAGTTGTGGTCATATAATTAAGAACGACTTGAAGTTACAGAATTTTTTTATCTGAGTCATGTCATGTGTAGTTATTGTTCCTTCTTAGTACTAACTAGTTATGTTATGAAATAGCCACAAGAATAGAGCAAACGGGATTAGGACTACAGAATAAAATCGCTCACTATTTTTGTAACAAACTTTATTTATTCTCAAAAGTAACAATTTCAAATAGTAATGGAGCTGGACAAATAATTAAGAACGATTTATTAAACTGCTCGAGAGTTGCTTTATATGAAACTCAGATTAAATTAAATCGCATTAATATGAAGTGCGTGAATAAAATAAGCAATTTAATACATTTTAAACTAAAACTAATATTTAGTAGCATGTCCACGGCTTTTAATAACTGCTTTACACCGGCGAGGCATTGACTCTATCAATTTCTGACATTTCGCAAGAGAGATAGAGTGCCATTCTTCTAAGAAAACGTCATACAGCTCTCTTAAATTGCCACACTGTCGATTTGAAACCTTCTTCTTGACTTCGCACCAAAGATGTTCTATAGGGTTAAGATCTGGGCTGTTAGCTGGCCAATCTAAGACTGACACTGATTGCGATGTGAGAAATTCCTTAACGGTGCATGCAGTATGCTTTGGATCATTATCGTGTTGGAATGTCCAAATAACCGGAAGCACGTCTTCAGCATAAGGTAACATTTTTTCTTCCAGTATATTTTTGTATTGGAATTGATCCATGTTTCCTTCTATCAGCTTAACAGGTCCAATACATACCCAGAAAAGCACCCCCAAATTTTCACATTTCCCCCACCATGCTTTAATGTCACTTGTGTACTTAGGGTCAAATGCTTTATTCGGAGGGCGTCGTACATATCTTTTTCCATCAGAACATACCCTGTTTATTTTTGTCTCGTCAGGAAAATGATCATTTTTCCACTGTCTAAATGTCCAGTTTTCATACCTTCTTGCAAATGCAAGCCGGGCCTGCCTATGGCATCGTTTCAACATGGGCACCTTCCTTGGTATCCTTCCGTGCAACTTTTCTTCTACCAAACGCCTTCGAATAGTGCGTGCCGAGATTGCTGAAGGGTTGTTTTCACCAAAATATTCCTTTCTCAGCTCATTAGACCCTTTAAAAGGATATTGCTTTGCCAAACGAACGATATTTCGATCATCTCGACGAGATGACTTTCTCTGTTTAGGTACACGCGGAACATTTGAGGTAGTTTGATGCGTGGCAAAATGCTTCACAGCATGGAAAACCATCGTTTTAGATCATTGCAGGTGGTCCGCTATCTTTTTATACGACCAGTTCTTCTCGCGAAGTTTTATTATTACTTCCCTAGTAGATTTATCACAACTTTTATTTTTCCCCATTATTTTCTATGAAGCAATCACCTGCACCAAATCGCGCCAAAATTATACGAATTTTTAGTGAACTACAACCTCATAGCCACAGAGAGTTGTCTATTTAAATTTGAATAAATAAAAAACTATTCAGCGTTCTTAATTATGTGACCAGCCGGTAAGTAGTAATACTAGGTTTAGATCTAATGTAAAAAGTTTACCTATTTATTTTTAGCAAATCATGTGTATCAATGAATGTACGGCTAGTATGGTAAAGTTTTGCGATACCTAGTGAAATACAAAAAAAATACAAACAGTTACTTTTACTTGTTAGTTTGATAAAATCTTCTCTATAAATAAGCGTTCTTAATTATATGGCCACCACTGTATATGTATGAAAAAAAACGTGGTCATTGTTTTTTCATTTTCATTGTTCTATCTACCGGTAAATAGTTGAACTACTCGCTTCGTGAGGAAACCTACCTATCCCTCGGGATTAGGTAATAGTCAGTTCCTGTATACACGGCGACAAGGTTCACCACCTGTCACGTTGGGTTCTGACTATCTGGTGAAACGTGGGCTTTGAGTTGGTTAATACCTCCACAATGTGGTGGTGTATGGCCACTCAAGCCTCTGACTACCCCGAATGGGGATAAAAGTCGTGACGTTATATTTATTTATTTATTTTTATTTATTTTATACTCGCTTCGTTTTATGTCGATGTTAGTACTAGGCCGACCACTCGGCCGAGTTGCTTAGGGCCAGTCCCCTTAGTAATTGGTCCATGCAACGAGACCCTATTACTAAGCCTACGCTGTCCGTCTGTTTGTCTGTCTGTGCGTCTGTCAGCGGGCTGTATCTCACGAGCCGTAATAGGTAGAGAGTTGACATTTTCACAGAATGTGTATTTTTGTTGCCGCTACAACAACAAATACTGAAAATAAAAAATAAAGGGGGTCCCCATACAAGAAACTTGATATTTTTGACGTTTTATTCTACGGTGGTACGGAACCACAGAGTAAAGACTAAAGAAAGAGGTGCCCTTATTAGATATATGTATGAAAAAAAACATGGTCATTGTTTTTTCATTTTCATTGTTCTATCTATCGGTAAATAGTTGAACTACTCGCTTCGTTTTATGTCGATGTTAGTACTAGGCCGACCACTCGGCTGACTTGCTTAGGGCAGGTCCCCTTAGTAATTGGTCCATGTACGGAACCCTTTATGTGCGAGTCCAACACGCACTTAGCCGGTTTTTTTATAAGACTAATATGGCAAACAAGCGGCCAGCCTGATTTTAAGCCATTGCTCGCACGTTGCCGACCTGAAGGGCAGTGGGACGGAGGAAGGGGAATGGAGGGGGGTGTAGGTCGTCCGGCTCTCTCCCTCATCGTACGAAACGCAGCTGTAATAGCTGCTTACATAAGCTGCTTATGCTGTATTATTACCCAACTGCCCCGAAGAGAGGGTTATGTTATATTTTTTAATATTCTAAGTTCTAGTAGTCCGTGTACTTGACCTGCTACACCTTTTATACTACAAATAAATAAAATTGAAGTGACTGTTTGTAATGTCAAAATAACAGCTTTTTACTGAATGCATTTTACGTTTTTTTGTCTATCTGTCTGGATGTTTGTTCCGGGTAATCTCCGAAACGGCTGGACCGATTTTGACGGGACTTTCAGTGGCAGATAGCTGATTTTAAGAGTAACTCAGGGTACTTTTATTTTTGATAAATAATTGGGGTTCCGCGTAAAAACGATAAAAACTCATGAAATTCCACGCGGGCTTAAACGCTGGTAATCTTTTTACTCGTACGAAGTCCCAGGCACAGCAAGTAATAGATAAGTATACATAGATATTTTTTTTTTCAGTTTCACGTAGCGATAAAGCATATAGCCAATATAACGACCTTCAAAAAGCAACACTGGTTCAAGAATATCAAAGAATTATATCTGACGGATGATGAGAGCTATTTGAGCTTACTTCTGCATTTAACTGCTGTCCGACTCTTCGGGCTTATAGAGGAAAGCTCTACCAGTAATCTAGAAGCCGATTCCATGAGTTACATCAAAAACAACCAGGAAAGCACCATGAAAACTTTAGAAGAAATGCTTTTCGTTATAAGAATCTTATATGAGGTTAAAAGAGATGAATAATAATAATATAATAATATCCTGGGACATTTTTGTACACACGGTTACCTGATCCCAAACTAAGCAGAGCTTGTACTATGGAAACCAGATAACTGATATTACTACATATACTACTTTTTTATTTGTAAATACATACTTAATATACATATACACCCGGACTCCGGACATACAGACATGTTCATGCACACAAATGCATGTCCCGGGTAGGAATCGAACCTACGACCTGCAGCGTGAAAGACGCCTCCGCGCCAACCACGCTAACGGGCCCGTCAATATATTATATATTATATTAGACGTGTCTACAACATACACATGCCGCGCGAGGCTGCTCACCCACACGCCTCGCGAAGCACGACGTTTGCCTCAGTCGCATGCCGCGCGAGGCAAATGGCGAGGCAACTGACACTCTAGACAGAGAAAGGTATAGCCGAGCAATCAGTTTGACACGTTTGACATCGTTCTGTCTGATGACTAAGCCAAATTAGGCGAGGCAAATGACAGCGCTCAGGTGAGGCAGGACGCGCATTTGCCTCGCGCGAGGCAAGTCAAACTTCGTGAGGCAATTTGCCTCGCGCGGCATGTGACACATCTGGACGTAGCTATTGATTAGGTTAAATGTACGTTCTGAATGACCCTCCCGATGTCTTTCGATATTGAAAAGAGCCGGCAAGAAACTCAATGGTTACTCTTTTCAATAGAAAAAAAGTTTACATTTTCATAGGACATTACATTACATTTACGAAAGACGTGTAAATTCCAATCAATGTCGTTGGGTGGTGGAAGAGCCAAGCAGCGACCTGTGTAGTACCACATTCTCACAAAAGATCGGCGTAAAGTAGCAATAAAAGCTGCGTTTCGTACGATGGGTGTGAGAGGCGGAAGAACCCCTCTTCCCTCCTTCTGTCCCACTCCCCTTCAAGGTCGGCAACGTGCGAGCGATGCATTTGGTATTGCAAGCATCTATAGGCTACGGTAATTGCTTAACATCGGGCGGGCCGTATGCCTGTTTGCCACCTAGGTCATATAAAAAATTAGGTCCGGTGCGGTCAAAATTGTGTGTTTCTAAGTTAGGAAATCAAATAAAAAAACTATTTTACACAACAAACTTTAATTTAATAAACAATATTCTTATTCATATCTAATCTAAATCACATTGCAATTATTTTGGTATTATCAAAAATAATTTCACACACTTAAAATATTCAGAGGTAACATTTCATAATTTATTACTAGGTACCTAATGTCTCCCCCTCCCTCCCCCCCACCCCTCGCTTTAAGGAGAGGCTTATATTTTGTGGAAATTGTGGAAAATATTATAATGATTACAAGTTAAAGGCAATCCATGAAAATAGGTTCTCTACCTACCTAGTTACGGGCTTAGTGTGATTATAGAAAGATGTTATATGATCTAAGATCTAAGTAATAAAGTTAAGTATATTAAAAATAATAAAGAAATATAATCTATACCTATAATAATAAATAGAAAAACAACCTTTGGTTTCTTACAACAATAGCTTGTTATAGCGCCATCTGTTAATATGTTCCAGAACTAAATTGAAATATTTTAGCGCCATCTGTTGCAGCACTATCGAAGTTGTTAACTTTGTCATTTTGAAAATGATCGAGCATAGAGACGCATGCAGTTAGGCCCCTGAGTCTGTTAGCTAGTTAAAAACCAATGGTAAACCACTGGTCTCTAATATTATCTCCTTGAATTCTTTATTATGAATCGTAAATTCTTCGCGGTTAGTATGTAGCATGACATGACAACATGCCGGCCGCCAAGAATTTATGATTCATAATTAAGAATTCACGGAGATATTAGAGATCAAGGCCCTAAGTCGTTTAGCCATTGTGGCGCCACTGTCTGTCGATTCAACTACTACTCTGCTACTAATCAGAGGGTCGAATATAGCAGCTCAATGGCAATGGTTAAGCGACTTAGGGCCCAGTGGTTTCGCAATGGACAATTGTTAAAAGACTTGCGGGCCAGAATAGTGACTGAAAACTGTTTCCTCGTGTACTTTATGTATATTTTATTTATATCATAATTATTATCTAATGGAATGGTCCCTTAATACATCTTCTCCTTACATGTAGGCTTAGCTTGTAGGTACATTGTCACAGTCTAACAACCAGCTTCTGTATTGCAAGTAACATCCAAATATGTCTCACAAACTTATAGAATGTTATTTACACTGGCTTTACAAATGACTGTTGTTCCTAGAAATGCTTTGTAAAACAATTTTAAATTGGCTAAATCTCTATAAATTTGAGCTAAGTCTCGCAAACTTATCTAGCCTGAGCATCGCGAGAGTCGATACAAGACTGTACCAGATAGGTAACGTTTCTTTATTAAAGAATTGTGTTCCTCATTTAAAAAAAAAAAAACCTAATGCAGGTCAAGGTGGTAGAGCAAAGCTGTAGCCACTCGACTGCAGCTCGACTGGGGTAGTACCACTCTCTTACAGAAAATCGGCGTAAAGTAGCTATTACAGCTGCGTTTCGGACGATGAGTGAGAGTGCCGGCAATTTAACTTACTTGGATGAAACTGGCTGTAAGTAAATCAAACAGACATACGGCCGAATACTCGTACGCGACTTAAATTTGAGAGCTGCTTAACTTTGACGCGCCATACAAAAAATGGCAGTTAACGACGTCTCAAACTGCTAAGTGGGACTTAAATATTTAAGTAGCCTTTGAGTATTCGGCCGATAGCGTCCCGAACACAGAGTAAGTAAAGGCTAAAAGAGGTGCCCTTATTAGATTTCCCTATGAAACAACGCGTGGATATTCTGCGCGGGTGAAGGCACGGGTGAAGGGGTGTAGATAACGGCTACATTGAAATTTGAATCTACCGGTGAATAGCGGAACTACTGGGTTCGTTTTATGTCGATGTTAGCACGTAGTTTTACTTTTTCACACTAGATGTCACTAAGTGTATGTTTATATAAAAAACGTGCCGAGCAGCGCCATCTAGTGTCGAATAAAATTATATTTGTGATGCGAACGTTGGCAAGACGTCTGCACAGGACGAACGCCAACAGCACACTGACTTAAGCCACGCCTACTGTGATGACGTCACCGGCCGAGCTGTGCGATGTAATAGCAACGCGGCCTGGTAGCTTAGACCCAGTCCCCTAAGTGATAGGTCCATGGTCCCGAATTACTGTGATAATGTGGATTGGTGAATATGTCGGGGTTTTACACGACTGTATGATTTCTAGACTGTGGCATTGTTCACGGACTCACGCTTCTGTTTCCAGATCGGCTTCAATCTCTTCAGGGGTTCGAAGGTCTATAGCGAATCGTTTCTTCATACTTGATGGTCGTACGTCGGATTCTGAAAAATAAAAGATTTTTTTCTTTTACGTAAATAAGAAGAAGCAGTGGTAGCCGATTGGTTAAGCACGCGTCTTGCGGGCTTAAGGTCATGGGTTCAAACCCTGGCTCACACCACTGGATTTTTCGAAATCTATGTGTGAATCATAACTTTAATATGATTATCACTTGCTTACGGCGAAGGAAAACATCGTGAGGAAACCTGCATGTCTTTAGACATGTGAAATCCACCAACCCGCACTGGGCGCACTGGCGCGCAGCGTGGTGGATTATGGCCTGAATCCCCCTCGCATTGAGGGGAGGCCCGTGCCCAGCAGTGGGACGTTAAAAGGGCTAAATTATTATTATTATTTACGTAAAGAAGTAGACGTCCTTTTATCTTTGACATTCTCCCACCACTGTTACTCCTGTAAGCCAGGATCGACAGTGTCCAACGATGACAAGGTTTGACCCTGGACGAGTCCCGGGGACAAGCTAAGTTGTCTTGGAACCCGCACGAATTTAATCAAAAGAACTAACCCAGCATTCTTTTTTTTTTTTTTTTTTATAGGACTGCGGTGGCAAAAAAGCTAACGGCCCGCCTGATGTTAAGCAGTTACCGTAGCCTATAGATGCTTACAATACCAAAGGTATTGCTCGCACATTGCCGACCTGAAGGGGAGTGGGATGGAGGGAGGGGGAGGGGGGGTGGGCTTACGGCTCTCTCACTCATCGTACGAAACGCAGCTGTAATAGCTGCTTTACGCCGATCTTCTGTGAGAGGGTGGTACTACCCCGGTCGAGCCAGCCCGTTTATGAACTGCAGTCAATTGGCTACAGCTTGGCTCTACCACCTTCAAAATCGCTATCTACTATCGCAATTGCTAATTGCTATCTAATAGGTATAGCAATTTAATAAGTAAATCGTCATGATAAGTTGATCGAATGAGGCGCTCATAGCCAGTTGCGACCATTGATTAGATGTGTCCATATGGCGCGCATGCCTCACCCGAGCACTCATATTATGACATTACGTCTATGCGTTCCGACGTCAAAAGTGAGTGCTCGCGCGAGGCATGCGCCTGATGAAGACGCCGCCATCGGTAAACGATTGGAGGTTAAGCAACGCTTGGGTCAGTCAAGGTCGGTCAGAGAGGGGTGACCATTTAGTGGCATTTGAACTGAGCGTCTCCGTGCTTCGGAGGGCGTGTAACTTATTACACGCCCTCGCCACGCCACGCCACACACGGTCCCGGTTGTTGTCATCGAGGCAGCAGTCGTTAAGCCTTGTCCACTAACCATAAGATAGGAAGAAGTAGAAGTTAATCGTCGAATAGTGAGTACGATGACAGATGTGTGAATTTAGCAGTGGTGCGCTGAGCACACGTTCAGTGATTGGGATGTAAGAAAGGTACCATATCTGCTGTAATAATTTATCAATGGAGTATATCAAACTTACCAGTAGTAGCTTGCATCTCTTTCACTCTCCTAGAGTAATCCTGGAAGGCAGCAGCCAAGGAGTAGGTGAGACGTCTTGCTGCATTCCTGTAACGATAACAAAATAAATGTAAGCCAGCGAACACACAGAAGATCGGCGTAAAGTAGTTGAGTTAGGTTGATAATATTGAGTTACTGTATTTCGTTATGCCCGCCTGCTCAAGCGTTGCTGTTTGAAAATGTATGCAATTATTATTTATCTATTGAAAAGAGTAACCATTGAGTTTCTTGCCGGCTCTTCTCAATGGAAGCAACATTACGAACCGTTGGTAACGCTAAAATATTGTTGTTAACGATTCGTAAATGCTACCTCTTACATTAATAAAAAACAATTGACTTTGACTAGCCTTCGCTATTACAGCTGCGTTTCGTACGATGAGTGAGAGAGGCGGAAGCCAAACCCCCTCCCTTTTCCCCTTCTCATAAGGGGAATTCAGTCCATAACGTTGAAAATATCGTATCATAGACTAAACATTAAGCAAACAGTATAGAGTTTATCTTTGGCAGATGACAAAACATGATAACATATTGACTTAACATCAATATCGCAATTCCCACAGGATTATCTAGGTTGAGTGAAATTATCTAGGAAAGATACTCCATAGTTTATCTACAGATAATAAAATTTATGTCGAAATAGATATTTCGCTTACCAATATGATTAAGAATAATATTGAGTATCTTTATAAGAATTTGACTCGCACATAGAAGAAAGAAAGACGTTGTCATTTTGTTTCTCGCATTTCATGGAGCCTGTCAAGGAGTTTCTGGCATTTTAGAGCCTGTCATTGACTTTCTGGCATTTTGAGAATCCGTCAATGACTTTCAGGCAATTTGAGAATATGTCATTGAGTTTCTGGCAATTTGAGAATATGTCATTGAGTTGCTGGCATTTTGAGAACCTGTCATTGAGTTACTGGCATTTTGAGAACCTGTCAATGAGTTTCTGGTATTTTACGTCCCGGGCATTATCCGCCTAAACCCGTATTTTGTTTAAAATGCATGACAGCTAGGCCTACCACGACTAAAATATGTAACTTATGATGACACACACACAGAAGATTTTGACTCAAACATATAAGTCTCACACTTATTTTTGGGTCCCACAGAAAATTTTGACTAACACATTGAAGATCTTGACTCACACACATAAGATTTTGATTCACTCATCGAAGATCATGACTCACACAGAAGATCATGACTCACACAGAGAAGATCATGACTCACACAGAGAAGGTCATGACTCACACAGAGAAGATCATGATTCACATACATTTTTGACTCACATACAGAAGAACTCACCTCGACTCACACACAAAAGCGTGACACTCAAACGGATTGAGGCCCTTTACATCAGCGTTGTCCTTCACAATGATCATTGAGAAGACCCTCGTGTACACCAGGTCCTGGACTCCATAAGATATGGACTCGATGTTGAAGAATACTGACATATGTTCAAACTCGTCCCGCTTCGTCCCGTGATGGACTGTCTCGAGATGGACGCCGTCCACTGTTATTGTTAGCTTTACTATTGGTAGTATTTGACCTGGAAAGATAGTGTGTGTGTAACGTCACGACTTTTATCCCCATTCGGGGGTAGTCAGAGGCTTGAGTGGCCATACACCACCACATTGTGGAGGTATTAAGCCAACTCAAAGCCCACGTTTCACCAGATAGTCAGAACCCAATGTGACAGGTGGTGAACCTTGTCGCCGTGTATACAGGAACTGACTATTACCGAATCCCGAGGGATAGGTAGGTTTCCTCATGATGTTTTACCTCACCGAAAGAAAAGAAAGATGAAAAGATAGTATATTTATTTATTTGTTTTCTGGATAATACTTGTTGGTGGTATGAGTCAAGCTTTAGCCAATTGACTGCAGCTGGCTGGACTGGCTCGACCGGGATAGTACCACCCTCTCACAGAAGATCGGCGTAAAGTAGCTATTACAGCTGCGTTTCGTACGATGAGTGAGAGAGCCGGAAGCTAAATGTCCCCACGTCAGACCCACCAGGTCGGCAATGTGCGATCGATGCCTTTAGTAGTCAAGAAGCAAGCCTAACATCAGGCGGGCCGTAGGCTTGTTTGCCACCATAGTCACATAAAAAAAACAAAAATATAAACGACATTCACACCCCCCAACCCCCTAACCCCTCCCTCTGTCACTCTGTCGGCAGCATGTGAGCGATGATTTTTGTGTCGCAAGCATCTATAGGCTACGGTAACTGCTTAGTATTCCGTATAATTGGCCTGTGGCCGTTCGGCCTACATAAAGCACTTCGTGATCAAATTTACTCTGGTAATATTCAGGGGAGATTGAAAGCCAACAGCAGGGTATTCCCAGATTTTTTGACTTACCTGGTGGCAATGCCTTAGCTGCAGCTACCATCAGGTCCACAGGTTTCCTCGTGTGCTTGATACCCCATAACCCTCGCGCGTCACTTTGGCCTAAGTACTTGACCTGGAATTTAAGAAAACCTATCTTAAAATATCGATACAGGCATTCCAAACAGTTGGAAACATTTGGAAGATCTTTTCATCGAGATTATTGTCTAAACGTATAGTTACACTTTTGGCCACTAGATTGCACTGTTCCATTTTATTTTATTTCTGTATCGCACTATGGTTTCGTTACGCAAACTACTATATGTTTAAGATACTTGCAAGATAAATCAGCTTGGAACTGATCGCTCAAATACACTTCGTTAATAACAGTGTCATGTTAAAGTGTAGCGTGTCTTGCCTTGCTTATTTTGCAGGGCAGCACACTGGAGCTATTGTTTACCCAAATACATTGTATTAAAATAAGTAAATGGCGATTAAAAAAATAAAATTAATTTAAAACAATGTAAAAAAGACAAGCCCGCTGAGTTTCTTGCCGGATCTTCTTAGTCGAGGTCGCGTTTCCGATCCGGCGGTAGAACTTAAGGATAAAATGTAAAATGACAATTTGTAAGTGCCCCCGTAGGCCTAAACAAAATAAACGTTTTGAATCTTTGAATCTTTGATATAATTTGTGTGAATAAATTCATCGCAGCATAGCGCTGGCACCTAATAAACCAGTTGTTAGAGCTATGGTGGTTTCATTTGGGAAACCCACGGGGGATCATCCGAACAATTATTGAAGAACTTCGGAGTGGACGAGTTCTTGAGTGGAGATCACGAGAAGGCAAGCGTAGTGTAGGACGCCCTGCGGCCAGGTGGAGTGACGACCTGCGGAAGGTGGCTGCCAAAAACTGGTTGCAAAGAGCTGAAGACCGAGCTCAGTGGCGTGCATTGGGGGAGGCCTATGTCCAGCAGTGGACAGCAATAGGCATCAGCCTACCCGGTGTGTTATCGACCTTGATGATGATGAACTTGATGATGACTGATCTTGACCTTGATTCAATTCAATTCAAATTCAAATAAAATAATAAATAAAATAAAAATAAATATAACGTCACGACTTTTATCCCCATTCGAGGGTAAATTCAAATCAATTCAATTCAAATTCATTTTTGACGGGCCCGTTAGCGTGGTTGGCGCGGAGGCGCCTTGCACGCTGCAGGTCGTAGGTTCGATTCCTACCCGGGACATGCATTTGTGTGCATGAACATGTCTGTATGTCCGGAGTCTGGGTGTATATGTATATTAAGTATGTATTTACAAATAAAAAAGTAGTATATGTAGTAATATCAGTTATCTGGTTTCCATAGTACAAGCTCTGCTTAGTTTGGGATCAGGTAACCGTGTGTACAAAAATGTCCCAGGATATTATTTATTTTATTTATTATTTATTTATTTTGTTTAGGCCTACGGGGGCACTTACAAATTGTCATTTTACATTTTTTCCTTAACTTCTACCGCCGGATCGGAAACGCGACCTCGACTGAGAAGATCCGGCAAGAAACTCAGCGGGCTTGTCATGTTTACATTGTTTTTTTTATAAATCGCCATTTACTTATTTTAATACAATGTATTTTGTTAAACAATAGCTCCAGTGTGCTGCCTTCCGAAATAAGCAAGGCAAGACACGCTACACTTTAACATGACACTGTTATTAACGAAGTGTATTTGAGCGATCAGTCCCAAGCTGATTTATCTTCCAAGTAATCCGAGATTTTGTAATAGGCCTTTTGACAGAGTTTAGTTTTAACTATAGTTTTAAACTTATTAACAGCTGATGATTATGACTGAAGAACCATGCCAACCCTAGTTTGATTAAGTCGAATTACTACCCATGGTGCTTTACAATAGAGCCCCGAGTTCGTTAGTTCAATGCCAATGGAAAACCTCTGGTCTCCAAGGGCCATAACACACCGGGTAGCCATAGCGACGTCGCCAGCCACGCATCCAACTAATTCGTATTGAAATGTATGACAGGTATCACACCGATCGACTGACTGGCGAAGTGGCCAGTCAGCCGCCAGATGGTGGTGATGGGCCATCTGGCGACCGACTGGCCACGTCGCCAGTTGGTCGATCGGTGTGACCTGTCATACATTTCAATACGAATTAGTTGGATACGGTGGCTGGCGACGTAGTTAGGCGTCCCGGTGTGTTATGGCCCTAATATTATCTTCGTGAATTGTATATTTTTTTATAGCCTATTAAAAAGATAGATAGATAGATAGATAACTCTTTATTAATCCACCACTAGAAAAATAAACATTTATAAATAATTACACAATTTACACAGAAAGTGGAAATTGGGCGGCCTTATCACTAAATGTCCCACTGCTGGGCAAAGGCCTCCCCTTTCTGTCTCCACAGGTCCCTATCCTGGGCTTGTAATGGCCACGTTTTACCCGCAAAGGTGTTCAAATCGTCGCACCATCTTCGCCGCGATCTGCCACGACGTCGGTGACCATCACTGGGCGTCCAGGACCCCTAGCCAAGTGGCTTCGTCTACGAGCGGTTCTACAAATCGCTATGCGTAAATGTATGAAAATGACATTTGAAGTCGATAAATAGATCACGTGACTTATGTCATTTCAATACATGAAGCGTAGCGATTTGTAGTAACGCTTGTAGAAAAGGTCACTTGGCTAGGGGGCCAGGTATTGATGCGATTCTTTATTATGAATCCTAAATTTTTATTATGATATATTTATAATATGTTGTCGGCCGTCTATTAGCAGTCCTCTGGCCAAAAAGATGCCAACCGCCAAGTATTTGCGATATAAAATGAAGATTACGGTGAGGGAAAACATCGTGACCTACCTATCCCTCGGGATTAGGTAATAGTCAGTTTCTGTATACACGGCGACAAGGTTCACCACCTGTCACGTTGGGTTCTGACTATCTGGTGAAACGTGGGCTTTGAGTTGGTTAATACCTCCACAATGTGGTGGTGTATGGCCACTCAAGCCTCTGACTACCCCCGAATGGGGATAAAAGTCGTGACGTTATATTTAATTATTTATTTTAAAATGAAGATTTTACGACGATAATAGGTATAAGAGACTCGTAGAGGGTCAAACCTTGGCGACGTTGGACACTGTCGATCCTGGCTCAGGAGTAACAGTCGTGGAAGTGTAGGGCAGGTCTAGTCCCAATATAAATGCCTGGCCTATAGTAACTACTTAAGTATAGCTCATAAAATGTAACTTTCTCTAGTTTTTTAAATTCAGAGCACGTAATTTGAAGTACGGTTGGTATAATGGACCGTATTTCTTGGAAATATGAACGGGAATGCAATGACAATCATTGTTTTTGTAGTGTTATACTGTGATTTGTTTTGGTACATTACCCGTCTTAATATCAGTGTGGGCTTGTTTTAATCTGTGGACGTTGGCAAAGTAAAGTTACCTCAAAGGTACCTTATAAATAAACTAGCTTTTGCCCGCGACTTCGTCCGCGCATAATTAAAAAAAAGTAGCCTATGTGCTATTCCAGTCTATAATCTATATCTGTGCCAAATTTCATCCAGATCCGTTCAGCCATTCTGGCGTGATTGAGTAACAAACATCCATCCATCCATCCATCTATCTATCCATCCATCCATCCATCCATCCAAACTTTCACATTTATTATATTAGTGGGATGGGATGGGATAAAAATCGCCAGACTAACACACCAGCAGCTGTATGGTCCCAAACTACGAGTAAGCAACGCTTGTACTATGGCTACCGTACAATGGACTGGGGGCGATCCCAGTGACACCCAGACCAGGGCGAATTACGAAAAGGCCGTTTCCGAAATTTGTCTCTGGCGGGAATCGAACCCGCAATGACCCGATGCAGTGAGCCGGGCAGCCAACGCTCAAAACACTGCGCCAAACGGTCGTCAAATTAATATACTTTACGTAGAATATACCCTCAATGTCCTATGGCGCATCCATCAGTGCCGCCATGGCGTCACTTCCGGCGCAACAATATGGCCGACCCCGCTCTAATTACAGAATAATTTATGGTCCATTGTATGGCTTATGTAGATTTAGATTATATGATTATGTACCGTTGAACATTTTGACTATTTATGAAAGATTTTAAGTGCTTGTCGTCGGTGAAAAGATTTATATTAGAGACCCATGGACGAACGTTTGGTGCAGTGGTTTGAGCGTAGGCCGCTCGACTCACAGCGCCGAGTGGTTACGAGTTCGATTCCCGTCATCGCAATTTCGTAAAGTCCTTTTCATAATCTGCCTGTCGGTCTACGGTACCCATAGTACTGTTGAGCTCTCTTAGGCTCATGTTAATAAATGCATCTAAAAGTTGAGAAACTTTGAGATGCATTTGAATACAGGATCTTAAGATGCAGTTTTGACGTTTATGGAACATCTGTCAAAAACAGCATCTCACGTTCGATCTCAATCTTGAGATCGATTTATTCATACGAGTCTTAATTACGAATGTCAATAATAAAGAGAGCTTCGCTTATATTGGAAACAGATTTTGAATATAGTATGTATTTGTATTTAATTATTTTTTACCCGACTACGGAGGCGTTATGATTTTGACCGGTATGTATGTATGTATGTATGTATGTATGTATGTATGTATGTATGTATGTGCATCTGTTCCCACCTAACTTCCAAACTACTTGTCGTAATTTGACAAATGAGGTATCGTCAGAAGCGGCATAATGGCGCGCTGGTTATAGGCTATGTGACGTCACATAAAATTGCATATGGCGCCCTCTAGAGGACATAATGTCATGAACTAAAAAAAAACATTTTTAATGAAACCGTGTGGGGTATCAAATGAAAGAGCTTGATGAGCACATTTCAAAAAAATATATATTGTTACCTATAACTCCAAAATAATAAAATAAAAAGTAAGTTTAAAAACTAAAACCCGACTACGGAAAAAACGCGCTCTAAAAAGTATGAAACAAGAAAATATTCTCATCTAGAGGATAGCCGTGGTCCGTGTTCATGTGCCATTTGGCCCTAAAAGACCTACACGGACCACGGCTATCCTCTAGATGAGAATATTTTCTTGTTTCATACTTTTTAGAGCGCGTTTTTTCCGTAGTCGGGTTTTAGTTTTTAAACTTACTTTTTTCTTGTAATTCTAACTTATAAAACGGATGACGTCATCATCCTTATCGAAGAAGAAGATTGTAGCATATATTCCTTGCTTACTAAACATGAAAAAATCTAGAGTATTTACCAATGTTAACTAGATAAATAGGAAAACTAACTCTATTCCTTGAAATCGTTTTTCAATCAGCACGGGTTTTAAAAACATACAATCTCCATTATACAGAGTGGTGCCGACATAGTGACAATAAATTAAAACACGATCCCTGCTAGTCAATCACAACACATTAAAATTATAAAATTAGGTTTACATCAAAGTCCAAAATTTCAAATTTTCAAGCAAATTAAATGCAGTAATAGTCTAAACGAAACACAACAGCCTTTATAAATGACTACCGACCTCATAGACTGACCTGTAAGTACAAGCGTGGCAACATCGCTCCGGTGTCGGTGTTTTTAGCGGTATCTTTGTAGGCGTAAAGTTAAAATAGTCAAAATAAAAAAGCAATCCCGAACCTTTGAATATAATTTAATAATATTGTATGTGCGAACAACTAATGTGATACCCAGTATGTGGTTTCAATTATTGTCATGATGTCGTCACCACCCTGTATACCTATTAACTTAGGTATAGATGTAAGCAGCACAGGACCTATCTTTGTGGAAAACCTTGGGGGAGGCAAGTCCAACAGTGGACGTCTTTTGGCTGACATGATGATGATGATGTTGAACTTACTTGAAACGACATAGGCAAGTCGTCGACAGTAACTGGTCCCTCATTTTCAGCCATTTTGTATTATCACATCACTTGTTTCACGTGTCTTGATAACCTTCAATCCGATACCAAATCATAATAAGTTGGATCTGGAAAAGAAAAAAAAAAACATCTTCAAACCATATTTTAAATAAGATTAGTAGAAGTACACTGTTATTACGTCGATGGTAAAATATTGGTGAAAGCGAGCGAGCGATTTTCTTGCGCCGCTCGCTCTTGTTCTCATTTCGCTCGCTTTAACAGTTGTGCCAGTTTACAATGGTAAAATATTGGTGAAAGCAAGCGAGCGATTTTCTTGCGCCGCTCGCTCTAGTTCTCATTTCGCTCGCTTTAACAGTTGTGCCAGTTTACAATGGTAAAATATTGGTGAAAGCGAGCGAGCGATTTTCTTGCGCCGCTCGCTCAAGTTCTCGTTTCGCTCGGTCTAAACCATGTTGCCAGCTTTCAATGCACGCTTATGCGGTAAGCGCTAATAATACGCTCGCTCGCTTTTTTTTGTCAAATAGCTTTATCATGAAATAAAATTCAGCCATAATGTAATTTTCTTATTTATAACTTGTTAAATAAACGTCATCGTGTAAAGAAATTGTTATCAGCGAACAAGGTTTCTTATCAGTAGCCATGAAAATAATTACTTAAGAAAATGGTTACGAGAGAAAAGTCGAATTTTCGCTACAACATTTTTGTCCCTGATAAAGTTAAATTATTTTTTTGTTGTAACGTCACGACTTTTATCCCCATTCGGGAGTAGCCAGAGGCTTGAGTGGCCATACACCACCACATTGTGGAGGTATTAACCAACTCAAAGCCCACGTTTCACCAGATAGTCAGAACCCAACGTGACAGGTGGTGAACCTTGTCGCCGTGTATACAGGAACTGACTATTACCTAATCCCGAGGGATAGGTAGGTTTCCTCACGATGTTTTTCCTCACCGTCAGCGAACTGTAAATTATGTTAATGTTAATTATATTAAGTTAAATTATGTATGTTAATTATAATTTGAAAAAAACAGTGATAGCCGATTGGTTAAGCACGCGTCTTGCGGGCTTAAGGTCCTGGGTTCAAACCCTGGCTCACACCTCTGGATTTTTCGAAATCTATGTGTGAATCATAACTTTAATATGATTATCACTTGCTTACGGTGAAGGAAATCATCGTGAGGAAACCTGCATGTCTTAGACATGTGAAATTCACCAACCCGCACTGGGCCAGCGTGGTGGATTATGGCCTGAATCCCCCTCGCATTGAGGGGAGGCCCGTGCCCAGCAGTGGGACGTTAAAAGGGCTAATATTATTATTATTTTAATTATAATTTGCTAAATAGTGTGTGAAATATTAAACCTGTTTTATTTCTACGTGTAGGTATGGTTTATTTTTAAACAGTGTTTAATCATGGTTATAAAGATTTTGTAATTGCATGCAACTAAGCAACGCTTGTACTATGACTACCGTACAATGGACTGGGGGCTATCGCAGGGACACCCAGACCAGGACAAATTTCGAAATGCCCATTTCCAATCTTAGCTTCAACGGGAATCGAACCCGCAACCACCCTGCAGTGAGCCAAGCGGCCTGCCTTTGGCATTGAAAGCATCTATAGGCTACGGTAACTGCTTAACATCAGGCAGGCCGTATGCTTGTTTGCTATCATTGTCACATAAAAAAAAACTGTAATCAGTATAATAATAAATTTACCTAAAAATAACTTTCGTCGATTTAGCTTCCGTCGGCTGATCATACGTTTATTAATTATATTGATAACCTTAACGTTAGATTACCGAAAGTCGATAAATATTTATGCAGATAACATTTAATCGATCTTTCGATAAACACGTTGCGATATTTGTTTTAAATGCCGCGACAACATTGCAAAATGTGACCGCCATTTTTAATTAACATTTAAAAATTAGATCAAAAATGAAATTATGAAAATGCAAATTAAATATACGTCACGACTTTTTATCCCCATTCGGGGGTAGTCAGAGGCTTGAGTGGCCATACACCACTACATTGTGGAGGTATTAACCAACTCAAAGCCCACGTTTCACCAGATAGTCAGAACCCAACGTGACAGGTGGTGAACCTTGTCGCCGTGTATACAGGAACTGACTATTACCTAATCCCGAGGGATAGGTAGGTTTCCTCACGATGTTTTCCCTCACCGTAGATCATTCATCTTCATATCGTACGGTCAGTGGCCAACCTGGTGTCAGAGTTGTTCAAGCCGTTCGGCCTTAAAAACTTAACTACTGCTGCCTAGAAGACGACCGGGACCGACTTTTTAGGTGCCCTCTGAAGTACGGAGACGCTCAGTTCCAATGCCACTAAATGGTCACCCATCTCTGACTGACCTTGCCAAGGGTTGCTTAACCTCCGATTGTTTACCGACCAGTGATTGCAGCTGGATATCGAATCTGAGCTGAGAATCGGATGGGAAGTTTGATAGGCGCCCATCAAACTTCCCATCCGATTCTCAGCCTCGAGTTACTAACTGTCTTAACCAAGGTTATAACGTGTTATCGTGAAACTTATTGTTTATACAAGTGGTTAAACGGTGGTTGGTTAACTCAGTCGTTTTATATACCAGAATATATATGTTTAGTTATAGTAGGGTATCAATTTTTAATTATTCAATCGATTTTAATCCACTAACCCGCACTGGGCCAGCGTGGTGGATTATGGCCTGAATCCCCCTCGCATTGAGGGGAGGCTCGTGCCCAGCAGTGGGACGTTAAATGGGCTAATATTATTATATTAATAGTTTTTATTAAAGTGTACAAGGTCATACGTCAAAACTGACTGATCGGGCGGGCTGTTCGGTACATGTGGACGCGCCTAATGCCATGTCAACATGACTATTCTATAGCCATGCTTGCGGTTACCCGTGTAGTATTCTAAAATAAAAAGTAGTTATTCCAGAGTATAGCTGACTTCTGTATAAATCTTATCTATATCTGTTCAGCCGTTCTTGACTGATGCTGAGTCAAACTTACAAACTATTGGTTCGGACGAAGGCCATTCGTGTCACTGTACTATACCTGCGGCACGTTATGATGGCCGGTTTGACATGTGGGAGGGGGAAAGGATGAACCTTATTATAACGGAAAAAAATCATTTTCCTATAAAATCTTTTGACATTCTTATTTTTTTAAACGGCCAGTCTAATCCGTTATAATAAGGTTCATTTTCTTCCCCCCACATGTCAAACCGGCCATCGTAAACGCCGCTACTGTAGGTGGTTGCAGGTCCGAGTCCAATCAGTCCAAATTTCCGAAATAGCCTTTTCTTAATTTGGCCCGGTCTGGGTGTCACTTGGATCATCTCCAGTCCAACGATATCCACAGTACGAGTGTTTCATAGTTTGGGACCATACAGTTGGTGTGCTAGTCTGGCCATATTTATTTCCCTATAGGATATTTCGGTTGTAGTATTGTTTAAAAGTGGGGTTCGAATTTGGAACAGGTGACGCGACCGTTATGGCAGGTGCGTATACGCACAGGTACCGATAGGTTGACATGGCTAGCCGCGTTCACATGTACCGAACAGCGCCCGAGCAGTCAGTTTTGACGTTTTGTATGACTTTACGTTGTTGGCCAGAGTGGCCTTAACAACTTCACCGGTCAGAGGGCGAGCGCACAAAGTGCGGCTCCAGCCGTAAGGGCAGGGGGACAGCTGGCTCAAGGGCGCCACATTGGGCACGGCCTCGGCTTGGGCTGCTGTCTTTTGAGCGAGCGGGGTAAAAATTACCACCGGATCGTAACGCGGCCTCGCTGAGAAGATCCGGCAAGAAACTCAGCGAGGCTTGTCGGGAGCCCAGGTGCGTCTATGTCCTGCTAGGCGCATAGAGGCATCTATTGGCGGCGGTGTGTGTTCGTCGACCTCGCCGGCGAGGTCGGTGTCTGTTGGGTAGTGTGCGTGTGGCGGACTCCTCAACATCTGAGTCGAGGAGAGCGGTGAGTGGATCGGGAGGGTCGAGCAGTACATGCCGCGGCCGGCGGCGGCGTGCACTTGGTGTGTGTGTGGGCTCATAATCGGCGGCGGCGACGATTAGAGCATTCGAGTGATCGGAAGCCTTTTTAAAGTAGCGCTCAGACGCTACTTTGAAGTGCTTCCGAATCGAGTCTAGGTCTAGATCGGAATGAAGGTCTACGTTCCTAAGAAACCACGGGGCTCCCACGGCTTTGCGAAGGAAACGATTCTGGATGCGTTGGAGAGAGTCGATGTGACATTTGGACGCGTGAGCGAACACAATACTCGCATACGACATAATAGGGCGAATGCAAGTTTTGTAAAGTGTGACCTTATTCCTAAGGGACATTTTACTACGCTTGCATATGAGGTAGTGAAGGCGACCGAGGACCATGGCGGCCCGGTTGCGGACACGTCTAATGTGGGGACCGAAGGTCATGGAGGCATCGAGTGTGACACCCAGATATTTGACAGTAGTAGACCAGGGGATGGGTTGGTCATACAGGGAAACCGAACCAAAGTTGGAAATGGGGTGACGTGTAGAAGGGCGACGAGCGGTGGACCTGGCAAAAAGCACGGCTGCGCTTTTTTCCGGGTTCACCTCTATACGCCACTTCCTGAACCACTCTCCGAGAGAGTTGAGTGCGCGCTGGAGAGCGCGCGTGAGGTACGCTTGGTTGCGGTTTGAGTAGTATAAAGCGGTGTCGTCCGCATACAGAGCTAATTGTACATCGGCCGAACGAGGAATGTCGTTCGTGTACAGACTATATAGAAGGGGCGAGAGCACAGAGCCTTGCGGGACTCCGGCTCTTATGGGGTGGGGAGCTGAGAGCGTCCCTGAGACGCGATACCTAAAGGAACGATTCGACAAAAAGTCTCGTAAGATGAGCACGAGACTGTCAGGCACGCCCATGAGGTACAGCTTGTAAATCAAGCCATTGTGCCAGACTTTGTCGAATGCCTTAGCGACATCGAAGAAGAGGGCCCCCGTGGGCCAGGGCCTAGTCGGCCTGTTAAGACCATTGAGAATGTACTCCGTGATGCGGTGTACTTGGTGAACGCAGGAGTGTCCGGCTCGAAAGCCGAACTGCTCGTCAATAAGGATGTTGTTTGAGGAGATATACTCTCGAAGCCGAGCGTGAAGCACTCGCTCGTAGAGTTTGGCTAAGGCCTTGAGGAGGCTGATGGGGCGGTAACTCGTAGGGAGATTACGGGGCTTGCCGGGTTTGTGGATACCGATGACTATTGCTTCCTTCCACGGATCGGGAAAGACGCAATTTGTCAGAGCGGCATTAAAGATGGACACTAGGATGCAAATAAGTTGGGCGGGCAAGAGCTTAAGAACTCTATTAGAAACGCCGTCGGAGCCCGGGGCTTTCTTGGGATTGAGACCTTTGATGAGATCTTTTACCTCTGACTCAGTAACTGGTGTGAGTGTGGTGGTAGGGGGAAGGGAAACCCTGCGCTCAACTTCCCTGTCAACGAGTTCCAGGTGGTTAGGATCAGCGGGTTGGGTGCTCGGGGAACACTGGGACTCGAGAGCGGAGGCTAGAAGCTCGGCCTTCTCGTCATCGTCAAAAGCGGGAGGATCGCCTGAGGGGCGTGTCAGGGGGGGCATGTCAGTAGTAGAGTCTGTCTTGAGGGCCTTCGCCAGCTTCCAGTAAGCCTGATGCGTAGGCGAAATACCCTCGAGGAGATTATCCCACCTGGTCTCCCTGAGTTCCGCAATACGGCGCTTTACATCACGCTGCAAAGCCCGCATGCGTACACGGTTGGCCTCGATGGGATATGAGTCGTACGCTCTGATGGAGGCGTTCTTAGCTCGGACCAGTTCTTTAACATCGTCCGGAAGTACAAAGCGGTGAAAGTCACCGACTTCGACCTGTTTGGACGAGTGGCTGATGGCCGAATTTATATGGTTAGAGAAGGCTTCAACAGCCTGGGCTGTGTCCTGAGGGGACTGTATGGAGTCGGGGATACTAATAAGGTCTGGCGAGGAGGTATCCGCAAGGGAAGTACCTAGTTTCGCCCAATCCATCACCGAACGTGTGATGGGTTGAGAGGAGGGGGGTGGTCCGAGCTGCATGAGAACGGGACGGTGGTCAGAGTCAAGCTCCTGGACGACTTCCAGGGAGCGCAACCGGAGGGTTACTCCCTTGAGGAGGGCTATGTCCAGCACATCGGGACGATGGGCTAGATTGACAGGGAAATGGGTAGGGTGCATAGGGGCTATAACGTCAAAGTCAAGGTCATCGACCAGGGCGTCGAGTCGTCTCCCATTAGGGGTAGTCAGAAGGCTATTCCACCTAACATGCTTACAATTGAAGTCGCCGGCCAGAATGACCGCGCTTCCCAGATCAAGAAGTGCTTCGATGTCACTTCTAAGGAGAAGCTTATTAGGTGGGAGATAGATGGAGGCAGTTTTGACGTATGATCTAGGCACACTATATTAGCGGCACGTTATGATGGCCGTTTTGACATGTAGAGGGGGGAAGAGGATGAACCTTATTGCAACGGAATAAGATACATTTTAGCATTAATTTTTTGACATTCCTAAATTTTTAAACTGCCATTCTTATTCCGTTATAATAAGGTTCATTTTTTCCCTCTCCCCACATGTCAAAACGGCCATCATAGCATGTCGCTACTGTAACGACCGAATACTCTTACGCAACTTAAATTTAAGAGTTGCTTAACTTTGACGCGTACAAAAAATCTCAAACCGCTAAGTGGGACTTAAATATTAAGTAGCCTTTGAGTATTCGCCCGTAAGGCTCGGATTAATAAATGCGTCTCAAAGTTGAGATCGATCTTAAGACGCTGTTTTTGACAGATGTTCCATATATTACACGTCAAAACTGCATCTTAAGATCGATCTCAACTATAAGATGCATTTATTAATACAAGCCTAACTGATTGCTCTGGCGCGACTTCTTGGTACATGTGGACCAGGGCTGTTACGAAAAAAACATCTTGTTTTAAATATGTTTTAAACATTAAAAAACAATGAGGAAACCTACCTATCCCTCGGGATTAGGTAATAGTCAGTTCCTGTATACACGGCGACAAGGTTCACCACCTGTCACGTTGGGTTCTGACTATCTGGTGAAACGTGGGCTTTGAGTTGGCTTAATACCTCCACAATGTGGTGGTGTATGGCCACTCAAGCCTCTGACTACCCCCGAATGGGGATAAAAGTCGTGACTTTATATTATTATTATTGAAAAACAATAACAATCAATGGTCTCTTCCAGAAAGGTCAAGTCCGTAGCACCCTCAACCGACGGCAGTGCATGAGAAGATGTATGAATGTGGATGAAGCAAAAGAGGTGTGTCAGAATCGTAGTATGTGGCAATCAATAGTCTCTGCCTACCCCCTTGGGATACAGGCGTGAGTATATGTATGTATGTGTATGTAAAAAACAATGACTTTTTCCCTCCTGTTTTAAATCAATGTTTTAAACAATGATTTAAACACGTTTTAAACAGTTTTCTTTTTGAAATTTCCTGTTTTTTTGCAACCCTGATGTGACGCGCGAATGGAATGGGGCGTTCGTTGAATGCTTGCTAAAATTCTTTATAATATAGTGTGTAGGTATCTTAAATGATATCTACACTGATAACTCTTATCATTAGATAAGAGTGATAAGGCTATCCTGAAAATATGTTTTAATGGAAAAGCTATCTGCTATCTATAACTTTTATTGGTGGTAAAGCCAAGCTGTAGACAATTGACTGCAGCTGTAGTACCACCCTCTCACAGAAGATCGGTGTAAACTCGCTATTACAGCTGCGTTTCGTGCGATGAGTGAGAGCGTCGGAAGCCCAACACACCCCATCCTCCCTCTATCACACTTCCCTTTAGGTCAGCAACTTGCGAGCGATGCCTTTGATATTGCAAGCATCTATAGGCTACGGTAACTGCTTAACATTAAGCGGGCCGTGCGCATGTTTGCCACCGTAGTCACGTGAAAAAACTGATTCGTGTGGTTGCCAGCACATCGGCGGATGATAGTTTAATTATTATGAAGAGACAAATCTTGATGGCTGAAAAAATGTCTGAACACAGAGCTGAAACCACTGAAGTTAGAAACATGAAATTTGGACAGTAGGTATTTTTGACGTAAGCAAAGATATATGAAAAAAAAAATTGTAAATTCAACCTCTTAAGGTGTAAAATAGGGGTTGAAAGGTCTTGTTTTTTTCAGCGGTCGATCACACTGTGTCAGAAATGTGGAGGAGGACGACTAGATTTAAACTGAATAGAGTCTCTATCGACTCTACGTAAACATTTTATAGCAGTTTGGTAGTTCCTGGAGTGATCAATGGGGGGGGGGGGGGGGGCTACACAACACAACAACACATTTTAACATAACATACAACACACCCACACACACACACACACAAACAAACACACACACACACACACACACACACACACACACATATATTAACATTTTTTGCGATACAAAAATTTACGTAGACGCTACCGAGTGAGTTTAAAACGCTTGATAGAGCTCATGTAGAGCTACTGAAAGCTGGCCTTTTAGGTCCCCATGTAATAATGTACACTGCAGAAATAGACTATTATAATATCCGGGGATATTTTTTACACACGGCTACCTGATCCCAAACTAAGCAGAGCTTGTACTATGGAAACCAGATAACTGATATTACTACATATACCTCTTTTTTATTTGTAAATACATACTTAATATACATATACACCCAGACTCGGGACATACACACATGTCCATGCACACAAATGCAAGTCCCGGGTAGGAATCGAACCTACGACCTGCAGCGTGAAAGGCGCCATCACGCCAACCACGCTAACGGGCCCGTCAAATAGACTATTATACCCATGGACCAGTTACTAAGGGGACTGGCCCTAAGCAAGTCGGCCGAGTGGTCGGCCTAGTACTAACATCGACATAAAACGAAGCGAGTAGTTCAACTATTTACCGGTAAATAGTATAATGAAAAAACAATGACCACGTTTTGTTTCATACAAATATCTAATAAGGGCACCTCTTTCTTTAGTCTTTACTCTGTGATTATACCCCTTGGCATTTAAGGGAGGCGGGGGGAGACTATTACATTTGGACGAAAATGCCATTGGTGAAATGACACACCTCTATCTACCCCTTCTGGGTATATAGGCGTGATGGTACTTTCCATGGCTCGGGAATCGAACCCATGAATCATACCACAGACGGAGGGAGATGGATGATTACTGCTTCTAGTATTCTTATCGCGATAATAACAAGGTCATATGAGGTAATATACAGGTAGTTAAATGACGTTTTAAAAATAACAATAAAACCTTAATTTGACACGAATTGTTATTATCTTTGATAATTAATACGGTAAAATGATTAATAGTAATATAATAATTATTTACAAACCGTGTTTAGTATAAATCCATTGGAAAAATCACAGATAAATAATTATTAACATTGACACTGCACGAAACAATGTAACCTTTTTTAAAAAAAGAAAACAAAATAAAATACAAAATGGCCGATGCGCGCGACGATTCACTGACGAATGAATAAGTAATTCAGTTTTCAAAATCGGAACGCGTGGTGTCTAATTTAAATTGAACTTTGACGTTCTATACTTTTCTCCCTCCCTCGCCTTTGTTTCGTATTAGTTAGAGAGGGCGAGGAGGTCATTGTAAATTGGTTTTAAGTGTATCCCTACCAATTTGTGTTTGCGGCTAGAATTTATTGTTATAGACTTTATTGGAACGCAATAAAGTTAGTTTTGTATTTTCTAGTGTGTAAATATTAAGATGGTAGATCACTCATACGGTAAGGTGAAGTAGTGATAAGATATAGAGCGTGTTTCAAATCGTAGATCGTATTATTTTAAATAAATAAATATCGCCAGACCATCAAACCAATTGTATGGTCCCAAACTAAGCAATGCTTGAACGCTGGCTACCGTACAGTGGACTGGGGGCGATCCCAGTGACACCCAGACTAGGGTAAATTACGAAAAGGCCATTTCCGAAATTTGCATCAGGTGGGAATCGAACCCGCGACCACCCGATGAAGTGAGTCGAGCTACCTACGGTCGCACCATTGCGCTAAGTGATCGTCGTAAATAAAATAATACATTTAACTACTGTGTTTATTTTAGTACTGTGTTTATTTAAGTCCCTACTTATCTACTTTCTTATTTATTTAGAAGGTCAGCTAAAATTATCTAAATGTTTCATAATTTGCATTGACAGCTTGCTTACTGTTTGACACAGTCGAAAAAAGAACAGTACTTTGTTTACTATCATCGCTGGCTTTGTAATAGGCCCCTTTGTATAAGAACTATGTTCTTTTTTATACAACCATTAAGGTAGCAAAAAGCGTACGGCCCACCTAATGTTAAGCAGTCACTGTTACCTAAAGATGCAATACTAATGAAATTCATACTCATTTTGACAACCTGATAAAAACTTACCCCCTTATTCATAGAGATTTTGTCCAGTTTGCAATGGTTTTGAAAAGCATTTTTAGGAACAAATGTGATTTGTAATTCCACTGCAGGTCGACAATAACTTTCTATGAATAAGGGGGTTAAACTTCTCAAGAAATACAATTTAAAATTAGAAAATTAAACACACTGTATGTCCTTTTTCCTATGTGTGCGTGCCCACCTGTTAGCATTTACACATGTGTGGGTGCGTACGTGTTGCGTACATTGTGTGTGTGTGCTGAAGCGTATCATCGAATCGGAAGTAACTCTACTATCAGCTACAAAATATTTTATGCAGGATAGGTCAAATATGTACAAATTTTTATAATCTAAACTTTTGTTTCCTTGAAATATAAAGAGTTGTGTCAGTAATCTTTTATATAGTACAATCATTTATTAGAATATTTTCCTAAATGCTAGAGATATTAGTATATACTTACATAAAAATAACTACATAACGAGCCCAATTAGTAATAGCTCATACAATAACAGAAACGATACTTTTAAAACTGTAGTGATGACGGTAGAGCATACTCCCACCCGTATCACACCGGTAGAGTCTCATCCGTAACATACAAACCGACTGCGCAGGCACGGTTCACGTAACCTTATGGTTCAGTGGTTGACGCGGGTTCGATGCCCGGGCTGGTACTAATAGGGGTGAGTTAACCGACTGTCCAAAAAGTAGATCTATCGGTTTTACTGTTCGTTTCGTTTATCAAAAAAAGATGATTAAATGTATGGGTAAAATATTTTACCCCGATGGGAATCGAACCCGCAACCTGGTGCAGTGATATAAGCGCCTAATAAAGACGAAAACTACGACACTAGACATGAGACACTTGTATGAGTGAATTAGTGTCTAGTGTCGCCGTGCATATCCTTAGCATTATGAGATATTTCTGGAAATCGAATCTGGAACTTTATGCAGGAATCGGACCAAGACACTTGATTTACATAACACTTTTTGTACCGATACAAAAAGTGTTATTTAAAAACCAAATTCACAAACTTTCCTATCAAACTAAGCTATGAATACCAAGATCACAAAAGAATGGATTGAAATCGATCCATCTGTTCGGTAGCTACGATACTACAGACATACCAACATAGAGGCGAATCTTGTAACAACCCTCTTTGCGATGCCTCGAGGGTTATAATGGTGTTCATTCCCATGAAGAGCTAAATGCCATAATAATATCAAACTTGACATTTAGAGGTAAAAGGGTGACATTTAACAACTACCGTAGTTAATTAAAGTGCTTTGAGATCTTTTTTAAGGTACTTAAGCAATAAATCCTTTGACCCACTTCCTTTCAGCTCGGTAACTCGGTAACGTGCAAGCGATGCCTTTATTGCAAGCGTCCATAGGCTACGGTAACTGCTTAACATCAGGCGGCGGGCGGCAGGGCGGGTAGTACGCTTGTTTGCCACCTCATGGCCGAATACTCAAAGGCTACTCAAATATTTAAGTCCCACTTAGCAGTTTGAGACGTCATTATCTGTCATTTTTTGTATGGCGTGTCAAAGTTAAGCAGCTCTCAAATCCACGAACGTAAATACATACTGGACTGTTCACTACTGCACAAAAAACGAGCCGAGCGAGAGGCCCTAGTTGGGACCGTGTCCCTCTCATTTCGAGTTGCCATGCCAAAATAATATTATCGTTGGGTAGTGATTGTTAGTTTTTAAATCAAGCAAATAAATTAAATTAGTATTTATCGAGACTATTGTTAATATGATAAAACAATAGTCACGATAAATAACAAATTAATTTATTTGCTTGATTTAAAAATTAACAACACTACCCAACGATAATATTATTTTGGCATGGCAACTCGAAATGAGAGGGACACGGTCCCAACTAGGGCCTCTCGCTCGGCTCGTTTTTTCTGTCTAAGAATTGTCAAGGTATAATAGACCTTAAGACAGCAGAATAAAGTTGAATTTCTTCTTAACCAAAAACTCAACTTGTCTATCCTCTATTAAAAGATCCTTGCTCAAATCTGAGTAGCCTACGAGTATTCGTCCGTAGTCACATAAAAAAACACAAGTCTTCCACAGTTTGCTAAGAGTTTTTGCACAGGATTTAACTGTAAAGATTTATACACTACCTGACAAGGTAAAATCGTTTCTAACCGACCACCTAGAGGCCTAAGGCCCACGGCATACATACGGAATTCCGTTTCGAAATATCGAATCGGGGATTCCGAACGCAATAAATCCATCCAAATGTATGGACGTATCGCCACAGAATAGATAAGGCGTATCGCGTTCGGAATCCCCGATTCGATATTTCGAAACGGAATTCCGTAACGGAATTCCGCATGTATGTGGCGAGCCTTAAGGATGCATGCCACATTTGAAGTATAGTTCGCGACAGGTCGAGATGACATTCGGGTTATGAGCTTTTTGCAGAATAAAATCCGAATCAAAATTAGCAGGACCCGCAACGCAACAGAATAATTTAATTTAATTATTTTGTAGGCGATTTTAATTGTTTGTCGGGTCCTGCTAATTTTGATTCGGATTTTATTCTGCAAAAGGCTCGTAACCCGAATGCCATCTCGACCTGTCGCGAACTATAGATAGCACTTTATAATCTTGTACATACGGTCAGCAACATAAGTCGCTGAACGTTCTCAATGTATGAAATCAGTAATAGGTACCTACTCATTATTTTACAAATGTTGGCCGTATTATACTCCACCAAGCCAACTAGGCGCCTGTCAGATATGACGTCACCCACACTAAAAGGCGGTTGCGGTGTGCGGGCGGGAGGCCGCAGGCGGTGGCGGGTGTGCGGGCGGGCAAGCCGCATTTCCACCGAGCGCCTAGTTGGCTTGGTGGACTAGTAGCTTGGCAGTAGCACCTATACAAGGCCAGTTCAGGCCAATTTGTCTGGTACAAGAAGTAAGTACAATGAACCGCAAAGAAAAAAGGGTCGGTTAGAAAATCTTCAATAATATCTTCAATAGACGTGTCTACAACATGCACATGCCGCGCGAGGCTGCTCACTCACATGCCTCGCGAAGCACGACGTTTGCCTCAGTCGCATGCCGCGCGAGGCAAATGGCGAGGCAACTGACACTCTAGACAGGGAAAGGTATACCCGATCAATCAGTTTGACACGTTTGACATCGTTCTGTCTCATGCCTGCCAAACTAGGCGAGGCAAATGTGAGTGCTCAGGTGAGGCAGGGCGCGCATTTGCCTCACGTGAGGCAAGTCAAACTTGGCGAGGAAAAATTTCCTCGCGCGGCATGTGACACTTCTGGACGTAGCTAATCACATTTTATTTATTTTACATTTATTGAAAATAAAAAGCTTCAATTGATTTTTTTGGGTTTCTTACCCAAAGGGTGCCAACGGGACCCTATTACTAAGCCTACGCTGTCCGTCTGTCCGTGCCTCCGTCCGTCTGACAGCGGGCTGTATCTCACGACCCGTAATACGTAGAGTCAAAATTTTCACAGAATGTGTATTTCTGTTGCCCCTACAACAACAAATAGTAAAAATATAATTAAATTTAAAAATAAAGAATTTATATTTTGACGTTTATATTCTACGGTGGTACGGAACCCTTAATGTGCGAGTCCGACACGCACTTGGCTGTTTTTTTTTATTTTCATTTATGCACATTAAATTATTCTTTAATTTAGTGTTTATTTCATAAAGCTAGGTCAGGTACTTTTGAAGATATTGAAGATTTTCTAACCGACCCGTTTTCTTTGCGGTCCAGTGTATATCTACGAAACGTAAATGTAAATACTGAGGAAGAATATATTCGCGTGTGGAGTAACAAATCATGTCGTGACCAGATACGTTTGTTATTTTTGTCAATAAAATTATTGTGATTCGAACACGCATACCGACATTTAGTTTCACTTATCGTCAGTTAAGAAAAAAAAAACATATCAAAGAAAATTTCATGATTGCATTCGGCTCACTGCATCGCGTGGTTGCGGGTTCGATTCCCGCCAGAGGTAAATTAAGGAAACGAGCTTTTCGTATTGTGCCCAGAGGGCCTACTCTGTTTCAAACGACAACGAAATTTCGGACGAAGTTCGCGTATTTCCTACTACGTTTCTCATTGATTCCGACATTTCTTACGAACGTAAATTGTTTGACGTCTTCGTCGTCGTCGAATCTAAACGTCAAACAATTTTCGTTCGTAAGAAATGCCGGAATCAATGAGAAACGTAGTAGGAAATACGCGAATTTCGTCCACAATTTCGTTTACGTTTGAAACAGAGTAGGCCCACTGGTCTGGGTGTCACAGAAGATCAGCGTAAAACAGCTAATATATCTTCGTACGATGAATGAGAGAGCCGGATACCGCTCACCCTTTCTCTCCCTCAGTCCCACTCCCCTTCAGGTCAGCAGCGATACCATTGCTATTGATAGCATCTATAGGCTACGGTAACTTCTTAACATCAGGCGGGCCGTACGCTTGTTGTCCGCCTTAGAAAAAATATATCTGGTCCTAGTGAAGGTCGCGGGAAACCGCTGGATGCAAGCAGCACAGGACCGGTCGTTGTGGAAAACCTTGGGGGAGGCCTATGTCCAACAGTGGACGTCTTTTGACTGGCATGATGATGATGATGATGAACTGTGGACCTACTAAGGGCCTCCGCAGACTAGCTACTTTTAGCATCGGCGATCGGCGATTTTGATGCTGCGTCTCACTCGTTCGCGCTCGAAGAAACGCGACGGAGGATCGATACGTCACAAAATCGCCGGTCGCCGATGCTAAAAGTAGCTAGTCTGCGGAGACCCTAAATGATCCAAGGCAATACTTTTATGATAATAAAAGCGTGATTCAAGCCAGTTAATAAGACATGATCAATTAAAAAAAGCGGTCAAGTGCGTATCGGGCCACGCACAATGTAGGGTTCCGTGGCTAGGTTATTGAAATCAATAACGAAAACTTATTTTGGCTTGCTAGGATTTCTAGGTAGATAAAAAATAACTTTTTCCTAGACCACCTGATATTTCCTGATATTTTTGCCTGGCTAGAATTTTTCTGGGTGGTTATAAAAAAAAAACCATCTACTCAGGTTGTTGTATCTAGCTAGGATTGTTTAAACCTAGAGGAAAAATCTCGCAAACGACACTACTGATAATAAAATTAATGTTGTATGAAAACAACTTTAACTTGTATTATAGAACTTCTTAATGATAACCCATATATTGGTGCGACTATAGCCTAGGGGTGAACAGGTTGGGCTAGCAATCAGAAGGTCCCAGGTTCGATCCCCGGTGGGGCATGCACCAATGGATGAATTTTCATCTATGTGCATAATTTGGTGAGGGAAAACATCGTGAGGAAACCTACCTATCCCTCGGGATTAGGTAATAGTCAGTTCCTGTATACACGGCGACAAGGTTCACCACCTGTCACGTTGGGTTCTGACTATCTGGTGAAACGTGGGCTTTGAGTTGGTTAATACCTCCACAATGTGGTGGTGTATGGCCATTCAAGCCTTTGACTACCTCCGAATGGGGATAAAAGTTGTGACGTTATATTTATTTATTTATTTATTTTCACTTAATTATTATCAGTTGTTTTTTCTGGACCTCGTTAAAATTTTCCCACAGTATCCGGACCCCACCTAAAACTACTTGCCGACCCCTGTTATAAGCGTTCCTCGTAGGGACTACAGAACCCTAAAAACCAGTGTTAATTGGTCACGAGTCGATAATAACTTCTATTGTGGAACCCACGTGTTTGTACAAGAAATAAAATGACAAGCAATGGCGATTTAATAGGTATTATAATTATAGTTTTTTTGCAAATTGATTCTAAATACTATAGTAATTTTCTTGTTTGATAAACTAGGTGTTCAGTCCCGTGTTTGCTCATATAAACGTGTACTCTTTACTATATACAAAAAACAAAAACCGACTTCAAAAAACCCTGGAGCACTAAGAAGCTTGAAATAATATTTACATGACCACCTCTGTCTACCCCTTCGGGAAAACAGGCGTGATGATGTGTTATCGAGTATTTGGAGTCGGTGCCAATCCATCTTTTTATTTTTAGTAGGTAAACTTGGCATACTAAGATTAGCACCGACTCCAAATACTCAATAACACATGTCTGTACGGCTCATCCGACTATCCCACTTCCCACTAATATTATAAATGTGTAAGTTTAGATGGATGGATGGATGGATGTTTGTTACTCAATCACGCCAGAATGTCTGAACGGAACTGGATGAAATTTGGCACAGAGATAGATTATAGTCTTGAATATAGCACATAGGCTTTTTTCTTTTTTTTTTAAATTATGCGCGGACGAAGTCGCGGGCAAAAACTAGTCTTCTATATAGTGGGTGTGACTGGGATCGCCCCCAGTCCATTGTACAGTAGCTTAAGCGTTGCTTAGTTTGGGACACAGAGTAAAGACTAAAGAAAGAGGTGCCCTTATTAGATATATGTATGAAAAAAAAAAACGTGGTCATTGCTTTTTCATTTTCATTGTTCTATCTACCGGTAAATAGTTGAACTACTCGCTTCGTTTTATGTCGATGTTAGTACTAGGCCGACCACTCGGCCGACTTGCTTAGGGCCAGTCCCCTTAGTAATTGGTCCATGGTTTGGGACCATACAATTGGTGTCATCTGGCGTTTATTATTATTTATTTCCCTACTGATAGACATTCCAATTTTATATTTTGTAGTTAAATACATTTTTATGTAAACCATAATTTCTGCTTAGAATTGATAAATACTTAAGCACATTTCCCACAGTAATCAAATCATTAATTTGTCAATGAATCATTCCATTGAATTCATACAATTATTACTTCTAATGTATGGTAAATATTATAATTATAAATAATAAAAAAATAATATATATAACGTCACTTCTTTTATCCCCATTCGGCGGTAGTCAGAGGCTTGAGTGGCCATACACCACCACATTGTGGAGGTATTAACCAACTCAAAGCCCACGTTTCACCTGATAGTCAGAACCCAACGTGACAGGTGGTGAACCTTGTCGCCGTGTATACAGGAACTGACTATTACCTAATCCCGAGGGATAGGTAGGTATCCTCACGATACCACGGTAATCAAATCATTAATTTGTCAAGGAATCATTCCATTGTACTTTTAATGCATGGTAAGTGCTATAATTATAAGGGGCCATCCATAAATTACGTCACACGTAAAGGGGGGAGGGGGTCGACGAAATGTTACATTGTGTGACAAGGGGGTGGGAGGGGTCCTAAGTTTTGTGACGTGACATTTAAAAATGTAATATATCTAAGTATTTAAACCGAAATTTGAATTGAAAACGAAAAATTTTTAAAATTGCTGACACTTATAAAAAATATGTGACGTCACACAGGGAGGGGAGGAGTCTCGCAAATATGACCAGCTGTGACAAGGGGGGGAGGGGTCTAAAAATCATGAAATTCGTGTGACGTAATTTATGGATGGCCCCCTAATACTCTACTAAACATGACTATTTAAAATACACGATCACGCCCATATTTCCCGACGGGGTAGGCAGATATGCAATGAAGTGCACCCACATACGCCGATAGTATTTTGACCACGATGTAATATAACAAGCCTATTGCTATTCTTCTTATCGTATGGTTCCCTGGTACCTGGTGTCAGAGTTGTTCAAGCCGCCCGAAGGCCTTTAACAAGATGTCAACAACCGGGACCGACTTTTTACGTGCCCTCCGAAGCACGAAGACGCTCAGTTCAAATGCCACTGAACGGTCACCCATCTCTGACCGACCTTGTTAAGCGTTGCTTAACCTTCGATCGTTTACCGATCAGTGATTGCAGCTGGCTATGAACACTCAAAGTAAGTGATAACCTCTAATGGAAAACGAGTAGGTAATTACCATGGACCAATTACTAAGGGGACTGGCCCTAAGCAACTCGGCCGAGTGGTCGGCCTAGTACTAACATCGACATAAAACGAAGCGAGTAGTTCAACTATTTACCGGTAGCTAGAACAATGAAAATGAAAAAGCAATGACCACGTATTTTTTTCATACATATATCTAATAAGGGCACCTCTTTCTTTAGTCTTTCCTCTGTGGTAATTACGTTGTCGCTATAAGTGTTATTGATTACCGAGCGCCTAGTTGGCTTGGTAAGTAGTATTTTTATTATCAACATCATTTGGTAACTGTAATTATGCCTTCCTGTCTATGAACACATTTGTAATAGATAATAGTAATAATTATGATTATTCACACCGTATTATAGTTATTATTAGCGGGTCGGGTCAGTGCGCCTGTCGCAATCCACTCGCGGGAAGATCGAGAACATCTCGACTTGATTGCGATGCACGCAATTGTGTACCTTTATTTGCATCTAGTTGGAGTTGATAATCTTGATACTGGGATGCAAAGTGAATGGCTGTATACACAAGCCATTGGGAAAGGGGGTAAGACCATCCAGACTGATATTTATCTTTCTTCTTTTTAATAAAACTGACTGAGAGACAATAGCTAAGCATGCACGCACGGACCTGCCCATGGACCAATTACTAAGGGGACTGGGTCTATGCAACTCGGCCGAGTGGTCGGCCGAGTACTAACATCGACATAAAACGAAGCGTGTAGTTCAGCTATTTACCGGTAGATAGATGCCACACATTCCGGGAAAATGACCACGCGTTGTTTCATAGAGATATATCTACTAAGAACGTCTATTCTAATTAAAATCTCTATGGACCTGCCCGACAGATCTGCCTGACAGCTATGCCTGGCGGACAGAACTGCTCGTGCATGGTGAGTAGGCGGGTAGGCATCAAGCAGGCAAATCTGTGCCTGTTCTCACCATACACCACCATTTCTGACGCGCATCAACCATTTTTTAACACCCTTTCTGCAATTTTCCGTAGTCTGGCTCCCACTGGGATCGCCCCAAATGCATTTTTACGGTTCCCATTATTGCTTAGTTTGGAACCATACAATTGGTGAGTCTATTTTTTTTTTTTACTAGTATCAAGATTATCAAGCGCCGTATATTCGCCCATCGTATTGCGACCAAATTGTTATGGGAACTGCGATAAAACCGTAACTATCTGCGCAAGAGTGGCCGTCTCGGCGACCTTGCGCACATAACTAAATATACCACTTTTACCCAATGCGGTAAATAACTTTCGGAGGGCTGGACACTGGAGCTATTATATTTACCAAAACACACTGTATTATTAACAAGTGGCGATTTAAAAAATAAAATAAACATCTACAATCAATGTAAAAAAATAAGGCCGTTGAGTTTCTTGCCGGATCTTCTCAGTCGAGGTCGTTTTTCCAATCCGCAAAATGACAATTTGTAAGTGCCCCCGAAGGCCTAAACGAAATAAACTTTTTGAATATTGAGACTCCATGCGTTGATGGGCACCTAAAATTCGGTTCCGGTTGTCGTCATCTAGACAGCAGTCATTAAGTTATGTCAGAAGCCTTCAGATGTCTTGAACAACTTTCCATACGATAAGAAGAAGAATGATATCGAAATATATGCTTCAAATTTGTTCAATTACACTGGACCGCAAAGAAAAAGGGTCGGTTAGAAAATCTTCAATATCTTCAATAGCAAATTTATTTATTTTACATTGATTAAAAATAAAAAGCTTAAATTCATTTCTTTTTATTTTCATTTAAGCATATTAAAATATAATTTTATTTTGTCTTTATTTCATAAAGCTAGGTCAGGTACTTTTGAAGATATTGAAGATTTTCTATCCGACCCTCTTTCTTTGCGGTCCAGTGTATTTTTAATGTCCCTGACCAACCTTTTAGGGATTGCAGTCGTTATGTAAATATATGTAAGCTCTTAAATGTCACTGGATTTAGTGAATGTTTGACATTAGACCGCTCACATTCGAGAAAGGATCCTAACGAGATCCTAGACCCTAGACAAGTGGATTACTCTACATCCGTCTCTACAAATCGTTACACTCTACAAATAATAATAATATCCTGGGAAATTTTTTACACACCTGGGGGCTTACCACAAGCTCTTATTGCGATTCAATTACAGGAACGTATTAACGTTTCAGCGACTTTTTGTGCAATGACGTACCTTATTGTCATGACAATAAGAAACGTCCTTAAAACGTCGTTAAAACGTTCCTATAATTGAATCGCAATAAGAGCTTGTGGTAAGCCCCCTGATCCCAAACTAAGCAGAGCTTGTACTATGGAAACCAGATAACTGATATTACTACATATACTACTTTTTTATTTGTAAATACATACTAAATACACATATTCACCCAGACTCGGGACATACAGACATGTTCATGCACACAAATGCATGTCCCGGGTAGGAATCGAACCTATGACCTGCAGCGTGAAAGGCGCCATCACGCCAACCACGGTAACGGGCCCGTCAAAAATACGTATCTACAAATAATCACACGTCTATAAGTATATCTCGGGGCTGGCCTATTAAGCATTCCTAATTTTAACACCTTTGCGGGTAAAACGTGGCCATTACAAGCCCAGGATAGGGACCTGTGGAGACAGAAAGGAGGCTTTTGCCCAGCAGTGGGACATTTAACAGACTAATAAAATAAAAAAAATACTAAGGTCGCGGGAAACCGCTGGATGCAATTAGCAAAGGACCGATCGTTGTGGAAACCTTGGGGGAGGCCTGTGTCCAACAGTGGACGTCTGACATGATGATGATAGGTAAATGTAACGTCACGACTTTTATCCCCATTCGGGGGTAGTCAGAGGCTTGAGTGGCCATACACCACCACATTGTGGAGGTATTAACCAACTCAAAACCCACGTCCCATCTGATAGTCTGAACCCTACGTGACAGGTGGTGAACCTTGTCGCCGTGTATACAGGAAATGACTATTGCCTAATCCCGAGGGATAGGTAGGTTTCTTCGCGATGTTTTCCCTCACCGTCAGCGAACTGTAAATGATGATGATGATAATTCCTAATTTTATATGATGCGAGATGACCCGCTAAACTTCGTGCCACCAAAAAGTGATAAGGTAATCCGAAGTGTCATCCCATACGAAATTACCAATTTAGTTTTTTTTGATTTTTCGGCTGTTCCTTTTTTCTAAACTAAGCCAGACAGAGAACCAGGGTGGTCGACATAGCTCAAAGGATTAGCAAGCTGAAGTGGCAGTGGGCTGGTCACGTTACCCAATATCCGACAACCGCTGGAGTAGACGAGTTCTTGAGTGGAGACCACGAGGAGGCAAGCGTAGTGTAGGACGCCCTGCGGCCAGGTGGAGTGACGACCTGTGGAAAGTGGCTGCCAAAAACTGGATGCAGAGCTGAAGACCGAGCTCAGTGGCGTGCATTGGGGGAGGCCTATGTCCAGCAGTGGACAGCTATAGGCTGATGATGAAACTAAACCACCCCAGTATTGAGGAGAACAAAACAAAAAATAAAATATTCAAATCGGTCGTTGCTTAGTTTGGGGCCATACATTCCGACATAGTCTGATATTGATTTTCGGTCACCCATCCATTTTCAACCGCTGTTCAGTTAATAAATCTCATAAAGTAACCTTTAAAACCAATTTGTAATGATAATGAGCAATAGTTAACCGTAGTTAGATCACGAATTACAGTTTAACATTCACCCGTGACCAGTATTGCTATAATTATCTATTTTTCTGTGGATCATTGGGTAATATATAGTTCTCAGGCTCATCTTCTAAAGGTCAATAAGGTATAGGACCATAGTACATGACATTGATGTATTATTTCAACAGATATGTTACCTCCTTACATTGTAATCACTAGACTTGTGCTCGCACAATTGGTCCATGGTTGTGACGTCGCCATGGCTACCCGGTGTGTTATGGCCCTTAAAGTGGATGATGATTGAGTATTTCGGGCTTTCGTCTGACGACTGCATGATATTTATTTAGACTGTGAAACTGGTATCTTTAGAACTAACTATAATAGGTGTATTAATTCTAGATTCATGAAATTCACACGAAAACTAGTATAAACGAGAAATATCAAAATAACACAGTACATGAGCGAATAAGATTATTAATTAATGTCTTATAAAGTAATTGCATAGTTGCGGAGTGACCGGCGCGGGCGCACGCTCGTGGGAAACACGACACCATAATGTGGATATGACTTTAATAATAATAAATTTATTTTTTATATGAGTTCAAAAAACGGATTGCAATACAATCGGTATTTTTTTCATCTTTTTATTATTTATGCAGCAGTGGTAGCCGATTGGTTAAGCACTCGTCTTGCGGGCTTAAGGTCCTGGGCACAGAATAGATAAGGAGTACAGAAGTTGCACTCCTTTGATCTTGAAGAAAGCCGACATTTTAAATTATTATTATTACCTAAACTTGCCGCGCCCGACCGCGCGCAATCTAAATTGTGCCTTGACGCAACGCGTTAGCGTATGTAATTCGCCGTCCCGCTGCCGCACGCTGCTGCACGCTACTTAACCTTCAATCGGTAGGGTTGTCACAATTAATAAAAATAAAATAGTACCAACATTTTTGTATTTAAATGTTATTTAAAACTATACATTTTAAAAAATTACAGTTGTTGCACTTTAATGTAATGCCTTCGATATTTTTTGTCTTTAAAATAGCGGTTATTAAATTTAATGGCAGCATAAATGCGAAATCTAACAAATAATTTAAAAATGTAGTCTGAAGGGAAGCATGGACATGGAGTGGTGAAATTAATATGTTTTAGTAAATTAATTAGCGCATATAACAGCACGCAATAGCATGGGAACAATACGCAATAGCATAGCATGGATGCATAGTAGAATATCAAGCAACAGCAAGTGCAAGTCGCTCATTGAGTTATGACCGTTAACCTTGAATTTATAGTTCTCTCACTCGCTTTTTCCGCCGGTGGCCGAGTGCTCATAAAACGCTACGGCAACTAGTATCTACTTATATCGACTTAGGTAAGTGTCTAATACGAATATAGGTAAGTAGAAAAACTGGCAACACGATGGATCTCGTCAACTATGAAAGGAATTAAGGTAGGTAGGTAGTCCGTAATCGATGCTAGTAGGTATAACGTGGTATAACCGTAAAAAACTGTCATTTCATTCGTTCCAAATTACATATTTCCGCTTCTGTTCCACTATTCGATCCTACCTCTTGTAAATAACGTCTACTGCACTGAACTATGAGCTTCTTTTTATATCTAAATAACAAAATAAAACTTCAATTAGCTTCAATTACCTTTCACAATCAGCTGGCAAAGAAAAAAAGTCAATTTGCAGTTTCTATAACTATTTAGACAGCCATATACGCCACAGTTCGTCTTGCTCGTCATTTTTAATTTTAAAATAATAATTCCAACGCGAGCGACCAACCAAAAGCGCGCGAAACTTTATAGCGCGTGTTCACGCCAGGAGCGCGGCGGCCATATTGAATTGCGTACAGACTTTGTACGCGAACCGATCGGAGCTAGTTCGACCGAAACCACAGAGTGACTGAGGCCTGTCCTGGGTTCAAACCCTGGCTCACACCTCTGGATTTTTCGAAATCTATGTGTGAATCAACTTTAATATGATTATCACTTGCTTACGGTGAAGGAAAACATCGTGAGGAAACCTGCATGTCTTAGAAATGTAAAATCCACCAACCCGCACTGGGCCAGCGTGGTGGATTATGGCCTAAAGCCCCCTCGCATTGAGGGGAGGCCCGTGCCCAGCAGTGGGACGATAAAAGGGCTAATAATATTATTATTATTATTATTTATGTACTCTACTATATGGTGTCCGGGTTAAATAGCACCACTGATAGATCTAGTAAAAGGTGACTAAAGGAATCAACACCACAAATTTATGTACGAAATGCTGCTCCAAAATTAGTCCGACTGTATTGAATGTTTCTGACCAACTCATTGGGTTTTTATTTAATAAAAGAAAAAAAGAAAGGAAGAAAAACTTTGACACTTTGGATTTTTTTTTATTAAACTTGTGTGACAGATAATGATCCCCATTTTTTCCTTAAATCGTTAAGATAACATATTATTATGTTCTGTTACCATTTATTTATTGTTTGTAGCTTCATAGCCAATTCATATTGGCTGTATTTAGTTTTTAAATAACCTTATTTTTCATGCAATACTTAAATGTGTGTTAATCTGTGATTAACAATAATAATAATAATAATTTAGCCCTTTTGACGTCCGTCTGCTGGGCACGGGCCTCCCCTCAATGCGAGGGGGATTCAGGCCATAATCGACCACGCTGGCTCAGTGCGGGTTGGTGGATTACACATGTCTAAAGACATGCAGGTTTCCTCACAATGTTTTTCTTCACCGTTAGCAAGTGATAATCATTAACAATAAACTAATGAAAAAAATATTCAGCAGGATTATTTTACCAGACAACTTTCTAGGCCATAATTTGCGCACTAGTATTTTCCCTAAAAACCGGCTAGTAAAAGTTTTACCTGTTTTGACGTTTCGACTAGTTTTAAAGCGTGTTCAAAATGAGTTTAACTTTTTGACGGGCCCGTTAGCGTGGTTGGCGCGGAGGCGACTTTCACGCTGCAGCTCGTAGGTTCGATTCCTACCCGTGACATGCATTTGTGTGCATGAATATGTCTGTATGTCCGGAGTCTGGGTGTATATGTATATTAAGTATGTATTTACAAATAAAAAAAGTAGTATATGTAGTAATATCAGTTATCTGGTTTCCATAGTACAAGCTCTGCTTAGTTTGGGATCAGGTAGCAGTGTGTAAAAAATGTCCCCGGATATTATTATTCTTATTATTATTTATTGCAAAAAGTATACTGTAGGTATAAATTTAGTATAAAATCTCGAATATACAATCGACGTCTCATCCATGTTATGATAGCGTCGTTGTTATAAAACAGTGTGTCCGTCGCGGCGCGGTTTCAGTACCCTGTGTTTGTCTCGCGTGTGTACACCGTGTTGTGTACTGTGTGTTGTGTACTTGTGTATTACTGGGTATGTACTATAGGGATTATAGGTCATAAGTTTAATCATTAAAATTGACATATCTATAAATAATAAGCTTCTATGTTTTATCTGCGGCAGTGATCATTGAGGTCCAAGTTTCAATTTCTAAATAGTGTTAATTTCTCAAGTCGCCTTTTATGACCGGTTATGGTATGATTGTATTTAACCCATTGAAATATAATACTATGATTTTAACGCATCCATAGAAATTGATAAAAATTATACACCATAACGCCTCTATTTCCCGTAGCGGTAAGTAGGGGTATACTGTAGTGATTCCAATGTGATTTCGTTCGATCTTTCTAACTATAACTATTTCTTTTGACGGGCCTTTGTTGTGGTTGGCGTGATGGCGCCTTTCACGCTGCAGGTCGTAGGTTCGATTCCTACCCGGGACATGCATTTGTGTGCTTGAACATGACTGTATGTCCGGAGTCTGGGTGTATATGTATATTAAGTATGTACCCATTTACAAATAAAAAAGTAGTAGGTACATATATGTAGTAATATCAGATTGCTTAGTTTGGGATCCGGTAGCCGTGTGTAAAAGATGTCCCTGGATATTATTATTATTATTTATAATCTCTTAATTGTTTAAAATAACGCAAATCGTACAATGAATTTTACTATTTAACGACTGCTTCGCGCAGTGGTTCAAGTGTAGGCCGCTCATCTCACTGCATCGGGTGGTCGCAGGTTCTATTACCGCTAGAGGCAAATTTTTGGAAAAGCCTTTTGGTAATTTGCCCTGGTCTGTCACAATATTGCCAGACTATCACGACTGTATGGTCCCAAACTAAGCAACGCTTGTACTATGGCTACCACACAATGGACTGGGGACGATCCCAGTGACACCCAGACCATGGAAAATTACGAAATGGCCGTTTCCGAAATTTGCCTCTGGCGGGAATCGAACCCGCAACCATCTGATGCAGTGAGCCGAGCGGCCAACGCTCAAACCACTGCGCCATGCGCCAATATTCTATAGTTATATAAACTCTCCACGAACGAGCAACTACAATTGAACTTACGGCCCTTTGTCTCTAAGTGCTATATCGCACGAGGACACCAAGGCGCAACCAGTCGCTCCACCAACAAAATGTATAGAGCTGTATAGAGGGTATCGCACCTGGTGTCCGCTTGGTAGCGCAACCAATTCGGTGTCGGCTATCGAACCACTGGTGGCGCCACCATGGTTGCCTCGTGCGATATCGCACTATGGTCGCTGTGAAAAGATTACCGTCTGCGCACACGGGACACGGCACGGCACACGGGACACAGCTAATACATATATGCACTCACGCGCATCCACGCTCCAATAGGTGTCTATTGGAGCGTGGATGCGCGTGAGTGCTCTTCGTGACACGGAACATAAAAGTACTATTTTCACGGAAGACAAAACAAATATCACGACAAAATGCAACATGCAGATTACTAATTATATATATATATATATATATCTAACGTCACAACTTTTATCCCCATTCGGGGGTAGTCAGAGGCTTGAGTGGCCATACACCACCACATTGTGGAGGTATTAACCAACTCAAAGCCCACGTTTCACCAGATAGTCAGAACCCAACGTGACAGGTGGTGAACCTTGTCGCCGTGTATACAGGAACTGACTATTACCTAATCCCGAGGGATAGGTAGGTTTTCCCTCACCGTAGATTACTAATTAAATAGTTAAATTTAAAAAAACGCTGGTAGAGCCAAGCTGTAGCCAATTGACTGCAGCTAGCGCGAATGTAGTACCACCCTATTACGGAAGATCGGCGTAAAGTAGCTATTACAGATGCCAAACCCCCTTCTCCCCCTCTGTCCTACTTCCCTTCAGGTCACCACCTTATAATAACAATAATAGACGGGCCCGTTGGCGTGGTTGGCGTGATGGCGCCTTTCACGCTGCAGATCGTAGGTTCGATTCCTACCCGGGACATGCAATTGTGTGCATGAACATGTCTGTATGTCCCGAGTCTGGGTGTATATGTATATTAAGTATGTATTTACAAATAAAAAAGTAGTATATGTAGTAATATCAGTTATCTGGTTTCCATAGTACAAGCTCTGCTTAGTTTGGGATCAGGTAACCGTGTGTACAAAAATGTCCCAGTATATTATTATTAACCCTTATATCGTCCGACTCCTGGGCACGGGCCTCCCCTCAACGCGAGGGGGATTCAGGCCATAATCCACCATGCATGCACCTTCAGAATTCATAATTGTGAACATTCTTCAAGTTAAGTTTTACGTCTGTGAATAATTTTCTCGGAAATTAATTTTTAATGTTAATTTTCAGACTATCTTTTCTTAATCGTTTTGCGTAACGTAACTCTTGTAATAGAGATTACAGTAATGTATAATTAGTTGATTAGGTATATACATTTTTATGTATACCTAGGCTGAAGATAAGGCCGGCACTCAACAATAAAATATAACTGATAAAACACCAACCAAAGCTAAGCTCTATTACTTAGGGCCTCCGCAGACTTGCTACTTTTAGCATCGGCGACCGGCGATTTTGTGGCGTATCGATGCTGCGTCGCGTTTCTTCGAGCGCGAACGAGCGAGACGCAGCATCAAAATTGCTGATCGCCGATGCTAACAGTAGCAAGTCTGCGGAGGCCCTTAGTACCGCCATACACGGACTGCTTGTCGACAGCTCTAGAGCAGTTGGTTGCCGTCGATCGCATCGACCGCCCGCCGACTGCATGAGCGGTCCGTGTATGGTGAATGTCAATTTTGTATTGAAACTGCGGTCGACTGCAGCCAACTGCTCTAGAGCTGTCGACAAGCAGTCAGGTGTATGGCGGCACTTACGGGTGTCAATAATAAAGAGAGCTCAGCTTATGTTGGCTTCGTCACCATAGACGTGCAGGCGATCGTACCACTACATTATATCCTTTGGGGATAAGCGTGATGGTTATGATAACGCTACATTACATAATCAGTTAAAAATTAACATCACAAAAACCAGTAACCGTGGCATAATGAGTTAAATTAACATAATAGAATAAACTGGACAGAAAGCTGGGTTGGATAAGTTTCGTATTAATGCTATTTTATTTTTCTTACATCGGTCTTCTTATTGCATGGTTAGTGGCCAACCTGAGGGGCTACTCTGTTTCAAACGAAAACTAAATTTCGGACGAAATTCGCGTATTTCCTACTACGTTTCTCATTGATTCCGACATTTCTTACGAACGAAAATTGTTTGACGTCTTCGTCGTCGTCGAATCTAAACGTCAAACAATTTTCGTTCGTAAGAAATGTCGGAATCAATGAGAAACGTAGTAGGAAATACGCGAATTTCGTCCGAAATTTAGTTTTCGTTTGAAACAGAGTAGGCCCTCTGGGCCTCAAGTCTCTTAACTGTTGTCCATTGCGAAACCAGTCATTGCGAAACCAGTGATTTGTCTCTACGTGGTTTTTATTCTATCTCTACATGTCTGTCAGTACATCGAAATTAACACATCTGTTATTGCACTCGTAATTCGACAATTAATTTATTAATAGGATTAGGAAGGTATTTGACGGCTGCGTGGCGCAGTGGTTTGGATGTTGGCCGCTCGGCTCACTGCATCGGATGGTTGCGGGTTCGATTCCCGCCGGAGGCAAATTTCGGAAACCGCGTTTTAGTAATTTGCCCTGGTTGGATGTCACTGAGATCGACCCCAGTCCATTGTACAAATAAATAAATAAATATCCTGGGACATTCTTTTATATATATTTATTTATATTATTTACTAGCTGATGCCCGCGGGGCTTCGCCCGCGTGCATGTAGTATGTTATCCTTAAGAGATAGACATATTCCATCGCGGACTTGTCTGTAGACCTATATAAGATACACAATTCCACCATATATCATTGTGTTATATCTCAAAGGATTTAGGCAGCGTTTTCGTTGAAAGCTCCCAAACGCCTTAGTTTTTTCCGACACCTCCAACAAATATCATTATATTTTAGCCAATGTATAAAAAATCGTGACAAATTATATACTAAAACCTTCCTCGAGAACCACTCTATCCATTGGTGAAAACAGTATGAAAATCGGTGCAGTAGTTTATGAGTTTATCGCGAACAGACAGATAGACAGACGCGGCGGAGGACTTTGTTTTATATGTAGTGATTTGGTTTACCAAACAATTGTTTGCACTAAATAAGTCATACAATATACAATGAAACAGTCAGAACAAAATGCAACAATTACTTAAAGGTAAACACTGCATGCATAATAAAAAGGAAAATACAGTAAAGCGTAAGCTCACACAATAGACTAAGGATAAAGATAGATAAAAAAATATAAAAAAGATATAAGGACAATTACTTATTACACACCTACCTTGGGTTACCTGGGGGCTTACCACCACCTCTCATAGCAGTTTTGTTTAAACGTTTCAGCGGCCATTTGTGCAATGACGTTTCTTATTGTCATGACAATAAGGTACGTCATTGCACAAAAAGTCGCTGAAACGTTAAAGCGTTCCTGTAATTGAATCGCAATAAGAGTTTGTGGTAAGCCCCCTGATCCCAAACTAAGCAGAGCTTGTGCTATGGAAACCAGATAACTGATATTACTACATATACTACTTTTTGTTTGTAAATACATACATAATATACATATACACCCAGAGTCCATTGTACGGTAGCCATAGTACAAGCGTTGCTTAGTTTGGGACCATACAGGTAGTGTGTAAGTGTGTGTAAAATGAGCCATATTGGCAATATTTTCAACATTATTTTCTACGAGCGACTAGCGACAGAGTCGTACCGTCTCTCTCGTACTGAGGTTCCCTCTTTTTACCCGACTACGGCGGAGGGTTATGATTTTGACCGGTATGTATGTATGTATGTATGTATGTGCATCTGTTCTCACCTAACTTCCAAACTACTTGTCGTAATTTAACAAATGAGGTATCGTTAGAAGCGGCTTAATGGCGCGCTGGTTATAGGCTATGTGACGTCACATAAAATTGCATATGGCGCCCTCTAGAGGACATAATGTCATGAACTAAAAAAATATCATTTTTTAATGAAACCGTGTGGGGTATCAAATGAAAGAGCTTGATGAGCACATTTCAAAAATATATATATTGTTACCTATAACTCCAAAATAATTAAATAAAAAGTAAGTTTAATAAAAACTAAAACCCGACTACGGAAAAAACGCGCTCTAAAAAGTATGAAACAAGAAAATATTCTCATCTAGAGGATAGCCGTGGTCCGTGTTCATATGCCATTTGGCCCTAAAAGACCTACACGGACCACGGCTATCCTCTAGATGAGAATATTTTCTTGTTTCATACTTTTTAGAGCGCGTTTTTTCCGTAGTCGGGTTTTAGTTTTTAAACTTACTTTTTTAGTGATGTCTTTGGTGTTATCACAAATTATCCCAGTTCGCATGGACCCGGGCCGTTCACAGATGATTTAAGATAAAATTACTTTGTTAACGTTTCATAAGACTCTCACAGACGCAAGAAACGCAATCAAAACTCTATTTTGCTAATCTCACGACGATGCTGTTGTAATAATCGTTTTGAATAACATTTTCGCATGTCTGTTGGTGTAAAACTTGAGTTACATAGATCCTCTATTGCGTATAATACCTAATAGGTACGGTGATTTATAAAAAAGCTGAATTACAGGGTACACAGGAATTTATTTCAGAGTGACCTTAATTACAAGTAATGTAAAAAAAATATGACTAACTAACTACATTATATTTAGTAATAAAATATTAAAAAACACGACTGCCATGTCAAAAAACTAACTAAAAAGTATAAAACAAGTGCAGTGTCATTGCAGTCGGGGGACCGTTCTGTGGAACACTTTTTAATTTAAGAGGTACCCCGACTGCAATGACACTGCACTTGTTTTATACTTTTTAGTTCGTTTTTGACAAAGCTGTCGTGTTTTTTAATTTTTTTAAATTATTTAATTTTATTTTATGCATTTTAGTGACAAGTTTTATATTAATACTTTGCAGCGAAAATGTGTCATAATTCAACATTCGAAGTTCGAACGAAACAGAGTCCTTACGTACCGATTCGTAATACTAGCCCAGATTTAGTTTAAGGAAATATCCAGTGAGATCGTTCTAAATATATCTACATGTGTTGATATCACAATACAATTGCTTCAGGGTAGTAACCGCATACATTATGAAATTAGTATCTTATGTCTGTTGTCATTGGATACATGAGTTAACCTGCGGTTAAATTGCTATTGGATCGTTTATTGGGATCTATTCCTGACTTCGAATCGTTGGCAATATTTCGGCTCCCTCACTCATCGTACGAAACAATTGGCTACAACTTGGCTCTATCCCCAATAATAACAGTTGCTTAACCTCCTATTATTGCCGATTCTCCTGAATCCTATACATCGAGCGTAGTCACGGGCAAAAGCCAGTCAATTATCGGTATTTCCCACGTCACTACTAGGAAATGAAATTGACATTTGTTTCCACTGCACCTTTTTGCGTTGATCGTTTGTCTGTCTTTTTGTCCGTCTGTCTGTGTGTGTGATTTCTTAATAATTTTGACACATTGTTCCGGAGAAGTAATTATAGTTTGGTACCTACATGAGTGCAGTGATAGCCGAGTGGTTAAGCACGCGTGTTTCGTGCCCAATGTCCAGGGTTCAAACCCCAGCTACCGCCTCTGGATTTTTTGAAAATGAGTGAATCATAAATTTAAATAAGATTATCACTTGCTTACGAAAAATAACGACAAGGCGGCAAGGTTCACCACCTGTCACGTTGGGTTCTGACTATCTGGTGAAACGTGGGCTTTGAGTTGGTGACCTCCACAATGTGGTGGTGTATGGCCACTCAAGCCTCTGACTACCCCCGAATGGGGATAAAAGTCGTGACGTTACACGAAAAATATCGTGAGGAAACCTGCACGTCTTGAAAACGTGTGAAGTTCGCCAGCCCGGTAGCAACCTTGAATCTGAAGCAGTTACCGTATCCTATAGATGCTTGCAATACCAAAGGCATCGCTCGCACGTTGCCAACCTGGGATTAGGACAGAAGGAGGGGAAAGGAGGGATTTCTTCGGGCTTCCGGCTCTCTCACTCATCGTACGAAATGCAGCTATAATAGCTCCTATACGGCGATTTTCTGTGGGAGAGTGGTACTATCCCAGCCGAGCCAGCCCGTATATGAGCTGCAGTCAATTGGCTACAGCTTGGCTCTAGCAACTCCATTCAGCAAATCTTACAAAAGCTTTAACTATTAACTAAAGAATGTTTTAACATTAAAGTTTGCTCCCGCACCAATTGTAACTAAAAATTAAATTAAATTACGAAATACTGCTCCGAGATTACAATTAACATTGTAATTACATTGTAATTGTTATTACAATGTAATAACAAAAGTTTTGATGCTTTTAAGAGAAAAGTTGATGCCCTCGTCTTTATTTAACTTTGACCTAAGATCCGGCGCACATTTTCGACGGAATAAAAGGAAGGTTGCCGCACACATGAGATTTTTTGTCTGCGTCATGTTCGAAAGTTTACCTGTCGCTCTTGGAGTCCTTGGTTCGAATCCCGGATCGGTAAAATACGGGTATATAACACCTCTGCTAACTATATTGAAGAATCAGCGGCGTGATAAATTTACACACAATTTGTAATCCATTAACAATTATTAGACCACGAACCAACTGTATGGTCCCAAACTAAGCAACGCTTGTACTATAGCTACCATACAATATACTGGGGACAATCCCAGTGACACCCAGACCAAGGCAAATTATCAAAGAGCACTTTCCGAAATTTTCCTCTGACGGAATCGAACCCGTAACCTCCCGATACAGTGACCTGAGAAGCTTATGCTCAAACAACTCCACTCCACACAACACTGTTTTTTTGTTTCTTGTTTTTGTTTGTCATTTTGTTTATGTATTTGTTTCCATGGTGTACAATAAAGTGTTATCTATCTATCTATCTAACTCCGCCGAGCAGTCGGTTAGTCAGTTTTACAGTTCAGATTTAACCCATATTTCGTGGTCAGTTAAAATTATTCAAATAAGCGGTTAACGTTACGAATAGTGATGGGATGTTCTCGAGAACATTCTCATCCTCGGAAACTTACTTGTGAGATTTTTTTATTTTGGGTGACGTTATCCTAACTTTCAATCTTAAAAACAATTAAAACCACCATACTTGCATGTTTAATGAGGTTTATGCCAAGTTTAACATGCTTCAGAAGATAAAATGTAACGTCACGACTTTTATCCCCATTCGGGGGTAGTCAGAGGCTTGAGTGGCCATACACCACCACATTGTGGAGGTATTAACCAACTCAAAGCCCACGTTTCACCAGATAGTCAGAACCCAACGTGACAGGTGGAAGATAAATTCTCGAAAATTCTCACGAGTAAGTTTCCGTAAGTTTCCGAGGGTGAGAATGTTCTCGAGAACATCCCATCACTAGTTACGAATGTCATAAAAATGGTTTGCTAAACATTGTGAGAAGAGATGATATCATAATACGAATACAATGCAGTTGCAACATGACAAGGTTATATGTTAATTGTTACAGGCCCGGTTAATATATATGACATACTTTTATCACGGTCATACGGTGAGGGAAAACATCGTGAGGAAACCTACCTATCCCTCGGGATTAGGTAATAGTCAGTTCCTGTATACACGGCGACACGGTTCACCACCTGTCACGTTGGGTTCTGACTATCTGGTGAAACGTGGGCTTTGAGTCGACTTAATACCTCCACAATGTGGTGTTGTATGGCCACTCAAGCCTCTGACTACCCCCGAATGGGGATAAAAGTCGTTACGTTATATTTATTATTTTGTACACACGGCTACCTGATCCCAAACTAAGCAGAGCTTGTACTATGGAAACCAGATAACTGATATTACTACATATACTACTTTTTTATTTGTAAATACATACTTAATATACATATACACCCAGACTCGGGACATACAGACATGTTCATGCACACAAATGCATGTCCCGGGTAGGAATCGAACCTACGAAATGCAGCGTGAAAAGCGCCTCCGCGCCAACCACGCTAACGGGCTCGTCAAACGGTGGTATTATTAAAGGTGGTAGAGCCAAGCTCCCTCTCACAGAAGATCGGCGTAAAGCAACTATTACAGCTGCATTTCGTACGATGAGTGAGAGAGCCGTAAGCCGTAAGCCGCTGGCCCAGTGCGGGTTGGTGGATTTCACATGTCTAAAGACATGCAGGTTTCCTCACGATGTTTTCCGTCACCGTAAGCAAGTGGTAATCATATTAAAGTTATGATTCACACATAGATTTCGAAAAATCCAGAGGTGTGAGCCAGGGTTTGAACCCAGGACCTTAAACCCGCAAGACGCGTGCTTAACCAATCGGCTACCGCTGCTTTTAATGAAGAAATAACGACGTTTAAAAACTTGTCACCTAGAGTGTTGTATAAACCTGCCATGCTTTTGGATTGACATATTACCTACAATGTGAACTAATTATAACACAATAGCCAACAAAAACCATCAAGTGTTTGATTACAATCGTAATTGCGCCGCAATTATACGAAATTGTCAGCGGTTATGCAAAATTCCTGGTCGTTGTGTGAAATGTTTTATGAATTGCTGCAATCTTTAAGCTCTTGCTGCCAAGAGCTGTTTAAATAAAAGCTTTGAGCTTAGTCCCAAGTCTGGGTGAAATATGTATATTAAGTATGTATTCCGGGACATGCATATGTGTGCATGAACATCTCTGTACGTCCCGAGTCTGGGTGTATGTATTTACAAACAAAAAGTAGTATATGTAGTACAGTTATCTGGTTTCCATAGTACAAACTCTGCTTAGTTTGGGATCAGGTAGCCGTGTGTAAAGGAATATTCCAGGATATTTATATATACTTTCTAGGCTTTGTATTAAGGTAGGATTCCAGTCTCCGCTGATATGTCCATATAGAGGGCAGCACACTGGAGCTATCATATTTACCAAAACACACTGTATTAAATATACAAATACAAATTGTTTATTGCATAATTGTGGTAATACAATTATTGTGGTCTTAAAAAGTTTAGGAACTACACAATTGACCTAAATAGGCATGCAATAGTATATTCTTAAAGTACTAAGTGAATATTAAATAAATAATAATTAGTTTTTTTCCAAATTAAAGTACTCCTTTAAATCAAAAAAAAACATTTATCAATGAAGGTTTTTAGAGATTTCCTAAAATTTGGCAAATCTAACATCTTAATGTTACTAGGTAAATTATTATATATCTTTATACAAGTATAGTACATATTTCTTTTATACATATCAAAAAATAAGCAATAAATAAGCAATTGGTGATTAAAAAACAACAAGCAATGTAAAAAGACAAGCCCGCTGAGTTTCTTGCCGTCTTCTCAGTCGAGCTCACGTTTCGTTCCGGAGGTAGAATTAAGTAAAAATTTAAAATGACAATTTGTTGTGCTCCCGTGGGCCTAAACGAAACTATTTGAATTTGTTTCAGATTGACTTGAAATTAGAGTTCCTCAAGCAGAATGTCACAACAGAAGCGAGTGTGCGGCCTCGGCCTGGGTTCCGTGGGAGTTCTGACAGTGCTGTTATACCTGATTGACACATCGTTAGCTGTAAGTACTATTAAATGTTTACAAATAGTTTTTACTAAGGACTAGGCCCGTTATACTCGCCACTGTTACTCCTGTTAGCGCCCTATCGCACGAGGACACCACTGGTAGCGCAACCAGTCGCTCCACCAACAAAAAGTATAAAGCTGTATGGAGGATATCGCACCTGGTGTCCGCTTGGTAGCGCAATCAATTCGGTGTCGGCTATCGATTCACCCGCTGGTGGCGCCACCATGGTAGCCTCGTGCGATAGGGCGCTAAGTGCCTCCAGTTTTATTGGTGGTAGAGCCAAGCTGTAGCCAATTGACTGCAGCTCATATACGGACTGGCTGCACCGATATAATACCACCCTTTCACGGAAGATCGGCGTAAAGTAGCTATTAAAGCTGAGATTCGTACGATGAGTGAGAGAGCCGGAAGCCCAATAACCCTTTCCCTTCCCCTCCCTCAGTCCCACTGCTGCTAATATAGCTTCAATTCCGTTCCGCTTTAATTCGACGGGCCCGTTAGCTTGGTTGGCGTGATGGCGCCTTTTACGCTGCAGGTCGTAGGTTCGATTCCTACCCGGGACATGCATTTGTGTGCATGAACATGTCTGTATGTCCGGAGTCTGGGTGTATATGTATATTAAGTATGTATTTACAAATAAAAAAGTAGTATATGTAGTAATATCAGTTATCTGGTTTCCATAGTACAAGCTCTGCTTAGTTTGGGATCAGGTAGCCGTGTGTAAAAAATGTCCCAGGATATTATTATTATTAATTTACCTTCGTTTATGCTTCTTATCCAGGCGTTAGATGGCTATATTCCTGGCGAGGACTACCCAGTGTACACCGAGGTACCTAAAGGCTTGTCCTTCACTTGCGACGACAAAATACCAGGGTATTATGCGGACCCAGAGACCAACTGTCAGGTACTAAGCTGTTCTTCACCTATTTATCAATAATTCTTAGTTCATAGTACACTTTATTTTATTTTTGTAGCGCCTGTCAAAAAATGTATAGCAACATGTTGCTTAAATTAGTTTAGTTGCTTATTGATAGCTAAAACTAAATTATAATACAGTAACTATTCAACTAACTTATAACGCCTACTGGAATGAGAAAGGGTCGGCAGAGGTATTTTATATTACTACCTATAACTACGCAAACCTACCTATCCCTCGGGATTAGGTAGGTAAAAGTTAGTTCCTGTATACACGGCGACAAGGTTCACCACCTGTCACGTTGGGTTCTGACTATCTGGTGAAACGTGGGCTTTGAGTTGGCTTAATACCTCCACAATGTGGTGGTGTATGGCCACTCAAGCCTCTGACTACCCCCCGAGTGGGGATAAAAGTCGTGACGTTATATTTATTTATATTTTTTAATAACTACGCAAAATTATACAATCATGAATTTGATAACGGCAGACCTATGTTAACGAATTACGTTTTAGCGACGACAGTGAGTTAGTTACCTATGTACCTACTTAATAATAATAATATAACGTCACGACTTTTTATCCCCATTCGGGGGTAGTCAGAGGCTTGAGTGACCATACACCACTACATTGTGTAGGTATTAACCAACTCAAAGCCCACGTTTCACCAGATAGTCAGAACCCAACGTGACAGGTGGTGAACCTTGTCGCCGTATATACAGGAACTGACTATTACCTAGTCCCGAGGGATAGGTAGGTTTCCTCACGATGTTTTCCCTCACCGTAAGCCAACTGTAAATGATTCTCATATAAGAAAATTCATCCATTGGTGCATGCCCCACCGGGGATCGAACCTGGGACCTTCGGATTGCTAGCCCAACGTGTTCGCCCCTAGGCTACAGTCGCTAAACTTATGAGCAGGAACATGTTTTCCTCATGATTATCGTGCTGTGGTTCCAGGTCTGGCACTGGTGCGTGCCCACCATTGGAGGCAACCAGATGCACTCCTTCGTCTGCGGGATCGGCACCGTCTTCAACCAGAGGACGAGAGTTTGCGATTGGTTCTTTAAGGTATGTAATAAATGACCCTTATAGGTTCACTCTGTTGTCCCTCTGTTAAGACGTGCACAGCCCAAACCGTTGTTAGACACATACAATTTTGACAGTAGGTACCTTTTATAACGTAGGCAAGGATTTTGGAAAATTCCACCCCTTCTTCTTCCCAGTCGTTACCTCAATACTGGGGATCGTGACGATTATGTACAAAAAACTTCTGGAGAGCAATTTTCCTCCACCGGCTTCTGTCACCCGCGACGTGTACCGCTTTGTGCAGTTGGAATTGCGTAAGCTCAGTGATCTGCGAGCTCCATCTGGCGGGAGGTCTGCCACGAGATCTAGTGCCCTCCACTTTTCCCGTCATAATAAGCCTTTCCAGGCAGTCGGAGCTTCCACGTGAGATATGCCCAAAGAAGGTCAAAATGCGAGCCCTGCACGTGGCCGTGAGGCGATCCCTAATGCGCAGCTCGTCTAGGATAGATATGTTGGTACGCATTGCTGTCCATGGAATGCGCAGAAGACGACGCCAATTCCACCCCTAATGGAGTAAAAAAAATACTGAAGCTAGAGACATGAAAATTATTATTATGGCTACTTATTACAAATACAAAATAAAATGTTTCAGCGTTTTTGAAAATTCAAATTTTATTAACTTTGTACGAAGCCCAGGGCGCGAGTTCTACTCATGGACCAGTTACTAAGGGGACTGGCCCTAAGCAAGTCGGCCGAGTGGTCGGCCTAGTACTAACATCGACATAAAACGAAGCGAGTAGTTCAACTATTTACCGGTAAATAGTAAAATGAAAATGAAAAAACAATGACCACGTTTTGTTTCATACAAATATCTAATAAGGGCACCTCTTTCTTTAGTCTTTACTCTGTGGTTCTACTCGCACTTCTCAAGGATTTTTTTATAGTTTATGATGGATTTTTTTATGTTTTTCAGGTGGACTGTCAAAGCTCGCCGGCGTACTACGGAATTAACGAAGATCTTTACAAAGACGAAGCCGGCAACTACATAAATGGGAAAAAGTAGAGTTTACATAGAGATGTATCGAGTATTACACTATTAATCGACTAATAGCGAGTTGACGCTTTGAATTGAAGCCGCGAATTAAACTAAATAGCTGGGTATGTCTCACATGCCTCGCGAGGCTGCGCGGAGACATGCCGCGCGCGGCAAGCGCGGCTGACTCAGACAAATACTCGGGCGAGCCAAAGGGTGAGAGAGAAAGAAGGGTATACCCGAGCAATTTTGACTGTCTCATGACCACACTTTACTAGGCGAAGCAAATGACACCGCTCGGGTGATGCAGGGCGAGCATTTTGTTTGGGTGCGCCCTGTCAAACTGAGCGAGGCAGCTGCCTCGCGCGGCATGTGAGACATCTGGACCGAGCCACGGCTGCGTTTAAATGTGGCGTGAAGCGCGTCCGAGCAATCAGTTTTGACGTCTGACCACGTAGACATATGTCAGAAAATGATTGCTCGGGTGCTCCGCTCGCTTCTTTTGGACGCATCCAATGAAAATTGTAAAAAAAAGTAATTTTAGTCGATTATTCGTTCAATCTCGATACATTTCTGATCTATTGATATTTGTATATGAATAAGTAGATCCGAATTTATAATAATATTACCAGAGCCCCGAGTCCGCAAATTTTTTACCAATTGGAAACCTGTTCAGATGGCCGACAATATTTTATATCGACTGCTTAACATTGAAGATTTACGATGAAGGATTGCTGAAGATAATATTATTGATCAATTCAATTGGTAAAATTGGTTGAAGCAAATAGCCAATTGACTGCAGCTCATAAACGGGCTGGCTCGACCGGGGTAGTACCCTCTCACAGAAGATCGGCGTAAAGCAGCTATTACAGCTGCGTTTCGTACGATGAGTGAGCGAGCCGTAAGCCCACCCCCCCTCCCCCTCCCTCCATTCCACTCCCCTTCAGGTCGGCAATGTGCGAGCAATACCTTTGGTATTGTAAGCATCTATAGGCTACGGTAACTGCTTAACATCAGGCGGGCCGGACGCTTTTTTGTCACCGCAGTCCTATAAAAAATAATAAAAATAAAAGCACTCATAGCCAGCTGCAATCACTGATCGGTAAACGATCGGAGGTTAAGCAACGCTTGGCAAGGTCAGTCCGAGATGGGTGACCATTTAGTGGCATTTGAACTGAGCCTCTCCGTGCGCGTAAAAAGTCGGTACCGGTTGTTTTTAACTAGGCAGCAGTTGTTAAGCCTTGTCAGAGGCCTTCGGGCGGCTTGAACAACTCTGAAACCAGGTTGGCCATACGATAAGAAGAAGAATTGGTAAAAAATTAGCGGATGTGGGACCCAGTAGTCTGTATGACTAGTTATAAGTACAAATTAGCTCAGATACTTATAAGATTCAAAATACAAGATTCTAAAAATTCAAAATACAAAACCTTTATTTTGTTTAGACCTACGGGGGCACTTACAAATTGTCATTTTAAATTTTTTCTTAAATTCTACCGCCGGATCGGAAACGCGACCTCGACTGAGAAGATCCGGCAAGAAACTCAGCGGGCTTGTCTTTTTTACATTGTTTAATTTTTATTTTATTTTTTAAATCGCCATTTACTTATTTTAATACAATTTTGGTAAACAATAGCTCCAGTGTGCTGCCCTGCGAAATAAGCAAGGCAAGACACATTTCATTATATTTTGAAATTATATCTCTACCTATCGACTGGCGAGTAAAACTAATAGAGTACATAACAGAAAAAATGTAAAGCCTGTCTGCTAAGTAAATAAAAAATAGCCCTTTTAACATCCCACTCCTGGGCACGGGCCTCCCCTCAATGCGAGGGGGATTCAGGCCATAATTCAGGTCTACTAATAATTTAATGTTTATTTTAAATTGGTAATAAATGATGTATAATTTAATTTTAAATTATACAATTCATTAATTTTAGTCATTAAGTTAGTTTAGAAAACAAGTTACCATTAAATTAAGTTCTTTAATATATTTTTTGTAAATAAAAATACTTACATCTTTTTCGCGTAAAAATCTGAATCATAATTTGACAATAAGCATAATTAACCATTTCTTCGTGAGTGCTTGGCTAATACTAAACTAACTAATTAACCCAATAATATCTAATTTCCATACTATTTTACTGGGACTAGGCCCGCCACACTCCCACCACTGTTACTCCTGTAAGCCAGGATCGACAGTGTCCAACGATGACGCCAAGGTTTGACCCTCGACGAGTCGGGAAAAGCTAAGTTGTCTTGGAACCCGCACGAATTTAATCGAAAGAAAGGATAGGAGGAGTTGGAAGAAGATTATCCACTTCCCTCCGTTGCAAAGTGGGAGACATGAATAACAGTAGGCTGATTGCCAAAATAACGGCCGAATACTCGTACGCAACTTAAATTTGAGAGCTGCTTAACTTTGACGCGCCATACATAAAATGACAGTTAATGACGTCTCAAACTGCTAAGTGGGGCTTAAATATTTAAGTAGCCTTTGAGTATTCGGCCGTAAGACTATTACAACTGATAGAAGACAAGGCTAATAGCGACGCTATGCAACATAACAAATGCAATTCATTTTTCCGATTTTATGAGGAACCCTTAGCAATTCCGCAAAATTTCTGTAAAAGTCACACATTTTACGCCATTCGTGAACGTTTCACGGAAATTTAGCAGATTCTGCTGGAGGGTCAGAAAATTAATTGCTTTTGCAGAATTGCTGCAATGTTGCATAGTGTTGCTATTAGGGCCACCGCAGATATGCTACTATTCGCATCGGCGATCGGCGATTTAGTCGCTTTTAGCATCGGAGCAGTCGCTGCGTCCGAACGTAAGAGTCGCCAAATCGAGATGCAGCATCGATACTGCAAAATCGCCGATCGCCGATGCAAAAAGTAGCATGTCTGCGGTGGCCCTTAGCCCTTGCAGTTGTAAAGCACTATGGTAAAGGAAAAAATGAAAATGTATATGTAAAGCACCACGGATAGCAATTTCCATACTAATAATAATAATAATTTAGCCCTTTTAACGTCCCACTGCTAGGCACGGGCCTCCCCTCAATGCGAGGGGGATTCAGGCTATAATCCAGCACGCTGGCCCAGTGCGGGTTAGTGGATTTCACATGTCTAAAGACATGCAGGTTTCCTCACGATGTTTTCCTTCACCGCAAGCAAGTGATAATCATATTAAAGTTATGATTCACACATAGATTTCGAAAAATCCAGAGGTGTGAGCCGGGGTTAAAATACTAACAATACTAATTTTCCAGGAGCAATTGGACACACAACAGTGAGTACCATAAACGAAGACTCGCGGCGAGACGGAAACGACACGACATGACCAATAATACAACGCCGCACAAGACTAACAGACGAAACTAGACTCAAGAATACTACTGACTGTACTGTACTACAACTAAAATAGGTATGACTGTGTCTACTTACCACTTACAGACTACAGCCCCCCTAGACAAGTGGCATGAACGCTAATCGAATAGAATAGAATAGACTTCACAATGTATGGAAATGTCAAACGTCGCTATGTAGATCAACAACAAGTTGCTATGTAGATCACGTGACTTGTGTTATTTCCATACATGAAGCGTAGCGATTTGAAGGATCGCTTGTAGACGTCAGCCACTTGTCTAGCCCTTCTGTACTACAACTAAACTAGGTACTGGCTGTATCAACAACTTAGGGCCGCCGCATACATACGGAATTCCGTTTCGGAATATCGAATCGGGATTCCGAACGCAGTAAATTCATCCAAATGTATGGACGTATCACATACGCACAGTATTTTTCCGTTTGATTTTTTCCGCTTCAGAATTCGGAATAGCCTGTGCGTTCGGAATTATTCCGAAGGGAAATAAAAGTATGTGTGTGATAAGCTTACGGAATCCCGATTCGATATTCCGAAACGGAATTCCGTATGTATGTGGCGGCCCTTACAGGCGCGCGGAGCGCCCAAGCTGTCAGTTTTGATGTAGGAACACATTTGATGGTACAGCTAGCACTACAGCCCCCCTAGCCAAGTGGCATGAACGCTAATCGTATAGAATAGAATAGACTTCACAATGTATGGAAATGTCAAACGTCGCTATCTAGATCACGTGACTTATGTCATTTCCATACATGAAGCGTAGCGATTTGAAGGAACGCTTGTAGACGTCAGCCACTTGTCTAGCCATTCTGGTGGTAAAGCCAAGCTGTAGCCAATTGACTGCAGCTCATATACGGGCTGGCTCGACCGGGGTACTACCACCCTCACACAGAAGATCGGCGCAAAGTAGCTATTACAGCTGCGTTTCGTACGATGAGTGAGAGAGCCGGAAGCTCAACTCCCCCCTTCTCCCATCCTTTCGGTCCACTCCCCTTCAGGTTGACAAACTGCGAGCAATGCCTTTGGTATTGCAAGCATCTATAGGCTACGGTAACTGCTTTACATGAGGCGGGCCGTACGACAGATTGCCACCTCAGGTCCATTTTTTTTTGTAATATGACTGGGGTTTCAAACAAGCGTACGACCCGTCCAATGTTAGGCAGTAACCGTAGCCTATAGATGCTTGCAATACCAAAGGCATGAAAGGGAGTGGGATAGAGAGTGAGAAGGTGGAGGGTTGTGCTTCCGGCTCTCTCACTCATCGTACGAAACGCAGCTGTAATACTTTGCACCAACTTCTGTGAGAGGGTATTATCCATGGACCAATTACTAAGGGGACTGGCCCTAAGCAACTCGGCTAGTACTAACATCGACATAAAACGAAGCGAGTAGTTCAACTATTTACCGGTAGATAGAACAATGAAAATGAAAAAACAATGACCACGTTTTTTTTTATACATATATCTAATAAGGGCACCTCTTTCTTTAGTCTTTACTCTGTGGTGTTATCCCGGTACACATATACATAATGTCATAACTGAAGGCTTGAGCGCGGCCGCTCGGGGCATGTGAACGCATCCAATAGCTGTGTCTACAAGCGAGTGACGCACCCGGGCTATTACGTACCGTGATGTTAAAGGCGTTATCTTCTGTAAACTTGCCATAAAAAGAATATGTATATTTTTTTATTAAGTTTCTTTATTTTAATGTAAATAAATATTTTTGTACGATTACATTTTTATGTGAATTAAGTATTTGTGTTTTATTTAACAAAGATCTGTCCTCTTCTTATCGTATGGTTAGTGGCCAACCTGGTGTCAGAGTTGTTCAAGCCGCCCGAAGGCCACTGACATGGTTTACCTGACCTGTAATCTCCCTTGTATTTAGGGGAGGCTTAAACCCAGCAGTGGGCGTGCCTTGAATCAAATCTCTGATATCCAGGTGTAAAATGGTACCTATATAAGGACATTATACAGGGTGAAATCGAAATCGTGGGCAATATTTTAAAATATGACTCAACACATGATTCAGAATATTTTGGGAAAACAAATAAAAAAAATCTATTGATAAAAAAATATTGCTCCGGTAAGCAAATAAGCAAACCATTACCTTACCTGGGTAATACATTTTTATCAATTGATTTGTTGATTAATAATAATAATAATATAACGTCACGACTTTTATCCCCATTCGGGGGTAGTCAGAGGCTTGAGTGGCCATACACCACCACATTGTGGAGGTTTGATTAATATTCCCTTAATATTCTGAATCATGTGTAGAATCACCGTTTAAAAAATTGCCCACGATTTCAATTTCACCCAGTATAAGGTCCTGGGCGGAGGCTTCCAATTATCATCAGGTGGACCGTGTGCCATCCTTGGCAAAAAAATAATAATCTTTATCATTTAGCGCCACTAAATTAAGTCCTTATATAACCTCCCAGATACACCCAGTCACCCATGTAATTCCAATCCTCGCCTGCCGTTGCTTAACTTCGCACGCTTTTTGCATACATAAGCCTCCGTCCTTTCATGCCGCTGGACTAAAGACCTTGTAAGCTGGAAAGAGAACGGTGTATTTTTAATATGTATAGTGCATTCTAGACTGCACGCACACAAGTAAAATATTAATGTTCACATTCAAACATTGCATTGAGCCTTATGTGTGTGTAATTGTATTGAAATAAAGCTGTGGACACAATTGAGGTTCATCATCATTGATGTATTCTTTAGTAGATATTGTACCTCTTAACATTGCAATTGCTACATTTTTGCTCAGCGCAACACTAAAACAGCGAGATGTACACATCTGTTATCGCACTCGCAATTCAACAATCAACTTAAATGCATTTTGATGCGTATTATTCGCCAGAATATGTGCCGTATCACCAATACCAACATGCTACAGGCAAACTCCCCCTGAAAGCGAGGGGGATTCGGGCTATAGTCCACCTGTAGACAGTCAAGAAGATCAGTAATGTGAAATTATCTCAATTCTGAGACACTTTGAGTATGTATTGAGATATAATTTTCAATAGATGTGTCCATATGGCGCGCATGCCTCACCCGAGCACTCATATTATGACATTACGTCTATGCGTTCTGACGGCAAAAGTGAGTGCTCGCACGAGGCATGCGCCTGATGAAGACGCCGCCACTGAATAAGATTACGTACGACCAGGGTTGTTACGAAAAAATCACCTTGTTTTAAACACGATGATTTATTCCTTCTGATTTAAATCAATGATTTAAACACGTTTTAATCAGTTTTCATTTTAATTTTCCTGTTTTTTTGCAACTCTGCGTACGGCCCGCCTGATGTTAAACTATTACAGTAGCTTATAGATGCTTGCAATGACCAAGACATCGCTCGCACACTGCTGACTTGAAGTAGAGTGGGACAGAGAGAGGAAAATAGACGTTGTTTGGACTTCCGGCTCTCTCACTCATAGTATGAAACGCAGCTATAATAGCTACTTTACGCTGATGTTTTGTGATAGTGGTATTACCGCGTTCGAGCATCGCTCTACCGACATTAACTATTTCTAAGTTCAGTTTGCTAGAGACTAGGCAAGCAAACTATCTAATATTAATGTCCAATCATATCACACCTTTAGAACTGTCGCTTCTCAACATGGTGGGGGTCCCAGGTTCAGTCCGCGGCCGTCCACCGCCGCTCACGCACGTATCGCGAGTGATCCAACAAAAGAAATAAACTTTAAAAAATAATTAACAGTGAGTCTAGCTTAGTGGTCAGTGTTGCCGTTTAAAAATAGAACTGTCAAAGTGTTTTTTTGCGTTACTTTTCTGCCACTGGTACGTTGTTATTGGTTACGTAACGTTGGTAACTTTTTCGGTAATATTACTTAAGAAACAAGTTTGGTAATGGGGTCATGATATTTGATGTGTTTCGGTAATTCGGCGGACAATCGGGAGTCAATAATAAACTTAACTTAATAAACTTAATCTATTTTTAAAAACTTTCTATTTTTGTCAAGGTTTTTAGGCATATTTTCAGTCATATTCTAGGTATTATGAATACAATCTATATACAAATAAATAAAACTGAAGTCTCTGTTTAGGATGCCCAATGTAACGAATATCCGGTACATATAACAAAAAAACAAATTTAAAATTGTTGTCTGTATGTTTGTTAAGCTACTCCGAAACGGCTGTACCGATTTTGACGGGACTTTCACTGGTAGATAGCTGATGTAATAAGGAGTAATTTAGGCTACTTTTTTATTTTTTTTTGTTGTTAAATTCCACGTTTACGAAGTCGCGGGCAATAACTGCCTATCCCGACTAGTTATACAGGCGTGATATAGTTGGATACATGAGACGAGACGCGAGCGGAACAACATTATTTAGATCTTTTTCTGATTTCAGAACTTTTCTGTGAGTGTTTGTTGTTTTACTAATAGGTCGGCTGCCGTCTGTCTCCGTTATAAGTTACGCAGAATTGAATTCCATTTATGAACTGTACTACAACAAGCTTTAAACAAAAAAAGGTCATTAAAAATCGGCCATCAGTTCTGGTACTATAGTAAAATAGATAGACAAACAAATTTGTAATATATATGCGCTTTCTATGTCCTTTTTCTACGCTGGAGGTACTAAAATGTTATGTTTCTAATACCAGTTTGGATTGTGCACGTCTTGACAGATGGTCAGACAGTCAGACGGCAACAAATTGATCCTATAAGGGTTCCATTTCCTCCAATTGAGGTGCGGAACCCTAAAAAGTACATAATTATTAAGAAGAAGAAATTATGCACCACCTTAGGGCCTCCAAAGACTTGCTACTTTTAGCATCGGTGACCGGCGATTTTGTGACGTATCGATGCTGCGTCGCGTTTCTTCGAGCGCGAACGAGCGACACGCAGCATCAAAATCACCGATCGCCGATGCTAAAAGTAGCAAGTCTGCGGTGGCCCTTAAATGCTTACTCTGTCCTAAATACCACTCAGTTGTAACGGACAAACCTCTGAAAATGTAATGTCCGCGGGATTTCAACAAAAACCCGCCACACCAAGTCACTGACCAGTAACGGGCAGGCTCTGAGGAGGAAAATATAAGCAGTTATTGGACACAAAGCACTTATAAGGTCACGTCGTCGAATCGATAAACAGAAATGTATTTTAAATTATTGACCTTCCTCCATAGACAAGTCGCATGAACGCTAATCGAATAGAATAGAAATACTTCACAATGTATGGAAATGTCAAACGTCGCTATGTAGATCAACAACAAGTTGCTGTATAGATCACGTGACTTATGTCATTTCCATACATGAAGCGTAGCGTTGAAGGAACGCTTGTAGACGTCAGCCACTTGTCTAGCCCTTCAGGTCTGTCCCGAGAATCAAACCCGGGCCTAAGTCTCGCTTGCACTTACAATAAACCAATATGCCAATATGAAGAGAAGAAGACGACGTTCCACTCCTGAGCACGGGCCTCCCCTCAATGCGAGGGGGATTCAGGCTATAATTAACCACGCTGGCCCGGTGCGGGTTGGTGGATTTCACTTGTCTTTCGTTATTTTTTTTTCTAAGACATGATGGTTTTCCTTCACCGTAATCAAGTGATAATCATATGAAAGTTATGATTCGCACATAGATTTCGAAAATCCAGAAGTGCTAGCTGGGATTTGAACCTTGGAACTAGCCCGCAAGACGCGTGCTTAGGGCCACCGTAGACTTGCTACTTTTAGCATCGGCGATCGGCGATTTTGATGCTGCGTCTCGCTCGTTCGAAGAAACGCGACGCAGCATCGATACGTCACAAAATCGCCGGTCGCCGATGCTAAAAGTAGCAAGTCTGCGGAGGCCCTAACCAATCGGCTATCACTGCTTTTCAATATATTTCGTAAATTAGTTTTTGCTGTAACTTTCAGAGTTCGAACATTTTAAATAGGTATATTCTGTGGAGAAACATCGCTTGTTACTAAATGTTTGTTCGCCTGTTGGTTACTTCATAGTGTTTGCAATAGTATAGTCTGTGATTGCCATTTTAGAAAACTAATCTTCTTACCATACGGTTAGCGGTCAACCTGCCCCCCTAGACAAGTGGCATGAACGCTAATCGAATAGAATAGAATAGACTTCACAATGTATGGAAATGTCAAACGTCGCTATGTAGATCAACAACAAGTTGCTATGTAGATCACGTGACTTATGTCATTTCCATACTTAAAGCGTAGCGATTTGAACGAACGCTTGTAGACGTCAGCCACTTGTCTAGCCCTTCTGGTGTCAAAGTGGTTCAAGCTGCCCGAAGGCCTCTGACAAGGCTTAACGACTGCCTAGATGACAACAACCGGGACCGACTTTTAACGTGCCCTCCGAAGCACGGAAACGCTCAGTTAAAATGCCACTAAATGGTCACCCATCTCTGACTGACCTTGCAAAGCGTTGCTTAACCTTCGATCGTTTACCGATAATTGCAGCTGGCTATGACCGCCTTAGAAAACTAATATGGTTCTAAGATTTCATTTCTATTTTTATTTTGGTACAAATGAAGTAGCCTACACCACGGTCAAAGGGACGCGATACAAAAATGAAAACATCATTTTATTAAAGTAGTAGTTTTCAAAAGCAGTGATAGCCGATTGGTTAAGCACGTCTTCTGTGTTTAAGATTCAAGGTTCAAACCCCGGCTAACACCTCTGGGGTTGTCGAAACCTATGCAAATGATAATTTTAAAGTAATTATCACTTGCTTACGGCGAAGGAAGCATCGTGAGGAAACCATTGTCTTAGAAAATTTAACCAATTTCGAAAGTCATGAAATCGGGACTGGGCCAGCGTGGTGGATTATGGGCTGAACTGTATCTCACCTGGCGACGGATTTGGCGACCATCGCCAAGTAGAGTCCTGTCATATTTTGACATAATTCAGTACAAATTATTGGCGACGGTAGCCAGCGACGTCGCCGGCCACGTGTCCAAACAATTGGTATTACCTGTCAAATTCAATACGAATATTCGGCGACGGTGGCTGGCGACGCGCTTGGCGTCCCGGTGAAATAGAGCCCTATGGCCTCAATCCCCCTCGCATTGAGGGGAGGCCCGCTCATTATTATTTTTTGTTTTCAACGTTTCGAATTTATTCATTTTTAATATTACACTTTCCGATTCAAAACCACGAATTTTATCATTATCATCATTTCGTATTCTTCCTCGTTAAGCTTATAATGCTCCACGGTCATATCCTGGATGGGTGACCGTTCTTGGTATTTAGATTGTCTGTCTGACGAAGGGCATAAAGCTATTCTTTTCCAATAGTAGGTCCATAGTTTTTTGCTTTAGAATGTTGTTCGATTATCTCTGTCACTCCAGTACAGTGTGAGAGAGATGCCACTAACTCAAGGTTAACCGGCAAATCCTATTAAAAATTTATAGTAATTATTATTATTTTATGATACTAAGGAGGCAAACAAGCGCACGGCCCGCCTGATGTTGAACAGTTACCGTAGCCTATAGATGCTTGCAATATCAAAGGCATTGCTCGCACGTTGCTGACCTGAAGGGGAGTGGGACAGGGGAAGGGGAAGAGAGAAAGTGGGTTGGGCTTCCGGCTCTCTCACTCATCGTGCGAAACGCATTAGTGGGTATTTTACGCCGCTCTTCCGTGAGAAGGTGGTACTACCCCGGTTGAGCCAACATAATAATACACCATCTCTGATTCTGACTCTGATTGACCTAATAAATAATAATAATAATTAACCTTGGTCTGGGTGTCACTGGGATCGCCCCTAGTTCATTGTACGGTGCCCATAATACAAGCGTTGTCTTTTTTGGGACCATATTAGTGGCCGCGTTTGCGCTAACATACACGGACTGCATTTTTGCAGTTTGGTTGCAGTCGACGGCACGCGACTGCACGCGGACTGCATTTTTGCAGTCGCGTGTATGGCGGCGCTTTTCTGTTGATATTTTATTAACAAATCAATACATACAACGTTGTGAATTCCCAACAAACGTGTTGGTGTCGTGTCGTGGTCGTTACGTAACCGCACGACACTTCGCAACCGGCTTGTGTAACTAGTGTGGCGAAACGGACAAGTCCTTGCTAGTGATGTGACACGGGCCAATCGATTTTATAGACACAATCGATTCGATATTTTTAATAACAATTTTTTATCGATGTTTTTTGGGAACATTGTTAATTTTATAGCAATATAAAATTCGGTGAGGTATAATCGATTAATAAGAGATATTACGGTGATAGTTTTTGAAGACAATTCTTGATTTTTATATAAGATCAATTCAGCGTTAAATATAACTACTTACATACCTATAATATTTTGTAGATAGCTTGTGACAAATAGAGACGTAGATAATAGTTAACTTTTAATAAGAAATTTCCCGTGTTTTTATCTTGTCCATGCTTACATTTTAAGGACCTTCAGACTAAAGTCGATTCGACTAAAGTCGAATAAGTTCGATCTCAAGATTGAGATCGAACTTAAGATGCAGTTTTTGACAGATGTTACATACATTAAATATCAAAACTGCCTCTTAAGATCGATCTCAACTTTGTGATGTATTTATTAATACGGTTCTTAGTTTCACTTCTAGCGCCTCCTGCTCTTTATTACAGGAACTGTTTTGGTAGTATAGCATGAAATAAAAAAAATCTTTTAGTCATATGTTTACAGTTATCTCACGCTTTCAACATATCTGGGAGTTAAATATATAACCGTATACAAAACAATACATTTGGCAATGAATTAAAACATGATTCATCACGCTATCTCACTCAGGGGATGAGTAATATTAAAAAGTATCGGATGCTATCTACTGAATATTAATTTACATACAAAAGACATCAACGGGTGCGCTCACTTTAATGCACGTTTGAAATGTTAAATATTCTGTTTTGGTCGATTTAATCGACAAATTAATAGTTACCTGTTGATTTAATTACTTAATGTCGTAATATTAAGTAAGTAATGATGTATTGCGAAATGTAGTGCGATTATCTAATGAAATAAGGCTGGATTTCTATTGGGTTTAACATATTTCTTAGTCGAAGAGCCCTAACAACTGATTAGTTTAACAAAACACTAATTAATAGTTAGTCTGCACTAATCAAAGGTTCAGTCAAGAGAGTCGGTTTTACAAAAACCGACAAAGATTCAAGATTCAAAGATTCAAAAGATTCAAAACGTTTATTTTGTTTAGGCCTACGGGGGCACTTACAAATTGTCATTTTACATATTTTCTTAAATTCTACTGCCGGATCGGAAACGCGACCTCGATTGAGAAGATCCGGCAAGAAACTCAGCGGGCTTGTCATTTTTACATTGTTTTAATTTAATTTTATATTTTTAATCGCCATTTACTTATTTACTAAACCGACAATTTTTATTATTTTAAGGAACGGTTTGTGTATGTATACATAACACTATATTGAACGAAATCCCATTATATAGTGTTTCTAAGCCATAACTTAAATTACACAAGTGGTTTATACTAGTGAAAGTAATGTTTAACAGAACTAGCAAATTGATCTCCGAGACAATTACATTTCTTAGCAACCGTAGCTCTAATTAAACTGGTCCTTGACGGAGTTCCAACTAAATAAAATTGACCTCAGATACAGTATAAACGGCTTGAAATTGAAAGTCTTTCTAAATTGGTTGTGTTAATAATGAGATTTAAAGCGCCTATTGTAATATGAGCTCTCTTTTACTTTAATCAGGTAAATGAGAGGGGTCAAGTTATAGTAGTTAGCAGTTTGATGAATAATTTTGTACGTTTTCTGCATAATATTATTATTTTTCGTGACTTATGTGAATGATGGCGGATTCATTATAATAATATTATATAATTTATTTTTATAAGCGATTCAATAGTGAAAAGTCTACTCTCTCGCTCGTTAACTGCTGGAACGATTTTGATGAAGATTGTATGATAAGATAGCTGTATATTCTCTCCTTTTATTCAAAGCTTTTAGTGTCAAAATCACTAAACATTGAGGCGCTCCTAGCCAGTTGCAATCACTGTTCGGTAAACGATCAGAGGTTAAGCAACACTTGGCAAGGTCAGTCAGAGATGGGTGACCATTTAGTGGCATTTGAACTGAGCGTATTCGTGCTTCGGAGGGCACGTAAAAAGTCGGTCCCGGTTGTCGTCATCTAGGCAGCAGTTGTTAAGCCATGTCAGGGGCCTTTGGGCGGCTTGAACAACTCTGACACCAGGTTGGCCACTAACCATACGGTAAGAAGACTATTTGTTTTTCTGAGTACCCCAATAACTGGCGCGTTCACCCTAAATTTCATCATTTTCCACGTCATTAGATTCCTCGTCGCATCGAGCGAACAATTGCAAACAGCTACTGAAAAACTCATATTATTTGGCGACAAATTGGATTGGACAAGACGGGTCGGTGAAGCAATCGGTGGACAGGTCAGGTATTTGATGGGTGAGCAATTGTTTCTTTAGCTGTTTAGCAGAGACTGTTTTCTATTTTATTTTTTTCTTTTAGAAGAATTTAGAGAGCGGTGATATCCGATTGGTTAAGCACGGGTCTTGCGGGCTTAAGGTCCAAGGTTCAAACCCCGGCTCGGACCTCTGGATTTTTCGAAATCTACCTAAATATCTAAATAACTTTAATGTGATTTTCACATAGTTACGATGAAGGAAAACATCGTGAGGAAACCTGCATTTCTTAGAAAATGAAACTTTTCGAAAGAAAAGTGAAATCCACCAACTCGCACTGTGCCCGTGGTGGATGGCCTGAATCCCCTCTCATTGAGGGGAGGCCCGTGCCCAGGAGTGGTTATTATAATTCCTAACAATGCTTCCAGCGGTCGTTGCGTCCTACTAATATTATAATGCGAAACTTTGTGTGTGTGTGGGTGTGTGAATGTTTGTTACCACGTATCTCCATAACTACTAAAACGATTTTGATGAAATTTGAAACGTAGATAGTGTAGGCTCTGGAATAAGACATAGGCTAATCGTACACATCAATTACCACGCGAAGCCGCGGGACACAGCCAGTTAATAACACTGACATATCTGTCATTCCCTTCGAACCCCTTCAAGGACAAACTCTAACAAGCACCGCGCTAACTCGAAGCGACAGAATTTACCGAAAAATCCACCGCTGCGCACGCTTTCACCATGTTACGCAAAACTATAGCAGCGCGGCGCGGGCGCAGCGCATTACAACGAGACCCGGCGCTGCTGGGCATCGCTGATCGGACGAATTAGATCACCTGTGACGTCACACCGGTAATGGCCGTAAACACTATCACGACTGCATTCTCAAGGGGTAGGCAGAACAATGCAGAACACACTTTTTGAATAGCGCTTAAGTAAGATTGTGGTCGGAATCCCCCTCGCATTGAGGGGAGGCCCGTGCCGTGGAATGGGACGTTAAAAGGGCAAATTATTTTTATATTATTATTATTATTTTAATTAATAATTGATCAAGTCAGGCGTTACTTTGCGGAAATCCATAGTAAAATTCTTTGGGAGAAGAACCTTCCACTCACCCTCGGCTTGTTAACCACCAAAATTATAAACCAAATAAGATTAGCCGAACTGTAGCCAATTAACTGCACTTCATATACAATATGTAACTGAAATAACAAAAAACCTGAAAATAGATTGTTTAGAATCGAGAGTAGAATCGATAACATTACTTTATAATAAAGGTTTGCCGAGTCTAAAATGTTCATGGTTTACCGACATTACTAATAATTATTATACCTACAATAATTTGTGGAATCCCTCGCATTGAGAGGAGGCCCGTGCCCAGCAGTGGGACGTTAAAAGGGTTTTTTTTAAATTATAATTTGTGGAAATAAAAAATAACTAGCCATATCAATTTATCATAAGAAAATTTAGTTGGGGCGTCTGAGGTATTTAGTTATTTAAATAACACCTTGTATAGGCTGGCTCGACCAGGCAATACTCTCTCACAGAAGATCGCTGTATAGTAGCTATAACAGCTGCGTTTCTTACGATGAGATAGCCGAAAGTTCAAACCTCACCCTTCCCATCCCTCTGTCCTACTTCCCTACAAGTCGGCAACGTGGGAGTGGTGCCTTTGGTATCGCAACCATCTATAGGCTACGGTAACTGCTTAACATCACGCGGGCCGTACGCTTGTTTGCCACTTTAGTGACATAAAATATCGTTCAGCAAGATAAATCTTTGGAGGAAATAAGATTAGCACATTAAAACCGAAAACCTCAGAGATGCGAGCCCGGGTTTGAACCTGCACCTTCTGTTCCAAAGCGTCCGTGCGACCACTGAGCTATCGGTGCTTTTTTACGTTTCCTTTTATAAAACAAACATATAATATTATTTCCTCAGCCGGTGCATCGAACCCGTAAAAATGTTTTTTTAACAATGGATTTCCGCACCATACCTCTCGATACAAACAATTAAATCAGAACAATATGAAAAGTAGGAAGTTAAACAATGGCGGGAGAAGCAAGTAATTAAATAAATAGTAGGAACTTAGAAGTTGAACCATTGAGTTTCTTGCCGGCTCTTCTCAATGGAAGCAACATTACGAACCGGTGGTAATGCTAAAATATTGTTTATCTTGACTATTTATAAACGCTTTATTGAGCTTACATGACAAAAAAACTTTTGATTTGATTTGATTTGAAGGGTATTAATTAATATTTGTAAAGTAATAAGTAGTATATTTTTATTTTTCTAGTGGTGGATTAATAAAGAGTTATCTATCTAATCAGTTTCTTTTCCGTAACTAATGTGGTAAGCAAGCGTACGGCCCGCCTGATGTTAAGCAGTTACCGTAACCTATAGATGCTTGCAATACAGGCATCGTTCGCAGGTTGCCAACTTGAAGGGGAGTGGGATGGAGGAGAAGAGGAGGTTGGGCTTCCAGGTCTCTCACTCTTCGTACGCTACGTTACGCCGAACTTCTGTGAAACGGTTGTATTACCCCCGGCCGAGCCAGCCCATATATGAGCTGCAGCTATAAATTTTGATGCTTCTAGACATACCGGCTTAGGCTGTGCATTGTCTGTCAGTCAGAGAGTTCTGTAAAAGATTTTATGTGTTCAGGCCCATAGAGAATATTTTGTCCATGTTCAGGTCAGCCTTAGTACCTATTATAAATTACACTATATGCTCGGCCCTGTTACATATGTGACCAAAACACTACTGAGTATACAGTGCATGTCTGCCTACCCTGTGGGGGAATCCTGACGTGGTCTGCGGGTAAATTTATTGCTGGTAGAGCCAAGCTGTAGCCAGTTGACTGCAGCTCATATACGAGCTGGCTCGAACGGGGTAGTACCACCCTCTCACAGAAGATCGGCGTAAAGTAGCTATTACAGCTGCGTTTCATATGATGAGTGAGACACCAGGCAGTCCCCCCTCCGCTCCCTCCATCCCACTCCTCGTCAGGTCGGCAACGTGCGAACAATTCCTTTGATATTGCTAACATCTATAGGCTGCGGTAACTGCTTAACATCAGGCGGGCCGTACGCTTGTTTGCAACTTTAGTAACATAAAAAAAGAGTAATAAAATGCCTATCTGCCTACCTCGTGGGACAATGCTGGCGTGATAGTATTTAATAAGCTGGTGTACAAGTAATCCTCTACATAGTATTAACTCGTGCAAGTGTACACTAGAAAGTCGGTTCTGTTGAATGCGCACGAGTTCAATGTCTACCCGGCACATTGATTAAGTTAGCTAGCTTGTGAAATAATAGCGCGGGCTCACTTCCCGGCGTGGCCATAATTAAAACGGTTGTTGAAAACTTCTTTATCGTATCGTCATGACTGAGGCACGTGATTTTGGTGTAGCCGGCCCACTAGACAAGTGGCATGAACGATAATCGAATAGAATAGAATAGACTTCCCAATGTATGGACATGACATAGTATGGAAATGACATAAGTTACGTGATAGACACAAGTCGCTATGTATATCACGTAACTTATGTCATTTCCATACATGAAGCGTAGCGATTTCAAGGAACGCTTGTAGACGTCAGCCACTTGTCTAGGGGGGCAGAAGGGCTAGACAAGTGGCTGACGTCTACAAGCGTTCCTTCAGATCGCTACGCTTCATGTATAGAAATGACATAAGTCACGTGATCTAAATAGCAACTTGTTGTTGATCTACATAGCGACGTTTGACATTTCCATACATTGTGAAGTCTATTCTATTCTATTCGATTAGCGTTCATGCCACTTGTCTAGGGAAGGCTGGTCGGAAAATCCGAGGGATGCCTATGATATTACAAGCGTCTATTCTATAGGCTACTAAGTGTAATTGTTTAACATGGTCTCAAATTTGAGTTGTATTTGAGTATACGATGGCAACTGTTCTATAACGTCATTGCTTGCGGATGCCGGTCGCAGCGATTTTTCATGTTGACTACAGGCTACCGGATCAGCATCAGAGCAGTCGCTGCGTCCGGTCGCAGGAAGTCGCAAAATCGCGATGCTGCATCGATGCAGTCGCAAAATCGCGCGACTTTGATACTGCGATCGAACGCAGAGAGTCGCGAAAACGCGATGCATCATCGATGCAGTCGCAAAATCGCCGATCGCTGATGCTAAAAGTAGCAAGTCTGCGGAGGCCCTAAGTCACGTGTAAAACTAAATTTTACTCAATAGTTTCCGGGGGAAGTTAGAAGTCGTCCGTGTTTATCAAGGAAGCGCGTGCGGGCAGGAAACTATACCGTAAAAACTGAAAGGAAATTGATAAATAGGCTGAAATACAAACGTAGAGCTTATGTAATGCGCACATCAATGTAGAACTTTTTCATTATTAGCATTTCTTTTGTATATTGAATATACCGGGAAGAACATAATATTCTGTATTCGATTCTCGTACTAAATAACTCGAAACACACAGAGAGTTTGAACAACTGACACCAGAAGGGCTAGACAAGTGGCTGACGTCTACAAGCGTTCGTTCAAATCGCTACGCTTCATGTATGGAAATGACAAAAGTCACGTGATCTACATAGCAACTAGTTGTTGATCTACATAGCGACGTTTGATATTTCCATACATTGTGAAGTCTATTCGATTCTATTCGATTAGCGTTCATGCCACTTGGCTAGCCCGTCTGGTTGATCACTAATCTATATGTATACATAATATGTCCATGATATACATATACACACATATATACATACGAATAAATAAAATTGAATTAACTGCATTAAATGTACGGAGGGAAAACACTGAATCGGTGAGAATCTTAAGACGAGGGTTCGAAATTTGGTTGATTTTCTATTCTACTTTTTCTTTAAGTAAGTATGTGGACTAGGAATCTTATATTTAGATGTATGATTTTTGACTATATTATCTTGAGTATCTTTAAATCCAAATCACGATTTGACGAAATTTTCTCGATAAAAAAAAATTATGTAATGAGCTCTAATTATTTACAATTTTCCTTGCTACCACGATGTTTTTACGATTTAGATCACGAAATTATTTCTAAAACATAGCAAATAATGATATCTAAACTACCCTTCAACCATATTTTAATTCATGAAGTAGTTTTTTTTTAATTCAAGAAAATGTGGTTTGGCGCTTACGTTGTTTATTTCCGAGCGCGCGCACAATATCGCCATCTCACATTTTAAGTACTTGAACTAACCATGTCTCTCTCTAACTTTGTATTGTCAGTGTCCGCTCGGACTTGTTCGACGTCGGACCTGTGAAGGATTTTTTAAAAAATATTACGAAAAAATATTACGGTCGTGCCGCATTACAGGTACAGTACAGTATTTACAGTCCGCCGACGCCTATGATAAATAAATAAATATCCTTGGAAATTCTTTTACACATGACTACCTGATCCCAAACTAAGCAGAGCTTGTACTATGGAAACCAGATAACTGATATTACTACATATACTACTTTTTGTTTGTAAATACAAACGAAATATACACTTAATTACACCTAGACTCGGGACATGCGGACATGTTCATGCACACAACTGCATGTCCTGGGCAGGAATCGAACCTATGACCTGCACTGCAGCGTGATTTTCGTTTGCTTTTCCTTGTCTTGTGTAATTTCTTTTCATCTCTTGTCATTTTGTGTCATCTCTTGTCATTTCATAGTTATTCGTGTCATTTCTGTAAAAACTCCCTATTTCGCTTACTGTTATATACTTGCAGCATGGTCTTGGGCCGACAGTGGGAATACATTGCTTGTCAAAACAATGGAGTCGCTTTATTGCGTTTGTTGTAGGTATGGATGGGCAAGTAATAAATATATCATACATCAATAAATTATCGTAAAAAATAACATTACAGATATGGATAGGAAAATGTTTGTCCGTCCTATTCAATCTATTATATTATAAACGAAAGTAACTCTGTCTGTTACCTTTTCACGGCTAAACCGCTGAACCAATGTTGATGAATTTTGGTATGGAGATAGACTGGGTCTTGGCGGAGAACATAGGCTACTTTTTAGGGTTCCAAAGGGTGCTAACGGGACCCTATTACTAGGCCTACGCTGTCCGTCTGTCTGTCTGTCCGTCTGTCAGCGCGGGCTGTATCTCACGAACCGTAACAGGTAGAGAGTTGAAATTTTCACTGAATGTGTATTTCTGTTGCCGGTGCAGAACAAATACTAAAAATATAATAACATTTAAAAATAAATATCAAGTCTCAAACTTGATATTTTTGATGTGTTTATTCTACGGTGGTACGGAACCCTTTATGTGCGAGTCCGACGCCTTCAGATCTTATGAATGTTTTCTTGAAATAAATATAGTGTATTTTAAGTAATTAACTGGCCAACCCTCAGGTCCTACCTACCATGTTAGGATCTTTTTCGTTCTAGCGGGTGTAAACCGTGATTTAACGAGTTAATGTGATAATTTTTGTATTTTTTAAATTATTCAATTCAATGTTTTTGTCTCAGACATAGTCCAATATTGATTATTAAAATTATTATAATTTCACAATAAATAAAAGTAAAATTAAATTTAAAAAAAAAAAAATATATTTATTTTTAAACCGACTTCAAAAAGGAGGAGGTTTCTCAATTCGACCGTATATTTTTTTTTTTATGTGTGTTCGCGGATAACTTCGTTGTTTATGAACCGATTTTGATGATTCCTTTTTTGGTGGTAAGGAGATATCCCAGCGGTGGTACCATGATAAGGAAACCAGGATCTGATGATGGCATCCCAGAGAAATCGAGGGGAACCTTCGAAAATCGTAGGAGCGACTAGTGCGTTTGTAATTTTTTTCATTAAGTATTTTAAAGCACTACTATTTTATGAAGGTCTGGAGCTATCTGATGATGGAGCCGAAAGACAGTCGAGGGAACTCCTCAACGATTTACAACAATTACCTGGTGTTTGGGCTTGATTAATTTGTATTGATGAGAGCTTTACACCTAGATGGGTTGTGACTGTCATTAGGGGTCTGATGATGAAGACGAAGGACAGTCAAGTGAACTCCTCAACGTTTTACAGTAGCTACCTTGTGTTTGGGCTTGATTAATTTGTATTGATGAGAGCTTTACACCTAGATGGGTTGTGACTGTCATTAGGGGTCTGATGATGAAGACGAAGGACAGTCAAGTGAACTCCTCAACGTTTTACAGTAGCTACCTTGTGTTTGGGCTTGATTAATTTGTATTGATGAGAACTTTACACCTAGATGGGTTGTGACTGTCATTAGGGGTCTGATGATGAAGACGAAGGACAGTCAAGTGAACTCCTCAACGTTTTACAGTAGCTACCTTGTGTTTGGGCTTGATTAATTTGTATTGATGAGAACTTTACACCTAGATGGGTTGTGACTGTCATTAGGGGTCTGATGATGAAGACGAAGGACAGTCAAGGGAACTCCTCAACGATTTACAGCAATTACCTGGTGTTTGGGCTTGATTAATTTGTATTGGAGAGAACTTTACACCCATATGGGTTATAAGTGCCATTACAGGTCTAATGATGGAGACCATAGACAGTCGAGGGAATTTCTCAAAGATTTACAGCAGTTACCTTTTGTTGGGCTTACTTCATATGGTTCAAAATGCCAAAATGTTCATTGGTATGGCGCCACTAAAAATCGTGAAATAAAATTATTTTTATAAAAAAAACAAACCGACTTCAAAAAAACCTGGATCACTAAAAAGCCTGAAATAATATTTCTATTACCTACCACCTCTGCCTACCCCTTCGGGAAAACCGGACGTGATGGTGTGTTATCGAGTATTTGGAGTCGGTGCCAATCTTGGTATGCCAAGTCTACCTACTATAAAAGTAAGAAGATAGATTGGCACCGACCCCAAATACTCGATAACACACCATCACGTCCGGTTTTTCCGAAGGGGTAGGCAGAGGTGGTAGGTAATAGAAATATTATTTCAGGCTTTTTAGTGATTTTTTTTAATTTTTCATGTTTTATCATTAAAATACAATATAATATAACATAAATTAAAATAAAATACAATAAAATAAAAACCTACCCCTAATTAAACAAATACCGTCCGCGTGGGATACTGGCTGCATGTCCTCCCTGTATTCAAGCTGTTCCTGTTGTCAAGCGAATTTTTTGAGCAAGGAAAGAGCCAGCCCTCTTGTCACCTGTGGCGGTAACCAGTCTAAGGGTGATTTTGATAGATAAAAAAATAAAGATAAAAAGATAAACAAAAAATAAATGCATGGTTAAATCAATAAAATTAATAAAAACTGAAAATTAAATTAAAACATAAATTAAATATGGTAAAAAAAAATATTATGACACCGCTGATGACTTCATGATCGGCATCGAAGTTAAGTACCAAAGTATTCCTTAGCCTACGAAACATGAAAAAGATACTCATATCCGGCAGTCAGTCACTGACACAGAGTATGTACATTTTTCCCCGACTACGGTGGGCGGAGGGTTATGATTTTGACCGATATGTATGTATGTTCATCTGCTCCCGTATAACGTCCAAACTATTTTTATATCATAATAATTTGACTAATGAGATATCGTTGGACGCGTCTGGATCGTCCGCTGGTTATAGGCTATTATACGATCGAAGTATTGTTATACGTATCTATCAGCATATTGTAGGTATCGTTTGTCTTCTTTTGACTTACTTTGTCTTCAGCAATAAAAACAACATAGAAATTAAATTATTTTTTTCAAATACACTCGACATAAAAATCCCATATAAAACGAAAAAAATATATTTGAATATTTTCATCCATTTCATCTATTTTAAAAGGTGCACTGGGACATATTATTTTAATTGTACGAATTAAACAATATTGTTCCTTCAAAAAATAACTATACTATGGAGTAGACTATCTACTCCATAGCTGTTCTGTCCTAGCTAAGCGAGAGGGATATATCCTTCGGCAGCTCACGCGACGCCAGCCACACCCCGAAACTAAAATTCATTTTTTTCTTGTATCGTCTTAACACCGCGCGCTAACTCGACTCGCGCGCCATCTGTTAGGAGTCTGTATGTCTATCTGTATGTTTGTTCCGGGTGATCTTTGGACCAATTTTAACGGGACTTTCACTGGCAGATAGCGGATGTAAGGAGTAACTGAGGCTACTTTTATTTTCGATTAATTAGGGTTCCGCGTAAAACATAAAACCGCGGGATATTCCACGCGGGTTATATTTTTCAAAAATTTACGCAGACATAGGTAGCCGCGGGTACAGCTAGTAAATTAATAAAATCAGTCAATCCAAGCATAAATATTAATAGACCAACCTACGTCACAAAATGAACATTCCAAAACTATTAACTTATTTGACCTAACAAGTTCTACAAGGTGTTTTCCTGTTATAAAACATGACAGCATTATTGTAACCGGAATAACATCCAATGTTTTTCGCAGTTTCATGCTAAAATAGCCAAACGGAAATACGAAAGAATTTCAGGGCAATATCAATATATAAATATCGCTAGACATACACACCAACAACTGTATATCCCAAACTAAGCAACGCTTGTACTATGGCTACGATACAATGGATTGAGGGCGATTCCTGTGACATCCAAACCAGCCCCCCTAGCCAAGTGGCATGAACGCTAATCGAATAGAATAGACTTCACAATGTATGGAAATGTCAAAAGTCGCTATGTAGATCAACAACAAGTTGCTATGTAGATCACGTGACTTATGTCATTTCCATACATGAAACGTAGCGATTTGAAGGAACGCTTGTACACATCAGCCACTTGTCTAGCCCTTCTGCCCCCCTAGACAAGTGGCTGACGTCTACAAGCGTTCCTTCAAATCGCTACGCTTCATGTATGGAAATGACATAAGCCACGTGATCTACATAGCGACTTGTAATGTCATTTCCATACATTGTGAAGTCTATTCTATTCTATTCGATTAACGTTCATGCGACTTGTCTAGGAGGGCTGGGAAAATTACGAAAAGGCCATTTCCGAAATTTGTCTCTGGCGGAAATCGAACCCGTAACCATCCGATGTAGTGAGCTGCTCGAATCACTGCATCATTAAGCCATGTCGGAGGCCTTCAGGCGGCCTTAAAACTTTGAAGTGCGATGTTCATTGTAACTCATACAATATGTTAAGAAAACCCTGTCCGAGGCGAAACCGGTATTTAGGTTTCCCAATCACATGATCAAATAAAATAAAATAAAATAAATATTCATGATAGTAAACATATTAAAGAAAATTTAAAATGCCATTTTTTTTGCATTTACCCTCAAAATGTAGCAAATTTTAAAAATATGACAACGCCGTTACCGGAAGTAATTATGTTAGATCGTGTGGCGGCACCTCTGACCATCAAGTATGTGATGACGTAATTTTATGAAAAAAAAAAAAACTGTCGACGGAGTATTTGTTTTCCAAAAATCCAATGATGCAGTTTTAGTTTTCATCAAAATCGGTCCCGAGACTCCTTTTCAGTACTTTTCGCTATTCCTCATAGTTTCGGATTTGGTCATCAACGCACACTTGAAAAATTCACCCTGTATAGCGAAGTGCCTCGCGAATCTTGATATCGTGATTCAGGATGTCTATGCAGGATCGCATGTTGTACTGGAGCGTGCACTCAGCGCCATCTGTTGGTGGCGTCGTGAGGTCGCTAGAGTCGCTACACTCCGATTAAAACAAGGCATCTACTTTAACAATTTCGTATGTATAATTTTATCTTTTTTTTTCTAGACAGCCTCATAAAACAGACATAATGCCGGTGAAAGCCGCTTGTCCATAATTAGATATTATGATGCAGATTAAATCAATAAAATTATGCAACGGATAGCAACGGATGATGTTATTGTGAACTTTCTTTCGATGCAGTAATTCTTATATCGACAGAATATGGCTAATATTACAAAATTTTTTATTAAATTACTAGCATGCCCGCGAATATTTTTTTTTAAACGTTTGGTGTAATAAAAGTAGCCTAAGTTACTCCTCATAACATCAGCTATCTGCCAATGAAAGTCTCGTCAAAATCGGCCCAGCCGTTTTGGAGATTAGCCGGAACAAACAGAAAGACATCATTTTTTTTTTTTAATTTTCGATTTACTCTGAATAATTCACGAAGATAATATTGGAGAGCAATGGTTTCGCAATGGTTTAGTTTTAGGAGACTCAGGACCATGGTTATAATGTGTGTTATACCCTGATGTCATCTATTCGTCAAAATAATGCCTTCGAGTGAAGTTCGATTTCACACGACGCGCCGACCCATGCGCGCGCGCACGCAACGCTAGGGTTACCACATGACACACAAAAAAACATACAGGTTAGTATGTTGATTTCTGTGCAATCATGACAGTTCGAAGTGTCACATGTTGAATGAATAAATAATGTTAATGTTGTAAAAATAATCTGAATTTATACTGCGGGCAACAAGAAGTGATACGCAATGGTATTGATTTGAGTAAATCGTTCAAAGCTGTGTTCGCCAGCATTTGGGGGACCATTTTATAAATTCGTGGTATTTTTAGGGTTCTGTACCTTAAAAAGAAAAAAAAAACGGAACCCTTATATTATCACTTTGTTTCCATCTGTCTGTCTGTCTGTCAAGATGTGCACAGCCAAAACCGCTGGTGTTACGAACATGAAATTTGAACTGTAGGTACCATTTACAGCGTAGAAGAAGAGCATAGGTAGGATTTTGAAAAATTCCACCCCTAAGGGGGTAAAATAAGGGGTCGATGTTTGCATGGAAGTCGCTCATTTCTGAAGTTATTTTTATGTTAATTAGGTGGCAATCAAGCGTACGGTTCGTCTGATGTTAAGCAGTTATAGTAGCCTATAGACTATACTTTCATATGTATTTCGTAAAATGCTGTTATTTTGACATTCCAAACAGACACTTCAATTTTATCTATTTTTATGGATGAAAAAAAAAACTATGTTTACTCTGTTGACTGCAAATAAAAATATCCAATTCAATTCAATTCAATTTATTTCAGATATGCATTACATCTATAATGTCTTAATAATGTTGCCTTAAATAGTGTTAGTAGATATAAAATAATAATAACAATAAAATAATAACAAAATCAATTCAAATTATTCTCACATTAAAGAAGAAATTATAAATTATACTAGAAAAAAATCATACATTATTATTATTACATTATTATTATTAATAATATCCAATTTTCACAAAGAAAATAGTTAAACATAAGTTCACAAGTTCGACCGACAACCTTCGAATCGATGTCCCCAAATATAACAAAATGGTGGCCACACGCGCGCCCCTCCACTGTACCATATGAGAGCGCTCAGTACTAGCTGTCAGTTGCACTGGCCGCAAGTGTAACTTTGCCTCGAGTGATTATTATTAAATTGACATTCACGCTAACTTTGCCTAGTTTTTTTTATTTAAATTCCGTGAATTACCTTTGTTTTTGTGTGTTAGGTATGTGTGTTATATAAGATTTTATTTTATTTTATTAGTGATCTATTGATTGCTTGGATTTAGTAACTTTGAATACTTTCTTAAGTAATTTTTAAATTTTGTGAGAATGTTCTAGGATTGTCTTTTGTTTTTGAGTTTAGTTGTTTTGGTTATCAGGTTTGCGTAAACAGTGTGATATTATAAAGATATACGTTGGTCATTGGCAACTTGGCAAGTAGGTATTGAGTCCGGAGCAACATTTGCTAAAATGTTTAAGTAACTCCAAATAAATACTTAAATCTTTTATTAATTTAAATTTATATCGAACAAATCCGTACGGCGTCCTCCCTTGCCTTTTTTACGCATAGACAACATAGCTGTAACTTATTTTACTTTGCCTATTTAAAAAAAAAAAAAAAACGTTTTAATTTTATTTATTTATTTGAAGTTATTTTAGGCCTGTTTAAGTTATTTTTATAAAGTAGGTAAAATTTACAGAAAAATTAACACTTAATTCATCATGAGAATCGAACTCAGAACTTCAAATTCAAATGATATATCTAGTAACAGACGCACCAAATAATATAATTGAAATCATTTATTAACAACGCCTTTCTTATAAATCGAAACATTTAGAAACCGGCTACAAATTATTGTGAGGACCTTGTGATATAAAGCTTTGTACACATCACATAACTATCGTGAAAAATAGTTTATAACTAAAAGTTATTTATTACGTACACATCGCTAACGATATTGCGTACTGTTTTAGGTTTTATGTAAACTGAAACTATTATTATATTGGTGTTTTGGTCTTATATTTTACCTAAAGATATAAAGCAAAAAGGCTTGTGAAATAAATAATAAAAAAAACTTCCACGTTTACATCAGACCACACATCACTTCATTATTTTTTAGAAGTTAACATTTGACTACTAAAAACTACATAGGTATATACAACTTAAAGTTAGAAGTTTTTTTTCTGTCCGTCTATTTGGCGATTCGTTTTTAGTTATCAAATGGGTTCAGCCATATTAAGAAACACTGCGAGAAATTCCGAAACCCTTTAGATATTGAATTTATTATCGGCTATTTAGGTAACTAAATTATAAAAAATAATATTTAAAAAAAGTAAAATGTATTTGCACAAAACGTAGGTATAAATTTTGCCCGTGTGGTAATACCTATACCCAAGATTATTTTAATTTAGATAACAGTTACGAACCTATTTAACGTTTTTAAAACTATTTGAATATTTATTGTGTTCATACCTTAAGTTTCTTGTAATGTTCAATGTTGCATAAACTTTTTGCCTGTCTCGATGCATTGAGGGCAGGTCATTTCATAACTAACAATCAATTTAACTTGAATTGCTATATTTACTCAGCTATCTATGTTAGTCTTTGATTAAAATGTAATATATTTTTGTATAAAATACTTTCATTGAAAGTTATGATCGACCTGCAGTGGAATTACAAATCACATTTGTTCCTAAAAATGCTTTTCAAAACCATTGTATTCTGGCCAAAATCTCTATGAATAAGGGGGTTTGTATTTTGCATATTATTGGGATCGCTCCTAGTCCATGGTATGGTAGCCATAGTACAAGCGTTGCTTAGTTTGGGACCATACAGTCGGTGTGTAGTCTGGCGATATTTATTTATTTATTAAGGCAATGTAACATTAAGTTTAATTCTTTCATCATTGCAAACATGTTCAAGGATTCACGGATTTCAATATTGAACATTTTTTGGGTAGTCTTAGTACTTTACCAACGCTAGCTATTCCCCAACACATTTATTGTAGGACTGTACCATGGACCAGTTACTAAGAAGACTGGCCCTGAGCAAGTCGGCCGAGTGGTCGGCCTAGTACTAACATCGACATAAAACGAAGCGAGTAGTTCAACTATTTACCGGTAAATAGTATAATGAAAATAAAAAAAACAATGACCACGTTTTGTTTCATACAAATATCTAATAAGGGCACCTCTTTCTTTAGTCTTTACTCTGTGGACTGTACATAGATTTAAGGTGTCTCAAAAGTCCGAAAAAATTTTGGTGCATACGGTAGCTGATATGTAGATGCTTAGTGACGAAAGACTATAAGTAACTGTCATTGAGTTAAGAGTATTTAATTTTTAACAGTATCCATCCCATGCAGCCAAGCGGCCTACGCTCAAACCACTGCACAATCAAAATATTGTTTCGGACATCTGAGACATCCTATTTTTTTCACGACCAATGCATGTAAAGCTTCATTCATACTCATCTCTCTGCCACCATTACTTGACAAAATTTTTATTTATTTTCACAGAGCACCTAATTCTGCCTGTTTGATAAATGCCTAATACCGACATACAGGGTGTTGTCAAAACGATTTGGACTTGCATTAAGGACATAGTGTCCATCTATTTCAAGTTTGTGTTCTACGCAATCATCATTTACATCATTTTCTATTACTTCGACTACTATTTTGACTAACTCTATCTTTTTGTACTTTTATAGAGACACATGTAAAGTGAAGTGCAGTGTATAAGTGTAATTGAGTGATTAAAGTGACTTTATTATAAACAGGAAGTAAGATTGGTGAGTTATTTTGCTTATTTACTTATTTATTTATTGCACGAGGCAACCATGGTGACGCCGCCAGCGGGTGATTCGGTAGCCGACACCGAATTGGTTGCGCTACCAAGCGGACACCAGCCCCCCTAGACAAGTGGCTGACATTTACAAGCGTTCCTTCAAATCGCTACGCTTCATGTATGGAAATGACATAAGCCACGTGATCTACATAGCGACTTGTAATATCATTTCCATACATTGTGAAGTCTATTCTATTCTGTTCGATTAGCGTTCATGCCACTTATACATACTATACATTCTATACATTTTGTTGGTGGAGCGACTGGTTGCGCTACCACTGGTGTCCTCGTGCGATATAGCACTAAGAGTTGCAAACAGTTTCATTCAGGAATTTATTTATAGTAGAGCCAAGCTGTAACTGACTGCAGTTCATATACGGGCTGGCGCGCCGGGGTAGTACCACCCTCTCACGGAAGATCGGCGTAATGTAGCTATTATACGATGAGTGAGAGGCGGCAGCCCAACCCCCTTCCTCTCCCTCTGTCCCACTCTTCAGGTCGGCAACCGAGCGCTGCTTTTGGTATTGCAAGCATCTATAGGCTACTGTAACTGCTTAACATCAGGCGGGCCGTACGCTTGTTTGCTACCTTATGCTAAGAATACACGACGACACTAGTGACACTAGTGTCTGAGTGTCTAGACACTCAGTGTATCTCAGTGTATCGACACCGCACTACAACTGTAACAAGGTGTCGCGGTGGTGTACACACGCAGACACTCGATGTATACACTGAGTGTTTCAGTGTCAAGTGTCGTCGTCGTGTTTCCTTATCTTAAGTCACATAAAAAAAACATATTTATTTAGCTACATATCGTTATTGTCATATGAAATAAGGACAAAAAAACATACAAACAGAAATAAAAGTATTTTATCATCCCACTCGGGTGAATCCACGGTCAAAAACGTGTATAGAAGATGATCAAACACATAATAAGAAGCTTATATAATAGTAAAAATGTTTGTAGGTCAGTGCGGTCATATGGCTTTAGGCTATATCGTATCTATTGGGGTCAGTTAGCCAGTTTGTGAGATGTATAGTCAAGTCAACGCGGGCTTTGAAAATAATGAAATTAAAAAGTAAAAAAAAATAAACATTTTCGGTCATTGATGTTATGATTTTAGGAGATATCGTACCTCCTAACATTACAATCAACTTGTGCGTAGCGCACCACTACAAGCAGCGAAATTAATACGATAAACTATTGTGGTCGCGTCATGTCATTGTTTTTTTTTATGTGGCAAACAAGCGTACGGCCCGCCTGTTTTTAAGCAGTTAGCGTAGCCTATAGATGCTTGCAATACCATAGGCTTTGCTCGCACGTTGCCAAGCTGAAGGGACATAGGGAGGAGAAAGGGGTGGGAGTTTTGAGCTTCCGGCTCTCTGGTACTAACCTTTTTGACCTATTGCTGTTTGAAAAATTAGTACAAGGTCAATATTACTGGTTCTACGACCCCATAATAGAAGTCCCAATAGGTTAGTGTGTTACCTACTGCACAAAAAAGGGCAGTAATGAGTTACACAAACCATCTACAGCGTTGCGACAGGCTAGTGACACGAATGAACAAACAGTGTACTGTTATTCACTATATTTATGTAGCCTAATTAAATAAATAAATAATATCCTGGGACATTTTTGCACACACGGTTACCTGATCTCAAACTAAGCAGAGCTTGTACTATGGCAACCAAATAACTGATATTACTACATATACTACTTTTTTATTTGTAAATACATACTTAATAAACATATACACCCAGACTCGGGACATACAGACATGTTCATGCACACAAATGCATGTCCCGGGTAGGAATCGAACCTACGACCTGCAGCGTGAAAGGCGCCTCCGCCCCAACCACGCTAGCGGGCCCGTCAAAATTACGTGATAACTCCACCAAGCCAACTAGGGACCTGTCAAATGTGACGTCACCCGGACAAAAAGGCGGTGGCGGTGCGGGCGGTATGCGGGCGGGGAAGCCGCATTCCTACCGAGTTCCTAGTTGGCTTGGTGGATTAGGTACCTACATCGAAATTTGCTTCCACCACGGTATTAGGCCGATGGAGCAGAAAGGTTCTTGAGTGGCGACCACGTACCGTAGACGCAGCGTGAGTAGGCCCTCCAAAAGGTGGACCGACGACCTTCTGTGTTAGGGTGGTACTACCCCGGTCGAGCCAGCCCGTTTATGAGCTGCAGTCAGTGCTTCAAAACACCTTCACCTTTGGTTGCTATGCAGGTAGAGCCAAGCTGTAGCCAATTGACTGCAGCTCATAAACGGGCTGGCTCGACCGGGGTACTACCACCCTCTCACAGAAGTTCGGCGTAAAGCAGCTATTACAGCTGCGTTTCGTACGATGAGTGAGAGAGCCGGAAGCCAAACACCCCCTCCCTACATCCCACTCCCCTTCAGGTCGGCAATGTTCGAGCAATACTTTTGGTATTGTAAGCATCTATAGGCTACGGTAACTGCTTAACATCAGACGGGCCGTACGCTTTTTTGCCACCGCAGTCCTATAAACAAAAACCATCTTTGGTAACGGCTAATCTATCATGGAGTTAAGTTAACAATGGAAAGCTACCAATCGGAGGCGCGTCGAATCCGTCTGCTGTGACAATCATCGGATGTTACGTCATTACCACTACGCCACCAAGCCAACTAGGCACCTGATGGAGGAAAAGCCGCATCCACCCGAGTGCCAGTTGGCTTGGAGTAGTGTACCAAAGCTATCTACTGCCACAAGAGTGCCCAAGCATTGGCCCACGCACATTATGTGGTGGACGGACCGCGGAATCATTGACATATTACTATTTGACGAGCCCGTGTGCGTGGTTGGCGTGATGGCGCCTTTCACGCTGCAGGTCGTAGGTTCGATTCCCACCCGGGACATGCATTTGTGTGCATGAACATGTCTGTATGTCCCGAGTCTGGGTGTATGTATATTAAGTATGTATTTACAAATAAAAAAGTAGTATATGTAGTGATATCAGTTATCTGGTTTCCATAGTACAAGCTCTGCTTAGTTTGGGATCAGGTAGCCGTGTGTAAAAATGTCCCAGGATATTATATTCATACCCGAGTGCCTAGTTGGCTTGGTGGAGTAGTATCTTGTATTTTCACACTTGGTTTCGTCATTAATCAGTAGCTTACGTAAAACATGTATCTATTGATGACGCCCATAGGCCCGTATTAATAAATCGATCTCAAGATTGAGATCGAACTTGAGATGCTGTTAACCGATGTTCCATACATTAAACGTTATAAAAAGTAAGTTTAAAAACTAAAACCCGACTACGGAAAAAACGCGCCCTAAAAAGTATGAAACAAGAAAATATTCTCATCTAGAGGATAGCCGTGGTCCGTGTAAGTCTTTTAGGGCCAAATGGCACATGAACACGGACCACGGCTATCCTCTAGATGAGAATATTTTCTTGTTTCATACTTTTTAGAGCGCGTTTTTTCCGTAGTCGGGTTTTAGTTTTTAAACTTACTTTTTATTAAATTATTTTGGAGTTATAAGTAACAATATATATATTTTTGAAATGTGCTCATCAAGCTCTTTCATTTGATACCCCACACGGTTTCATTAAAAAATGTTTTTTTTTTAGTTCATGACATTATGTCCTCTAGAGGGCGCCATATGCAATTTTATGTGACGTCACATAGCCTATAACCAGCGCGCCATTAAGCCGCTTCTGACGATACCTCATTTGTCAAATTACGACAAGTAGTTTGGAAGTTAGGTGGGAACAGATGCACATACATACATACATACATACATACATACATACATACATACATACATACATACATACATACATACATACATACATACATACATACATACATACATACATACATACATACATACATACATACATACATACATACATACATACATACATACATACATACATACATACATACATACATACCGGTCAAAACGCCTCCGTAGTCGGGTAAAAACAGCATCTTAAGATCGATCTCAACTTTGAGATGCATTTATTAATACGGGCCTAACGGATTGAACGTAGGCCTCTCTGCTGTTTGGGTTCAATTTCGGTGGGGGCAAATTTCGTAAAAAAAACTTTTAATGATTTGCCCTGGGCCTCGATTCCGGTGGCAAACAAGCGTACGGCCCGCCTGATGTTAAGCAGTAACCGTAGCCTATTGATGCCTGCAATACCAAAGGCATTGCTCGCACGACGCCGACCTGAAGTGGGAGAGGAGGGGAAGTGTGGGATGGTCTTCCGACTCTCTCACTCATCGTACGAAACGCAGCTGTAATAGTTACTTTACGCTGTTCTTCTGTGAGAGGGTGGTACTACCCCGGTCAGCCAGCCCATATAGGAGCTGTAGTCAATTGGCTACAGCTTGGCTAACTTTGTGGTAAAAAAAATCATAAATGATCATTCTAATCTTATGAAAAAAAGTGCTGTTTCACCGTGCCAGAATACAGGACTTTTTAATAGTAAAATACAAGTTTTAAATACCGTATAATAATATCAATTTTTACACAGTACATTAATCATTATTCTGATCAAGCCCGGTCCAGAGTTCCTCGACCTTCAAACAGGTTGTTCCTTTGTCTGCAATACGCACAATATTCAGAATTCATTGCAAGCCATTGCAAGCCGAGGTAGGGTACAAGTCACTGTAAGCGACCGTATTTTTTTCATATTTTCTTTGACCGAAGGGTGAAATTGTATGTAGTGTGAGTAACGTTTTCTTTTAATAATTTAGTGCACTTATAATGCACTTTTTATTAAAATATAACGTCTTCGCACTCAATCGGCATGTAAACTTTTACTATGCCAAATTTCATACTCCTCCGTCCACGCATCTTCGCAAAATTGGTACCGAACGGATTTGCTTCACGTATTAATACTATGATGATAAAATAAAATAATCCTTTTTGAGTTGCATTGATTTGCGAATGATAATGGATGCGGCTCACTGCATCGGGTGGTTGTGGGTTCGATTCCCGTCAGAAAAAAAAAGTAAGTTTAAAAACTAAAACCCGACTACTAAAAAATCGCGCTCTAAAAAGTATGAAACAAGAAAATATTCTCATCTAGAGGATAGCCGTGGTCCGTGTAGGTCCTTTAGGGCCAAATGGCATATGAACACGGACCACGGCTATCCTCTAGATGAGAATATTTTCTTGTTTCATACTTTTTAGAGCGCGATTTTTTAGTAGTCGGGTTTTAGTTTTTAAACTTACTTTTTATTTAATTATTTTGGAGTTATAGGTAACAATATATATATTTTTGAAATGTGCTCATCAAGCTCTTTCATTTGATACCCCACATGGTTTCATTAAAAAATGTTTTTTTTTTAGTTCATGACATTATGTCCTCTAGAGGGCGCCATATGCAATTTTATGTGACGTCACATAGCCTATAACCAGCGCGCCATTAAGCCGCTTCTAACGATACCTCATTTGTCAAATTACGACAAGTCGTTTGGAAGTTAGGTGGGAACAGATGCACATACATACATACATACATACATACATACATACATACATACATACATACCGGTCAAAATCATAACCCTCCGCCGTAGTCGGGTAAAAAATCGGAAACGGCGTTTTCGTAATTTGCCCTGTGGCCCGATTCACGTAACCAAAACCGTAACGATGTCTCAGCGATATAGTCGTTGATAGACTTTTTGTAATACGAAAAGGCTATCAACGACTATATCGCTGAGACATCGTTACGGTTTTGGTTACGTGAATCGGGCTACTTGTCTGGGTGTCACTGGGATCGCCCCCAGTCCATTGTATGGTAGCCATAGTAGTCTTGCTTAGTTTGGGACCATACAGTTGGTGTGTTAGTCTGGCGATATTTATTTTTTATTCATTAATTGGTCTTAGAAATAGCCCGAAGAACTGATGGCCGATGAGGCAGAAAGGTTCTTGAGTGGCCACGTACCGGAAGACGCATCGTGGGTAGGCCTCCCACAAGGTGGACCGACGACCTAGTGAAGGTCGCGGGAGACCGCTGGATGCAAGTGGCACAGGACCGGTCGTTGTGGAAAACCTTGAGGGAGGCCTATGTCCAACAGTGGACGTCTTTTAGCTGAAATGGTGAATTGGCCTTGATTCAGAATCAACCGACTGTAATCCCACTAATATTATAAATGCGAAAGTTTAGATGGATGGATGGATGTTTGTTACTCAATCACGCCAGAAGGGCTAGCCAAGTGGCATGAACGCTAATCGAATAGAAATAGAATAAACTTCACAATGTATGGAAATGTCAAACGTCGCTATGTAAATCAACAACAAGTCGCTATGAAGATCACGCTTGAGATCACGTGACTTATGTCATTTCCATAGATGAAGCGTAGCGAATTTGTAGACGTCAGCCACTTGTCTAGCCCTTCTGAACGGCTGAACGGATCTGGATGAAATTTGGCACAGAGATAGATTATATTCTGGAATAGCACATGGCACATAAGCTACTTTTTATCCCGGTAAAATGTCAGGTTCCCGTGGGATAAATAATGCGCGGACGAAGTCGCGCGCAGAAGCATATTATATGTAAATGTGAAAGTTTAGATGGATGTTTGTTACTCTTAAACACAAAAACTACTGAACGGATTTGGCTGAAATTTGAAACACATATAGTTTATAACCTGGATTAACACATAGGATACTTTTTATCCCGACAGTATGTTCCCGTGGGATAAATTATGCGCGGACGCAGTCGCGGGCTAGTGAAAAATAAATGATAGTTCATAACGTGCTCAGGAATGAAGGAAAGTGGCCGCCCGGCACGCACCAGTGCATTAGATATGTTGAAACCACGCATGAGAATGGAATTACCGTTTCATTTTACAATACATACCTTTTCTTTTTTATGTTACTAACGCAAACAAACGTACGGCCCGCCTGATGTTAAGCAGTTACCGTAGCCTATGCTAGCAATACCAAAGGCATCGCTCGAACGTTAGTGACCTGAAGGGAAGTGGGACAGAGCGGGCTGGGGTTGGGCTTCCGGCTCTCTCACTCATCGTACGAAACGCAGCTACTTTACGCCCAACTTCTGTGAGAGGGTGGTACTACCCCGGTTGAGCCAGCCCGTATATGCAGTCAATTGGCTACAGCTTGGCTCTACCACCATTAAACCCACCTGGTTGGTAAAAGCGCTCAATATATTGTCGCGTTCGGCTCGGTCTGACCTTGGATGGGTGACCGAATTACAACATCTGACCTTCGCATTCCGTGAAATACACGATAGTCCAAACTCAAAATTATAATAAAAAAACTAATTTAGCTAGGTGGGCAATTGGTGCATGTACCACAATATTGTTTTACAATTTATTTTCTTCGTTTATTTTATTTTTGCGTGAAACGTGGTAAGAATTGAAATTCGTTTTTAATGCCTAGGTTTTTACGCGATTCTTTTAGCATGACTTTTTATTTGTTTATTGGCTTCAAATCTTGTCAAATCAAAATCAAATCAAAAGTTTTTTATTCATGTAAGCTCAATAAAGCGTTTATAAATAGTCAAGATAAACAATATTTTAGCATTACCACCGGTTCGTAATGTTGCTTCCATTGAGAAGAGCCGGCAAGAAACTCAATGGTTACTCTTTTCAAAAGAAGGATTTTTCAGCTATTTGATGACATCCGCCAGACTTCCACACCAACTGTATGGTCCCAAACTAAGCAACGATTGTACAATGGCTACCATACAATTCAATTCAAATCAAATCATTTATTTTGTTTAGGCCTACGGGGGCACTTACAAATTGTCATTTTACATTTTTTCCTTAACTTCTACCGCCGGATCGGAAACGCGACCTCGACTGAGAAGATCCGGCAAGAAACTCAGCGGGCTTGGCATTTTAACATTGTTTTTTTTTTAACCAATTAACTGGGGGCGATGTTAATGACACCCAGATCAGGGCAGTTACGAAACTTGTCACGACGGGAATCGAACTCGCAACCAACCCGGTGTAATATTGGTTTTACCCACATAAAGTATGACAAAATCCGTTGCACAGAAAATAAATAAGTCAGTGTTTAAATAACGATTAAGGTCATTTAAATAGGTCCTTAGTTAATGAACTGTTTGGCAACTTTAATATAATATTGCAACAACGCTTAGCGGCGTTTGCAAATAGTTTAATTGAAGAATGTGTTTCCGTTATTACGACCGTCACGATTTTGAAAATACGAAATATTAATTAAACAAAGTTAACTGCTTAATTATTTTCCTGGTACAGCCAAGCTGTAGCCAATCGACTGCAGCTCCTATTTGGGTTAACTCGGGGTACTACCACCCTCTCACAGAAGATCGGCGTAAAGTAGCTATTGCAGCTGCGTTTCGTTTGATGAGTGAGAGAGCAGGAAGCTCGTCCCACTGCCCCTCAGGTCGGCAACGTGCGAGCAATGCCTTTGGTATTGCAAGCATCTATAGGCTACGGTAACTGCTTAACTGCTGCTTAGGCGGGCCGTACGCTTGTTTGCCACCTAAGTCCTATAAAAAAATATACATTCAAACTAAAATTATATATAACGAATTAGTAGGCTGAAGTGGCAGTGGGCGAGGCACATATCCTGAAGAACTGATGTCTGATGGGGCAGAATGGTTCTTGAGTGGCGACTGGAAGACGCAGCGTAATGGGTAGGCCCCACAAGGTGGCCCCCACAAGGTGGACCAACAACCTTGGGGGAGGCCTATGTCCAACAATGGACTTTTTTTGGCTGACATGATGATGATGTGATGTGATGACCTATATCGCAGAGAAAAGCTGTTCGACTCGACGGTGGGACGCTAAAGGCTATAAGCTATCATAGGAATGCGTGCGTAGTCTCTAGCTCACTATCTAAATTTATAAGAATCAAAGTCCTGACTCATTCATTCACTGACTGACAGACAACGCACAGCCTAAACCGCTGGTCGTAGGGACTTAAAATTTGGAGGGTGTGTGTGTCTTGCGACAACTGCGACTGTAGCCTAGGGGTGAACAGGTTGGGCTAGCAATCAAAAAGGTCCCAGGTTCGATGCCCGGTGGGGCATGCACCAATGGATGAATTTTCATCTATGTGCATAATTTACAGTTCGCTGACGGCGAGGGAAAACATCGTGAGGAAACCTACCTATCCCTCGGGATTAGGTAACAGTCAGTTCCTGTATACACGGCGACAAGGTTCACCACCTGTCACGTTGGGTTCTGACTATCTAGTGAAACGTGGGCTTTGAGTTGGTTAGTAGGTACCCCCACAATGTGGTGGTGTATGGCCACTCAAGCCTCTGACTACCCCCGAATGGGGATCAAAGTCGTGACGTTACATTTTGTGTGTCTTGATGGGTAGAGGTGTACTGAGAGAGGATTTTTGAAATTCAACCCCTAAGGGCGTTAAATAGGGGATGAAAGTTTGTATGGAAGTTCGTCAGTTTTGAAGTTAGAATGATGAAAATTGCTGTTTAGGTTTATTTTTATAAACCAGGATCCGGGATCCGAGATCCGGGATATCTGGGATACGTGATCCGGGGTGTTTGGGATCCGGGTTCCGGAAGACGGGATCCGGCAAACGGGAAACGGGATACAGGATACGGGATCCGGGATCGTTGCATCCCTTGAGTATTTTAAAACGTCCTCATGTCTTTTTTATATAAATTGTGCGCGGACGAAGTCGCGAGCAAAAGCTATACTTATCATATAGGCACTGTAGGCTAGATTTCTTGATATATCACAACTTAAGCGAAATCTTTCGCAACACACTCGTCAACATTTGTCGTTATTCAATGGTTTCTTACGCAACGGAAACTAAAATAATATTGCAATAACTGGTAGGAGGCGAGCCGGGTGGATAACTAGTCGCGTACGCAATGCAGTGATCACATAATACGCTGTATCGACTGTCCGGGCGCGCCGCTTGTCTCATATAGACGCACCCATGTGTCTGAAAGAGCCGAGCGGCGCCGAGTAATACTTTTATAGCAATACTAGCTGTGCCCGCGACTTCGTACGCGTAAGGGCCTCCGCAGACTTGCTACTTTTAGCATCGGCGACCGGCGATTTTGTGACGTATCGATGCTGCGTCGCGTTTCTTCGAGCGTGAACGAGCGAGACGCAGCATCAAAATCGCCGATCGCCGATGCTAAAAGTAGCAAGTCTGCGGAGGCCCTAACTTTCTGAAAAAGATACCCGCGACTCCGTCCGCGTGTATTTTTTTTTTGCGTGGAACCCCAATTCTTTTCATCAAATAAAAGTAGCCTTAAGGGGTTATTACACTTAACTAAATTTAGGCTACTTAATTTAGGCAAGTGTAATTGCATTCAGCAAGCTATTCAGAAGCTAGAATGGTTTAAATATTTAGAAGCTTCTGAATTTAGGCTTCTAAATTTAGCCAAGTGAAGCCAGTGAAAATCCCATCAAAATACGGCTTAGGGCCACCGCAGACTTGCTACTTTTAGCATCGGCGAGCGGCGATTTTGATGCTGCGTCTCGCTATTTCGCGCTCGAAGAAACGCGACGCAGCATCGATACGTCGTACGTACAAAATCGCCGGTCGCCGATGCTAAAAGTAGCAAGTTGCGGAGGCCCTTACACTCCAACCACTGCACCAAGCAATTACTGAAATTAATGATTTTATTCTTGATTCTTGATTCAAGCAGTCATGAAAATCTATATCGCCATCAATTATGTGGTTTTATGACGTAATACCATTCAGATACAAACAAACGGACAATCGGATATAACATGCAGCTATACTAACCATTACACAACCTTATAGCAAGTCGGTCAAGTGGAAAAAACGTGGTGCCGTGTACAATTGCCTTTAGTTTTCCTGAATGTATTGTGTGTTACCCTACTTAGCGAAGTAGGTATTATGTGTTTGAAAATTTTTGTGCGTTCTGTGACAGTGGTGGCAAACAAGCGTACTGCCCGCCTGATGTTAAGCAGTTACCATAACTTTGACGGGCCCGTTGGCGTGGTTGGCGTGATGGCGCCTTTCACGCTGCAGGTCGTAGGTCCGATTCCTACCCGGGACATGCATTTGTGTGCATGAACATGTCTGTGTGTGCGGAGTCTGGGTGTATAGGTATATTAAGTATGTATTTACAAATAAAAAAGTAGTATATGTAGTAATATCAGTTATCTGAGGGCCTACTCTGTTTCAAACGAAAACGAAATTCCGGACGAAATTCGCGTATTTCCTACTACGTTTCTCATTGATTCCGACATTTCTTACGAACGACAATTTTTTGACGTCTTCGTCGTCGTCGAATCTAAATGTCAAACAATTTTCGTTCAGAAGAAATGTCGGAATCAATGAGAAACGTAGTAGGAAATACGCGTATTTCATCCGAAATTTCGATTTCGTTTGAAACGGAGTAGGCCCTCTTGTTTCCATAGTACAAGCTCTGCTTAGTTTGGGATCAGGTAGCCATGTGTAAAAAATGTCCCAGGATATTATTATTATTATAGCTGCTCTAAAACGAAAGGAATCGCTCGCATGTTAGAGGAATGGGACAGAGGGAGAGAATGGTGGGAGTTGGGCTTCCCGCCCTCTCTCTCATTGTACGAAACGCAACTAAAATAGCTACTTAACATCGATATTCTGTGAGAGGGTGATAGTGCACCGGTCGAGCTAGCCCGTTTAAAAACTCCAGTCATTACAGCTTGGCTCTATCATTGTAATTTCGTTATGTTATTAGTGGTAGATCCTTAGATAAAGAATGTACCTGTAGATTTGACAAGCGCGTACACCCGTAAGGGACAAAAGATGTATAATCCTGCTAAATTACGCTTAACCCTCATGTCTATGGAACGTGATCTGACGTATACTACTTCTAAATTTGGTTGGGTGATGCTTTGTTTGGCTCATACTGGACCAAAGACCTACCAAAAGTTTGTGCCCAACAAACTTAGGGCGATACGCAGAAAGTGACAAAAGATAGTACGTCTATCTCTTTCACTCTTAGGATATCGGGCGTAAGCATGTCTCGCTCAAGCACGGTATTATTATTACCGTTTCATCTCTATTGATGCTTTCTATATGGGTAGAGCTAAGCTGTAGCCAGTTAGTAGTACCACCCTGACACAGAAGATCCCTCCTTTCCTCCCTCCTTTGATTCCCTCCCTGTATTCCACTCTACAGGTCAACAAGGTGCGAGCAATGCCTTTGGTATTGCAACCCTCAATACGCGAACTGCTTAACATCAGGCGGGCCGAACGCTTGCTTTCCGCCTTAGTTATTATAAAAAAACACGTTATCATTATGTTCTTGTATTTAGTTCCGCACGGGACATGAACCGGTGACCTCCAGTTCAGTAAAGTAAAGCTGACATAGCGTCACCTTCTCCGATTACGTACAGCTAGTTGCGCACGCGCAGGTGTCAATTATTACAATACACCTTCTGTGTACAGTGTTGTAGCGTTGACCTTTTTACCTAGTTATTTGTATATTTACATACACTTTATAATACATTGTAAGGGGGCGTCCATAAATTACGTGAGGTGATTTTTGACCCCCCCTCCCCCTTGGTGAGATTTCGTGAGACTTTGATCTACCCCCTCCCTCCCCCTCTAATCTCACGTGAGATTTTTCAAGAGCTATATTCTCGAGGAGAAACGTGTTTTACTTAATTTACCAAAAAATAGTTAAGTTTAGTTTTAAAAAAAAACTTAATAAAACCCAGTTTTCTTGCAATTTTAAACTGTTTCTTGCGGTAAAAAATAACGTGAGATTTGCCGAGACCCCCCTCTCCCCCACGTGAGATTTGGTGAGATTTTGCTCGACCCCTCCCCCCCATAAATGCCTCACGTAATTTATGAACGCCCCCTAAGGTGATACGCGGAAGATAAATACACTAGTACGCCTGTATTTCCAGCTGCAATTACTGATCGATAAACGATCGGAGGTTAAGCAACGCTCGGCAAGGTCAGTCAGAGATGGGTGACCATTTAGTGGCATTTGATCTAAGCGTCTCCGTGGTTCGGAGGGCACGTAAAAAGTCGGTCCCGGTTGTTGTCATCTAGGCAGCAGTCGTTAAGCCTTGTCAGAGGCCTAGGCTAGCTACAGCTTGGCTAAACACCAATCACTGCTTTATTATTATTTAACTTATTCTTCATCTTCTTATCGTATGGTTAGTGGCCAACCTGGTGTCAGAGTTGTTCAAGCCGCCCGAAGGCCTCTGACAAGGCTTAACGACTGCTGCCTAGATGACAACAACCGGGACCGACTTTTTACGTGCGCTCCGAAGCACGGAGACGCTCAGTTCAAATGCCACTAAATGGTCACCCATCTCTGACCGACCTTGCCGAGCGTTGCTTAACCTCTGATCGTTTACCAAACAGTGATTACAGCTGGCTATGAGCGCCTCCAATCTTATTTATTTTGCTTGATATCGTTGGTGTTATAGCGTTGAAGTCCATTGCAAAATACTGAACGTAACGTCTAATACATAAGCTCAGTACCTATTAGGCGTTATGTAATTGTTAGGTCATTTTGAGATACCTAAATGACTGGGTGTTGATATTAGATAAGTTACTTGTTTGTTAAATCTTAGTTGAAGTAGGTAGATTGAGGTAGGTAGGTACGGTCAGCAACGAAAGTCGCTGAACATTCTCAGTTTTTCAAATAGTTTGCACACTTTTGTTTTGCATCAAATCCATAATTTGTCTTTATCGAAACAAAATGTAGACATGTTGCTAATGTTTGGTTTTATAAAGGTTTACCAACGTTTGTAGAATAAAGAGTATAACCGATTTGAAAAATTCAGAATGTTCAGCGACTTTCGTTGCTGTCTGTACCTATTAGATAAAAAATTGTGTCATGTAGGTATGTTGAAAGAGGCATAGATCAGCCCCCCTATACATGTGGCATGAACGCTAATCGAATAGAATAGATTTCACAATGTATGGAAATGACATTGCAAGTCGCTATGTAGATCACGTGATTTATGTCATTTCCATACATGAAGCGTAGCGATTTGAAGTAACGCTTGTAGACGTCAGCCACTTGCCTAGAGCTTTGGTCTAGAGGCAGGATTTTGAAAATTGTGATCTTAAATGATAATATTTGATCAGATTTTTGACGTGTATCATCTGATCTGATCGTTAGCGACTGTAGCCTAGGGGTGAACAGGTTGGGCTAACAATCAGAAGGTCCCAGGTTCGATCCCCGGTGGGGCATGCACCAATGGATGAATTTTCATCTATGTGCATAATTTACAGTTCGCTGACGGTGAGGGAAAACATCGTGAGGAAACCTACCTATCCCTCGGGATTAGGTAATAGTCAGTTCCTGTATACACGGCGACACGGTTCACCACCTGTCACGTTGGGTTCTGATTATCTGGTGAAACGTGGGCTGTGAGTTGGTTAATAGCTCCACAATGTGGTGGTGTATGGCCACTCAAGCCTCGGACTACCCCCGAACGGGGATAAAAGTCGTGACGTTACATTACATTACATTACATTACATTACATTACATTACATCATCTGATAAATATTGATCTCATATTGACGCATGATATTTAAAATTCTAGTTTGTTTGTTGCATTGTTTTAGTTGTTTAATTGACCAGATTTTTTTTGTAGTTGTCAAAATACTCACTACATAGTATAAAACAAAGTCGCTTCCCGCTGTCTGTCTGTCTGTCTGTCTGTCCCTATGTATGCTTAGATCTTTAAAACTACGCAACGGATTTTGATGCGGGTTTTTTTAATAGATAGAGTGATTCAAGAGGAATGTTTTAGTATATAAATAACCGATATCCACGCGGGCGAAGCCGCGGGCACCAGCTAGTAGTTACTAATTAGTTTTTTTGGAGTGTGCCATTAAAATGATAATAACTGATCAGATGGGCTAGACAAGTGGCTGACGTCTACGAGCGTTCGTTTAAATCGCTACGCTTCATGTATGGAAATGACATAAGTCACGTGATCTACATAGCAACTTGTTGTTGATCTACATAGCGGCGTTTGACATTTCCATACATTGTGAAGTCCATTCTATTGTATTCGATTAGCGTTCATGCCACTTGGCTAGCTCCATAGGTATTTAAAGCGTATCATAGAAAAATATTTTGTCTTCAGTTTTTTTTTTGTGTTTTTTATGCTGTGTGTATTTAAGAGTGTGTATTTAAAACTTGATCAGGGGGGTTACTCCGAAATACGTCGCTGACGGATCGTCCGAAGTACGGATTCGATTTACGATCAAAACAATGTCAAATCGTAGAGAAAAACGAAAGAAGAAATGTCAAATCCACGACAATCCGTCAGCCGAAACGTTAGGTTCGTATTTCGGAGTAGGCCAGCAGTTGATTTAGTATGTCATTAAGTATGATGTCTGTTGAAACGCTAAAATACATAAAATGTTTGTACGACCTTGTGCTTTTAGAACAGTGGAGGCCGTCCACTATTAGCAGTGTAGCCTTAAGAAGATTTTAGATGTGGCATTGAGATAATTCTAAAAACCATTTATAGGTACTCTTATCCTTCGAATATCTAACAATACACTTATTAAGATCATCTGTAACATTGATATATTATTTTAGCGGATATGGTACCTTTTAACATCGTCATCACAAACTCGTGCTCAGCGCGCTACACGCAGCGTAATTCACACATCTGGGGCCCTACCACCACCTCTTATAGCAGTATTGTTTAACTTTTCAGCGACTTTTTGTGCAATGACGTTTCTTATTGTCATGACAATAAGGTCCGTCATTGCACAAAATGTCGCTGAAACGTTAAAACGTTCCTATAATTGAATCGCGATAAGAGGTCGTGGTAAGCCCCCTGTTATCGCACTCACAATTCAAAAAAACATTTATTAGATACTAGCTGTGCCCCGCGGCTTCGCCCGCGTGGAAATTGATGTGTAAGATTAGCCTATGTCTTATCCTACACTATCTACGTTTCAAATTTCATTAAAATCGGTTTAGTAGTTATGGAGATACGTGGTAACAAACATTCACACACACAAAATTTCGCATTTATAATTAGTAGGATACATACGAAGGCATTATTCACCAGAAGATGAGCCATACTGAGTCATACTGTGTCCATGGACTGCGTTTAGCAGGACACACTATTTTGGACGGTCACATTTCTCCCTCTTTTGATTCTTTAATTTTTATTTTATTTTCTTGACATTTTTCGTTTCTGATTTAAATTCAGATATTTGGCGTATGACTTTTGCAATAGTTTCTTAATTTTATAGTCAAGCGACCGTTTTCTTATGACATTCTTCCCGCTATAAAAACTTGTTTTACTGAGTTACAGTGGTTTTTAAACTTAAAATAGAGGTTTCCATATAAGGATTATTAGCTGGCTTTGATGTTTGAAATAGCTCAGCGTGTTATGGGTATATAGAACATGTATTATATTATTTTAACATAAAAGGGTATTTCAAAAATGCAAATTAAGGCCCCGCTTCCCCACCGCGCGTTTCCGCCGTCTGGATTGGTCGAGACTACGCGCACTAGCCCCGCCCACTTTTTTTGCGAATATATCGAAAATCATTAATTGTGACGTGAAAAACGATTGCATCACCAAAATCGATCTAAATTTTTTTAGGTATTGTCTTTCTCCATCTTTTGGCGAAAAAAATATTAAAAAATTCCAAGCCGTTTAGAAGGAGATAGAAATTTTAAGACGAAATCAGCTTTTTTTTGTTTTTTTTTTCACATACAAAAAGAGCATAAAGAACTTTTTTCCTGCTTATTTTTTAAAGATTATAAGAAGATAAAGGTTCAGTTAATACGGTGATATTTTTTTCAAAATTTTTACTCCACTCGTCTAAGAGGAGATAGCCTCCAAAAATGCCTCGTTAGCTGCTGTCCCCGTCTTAATAGGTACTTGCGAGTTTGTATAAGTAACTATCAGCAAAAAATTCAATGGTTTATATGTAACAAGCGTACGGCCCGCCTGATGTTAAGCAGTTACCGTAGCCTATAGATGATTGCAATACTAAAGACATCGCACGTTACTGACCTAAAGTGGAGTGGTCAGTTAGGGGTGATTGGGCTACCGGCTCTCTCACTCATCGAACGAAACGCTGTTGTAATAGTTACTTTACGCCGATCTTCTGTAAGAGGGTGGTACTATCCCAGCCAGGCTAGCCTGATACGAGCTGCAGTCAATTGGCTACAGTTTGTTTCTACCACCAAACACTCCTCGCACTGAAGATGGCCACTAACCATAGGATAAGACGTAGAACAAGAGTTCTTAAATTTTTAAGTGTCGTTTGAGAACTTTGAGCCATAAACTCAAAAATTCACAACCTCATTTCAAAGCTCCAATTTCACCGCAATTATTATTTGTTCCATACAAATTTACGACACGCTCGATTTGAATACAATATAATAACTATATGACGCGTAATAGTACTGTTATGCAACGGACAGACCGACGACGTGACCGGCCGGTCGAGACCTACTTATTGTCGGTCGAAAGACTACGTCAAGAATAGGTAATAATAAAAGTACAGAAAAACGAATTAAAGTCTAGAATAATCTAGCTAACTATACTCTAAATATTTCGCAAATAAAATACTAAATATCCGTAAGAAATACTGATCTTGCGAAATAAATACTAATTTCCCGAAAAAAAAAACAGTAATTACTAAAATCTCGCAAGAAATACAAAACTCTCGAAAGAAATAGGTACTATTCTTAGGGCTATGACGCGCGAGGACACCAGTGGTAGCGCAACCAGTCGCTCCACCAACAAAATGTATAGAGCTGTATGGAAGATATCGCACCTGGTGTCCGGTTGGTAGCGCAACCAATTCGGTTTCGACTACCGAATCACCCACTAGTGACGCCACCATGGTTGCCTCGTGCAATATCGCGCTTCTCCAGGAGTTTGAATGAAGTTTCTCGTTTAAGAAAAAAATCTCTTGGCGGTCAACATGTTGTCGGCTAGAGGGCTGCTAACATGAACCTCCAGAATTAATGTTATTTTTTTTAATAGCCGTTATACGTCCCACTCCTGGGCAATCCTTTATGATTTACAATAAAGAATTCACGAACACAATATTATGATACGAAAGTTAGGATAGTCTTACATTGTCATTACAAAGCACTTTTGTGAAATGCTTTATAAAACCATTGTAAACTCTACCATGACCATTGTAAAACCTCTATAAAGACGGTAGTGGTTTTCCAATAGTTAAAAGTTGATAGAGTTCTTTTTAAATATAGAGACTACTGCCACCTCTCTCCCAAGGCTGGTACTAACTTGCAGTACTGTTTAGTGTCGATAAATGGTAAAAGTAAATGGGCAAGGACGTGCGCACGCGCAAGGTGAACGCCCTGCGCGCATTCTACCGGCCAGTGTAGCGCATATAGCGATGGAATAAGAAGCAATGTATTATGATTTCCTTATATAAAAATAATTTTATTCATATAGGCCGGAAAGCACTTATGAATACCTACTTTTTTATGTTACTAAGGAGGTAAATAAGCGTACGGCCCGCCTGATGATAAGCAGTTTCCGTAGCCTAGTGATGGGATGTTCTCACCTTCAGAAACTTTGCTGTTAAGTACTGGAGAACATTCTTTTGGCGAGAATTTTTGAGAATCACTAAGTAATGTTTGTTCCGGGTAATCTCCAAAACAGCCAGACAGATTTAGACAGGACTTTACTGACCGATAGCTGATGTTATAAGGAGTAATTTAAGCTATTTTGTGATTAGAAAAATAATAAGGATTCCGCGTAAAACATAAAAAACCTCCGAAAATTTCACGCGGCTTTAAACGCGAGTATCTTATACAATTAAGACTAGTATTTATAAATGCATCTCAAAGTTGAGATCGATCTTAAGATGCTGTTTTTGACAGATGTTCCACACATTAAACGTCAAAACTGCATCTTAGGGCCATAACACACCGGGTCGCCAGGCGCGTCGCCAGCCACCGTAGCCAACTATTCGTATTGAAATGTAATTGTTCCACGTATCCAAACAATTTGTATTGAAATATGTCAAAATATGACAGAAGGGCTAGACAAGTGGCTGACGTCTACAAGCGTTCGATCAAATCGCTACGCTTCATCTATGGAAATGCCATAAGTCACGTTATCTCAAGCGTGATCTTCATAGCGACTTGTGGTTGATTTACATAACGTTTGAAATTTCCATACATTGACTGGCCCGTTAGCATGGTTGGCATGATGGCGCCTTTCACGCTACAGGTCGTAGGTTCGATTCCTACCCGGGACATGCATTTGTGTGCATGAACATGTCTGTATGTCCCGAGTCTGGGTGTATATGTATATTAAGTATGTATTTACAAATAAAAAAGTAGTATATGTAGTAATATCAGTTATCTGGTTTCCATAGTACAAGCTCTGCTTAGTTTGGGATCAGGTAGCCGTATGTAAAAAATGTCCCAGGATATTATTATTTATTATTATTGTGAAGTTTATTCTATTCTATTCGATTAGCGTTCATGCGACTTGGCTAGCCCTTCTGGTAATATACCTGGCGACCGACTGGCGACGGTCGCCAGTCGGTCGCCAGGTGTGTTACCTCCCATAAGATCGATCTCAACTTTGAGATGCATTTATTAATACGGGCCTAATGTTCTTTGTCTGTATTTGTCCGTACAGCTCCAAAACTGTTTATAATTAAACAGAGTTGCAAAAAAACAGGAAATTTAAAATGAAAACTGTTTAAAACATGTTTAAATCATTGTTTAAAACATTGATTTAAATCAGAAGGAATAAATCACCGTGTTTAAATCATGTTTTAAATGTTTAAAACATGATTTTAACACGGTGTTTAAAACAAGGTGATTTTTTCGTAACAACCCTGTAATTAAACAATGGTAGGAAGTGGGCCCGGTATCTTAGTATTGTCTGTGTGGTTAGTGATGGGAACGTTTTGTGATACTTGTATCACTACAAACAGACATTTTATTTATACAAAGTATATATAAATGGAGCAGTGGTAGCCGATTGGTTAAGCACGCGTCTTGCGGGTTTAAGATCCTGGGTTCAAAACCTGGCTCACACCTCTGGATTTTTCGAAATCTATGTGTGAATCATAACTTTAATAATGATTATCACTTGCTTGCGGTGAAGGAAAACATCGTGAGGAAACCTGCATGTCTTTAGACATGTGTAATCCACCAACCCGCACTGGGCCAGCGTGGTGGATTATGGCCTGAATCCCCCTCGCATTGAGGGGAGGCCCGTGCCCAGCAGTGGGACGTTAAAAGGGCTAAATTATTATTATTATTATTTGATATAAATATTTGTTAAAAATGTAGGATGAGTTTTCGTGGGATAAATATTTTTTTTCATGTTACTAAGGTGGCAAGCAAGCGTACGGCCCGCTTGATGTTAAGCAGTTTCAATAGACTGCTTAATATATTTAGCTTTCAATGACATATTAATTTCCATCCAATATGACAATATTCTATAGAGAATATGCCAACACGGGATTGTCAAACAGGATTATTATTATTTTAAAATTTATTTTGGCACAAACAGTCATTACATTACAAAATATAACTTATGGCCGATGACATTATGATTATGGCTAAATAACTATAGATAGACAAGGAGTGGCAAAAAATAGGTTTTTTTAGTTTTTTTTATTGGATATTACTTAATAATAAGTGGCATGTTTATAACGGGTGTGAGACAGGTTTTTTGCTTAGCATTAGGGTCCAGCCAGATAATTCTTATCCACCAAAAAATATGGGGTTTTGACAGATATTCTATGGGGAAACTGTCAATACGCCATATTTATTTGGTGGATAAAAGTTTTCTGACGATTTTAATAGGCCCTATAGTCTTATTGTTATTAAAGTTTTTTTTTTTGACTGACCATATTTTCTATTTGTTCACAGATACCACAAAATGAAACGGTCGAGACACAGATGGCTTGGACTCAGCTTATTTTGTAAGTATTTATTGTTATATATGTATTACTAAGGTGGTAAAGAAGTAGGTATACGGCCCGCCGATTTGCAGATTGTTAAGTTGCAGATGTCCTGGCGGCGGCTTCCACTTACCATCAGGTGGACCGTCTGCCAGTGTGCCATCGTTGGTTATAAAAAACTAGCTGTCCCGGCGAACTTCGTGCCGCCTTAGAATTAATAAATGTTGTATTAACTTATTAGCCGAAAAAGAGCTAAACCCCCCGTTCGTCGTCCGTTCTTCCCCTTTTCAGATAAATATTAAAAATGATGTGTGATAATTTAAAATGCACAATTAGAAAAATAAGAATTTGCAGGAATTTGTAGCCGCCATTTGACACCGGCGTTCGTTACGCCCTCTATTGAAAGTAATTTGAATCATAACTTTTACATAAAATGGGTGTTTTTAGCGTTTTCTGGGCAATTTTTTCAATTTTTTTAAATGTCTGAACCTTCCTTGCATTTCACGGAATATTCTAAAAAAAAAACATCTAAACTGGTCCAGCCGTTCTCGCGTCTTGTCATGACAATGGGAAATAGGATTCATTTTTATATATAGAGATAACAGAAAAATCGACCCACCCCGTATTACGATACAACACATAGGAATACCTAATATCATATGGTCGAAGTGTATACCACTGCTGACCTATTATAGAACTAGGCGTGAATGCCGTAATATCTATTTTCGTTCTCCATAATGACATAATATTGAGATAAAATACCAAAAGGAAAAATTTGGTATTTAATGTCAACTATTCAATATTAAGTCAAGGGCAACTACTTGGAAGACAGAATATTAAACAATTCCAGTCATAGCCGTGTTCTGATTCGGTGCGAGGACTCGCGAGGCGTGAGTTTACTGCCTCGTCCGTACATCTGCCTCGCTTACTCTGAACGCATGTATTTGAGCTACCTCACTGATTAATTTGGCACTGATTAATTGCAAAATATTGGCAATATACCTACTTAAAACTTAAAGTATCCTTCACCATGACTTATCTACTTCTACACTAATAATGTTATAAAGAGAAAATTTTTGTATGTTTGTAACGATTAAACTCAAAAACTACTGGACCGATTTCTAAGATTCTTTAACCATTATAATTCTACATTATCCTTGAGTAACATAGGCTATATTTTTTGGGATCCGGGATATCCGGGCTACGCGATCCGGGATCCGGTAAAAACGGTAAACGGGATACGGGATCAGAGATACTTTTTTTTATTTAAATTCTACGCGGACGAAGTCGCGGGGAAAAGCTAGTAGAGAATGAAATTGAATTGATGCATCCAGATGTCTCGCATTTCTCGCCCGAGTACACATGTTATGCTTGTGGTAACGCTAAAATATTGTTTATATTGACTATTTATAAATGCTCTAATGAGCTTACATGAATAAAAACCTTTTGACTTTTGACTTTGACTTTGTGTATGTTATATTTTCTTTGTATGCATTTTGTAAAGAGCTGGGAGTCTGACATAGTCTATAGCTATTCCGCAATATTTTTTTTTGTAAAATTCGTTCGTTTCGCGGAAATTTTGCGGATTCTGCTGGAGGGTCGGAAAAATTAATTGCTTTTGCAGAATTGCTGCAATGTTGCATAGTGTCACTGTTTAAGGCCCTTCTGAGCTATTATAAGATCAATATTATAGTTAGGTAGGTACTCAAACACTTTTAACTGTAATATAATTTATTTAATGTAAATATTCCTAGACTATGACTTCTAAGTAATCCTATCCTATCCTACTAATATTATAATGCGAAAGTTTCTGTGTGTGTGAATGTTTGTTACCTCGTATCTCCATAACTACTAAACCGATTTTAATGAAATTTGAAACGTAGATAGTGTAGGCTCTGGAATAAGACATAGGCTACTCTTACACACCAATTACCACGCGGGCGAAGCGGGGGGGCGAAGCTAGTATTAAATATAGCCCCATTCAATAAAGTCATCGATTGCGTCCCGCAGTCTATGCTTATATACATCGTCGACTTCAAAACTAACTCCCGATAGTTCCTTGGTCAAATCGGGACCGTTTTCTTCAGAAACCAATATATAAGGCAGATATACAAAAGTAAAGGACAGACAGTAGTCCATCTTCTCTTTATATACCTCTTCAAACCTCTGTCTAGAATAAACCAAGTCTACGTCAATGTTGAAATATTCCAAGAATGTTCTCAAAGTGTCGTGATACAGATCTTTTAAATGCGATAGATGGGATCTGCGCATACGCCGATCGGTGCAACTGTAGATGAAGGTAAGGAAATCGAAGACAGGACAGCCGTAGTACATGAACTGGTAGTCTACTGGGATGACGTCAATAGCTTTCCCATTCTGGAAAAATATATAGTACTGCGGTGGCAAAAAAGCGTACGGCCCGCCTGATGTTAAGCAGTTACCGTAGAGGGAGGGGAACGGTTGGGCTTTCGGCTCTCTCACTCAACGTACGAAACGCAGCTGTAATAGCTGCTTTACGCCGATCTTCTGTGAGAGGGTGGTACTACCCCGGTCGAGCCAGCCCATATTCATATACCTACCACCACCTACCACCGCTCTACCACCTAAAAATCTATATCACTTTTACCCGACTACGGAAAAGCCAAAAGGAGGGTTACGTTTTAGCAGTCTATGTATGTTTCACCATAGCGCCTAAACTACTCATCCGATTTTGATGAGGAAATTGTCAACCGCTGCGTTATTATGGTCCGGGTGTCATAGCCTTTAACCAAGCGTTATGATAAGGGCCATAACACACCGGGACGCCATGGCGACGTCGCCGGCTACGTATCCAAACAATTTGTATTTATAGCGACGTCGCTAGTCCGTAGCCAGCTGTGTTACCTGTCATACATTTTAATACTAATTAGTTGGCTACGGTGGCTGGCGACGTCGCCATGACGTCCCGGTGTGTTATGCTATGGGTTCCTCCAATAGCGGCGCCATCATATAACGGCCGCACTAGACCATTGGCTACGTAAACAGGTAGCGGTCTAGGAAACCGCGCCATTTTGTTTACATAGCCAACGTTCTAGTTACGACCGTTATACAATATGTTAAAAAAACCCTGTCCGAGCCGAAACCGGTATTTAGGTTTCCCAATCACATGACCAAATAAAATAAAATAAATTAAATATTCATGATAGTAAACATATTAATGACAATTTAAAATGCCATTTTTTTTTGCCTTTTTCCCTCAAAATGTAGCAAATTTTAAAAATATGACAACACCGTTACCGGAAATAATTATGTTAGATCGTGTGGCGGCACCTCTGACTACAAAGTATGTGATGACGTCATTTTATGATTTCTTTTTTTATGTAAACGTGTTATTTGTTTTCCAAAAAAATATTGGAAGCCTTTGTCCAGCAGTGGGACACTTACTATGCTAAAAAATATAAAAAAAAAATAATAAATAAAAAAAAAAATAACGAAAATATTTTGCAAAAATAGAATCTAATCTCGATACCCAAAAATACGTTTTCGGGTCGGACAGGGTTTTCTTAACATACTGTATGACGACACCGCTATTGGAGGAACCCAGCGCTTTATGGTTCTAATGGTTATACATTTAAATACTTACAACTATTTTCGCCATAATGTTGTCTGGCTTGTAATCACCGTGACATAAACAAACCATTAACGATTCATCTTGGAAATACTGAGCATGCCTGTCAGTTACTTTGTAATATGAATTTTCGACTTTGTCTCTAACATCATCGTCTACGTATTTCATCATTATGTCATGCATACGTTTAATAAAGCCACGCCACTCATCACCAAATGTATATGGATATTTCATTTCTTTTATATTTCTATTAAAATAGTCCGGCCTTTTCTCCTGTAACGCGAATGATAGGCCGTGCAACTTTGCGAGCTCTTTAATGGACATTTCAGCAAATTCCAAAGGGACTACATCCAACCTATATTTAGTCCTGTATCCTTTCTTCGCTACGTTTTCCAATATTATAGCTTCCGTGCTGCTGTTTTTATAACTCTTGACCATTTTAAATCTCTCTTTTAGCGGAATATTCGCGTCCTCTTGCAACTCCGTGAATGTCACGGAGAGTTCATTGTATGCGAACAATTCTACTTTGTACACGTAAGGGATCGAAAGAATTGACAAATCGATGGCCCTGTTGATGATTTTAACGAATAAGTTTGTTTCTTTATCCCCATACTTAGTTTTTCCTTTTACGTCTATTTCATAAAGTACACCAAGGTAATTCCCACCGTTCGTTGAAATTATTCTTTTATGTACCTTGTATGAGAGATATTCTTCTTTTTCGATTATATTATTGATTGTTGTATCCAGTTCTGTAGGGAAATCGTCTGGTAATTTTTCTTCGGGATAGTTTTCAGGACATGTTTCGACTTGCATTTTTGTGATAACGGAAGTGAAGTGAATGATAATATATAACTCTTGGTGCACCACAAGTGAGGGAAATCAGTGTGGCAGACCGTTTATATATACAATGAGACAGTATTTACGAATAGATTACGATTGTACTGCAGTTTTCACAGAGTAAAAATAGAATGATGTTGCGATTTAATTAAATGAACTGGGGGCTTACCACGAACTCTTATTGCGATTCAATTACAGGAACGTTTTAACGATTCAGCGTCTTTTTGTGCAATGACTTACCTTATTGTCATGACAATAAGAAACGTCATTGCACAAATGGCCGCTGAATCGTTAAAACAAAACTGCTATAAGAGGTGGTGGTAAGCCCCCAGCATTTGTTTAACAAAGCATACTTGCATTTTGTTTGTAGCGTAATAATAACATAGCTAGATAGGTATTGTACATGAATATGAGACTTATCTAAGCTTAGTTAAACACATACTAAGTACCATGCATAATAAGGGCCATAACACACCGGGACGCCAGGCGACGTCGCCAGCCACCGTAGCCAACTAATTCGTATTGAAATATATAACAGAAGGGCTAGCCAAGTGGCATGAACGCTAATCGAATAGAAATAGAATAAACTTCACAATGTATGGAAATGTGTAACGTCGCTATGTAAATCAACAACAAGTCGCTATGAAGATCACGCTTGAGATCACGTGACTTATGTCATTTCCATAGATGAAGCGAAGCGATTTTGTAGACGTCAGCCACTTGTCTAGCCCTTCAGGTATCAAACCTGGCGACCGACTGGCGACGTCGCCAGTAGATCGCCAGGTGTGTTACCTGTCATACCTGTCATACATTTCAATACAAATTGTTTGACTACGGGGCGACGTCGCCAACGTATCCAAATAATTTGTATTGACTGGCGACGTCGCCAGTCCGTCGCCTGGTGTGTTACCTCCCATATATTTCAATACGAATAGTTGGCTACGGTGCGGGCGACGTCGCCATGGCTACCCGGTGTGTTACGGCCCTAATGCACTTCGTTCATAATAAAAGAACCGGACAAGTGCGAGTATGACTCGCGCCCTGACGGTTCCGATACAAATTGGGACCCCCATACAAACTTCCACCCCTTATTTTACGCCCTTAGGGGTGGAATTTTCAAAAACGCTGAAATTACTATTTCTTATTTGTAATAATTAATACCTTGAATACATATTTTCTTGTTTCTATATTCAGAAATGAAGGACTTTCATACAAACTTCCACCCCCTATTTGACCCCCTTAGGGGTGGAATTTTCCTAAATTCTTTCTATGCTCCTCTTCTACACTGTAAAAGGTACCTACTGTTTTAATTTCATGTTTGTAACTCCAGCGGTTTGGGCTGTGCACGTCTTGACAGACGGACAGACAGACAGACGGACAACAAAGTGATGCTATAAGGGTTCCGTTTTTTCCTTTTAAGGTACGGAACCCTAAAAAGCAATCAAAGACTAATTACTCATGAAGGGGGATTAAAAGATAGCGAGAACGGTTGCCGTTGTTTCACCTATTGTGTACATATTTTCTGTGTTATCTAATATTTAATTATGTGAGCTGATATTTGATATTGTTGATGTTTTCTTTTATACTGCGCAAAATACATGACGATAATGAGGCGAGCGGCCAACGTAACTGTAACTGAATTTAACTTCCGTCTGTCCGTCTTAGCGGACTGTAGTACCACCCTCTCACAAAAGATCGGCGTAAAACAGCTATTACAGCTGCGTTTCGTACGATGAGTGAGAGAGCCGAATGACCACCCCCCCTCCCACTCCCTCCATCCCACTCCCCTTCAGGTCGGCAATGTGCGGGCAATGCCTTTGGTATTGTAAACATCTATAGGCTACGGTAACTGCTTAACGCTGGTGGGCCGTACGCTTTTTTGCCACCGCAGTCCTATAAAAGAGTCCTATATATAACCGCGTCTCAGCTGAGGCGCGGTTTATATTTCCGAGGCTGCCTCGCTGCTCACACAGTGTGCACACGCCTATTTGAATCTTAAACATGCAAAACCCGATCGAGGAAACCTTGGAAAAGCAATTGGAATCGATCCAATTAAATTTAATAAAATTCAAAACCACTGGCCACCGCAGACTTGCTACTTTTAGCATCGGCGACCGGCGATTTTGCGACTGTATCGATGCTGCGTCGCGTTTCACCGAGCGCGAATGAGCAAGACGCAGCATCAAAATCGCCGATCGTCGATGCTAAAAGTAGCAAGTGTGCGGTGGCCCTTACGGCGATTTTGCAACTGTATCGATGCTGCGTCGCGTTTCTTCGAGCGCGAACGAGCGAGACGCAGAATCAAAATCGCCGATCGTCGATGCTAAAAGTAGCAAGTCTGCGGTGGCCCTTATTCACTTGGTGCGTCTAGATGTCTCGCTTGCCTTGCTCTAGCACTCAACGACGATCGAACCTGAAACTTCTGGTTTACGTGGAGGACCCCTGGCCCCACTGGGCTATTAACGCTTTCCGTGGTAATCTGATGATCCTTTTACCAAGTAAATGGTGTAACATATAAGTAGTATATAAACATAACATATATACAGTTTCAACACGATATGAAAAGTCAAGGATGCTAGAATGGTGAAACGGAGAATCATCTTGAAATGTCACGTTTAGCATTTTATAGGATCTCTGAATTGAATGGCGTGATTTTGTGGAAAATAGATATCAGCATCTGGCGTAAGCCCAATTAGGGCCTCCGCAGACTTGCCACTTTTGGCATCGGCGATCGGCGATCTTGCGAGTGCATCGATGCTGCATCGCGTTTGGCGACTCTCTGCGTTCGATCGCAGTATCAAAGTCGCGCGATTTTGCGACGGCATCGATGCAGCATCGCGATTTTGCGACTTCCTGCGATCGGACGCAGCGACTGCTCCGATGCTGATCCGGTATCCTGTAGTCAACATGAAAAATCGCTGCGATCGGCATCCGCAAGTGTGCGGGGTGTAGCGTTCAGTCGCTGCATCGAGCTTCTGAAAAGCAACTAAGTCGCCGATCGCCGATGCTAAAAGTAGCAAGTCTGCGGTGGCCCTTAGACTCGTATTAATAATCGAGTAGAACTCGGAATAATCCATGCAGACTCCTTAGCAATTCCACGAAATTTCTATCACACATTTTACGCCCTTCATAACCATTGTACGGAAATTTTGCGGAATCGCTAAGGATTCTGCTAGAAAAACAGAAAAATAAATTACTTTTGCAGAATCGCTAAGCGCTCCAGAAGGGCTAGACAAGTGGCTGACGTCTACGAGCGTTCCTTCAAATCGCTACGCTTCATGTATGGAAATTACATAAGTCACGTGATCTACATAGCAACATGTTGTTGATCTACATAGCGACGTTTGACATTTCCATACATTGTGAAGTCTATTCTATTCTATTCGATTAGCGTTCATGCCCTTCAGATGTATGAATTCCGCTGCATGTAGTGGTGCGCTGAGCAAACGTCTAGTGATTGCAATATTAGGAGTTACCATCTCTAGTTATAATATTAGGAGTTACCATCTCTAGTAATAATATTAGGAGTTACCATCTCTAGTAATAATATTCCTAGCTAACTATACGGTCGGATTAAGGGCCACCGCAGACTTGCTACTTTTAGCATCGGCGATCGGCGATTTTGATGCGGCGTCTCGCTCGTTCGCGCTCGAAGAAACGCGACGCAGCATCAAAACAATTGCAAAATCGCCGGTCGCCGATGCTAAAAGTAGCAAGTCTGCGGAGGCACTAATTGATGCATAATATAAATGATTAATGCCTCAGTCCAAATGCTTGTTGCACCAATCTCTTGACAAGAAATCCTTGAAGATGATACCTAACTTTGGCATTTTCCTCAAATGTAAATTGTTTCTTAGAAGTTTGGTTTTTACATGTCTCGTTTTTTTTGTACCCTAATACATACGTATTTATAGTGTACTGAAGTGCGGTTACCACGACGTCTTAAGCACTTAAGCTAAGTAATTAAATCACAAAAAAACACGTATTACCCACAGAGTAAAGACTAAAGAAAGAGGTGCCCTTATAAGATATATGTATGAAAAAAAACGTGGTCCTTGTTTTTTCATTTTCATTGTTCTATCTACCGGTAAATAGTTGAACTACTCACTTCGTTTTATGTCGATGTTTGTACTAGGCCGACCACTCGGCCGGGGCACGGCCCTAAGCATTGCTTAGGGCCAGTCCCCTTAGTCATTGGTCCATGGTATTTCCTTATTTAATGTATCTAAGTAAGGATTATTTCTCTGGTACTGATGATGACAAATTAGAGGACTGCTAGAAGTGTTGCAAAAGACTCGAGTTCTTTTAGCCCTCTCAAAGAGGCTCGAGCTTTTCTATGGGGCTCGTCGAAGAAAAACGACTCCGAATATTTCAAGGCTAAAAAAGGACTCGAGTTTTAAATAAACCTCGAGCCCTTTTTGGGCTCGGAGTTCTTTTAGAGCTCCGTTGTTGTGAGCTTTTTAAGTCTTCGCAAGTATAAGAAGGAGTCGCCTTATAGCTGACTATTCCTGGCTAGTCTATTGTATTCCTGACTATTCTTGACTTTTTTGACTATCCTGACTATTCTTGACTATTCTTGACTATTCTTGACTATTCTTGACTATTCTTGACTATTCTTGACTATTCTTGACTATCCTGACTAGTCTCGACTATTCTCGACTATTCTCGACTATTCTCGACTATTCTCGACTATTCTCGACTAATCTCGACTATTCTCGACTATTCTCGACTATTCTCGACTATTCTCGACTATTCTCGACTATTCTCGACTATTCTCGACTATTCTCGACTATTCTCGACTATTCTCGACTATTATCGACTATTCTCGACTATTCTCGACTATTCTCGACGATTCTTGACTATTTTTGACCATTGTTTACTATTTCGACTATTCTTGACCATTGTTGAGTATTGTTGACTGTTTTTGAATATTTTTGCCGAGTTTTGCCGATTTTTGACAATTTTTGACCATTGTGGACTATTTTTGGCAATTGTTGACTAATTTTGACTATTTTTGACTTATTTTGACCATGTTGACTATTTTAGACATTTTTTTGGCGATTTATGACTATTTCGACTATTCTTAACCATTGTTGATTATTTTTGACCATTGTTGTCTATTTTTGACCATTGTTTACTATTTCGACTATTTTTGACCATTGTTGACTATTGTTGACTGTTTTTGAATATTTTTGCCGATTTTTACAGATTTTTGACAATTTTTGATCATTGTGGACTATTTTTGGCCATTGTTGACTAATTTTGCCGTATTTTGACTATTTTTGACTTATTTGACCATTTTTGACTATTTTTGACTATTTTCGGCAATTTTTGGCAATTTTTGGCAATTTTGACAATTTTTGACAATTTTTGAAATTTTTTTGGCGATTTTTGACTATTTCAACTATTCTTGACCATTTTTGACTATTGTTGACCACTGTTGATCATTTTTGACTATTTTTGAATATTTTTGACTATTTTTGACCATTGTTGACTATTCTTGACGTATTTTGACCATTTTTGACAATTCTTGACGTATTTTGTCAATTTTCGACTAAGTTTGCCTATTTTTGACTTTTTTGACTATTCTTGACTATTTTTGACTATTTCGACTATTTTTGACTATTTTTGACCATTGTTGACTATTTTTCACTATTGTTGACTATTTTTGACGTGTTTTGACCATTTTTGACGAATTTTGACTATTTTTGGCGATTTCTGACTATTTTTGACCATCCTCGACTATTCTTGACTATTCTTGACCATCGTTGACTATTGTTGACTGTTTTTGACCATTGTTGACTATTTGGACTATTGTTGACTATTGTTGACTGTTTCTGAATATTTTTGCCGATTTTTGACAATTTTTGACCATTTTGGACTATTTTGGCCATTGTTGACGTATTTTTGACTTATTTTGACCATTTTTGACTATTTTTGACAATTTTTGACTAATTTAGACATTTTTTTGGCGATTTTTGACTATTTCGACTATTCTTGACCATTGTTGATCATTGTTGACTATTTTTGACTATTTTTGACTATTTTTGACGATTTTTGACTATTTTTGACAATTTTGACCATTGTTGACTATTCTCGACGTATTTTGACCATTTTTGACAATTTTTGACATTTTTGACAATTTTCGACTAAGTTTGCCTATTTTTGACTTTTTTGACTATTTTTGACTATTTTTGACTATTTTTGACTATTTTGACTATTTTTGATTATTTTGGACCATTGTTGACTATTTTTTACTAATGTTGACCATTTTTACGTGTTTTGACCATTTTTGACGAATTTTGACTATTTTTGGCGATTTCTGACAATTTTTGACCATTGTGGACTATTTTTGGCCATTGTTGACTAATTTCGACGTATTTTGACTATTTTTGACTTATTTTGACCATTTTTGACTATTTTAGACATTTTTTTGGCGATTTTTGACTATTTCGACTATTCTTGACCATTGTTGATCATTGTTGACTATTTTTGACTATTTTTGACTATTGTTGACTATTTTTGACTATTTTTGACTATTTTTGACTATTTTTGAATATTTTTGACTATTTTTGACTATTTTTGACTATTTTTGACTATTTTTGACAATTTTGACCATTGTTGACTATTCTTGACGTATTTTGACAATTTTTGACAATTCTTGACGTATTTTGACTATTTTCGACTAAGTTTGCCTATTTTTTACTTTTTTGACTATTCTTGACTATTTGGTCTATTTTTGACCATTGTTGACTATTTTTTACTATTCCAAAATCTTCAAAAATCGTCAAAATTCGGTAAAAATAGGTATTCAAAAACAGTCAAAAATAGTCAAGGATAGTCAACAATGGTCAAAAATAGTCAACAATAGCTAAAAATAGTGAACAATGGTCAAAAATAATCAAAAATAGTCAAAAATAGTCAACAATGATCAACAATGGTCAAGAATAGTCGAAATAGTCAAAAATCGCCAAAAAATGTCTAAATTAGTCAAAAATTGACAAAAATAGTCAAAAATGGTCAAAATAAGTCAAAAATACGTCAAAATACGTCAAAATTAGTCAACAATGGCCAAAAATAGTCCACAATGGTCAAAAATTGTCAAAAATCGGCAAAAATATTCAAAAATAGTCAAAAATAGTCAAAAATAGTCAAAAATAGTCAAAAATAGTCAAAAATAGTCAAAAATAGTCAAAAATAGTCAACAATGATCAACAATGGTCAAGAATAGTCGAAATAGTCAAAAATCGCCAAAAAAATGTCTAAAATAGTCAAAAATGGTCAAAATAAGTCAAAAATAGTCAAAATACGTCAAAATTAGTCAAAAATACGTCAAAATACGTCAAAATTAGTCAACAATGGCCAAAAATAGTCCACAATGGTCAAAAATTGTCAAAAATCGGCAAAAATATTCAAAAATAGTCAAAAATAGTCAAAAATAGTCAAAAATAGTCAAAAATAGTCGAAATAGTCAACAATGGTCAAAAATAGTCAAAAATAATCAAAAATAGACAAATATATTCAAATATAGTCAAAAATAGTCGAAATAGTCAGCAACGGCCAAAAATAGAAAAAAATAGTCAATAATAGTCAAAATAGTCAAGAATGGTCAATAGTGGTCAACAATAGTTGAGAATAGTCGTGCTTATTCAACTAAAGTTAAGAATGGTTACAAAGGGCTAAAATAAAAAAGGGCTCCAAGCCTTTATAGAAAGAGCTTCAAAATAAAGGCTTTATTTCCGAGAGCCTCCTCTGCGCCTCGAAGACTCGGGGCTGAATTAGTTCTTTAGCCTTCGAGGTTTCTTAAAAAGGCTCGAGCCCTAAAAATGAGGCTAAAGAACTCGAGTCTTTTGCAACACAAGGCTGACGTCTACAAGCGTTCCTTCAAATCGCTACGCTTCATGTATGGAAATGACATAAGTCACGTGATCTACATAGCAACTTGTTGTTGATCTACATAGCGACGTTTGACATTTCCATACATTGTGAAGGCTATTCTATTCTATTCGATTAGCGTTCCTGCCACTTGTCTAGGGGGGCAGATGGCCGACAACATGTCGACCGCCAAGCATAAACGATTTATTATGAAGATGCACGAAGAAACTGGAAAACCATCGGTCTCTAATATTTAGAGACCGATGGTTTTCCAGTGGTTATACGCTGCGAGACTCGGCGCCTACATTGCAAGCATCTATAGCGTATGGCCACGTACGCTTGTTTGCCACTATAGGGCGAGGCCCCACTAGCGCGTTGCGCTGCGTCGTCGCAACGGATCAAAGGGTCGACGGGCGTGAGACGAAGCGGGGGAGGGTGATGTGCCAGTACAAAATCTTGCGACGACGCAACGCAACGCGGTAATGGGGCCCTGTCCATAGTCGTATAAAAATATCAAATTTTTGTACAAATGGTTTGAGCGTTGGCCGTTCGGCTCACTTCATCGGGTGGTTCCGGGTTCGATTCCCGCCAGACGTTTCGGAAACGGCCTTTTCGTCATTTGCCTCTGAGTGTCACTGGGGTCGCCCCCAGTCCATTGTATGGTACCCATAGTACAAGCGTTGCTTAGTTTGGGACCATACAGCTCTGGTGTGTACTGGCTATATTTATATCCATTTATTCTTCTGCGACTGTAGCCTAGGGGCGAACACGTTGGGCTAGCAATCAAAAGGTCCCAGGTGCGATCCCCGGTGGGGCATGCACCAATGGATGAATTTTCATCTATGTGCATAATTTACAGTGCGCTTACGGTGAGGGAAAACATCGTGAGGAAACCTACCTATCCCTCGGGATTAGGTAATAGTCAGTTCCTGTATACACGGCGACAAGGTTCACCACATGTCACGTTGGGTTCTGACTATCTGGTGAAACGTGGGCTTTGAGTTGGTTACTACCTCCACAATGTGGTGGTGTGTGGCCACTCAAGCCTCTGACTACCCCTGAATGGGGATAAAAGTCGTGACGTTATATATTTATATTTTTATTTATATAATATATTCTTTTCTTTACCATTTTTTTAAATATACTTCTCCGTTCTCCAGGTCTAACGGTAGCACTCCTGGCGACTGAGCTACCGACCACATCAGCGCTGAAGGCCACGTCTCTCTTCTTCACCAAGACCTCCAGTACCACCGCAGCCACGCCCGAGGAGACTTCAGAAGAAGGACCACAGGTTCGTACACAAATTATGTTAAGCAGTTTTGATTTTGGGCCCCTTTGGGCCATAACACACCGGGTAGCCATAGCGACGTCACCAGCCACCGTAGCCAACTATTCGTTTAGAAATATATGGGAGGTAACACACCTGCCCCCCTAGACAAGTGGCATCGCTAATCGAATAGAATAGAATAGACTTCACAATGTATGGGAATGTCAAACGTCGCTATGTAGATCAACAACAAGTTGTTATGTAGATCACGTGACTTATGTCATTTCCATACATGAAGCGTAGCGATTGGAAGGAACGCTTGTAGATGTTAGCCACTTGTCTAGCCCTTCTGGCGACGGACTGGCGACGTCGCGAGTCAATACAAATTGTTTGCATACCGGCGGACGTCGCCATGTGTTACCTGTCATACATTTTAATACAAATTAGTTGGATACGGTGGCTACGTCGCCATGGTGTCCCGGTGTGTTATAACCCTTAGAGCTATAACAATTCGTGTTAAAATGTATGACAGGTAACAAACCTGGCTACGGACTATATTAGCGGCACGATATGGTGGCACTTTTGACATGTAGAGGGGGGAATAGGATGAACCTTATTGCAACGGAATAAGATTCATTTTAGCATTAATTTTTTGACATTCCTAAATTTTAAAACTGTCATTCTTATTCCGTTATAATAAGGTTCATTTTCTCCACCCTCTCTCTACATGTCAAAAGTGCCACCATAACGTGCCGCTAATATAGCGACGTCGCATTGGCGTCCTGGTGTGTTATAACCCTTAAGTAAAAGAGGTTATTTTGTGCAAATTTTAGTTGCAATGTCCTTATTTCGTCACGTTTCGGTGTTTCCTTTTCGTATCATGTTTTCCTCCCCTGCGAATGGATACAGGGGATGATAAGTAGTTACCGTAGCCTATAGATGCTTGCAATACCAAAGGCATTGCTTACAAGTTGTCGAGTGAGCCAGAGGAAGGAGGCGAGGGGGGTTAGGCTAGGCTCTCTCACTTATCGGACGAAACTGAGCTCAAGCTTCTCTGAGTAGTATTACCCCGAACGAGCCAGCCCGTATATGAGCTGTAGTCAATCGGCTACAGTTTGGCTGGAAAGTTCCGATGGAAAGTTCTAGATATTCTTCATGGTTTGTCTCTACTTCGTATCCGGTTACGCGCGTGTATATATATACAAAGGTGCGCCTGTCAAGGTGATTTACTTTTAGTTTCCTGCCACATACCGATGTATTAATATGAATGAAATAAGGCTATGAATATGTTGTAGATATATAATAATAATATCCTGGGACATTATTTTACACACGGCTACCTGATCCCGAACTAAGCAGAGCTTGTACTATGGAAACCAGGTAACTGATATACATATACAAATACACACAGACTCTGGACATGCGGACGTGTTCATGCACACAAATGCATGTCCCGGGTAGGAATCGAACCTACGACCTGCAGCGTGATAGGCGGAATCTAAACCAACCACGCCAACGGGCCCGTCATCGTAAAATTTTACGAACCCTTAGTTAATCTATTAGTTAATTAATCTAGTTAGATTATAAACTGGCAGATAGGTAAGGTTAGTTTATAATCTCACTATACCTCGTCCAACCATTTATTTTACTTTTGACATTTAAGAATTTCAAGGAAAAATAAATCTTATTGCGTCACAATAAAGATTATCTATCAAATCTATGGTTAATTGTTTAATAATGTAGATGAACCACAATGTAAAGTGATAAGATTAATTTTTCTTTGACATCCTTTAATGTCAAAAGTAAAATAAATGGTTGGACGAGGTATAGGTTAATTATAAACTAACGATTCATACAACCTATACTCAAATCAGTACACCAAGCGGTCCCATGAAACGCGTTAAAATCTGTTCGTTCGTTTTGAATCTATAATTGAACAGACAGACAGACAAACTTTCAGACAGGTGTTAAGGTCTATAGCATAGACAGTCGAACGGACAGGTAGACAGGTACGCTGCATTCACATTACAGGCGACTACGGATTATATATAAATTATTGATTAATAATGGCTGTATTCGGCACCAGTATACCGTAAAATGTGTGAAAAAGTTTTGTCGTCTCCATAATGTGATTGACCACGTGGGCAGTAACTCCTCTCTCCATTCAAAATTCAAAAAGATTATTTCGTTTAGGCCTACGGTTGTCATTTACATTTTTTCCTTAATTCTACCGCCGGATCGGAAACGCGACCTCGACTGAGAAGATCCGGCATTGTAAGGGGGCGTCCATAAATTACGTGAGGTGATTTTTGTGTTTTTTTTAGTTCCCCCCTCCCCCTTGGTGAGATGTCGTAAGATTTTGCTCGACCCCCTCCCTCCCCCTCTAATCCCACGTGAGATTTTTCAAAGCCATATTCTAGTGGAGAAACATGTTTTACTTAATTTAACCCAGTTTCTCGCAATTTTACACTGTACAAGTCGTAAGATAAATAAATAAATAAATATAACGTCACGACTTTTATCCCCATTCGGGGGTAGTCAGAGGCTTGAGTGGCCATACACCACCACATTGTGGAGGTATTAACCAACTCAAAGCCCACGTTTCACCAGATAGTCAGAACCCAACGTGACAGGTGGTGAACCTTGTCGCCGTGTATACAGGAACTGACTATTACCTAATCCCGAGGGATAGGTAGTCGTAAGAATTATTTGTAATCAAAGCTGTTTTTTTTTTCAGACTGAAACCACGCCCGAAGATACTGAAACTGCCAACAATACGAGAAAACTGACTGGGATACCCCAAAATGACTATATTTACGACCCCAACTTACCCCGGGAGCTGAACGGATATAACCTGTCAGGTTATCCATTTTACGAGACAGTACCACCTCTGGATAAGATAACCTTCAAGTGCCATGGACTGCATGCCGGCTTCTACGCTTCCGTGGAGCACAAATGCCAGGTGAGGTTAAGCGAACGTAGTGGAGGTTTGGAAATCGATGGGAGTGCATAGCCTTGCTCCTTATGTGTATGTCGGCAGCCCGAAGCTATCGGAATCATAAAGTATATCTTAGTACATATCGGAAGTATGCTTTCATTCCACTTGCCTCCCCCATTTGGACCCCTATAAGCTGTGAGGGGTCCACGTATAATAGCGAGATATACAAGCGACTGTCATAGGTTTTTGTCAATATTTTCTTATAATGGGGCCTCCACATGTGTGCCGAACATCAATAATAGTGATTATTACTAGTTTATTGTCAGTAATGATTAAAAATCATCAATAATAGCTAATATCATCATCATCATTAAAAGTTTTTTTTTAATAGCCAATTGACTGTCCCACTGCTGGACAAAGGCCTCCCCTTTTCTCCCCTAGTTTATTATCAATAATAATTAAAAATAGCCCATTTATTTGTTTTCAAGTACATTTTTCAATACATAATTCACAACGAAAAACTTGTTTTTCTTTTGACTCCCTGGGGGCTTACCACAAGCTCTTATTGCGATTCAATTATAGGAACGTTTTAACGACGTTTTAATGACGTTTCTTATTGTAATGACAATAAGGTACGTCATTGCACAAAAAGTCGCTGAAACGTTAATACGTTCCTGTAATTGAATCGCAATAAGAGCTTATGGTAAGCCCCCAGAACAGAATTTGGAGCGCTTCAGTTTATAGGTTAGGGCCACCGCAGACTTGCTACTTTTAGCATCGGCGATCGGCGATTTTGATGCTGCGTTTCGCTCGTTCGCGCTCGAAGAAACGCGACGCAGCATCGATACGTCACAAAATCGCCGGTCGCCGATGCTAAAAGTAGCAACTCTGCGGAGGCCCTTATTATAGACGTATGGAACAAAATGTACTATGTGTTCATTCTGGGCAGCACTTGGTCCAACATCCATACATAGATTGTCAATTTCCTTTGATGACAGTCGCTGGTCTGCGTAGGCTCTTAGTTGTGGTCTATCTTAAGGTGGGAGTTGGTTGCGGGCGGCACAACGGCCGACGGCAGTTGTCGCCGTCAGTTTCATAGAAATTGGTGCCGTCGTGCCGTCGCGGCACATGTCATCGTGACAATTTTGTATGAAACTGACGGCGACAACTGCCGTCGGCCGTCGTGCCGCTCGCAACCAACTCCCACCTTTAGATTGTGTCAGTCATGTCAGTCTATCAACCATATTCCACTAATAATATAAATGTGAAAGTTTGGATGGATGTATGGATGGATGTTTGTTACTCAATCACGCCAGAACAGCTGAACGGATCTGGATGAAATTTGGCACAGAGATAGTTTATAACCTGGATTAACACATAGGATACTTTTTATCCCGATAGTATGTTCCAGTGGGATAAATTATGCGCGGACGATGTCGCGGGCGGAAGCTAGTTCCTTATAAATCTTATAATCCTCACTCCAATGGTCTGATCCAGGTATACCACCACTGCCTGGACGACGTCAGGCACGACTTCCTATGCGCCAACTACACCGCCTTCGACCAGAGGACCTTCATCTGCCACTTTGTCTCTGAAGTTGATTGCAAGAACTCGCCTAAATACTGGAGCAGGTAAGACCCCACATAGTGCTCTCAAAACAGATTAAACTTTACCTATAATAGCGGCACGCTACGATGGCCAGTTTGACATGTGGGGGGGGGGGGGGGGGGCGAAAATTAACCTTATTATAACGGAATAAAACTGGCCGTTTAAAAAAATAAGAACGTCAAAAAATTAATGCGATAATGAATCTTATTCCGTCAAGGTATTCCGTAATAATGAGGTTCGTGCTTTCCCCCTCCCATATGTCAAACCGGCCATCGTAGAGTGCCGCTAATTTACATATCAGTGAATTCAAGCCATACAACGCCAGACCTGGGGCCCTACCACCACCTCTTACAGCAGTTTTGTTTTAACGTTTCAGCGGCCATTTGTGCAATGACGTTTCTTATTGTCATGACAATAAGGTACGTCATTGCACAAAAAGTCGCTGAAACGTTAAAACGTTCCTATAATTGAATCGCCATAAGAGGTCATGGTAAGCCCCTTGTTGTTAGAAAGAGATGAATATACATTGTAACGTTATTAGCTACTATTCCACAAAGCCAACTAGAAAACGCATAGAATGCGACTTCCCCGCGGCTTCCCGCACACCCGCCACTGCCTGCGGCTTCCCGCCCGCCACACCTACCGCACACCGCCACCGCCTTTTTGTGCGGGTGACGTCACATTTTAGCTATCTATCGGTGAAAAAAAGTAAGTTTAAAAACTAAAACCCGACTACTGAAAAATCGCGCTCTAAAAAGTATGAAACAAGAAAATATTCTCATCTAGAGGATAGCCGTGGTCCGTGTATGTTCTTTAGAGCCAAATGGCATATGAACACGGACCACGGCTATCCTCTAGATGAGAATATTTTCTTGTTTCATACTTTTTAGAGCGCGATTTTTCAGTAGTCGGGTTTTAGTTTTTAAACTTACTTTTTATTTAATTATTTTGGAGTTATAGGTAACAATATATATATTTTTGAAATGTGCTCATCAAGCTCTTTCATTTGATACCCCACACGGTTTTTTTTTAGTTCATGACATTATGTCCTCTAGAGGGCGCCATATGCAATTTTATGTGAGGTCACATAGCCTATAACCAGCGCGCTATTAAGCCGCTTCTAACGTTACCAGATTTGTCAAATTACGTCAAGTAGTTTGGAAGTTAGGTGGGAACAGATGCACATACATACATACATACATACCGGTCAAAATCATAACTCTCCGCCGTAGTCGGGTAAAAAATATTCTACCTGGATTTGTATTAACTACATACTTATTCTTCGTCTTCTTTTACCTTGTAACTTATGAACCATTCATTTTTCATCAGTTAAAACACTATTGTGTGTCAAGTTTTAGAAAAATTACAAAGAAAGTGAAACTGATTAATGACTAAAGTTTTGCGCTCTTCTAGCTGCGTCTACATCAGACGTATGCCGCGCACGAGCACTCAGCTTTGACGTCTAAACCTATAGACATAATGACATAAAGATTTTATTTCTTTATAACTTGAATTCGGGCGGGGCGTACGAGGCATTTGGACGCACCAACTCACTAACAAAGTGTTAGGTTGCGTTTCCACTGACGCGGAGCTGGGCGGAGCGGACCGTGAATTGGCCATCGCAGTGCTCGCAATCTCCACTCCGCTCTTGGCACATCACACTTGGCCAATCACAGTCCGCCGCTCCACTCCACTTGGCCGCACCAGTGGAAACGCACCCTTATGGCCTGTCAAATGGTCCATGGTCAAAACTGTCAAACCTGTAATGTTTGGTTAATACAACCATATGTGAACTGAGCGTTAATAATAATAATAATTATAATAATAAGTCATTTATTTCGGATAAAATCCATAGGTGTTAAATAAAAAAACTAGAACAATAGTAATTAGGAAATTAAATTACTTAAAAAACAGATTTAGGAACGGCATTGAGCTGTGTAAATTATATGAGCTCGCGTCCAATGCTTCATGAAAGCACAGTCTGCTTCTAATTTTTGGGAAACTGTGTCCCGGAGGCTGTTAGTGCCTCCCCGTATTCTGTTTATTAACGACGATATACGTTTTCGCATGATCGCGTGAAAATCATCAGTGCGAGCCTCAGCAAACATGCCGGACGCACTACAGTAACGGGGTAGCCCTAACAGCATCCTGAACGCATTATTGTATTGGAAACTTTAAAAGAGACACAACAATTTTCATGGCTGTGTCTGCAAAACGCGCGTGCTACGCCCAAGCACTCAGTTTTAGTGTTGGAATGTATAGACATGACGTCATAACATGAGTGCTCGAGGCCCCGAAGTCTTTCCTATTCACTACAACATGGGGTTCTTCAAAAGGCATGTTTACAGGTCCCTAAAAGGTCGGCGCCGCGTCTGCTCCCCTTAAGTTGCAGATGTCCTGGGCGGCGGCTTCCACTTACCATCAGGTGGACCGTCTGCCAGTGTGCCATCCTTGGCTATAAAAAAAAGGCATGCAATGGCGTGTCGATGGGAAGAGATGTGTGTACTAATTAGTGCATCCAGATCTTAGATGCCTTGCATGCCTCACCCTGCACGGCAGCCCTGCACGGCAGCTGCACGGCACGCGCCTGATGTAGGCGCAGCTAATGAGTCACCGGATTCATCAACAATTTTGCGTACAGGCCTCGGTATACAGGGTTATTGGAAAAACACTAACAACCTTGCAGGACTGTATTACTGACATCAAAAACAACAACTTTTGTTCTATAACTTTTTGCAAAACAATAATAAATTTATCAAAATATCACACACTAAAATGTATGAAATAAGAAAATATGCTCTTCTAGAGGATAGCCGTGGTCCGTTTAGATACTTTAGGGCAAAGTGGAACATAACCACGTACCACAACTATCGTCTAGATGAGAGTATTTTTTTTATTTAATACATTTTAGTGTGTGATTTTTTCAATAACCCTGTATAAGCCCAATGGGAAATACTCTACGAAGTACTTTATTAGTTTTCCTTATTCACCCTCATGTTATTCACTTCCAGAAACGACGCCCTCTACAAAGCCACCACCACGACGCCGCCACCGACCCCGCCCACCACCACAACGACCACCACCACCCCCCGCCCCACACGGCCCCCGCGGCGGCGCCCTGCCTACGCATATGATTACTATGATGATGAATATTATAGTCCTAGAGACGACTATGACTATGAAGACAGGTTAGTACCTGAGATAATGTATCATCATCGTCATGTCAGCCAAAAGACGTCCACTGTTGGACATAGGCCTCCCCCAAGGTTTTCCACAACGCCCAGTCCTGCGCCACTTGCATCCAGCGGTTTCCCGCGACCTTCACCAGATGTATATAATGGTATATGTTATTGGTGGTAGAGCCAAGCTGTAGGCAATTGACTGCAGCTCATATACGGGCTGGAAGAAGTGAGAGAGCCGGAAGCCTCTCCCTACTTCCCATTCCTTTTCAAATCAGCAACGTGCAAGTAATGCCTTAGGTATTAATATAGGCTACGGTAACTGCTTAACACCAGCCGGGACATACGTTTGTTTGCCAACTCAATCCTATAAAAAATGAATGATGATATTTCACATGATATTTGATTTCACATTTAATTTTTAAGTTACCTTCCTCTTCATGTTTTTTCGGAGGCTGTCAGTTCGCTCCACTTTCTGCCTCTTCTCGTGAGGCAAAACAGTTGAACATCACGACTCCAGTCCCACAGGCTCCTCGACCAGGCTTTCACACAGCCAACTTATTGGCCAACTCCTTGGCCCATCATAAGTTGTTTAAAGTTGGTAGAGCCAAGCTGTAGCCAATTGGCTGCAGCTCATAAACGGCTGGTCGACCGGGGTAGTACCACCCTCTCACAGAAGATCGGCGTAAAGCAGATATTTCAGCTGCGTTTCATACGATGAGTGGAGAGAGCCGTAAGACCACCCCCCCTCCCTTCATCCCACTCCCCTTCAGGTCGGCAATGTGGTAATACCTTTGGTATTGTAAGCATCTATAGGCTACGGTAACTGCTTAACATCAGGCGGCCCGTACGCTTTTTTGCCACCGCAGTCCTATAAAAAAAGAGATAAAGTTATAATTGGAACCTTAAATGCTTTCAGGAGACGACCACGTCCTCGTCCCGGCAGAGGAAAGAAGAAGCGACCAGCAGTAGACGATTACGAAGATGATAGGTAAGATCTAATATTTACCATACTGATTGTAAACTATCCATTAGATTACTAGACACAGCCAAAGATGGGGCACTGTTAAAGAAAGCTGTCACCAGAAATTTCGTACTAGAGAATGTCAATAGGTACCAAAATTGAAATACTGTGGATCAATATATTACAATATTCTGTTGCAAAGCATAAAAAAAAAATCTAAGTAGCCGAAATACACTTGTTCAGTGACTGACTAGCAAAGAGTTAAAATTCTAATAACGGGAACTAGTATAATCACAAAAAAAAAAAAATCAGGAAAAACGTTTAATTATTCGCACAGACAGAACATATAGGTAACGAATTATTGGAAACCACTCTCTACTTCCAGATACGAGCGCCGCCCCCGCCCCAGAGACGAGGATGCAGAAGAAGACTTAGAGGCACGCCGTCCTTACGAAAGAAGACCTGCCAAAAGACCATACGACAGAAGACCGTACGATGAAGACGAGGACAGAAGGCCAGGGTTCAAGAACCGCAGACCCAGACCCAGAGACGAAGAAGAAGAACGATACAGACCTGAAGATGAGGACAGGCCTCGTGGTCTCCGAGACCAAAAAGATAGGCCTAAGTACAGACCTCGGGATGAGTTCAGGCCTAGGGATGAAGTGAGGCCTAGACCTGATAGGAATAGGGATGAAGGGAGAGACGATGCACCTCAGGACGAGACTAGAGATGATATCAGAGATGATGTGAGCGGTGGAGATGAGATTCCGGCTAGGGATGAAATAAGACCCAGAGATGTGATAAGACCCAGAGATAGAATTAGACCTCGCGATGAAGTCAGACCTCGCGATGAAGTCAAACCTAGCGATGAAGTCAAACCTCGCGATGAAATCAGGCCCAGAGATAAGATCAGGCCTAGAGACGAAGTCAGATCTAAAGATGAAATCCGACCTCGCGATGAAAGGAGACCTTCCAGAGAAGAACTTGATCAGCCCAGAAACAGTCCACGAGAAGACAGATTCTCCGACAGCAGAAGATACAGGCCCAGAGAAGACCCGCTTAAACCAGATAGGAACTATGAAAGTGATGAGACTACTACAGAAGAGAAGAGAGAAGTACCATCAGCGCCAGAAGGCCAGGGTCTCGTTAGACCTAGAGGTAACACCCTGTACAGCCAACCGCGGAAACCTCCAAAGATCAAGAGACCTGTGCCAGCAAACGAAAAGCATAAGTACGAGTATGTAACTGTATCAACCACTAAAGCACCACTAAAAGCAGACGACGATGATTACTACGATTACGAAGACGATGAGACCAGTAGACCATCATCATCTGGAAAGACCAGCACCGTACAAAGACCGAAACTAGAGCCGGTTGAGAAAGAGAAATTTAAGCCGACGAGACCACACTACGGCATCAACGGCCGAAAGACGAAAAGACCAGTTGAATATGACGAGTATTACGACGAACCTAAACCTGAGAAAAACCTGAGGAACAGAGACAGGAAGACTAAACCTCAGGATGATTATTATGATTATGAGGATGTTAAGAAGCCAGAGCCTGTAAGAAGTAAAGATGAAGATATTCAAAGCAAGATTAGGGATGTTAGGCCTAACGTTAGGGTCGTAAAACGTCCTTTTTTACCGTCTAGGGGTGGAAGCCCATACCTCCCTCGCGGCCTCCAACCGGTCGCTGGGAGGGATGTCGCAGCACCTGTAAATACCACCCCTAAAATTACTACCACCACTACATTTTCTACTACTACCACTACCCCTGCCCCTACCACTACAACTGAAAAAACGACTACCCTTGTAACCACTGAAAAGCCTTTAGGAGAACTGAAAGAAGAATACGATGAGGAATATTATGATGAAGAAGATATTGAATATGACAAACCAGTTAAACATGATACAACGACCGTCGTAGCTACTACTGAAACTACAACTACTACGAAGAAATCGACTACTGAGAAACTTACTACACCTGAAGAAAGAGCTCAGAATCTAGCTAATAAAGTATTGAGGACATATACAGATAGTTACGAAGCTATTCGGGGCAAACTAGAATCTACTTTATCCCCGGGTGACTATATCAAACCGTACCTAGCTACATCCATACCGTTCTTAGACAGCAACTATAAAACCGACAACACAAAAACCGACACATACAAAACCGACACTGTAAAAACCACTGAAGCGCCATTCAGAACTGATATAAAGCCAAAACCGGAAATATCTAAACCGTACACTGCGACTGGAAAACCGTTTATACCCGAAAATATTTCAATCAAACAAAACTTGGCTGACAGTTTAGAAAATGACTATGATGTCAGGTTAAACGAAGCGCTGACACCAAATTTGCCTGTCGGTCGCGTGCCCAGTGGGTTCGTAGCCCAATCTGACAGGGATTATACCTTTTCGAGGTTTAGGAATAACTTGCAACAGGATCCACAGTTCGCTGCGTCAGATATAGCTGCATATCAGGTCAGAAAACGTCCTCAAGTCCAGGGTGTCAGTATAAGAACGCCGACATCTTACTATCTCCAGCCTCAAAGGGTGGTGTACCATGATGACGCAGTCCAAAGGTATCCACGACAACTGCACAGACAGTTCGTAGAGTTCTTTTGATATAATTTTGTTGTGAACTTATGAAAACTTGTAGAGATATTGGCCGACTGATTTCTGACAGTTTGGTTAAAACCGACACTCGGTTAACCGACACTTTGGTAAATAAGTTAGTGAATATAATGGGTTTATTCTAACAGAGATAAAAAATGGAATGCACATCAAAATTATTTAAGTATAATTTTTATTTTTCTTGATATATTTTTTAAATAATAGCAAATTAATAATAATCAAAATAAATTACCTGTACAGTCGGATATTTGTTTCTCAAGCCTATTTATTACAAAAAAATGCTTTTGCTTATTTTGTGTTCATAATATTATATATTTTTTCTAAAGTACAGTCACGACCAAAAAGTTGTTTGACCGAAAATGTTTGTGTTTCGACAAAGATAATAGCGATTTCGACCAACACGTTGGATTTTTTGTACAAATGATCTGGCTTCGAAATATAATAAATATGACTATCCTACAGGTTTTCGTAATTAAAGTACATTTTAATCTTAGTCAAACATTATTTTAAATTATGTTTAAAAATATTTTTTCCATAAAAAATAATTTTCCATCTTACCACTGCCAACTTATTTATAGATTAAACCACTATATTTTTAAAATACTCTTAGTTACCTAATATTTTTTTAAGAAAAAATGGCAAGTTATAATCGAGAAGAGGAATTGTCACGTGATGACACACAACAAGTGTAATTTGAAACGTATTGTGGTGTAAATAAGAATCAAACTATACACAGCCAGCCGCCAGTGTGGGCGGGGTTAAAATTATGCATTGTATTTCCGACTAAGGCCCGCCACATACGGAATTCCGTTTCGGAATATCGAATCGGGATTCCGTAAGTTATAATTCCGGACGCACAGGCATTCGGAATTCCGAAACGGAAAAATTTCGAACGGAAAAATTCCGTACGTATGTGATACGTACCATACATTTGGATGGATTTACTGCGTTCGGAATCTCTATTCGATATTTCGAAACAACGGAATTCCGTATGTGTGTGGCGGGCCTTACTCGTTGTCATATCGTCAAGAATTTTCGAAAGATATTTTCGTCGAACAATTGTTTTTCTCGATTGTACTATTGTACTGAAGATCGAATTTGTAAATTGAACAACTTATTTAGTACATGTAAACTTTAATTTTTAGGAAACTTCCTTTAATAAAAAAGTGTAAAATAAAATATGAGCTTTTTCCTTTTACTAATTAAATAAAACAAATCACGAAATATTTTAACTAATTTTATTATGTAGGTATACTTAACTAGAATTCCATATCACATTTTCCATTAACTACACTAGTAACAAGTATAGTTTAAACTACTAATTTTCTTAGTTTAAACACGTTCAGCGTGCGCATTATAATTTACACCGATGTATTTTGTCCCTATTATTTGACTGTATAAAATAGAGATAATAACAAAAATTAGTTTAAGGCCATTCACCCACGGCGTTATTTAAAAGGAACAGAGCCAAATTGACATTCTACAATTCGCGATTATCCCTGATTTACGGTACCCATAGTAGTAACTTTGCTTAGTTTGGGACCATACAGTTAAGCTCGTATTAATAAATGCAACTTAAAGTTTAGATCCATCTTAAGATACAGTCTTTGACAGATGTTCCATACACTAAACGTCAAAACTGCATCTTAAGATCGATCTCAACTTTGAGATGCATTTATTGATACGAGCCTTTTTGCTTGACGATATTTATTTTATTTTACAAAAAATGTTTTAACCGCAGAAGTTTAAAGAAACAAATCGCGCGACCAGCATGTCGAGTCGCGTGCTACTAATTAGTAATTACTTATTTAATATTACTAACCAGTTACTGTTCAATGGCGTCGTGTCCGAGCCGCCATAGAAATACTAATACTACTTATTACCACCGAAGAAAGTTATATCAAAGTCAAAGTCAAAGTCAAAAGGTTTTTATTCATGTAAGCTCATTAGAGCATTTATAAATAGTCAATATAAACAATATTTTAGCGTTACCACCGGTTCGAAATGTTGCTTCCATTGAGAAGAGCCGGCAAGAAACTCAATGGTTACTCTTTTCAAAAGAATAATTGTATACATTTTCAAACAGTAACGCTATGTGAGCAGGCATGCATTAACACAGTGTGAGTAAAAAAAGAAAATAAGGTATTTAAATAAAAATTTATAAAAACTAGCCTAGAAAGCTGTGCATGCCTACTCCCACTTATGATGGATTTACGCTGCCTTTACAAATCACTCTCGTTCCTAAAATGCTTTGTAAAACCAATGAAAACGGCCTAAACATCTCCATTTTGGCATTTATATTCTAGCAACTCATTCAATAATTCTAGTAATTTATGTCACTAAACAGTTTCTTTTGAGTACGGTCATGGACGAATGGCCTAAATCAGGGGTCACCAAATGGCGGACCGCGGTCCGCATCCGGACCGCCGACCCATTTTGTGCGGACCGCGAGAACACAGCAACTTGCACTACAGAGTACGTAATTAAATAAAAATGTATCCCCGCATTATCTTTGTTGATGTCAATTCGAAAACGGCCGGGCAAAGTAACGAGCTAATGAAAAAAATTTCATTTTTGTCATTGATGTAACGTCACGACTTTTATCCCCATTCGGGGGTAGTCAGAGGCTTGAGTGGCCATACACCACCACATTGTGGAGGTATTAACCAACTCAAAGCCCACGTTTCACCAGATAGTCAGAACCCAACGTGACAGGTGGTGAACCTTGTCGCCGTGTATACAGGAACTGACTATTACCTAATCCCGAGGGATAGGTAGGTTTCCTCACGATGTTTTCCCTCACCGTCATTGATATGTAAATAAATACCTTTTTTATTTCCGTAATTACATTTGTTTAATTAATATTTTTTTCTATGAAATGTTGTGCGGACCGCGATCGTCATTTCATTTCTTAAAACGGACCCCGAGCGAAACTAAAGGCCTCCGCAGACTAGCTACTTTTAGCATCGGCGATCGGCGATTTTGATGCTGAGTCTCGCTCGTTCGCGCTCGAAGACACGCGACGCAGCATCGATACGTCACAAAATCGCCGGTCGCCGATGCTAAAAGCAGCTAGTCTGCGGAGGCCCTAATTGCTGACCCCTGGCCTTAATGTTTCAAAATGCTAAAACCATACCATACCAGTCCATAACTTCAACAAATACAAACCAACCATTATCAGAAACTTCCAAAGGACCATTCCAAGAATCATAAACTGGAATTCTCCACTTGCCTATTCGTACTGAATTTCAAATCTGGATTCTTATCTTCTGGAATTCCGTTTTCGTCAATTCCATTTTTAATTTCTGGAATTCCATTTTTTTGTTCCATAACCGGTTCGCTATGGAATATTCTGTTGACCGGGAATTGTAGGTAGTAGAACATGATCATGGACGCCCAGATCACCAGCTGGTAGATGCAGATCTGCCACCAATTCATTATTTCGAAAACACCATACAGCCAGCGGTGCGCGAAGAAGTATATTGAGTAGTATCTGAAATAGAAATATTTGCAATCAAAATGGAAATTCGTCAAAATTGAAAATTCGTCGTAATTTGAAATTCGACAAATTTTGAAATTCGTAATTTGGGTTTAATAGGGTATAGAAGTTTGTATCTACGGTAATTCAAACACACGACTAAGTATACCACAGCCAACGAGCACCGATACGAGAATTACGAGGTCATTTTATTAAATTACATATTATATTGTTTTTAAAATTTAACCTCCACAATATTGAGCGTAAAAACGATTTTTTTTAATCCCTATACCTAGAGCTCCACCCCGCTCCTAGGTTGTGGGATACGTCTCCCAAACGATAATCCCGCCACCGCTTACCAACGCAGACTTCTTATAACCTCGTTATTTTCGTATCACTTTTCGGTGGCCGTGCTCTATAACTCTCTTTGGAACACCATATCAGGGTCCTAAGTCACTTAGCCATTGCCACTGAGCTGCTATAGTGATAGACCCTCTGATTATTCGGCCGACCGGCTGATCGGCCTCTGATTGGTCAGTGAGGATCATCCGATCAATCAGATGGTAGATCATATAGTAAAACGCCACAGTGGCGCCACAATAGCGAAGCGACTTAGTGCTATATCGCCAGTGTTGCCAAATGGGGGGATTCCCTGCAAATTCGGGGGCTTTTTTCGCCTTTGGAGGATCTCCTCCAAAGGCGAATCCGAGAAGAATCCGTCCCCTCGGATCTTTCGAGGGGACGGATTCTTTGGGGGAATTGGGGGGGGGGGGGGAAATAAACACGGAGGAACATCAATAGGTACCTACTTATTTTCATTTTTCAGTAATAAAGACTATCTATGAATTCAATTAGTTCGTTATCGTTTTGCGACGAAGTATTAGGAAGGAGTACTTATTTTTGTTTTTATATAAAACATGAAAATTGAAAAATCTAAAAAAATACAATTTGGAATTTCAAATGAGTAAAAATTGTTTTGGGGGATATTTTCTCAAAAAGCTATTTTTCGGGGGGTTTTTGTAAAAAATTGGGGGGAAACTCACATCATCAACGTCTCTGGCAACACTGTATATCGCACGAGGACACCAGTTGTAGCGCAACCAGTCGCCCCACCAACAAAATGTATAGAGCTGTATGGAGGGTATCGCATCTGGTGTCTGCTTGATAGCGCAACCAATTCGGTGTCGGCTATTGAATCACCCGCTGGTGGCGCAACCATGGTTGCCTCGTACGATATCGCACTTAGGGCCCAGATTGTCTATAGAAGATACCTAGACCCAACCAATCTAAATATACTCACACAATAGCATAAAATACTCCAATAAATCCATCTAAAAACAGCTCTATCTTCCTATTAGTAGGGTGTCTCCTCTCCTGCAGGACAGTCTCTACCAGGACCACGATGGCGATGTTCGTGTGGACACAATGGTTGAACCACCAGGGCACTATCTGGTCGTAGACCTTCGGGAAGACCAGCTCTCTGTCGATCCAGTAGATTGTCCAGAACATAGTTGAAACAAACTGTGAAAAAAGATGTTTACTTTAGAATTTGTATGTAGGTAGTTAGTAGAAATGTGTCCCGCCTATTATCTTCTGCCTACCCCCGATTCATGTGATATTTTGTACTGCGGTCTCTTTCCCCCTTTCATGACGAGTAACTTGACTGACTTCGCGTGGTATTGTCGCCTTTTCGTGTGCTCGTGTGGTGAAAAATACCAAACCCGGTGAAATCTGCCTGATCGTCGGTTTATTTGTGTTTTGTGGACTGTAAACTTTAAACCTCCTTGTGAACGCTCCCGTGTTGTGCCTGTGGAAGAAGCCCAGAGGATCCGACCACACCACCTTGAGGAATGCGACGGACCTCATGTCGGTATGTACCTATGCGAACGACTTTGACCTGACCCTTACAGATTTGTCTCCCCCTGTGTTTTGCCTTATTGAATTTAACCCAGCATACTGCCTCCACAATCAGAACCTAGCACTTTTCTCGCGACAGAAGGTAATAGTCCAGTAAGAAGGCTCAAAGTCACCCAACGGGCAATGGAGAGGACTATGCTCGGAGTTTCCCTGCGAGATCAACTCAGAAATGAGGAGATACGCAGAAGGACCAACACCCATACCTATCTCAAAAGAGATTTATTATAGTGGCCCCCTTACCAACCGTAAGGTTACAAAAGAAGGCACACTATACCTGGCAACCCCTTACGAGACGTCAGGGACCATCTACGGTAGGTCCTGCCGCCAGAGCATCCACTCTAGTACTCAACGTGTGAGTTGCACCGTGATCACTCACTACCATTTATCCAGAATGGTACCGGAGCCGTGAGTCGCTCACCACCCGCACTCCATGGAATGCTAACGGTTCAATCCCCGCTGGGGACGCCAGAGAAGCCGACTACCATTTGTCCTTAATGGTACCGGAGCTGTACGGCGCGCTCACTTCCCAGTACGCAGCATCCAACGTAGAAGGACCAATGTAACTGACATAGCCCGTAGGATTGCCAGCCTTAAGTGGCAGTTGGCAAGGCACATAGCTCGTAGAACGGATGGCCGATGGGCCCGAAGAGTTCTCGAGTGGCGCTCCGGAAAGCGTAGCGTGGGTAGGCCTCCCACAAGGTGGACCGACGACCCGGTGAAGGTCGCGGGAATCCGCAGATGCGGGCAGCGCAAGACCGGTCATTGTGGCGAACCTTGGGGGAGGCCTATGTCCAGCAGTGGACGTCTTTCGGCTGAGATGATGATGACGATGATGAGTCTAGTGCTACTCCACCAAACCAACTAGGAACCTGTCAAATGTGACGTCACCCGCATGCGGTGGCGGGTGCGCGGGCGGGGAAGCCGCATTCCATACGAGCTCCCACTTGGCTTGGCAGTCACCCAGAGATGGGTGACCATTAAGTGGCATTTGAACTAAGCGTCTTCATGCATCCCGGTTGTTGTCATCTATGCAGTCGTTAAGCCTTGTCAGAGGCCTTCGGGCGGCTTGAACGACTCTGACACCAGGTACCAGGGAACCATACGATAAGAAGAACAATTGTAGAGAGGGACCCACCACTCACCCTCGGAATTGCCGACCTCCAATATTATAAACCAAATGAATTGATCGATAATAGAAGAAGCCAACAAGACCTAACTCCCTGTCAGTCGAGAGTATGTCTGTCATGAGTCATGGACCCTAACAATTAGCAATTCTCCGCAGACAAAGCGAATCCTAAATAAATTCGACACGTGTTTCGCCTCTAAACGAGGCATCCTCAGGAAAGCTGGACTACGACTGAGCCCAAGCTGAAGCAAGCTGAAGAAGCAGATCAAGAAGAGGGGGGTAGGGGGGTGATGTACTCACCATAGTCACAGGTAGCACGGCTCCCTTGAACAAAATATCACGATAGTACTTGAGCTTCTGTCCAATGTTTGTCTCATGTTTGTTCATCCATTCCAAAACGTCATAGACTAGAGACATCGTGAGGAAGACCGTTTGGAAGATCTGAAACAAATGTTAATAATTATTGGTGGTAGTGCCAAGCTGTAGCCAATTGACTGCAGCTCATATACGGGCTTGACCGGGATAGTACCACCCTCTCACAGAAGATCAGCGTAAAGCAACTATTACAGCTGCGTTTCGTACGATGAGTGAGAGAGCCGAAAACCCAACCCAACCCCCCCCCCCCTTCCCACCCCTTGACATTTTTACATAAATATAATCTAATCTCGATACCCAACAATACGTTTTCGGGTCGGACAGGGTTTTCTAACACATTGTACAACTAAGCACGTAATGCGAATTAAGTAAAATACCAAATTCGTCAGCAGGAATTGAAAGTATATGATTGACACGTAGCTCACGTAGTTATAACGAATATAACTAGTATATTACCGAAATACGTCGCTGACGGATCGTCCGAAGTACGGATTTGATTTACGATCAAAACAATGTCAAATCGTAGAGAAAAACGAAAGAAGAAATGTCAAATCACGACAATCCGTCAGCCGAAACGTTAGGTTCGTATTTCGGAGTAGGCCAGCAGTAAGAGTTAGATAGAGATTTAAGGTTGTAAGGGCCACCGCAGACTTGCTACTTTTAGCATCGGCGATCGGCGATTTTGATGCTGCGTCTCGCTCGTTCGCGCTCGAAGAAACGCGACGTAGCATCGATACGTCACAAAATCGCCGGTCGCCGATGCTAAAAGTAGCAAGTCTGCGGAGGCCCTAAGACAGAACACAACCCTACTTCCTATCCTATCCTACTAATATTATAAATGCGAAAGTGTGTGCGTGTGAATGTTTGTTACCACGTATCTCCATAGCTACTAAACCGATTTTAATGAAATTTGAAACGTAGATAGTTCAGGCTCTGGAATAAGACATAGGCTCATCCAAATTTCACGCGGGCGAAGCCGCGGGGCACAGCTAGTGGAGAAATAAACCGGTATACCAACAACTCCCCCACGATACTACCCTTTTCGTATGGCGTGAATTAGGACTTGAGACTTAAAGTATTGGGACTCATAGTCTTGAGACTAATAAAGGCTGCGTAACCTAGTATAGCATACGTTTGCACCAAAAGCGAGAGAGTGAGAGTGTTCGGTGGGTGGGTGTCCCTTTCTACTAGAGTTTCTACGGGGATGGACGGTAAGGGTATTTAATTTTAGGGTATGTAACCTCCCTTACTTTGCTTTGTAATCTATAAATAAAAAAGTGGTAGGCTCGTGAAAATAGAGACTTTAAGTATTGTAAGTGACTGACAAGATCTTGAGATTTTTAGTACAGTCAGCAACGAAAGTCGCTGAACATTCTGAATTTTTCAAATCGGTTATACTCTTTATTCTACAAACGTTGGTAAACCTTTATAAAACCAAACATTAGCAACATGTCGACATTTTGTTTCGATAAAGAAAAATTATGGATTTGATGCAAAACAAAAGTGTGCAAGCTATTTGAAAAACTGAGAATGTTCAGCGACTTTCGTTGCTGACCGTACCATATCATAATTTGATTCGTAAATATACACTGCGGTTGTGCATGTGGTAATAATATAGAAAAAAACACGACTTAGCTGTATGAATGTAGCCTTTATAAAAACCCGTTTCAAAGTAGTTACCTATATCATACAAGGATAACTTGGCAACGCATAAAAACATATTTTGAACGCTGGCAAATTAGAATTATAATACAGATTTGCATAATATTTCATCGTGAATATAATGCCATAATATTTTATTAAGAAACTCATGACAATCATTTTAATTTAAAATTGCGAGAAATATATCTACGAGTTATAATGAAGATTTTATTTTGTTTTATTAACCAATTTCGTCCCACTGCTGAGGGCCTACTCTCTTTGAAACGAAAACGAAATTTCGGACGAAATTCGCGTATTTCCTACTAAGTTTCTCATTGATTCCGACATTTCTTACGAACGAAAATTGTTTGACGTCTTCGTCGTCGTCGAATCTAAACGTCAAACAATTTTCGTTCGTAAGAAATGTCGGAATCAATGAGAAACGTAGTAGGAAATACGCGAATTTCGTCCGAATTTTAGTTTTCCCATCCTCCTCCACCGATCTCTGTCCTTAGCGACTTGCCAGTTCTTCTCGAAGGCGTCAAGATCGTCGCGCCATCTTTTTCTAGGCCTGCCGCGGCGCCGTTTTCCATCTTCCGGAGCCCACTCGGTTGAAATTTTAGCCTACTTGTCGGGATCCATTCTACTTATATGACCCACCCATCCCCACTTGCGTTTAGCAGTCCTGAGCCCACATCCATTATTTTAGTAATGAAGATATAATCGCACATCTATCACACTAACGATGTCTCTTAATTATCTTCGTGAAGTCGTCATTGTAAATCGCTAATTCTTAACGGTCGGCGTGTCGTCGGCCAGACGACTGCTAATAGATGACGGCTAACATGACAACCGTCAACAATTTACCGGACCAGCACCGCCTCGTCGGTCGGCATCCACTAACCGAAACGGAAAGTGGACCACGCACTGGCCACGCGGCGTTCACTCGTTGACCACGCGCGGTCCACTGGTTGATCACGTGACGTTTATGGTGTAAAAGCAGCGTCCGCCCGCGGACCACCTGTCGACAACGAGTGGACGCCGAGCAGCGAGGCGGTGCTGGTCGGGTGCCGAGTTGATAGATGAGTACCAACCTTAATAGAGCATGGAGAAAGAGCCTAACGAAGTTCTATCCTGTAAAGAAGCCAGCCTGAAATCTACGCAGGTGTGAGCAGGGGTTGACCTCCTTGAAACCCTTGACCTTAAGCGCCAGTGGTAGCGCAACCAGTCGCTCCACCAACAAAATGTATAGAGCTGTATGGATGGTCGCACCTGGTGTCCGCTTGGTAGCACAACCAATTCGGTGTCGGCTATCGACTCACCCGCTGGTGGCGCAACCATGGTTGCCTCGTGCGATATCACACTATGCCCAACAAAATCTTAACTCATAAAAAAGTACTAAACTGCTTATGACATTTTAGATATTTACCAACCTAAACATTTCAAAATAACCAAACGGAAGGTCCTTGAATGTCAAATGTTTAAGGAAATGGAACATCACATGGCCTCATATAATATTACTTTTTTGACACTAACAAGGACAGAATTATATTTAAATAATAATAATTTAGCCCTTTTAACGTCCCACTGCTGGTCACGGGCCTCCCCTCAATGCGAGGGGGATTCAGGCCATAATCCACCACGCTGGCCCAGTGCGGCTTGGTGGATTTCACATGTCTAAAGACATGCAGGTTTCCTCACGATGTTTTTCTTCGCCGCAAGCAAGCGATAATCATATTAAAGTTATGATTCACACATAGATTTCGAAATATCCAGAGGTGTGAGCCAGGGTTAGAACCCAGGACCTTAAGCCCGCAAGACGGGTGCTTAACCAATCGGCTACCACTGTTGCTTTTTTTTAGAATTATATTTGCAAACGAAAATTTATGTCCTTTTAATAACTGTATGTTCAGTACGAGAGAAAAGACTGTATGTGCGGCGAGAAATCGGCAAATCTGAAGTGGAACTGGGCCGGCCATGTCGCGCGTATGGACCCGCAGAGATGGGCATATCGTGTCTCAACCTGGACGCCAGATGACGGTCGTAGACGTCGAGGCAGACCGAGGCGAAGGTGGATAGCCGATATGGACAACTTTGCGAGCGGAACGTCGCAGCGAATGGCTCAGGATCGGGAATTGTGGAAGACAGTAGGAAGACCTATGCCCAGCAGTGGGACAGTTACCAGGCAATAAAAAACCAGCCAAGTGCGTGTCGGACTCGCACATAAAGGGTTCCGTACTACCGTAGAATATAAACAACCATCCCCGAAATGATGATATTTAGAGTCACACGTTGAAGTCTTTTGTATGGAAACCGACCATAAGACAAATAAGTTGAAAATATTACGTTTTTGGGATGGGGACCCCCTTTATTTTTAAGTTTTTTTTTTTTACTCATCCTCGCTACATGGCCAAACCATCTTAGCATACTTCTCAAGTTTAGTCACCACATTAGCTTACCACTTTAGCTTAAGAATAGCACTTACCAAATTCCAATTAGTTAACAAGAAATTGGAATACGTGAAAACGGTCGATATTTTATCAATTTTCATATGTTCTTCAGTCAAACTGTTTTTTAATACCGTCGCCCGTCGTATTAAGAAGTAAAACATGTCACAACACAGCGCATGAAACGCTGTTCTCAACAAAAGACCATCTTTCAGACCAATATCTAGACGCGCCTTCATTTTCATGTAACTCTGACGATAATGTGAGATCAAATGATGTATTTTAAAATGAAAATACAATAATTATGTATTGTTAGAAATATTAATACTTCCTGTTGACGCGGACGGCAGTCGTTAAATCTGAAACGATTTTTAGGGTTCCGTTATTCCGACGAGGAACCCTTCTATGATCATTTTTGACTTTTTGACTTACTGGGCGCGATTCCCTTAGCCACAATTGCGCAGAATTTTCCCGGATTTCTAAGTCGACTGTATATTAATGACAACGGCAAATTGCTATTGCCAACCACTTCTAAGGGGCTATGCACACGGGCAACTTTTGCGGCAACTGGCAACTCGCAACTAGCTGTTTTCATATAAAACAATTGCGAAACAGTTGCGGCAATCGCGGCAACTGCTGCAACTGGTAATTGTTGCCTGCAACTGCCAAAAAACGATTAAAAAGTTGATAGTTTAGGCAACTAAGTTGCTAGTTTCAGCGACTAAAGTTACTCCGTGTGCATAGCCTCTAACTTTCGTAAAATTCGTAGTCTCATAGCCATTGAGATGCCACCAATAGCGTTTTGCCATTCTGACCGACCAATCAGAGCAGAGAACAAGGCCATTCTACCACACAATAGCAAGACTGTTGGCTACCAGTCTATATCATACTACGGATTTTTGGCACGATGGTAATCGTATTTTCCCATTTGATTTCAGATTGCATTTAAATGGCAATCGTTAGGAGACTTGAGTCCGTCCGTCCGTCCGTCTGTCCCAGTCTGTAACAGTGCCATAACTTCTACAATTTTTGACGAAAGTTGATGACATTTGTGAAAACCTTTGTAGTAGAATTCTATTCCAAAAATATTAAATCAGATTGAAAAAGGTAGAATCAATAAAATAATGACAATATAATTTTGAAATCAGCCTGTATTGAGAAAAAACCGGGCAAGTGCGTGTCGGACTCGCACATAAAGGGTTCCGTACCACCGTAGAATAAAAACGCAAAAAATATCAAGTTTCTTATATGGGGACCTCCTTTATTTTTAAATATTTGATTTTTAGTATTTGTTGTTGTAGCGGCAACAGAAATACACATTCTGTATAAATTTCAACTCTCTGCCTTTTACGGTTCGTGAGATACAGCCCGCTGACAGACATACAGATAGACATACGGACAGCCGAGTCTCAGTAATCGCGTAATAGGCTTCCTTTGGGCAGCCTTTGGGCACGGAACTCTAAAAAAGATATAAAACTAATTGTGTGTAGATTTTTTTTAGTTTAAGCTATTCAAAGTCATACTATGACGTACCTACTTTGTATTTTTTTCCAAAGTCCTTTGTTGGCGTTAATTATAATGTGAGAACAGCATACAGGGTGTTGTAGAATCCCAATTATGATCGAAATTCAAACTTTTTTAAACTAAGTATTTTTTTCACCGTCAATTATAAAAACATGTACCTAAATAAATAATAATAAATATCGCCAGACTAACACCCCAACTGTATGGTCCCAAACTAAGCAACGCTTGTACTATTGCTACCATACAATGGACTGGGGGCGATCCCAGTGACACCCTGACGAGGGTAAATTACGAATAGTAATTTAATATATACGAATATACGAATAGTAAAATAATAATGATGTTACAGAAAAGTATGCAAAATTTTCATAAACAATTAATTTAAATATTACTTAGTGACTGTGATAGTCGATTGGTTAAGCACGCGTCTTGCGGGCTTAAGTTCCAGGGTTCAAACCCCGGCTCGCACCTCTGTAGTGTGTAGTGTAGTGTGTAAGTACATAATATACCTAATGTTTGACGTGCCCGTTAGCGTGGTTGGCGCTGTGGCGCCTTTCACGCTGCAGGTCGTAGGTTCGATTCCTACCCGGGACATGCATTTGTGTGCATGAACATGTATGTATGTCCCGAGTCTGGGTGTGTATGTATATTAAGTATGTATTAACAAACAAAAAAGTAGTAGGTATATGTAGTAATATCAGTTATCTGGTTTCCATAGTACAAGCTCTGCTTAGTTTGGGATCAGGTAGCCGTGTGTAAAAAATGTCCCAGGATATTATTATTATATTATTATTATTAATGTAAGTTAGTACGTTATTATTATTACTAATTAACTAACGGCCAGCGTGGTGGATTATGGCCTGAATCCCCCTCGCATTGAGGGGAGGCCCGTGCCCAGGAGTGGCGTTAAACGGCTATGGCTACTGAGCTAATACTGTTATTACCAGTTTGCTTATACAGGGTTATTGGTAAAACACTAACAACCTTGCAGGGGCGTATTACTGACACCAAAAATAACAACTTTTGTTGTAACTTTTTACAAAACAAAACAACATTAACAAAAAAATCACACTTTAAAATGTATGAAACAAGAAAATATGCTCATCTAGAGGATAGCCGTGGTCCGTTTAGGTTCTTTAGGGCAAAGTGGAATACAACCACGTACCATGGCTTTCCTCTAGATGAGAAAACAATTTTTTTCATACATTTTAGAAAGTGATTTTTTGTTATAATTTTTTTTTGTTTTGTAATAAGTCATAGAACAAAAGTTGTTGTTTTTGATGTCAGTAATACGCCCCTGCAAGGTTGTTAGTGTTTTACCAATAACCCTGTATACTTTATAAGATTTATTACTAGTTGTTCCAACTAAGCTAAATTGCTTTTGAATTATTAATAGGTATAACACCGGAACTGAATATATTATAATATTAATTGAGAAGGCCAATAAGAAGACTTTGAACTTTATGATTATATATCCAATGACCTATGTCTAACTGTTATGACAATGAGCTGAAGGTAGCGGGTTCGATTCCCGTTACTTTTTGTAATAGAAAAAAAAATTAACATGAAACTGATTATGAATGAAAGCGTCAATAGCTTCGGGGTTAAAGGGGCTCTCGTCACGAGAGGTCCCGGATTCGATCCCCATCCTGGCCAATGAATATCGCCAGACTTCCACACCAACTGTATGGTCCCAAACTAAGCAACGCTTGTACTATGGGTACCGTACAATGGACTGGGGGCGATCCCAGTGACACCCAGTCCAGGGCAAATTAAGAAAAGGCCGTTTACGAAATTTACCTCTGGCATCGAACCCGCAATCACCCGATGCAGTGAGCTGAGCGGCCAACGCTCAAACCACTGCGCCAAGTAGTTGTCAAACTAAACTATTGGCTTGAACCCTGTACAAAGATATTACCAAGAAAGAGGGGGACATGTAAGTGTACGAAAAAAATTCTCTTACTAAACAGATACTATGGCGGTCCTGCGGTTTCGGAGATTACCCGGCACATACATATAGACAGACAGATAATTTTTTTTCTAATTGCGTTTTTGTTATAACTACCGTATGTACTTTCATATGCAGTTATTTTGACATTACAAACAGACACTTAAATTTTACTTATTTGTATAGATTATGTACTTACAAAGTTCCAGTTCGTTAGATACAAGGGCGTGAACCGCTTAACCATATCCACCAGAGGATCGGACAACAACCTTTCAGGAATACTGAAAAACACACTGATACCAAAACACGCCACGACCCAGAACACGCACACTGACACGACATGGAACAGTGTCACCACACACAACACTATCCAACACTTTTTACTATGTCCATTTTCCGAAATGTTTATTTTTATTTCGGCCATGTTTGATTAGTGTTTTTGTAATAAATACGTGCTCACACTGTGAGCTCGGCGAAGGATGTGTACCTACGATCATTATGTTTTTTTATTAGGATTCCGCTCGATATATTCCGCATAGTCTAATATTTTTGACCTTCAGATTTCATGTTTTTTTAGGAAACATAGTGTATTTTAAGAAACGAATTTGAATTTGTATTTTTCTGCTCAATGAAACTGATGACGACATCATCTGCATCGAAGTTACCTAAGGATACTTTGACCTACTAAACATGAAAAATACTTATATCAGTCAGCAAAGAGCAAAGAAAGATGGATACGCTATACTTAAGACGAGGGTTCGAAATTTGGTTGATTTTCTATTCTACTTTTTCTTTAAGTAAGTATGTGGACTAGGAATCTTATATTTAGATGTATGATTTTTGACTATATTATATTGAGTATCTTTAAATCCAAATCACGATTTGATGAAATTTTCTCGATAATTTTTTTTTATGAAATGAGCTCTAATTATTTACAATTTTCCTTGCTACCACGATGTTTTTACGATTTAGATCACGAAATTATTTCTAAAACATAGCAAATAATGATATCTAAACTACCCTTCAACCATATTTTAATTCATGAAGTAGTTTTTTTTTAATTCAAGAAAATGTGGTTTGGCGCTTACGTTGTTTATTTCCGAGCGCGCGCACAATATCGCCATCTCACATTTTAAGTACTTGAACTAACCATGTCTCTCTCTAACTTTGTATTGTCAGTGTCCGCTCGGACTTGTTCGACGTCGGATCTGTGAAGGATTTTTTAAAAAATATTACGAAAAAATATTACGGTCGTGCCACATTACAGGTACAGTACAGTATTTACAGTCCGCCGACGCCTATGATAAATCAATAAATATCCTTGGAAATTCTTTTACACATGACTACCTGATCCCAAACTAAGCAGAGCTTGTACTATGGAAACCAGATAACTGATATTACTACATATACTACTTTTTGTTTGTAAATACAAACTAAATATACACTTAATTACACCTAGACTCGGGACATGCGGACATGTTCATGCACACAAATGCTAGTCCTGGGCAGGAATCGAACCTACGACCTGCACTGCAGCGTGATTTTCGTTTGCTTTTCCTTGTCTTGTGTAATTTCTTTTCATCTCTTGTCATTTTGTGTCATCTCTTGTCATTTTGTGTCATCTCTTGTCATTTCATAGTTATTCGTGTCATTTCTGTAAAAACTCCCTATTTCGCTTACTGTTATATACTTGCAGCATGGTCAGTGGGAATACATTGCTTGTCAAAACAATGGAGTCGCTTTATTGCGTTTGTTGTAGGTATGGATGGGCAAGTAATAAATATATCATACTTACATCAATAAATTATCGTAAAAAATAACATTACAGATATGGATAGGAAAATGTTTGTCCGTCTTATTCAATCTATTATATTATAAACGAAAGTAACTCTGTCTGTTACCTTTTCACGGCTAAACCGCTGAACCAATGTTGATGAATTTTGGTATGGAGATAGACTGGGTCTTGGCGGAGAACATAGGCTACTTTTTAGGGTTCCAAAGGGTGCTAACGGGACCCTATTACTAGGCCTACGCTGTCCGTCTGTCTGTCTGTCCGTCTGTCAGCGCGGGCTGTATCTCACGAACCGTAACAGGTAGAGAGTTGAAATTTTCACTGAATGTGTATTTCTGTTGCCGGTGCAGAACAAATACTAAAAATATAATAACATTTAAAAATAAATATCAAGTCTCAAACTTGATATTTTTGATGTGTTTATTCTACGGTGGTACGGAACCCTTTATGTGCGAGTCCGACGCCTTCAGATCTTATGAATGTTTTCTTGAAATAAATATAGTGTATTTTAAGTAATTAACTGGCCAACCCTCAGGTCCTACCTACCATGTTAGGATCTTTTTCGTTCTAGCGGGTGTAAACCGTGATTTAACGAGTTAATGTGATAATTTTTGTATTTAAATTATTCAATTCAATGTATTTGTTTCAGACATAGTCCAATATTGATTATTAAAATTATTATAATTTCACAATAAATATAAAACAATAAATAAAAGTAAAATTAAATTTTAAAAAAAAAATTATTTATTTTTTATTTTTCATGTTTTATCATTAAAATACAATATAATATAACATAAATTAAAATAAAATACAATAAAATAAAAACCTACCCCTAATTAAACAAATACCGTCCGCGTGGGATACTGGCTGCATGTCCTCCCTGTATTCAAGCTGTTCCTGTTGTCAAGCGAATTTTTTGAGCAAGGAAAGACCCAGCCCTCTTGTCACCTGTGGCGGTAACCAGTCTAAGGGTGATTTGGATAGATAAAAAAATAAAGATAAAAAGATAAACAAAAAATAAATGCATGGTTAAATCAATAAAATTAATAAAAACTGAAAATTAAATTAAAAAATAAATTAAATATGGTAAAAAAAAATATTATGACACCGCTGATGACTTCATGATCGGCATCGAAGTTAAGTACCAAAGTATTCCTTTGCCTACGAAACATGAAAAAGATACTCATATCCGGCAGTCAGTCACTGACACAGAGTATGTACATTTTTACCCGACTACGGTGGGCGGAGGGTTATGATTTTGACCGATATGTATGTATGTTCATCTGCTCCCGTATAACGTCCAAACTATTTTTATCATAATAATTTGACTAATGAGATATCGTTTGACGCGTCTGGATCGTCCGCTGGTTATATGCTATTATACGATCGAAATATTGTTATACGTATCTATCAGCATATTGTAGGTATCGTTTGTCTTCTTTTGACTTACTTTGTCTTCAGCAATAAAAACAACATAGAAATTAATTTTTTTTTTCAAATACACTCGACATAAAAATCCCATATAAAACGAAAAAAATATATTTGAATATTTTCATCCATTTCATCTATTTTAAAAGGTGCACTGGGACATATTATTTTAATTGTACGAATTAAACAATATTGTTCCTTCAAAAAATAACTACTATAGTCTACTCCATAGCTGTTCTGTCCTAGCTAAGCGAGAGGGATATATCCTTCGGCAGCTCACGCGACGCTAGCCACACCCCGAAACTAAAATTCATTTTTTTCTTGTATCGTCTTAAGCCGGAAACCCACCGCGGCGCACGGAGAGGCCACGCACACGCTACGCACGCGGGTCAAGCTTCGCTTTGCACGAAAATGTCACCGTGTCCACCGCGGCGCACGGAGAGGCTGCGCACGAAATGACGTCATCCATAAATTTTCTTGCAAAACGTAGCCGTGGCCGTGTGCGTGGCCTCTCCGTGCACCGCGGTGGGTTTCCGGCTTTACTTAAAAATAAAAGGTGTATACATGCATATCAAAAAGTAATAATGTAATGTAACGTCACGACTTTTATCCCCGTTCGGGGGTAGTCAGAGGCTTAAGTGGCCATACACCACCACATTGTGGAGGTATTAACCAACTCAAAGCCCACGTTTCACTAGATAGTCAGAACCCAACGTGACAGGTGGTGAACCTTGTCGCCGTGTATACAGGAACTGACTATTACCTAATCCCTAGGGATAGGTAGGTTTCCTCACGATGTTTTGATGTTGATATCAAAAAGTAGTTGCGCAAAAAAAGTATTTTTACAATTTTACTAGATAAAAATTAATAGCGACTCTATTCCTCATTTTTTTTTAATCAGTAGGTATGGTTTTATTATAAGCGTCAATCCCCTTTGCGGTACAAAATAGTCGTATGATCGCCTAACATAAAATATAAGAAGATATGGTACCACATACAGCAAAATTCGCACATCTGTTAACGCACTCGCAAATGAACAATCAAATTAAAGACATTTTGATGCGTGTTATTCACTATAATAGAAGATGATGCCGTAGGTATTAGGGCCTCCGCAGACTAGCTACTTTTAGCATCGGCGACCGGCGATTTTGTGACGTATCGATGCTGCGTCGCGTTTCTTCGAGCGCGAACGAGCGAGACGCATCATCAAAATCGCCGATCGCCGATGCTAAAAGTAGCTAGTCTGCGGAGGCCCTTAGCGATACCGATTTCAACATTATTTTCCGCGAACGACTAAATCGTACTGTGTCCATCGTTTCAGTTTAGTGGGACATTTAATTTTGGATAGTCGTACATCTCCCTCTTTCTTAATAATGTCTCTGATTGGCATCAAAAAATATATATTTTGTGTAAATTGCCTATTTTCTTGCTCACTATATTTCTACAATATCTGTGAAAGCAGGTCAAAATGTGACAAAAATAATTTAAGGATAGTCTCCTAAGTACGTTTTCCTGTTGGCTACTATGGTTAAGGTACACGCCCTTATACCCGTTTTGAAATCCGGCCTGATTATTGTCCTGGGGGCTTACCACAAGCTCTTATTGCGATTCAATTATAGGAACGTTTTAACGACGTCTTAATGACGTTTCTTATTGTCATGACAATAAGGTACGTCTTTGCACAAAAAGTCGCTGAAACGTTAATACGTTCCTGTAATTGAATCACAATAAGAGCTTGTGGTAAGCCCCCTGTACCTACTATCCTGTACCTACTATCCTGTATCTACTATCCTGTACCTACTGTCCTGTATCTAGGGCATTTTGGCTTTGAGTATTGGGTCAATAGCGCCCTCTCTTAATCTTCTATGGCATAGCTTCTGTGAGTTCAGAACTCAATGTCATCAATTTATTGGTATCAATAAATACCTAGCCAGTTCATTATAATATGCCCTTAATGTGGATAGATGGCGTAAGTAGTATGCTAACTGCTTTAACTACAGTTTTGTTTAGTTTTGGATATATCTAATGTTTATCTTATGGTTGTTCGAAGACTGTTACGCCCAGTTTTATTACATACACTTTACTCAGGTGAGTTCTGTGTTTTATTGTTTTTAACCGTGATGATTTCACCGAAAATAACTACTGTTTTAAGTAAGTTTATTCGCTTTTAGTTTTGCAAATATTCCAGTTAATCAGTTGTAATCCTTTATCACAGTTATCTGCGTGGATTCTATTTTTATATTCTTTCTTATGATTAAATTCGTTAGGGCTTCATAAGGCTCAATACGTTGTCTTGACGAAAAATCGCTGATAAAATGTACCTACTTATTTGTTAATTTATTTTGAAGAGTTACCAAAATTTGTGGAAAAGTGGAAAGTAGAAAGAATATAAAAATATGTTTTTTTTCAACCTACATTCTAATTTCTCTCCGCACACATATGTACTATGTGACACCTGTTGGTAAGTATCAAACCTAAGGCTTAAGGGCGGAAACCCACCGCGGTGCACGGAGAGGCCACGCACACTGCCACGGATACATTTTGCAAGAAAATGTATGGATGACGTCATTTCGTGCGCAGCCTCTCCGTGCGCCGCGGTGGACACGGTGACATACATTTTCGTGTAAAGCGAAGCTTGACCCACGTGCGTAGTGTGTGCGTGGCCTCTCCGTGCGCCGCGGTGGGGTCTCCCCCTAAGACCTTTTTAACAATGTTTATTTGATAGATTTGAACTTGGTATGAGATTGATCAGAGTAGATAATTAAATTGGCATATCAGGGTCTTACACACGAGTTGCATTTACACTGCAAACTAGCTGCAAAAATGTAGTTTGGATGCTGTTTTTATGCCATTGATATAACCTGCCAACCGAATTTACAGTCCACTTGCAGACAACGTGAATCGACTGCACCATAGAGCAGGGGTTCCTAAACTTTTAAGATAATGGAGCACCGCTAGCTACTACCCTGTTTGAAACATGGAATCCTCTCCATCCAAAGGTTGTCTGGAAGAGATCGCAGCTTGCGATAACACCGCCCACTGTACACTGTTTTTGTTTCTTGTTTTGTTTGTCAATAGCTACGTCCAGAAGTGTCACATGCCGCGCGAGGAAAATTTTGCTCGTGAAGTTTGACTTGCCTCACGTGAGGCAAATGCGCGCCCTGCCTCACCTGAGCACTCACATTTGCGTCGCCTAGTTTGGCAGTCGTGAGACAGAACGATGTCAAACGTGTCAAACTGATTGATCGGGTATACCTTTCCCTGTCTAGTGTGTCAGTTGCCTCGCCATTTGCCTCGCGCGGCATGCGACTGAGGCAAACGTCGTGCTTCGCGAGGCATGTGGGTGAGCAGCCTCGCGCGGCATGTGTATGTTGTAGACACGCCTATTGTTGTTTTTGTATTTGTTCGATTGGTGTACAATAAAGTGTTATCTATCTAACACCAACCAAATACCTTTTATTTTATGGAACCCCATATCAAATGATTACAAATCCACTGAAATTTATAGAAGAACATTATTTTTTAAGAAATGTGTAATATTACCTATTGAAACCTTAGACCAATACATTCATGATTGAAACACATTCTTAGAAGAATGAAGTTGTTTTACTGTTTTATGAATAATTGTTTTATATGTAGTTCGGTACTATGTCCGACAATTGCATGCATATATCTGGGGTGCATCCAACCTTGACCTGTATTTGTTTTTTGTATAAACGTGGGCTGAAAATCCTGTTTCACAACGATACGTTGTGACGAATAGGAGCAATGTTAAGATAGCCTTTTTGGCTATTTCAGGGTATTCACTCCTAACACCAACCCAAAACTCATTCAGAGATACAGATTCAAATGTGTGTTTTAATGTGGATGAACTTTGAAGATCTATGAATGCTTCATAATCCAGAACGGTCAGCACCGCTGGTTTTGGCGGATTTTGGCGGAACCCTGATGACTATTCTACGGAACCCGTAGGTTCCGCGGAACCCAGTTTGGGAATCCCTGCCATAGAGTACTTTGAATTGAACGCTGACTACTAACGGAGCACAGTTGGTCGACAGTTTTGGTGCATTCATAACCACACTATGTAATAATAAGATTGTTTTTATTGCCTTTCAGACCCTGTGATGACGGCAAAAGTAAACCAACTGATCCATCACTTAGAACAACTGCAGACCACTAACTATTCGGACGATGAAGCTGCGCGCGCGCACAACGCAGACTCTGACGCTGCGCTGCGTCTGATGTTCCACATCGGCCGAGAACAGATCGCATTCACCGAGAAACAAAAGCAGGTTTTGGCCAGCAACCTCGTCGCCGCAATCAAACCACTCCAGATCAACATTGAAGGCCACAGCTACAGTTTCAACAGAAAGAGGCCCAACTCCCTCATCTTGAAAAAGAGATCCGCGTTACAATTTTTAATCGACACCTACGGCGATTTCCCCATCCGCGGCACCACCCAGACGCTGTCCGCTGTCTTCCAGCGAGTTAACCTTAAAGAGACCATCGGAATCCTCGACGAGATCATCGAGGAACACCGCGACGACTCCAGCTCGGATTCCGACGCCCACTCCGACCGTGACTTCCCGGGGATACCGTCTTCGCACTCCTGGTGGGCGTAGCGATGTTTGGCTTCCTGAATTCCATCCCCATCGTGGGGCATGTTAAAGGTTTCGTTCATTATGCGACTGGAGACACCGAAGCGGGGAACCGAGCTATGCTGGATTCCACGCGGTCGACCACGGTGATGGGCGCCGGGGTGGTGGGCTTCGTGGCGGGGCCTGCAGGCTCCGCAATCTTGGGCGCGTCAGCCGGTGCGCTGTGGGACTGTACCGAATCCATGATCAACGAAACACCGACAGGACTCATCGCAAACGTCGGAAATGTCATCGAAACTGCTTCAAACGGTGAAGTGCCTATACTTGGTATAATTCAGACAACTATAACAGTCGGTGGAGATGTCCTCGGTGGACTTGGAGGAGGCAGCATGGTGAGCTCAGTGACGCGAACCGCTGGGCAATCCGCCGCTAATACGGTCGGCAAGTCTGTTGGCCAATCGGCCGGTAAATCTGCCAGTGAAAAGGTTGGACAATCAGCGGTAGAGAAAGTTGCGGGACATGTAGTGCGAGCTGCACATACTGCACAAACTGCTGTGCAGACTACGCAAAGAATTATAGATAATTTACAACCAGCTAGTAATAACTCAGGGCAGTCAGGGTCTTCAGGGAACCCACAGAATCAGTCCCAGTCCTCCGGGCAGTCTTCTAGTACCACCGGGGGTGCCAACAGCGGTTCCGCCGGTGCCGGCGCAAGCGGCAGTGGAGAGCCGCCGAGAGAGGATCCCAAAAAAACCTCTTCACAGGCACAACAGCAGCAAGATCCAATTTGGCAGATATTCTTCGATCTATTCAACAACGGTGTACAATCACTTGGTCAAATAGCAATTCGAGGCCGAAATATTTTTGCTGGATTGGAACAACACCAAGAGGATTATTTGGAAAGGTTGTTAAAAAAATTACAAAAAGCTGGTATCCTGAGAAGGGTGAAAGAAACCATATTGAACATATTTGAAACTGTGGAGTTAGATGAAATTACGTATTTGAATTTCGTATGTTTGGCTGAGTTTGTGATGCGGTATCTCGAGGAGAAGATGAAACGCCGCCACGAGCTGGAGCGACAGCGTCAGGAGGAGCCCGGCTTGTTCAGCAGGCTCAAAGCCCAAATCATAGAGATCGTGAGCGTGCAACTTCAGCCATACGACTATACTATAGTGAGAATTTTTCAGGAAATACGATCACAAATTGAGCGATACACTAACACGTCACCTATCAACTTCCGAGACATATTCTCCGCGGTTTACCACTACTTTAAGCACAGAATTGTGGGCAGACACGAGCTCAGCGTAGCACAATATTACACCTTGATAACCAGCAATCTCGACATCATTATGAGGACAAGGGAATATCAAAATTGTCTGTCTAAGGGTAAAGCTATAAGGTTCACGAGATATTACGAGTTGTATGGCACTCGGCTGTTTATTATAATCAAGAAGCAGGGAGGCAAGTTGGTGCTGTCGTCAGCATACTTCTTGGATGACTCCGTGGAAGGTGATGAGGAGGGGGATATGTATATTAATAACAGAAAGCTGTAGTATGAAGAAACATCTCTACATGTATATGTAGCCAGGGCCCCGAGTATAGTAGCTTTTGACCATTGGATATGCACTGGTCTCTAATATTATATTCGTGAACTCTTCTTTTTAAATGGTAAATTCTTAGCGGTTGACATGTCGTCGGCAAGAGGACTAACAACTCCCCGAGTCCGCTAGCATTAAACTTTTTAGCGGTTGATATTTGTCGTTCAGTGCTGACGGTTTTTTCAATGGACGCTGGACGGTAACACAATTTTCTTTGTTTTATGCACAGACATAATAATTTCTTTGCTTTTGTGTTGTTATTAATAATTTGTGTTTATAGTGTCATTTGTTATTTGAAACTGACGATATACCTATTAAAAATCGGTAAGCGATGTTAAAAAAATATATAAAAAATATGTAGTTTTATAGCTGTAAGATCAATATTGCAATAAATAAAGAGGCTCTTATTAATATCTGTATAACATTGTATTCGCTTTTTGTGAGCTTGTTATAGGATTTGCATTTATTTAACATGTATTTTTTGATGTTGGAATAAATAATTAACATACTCGCGTTGACTTTTCTGTGGTGAAAGATGAAAAATGCGTAAAAGGGTGAATAAAATACAAAAAAGTTACTAGTACATTACCATAAATACTTAAAGGAACTTATGCTCTGAGTAAAATTAGATACCAAACCACCAAGCCAACTAGGAACCTGTCAAATATAACGTCACCCGCACAAAAGGCGGTGGCGGTGTGCGGGAGGTACGCGGGCGGGGAAACCGCATTCCATCCGAGTTCCTAGTTGGCTTGGTGGAGTAGTATCCTAAGTAATTAAGGAAGCTGGTTCCCCTGCGTGACTCGTTAGTTCCACCTTGTATTTACATCTAGTTAGGTACTTACAAAGTTCCAGTTCGTTAGATACAAGGGCGTGAATCGCTTAACCATAGCCACCAGAGGATCGGACAACAACCTTTCAGGAATACTGAAAATCACACTGATACCAAAACACGCCACGACCCAGAACACGCACACTGACACGACATGGAACAGTGTCACCACACACAACAGTATCCAACACTTTTTACTATTTCCATTTTCCGAAATGTTTATTTTTATTTCGGCCATGTTTGAATAGTGTTTTTGTAATAAATACGTGCTCGCACTGTGAGCTCGGCGCAGGATGTGTAGGATCATTACGATTTAGGATTCCGTTTTACTAATAGTAGTGCAAAATGGCCGTAAGGTCATATCTAATGTTGTTAGTGTTTTTTATGAGGAAACTGTTTATATCACTAAGGCGGCAAATAAGCAAAACTAGCTAATGTTGAGCAGTAATCGTAACCTATAGACGCTTGCAATAGAGTCAGTTGCATCAGGGTTTTGGGAAATTTATCACATAAAAGATTTTTTAATTTATTTAGTTTAGTTGATTCAGATTTAGTGGTATTTGTGGTTAAAAAAAAAATTACGGGAGCTGCCAAATAAAGCGACCAGAGCAGGAATGTTGGTTGTTTTTTAATATTTTTTTCCCTTTGTTTTTTTATATATTTTTTCTTATTTTTGTTTGATAAGGGATGAACATTCTATTTCAGTATATTTGGCTTGTGATTCATATAATGGGAATACTGAACAAGATTATAATATTCTGAAATCAGAGAGTCGTGAATTCAGATTGAATTAATTTACCTGAAATAATCATTTGTATACAGAACCCATATCAATAAATTTATTGCAATCAAAACATGACCACAACATAATTATACTGGTTCAATGCCAATGTTACTGACGTAGGACAAACAGGTTTAGACCACAAACTATATTTATAACAGTAGATAGATAGATAGATAACACTTTATTAATCCACCACTAGAAAAAAACAAACATTTATGAGGGCCTCCGCAGACTTGCTACTTTTAGCATCGGCGACCTGCGATTTTGTGACGTATCGATGCTGCGTCGCGTTTCTTCGAGCGCGAACGAGCGAGACGCAGCATCAAAATCGCCGATCGCCGATGCTAAAAGTAGCAAGTCTACGGTGACCCTAAATTATGACATAAATAACACACAAGTGAAAAATGGGCGGCCTTATCACTAATAGTGATCTCTACCAGGCAACCTTAGGATGGAGAGGATCGAAAGAAAAATAATACGGGGGTGTACTTACATAAATAACTTATAAACATATACATTTCATCATTATATAAACAAGAAAATATGACATATACCTCCTTATACATACTACATAATGGCTAAATTAATATAAGCAACAGCTTAGACACAGACAAAATAAATTAATACATAAACAAATAAATATGACGCAGTATTAATTATTATAAATAAAAGTAGTGATAACGCGTCCTGCGGGAGGTCCAAGGTTCAAACTCCGGCTCGGTACCTCTGGATTTTCGAAATCTATGTGTGAATCATAACTTTAATATGATTATCACTTGCTTACGGTGAAGGAAAACACGTGAGGAGAATCCTTAGCGATTACGCCAAATTTCCGTAATATGGACACGAACGGCGTAAATATAGCGTGAAAAAGAGCGAATGTAGCCTAGGGGTGAACAGGTTGGGCTAGCAATCAGAAGGTCCCAGGTTCGATCCCCAGTGGGGCATGCACCAATGGATGAATTTTCATCTTTTTGCATAATTTACAGTTCGCTGACGGTGAGGGAAAACATCGTGAGGAAACCTACCAATCCTATATTAGGTAATAGTCAGTTCCTGTATACACGGCGACAAGGTTCACCACCTGTCACGTTGGGTTCTGACTATCCGGTGAAACGTATGCCTTGAGTTGACTAATACCTCCACAATGTGGTGGTGTATGGCTACTCAAGCCTCTGACTACTCCCGAATGGGGATAAAAGTCGTGACGTTACATTTCAACGGCGTAAAAATGTGTGACCACTTTGGTGAAATTATGCGGAATTGTCGAGGATTTGTTAGAAAATCAGAGAAAGATAACTACCTTTGCTGAATTGCATGTGACCTTGTTAGCCCCGATAATTGTTAATGGAAAAATACATCTCAAAAAATAAGATTCTGCGTCGTGGATTTCATTAACAGTGCCTAAGTGTAGGATGTTTGCGTTTGATTATTATTTAGCACAATACCTATAATAACTAATAAAATACATAAACATTGCTAGACTGACACACCCAAACTAAGCAACACTGTACGTGACTGTACCTACTGTACAATGGACTACTGAAATTACGTAACGGCCGTTTTTTTTTGTTTAGACCAAATTTTCTGGTTGTGTGACAGACTACTAGTGAAGTCAGGCTATTCGTAACTACAGGGTGAAATTGAAATCATGGGCATCCTTTTAAACGGTGATTCTACACACGATTCAGGATATTTAGGGAATAAGTATTAATCAACAAATCAATTGATAAAAAAATATTTCCAGGGTGAGGTATAACAGTTAACTGGTTTTCTTATTTGCTTACTGGAGCAATATTTTTTTATCGATAGATTTTTCTATTTATTTTCCCAAAATATTCTGAATCATGTGTGGAGTCATAGTTTAAAAGGATGCCCATGATTTCAATTTCACCCTGTATAATAGTTTCTCAGTTACAGGCCTTCGAATATTTATGACAACTTTCGTGTTGCGACTTTAAAACACATCAAATGACCCAGAATCCATTGTAAACTGCGTTTAAGGGTAGCAAATACTAGTATAGTAGTAGTTAGTATCTAAGTTTGTGAAAATTTTACATAGCTTTTGAGATATTTCAATATTCCAAAACTGGCGGGAAAATAAGTAATTTCAATAAAAATATGTCCCCCCCCAACGATGTCTTGTACCTGCCCCTGCATTCAGACAGGTTACACTGGAGCACGGACAAAAGCAACAAGCTTAATAGATGGGGAGCCCATGATGCTAACTGTGGATTTACTCGAGCGTCGCGGAAACCTATTAGATTTGGTAGATTAGGTGATAGGAAGAATAAATGGTCCTAGATGTTTCCACTTTCAGCAGTGGGGGAAGCGTATACATATTAATTTCAAAATTGTAAAAAAAAACCATGACATGGAAATACTCAAGCGTGTCAGATATTAATATTTTTCCAGCTTCAACATGATAAATTGAAAAAAAAAAAAACGAACGCGTCATATTTTTAGAGGGGGTGTTCAGTGAACCTTACAGACGCTCCCATTTCTTAGACTGACGATCAAATTTTAAAAAATTGACAGTTTTGACACTTCTTAGCTTAGTAATGAATCCCCCTTATCTTAATCTGACGCGCTCGAGTATGTCAGATAATTGTTTTTTTTTTATTCCCCTGAGGAACCCCCCGATATTAATGGCTCATACTGGTTGGAGTTTCTTATCCATATGTAAGGTATCTCCCTTATTTTAATCTGACGCGCTCGAGTAAATCCAGAAATCCCTTCTTCGGCTCCTCATCTATAAGAAGAACACGTTAAACAAGTTATGCCAGTACCTGCATCTAGGCAATGATGTTTTATTTTATAGACCTGACATAAAGTGAAGTGAAGTGAATAATCTTCTTCCAACTCCTCCTATCATTTAACTATACCTTCTTACACAGAAATTCATTCAACCCATATAACCCAGAACTGCGGGGCTAATAGGGACACTATGCAAAATTGCAGCCATTCCGCAATAGCAATTCATTATTCAGACCCTCCAGCAGAATCCCCAAAATTTCTGTGATATAGTCACGAATGGCGTAATATGTGTGACTATTTTGGAGAAACTTTGCGGAATTTATGAGAATTACTCGGAAAAACAGAAAAATTAATTACATTGCCATGTTACATAGTGTCACTATTAGCCCCCAGTTGTAAAAAAGAAATGAATATACACTGTAGTGTTATTAGCTACATAATCATTGGCACGCACGCACGCAGCCGTGCAGTCGCGTCGCTAGGTGGCGCGTGACTAAGTGGACGTCAGGTTACCTTGCATTCATATCACCTAAATAAGCGCGGTTAGTCGCATCTAAAGTTTTAATACATCTTTGCCTTTAGGGGAATTCATGAAATGATATTTAAATGTCAAATAACAAAAACATGAGGAAACGGAAAAATACCCGAGCGCTTCTATTATTATGTAGCTTTGGAAATTGAAACATACCTACATACTCCACTCAATGCGAGGGGGGTTCGGGCATAATCCACCATACTGGAAAAGTGAAGTTCTTGAGTATCACCATCATGTCAGCCAAAAGACGTCGACTCCTGGACCATGTCGAGACCTACACCATGGTTTTCCACCACGACCGGTCCTGTGCTGCTTGCATCCGGCGGTTTCCCGCGACCTTCACTAGGTCGACGGTCCACCTCGTGGGATACTACCCACGCGTCTTCTGGTACGTACCAGAAGACGCATTCTGGTACGTGATCGCAACTCAAGAACCTTTCTGCCCCATCGGCCATCAGTTATTCGGGCTATGTGCCCCGCCCACTGCAACTTCAGCCTACTAATTCGCAGGGCTCTTGACTCAGGGCATGAGTATGCATATTTTTTTAAATGTAACTTAGGTGGAAAACAAGCTTACGGTCCACCCGATGTCACGCAGTTACCGTAGCCTAGAAATGCTTGCAATACGAAAGGCTCACACGTTGCCGAGCTGAAGGAGAGTGGTACAGAGAGAGGGGCTCCTTCATTTATCGTACGAAACAAAACTAAAATAGATTCATTACGCAGATATTTTGTGAGAGGGTGGTATAGTACCCCGGTCGAGCCAGCTAGTAGGTATACGGCCTACGCTTGTTTGCAAACTTAGTAACATAACAAATAAGTAAGTGCCTCCGCAGACTTGCTACTTTTAGCATCGGCGACCGGCGATTTTGTAACGTATCGATGCTGCGTCGCGTTTCTTCGAGCGCGAACGAGCGAGTCGCAGCATCAAAATCGCCGATCGCCGATGCTAAAAGTAGCAAGTCTGCGGTGGCCCTAAGTAATCAGTTTATTTTGAGTGGCACCGTGGACGAATGACTTAAGCACCCCCATAGACGGACTGCTTAGAGCAGTCAGTGCCGACAGCTTCAAGCAGTCACTGTTGGGCGATCTGCAGTTTCAATACAAAATTGACATTCGCCATACACGGACCGCTCAAGCAGTTCGTTTGCAGTCGCAAATAAAAATTCAGTCGGCGTGCGGTTGGTGCTGGCAGCAAAGAGCTCGCCGTACACGGACCGCTTGTAGCGATTCGCGTACAAATACAAACTGCCTACACTACTACATAGGCCTGCTTGGAGCTGCCATAGACGGACTGCTTGAAGCAATCAGTACCGACAGCTTCAAGCGGTCTGAATTGACTGCTCCAAGCAGTCCGTCTATTGCGGTGCTAAGGGCCATAACACACCGGGTAGCCATGGCGACGTCGCTAGCCACCGTAGCCAACTATTCGTATTGAAATGTATGGGAGATAACACACCTGGCGACGGACTGGCGACGTCGCCAGTCAATACAAATTGTTTGGATACGTGGCCGGCGACGTCGTCTGCCACCACCGTAGCCAGACAATTTGTACTGAAATGATGACAGGTAATACACCTGGCGACTGTCTGGCGACGTCGCCTGTCCGTCGCCAGATGTGTTACCTCCCATACATTTCAATACGAATTAGATGGCTACGGTGGCTGGCGACGTCGCCTGGCGTCGCTCTAAGAGTCTATAAGAGACACCGCAGACTTGCTACTTTCTGCATCGGCGATCGGAGATTTAGTCGCGTTTAGCATCGGAGCAGTCGCTGCGTCCGACAGCAGAGAGTCGCCAAAACACGATGCAGTCGCAGAATCGCCGATCGCCGATGCAAAAAGTAGCAAGTCTGCGGTAGCCCTAACAAAATACTTACGTAATTCCAGTTAGTTAGAAACGCGACACTGATCCACAGACCTAATCCTTTGAACGTTTCCGACACTATATCATCGGTTATAGTGAATAATATACGAACACCGAAACACGCCACGCCCCAGAACACGCACACTGACACAACATGGAACAGTGTCACCACAGACAACACTATCCGACACTTTTTAGTATATTCATTTTCCGAAATGTTTATTTTTATTTCCGCCATTTTTGAATAGAATTTTTGTAATAAATACGTGTTTCCACTGTGAAGTTGGATATGGATGTGTTAAGGATATATTTGGATTCCACTCGGGCTAATAATACTTGAAAGTCTTTTATTAAAAAAAAAACCGGGCAAGCAATTACATTTTATACGGTAAGGGCCAACGCAGACTTGCTACTTTTAGCATCGGCGACCGGCGATTTTGCGACTGTATCGATGCTGCGTCGCGTTTCTTCGAGCGCGAACGAGCGAGACGCAGCATCAAAATCGCCGATCGCCGATGCTAAAAGTAGCAAGTCTGCGGTGGCCCTAACTGCTTAAAATCAATTGGGCCGTACGCTTGTTTACCTCCATAGTCATATAAAATAATAAAAAATATAAGCCAGTTATTTAAGACGTAGGGAGAGAGCCAGACCACCACCCAGATGGTCTTTTTTTATAGGACTGTCGTCTGACGTCTGATGTTAGTCTGACGTCAGTTACCGTAGGCTATAGATGCTTGCAATACCAAAGGCATTGCTCGCACATTGCTGACCTGAAGTGGAGTGGGTGGAGGGAAGGGAAGGGGGAGTCGGGCTTTCGGCTCTCTCACTCATCGTACGAAACGCAGCTGTAATTGCTGCTTTACGCCGATCTTCTGTGAGAGGGTGGTACTACTTGCTGGACAAAAGTACAGGACCGGAACGAATGACGTGAAAGAGGAGAGGCCTACACCCAGCAGTGGGTGAGGCTGACAGAAGAAGAAGATTTAACTTCCGTCAGTCAAGAGTCCCAGGTTCGTTCCCCGGTGGTACACAGAACCCATGTAAATATGTATGTATGTATGTATGTATGTATTTACAAATAAAAAAGTAGTATATGTAGTAATATCAGTTATCTGGTTTCCATAGTACAAGCTCTGCTTAGTTTGGGATCAGGTAGCCGTGTGTAAAAAATGTCCCAGGATATTATTATTATTATTTAATATCGCTATTCGTGTGCAACTACCAAGAACTACAATTACACTGACAACTATTATATCTCAAGGGCAGGCAGAAGGCATGCCGTAGGTATACGTAGGGCAAAGATAAATAGTACAAGAACTGGTTATATTTTAATAGCAAAACGTTGAACTCTGGACTCCAAAAACACAACACCTCCAAGAGTAATGAGTAGTTATATACGTCATGACTTTTATCCCCATTCGGGGGTAGTCAGAGGCTTGAGTGGCCATATACCACCACATTGTGGAGGTATTAAGTCAACTCAAAGCCCACGTTTCACCAGATAGTCAGAACCCAACGTGACAGGTGGTGAACCTTGTCGCCGTGTATACAGGAACTGACTATTACCTAATCCCGGGGATAGGTAGGTTTCCTCACGCTATTTTCCCGCACCGTAAGTGAACTGTAAATTATGCACATAGATGAAAATTCATCCATTGGTGCATGCCCCACCGGGGATTGTACCTGGGACCTATACATGCGCGTACATTTTTGAAAAAGATTAGCCGCGACTACTCCCGCGTGAAATTTAATGTTTTTTTGCGCGGAACCCTAATTCTTAGTCTAAAATAAAAGTATCCTAAGTTACTCCTTATCACATCAGCTATCTGCCAGTGAAAGTCCTGTAAAATCGGTACAGCCGTTTCGGAGACCAGTACGCATTATTGCCACCGCAGTCCTATAAAAGAAATGCCTCGCGCGCGGGATGTCAAAGCTGCCTCGCGCGGCAGGCGTGTGCTGTGGACACGCCTAGTCAGTAATAGACAGTCATAGTACAGACTACTAATTATAATTATTTTTAGTTTTGGGTACGAGTCTTTTTAGTAGTTTATTTTAAGGTGTGCGCCCGTGAAGTCGCCAAACGGGCCCAATGGAAGACCAGCGCTGGTTCTTGTCAACCAGCACATGCTGAATTGGGTCCGTTTGCGGTGAGCAAAATCTGTTTATTATTTATTTTCTTTTTACATACATACATACATATACTCACGCCTGTATCCCAAGGGGGTAGGCAGAGACTATAGATTGCCACATACTACGATTTTGACACACCTCTTTTGCTTCATCCACATTCATACATCTTCTCATGCACTGCCGTCGGTTGAGGGTGCTACGGACTTGACCTTTCTGGAAGAGACTATTAATCTGGTCGTGAAAAGTTCTCCTTCGGCGCCCTCTTCCGACGCATCCACTCACTTTCGCTCCGTATATCTCTTTCGTCAATCGACTTTCACTCATCCTCTCTTCGTGACCAAACCATCTTAGCATACTCTTTTCGATCTTAGTCACCACATCATCCTTCAGCTTGCATCTCTCTCTTATCACACTATTCCTTATACGGTCAGCAATGGTGACTCCACACATACTTCGTAAGGAGCGCATTTCCACCGCATTTACTTTACATTCATGCTTCTTTTGCCATACCCAACATTCACTTCCGTACATGAGTGTTGGCACTAACACACCATCATGAATCGCCAACCTTGCCTTTTTTGAGACAGCCTGGCTACTCACCATGGAGTGTAACGCACCATTCACTCTATTGCCTGCAGTCACTCTCCTTTCAATATCACTATCACACTTTCCATCCCTTGCAATCAGGCTTCCCAAATATAGAAACTCTTTCACTTGTTCCAATTTCGCGCCTATTATTTTCTTTTAATTTTATTCTTTTTGTAATTTTGCTTGCTGCAATAAAGTTTTTCTTTCTTTCTAATAAAATAGTTAAGTACTTACAAAATTCCAGCCGGTCGCAAAACCCAGGTTAAACCTCTTCACATTTTGAATCCACGGGTTATCCAACAAGTCAACTTTTATAGTTGCCCATATGAAAATGTTATAACACGCCACGAAATGAAACAACGCAGTACAAAACACATGGAATACAGTTCGTATATACAACGGTTTGTAACTTTTAAAACAATTCTCTTGAATAAATATTGTGACGTCCATATTTTAAAAAGTTTCTGAAACGTGTGCCTAGCTACACCACTCAAAGTATTAAATGTATTTATTTAAACAAAAATGTAGTATTTGACGGTCATTAAATAAATTGTTAAACTCATTATCATTATTATATGCCTATTCAGATTGAGGTGAAGCCGCTAATGTTCGCAATGCGCTGCTTTTAGGGTGGTATCACACTGGCGGCGATTTTCAAGCGTGGTTCCAGTGTAGGGGCAGATTGTCCAGAGGCAAATATTAGATGGATTTTTGAGATGGCACTAAGGGCAAGTACCTTAACCGTTGTAGCTGCATGAAAACGATCTTAGGAGACTGGAGACAATTTTTACCGAGGTATATACACTGATTTTGAAAAATAACAAGAAATAATTGACAGAAACGATTTTTAATGCCAAACGATCCTATTTCTTATGTCAAAACAATATTGGATAACTGGAGTTAGGCCATCGTCGCACCGGTAAGAGCCGGGCCCCATTAGCGCGTTGCGTTGCGTCGTCGCAAGATTTTGTACTGGCGCATCACCCTCCCCCGCTTCGTCTCTTTGATCTACCCTTTGATCCGTTGCGACGACGCAGCGCAACGCGCTAGTGGCTCTAAAGCGATCGCGACGCGACGGTGAAGGCTTATGTGACGTGGCCACTGGCATATATGTTTATAAAATATTAGGAGTCGCCGTACTAGTGCGGACCCGGTCTTAGGGTAGGACAAAAAATGACAGAAATCGCAAATATCTTTTTCCGTACATTTCGTCAAATTATAACTTTGTTATGTTGGTAGAATGAATTTTCCGGAAGTTAGGTAAAACCCCTCTCACCCTCCCCTCCCCGTCTAAAGGAAATCCTGTATCCGCCGTACATACCTGAAAACACGGTCACGGTAGAACGCGTTACGCACTAAGTACACCGACGTCTGAACGCCTCATCGTTCGACGATGGCAGTGAGTGCAAATGAATAGCAGTTATTTACATCTATCAAGAATTATTATCAACATCGCCGATCGCCGATGCTAAAAGTAGCAAGTCTGCGGAGGCCCTAACAATACCAACCAACCACCAAATAAACAAATATTTCCTGAATTAAAAATATATATATGTCGGAGATGGCAACATTGAAAGAGTATTGAAACGATCGAAATGGTACGACAGCGCCATCTGTAGGCGTTGGACAGAGTCCACTTGCGTTGGCCGGCTCCGGCGGGGAGCACAGTACGGTTTGCACCGCCGCGCCGAGCGGTCGAGCGAGACATGCGATTGGAAACTGTCTTCGTGCCATTTTGAGATCTTATTAGTCATCTTTATACCCACTGAACGCCCACAATATGAGAAAGCGACGGACCCCATCCTTCCTTCTCCGACATATACTATAAGTATACAAAAAAAATCATAAAAATAAATTAACCTACTCACTACCTATAGTATAATAAAAATATACATAATTATATTGTATTTTTTATTGTATTCATAATTAGAAAAAACATATAATGATTATATACTTACTGCTTGGGTAAATGATCTTGTAAAGGGTAACCTTGGGAAAATGAACACAATTAAATACAAACCAGTTTACAAAAACAGTATTTTTTTTTTATTGCGTTTGAGTAGGTACATAAAATCTCCAAGAATAGAATTACCTGGGTTGTAAACAAGTATAGAGGGGACAAGAAAGAAACTCCATGTATGTATAGTACGTTTTTTATACTTGTCCTATTTGGTAAGCAAAGATGGCGTCCAGCGGGGCGATTGCGTAACTTTTTGTCAATGTTTCAATTGGTTTCGTATATAATTGACACAGGATGACTGAAACCAATTGAAACATTGACAAAAAAAATACGCAATCGCCCCGCTGGACCCCATCTTTGCTTACCAAATAGGACAAGTATAAAAAAACGTACTATATGTAGCGACTGTAGCCTAGGGGTGAACAGGTTGAGCTAATAATCAGAAGGTCAGAGGTTCAATCCCCGGTGGGGCATGCACCAATGGATGAATTTTCATCTATGTGCATAATTTACAGTTCGCTGACGGTGAGGGAAAACATCGTGAGGAAACCTACCTATCCCTCGGGATTAGGTAATAGTCAGTTCCTGTATATACGGCGACACGGTTCACCACCTGTCACGTTGGGTTCTGACTATCTAGTGAAACGTGGGCTTTGAGTTGGTTAATACCTCCACAATGTGGTGGTGTATGGCCACTCAAGCCTCTGACTACCCCCGAACGGGGATAAAAGTCGTGACGTTACATTACATTACATTACATGTATGTATGTATTTCAAGAATATTTTGTTGTGTTGTGAAGAACATTTATTTAATACTTATAAAATACTTAAAACAGCAATACAAACATTAAATACATATAAACTACTTAAGTACCTACAAAATAAAGAAAAACCTAAAATAACTATAAATAAAATAACAGCATGCAAATTGCTGTCCTTGGGCAAGGTGCCCAAGAGGCTGGCTATATTACCTAGGACATAATATATTGATAATTTAGCCCTTTTAACGTCCCACTGATGGGCACGGGCCTCCCCTCAATGCGAGGGGGATTTAGGCCATAATCCACCACGCTGGCCCAGTGCGGGTTGGTGGATTTCACATGTCTAAAGACACCTTTCCTCACGATGTTTTCCTTCACCGCAAGCAAGTGATAATCATATTAAAGTTATGATACACACATAGATTTTGAAAAATCCAGAGGTGTGAGCCAGGGTTTGAACCCAAGACCTTAAGCCCGCAGGACGCGTGCTTAACCAATCGGCTACCACTGCTTATACATACCTAGGACATATGGATGTATTATTTTTGCAGAAATGACGGGCCCGTTGGCGTGGTTGGCGTGATGGCCTTTCACGCTGCAGGTCGTAGGTTCGATTCCTACCCGGGACATTCATTTGTGTGCATGCACATGTCTGTATGTGTATATGTATATTACGTTTGTATTTACAAATAAAGTAGTATATGTAGTAATATCAGTGGGGTTCATACCGTCACAAAGATGAATTGCGGCAATTCTGCTAAAGCAATTCATTTTTCCAACCCTCCAGCAGAATCCCTTAAATTTCCGTGAAACTGTCACGAATGGCGTAAAATGTGTCACTATTCTATAGAAATTTAGCGGAATTGCTAAGGATTCCTCAGAAAATCGGAAAAATGAATTGCAATGCAATTCATTAGCACTATTGCATAAGGACCGTATTAGGTCCGCTGTTATCTGGTTTCCATAGTACAAGCTCTGCTTAGTTTGGGATCAGGTAGCCGTGTGTAAAAAATGTCCCGGGATATTATTATTATTATTAGATATGGTACATCCGTACATTACAATCACTAGACTTGTGCTTAGCGCACTACATGCAGCAAAATTCACATATCTGTTACCGCACTTGCAATTCGACAATCAACTTAATAGATGTGGAGGCCAGCGTGCAATTCGTGGATTTGCACGAGCGTCGTCCAAACCTATTAAATTCGGTAGATGAGATGATAGGAAGAATACATTGTTCTAGATGTTTCCACTTTCAGCGGTGGGGGAAGCGTCTACATGACAATTTTTTTTTTTTTTTATAAAAATCAATGACATAACATGACTTGTCATGCTCCAACATGATAAATTGAAAAAAAAAAAAAAAAAAACTCCAGCGCGCAGGATTTTGTAAGCATCTATAGGCTACGGTAACTGCTTAAAATCAGGCGGGTCGTACGCTATTTTGCCACCGCAGTCCTATATTTAAAAAAATCTGAGGCGGTGAAAAAGTGAAACTTCCGGATGCTCCCATTTCTTAGACTGACTATCAAATTAGCAAAATTGACACTTTTGACACTTCTTAGCTAGTAATGAATCCCCCTTATCTTAATCTGACGAGTTCGAGTATTTGAAGATGGTCTATTTTTTTTTTGTTTCCCCTGAGCGAACCCACCAATATTAAGGGCTCATAATTTTTTGAGGTTCTTATCAATATGTAAGCTATCTCCCTTTTCTTAATCTGACGCGCTCGTGTAAATCCAGAAACCCCTTCTACGGCTCCCCATCTATAAAGACATGTTTTCAACATTATTTCGCGCCAACGACTCAGTCGTACCTACCGCGTCCATTGAGGCGCTCGTAGCCAGTTGCATTCACTGATCGGTAAACGATCGGAGGTTAAGCAATGCTCGGCAAGGTCAGTCAGAGATGGGTGACCATTTAGTGACACTTGAACTGAGCGTCTCCATGCTTCGGAGGGCAAAACAAGTCGGTCCCGGTTGTTGTCATTGCAGCAGTCGTTAAGCCTTGTCAGAGTCCGAGCGGCTTGAACAACTCTGACACCAGGTTGGCCACTAACCATACGATAAGAAGAAGAAGACTGCGTCTATGGACTTAGTAGGACTTTGGCAGAAAATAATCTTGAAAACATGTCCTTATTGCCTATACGGCTCATCTTCTGTTGAATAATACACATCGAAATACATTGTTTGACTGTCGAATTGCGAGTGCGATAACAGTGGTGGTCTTCTGTGAGAGGGTGGTACTACCCCGGTCGAGCCAGCCTGTTTATGAGCTGCAGTCAATTGGCTACAGCTTGACTCTACCACCTTAAAAAAAATCAAATCTGGTAATTGCAATGTTACAAGGTACCATATCTGCCATAATAATACATCAATGGGGATATGAAATTTAAAATACCTACGCAGGTGTTTAAAACATTCCTGCCCTAGCCAAATAGTTTTGAGAAAGTTTACAATAATAAATCGTTAACAATTAAACAAAATAGTCGATTTTAAGTACCGTATCGAATCTAATTGTTAATCGGAACAAATCGATACTAACTTGTTAGTCGAGTTTATTAAACCTTGTTTGGTAATAATACACCAAGCCAACTAGACCCTCGGGCATGATTATCAAATGATAATAAGTCAATGGCTCCGCGGTCCGTCCACCACGTAGTGGGAGCTACTGCCACAGGAGTGCCCAGGCATTGGCCCAGGCTCACTACGTTGTGGACGGACCGCGGAATCATTGACTTATTATCATTTGATATTCATGCCCGAGTGTCTAGTTGGCTTGGTGGTTTAGAACTCGTAATTGAAGACATTTAGAAAAGGCCTATGGCAATTATGTCTTGTATAAATAACCTATTGGCTCGAAAGGCCTCCATCGTGACCGAAAAGATCCGGGTTAGATTTCTAGACGGGCCATTAAACTACCACAACCAAATCAACTAGGAACTCGGATGGAATCATGGACCAGTTACTAAGGGGACTGGCCCTAAGCAACTCGGCCGAGTGGTCGGCCTAGTACTAACATCGACATAAAACGAAGCTAGTAGTTCAACTATTTACCGGTTAATAGTAAAATGAAAATGAAAAAACAATGACCACGTTTTTTTTTCATACAAATATCTAATAAGGGCACCTCTTTCTTTGGTCTTTACTCTGTGGATGGAATGCGGCTTCCCCGCCCGCCACCGCCTTGCGGTGCGGGTGACGTCACATTTGAGAGGTTCCTAGTTGGCTTGGCTTGGTGTAGTAGGCACTATCGTTAGCGCGGACTCCTAGAATTATTATTGGTGATAGAGCCAATTGACTGCAACTCATATGGGCTGGCTTAACCGGGGTAGTACCACCCTAACACAGAAGATCGTCGTAAAGTAGTTATTACATCATTTCGTACGATGAATGAGAGAGCTGGAAGCCCAACACCCCCTATTCCCCTCCGTCCCACTCCCCTTCAGGTCGGTAACGTGCGAGTAATGTAAAGATATGTGTATATGTGTATGTGCGTGCGTGTATGTTTGTTATGCTTGCAATAACAAAGGTTATTGCAAGCATCTATAGGCTACGGTAGCTGCTTAACATCAGGCGGGCCGCACGCTTGTTTGCCATCTATTAAAAAACACCATCACGCCGGTATCCCCCAATGGGGTAGGCAGAGGTGTACTGTTCACCCACTTTTCGCTATCGGTATTCAGTCCCATGGGCCCCACCCATGAAAAGAAAGTTCTCATATATAACCAGTACTCGCACTCTGAGCCCGCTCAGTCTAACTCCAGACCTCGGAGAAAGCATGTCACCCAAAATATATATCGTCGTCTCACTCTTGCTAGTGAATGGAGTGCACAGTGCGAGTATATTCGAACGATCGTATGAGTATTTGGTTAATTTCGGAAGGAATGTTGGGCCTAGTTTGATGTCGATTTTGCAGTGTGTGGGGGAGGAGGAAGCTTGGAGTTGTGCGAAGGATCGGGCGGGGAGGCTGCTGGACCGGTGGTCGGAGGACGTGGACAAGGAAAGGAGGAAATGGGAAGGTAAGTGGGAGAAAGGATTTTTTTAAAGATGATGATTTTTAAATAATGTCTCGACTCTATCACTGGGTATAATATTTTTGCAGGTAAAATATAAAATAACTTTTAGAACTAACTACTATTTTTAAAAAAAGTCGGGAAGTATAATAATTATGTACTAATCCAAAACGTATTTTTAATATTTGTCAAATTACATACATATCTTTTTAGTTTTTTTAGACACAGTAAAGGACATAATTGGGAGTGTAGAAAATACGTACAAGCAGAGATTACCGAGCCATGCAGCTTCTGCAACCAAATCCACATAAGCGCCTAAAAAGGCATAATATCCTAGAGCGCAATCAAAATTAGCTCTGCCTTCTTATGTGACAGACTCACTGGAGTCCTGCACACCACGTCAGAACAATCAACATCATATCTGCTTATAGCTAGATGGCTGATTGCAGATTCTAAAAAGAACACAAAAAAAAACTTTTTAGAAATTTTGATATGTTTGATCTATACAAATAAATAAAATTGATATGTCAGTTTGTTATGTCAAAATAACAGCTTTTTACTAAAAGCATTATGAAAGTATTTACGGTGTTCTACCAAAAACATTTTTGTAATTTTTTGTGTGTCTATCTATTTGTTCCGGCTAATCTCCAAAACTGCTTGGCCGATTTGGACGGTACTTTCACTGGCAGATAGCTGATATTATATGGAGTATCTGAAGCTATTTTTATATAAGCATCATTTAAAAAAAAATAACTTGTCATATTCCACGCGTATGAAGTCGCGGGCACACCTAGTGTTTCAACAAGAACCATAAATACTGGATTAAAGTTTTATGTTTTATTTTTGTATGAGGTACTTAATTTATCAAATCTTATAAATATTTGTGTCAACAATAGCCATCTTTATACATACTTATATCAACTTAACTTAGCAATTCCGTATTATCTCGTTAAACTCTCAAAAAGTGTAATTTCCAAAATCCTAATGAAATTATAAGAAAGACAATACGTAACTACAAAATACTTAGTCATGAGGACCACTTTACTATTAACAAATAAAATAGAATAAAAATCCATACTAACCCAATAAGGCACTGGCATGACAGAGCCACGGTAATAATATATCATTACCGTGACAGAGCTGTCAAAATAATTCAAAAAAATAAGAAAGGTGTATATAGGTGTATACACCTGTGTTACATTTTATATCGGAAGTTTGTAATTACAAACACTACCTACTTACATTAATTTGTGGTTGTCTCAGTAACAACCAAGAGCACCCGCTTTCTTCTCCATTCGTGTTATTTATCGTTTTAATCACACACTTAAGCTGTTTTCTCTAAACCGCGTAATATAACAATCTTACAATATCCGTTTAACTGTTGAATTATAAGTAGAAACTTACTGAATGATATTATGTGGTTCTATAAGTATTGTGTGGGCATTTTCTTCAGAAAAATGTAAACGGACAATTTTAAAATAGTTACATTGTAGTTAGCTATATATCACACATCTTTTAAAACTGTTGTTAAGTACTTTAAATACCAATTAAATTGTGAAAAACAATTGCTAAAATATTGTTTATCTTTCGTAACAATTATTGCCTTTATAGATATTTTAGCTTAGTAGCTTTAACAAGCATTTCTAGGAACAAAAGTGATTTGTAATCAGTAACGGATTAACCCTCAGGCAGTATAGGCAACTGCCTAGGGGCCCCGCATCGTCTAGGGGCCCCGAGCACGCAACAAGAAAAAAAAACGTTACATCGAACGAATTTTTATTTTTTTCGTATCCTTCAGTTAATATTTTAACTTATTGTAGGTACCTACTTCACGAAACTAATTTCTTTCGTTTAATGTATTTTCTCTTTTCCTTCTCCGGTTTTTTGTCGCAGGTTAAAAATACACCTAATTTACTCTCGTTTGTTTTTATTAGGATTAACGCGAGTAATATTTTTATAAAATTTACGCGTACAAAGTCACGGGCACAGCTAGTTATTATGAATATAAATGCATTGTGATAGAAAAAAAATACCCATTTAAAAAAATAAGAAAAGGGTAAAAGAGGGGCCCCAAGAATTAGATTGCCTAGGGGCCCTGATAGGGTTAATCCGGCCCTGTTTGTAATGCCAGTGCAAGTCGATCATAACTTTCTATAAATTTGAGGGTACTTAAAACACCGATAGTACCTATATTAATTTATTTTCAGTATTTTGTTCAAAAAGCTTATTTAGAAAAGAATTGGGTAGCAATTGAAAAATGTAATTCAATTACAATAAATTACAATACCTAATTAATCATTTAATTTATAATTGTCGTCATACCTACCTACTTACCTTTTACCCATCCCTGAAAAGTGTGTTCCAAAATACAAAATTCTTCAGCTTCAGGCAGTATGCCATCTACATGTTCAAAGTAGGTACTAATGGAAACTAACCCCCTTATTCATAGAGATTTTAGCCAGTTTACAATAGTTTCGAAAAACATTTTAAGGAACAAATGTGATTTGTAATTCCACTGCAAGTTGATCATAACTTTCTATGAATAAGGGGGTAAGTATTTAATGTAATTTCATCCTTTCTACTCTTAGCCTTGATGTGACGGCGTGATAAATTACTGTCGCTGTGATCATATCACCGCTTATTTTACACCTAGTTGACGACATGCTTTAGTGCTAGGGTTGCACTAAATAGAAAATAAATAAAATATGTATCAAACTTCGCTAATTACAATAATATTCACAATATAAGCAATGCTTGTACAAGCCTAGCGTTTATTATACTGGGGGTGTGTCCCAGTGACACCCAGATGAAATAATAATAATAATAATATCCTGGGACATTTTTTACACACGGCTACCTGATCCCAAACTAAGCAGAGCTTGTACTATGGAAACCAGATAACTGATATTACTACATATACTACTTTTTTATTTGTAAATACATACTTAATATACATATACACCCAGACTCCGGACATACAGACATGTTCATGCACACAAATGCATGTCCCGGGTAGGAATCGAACCTACGACCTGCAGCGTGAAAGGCGCCTCCGCGCCAACCACGCTAACGGGCCCGTCAAATAAAATATGTATAAAACCTCGCTAATCACAATTATTCACAATATAAGTGATGCTTGTACAAGTCTACCGATTATTGAACTGGGGGTGTGTCCCAGTGACACCCAGATTAGATGACATTTACTTAACGCTAACAAAATAGGTACCAATAGTAAAATAATACCAACAGAAAAAAAAAGTAGAGTTAAGTGAAAACTTAAATTGAATTTGGAACTAATATTGAAAATTTATACGAACAAAAGTTAATTATAAATAGGGGTTTGAAATTATAAATAGATACAAAAGTCAGTGTGTTGGAAAATGCTATATATAAAAATATGTCCCCGTAGGTACTCCCCCTTTACACAAGAAAATTTAATCGTGGGTAATAAATATCATTAATGTTTTTTAAAATTTATCTTTTCTTATTCATAAATTGTCGCCAAGGGTGCTTATTATGTTGGCTACAAATTACGACTAAACTTAATTTAACTTGATATGGATTCTAAATGTATGGAAGATAGGGGATTATAATCTCTCCTGTGGTTTTAGCTACAATTGATATTTAGTCAAGTTTAGCTGTTGTGTACCAATATACCTAATCAGCAAAGTCAAAATAATTAGGCGAACTATTTTAGCTCGATTTAATGGCAAGTGTTAACGAAAAGATTTCTATGAAATGAATAAGAATATTCATCACCCCAGACTTAAACCAAATCCACGACTCGCTCTAGTGACAACCCTATACACTCCTTGTACGTAAAATAGGTATCTCGAACGTTGAACGGTGCGAGACTTCTGCTCCGACCGCACGCGGCACATTGTAGAGTCTGCGGTAGAGTTCCGTAAATATCAAACTATCACAGTTAAACGCAATGATAACCACGATAAGTAACACTCGCAAGATCCAGGTTCAAAGCCCTGCTCGCATCTCCGCTTTCAGGGTTCATTTGCGAATCTCTACTATAATATAACCTTGGAAACCATGAATCAAAGTACACTAAGTAATAAGTAACTTAAAATCTTAAATATATTAATTATTTGACACCGGTGTTGCGATTATCTTGCGTCCCGGTAAAGGCCTCCCCTAGGGCTTGCCACACTTTCCGATCGTGGTTCCTCCTGGCTTTTTGGCGGGAAGTGGAAAAGTCATGTTGTCATTTTTGTTTTAATTTCCAAAACTTGTGTTTTCGTGTATTATAGTGTGTAATATTGGTGGAATATTAACCATTATATGGTCATAAATGTGCGTGAGTGTGGGCAATTGGAACAAAAGTGATGAAACATGATTTTCGGCTTCTCACAAGAAGTCTAGTAATTTGTCAGTAAAGTATCCGCCACTTTACTGATAGGGTTTGGGGGGGTAGAAATAAGGTAGTTATAAGGTAGATTTAAGGTAGTTATAAGATAGAATTAAGAAAAAAATGTAATAAAAGGACACTGATGTTAGGCTCCAAAGGGCTAGTTCCCAGGGGCCGTAAAACTAATGTTATAAAAAAAAAAAAAAAAGTGGTTCCTCCTCCTCAAAGTAACGCCAGCTATATTCCGAATATCGTCTTTCCGCGACGTTGCCGCCCTGTCTGTCATTTGTTTTGTATTGGACACCGCTCAGTTAGGTCTTAAGCCCATTTTTCTCTATTACTTCTCATCATTGATGCGAATGAATGATTTCACTAGATGATTATTAACTCGTTCAATGGTGAAGGAAAACATCGTGAGGAAACCTACCTATCCCTCGGGATTAGGTAATAGTCAGTTCCTGTATACACGGCGACAAGGTTCACCACCTGTCACGTTGGGTTCTGACTATCTGGTGAAACGTGGGCTTTCAGTTGGCTTAATACCTCCACAATATGGTGGTGTATGGCCACTCAAGTCTCTGACTACCCCCGAATGGGGATAAAAGTCGTGACGTATATGTTATGTTATGTGATAACGATTCAATATAAAATATATTTATCCTAATCTACTCGATCAGAAGTAAAAAAGAACGCGTTGAACTCTAATGTACCAGTCAGCATTAGCACTTGATGTTCAATCGCGTAAACCGTGCCGTGAGGTCGTGGGTTCAAACCTGACCCGGTTGTACCGTACACGTTGTAAGTTCGCTCTTACTTGATGTTATTGACCTTACTAACTAGTTTAATTATCCGGGTTTTCTTGGGTTTTATGAAAGTTTAAGGCTCATTTTAATAAATGCATCTCAAAGTTGAGATCTATCTTAAGATGCTGTTTTGACAGATGTCCCATACATTAAACGTCAAAACTGCATCTTAAGATCGATCTCAACTTTGAGATGCATTTATTAACACGAGACTAAAAGTGGGTAGTATAATTCCATCTTGAAATCATCAATAGTAAAATTGATATAATTCGTGCGGGTTCCAAGACAACTTAGCTTGTCCCCGGGACTCGTCGAGGGTCAAACCTTGTCACCGTTGGACACTGTCGATCCCGGCCATGGACCAATTACTAAGGGGACTGGCCCTAAGCAAGTCGGCCGAGTGGTCGGCCTAGTACTAACATCGACATAAAACGAAGCGAGTAGTTCAACTATTTACCGGTAGATAGAACAATGAAAATGAAAAAACAATGACCATGTTTTTTTTCATACATATATCTAATAACCTATTTCTTTAGTCTTTACTCTGTGATCCCGGCTTACAGAAGGGCTAGACAAGTGGCTGACGTCTACGAGCGTTCGTTCAAATCGCTACGCTTCATGTATGGAAATGGCATAAGTCACGTGATCTACATAGCAACTAGTTCTTGATCTACATAGCGACGTTTGACATTTCCATACATTGTGAAGTCTATTCTATTCTATTCGATTAGCGTTCATGCCACTTGGCTAGCCCTCCAGTAGTAACATCGGTGGTAGTGTGTCCCATAAAAAAGTGGAAATGTAAAAATCGATTTGGTATCGAGTAAAAGCGTGTTACCAAAACGAGATATCGAATCGGAAACCAGTTGGGATCCGAATGTGAAAGTTGACTACGTGTGATTACTTATTCATCAGATTAAAAGCTCACGAAATAAACTCTGTATCAAAAATACATCAGCACTCGGCGGATAACATCGGAGGTTAAGCAACACTTGGCAAGGTCAGTCAGAGATGGGTGACCATTTAGTGGCATTTGAACTGAGCGTCTCCGTGCTTCGGACGGCACGTAAAAAGTCGGTCCCGGTTATTGTTATCTAGGCAGTCGTTAAGCCATATCAGAGGCCTTCGGGCGGCTTGAATAACTCTGACACCAGGTTGGCCACTAACCATACGATAAGAAGAAGACGCTTATATTACCCGAAGGGGTAGACAGAGTTACATTACGATACACCCACATTTTGCTGGTAGTATATTCGTCCCAATGTTAATAAGAAGAGCTGATGTTCACTTGGCTTAGGCCCGTGTACATCAGAATACCGGTTTCCATCAGCCGAGTTTACAAAAAGTAAAAAAAACAATAATAATAACCATTTATTTCAGGCAACGATGGCCCATATTATAAATACCTTAAAGAATAACATACATATTATTATATTTGAACTTAAAACTAATTTGAATTAATTTAATTGGGCTTATTGCCCTTATACCGAACAATAAAATGTCAAAAATAAACAACCTTTATCACTTACTTTACTACTTTTTGATATATATGGGCTGGCTCGACCGGGGTAGTACCACCCTCTCACAGAACATAGCCACAGTAACTATTAGAGCTGTTTCATTTGATGAGTGAGAGAGCCGGAAGCCCCACCCCCTCTTCCCATCCCCCTGCCCTAACCCCTTTCAGGTCGGCAACGTGCGATCGATGCTTTTGGTATTGCAAGCATCTGTAGGCTACGGTAACTGCTTATGCTTAACATGAGGCGGGCTGTAAGGCCGTAAGTTTGCTTACGAGAAAAAAAACAACTTATACAGGTGTAATATTGTATTGTATGAATTCGCGTGATAATCAACAATAAATATCTAAAGGAAAGTGAAATCAGCATTCAATCTGTTTTCATAGACAGAGTTCCCACGAGAGACAGAGAATTCACTTAACTTTCATTTTAAATATGGCAGATCGTTTTCCACGCTCAATTAAAATATTTTTATAGCGAATGATTGTTTAAACATAGGCTAGACGACCGCTTGGCGCAGTAGTTTGAGCGTAGGCCGCTCAGCTCACTGTATCGGGTGGCTACGGGTTCGATTCCCGCCAGAGGAAAATTTCGGAAACGGTCTTTTCGTAATTTGCTCTGGTCTGGGTGTCACTGGGATCGCCCCCAGTCCATTGTACGGTATCCATAGTGCAAGCGTTGCTTAGTTTGGGACCATAAAGTGGGTGTGTGTTGGTAAAAAAATTGTGACTTATAATGCTCCTGACAGTCCGTGAAGATATTAATTATGTTAGTCCTAATCAAATATCTGGAATGTTGCCATTTAGGGCCATAACACACCGGGACGCCATGGCAACGTAGCCGGTTACGTATCTAAACAATTTGTATTGATGGCGACGTCGCTTGTCTGTAGCCAGGTATGTTACAAGCGCGGCTAGCCAAGTGGCATGAACGCTAATCGAATAGAAAAGAACAAACTTCACAATGTATGGAAATGTCAAACGTCGCTATGTAAATCAACAACAAGTTGCTATGAAGATCACGCTTGAGATCACGTCACTTATGTCATTTCCAAAGATGAAGCGTAGCGAATTTGTAGACGTCAGCCACTTGTCTAGCCCTTCTGTCATACATTTTAATATACCTGTCATACATTTTAATACGAATTAATTGGATACGGTTCGTTACGATCCGGTGGTAATTTTTTACCCCGCTCACTCAAAAGACAGCAGCCCAAGCCGAGGCCGTGCCCAATGTGGCGCCCTTGAGCCAGCTGTCCCCCTGCCCTTACGGCTGGAGCCGCACTTTGTGCGCTCGTCCTCTGACCGGTGAAGCTGTTAAGGCCACTATGACCAACAACATATAGTCATTAAAAAAAACAAATAAAAGTTGGGTACGGTGGCTGGCGACGTCGCCATGGCGTCCCGGTGTGTTATGGCCCTTACTGTTTCTTGCACTCGTGCCAGCAAAAGTCGACTCTAACGTGTTTAACATTTTTATTCTCATTTTTATACATATGTAATCATGGTGTATTGTTTTCAGAGGAGGCTGATGCAGAAGTGAGGAGCTCCGGGAGGTCGCTGGACGAGCCGCCTTCCAAGATCGCGAGGGAGATCACCGACTCGCTGGGGTCTTTACGTGACGTCGTAGAACTAGGGATGGCCAGGTAACTATTTCAAATACCTATTATTTTATCGGGCCCGTTGGCGTGGTTGGTTTAGATTCCGCCTATCACGCTGCAGGTCGTAGGTTCGATTCCTACCCGGGACATGTGTGTGCATGAACATGTCTGCATGTCCCGAGTCTGGGTGTAATGATGAATATTAAGTATGTACTTATTTACAAAAAAAATAGTATAATATGTAGTAATATCAGTTATCTAGTTTCCATAGTACAGCTCTGCTTAGTTTGGGATCAGGTAGCCGCGTGTAAAATAATGTCCCAGGATATTATACACATATAGACAGACTATGCGCCATTCATACGCTAGACCACGGTATTTGACCGTATACGGATGGCAATTACTGTCAAAATCTGTCAAAATTTATGGAAAAAACGTCATCGTCTTCACAGTAACGTAAGATAACAATATGACGTAGTAGACGTAGGATGGATGGATGGATGGATGGATGGATGGACCAATTGATGAATTTTCATCTATGTGCATAATTTACAGTTCGCTGACGGTGAGGGAAAACATCGTGAGGAAACCTACCTATCCCTCGGGAATAGGTAATAGTCAGTTCCTGTATACACGGCGACAAGGTTCACCACCTGTCACGTTGGGTTCTGACTATCTGGTGAAACGTGGGCTTTGAGTTGGCTTAATACCTCCACAATGTGGTGGTGTATGGCGACTCAAACCTCTGACTACCCCCGAATGGGGATAAAAGTCGTGACGTTGTTGTTGTATAGACGTAAGAGTCATTTTTCAGTTCAGTTTTACCTCTCAGGGTGCCTACTCCGAAATACGAAACGAAATGCTTCGGCTGGCAGATCGTACGTTTTGCTATGGTGTTTCGGAAATGTTCCGGATTCTTTCGGAGTAGGGTCCACGAAAGAGGAAACGTCAAATCACGACTATCGAATCCGAACTTCGGATGCGAAAAACTTACGAAGTAGAAAACGTACGATTCGTAAGCCAAATTTATTCGTATCTGAAAATATTAGATCAGAATTATGGTAGGTACATCCTGTATAATTACAAAGACGTAAAATATAACCCGTAGATGGTGAAACGTAAAAAAATATACTTTCACTGTAAGTAACAAAAAAAAGCTACTAGTCTGTGAATTAATCACTAAAATAAGCGCCTAGTTTCTATAATTTCTAGGTTAATTTTAGCGATTTTAAGCAATGACGATGCTTATCTGTCATTCATACAAGGCTGATGGAATCCGGACAAATAGATATAAAAAGTAAAGTTGTATGTTTGACCTGGGGGCTAACAGCGCCACATAGCGATGTTGCAAACGCAATTTATTCTTTTAATTTGCTAGCAAAATCCTTAGCAGTTCCGCTTAATTTCTGTAAAATAGTCATACATTTTACGCTATTCGTGGCCGTTCTGGGGAACATTAATCTAAGAGGCCAAGGTGTGCAATGCACACCCTACCTATGTAAAACTATGCCAATAAATAATATAGTTTTGGAATTTGCACATCAAAGCCTTCAATTTGACACCCATATTGTAATAATGGAAACCTATTCTTTTTCACGTTTGAAAATAGAGCAATAATGTCAACAAATTATAGCCAGTGTTATTCGTGATGGTATAAGGATTCTAACGATACCCTATACATCTACATCAGTTTAGCCATTAAAAAGTTATAGTGAAATAAAGAATCTCACATGAAAACATGTACACTCCTCTTTAGACAGTCGAGCAAAAATAAAAAAAATTAAGTGCCTCGTAGGCCTAAACAAAATAAACTACTTGAATATGAATTTGGTCTGGTGATATTTATATATAATACCGTTGATAGTTCGTATGTTATAAAGTCCAAGGTTCAAACTATTTGAACTAAAAAAGAACATTCGAAATCGCTATAAAAAACTTATTCTAACCGAGCTATGTATAAACTGAAAATAAGTATTTTTAAACAATTTCATACTTAGGTATTAAATTATTTTGCACACAGTACATGTGCAGATATAAAGCCGAGCGTACATTAGAGCACACAGTAAGACTCGATTTCATTCATGAACATTCGCTTACCGGCTAGAGCTGAATCCTGAAACTAGAGATTATTCAGGGATCGACATCAAGATTTATAGGAATCTCTTTTGAAGTTAGTTATTGATCATCATCATGTCAGCCAAAAGACGTCCACTGTTGGACATAGCCTCCCCAAGGTTTTGCACAACGACCGGTCCTCAAGGGCTAGACAAGTGGCGTGAACGCTAATCGAATAGAATAGAATAGACTTCACAATGTATGGAAATGTCAAACGTCGCTATGTAGATCAACAACAAGTTGCTATGTAGATCACGTGACTTATGTCATTTCCATGCATGAAGCGTAGCGATTTGAACGAACGCTTGTAGACGTCAGCCACTTGTCTAGCCCTTCTGTGCTGCTTGCATCCAGCGGTTTCCCGCAACCTTCACTTATTAAACTTCGAAATTATTCTAATCCCAAAGGCGGAAGATTTTTTCTGATAAAACCTACGTATGAAATTTTAGATTATCGGTTGAATAAGGTTTGATGACAGCATGATGCAGTGGTTCGAACATAGGCCGCTCGGCTCACTGCTTCGGGTGGTATCGGATTCGATTCCCGCTCGAGGTAAATTTCGGAAACGGCCTTTTCGTAATTCGCCCTGGTCTGAGTGTCACTGGGATCGCTCCCAGTCCATTGTACGGTAACCATAGTACAAGCGTTGCTTAGTTTGGGACCATACAGTTGGTGTTATAGTCTGGCGATATTTATTAATAATTTATACTACTTAAGTGTTGATTGCACTCAGCAGTTTGAGACGAAGTTATCTGAAATTTTTTGTATGGTGCGTCAAAGTTCAGCGGCTCTCTTTGAGTGGCGTTTGAGTACCTATTGGAGCGTATGTAATCTAAGCTTAAAATAATGTAACATAACGTCACGACTTTTATCCCCATTCGGGGGTAGTCAGAGGCTTGAGTGGCCATACACCACCACATTGTGGAGGTATTAACCAACTCAAAGCCCACGTTTCACCAGATAGTCAGAACCCAACGTGACAGGTGGTGAACCTTGTCGCCGTGTATACAGGAACTGACTATTACCTAATCCCGAGGGATAGGTAGGTTTCCTCACGATGTTTTTGTTTCAGCTTAAAATAAGTGTATGCTAATTACAGTAAAATGATGATTCAAAATAACGTAGCTTGGGATTAAATTACATTTAATTAAAGAGCCTGGGAACGATATTTTTATAATACTTTGTGTATTCAGGTTTTAACTTCACATGTCAATGTAACCTTTTTATCTCCGTTTCAAATGGCTTCACAATGTATTTTATTTACTTTTTACGTATTATAGAGGTACAGTAGAGATTAATTATCACATAACCTGTGCCCCGCGGCGTCGCCCGCGTGGGAATTGATATGTGAGATTACCCTATGTTTTATTCCGGAGCCTACACTATCTACGTTTCAAATATTATTTAAATCGGTTTAGTAGTTATGGAGATACGTGGTAACAAACATTCACACACACACTTTCGCATTTATAATATTGAGTAGGATTGATTGAGGAAGACATCGATATTATTCGTGTGTCAAAGTATTTTTGATCAATGTTGTAGGTCTATAGCAGGGGTCGGCAAGTAGTTTTAGGTGGGGTCCGGATACTGTGGGAAAATTTTAACGAGGTCCAGAAAAAAAATAATGGTTTCAAATAAAATTCCGAATTATAAAACACAAGACCTAAAATTAATGTGAGAAACTGCACCGACGGTCTTGAGCCAGTTTTTTATAGTTTGGTTCTCGAGAAGAACAGCAAATTCGAAGTGTGTCTTCTAGGTGGGCGTCCGTTAATTTCGATCTACGTATTAATTTATACTTGGTATACAATATTTGGCGGTCCGAGGTTCGACCTTTCGCGGTCCACAAACGGACTGCGGTCCGCCTGTTGCCGACCGTTGGTCTAAAGGTTATTTTAATAATAAGTGCGTTTCAAATAGGATTTGCAATTTTTTTTACTTTCATTTAGAAATGTCTCAAGCAACGGCGTTTTAATGAAAATAAAGAGTAAGTAATCTAATATAAAAAATATTTTCGTCTGTCATTCTGCAGATATTAATCTTTAATAACACCAATTTGTACATTCAAAGAATCATTGGGTACAAATTATGTGTAAGTAGTTTATTTTTTATTAAAATTTTTGCCGTCAACTTTTCAAAATCTATTTTTAGGATGATCAATCATTATTGGACAGCATTAAAATGTTAACTTTCTATTTTAGACAGCTGTTAGTTATTTCACAAAAAAATACTGAATACTTACTTATTGAAATTATTATCTGTTTTTCGATTTCTCTATTTGATTGTGCATCACACAAAAACTACTGATCCGATGTGAATGGGGTTTTTATTTTGAATTAAAATATGGATACACAGGGTGTCCTCGAAGACAGAGTCCAACGGAAGTCCGAAGTAGAGGACCTCTTAATGGAACCCGAATCATTCCAATTACGTTTACAATTATTTGTATTTTCCACTTTTATCAAATATTTTAGTCGATGTTTGACTTAAACAAATTTTTGGACACAGAGTTGCATGCTTGTTGGTTCTTCATTTTCATGAATCATCATGATGAATAGTTGCCATGTAATCACCAAAACATTTGTATTTAGATTTCAGATAAGATACCACTGCGCCATAAATATTAGACTCAAAGTTGCTAAAAATTCAAGCTACCGAATATACATAGACTCATTCTTTTTTGTAATTTGAGACGTCGTTACCTGTAATTTTCATGGCGCGTTAAATTAAATAGGGGGCTTACCACAAGCTCTTATTGCGATTCAATTATAGGAACGTTTTAATGACGTTTCTTATTGTCATGACAATAAGGTACGTCATTGCACAAAAAGTCGCTGAGACGTTAATACGTTCCTGTAATTGAATCGCAATAAGAGCTTCTGGTAAGCCCCCAGCTCTCAAAATTGAGTCGGCCGTAAATTTTCTATTCCTTTGGAAAAAAAATATGAAAACTTTAAAAAATCACAGATTGGACTTTGGTGGTACTACTTTTTAGGACACCTGTACATCATCACGCTATCACTTAAGTTAATTCAATTCATTTATTTCAGACATTGTCCATATTGGATGATTAAAATCATAAAATAAAATTACAATTACAAAATTTCACAATAAATATAAATATAAAACAATTAATAAAATTAAAATTAAATAAAACAATAAATTAATAAAATAGAAAATAAATAAATAAATTTTTATTCCTACCTAAATTTGGTGCGTTCCATTCACTCTTAATTTTGTTATTTTCGTCCACAAAAACTGTTAAAAACGATAATAATGATCACTTTCAGTACAAGTTGGTGCGAGTGGAACGAGATTTGTGGACAAAAATAACGAAAATAACAAAATTAACAGTGAATGGAACGCACCAATTAGAGGGATATCCCTATCTTTCATGAAGGGAACGACCATCATAAAAGATAAGGACATGCGCTGAAATTTAGCTGCATCCACCTCTTCAATATGGTACGGTCAGCAACGAAAGTCGCTGAACATTCTCAGTTTTTCAAATAGCTTGCACACTTCTGTTTTGCATCAAATCCATAATTTGTCTTTATCGAAACAAAATGTAGACATGTTGCTAATGTTTGGTTTTATAAAGGTTTACCAACGTTTGTAGAATAAAGAGTATAATCGATTTGAAAAATTCAGAATGTTCAGCGACTTTCGTTGCTGACTGTACGTTAGTTAAGAAGTTAAGGAAATTCAACAATTTCGCAAAGGAAAAAGCTACTATATGATTCAAATGAATACACAAGTAGCTCCTTATTCCTTCTACTCAAAATGCAGTAGGTACTTACCAATACTTGTGAAACAGTAAACTTTCTCGCGTCATATGAGCTCACGTAATGATTTTCACTCAACTCTATATTAGCATTTAACATGTTAATACAAATCATTCACAACTTAGTGTGAAATTATATTACAAACTAGCTGTGCCCCGCGGCTTCGCCCGCGTGGAAATTGATGTGTAAGATTAGCCTATGTATTATTCCGGAGCCTACTATATCTAGGTTTCAAATTTCATTAAAATTATTCCTACCCGGGACATACATTTGTGTGCATGAACATGTCTGTATGTCCCGAGTCTGGGTGTATATGTATAATAAGTATGTATTTACAAATAAAAAAAAGTAGTATATGTAGTAGTATCAGTTCGGTATCGGTATCGGGTTTAGTAGTTATGGAGAGACGTGGTAACAAACATTCACACACACACACACTTACTTTCGCATTTATAATATTATATAGGATAGGTTATAAGAAGTAGGATATCATAACGCCTGTTCCCGAAGGGGAGGGATGGGGTGGAGTGTCGAAGTCAAATTTTAATATTTTAGCATTACCAAATTTAAATTTAGTAGATTATTTTTGTATTACCTTGTGAGAACAGTTCTTATTTGAAGTATATTAAAAATATTAAGAAAATAGATAAGTACCTACCTAACTTTAATTCATTGTCATCGTTGAATATGTATGCAAATAAATAATAATAATTTCATCATCATCATTCATTATCATCTTTATTATTATGTACTTTAATTGCCAAAAATAACTAAGTCAAAACACTAAAATGTAAAATAAAACTTTCTGCGATACAGGCCAAGCCTAGTGCAGAAAGTTTTGTAATTGTAACTGTACATGTAAATTCTTTTCCGTCAATAAACTATTATTATTATTAAACACAATAGGTATATTTTTATTTAAAGCGCTTGTTATAAATATTTAAGTTATTGCTGCTTCTATTGAGAAGCGCCGGCAAGAAACTCAGGACCAGTGTCGTAATTTGCCCTGGTCTGGGTGCCACTGGGATCGCCCCCAGTCCATTTATATGGTAGCCATAGTAAATCATTGCTTTGTTTGGGACCATACAGTTAGTGTGTTAGTCTGGCGATATTAATTAAGTAACTATAATGAGATAAATTAGGCATTCGATATACACACGGGTGCATAAACAACGCGTCACGGTCGAAATTTCTCATATGAAAAACACAAGTCCGGCATCGAACTCGTCACCCGGCCAGCGTCACTTTCTTTCACATATGACCCACATAGCATGCTACACATTGCTTAAAACAAAGTGAATGAACTTTGTTAATGATTTCACTTTAGCGGTCTTGGTACAGCCTGATAAAGGCATGTCAAGGCCCGTTAGCCCGGTATGGATTTGGATGGGTGACAAATTTATTTTGACATTACAAGGAAAATAAACACAGCCCCTCTAGACAAGTGGCTGTCGTCTACCAGCGTATCTACGAATCGCTACGCTTCATCTATGTAAATCTAGAGGAGCACACGTAAATTGCAGAAAAGGCAGTAATGAATTGTGCACCTATTTCTTTTCCTAAGGTATTTTGTGGTCCCAATTAAATAAAAATATCGCCAGAGTAGCACACCAACTGTATGGTCCCAAACTAAGCCACGCTTGTACTATGGATACCGTACAATGGACTGGGGGCGATCCCAGTGACACCCAGACCTTTTAGGGTTCCTTACCCAAAAGGTGCCAACGGAACCCTATTACTAAGCCTACGCTGTCCGTCCGTCCGTCTGCCTTTCTCTCAGCGGGCTGTATCTCACGAACCGTAATAGGTAGAGACTTGAAATTGTCACAGAATGTGTATTTCTGTTGCCGCTACAAAAACAAGTAGTAAAAATAAAGACGATATTTTTGACGTTTTTATTCTACGGTGGTACGGACCCTTTATGTGCGAGTCCGACACGCACTTGGCCGGTTTTTTTTATTTTCATTTAAGTATTCTTTAATTTAGTCTTTATTTCATAAAGCTAGGTCAGGTACTTTTGAAGATATTGAATTTTCTAACCGACCCGTTTTCTTTGGTTCGTTTCCCTCCACAATGTGGTGGTGTATGGCCACTCAAGCCTCTGACTGCCGCCGAACGGGGATAAAAGTCGTGACGTTACATTACATTACATTACCTGTTTTCTTTGCTGTTCAGTGTATATTGATGTTTCATGTTCTTCCCCAGGATGCTATCAAAGAAACACGATTCCGGAGGCATTGACAGCATCACCCTCTCAACTAGCCAGCATATGAAGAAAAAAAAGAAAAAACCAGCCAAGATCCATCTCATCCATCCCCTCATGATGCCGCTTCGGAAGATACAGAAGCATCAAGACAAAGGTCGCAATTTCGGCAGCGGGGTGCAATCGTGGGTTGTAGGCGAACGGGCACTGCCTGAGGTTCAAAACAGCACCCCAGGGTATAGGACTGGGAGGGGGGTAATGTCGGAATTGTGGGGGGTGGGGCAGGAGGCGTTAGATACGTTGGCGGAGCACGTGGTGGAGTCTGAGAATGTGGATAACGGAATTGCGGATAGGAGCTCTTTGGAAGGTAGGGTGGAGGTTGCTTCTTCTGTTTATTTCTTATTCTGTGTTCAGCATCAAATACAGTTATTGGTGGTAGAGACAAGCTCTAGCCAATCGATTGCAGCTCATATACGGGCTCGACCGGGGTAGTAGCCTCTCACAGATGATCGACGTAAAATGGCTATTAGGGCCTCCGCAGACTTGCTACTTTTAGCATCGGCGACCGGCGATTTTGTGACGTATCGATGCTGCGTCGCGTTTCTTCGAGCGCGAACGAGCGAGACGCAGCATCAAAATCGCCGATCGCCGATGCTAAAAGTAGCAAGTCTGCGGAGGCCCTAAGGGCCCTAATTACAGCGTTTCGTAGGATGAGTGTGAGAGCCGGAAGCCCAAAAATCCTTACTCTAAGTATTACTAAAGCCTTTTTGTACTATTGTTGCTGTTACAAGTGAAGTAACAGCCGGAACCATCAGCTTAACATGGTGCGAGCATGTCTACACCACTGAAGCACGGAAGCAGTTAAATGATTGAACTAGGCTTTCAATTTTAATTGCTGCATCTACATGTTGCGTATGCCGCGCCCCAGCACTCAGTTTTGACGTTGGAACGCACATACATAATCACGTCATAACATGAGTGCTCGGGCAAGGTATGCGAGGCATCTGGACGCACCACATAATTAATTAATTATTACTTGTGACGACATTTTCCAGGATTAGCTGAATAAGCTAAATAAATGGTAAAAAAATTCATAGATTTAGCATTTTGAGTGCATGGAATGCTCATTGTTTTATGCTCGTTTTGCACGAGCATGGTGAACGCAAGCATTTTGTTTGCATGATCATAGCGAGAAAGAAATCGACCAATATTTGTTTCATCACGATGGTCGATTTTTCTATGTTGTATGCTTAGATCGACATCATATTTATATGATAGTCTATGTAGAGCATGTACTATTGCATTCCGGTATCTAGTAGAGTTAAGAGCTTATTACACATTTCTAAATTTAGTCACTAAATTTAGAACCTAATTTAGAAAGCTTCTGATTATTTAGGATTCTAAATTGCTAAATGCGATTACACTTGCCTAAATCCTAATCCTAATCCTTGCCTAAGTTGCTAAAGCGACTGTAGCCTAGGGGTGAACAGGTTGGGCTAACAATCAGAAGGTCCCAGGTTCGATCCCCGGTGGGGCATGCACCAATGGATGAATTTTCATCTATGTGCATAATTTACAGTTCGCTGACGGTGAGGGAAAACATCGTGAGGAAACCTACCTATCCCTCGGGATTAGGTAATAGTCAGTTCCTGTATATACGGCGACACGGTTCACCACCTGTCACGTTGGGTTCTGACTATCTAGTGAAACGTGGGCTTTGAGTTGGTTAATACCTCCACAATGTGGTGGTGTATGGCCACTCAAGCCTCTGACTACCCCCGAACGGGGATAAAAGTCGTGACGTTACATTACATTACATTACTTGCCTAAATTCAGTCGCGACCAAATTAAGTATCCTAAATTTAGGATGGTGTAATAAGACTATTACCCTTTCTGTCTCACTTGGCAGCAGTCTAATGCTAAAGATAGACGACGACACTCGACACTCAGTGTACCGACACCGCCACTATAACTGTAACGAGGTGTCCCGGTGTTGGACACACGTAGACACTCGATATACAGGGTGACCCAAAACTTTGCCACATGGAGGGGAAGTACCTTAAATATTGTAGATAGAGAATTTTACTGAATGAAGACTTCATTTTTATTTTAAAAACAATACGAACTGCATTCAAAGATTTTTGAAAACTCGCTTGCCACACTCGGGAATCGAACCGGCTAAAATGCGAAAAAATAACATCCTGTTCTTTTATGGCATCAATCGATAGGATCAATGATAAGAACCAAATCTCTCTAACAAACATGGTAAATTAAATCTATGGTTTTGCCCAGTTTGCAATGGTTATGAAAGGCATTTTTAGGATCAAATGTGATTTGTAACTCCACTGCAGGTCGATTATAACTTTCTATGAATAAGGGGGTCAGTGTTTTAGTGTTTAGTGTCGTCGTATTTTTTTAGCATAAGACCCTGTGGATGCCCTTGTGACCTTCTACCCCTCTAGCTAGAGCGCACTTTGTGCTCGACCTCTGCCCAGTGAAATAATTAAGCTGCTTACCATCCTTGTTTGGACTCAATTGCAGACCTATAATGAACCGCTACCATTAATATATTAGCGATGCAGTTTAGGTCTATACCTGGTAAGCAGGCAGGCCAGCCCCCTAGCCAAGTGGCTTCCTCTACAAGCGTTTCTACAAATCGCTACGCTACATGTATGAAAATGATATAAACAAGTCACGTGATCTACTTATCGACTTGTAATGTCATTACCATACATTTAAATTTTTATTTTTGGCGGGCCCGTTGGCGTGGTTGGCGTGATGGCGCCTTTCACGTTGCAGGTCGTAGGTTCGATTCCTACCCGGGACATGCATTTGTGTGCATGAACATGTCTGTATGTCCCGAGTCTGGGTGTATATGTATATTAAGTATGTATTTACAAATAAAAAAGTAGTATATGTAGTATATCAGTTATCTGATTTCCATAGTACAAGCTCTGCTTAGTTTGGGATCAGGTGGCCGTGTGTAAAAAATGTCCCAGGATATTTATATTTATTTAAGCGTAGCGTTTTGTAGAGACGTTTGTAGATGAAGCCACGTGGCTAGGCGTGCTGTAACGGTTAACACTTCAAAGGGCCAACAGTTTGACAGCCAAAAAGCATGTTCTGCAATCATATGACCACTACAACGTTATAAACATGAAGGACCTGTACATGATGAATCAGAATAAACATCTAAGAGGGCATTCTTTGAAATTAACCAAGCCTCCATGTAATAGCAACCCTAGAACACACTTTTTGACACATCGAGTGATGAACTTGTGGAACTCTCTCCCAGAAATAGTGATAAGTGCTCCAACAGTGAACAGTTTTAAAAATAGACTTGACGGACATTTAAAATATGAATAAATACAAGTGCAGTGATATACACGCATCAGCTCAAAGCTGCTAGTGTATCAATAAAATAATAAATAAATAATAATAATATATAATAGTTAATTTTAATTGATTCTTTAATATTTTTAGAGCAAAGAGGTAAAAAGAAGAAGAAGAAGAAGGCCATCCTGAAGCTGCTGATCCTGGGCGCTGTGCTGAAAGCCAAGATTGGCACTTTGTTGCAGATCTTGACGTTCAAACTGCAGGTAAATGCTTAAATCTACTCGTATGACAACACACAGGAGCTATTGTTTACCAAAATATATTGTACTACAATAAGAAAATAAGCGATTAAAAAAAAACAATTTAAAAAAGACAAGCCCGTTGAGTTTCTTAATGTCGGATCTTCTCAGTCGAGCGTTTTCGATCCGGCGGCGATAAATTCTTTTAAGGAAAAAAAATGTTAAATGAAAATTTGTAAGTGCCCCCGTAGCGTAGGTCAAAACAAAATAAACGCTTTGATTTTGACATTGATAGACTCGAGATGTATGACTATAGAGTGGCAGGGCAGATTTTCGATCAAAAATCCGCACAGAAATTGTATAGTTCTGCAGCTCGACCCCCAATATTTCCATTTCAAAGGCACTGCCCTCATAGACAAGTAGCTTCGTCTACAAGCGTTTCTATAAATCGCTACGCTTAAATGTATGGAAATGACATTACAACTCGATAAGTAGACCACGTGACTTATGACATTTCCATACATGAAGCGTAGCGATTTGTAGACACGCTCGTATACGAAGCCACTTGGCTAGCGGAGCTGGTCTCGAATATATCGTCGCGAATTCATCATTGTAAATCGCAATTTCTTGGCGGCCGGCATGTTGTCGGCCAGAGGACTGCTAACAGATGGCCGACAACATATCCACCAACCAATTAACCAGACATCCAGATAATCAGTCGCTTTGCAATGGAAAATTGTTAAAAGGCTCGAGGCTCTGCTATACGACATAATATCAATGAATGAATGGCTCAAAGTTAGATATGAAAATAACAATCTAAAGCAATAAAAAAAAAATACATAGAAACAATAAAAATAAAATAAATAATAATAAAATAGCAACCAGAAGGTCCCAGGTTCGATCCCCGGGGGCATGCACCAATAGAATTTTTATCAACGTGCATAATTTACAGATCGCTTACGGTGAGGGAAAACGTCGTGAGGAAACCTACCTATCCCTCGGGATTAGGTAATAGTCAGTTCCTGTATACACGGCGACAAGGTTCACCACCTGTCACGTTGGGTTCTGACTATCTGGTGAAACGAGGGCTTTGAGTTGACTTAATACTTCCCCAATGTGGTGGTGTATGGCCACTCAAAGCCTCTGACTACTCCCGAATGGGGATAAAAGTCGTGACGTTATATATATATATATATTTATAGATAAGAAAATAAGTAAAAAAATATGATGTTTTCAGGTGAAATTCTTCATAGTCGCCCTACTGGGCCTGGCCATCAACCTAGCAAGACTTTGGATCGATCTGAAGAACAAACACAGCCAACAACCACAAAAGGTGAGTCATACTTATTTTGCTTAAACAAAGAAGTATTAACCCTTTAGATGCGACTCACCACGCTTTGGGGCGTCCATAAATTACGTGAGGTGATTTTTGCGATTTTTCGTCCCTCCCCCCCCCCCCCCCCCCCGCTTTCCCCTTGCACACGCACGCGCGCCTATAGTTATCTGGTTTCCATAGTACAAGCTCTGTTTAGTTGTCCGAAATTGTCGAAATGCGTATAGCCGGATGGTGAAACAAGTATCATAATGAAATGATTAATGAATAATCCTTACTTATAAAAGTGAAATTTTATTTCACACCGCTTTCGAGTTTCACTCATCAGTTTAACACTTAAGTTATAAAAAATAATGTTGATTGTAAACTAATAGTAACTATAGTCAATATCAAATACGTAGTAAGTAACAGAGTTGCAAAAAAACAGGAAATTTAAAATGTAAACTGTTTTAAACGTGTTTAAATCATTGTTTAAATTAAAACATTGATTTAAATCAGAAGGAATAAATCACCGTGTATAAAACATGTTTTAAATGATTAAAACATGTTTTAAGCACGGTGTTTAAAACAAGGTGATTTTTTCGTAACAACCCTGGTAAGTAATTATAAAGATAAAGTATTTTGAAACGTAAAGTGAACATTTCATGCAATATTTTTTATTTTGACGACCGCTTGGCCATAGTAGAAAGATGGATAGTAGGTTATCTTCATACAACGCACCGCGCGCGGCTTGTATGTGTGCGCCATGCGTATCTATGCGTCGCGCACGCACACTCAAGCATCACATGCATTGTTTCACAAGCCGCGCGCGGTGCGTTTCTATGAAGATAACTTACTACCCATTTTTCTACCATGGCTTGGCGCAGTGGTTTGAGCATAGGCCGTTTGGCTTATTGCATCGGATGGTTGCGGGTTCGATTCCCGCCAAAGGCAAATTTCGGAAACGGCCTTTTCGTAACTTGCCCTGGTCTGGGTGTCACTGGGATCGCCTCCAGTCCATTGTACGGTAGCCATAGTACAAGCGTTGCTTAGTTTGGGACCATACAGTTGGTACCATACAGTTGGTACCATACAGTTGGTACCATACAGTTGGTACCATACAGTTGGTACAGTCAGCAACGAAAGTCGCTGAACATTCAAAATATTTCAAATCGGTTATACTCTTTATTCTACAAACGTTAGTAAACCTTTATAAAACCAAACATTAGCAACATGTCTACATTTTGTTTCGATAAAGAAAAATTATGGATTTGATGCAAACCAAAAGTGTGCAAGCTATTTGAAAAACTGAGAATGTTCAGCGACTTTTGTTGCTGACCGTACCATACAGTTGGTACCATACTTTTAAACTAAAACTAAATTCATAAAGTACGTTTGATGCTGACTCTCCATGTGTTATAGTTTTCTATGTATTTAACGAACGCATGAGACGATTAACCGACTTTAAATAGAGGTATTTGAGTTTCACATTGCCATGTTGGTATTTCATCGTGAGATAATCCACACTCGCTCATGAGAAAGTGTGTTTGTTTGAACTAGGTACCCACAGAGTAAAGACTAAAGAAAGAGGTGCCCTTATTAGATATTTGTATGAAACAAAACGTGGGCATTGTTTTTTCATTTTCCTGTTACTATTTACCGGTAAATAGTTGAACTACTCGCTTCGTTTTATGTCGATGTTAGTACTAGGCCGACCACTCGGCCGAGTTGCTTAGAGCCAGTCCCCTTAGTAACTGGTCCATGCTAGGTACCACAGAGTACATTATATAAACTGAATAGAGGTTTCACTCACGCATACAAGCGTATCTTCTTCTTCCCAGTCGTTACCTCAATACTGAGGATCGTGACGATTATGTACAAAAAACTTCTGGAGAGCAATTTTCCTCCACCGGCTTCTGTCACCCGCGACGTGTACCGCTTTGTGCAGTTGGAATTGCGTAAGCTCAGTGATCTGCGAGCTCCATCTGGCGGGAGGTCTGCCACGAGATCTAGTGCCCTCCACTTTTCCCGTCATAATAAGCCTTTCCAGGCAGTCGGAGCTTCTACGTGAGATATGCCCAAAGAAGGTCAAAATGCGAGCCCTGCACGTGGCCGTGAGGCGATCCCTAATGCGCAGCTCGTCTAGGATAGATATGTTGGTACGCATTGCTGTCCATGGAATGCGCAGAAGACGACGCCAACACCACATCTCAAATGCGTTGATTCGGGCAAGCGACATTCGATACAAGCGGCATTCGATACAAGCGTATATGTGTATGTAAATGCATCAATGAAATAAGTAAAGTTGTAAAAATGTTAGAGCCCAACTTTTCTGCTGCCTGGCTGGCAGGACCGGGCTAGTACCACTCTATCACAGAAGATCGGCGTAAAGTAACTATTTTTTGCAGCATTTCGTACCATGACAGAGCTGGAAGTCCACCCCCTTCCCCTCCCGCCATCCCACTCGCCTTGAAGTCTACGTGCCAGCAATGCCTTTGGTATTGCAAGCATCTATAGGCTGCGTTAACAGCTTAACATCAGGCGGGCCGTACGCTCGTTTGCCACCGCAGTCCTACAAAAAAAGTTACTTAGTGTGTGCATCCGTGAGGAGTCGAACCCGAGTTATCCTAGTTTATAAAGGCGTCTTTTCGACCACTTCTTCTTATCGTATGGTTCCCTGGTACCTGGTGTCAGAGTTGTTCAAGCCGCCCGAAGGCCTCTGACAAGGCTTAACGACTGCTGCCTAGATGACTACAACCGGGGCTGACTTGTTACGTGCCCTCCGAAGCACGGTGACGCTCAGTTCAAATGCCACTAAATGGTCACCCATCTCTGTCTGACCTTGCCAAGCGTTGCTTAACCTACGATCGTTTGCCGATCGGTGATTGCAGCTGGCTAGCGCTGCGCTCCGACGACTGAGCTACGCGATTAATAAATAAATAAATAAAATTTGCCGCCTAAGGTTTGGTCGATAACTCGATTCCGTATTCGATACGTATCGAGTTCTCGATTACTTTTAATCGAATGCATTGAGGTATTTAGGGCAATCGTAGCACCTGTTTATAGCCTTAGGCCCATCACCCACGACGCAACTTTATAGAACCAGTTTAAATGATTGAGATTGCGCCGTGGACATGGACCAGTTACTAAGGGGACTGGCCCTAAGCAAGTCGGCCGAGTGGTCGGTCTAGTACTAACATCGACATAAAACGAAGCGAGTAGTTCAACTATTTACCGGTAAATAGTAAAATGAAAATGAAAAACAATGACCACGTTTTGTTTCATACGAATATCTAATAAGGGCACCTCTTTCTTTAGTCTTTACTCTGTGGTCGTGGATGACAGCTGGACAGTGGATCAGACAGAAGATGACAGCTGTTACAGCTGCGACGAACGATAAGGCCCGCCACATACATACGGAATTTCCGTACGGAATTCCGTTTCGAAATATCGAATCGGGATTTCTGAACGCGATACGTCCATACATTTGGATGGATTTACTGCGTTCGGAATCCCCGATTCGATATTTCGAAACGGAATTCAGTACGGAAAATCCCGTATGTATGTGGCGGGCCTAAGGGTGCGTTTCCTTTGATACGGAGCTGGGCGGAGCGGCGGACTGTGATTGACCAACTGTGATGGGCCAAGATAGGAGTGGAGATTTCGAGCACTGTGATTGGCCAATTCACGGTCCGCTCCGCGTGAGTGGAAACGCACCCTAAATGAGAGAGCCGGAAACCAACCCAACCCCTCCCTCTGTCCCGGTCCTCTTAAGGTCAGCAACATTGGAGTGAAGCCTTTGGTTGCAAGCATCTATACAGGGTGAAATTAAAACTCATGATGATATGAACAATGCACTTAGTCAAACAGTAAGGCCCGGGTCACACTTTCACTGGCGACCCGCCAGCGTCAGGCGGATGCCGGCCTTAATCGGGCCTTACGTACCCATTCCAGTGGGTATCCATTACGGTTAGCTGACAAGTTCTCTAGGGTTGCCAACTCACAAATTTCTAAAGTATCTAAACTTACTATACTGGGTGAAATCGATTTCGTTGGCAATATTTTAAACGGTGATCTACACATGATTCAGAATATTTAGGGAATATTAATCAACAAATCAATTGATATAAATGTATTACCCAGGTCAGGTATAACAGTTAAGTGGTTTGCTTATTTGCTTACCCGAGCAATATTTTTTTATCAATAGATTTTTTAATTTGTTTTCCCAAAATATTCTGAATCATGTGTTGAGTCATATTTTAAAATGTTGCCCACGATTTCGACTTCACCCTGTATATACGCCTATACTAATATTATAAATGCAAAAGTAACTCTGTCTGTTACGCTGTCACGACTAAGAGCCCTATCGCACGAGGACACCAGTGGTAGCGCAACCAGTCGCTCCACCAACAAAATGTATAGAGCTGTATGGAGGGTATCGCACCTGGTGTCCGCTTGGTAGCGCAACCAATTCAGTGTCGGCTATCGAATCACCCGCTGGTGGCGCCACCATGGTTGCCTCGTGCGATATCGCGCTAAACTGCTAAACCGATTTCAATGACATTTGGTATGAAGATAGACAGGACCTTGGAGGACATAGGTTAGTTTTTATCCCGGAAAAATTTCAGGTTCCTGTGGGATTTTAAATTTAACGCGGACGACGTCGCGGGCAGAAGCTAGTCTACTTATAAATAAAGAAATCGTATACAATAATATTCCCCAAAATAGAAAGTTACTTATAATGGATATACACTGGCATTACAAATCACTTCTGTTCCTAGAAATGCGTTGTTAAATCATTTTAAACTGGCTAAAAATCTCTAATAAAGCGATATAATATAGGTATTTAAAGAAAGCAAACTACGCTGTCGCCACAGATTGTGGCTGTCGCATTAATATTAAGGCCATATAAAATAGCTGTACCTATGTAAGATACTAAGAACAGATAAGATAAATATAAAAATTATGAGGCAGTGAGTGCAAATGTAGATTAACACACTGGGTCATTTTTTCGTGTATCTAATTAATGTTAAAAAAACATTTCGATGAATTAAAAGAAACGAAAAGAATTTAGCTCTCACTTCCATATGTGCCGTGTATTTGAACCCAAGAAAGCTGCTTAATTTGGATGCGCCAAATAAAGACAGATAATGTATTAAACAGTATTCCGTCGTAAAAAAATTTCATCACCCCGGTATTTCCCGAAAGGGCAGAGGTGCACGGAGGTCACATTTCACCGATGATAGTATTTTGGTCACAATGCAAGGGACGAGCCTAATAATTATACCTATCATTTAATAAAGATAGGGGACTTTTTAAAATAATTATAATAATAATATCCTGGGACATTTTTTTACACACGGCTACCTGATCCCAAACTAAGCAGAGCTTGTACTATGGAAACCAGATAACTGATATTACTACATATACTACTTTTTTTTATTTGTAAATATATACTTAATATACATATACACCCAGACTCCGGACATACAGACATGTTCATGCACACAAATGCATGTCACGGGTAGGAATCGAACCTACGACCTGCAGCGTGAAAGTCGCCTCCGCGTCAACCACGCTAACGGGCCCGTAAAATAATTAATATCGCCAAATAACTGAAACCTCGAATCCCTTAACATTGTCCATTGGCAACCCACTGGTCTCTATACTATCCTCGTCAATTCTTCATTATGAATCGTAAATTCTTGGCGGGCAACATGTTGTAAGTCATCTGTTAGCAGTCAGCTGCTGACAACATGCCGACGGCCAAGAATTTGCCATTTACAATGAAGAAATCACGAACACAATATTAGAGACCACTGGTGTCGCAATGGACAATAATTGTTAAGGGACTCCCAGTATAAAGGCATTAATTGTTCCCGAGATCATTGACTGCATATAAACAGCTAATTTATAACAACAAATAAATAGAGAAAGAGCTTTTTCGAAGTGCCATCCCTAACAACTATGACAGATGACTTCTGTAGAAAGCGCATAAAAGTTTATTATCAAGTGTTATTATGGTAATCTAACGTTTACACGCTGTTAATGTGCTGTATTCTGTTAGATTAATGGGTATAAATAAATAATTAAATAGTTTGTGGAAACGTGGGTGGATTAAAACCACAGACATACCTTTTCTTTTTATTCTTGATCTTGAAACGATGCCCAGTAGGCCCATGGCTATTATGTAATTGTTTAAGCCGTTTCAATTGGTTTTGTTCATCCTGTGTTACTTTGTCAATTGTAATCGAGTAGTCTAGACTTGTCCCGATTTTAATCAATGTTATATGAAGTAATACATGATGATGAAGCGTAAAATGCACGACTATTCTACGGATTTTTTGCGGAATTACTAAGAATTCTGCTAGAAAATTTGAAAAATAATTGCGTGCAATGCCTTTGGAACACTTGTTTGTCACCTCAGTAGGAAAAATCCTTCCAACCTTCACTCGTACTTAACAGAGTAACTAATTAATGTTAAATTCTCACCACCACCTAGATAACTCCACCTTTCCTCACCACCTGTTTTGTCTCCAGATTGTGTACTACGAGCATGCTCAACACCAGCATCATTACGACCACGAGGAAGAGGAGCACGGCGGCGGGGGCGGCGGCTGGGGACCCTGGTCCAGGAGCATATTCCCATCAGCTGATGTGAGTGGAGTCAACGACCACAGGGGGTCGAATGGGCTAATAGCACCACTATGCGACATTGCCAACGCAAATAATTTTTCCGATTTTCTAGCAGAATTAGCAACTCCGCTAATTTCTGTAAAATAGTCACTTTTCACGGAAATTTTATAGGATTCTGCTCGAAAATCTAAAAAGTTTATTGCATTGTCAATGTTGCATAGTGGTGCTATTAGACCCCCTGACCCTCTAGAGCAGGGATTCCCAAACTGGGTTCCGCAGAACCTAGGGGTTCCGTGGAATAGTCATCAGGGTTCCGCCAAAATCCGCCAAAACCAGCGGTGCTGACCGTCCTGGATTATGAAGCATTCATAGATCTTCAAAGTTCATCCACATTAAACACACATTTGAATCTGTATCTCTGAATGAGTTCTGGGTTGGTATTAGGAGTGAATACCCTGAAATAGCCAAAAAGGCTATCTTAACATTGCCCCTATTTGTTACAACGTATCGTTGTGAAACAGGATTTTCAGCCTACGTTTATACAAAAAACAAATACAGGTCAAGATTGGATGCTACCCCAGATATACGCATACAATTGTCGGACATAATACCAAACTATAAAACAATTATTCATAAAACAGTATAACAACTTCATTCTTCTAAGAATGTGTTTCAATAGGTAATATTACACATTTCTTAAAAAATAATGTTCTTATATGAATTTCTGTGGATTTGTAATCATTTGATATGGGGTTCCATAAAATAAAAGGTATTTGGTTGGTGTGCCGTTATCTTAAAAGTTTAGGAACCCCTGCTCTAGACAAATGGCGTCGTCTACAAGCGTTTCTACAAATGTTTCTACAAACATGTCGACCGTCAAGAATCTACGTAATACAATGACGAATTATTAAAGATTAGTGGTTTTCTAGTGGTGTTTTAATCATTGGAAACCACTGATTTATTTAAATGAAAAAAAATATGAAATGTAACGACTTTTATCCCCATTCGGGGGTAGTCAGAGGCTTGAGTGGCCATACACCACCACATTGTGGAGGTATTAACTCAAAGCCCACGTTTCACCAGATAGTCAGAACCCAACGTGACAGGTGGTGAACCTTGTCGCCGTGTATACAGGAACTGACTATTACCTAATCCCGATTAGTTTATTTAATCAGCAGTTTTAGTAAAAATATTTTAGAATTACAATTTATAAATGCCTCAAAGGCCTCTACGAAATAAACGATGTGTATTGTGTTAACATACCTGTTTCATCTTTTTTCAGGAACCAGAAGTAGAGTCCAGTGAAAACTCGCCTTACAGAGCTCAAGAACGGAACACAATGGTATACAACCATCCAATCACGAGAGTATAGCGTCGTCTCTCTCTAACCCAGTCATAGTTTAATTATATATGAATAAGAATATTGGTAAACATGCAAAGGATATATTTTATCAGTAGCATTTTTGACTAACGCATCAATTTAGTATTTTAGCTATCCTGGAAAAATTCATTCATATTCCGGGATAGTAAGTATCCTAAGTTTTAATCTGGACTATAAGCTACCATTATTCTGAGTTTCATCAAAATACGATCAGTAGTTTCAGCGTGATGTTCGTTCAAACTTCACAAAAGGTTGCCAATGTTAAAAATATCTTTGAGTGTTACAATAGTATAAAACCTAAGAAAAACGGCATTATTTATTATAATTTGCAGCATCGACTTCCGATCCAGTAGACACCAAGTACCTATACAGCGAACGTTTTCTGATACGACATTGCCAATTTTATTAATTAAATAGGTATTAGCCACAGAGATTTTAATTAGAAGAGACGATCTTAGTAGATGTCTCTATGAAACAACGCGTGGTCATTTTCCCGGGATGCGTGGCATCTATCTACCGGTAAATAGCTGAACTACTCGCTTCGTTTTATGTCGATGTTAGTAGTCGGCCGAGTTGCTTAGACCCAGTCCCCTTAGTAATTGGTCCATGGTATTAGCCGACTACTGATTATAAAGTCGATGATTGCGGCCATAGAGTGTGTGTATTTATTTGTATGATTGTGTAAATGGCTTTATTTATTTTAATATAATATTTACATTTTATAAATAACGTGTTTTAATTACATAATATACCATACCAGATGTGCAATTCTACATTTAGCCAAAGGAACATTTAGTCACAAAGTAAGGGCTATATCGCACGAGAACATCAGTGGTAGCGCATCCTGTCGCTCCACCAACAAAATGTATAGAGCTGTACGGAGGATACCGCACCTAGTGTCCGCTTGGTAGCGCAACCAATTCGGTGTCGGCTACCGAATCACCCATTGGTGGCGCCACCATGGTTGCCTCGTGCGATATCGCGCTAACGGCGGTAACAGCTTAATATCAGGCGGGCCTTACGCTTGTTTGCCACCATAGTCACATAAAATTGACATTCGTAGTTGAAATCTGATTATTTCACCTTTCACGCTGCAGGTCGTAGGTTCGATTCCTACCCGGGACATGTATTTGTGTGCATGAACATGTCTGTATGTCCCGAGTCTGGGTGTATATGTATATTAAGTATGTATTTACAAATAAAAAAGTAGTATATGTAGTAATATCAGTTATCTGGTTTCCATAGTACAAGCTCTGCTTAGTTTGGGATCAGGTAGCCGTATGTAAAAATATCCCAGGATATTATTATTATTTTAAAGGTGAGTGGAGTGACCTACGTCCAAACCACTATACAATGTGATCTTCCACAAAAGGCCGAGTTTACCAACACTAACAGACGGTTAGAGCAGTAACCGATCATTTGATTTATTGCTAACAATCCGTTTACTGATCTAACGGTCCGTCAATGTCTGGGTAAACTGAGCCCTTAGATATCTATTTATTTCTAGTAGGATTGGTTAGTAAATGAAATAACCACCAAAATATAAAACCAAAAATATATTTTCTCATTAATACATAGTCGTTAACACAAACATTACAGACAGGCACTAAAAACAAAAACCCGACCAATTGCGACCAACTACGACGCTAGCGAACTCGCGACCAACGACCAGTCGGTCATACTTGCGACCAACTCCCAAAGCCAAGATGACGTGCACTGCTATGAGATATTTTAGAAATAAAGGCGTCGATTGTGCGTCAGTGTTCCTTGCCTTGTATTTTTAACAACTTTCCAATCGCTTTAAATTGCGACCAACGATACTCGATGCATACTTATTTGCGACCAACGATATTCGATGCATATTTTCGACCAACGATTGCAGTTGCGTCTTTGCGACCAACATTATCACCTTGGCTCTACGAGTCCGTCATTATCTTATTGTTGCGAGTCCGCGACCAGACGACCACGCGAGACGAGATTGCGACCAGTGTTGCCAAGTTATTGTTAACAATTACACTATAATTTTAGGCTAAAATGAGTAATCATATTTAAACTAAACACTAATTTAGGTAAATAGCTAATTAATTACATTGACAGGTTTTCTAGCTCGTTTCCTAGCCTACCTAGCCTAGCCTAGCCTTGCTCGAAGGGGCTGAACTGAAATGTTATTTCCTCACATGTTAAATGCGGCTAAAATCTAAGGCTCGTATTAATAAATGCATCTCAAAGTTGAGATCGATCTTAAGATGCTGTTTTGACAGATGTTCCATACATTAAACGTGAAAACTGCATCTTAAGATCGATCTCAACTTTGAGATGCATTTATTAATACGAACCTAAAGGTGGGAGTTCGATCTACGCGGCAAGACAGCAGACGTCCGTCGGTCCATAGAAATGTAATGCCGTCTGCCGTCGCGGCACATGTCATCGCCACAATTTGTATGAGATCGACTGACGTCTGCCGACTGCCGCTTGCATCGAACTCCTACCATAAGGGTCCCAACTTCCGGCTCCTTTATGAGATCAGCTCGAGTACTACCATTTTAAATTGGCGGATGCGCTGTACTACAGCTAATGTTGCTAGTAATACAGCTACACCAAAAAATTACAATATTTATGTCCGCGATCACTTTTATCTGATCGAGATTCTGATTGAAGACCGATTTTGGTATTTTAACTGTTTACAATTACTTTGTTGGCCTATTTTTGTATTATTTAGGCAAACACTAATGTCAAACACAACAAAAAATATTGTGATGCATATTTTTAAACGTTATGCAAAATGAAAAGTATCTACCTTACATATTTTCATGTTTTAGAGATGAATGAACGACGTTTGTATAAACAGATAACAGTTTGACAAAATTTGACATTTCAATATTAGTATTTTCGCCACCGCCAACTTATATTTGTAGCACTTGACATAATCAAATTGTCATTAGAATTGCATAATATATTTACAATTGACATGACAATTATTGAAAAAAATCTATGAAATTCAACTTTTAAGAATTTAAAACTAATACAAGTGAACCTAATAGAAGCGTTTTATTAAAACTTAAAATGCGACTTCGCAGCGTATTAGTTGGCGAGTATTCCACACGAGCGTTGACTGAGTTCTGAACAGGCAAGCCAAGCATTATGCTAAAGGTGCCATTCGGAAGGACGCGGCAGACAGCAGACGGCAGTGTCAGACGGGCGATGACATGTCCCGCGACGGCAGACGGCATTACTATGCAGTATTAAAGTACGATTCCGACGAACGCGGCAGACAGCAGACGTCAGTCGGTCTCGTACAAATTGTGGCGATGACATGTGCCGCGACGGCAGACGGCATTACATTTTGTATGAGACCGACTGACGTCTGCTGTCTTGCAGCGTTGATCGAACTCCCACCTTTAATTTGTATGAGACCGACTGACGTCTGCTGTCTGCCGCGTCCCTCCGTATGGCACCTTAAGGATGTACGACGTCACTAGACACTCAGTGTAGCGACACCGCCAGTACAACTGTAACAAGGTGTCGCGGTGGTGTACACACGCAGACATTCGGTGTATACACCGAGTGTTTTAGTGTCCAGTGTCATTGTATATCCTAAGCATTAGTTACAGCGAGATATTGTTACCTACGATCGACGCACTGTATTAATAAGTACAAACACTGGAATGAATACGACCTTCCATTAACCGCTACGTGTAGCGGTGAACGCAGTCTGAGGTGTGGTTGCGCGGGACGCGGCAGACGGCAGACGGCAGCGTCAGACGGCGACGGCATGTGCCGCGACGGTAGATGGCATTACTTTGCTGTATTCATTTGTATGAGACCGATTCTAATAACGACGACAACTGCCGCGACATGAAACGGACGCGAGGTCGCGGCAGTTGCAGTCGTTATAGAAAATTAATACTGCAAAGTAATGCCGTCTACCGTTGCGGCACATGCCGTCGCCGTCTGCCGTTGCGGCACATGCCATCGCCGTCTACCGTTGCGGCACATACCGTCGCCGTCTGCCGTTGCGGCACATGCCGCCGCCGTCTACCGTTGCGGCACATGCCGTCGCCGTCTACCGTTGCGGCACATGCCGTCGTCTGTTGCTGCCGTCTGCCGTCTGCCGCGTCCCGCGGAATCGCACCTTGCGTGCGTATGTCACTACGTCCAACGCAGAAAGGAGATGCATTCTTTACGAAAAAAAAATCAGAACTTTTCTTCGGCTTAATTAATGCATACAGCCCGAGTGTTAGTAGTCACCTTACTATCTCAATTGCAAAACTAGATGAACGTCAAAAAGCTACGCGCACTGAACCTGAGAATCGAACCTAGGACCCTGAAAGGTATAAATTGACAACACTGCTTGCAACCATTGAACTATCGCGGCGAATACTTTGGATTATCTGGCGCGTACGTGAAGCTCCTTAATTCGTACGAGACGCCGTTTTGATTCTCATAATCGTTTTCGGAATCCGAACATCCTCCGAACACTCTGTTCGGCGTACGATCGGGTGTCTTCGTTTCGCGTTCGGACGTGTTCGGCTCGCGTTCGGACGCGCTCGGGTCGCGTTCGGACGTGGACGGAGCGTCGTGATTGGTGATTGGTCGGAACAAGGCGGAATGGGCGGTCGCCGTGTCGAGATCGGCTTTCCTAGATACGATAATACGTATGTCCGTGTGGAGGTACAGTTTACCGGATTTTGAAGTCATAAATCTGAAATAAAAGAAAATATATGTTGAAGCAATGGTTTTTTGACAATTGAAATTGAAATTGAATTGACAAATTGAAACGACCCAATAAAAAAAACTTGACAGGCAGAGTGACATTTTGTAAATTGACATAAGAATTGCATGCCCAACGGGCACCCGTCGGTCTTGAAGGTCCGAACAAATATGCGTTATTTACTTTCTCACTTTCTCTTATGAGTGGGAGAGAAAACAAGTGAGAATTTACTGTTTCTTTTTGTACTAATCTTTTTTGGTACAGTCAACAACGAAAGTCGCTGAACATTCTGAATTTTTCAAATCGGTTATACTCTTTATTCTACAAACGTTGGTAAACCTTTATAAAACAGAACATTAGCAACATGTCTACATTTTGTTTCGATAAAGAAAAATTATGGATTTGATGCAAAACAAAAGTGTGCAAGCTATTTGAAAAACTGAGAATGTTCAGCGACTTTCGTTGCTGACCGTACTAACGCGCCCCCCCGGTTAAGAGACTCTAGGCCTTGGTTAGATGATCGATGGTTGTAATATTTCTGTTGTCTATGGTGAGATGAGGTAAAAATGAATAGGTACCTGAGATGGATGAGGTACCGGAGCCACTTGTGCGCGTGGTGGTGGGCGGGCGGCAGTGCGCCGGCGCCGGCGGGCATGTAGAGCGTGCGCTGGCGCAGGAACGTGCGCGCGGCGGCCGGCATGCGCGTCAGGTCGTACAGCACCACGAACATCTTGACGAGCGTGCCGTGCGGGTTGAACAGGGAGACCTGCACCGTGCCCGCCCGCCCCACGCGGTACCCGCACGTGCCCAGGTTTATGTGGCCCTGGTCACACAAATGTCATTTTGTAGCCACTATCAAGCGCGTATTCATGGAATGGGGTAGACGGAAAGGTGCATTCATTAAAGAGGCACTATTATAAGTATACTATGGTAAGTATGATAGGAGTTAAACTGAGTGACAGGATAAGAAATAGTGTGATAAGGAAACGTTGTGGTCTGAAAGAAGATGTAGTGAAAAAAATTGAGAAAGGTATGAATGAAGATCGATTGACGAAAAGAGTGTATAAGGCGAGTGTGAATGAAAGTGTTGGAAGGAGTAGACCGAGGCGGACGTTTCGAGACCACATCAGGAACGTCTTGAAAAAAGGCCAGGTCAAGAGTACCCTAAACCGAAGAGCATGTATGAAGGGAATAATGAAAGTGCACGAAGCGAAACAAGTATGTAAGGATCGTAGCAAGTGGAAAGAAGTGGTCTCTGCCTACCCCTCCGGGAAACAGGCGTGATTATATTTATGTGTGGTACTATGGACAATCTTGACGTTTGACCATTTTAAGGTTGCATTTTCCGTGCACTGACCGGCGGCTACCTTGGCTTCGTCCATCAAAAACAAATGGTTTTACGAACAAAAACAATTTTGTTTCAACAGATGATTATCGTCTCATTGAACAATGACCTAATGGGCGGGTATGAATATTGCCTGCAAGCAATAAGTTGTTGAAACTGATCAGGCATCAAGTTTGCTGATAGTACATGTTCCTGATGACTTCTATCGAATGTAATTAATGTAAATGTGGAACTTCTATTTAATATTTAAATAAGGAATCTATCAAAAATGTACATTGTTAAAAAGGTCTCAAGCATAAGTAAGTAAGTATAAATTTCAGATAGTATTTGTGAGTCGTTCTGGAAAGACTTTCCGACCGGTCTACCACTGCGCCAAGCGTTCGCCATGGCCGATTTGATTATTAAGTTGTTTGAACTGTTTTAAGATCTATAAATTCTGTTATTATAGTCTTCTTTTTTAGAAGAAGAAGTTATTATAGTACAAAAATATATCTATGACGTCATTTGAGTAAGTAGTAGTTACCATATAGGGTGCGTTGGTCCCGCCGGGCGCGTAGAAGAACACGGTGACGGGCAGCCGCTTGTGCGGCGGGCAGAAGGACCCGTACGCGCCCAGCTCCGCCGTGAACCCCGCCACCGTCGCCACCGGCTCCAGCCGGCCCTTCAGCGCGGACTCCTCGAAGCTGCCTGCACGATCATACAATATCATGAACAGGAGGTCTAATAGCGACACTATGCAACATTTAATACCAGACCGCAGCCTAGGGGTGAACAGGTTGGGCTAGCAAACAAAAGGTCCCAGGTTCGATCCCCGGTGGGGCATGCACCAATGGATGAATTTTCATCTATGTGCATAATTTAAAGTTCGCTGACGGTGAGGGAAAACATCGTGAGGAAACCTACCTATCCCTCGGGATTAGGTAATAGTCAGTTCCTGTATACACGGCGACAAGGTTCACCACCTGTCACGTTGGGTTCTGACTATCTGGTGAAACGTGGGCTTTGAGTTGGTTAATACCTCCACAATGTGGTGGTGTATGGCCACTCAAGCCTCTGACTACCCCCGAATGGGGATAAAAGTCGTGACGTTACACATTGCAACATTTAATAAATAAATAATGATAATAAATATCCTGGGACATTCTTTAAGGCCCGTATTAATAAATCGATCTCAAGATTGATATCAAACTTGACATGCTGTTTTTGACAGATGTTCCATACATTAAACGTCAAACCAACTCCGTCAAATCGCAGCAATAATACAAAACGACGGGCAATACGACGGGCCCGTTAGCGTGGTTGGCGCGGAGGCGCCTTTCACGCTGCATGTCGTAGGTTCGATTCCTAACCGGGACATGCATTTGTGTGCGAACATATCTGCATGTCCCGAATCTGGTTGTATATGTATATTCAGTATGTATTTACAAATAAAAAAGTAGTATATGTAGTAATATCAGTTATCTGGTTTCCATAGTACAAGCTCTGCTTAGTTTGGGATCAGGTAGCCTTGTGTAAAAGAATGTAAAAGAATGGCGCCATCAGGCATCCAGTTCAGTTTCTATTGAGAAGCGCTGCGAACAAATGACCTAAGCAGAGTCAGTAGTCGAAAGAGAAGTAGAAGTTTCAAGTGTGTGATAGTCTCATAAACTCCACTATCGATCCTGGCTTACAGGACTAACAGTGGTGGGAGAGTCAAGTTGAGCTAATTGACTGCAGCTCATAAACGGGCTGGCTCGACCGGGGTAGTACCACCCTCTCACAGAAGATCGGCGTAAAGTAGCTATTACAGCTGCGTTTCGTTCGATGGGTGAGAGAGCCGTAAGCCCACCCCCCTCCCCCTCTCTCCATCCCAGTCCCCTTCAGGTAGGCAATGTGCGAGCAATGCCTTTGGTATTGTAAGCATCTATAGGCTACGGTAACTGCTTAACATCAGGCGGGCCGTACGCTTTTTTGCCACCGCAGTCATATAAAAAAAAAATAACATCAGGCGGGCCGTACGCTTTTTTGCCACCGCAGTCATATAAAAAAAAAAAAAAGAGTGTGGCGGGCCTAGTCCCAAAAAAAAAGTCTGATAAACTTACCAAGTAGTCCAGTGCTGGTCCCGACTCGCAGCTTGGGCGTGGTGCGCTGCTTGGGCGGCGGCGTGGCGGCGCGGGGCGCGGGGGCGGGGGCGGGGGGGGGGCGGGGGAGGGGGACGCGGGGGAGGGGGACGCGGGCGACGCGGGCGCGGGCGGCGAGGGGGGGATGGGGTGGAACAGTGCACTGCAATGTACATACATATCAGTTAGAGCCGCGTAGCCTATACCAGGGTGTATACCGAACAAAATAGAATAATGGCAGCTCGATGGATTAAGGGCCTATTTCTGAACAGTCAGATAACACTTAACCGCCAAATAAATAAGTCGTTTTGAAGGTTTTTCTATACAATATCTGTGAAACCACGATATTTATTTGGTGTTTTTTTATTTTCATAGCCAAAGACATTATTATCACGCTGGCAGACGGTCCACCTGATGGTAAGTGGAAGCCGCCGCCCTGGACATCTGCAACTTAAGAGCAGCAGACGCGGCGCCGACCTTTTAGGGACCTGTAAACATGCCCTTTGAAGAACCCCATGTTGTAGTGCAAGAGAAAGACTCCGGGAGGGAGATCGTTCCACAATTTGCACGTGCGCGGGCGGAATGCTCGGATAAGTGTTATCTGACGATTGTGAAATAGGCAGTCAGAAGAATTATAAGGTCCGGTATTCACTAACATTACTATAAGGTCTCAAAGCACATCCGACAACGCACAGAAGCATTGATAAATGTCAAACTTTCTATAGTTTTTGTTCCCTTGTGCGGGATTTACACGGGTCGAAACGAATAAAATCCAGGATTTTGTTGCTGGCCGTGCGGCTGAAATCCCGCATAACTTAAAGTTTTTTGCAATAACTGAAATTTCTAGTAAGCTAACCTCAGTTGGTCCAATAGCGTATTTTAATTCTTAAAAGAAACAGAATTGAGTGTAACTCTGCCTACCCCTGACGAATAAAAGCGTGATGATATGTGTAAATCACTAACCTTTTGATCCCAGAAATCCCGTTGATCGAATCGTCAAAATCAAAGCAATTATTTCCTCTTCTCAACGGCGCAGGACTGGAGGTCAAAGGCAGACCAGTCTTCGTATGGAACACCATTGACGCCGCGGAATCGAACCGCCACCTGAACCGGTCCATTTCCGTTGGCGACGGCACCTGAGCCTCTGGGACCTTCCGAGGGTCCTCTACAACCTTTTGAGGGTCCGAAAACTTGAACCCAACATCATCTTTGGGAGATTCCGCCATTTCAGGACTTTCCGTCTTATCAAAGGTCCCGTAATCACACTTCTCGTAGAAGATGTAATCGTCGTCATTGATCGAGAAGGTCTTCTGACGTTTCGACTCTCGCGGTCTCGAGAAGACGGTATCTTCGTCTTTTAATTGCAGTTCTTCTATATCTTTCTCCTTCTGAGCGAACCTATCGTTGACGATCTTCCCAATCTTATCGACGATAGGAAAGTAACGTCTTAGTTTCGGTCTTCTGACAACATCATTATTACTAACACTATAATTATTATCACACAAAGTATCACATTTAATTTTAAGCTTCTTATTCTTCTTGCAGTCGTCCTCGCACTTTCTTCTGGCGCCCAACGCCGCTAGATCGTAATTCCCTTCTGATCTCGTCATTCTTCTGTCACAAGTTTCACACTGCATCTGCAATATGTTCCCGCATTCGCATAACTCTTCTGTTTGCGTCGCTACCGTATTCGTCTTCTTGAACTCAGCTGGTGGTAGTATATCAGATTCGATGAATGGTGATTTAGTTTCTATTCTGCTAGCAGGCAACGTCAGATACGTTTGATTTCTGTAACACCCTATAGCTCTGAATCTGTCGAACCTTGCCGCTTGTAATATTGGTATAGAGGTATGGGTTTCTTTGCTTTTCGTCTCTCCTTCTGAGGAAGTGCTGTCATTATTCTTTTTCTTGCATTCTTTCCTCAATCTTCTTTTGTATTTCGCTATTTCCTTTAGTCTTCTGTCGTCGAGTTTCTTGGGCCTGTTATTGTCAGATTCGTCGTCGCAATTGCACTTGTGTTTCCCGTTCTCGCTGCATGGGGTTAGCATTCTATCGTCCAGAACTTTACAGCAGTCGTCGAATCCGTTTCCTATGGTGAGATCATTTAGTTTGCCGACCAATTCCTCGTGTATGTTCGTTGGTACCTGAGAAACAATAAAAACCTGATTGTTTAAAGTTTTTGGGAGATGTGAGAAGGAAAGAAAGTTTTTTTATTTTTTTATAGGACTGCGTTGGCAAAAAAGCGTACGGCCCATAGAGATTTTAATTAGAAGAGACGTTCTTAGTAGATATCTCTATGAAACAACGCGTGGTCATATTCCCGGAATGCGTGGCATCTATCTACCGGTAAATAGCTGAACTACTCGCTTCGTTTTATGTCGATGTTAGTACTAGGCCGACCACTCGGCCGAGTTGCTTAGACCCAGTCCCCTTAGTAATTGGTGCTATAGATGCTTACAATACCAAAGGCATTGCTCGCACATTGCCAACCTGAAGGGGAGAGGGATGGAGGGAGGGGGAGGGGGGTTGGGCTTTCGGTTCTCTCACTCATCGTACGAAACGCAGCTGTAATAGCTGCTTTACGCCGATCTTCTGTGAGAGGGTGGTACCCCGGTCGAGCCAGCCCGTATATGAGCTGCAGTCAATTGGCTACAGCTTGGCTCTACCACCTTTAATATGGGCTATGGGAAGGGTTTGAATACTTGCCATAATCAGAGTAGGTACAATTAATAATTGTTGGGTCTTTCCCGCTCACTGGGCAGGCCCCTAAATTACCATCAACTCGGCTAATCAAACAGTTGGAGACTCAGGGGTGTTTTATTATAACACGTACCTCTTTTGACGGTGAGGGAAAACATCGTGAGGAAACCTACCTATCCCTCGGGATCAGGTAATAGTCAGTTCCTGTATACACGGCGACAAGGTTCACCACCTGTCACGTTGGGTTCCGACTATCTGGTGTATCGTGGGTTATGAGTTGGTTAATACCTCCACAATGTGGTGTATGGCCACTCAAGCCTCCGACTACCCCCGAACGGGGATAAAAGTCGTGACGTTACATTTTTTTTAGTTACGTACCTCCTTACTGGTCTTCCTCTTCTGACACGTGCACCGGACCGCGGGTATCTGGTCAGTCCGGGGCAGCGTCTCCAGCTGCACGCTGAGACAGACGCCCCCGCCCAGGTCGGCGGCGGGGAAGCGGTGCGTGGCGGGCGGCGCGGGGAAGGCGGGGGCGGCGGGGGGGCTGCGGATGCAGTACACGAGGTTCAGGCGGCGGGGGTCGCCCGGGGCGGCGCAGTTCGCTTCCAGCTTCTTGTAGTTGCAGGTTTCACGGCTTAGCTTGCGCCTGGAGGGGGGGACTTGCGTTAACTCCACGAACGACAACTTTAAGGGCACTCTTGCGACACTTTAAGTGTCCCAAGGCTACTCTCAGTGGCTATGCACACGAAGCAACTTTCAACCGAAACTATCGCCGAAGCTATCAACTTTTTAATGGTTTTCTGGCAGTTGCAGCCGGTTGCCGCGATTATTTTACATGAAAACAGCTAGTTGCTAGTTGTCAGTTGCCGCAAAAGTTGCCCGTGTGCATAGCCCCTAAGGATTATGGACACCATGCAATGGACTGGGACGACCCCAGTCACACCCAGTCACTGGGATCGCCCCCAGTCCATTACAAAATTACGAAAAGGCCGTTCCCGAAATTTGTTTTTGAATAATTTCTCGTTCATCAGCCACTGGGACGTGCTGCACTGCTACAGGGAGTGTACACACCTGCGCTCAGTGGGCGTGTGCTCGGTGCTGGTGCTGGTGCTGGTGCTGGTGCTGCTGAGCCGCGCCAGCCACGCGGACAGCTGCGAGAAGTGCAGCTGCGACCGGACCGCGTTCAACAGCCACTGGGACGTGCTGAACGCAGGCCGGTCCTGGCCTCTGCAACACACATCATATTGGTGGTAGAATCAAGCTGTAGCGAATGGAGATCCGTAACGAATTTAGTTGAGAACGCAGATTAATAGAGCTAAGAAATCCATAACATACAGTGCAAACATTTTTGGTCTACGACAAATATTGACGAAGCTGTGCCCAAATTACTAGCGAAGTTCGCGCGCGGTTGTTGTGTCGTCATTTAGACCACGTGCGCTTTGTGATGAGCGGCGCGGGCAGCGCGGGCCGGCGCGGGTACAGCGCGCCTTCAATCCGACAGCCCCGTGTGACGTCACACGCACATGCCGCATATTACATAAAATGTGTTATGAAATCGCAACGGATGGACCGATTTCGATGATTTCAAAATTATATTGATAAGAAAGCTTAGCTTTAACTATAGTGTTCGTTATGAGTTGATTTGTTGACCTAGTATTGATTCTCATTGACTGAAGCTCATATACAGGCTGGCTCGACCGGGGTAGTAGTTAGTACCACCCTCTCATCCAACTACAGCTACGTTTCGTACGAAGAGTGAGAGAGCCGGAAGCCCAACACCCATAACCCGATCCCTTCAGGTCGGCAACGTGATAGCGATGACTTTAGTATTGCAAGCATCTATAGGCTACGGTAACTGCTTAACATCAGACAGGCTGTACGCTTTTTTGCCACCTTAACGGCCGAATAATCAAACGCTATTTAAATATTTAAGTCCCACTTAGCAGTTTGAGACGTCGTTAACTGTAATTTTTTGTATGACGCGTCAAAGTTAAGCAGCTCTCAAATTTAAGTTGCGTACGAGTATTCGGCCGTCAGTCCCATAAAAAAACACCGCAAAAGCGAAACGACCTGTTTCAAGAGCGCTTTACTTTCCATCATGAATTCCGAAGACCCTTATACTACTTCTTAAAGTCTGAAGTCTGTTTAAAACCATGGATGTACTAACTTGTTGAGATGCGCGTTCATGGTCCACCTCTCGAGAAGCAGGGCGTGACGCGGCAGAGCATCGAACCCGCCACCCTCCGCCAGCCGCAGCGCCGAGTAGCACTCCTGGCATTCGGGAGCTAGGAGCACCTGGAACACACCCCATGTCATCATCATCATCGTCATCGTCGTCATCATCATCATCATCATCATCATCATCATCATCATCATCGTCATCGTCGTCATCATCATCATCATCATCATCATTATCATCATCATCATCATTATCATCATCATCATCATCATGTCAGCCAAAAGACGTCCACTGTTGGACATAGGCCTTCCCCAAGGTTTTCCACAACGACCGGTCCTGTGCCACTTGCATCCAGCGGTTTCCCGCGACCTTCACTAGGTCGTCGGTCCACCTACCCACGCTGCGTCTTCCGGTACGTGGTCGCCAATTGCTAAGAAGCAGTTGCCGTGGTTCAAGGTCCTGGTATAACGGCTTCCGCGTATTGGGAACCAAATGCTATTGCCAAACCCCGGCTGGTATATTTCTTGCAATTGGCGAAGGCGACCGGCCCTTGGTTGTGCAAAGACGTATCTGTATACGTGTTAATGTGTGTGTTTAAGGCTCCGCCACGCACGCACACTGCCACAATGTGTATGTACATGTTGACCACAACCAAGGGCCAGTCGCCTTTGTAAATCGCAAGAACATAGTGCACTTCTGGCTATACCTTGGAAGAATATAGTCGTGGTATTACGATGCATGTTGCATTGTGCATGCTATTACTCAATTGTTTGCGCATCTCAGAGTATGATGCAACTATTTGCATTACGATAGCAAGTATGCATAGGGCAATCAAATGACAACTGGTTTCCTTAGGTGTATTATGAAATGCATTTCCAACTCTTTTATAAATAAAATCGTCAGATTTACTCACCAACAGAGCGTAGTCTTTTAACAATTAACCATTGCTAAACCACTTATCTCTAATATTCATCATCATCATCATTAATTTCAGCCAAAAGACGTCCACTGTTGGACATAGGCACCATAGGCCTCCCCCAAGGTTTTCCACAACGCCCGGTCCTGTGCCACTTGCATCCAGCGGTTTCCCGCGACCTTCACTAGGTTGTTGGTCCACCTTGTGGAGGGCCTACCCACGATGCGTCTTCTGGTAATCGCTAATATTATCTGTAAGCAATCCTCTGGCTACAACATGCCAATCGCCATGAATTTAAGATGTATGATGGTACTACTCGGTCGCGCCACGGCAGCCCGTATATGAGCTGCAGTCAAGATCTATGGACTTACCTCAATGCAGACGGGTATCTGTTCGTTCCACAGAGCGTGCACGTGACTGCTCAGCTGCGCTTCGACGCCAGGCTTCACCTCCTCAGACTCCAGCTTCGGTTGACTTTGGACCTGGAAGATAATAGGAAATAATTCACTTCTGTAGTATGCTATTTAAATATTAGGAGTACATAAGCTATCAGTAGCTTACGCTACCTTTAAAAACTGAAGTATCTTCTCTTTTCCCCACTATCTATCTTTTTATTTATCACACGACATCTTTCTTACTCAGACTATCTCTCCTGCTCATTCTCCATCACTTTCCGTGGGATTCAGGTTATCATTTTATTACCTAGCAGAGGGAAAGTGTAGATATTATTCTCCCAAAGTACCAGGGTTGCATAGCGTACTTGGTGGTAGATGATACGACACGGTGGAATCATCAGTCCAGGAGATGGATGGAGCTATATGTGAAAACGAGACACCAGACACCTGTTGCTGTAGCCCAGCCTCTCTTTATGAGGGAACTAAAATTGCTGACCTGATGTCAGTTGTGGACTGGACTATCTTTCTGTCACCTCACTTCTGTCAGTGTCATCACAAATACAAATATCGCGAGGATGGAGGAAGAGAAAGGAATATGACTGTCAAGTTTCAAGCGTCGTTGACAAAAAATCCTGGCTGTCCAGTTCAAAAGTACTAGGATAGCATAAGTACCTGGTGGCTAGTGGAAGGCGGTCGTGCTGCGAGGGCGTAGGTGGTACCTGGTAGGAGGTACCTGATGATGGACCTGCCCAGCTGATACTAGGGTAGCAGAAGTACCTGGTGGCTAGTGGAAGGCTTGGCGGCGGCCAGCTTGGCCTGCAGCAGACGGTCGTGCTGCGAGGGCGCGCGGGCCGCGGGGCTGGCGCTGCGGGATCTGATGATGAGCCTGCCCAGCTGTAGCAAGAGGCCTGGCCCGCCCGCCGGCGCCGGCGCCACCGCCAGCGCTGGCTCGCTGCTGTGCATCTGCACACAAACAGATGTTTTTATTCATGAGTTAGTCTATTTCCAAGGTGGGTAGAGCCAAGCTGTAGCCAATTGACTGCAGCTCATAAGCGGGCTGGCTCGACCGGGGTAGTACCACCCTCTCACAGAAGATCGGCGTAAAGCAGCTATTACGGCTGCGTTTCGTACGATAATTGAGAGAGCCGTAAGTCACTTGATCTACTTATCGACATGTAGACATCGACGTTAGATTTGCTTTAATCCGTACTTTTGTGTACTATCGTTGTCTCATATTGCCATTCCATGGCATTCTTCTGCTATCGTAAAAACGCTTTTAGATGGATCCATTTGTCTAGGCCTTTAATCACACAAGTATAGTGCGCTACAGGTCGAGATGACATTCGGGTTATGAGCGTTTTGCAGAATAAAATCCGAATCAAAATTATAGGTGGATACAGCGCTTTTTACCGAACATTTGTTTTGGTTTTATTAATTACACCCAGCCCCAAAACTCAATCCAGTAAAGAACAGATATAGGACATCATTCCTTTCTTCTTAAAACTGTGTCAGAGCTATTATGTGCGGGGTGTGGCGCACCCTTGACCCGGTCTCCGATGCACCCCCGCACACCCCCGCGCACCCTGCACCCCGCCGACCCGGTTACCGGCTGATGAAATTTTAAGCTACATTTTGCACCCAAGTCTTAAACCTACTAGCTTTACCTGCGGCTTCCGCCCGCGTGGACTTGAGACTCCATTGCCATCGTCATAGCTAGTAGTATTTATTTTCTTTCTATTAATTTGTGCAAAAATATGGAATTATAGTTTTATCTCATACAAACGTTTTCACTCCTTTTTAATCCGTTATGGGTTGAATATCAAAAAATCCTTAGTATACTACTACCTATCATGACAAATACTCACTCCAAAATTCAAGTCTCTACGACCAGCGGTGTAGGCTGTGAGTCAGTGAGTCAGTGAGGACTTCGATTTTGACGGGCCCGTTGGCGTGGTTGGCGTGATGGCGCCTTTCACGCTGCAGGTCGTAGGTTTAATTCCTACCCGGGACATGCATTTGTGTGCATGAACATGTCTGTATGTCCCGAATCTGGGTGTATATGTATATTAAGTATGTATTTACAAACAAAAAGTAGTATATGTAGTAATCAGTTATCTGGTTTCCATAGTACAAGCTCTGCTTAGTTTGGGATCAGGTAGCCGTGTGTAAAAAATGTCCCAGGATATTATTATATGTTCTAGCTGACAATACTAACGTCTTTCTCGCAAAAGTCTAGACAAAATTCTAAGATCTTCTATTCTCCCGCAAACTAGTCAAGATCTGACACTAAATTAAGTACACTTAATTCAGTTGATCCAGTTTTAAAAGCAAGATGAAAACATTATAAGGTTTATTATGAAGTTTCATAATAAACCAACGAACAAAAGTAGGTAATCTATTTTAAGAAAACGATTCGTCTTACGAAACTCTACAACATAATTATTAAGAGGCTACATGTCCGCTACGAACAGAAAAGGCGATGACGTTTATTACTGAATATTTTTTATTGAATAAAGAATGTCTTGACGCCTTCGAGAAGAACTGGCAAGGAGTCGGTGAGGATAGAGATCGGTGGAAAAGGATGGGGGAGACCTTTGCCCAGCAGTGGGACTGAAATATGTTATTTTAAAAAATTCTAAAAAAAACTACAGTAGCTGCACGTTATGATGGCCGTTTTGACATGTAGAGGGGGAAGAGGATGAACCTTAGTGCAACGGAATAAGATTCATTTTTTGATATTCCTAAATTTTTGATCTGTCATTCTCATTCCGTTATAATAAGGTTCATTTTACCCTCCCCCCACATGTCAAACGGCCATCATAGCGTGCCGCTACTGTAAAGTCCAAATCTGTCAAATACATTGGTATATATTTCACATAGTATCTGTGAGACGGTGTGGAGAGAATTTACAATTTAGCCGGAAAGCAACACAATTTATACATGTTTTCCACGAAATTTGGTAACATTTAAACATAATTACCAAATACATTATAATCCCGACGGTCTGAAATTTAGTTTGCTAACAAAATTTTATAAAGCACATGGGCCAATGGATTCGTCAACAATTTTGCATAAAGTCGCCGTTTTGAGCCATCGTAAGCCATAAAAATAAAATAATAATAATTTAGCCCCTTTAACGTCCCACTGCTGGACACGGGCCTCCCCTCAATGCGAGGGGGACTCAGGCGATAATCCACCACACTGGCCCAGTGCGGGTTGGTGGATTTCACATGTCTAAAGACATGCAGGTTTCCTCACGATGTTTTCCTTCACCGTAAGCAAGTGATAATCATATTAAAGTTATGATTCACACATAGATTTCGGAATATCCAGAGGTGTGGGCCAGGGTTTGAACCCATGACCTTAAGCCCGCAAGACGCGTGCTTAACCAATCGGCTACCACTGCTTAAGCCAAGCCATAAGCCATAAGCCAACAAAATATCCAGTTTAAAAACAAGTAAAGTCTGCCAAACCTTGGCCAGTGTGGGGCTGAATCCCCTCGAATTTAGGGGGAAGGTTTCCAGTATCCTTCCTATCCTATGCTATCCTACAAATATTATAAATGTGAAAGAGTGTGTAGTGTTTCGAGGGTTTGGCTGAAAATCAGCGCTGGGGGGGTCTCGGTTCCCTCAAGCACATGCTGAGCCAGATTCCTTTTAGGCACAGTTCGCAGTGACCTCTTTTTTTTATTTTTGTTTCTGTTTTATTTGTTTATGTTCTATGTCTTGCGTGTTGTGTCGAATAAATGTTTTTTCTTTCTTTTTCTTTTTAGTGTGAGTGTGTGTGTGTGTGTGTTTGATACCACGTATCTCCATACCTACTCAACCGATTTTAATGAAATTTGAAACGTAGATAGTGTAGGCTCTGGAATAAGACCGGCTAATACAATTTTCACGCGGGCAAAGCCACGGGGCACAGCTAGTCATAGCTAACGCCAACATTGGGACCAACATCAAATCAGTCAAATGTTGGCGTTCTTGAAAGCTGACAAAAATTGATATGTAATCATAAAATAAATATAAAAAATAAAAAATATAACGTCACGACTTTTATCCCCATTCGGGGGTAGTCAGAGGCTTGAGTGGTCATACACCACCACATTGTGGAGATACGTTTCACCAGATAGTCAGAACCCAACGTGACAGGTGGTGAACCTTGTCGCCGTGTATACAGGAACTGACTATTACCTAATCCCGAGGGATAGGTAGGTTTCCTTACGATGTTTTCCCTCACCGTCAGCGTACTGTAAATTATGCACATAGATGAAAATTCATCCATTGGTGCATGCCCCACCGGGGATCGAACCTGGGACCTTGTAATTGCTAGCCCAACCTGTTCACCCCTAGGCTACAGTCGCTTCATGGCCCTAGGCTACATGTAATCATGTTGCCGTGTATTTAATTTCACAAGAATATGAAGTATTAAAAACGTGACTATCAATAACAATATATTACTTAATAATTGCAATTAGTAACAGTGGAAGTGTGATCGTTCACTGGTTACCTAGGTCACTAGTTGATCAACTTTTATTGCGTAAGTTACTTTCACATACTAACACGACCTTAAACTTAACAGAGTTAAAGTTAAACTCGCTTTGAACGCGTGCCTTATCAAATTTCCCTTGTAAATTTTGACATAACTCGTGTTTATCTTGTATTTAAGTTTTTTTGTAATGACACCAACGATAGTCAAACCAAAATCTACCAGACGCATGAAAACTGCATACGCGGTAGTGACTTATCGCGTACGGCCCGCCTGGTGTTAAGCAGTTACGGAAGCCTATAGATGCTTGCGATACCAAAGGCATCGCTCGAATGTTGCCGACCTGATGAAGAGTGGGACAGGCGAAAGGGAATGTGGGAAGAGGGATTGGGCTTCCAGCTCTCTCACTCTTCAAACGCAGCTAAAATAGCTACTTTACGCACGATCTTCTGTGTGTGGTAGTACCCCGGTCGAGCCAGTCAATGCAGTCAATTGGCTACAGCTTGGCTCTAGTGCTCGTAGTGGGACCTGGAACCACTTAATTAGGCTTGACGCTTCAAAATGTCTAAATGACCACCCATAGTTAGGCTTGACGCTTTAAAATGTCGAAATAACCACCCATTGTTAGGTTTGACGCTTCAAAATGTCGAAATGACCACCCACTGTTAGGTTTGACGCTTCAAAATGTCGAAATGACCACCCATTGTTAGGTTTGGCGCTTCAAAATGTCGAAATGACCACCCACTGTTAGGTTTGACGTTTCAAAATGTCGAAATGACCACCCATTGTTAGGTTTGACGCTTCAAAATGTCGAAATGACCACCCGCTGTTAGGTTTGACGTTTCAAAATGTCGAAATGACCACCCATTGTTAGGTTTGACGCTTCAAAACGTCGAAATGACCACCCATCGATAACCCCGCCTTACGACCAACCGTTTAACTCAGCTATATTTAACAAGCCCCCGCTAAGTGTATCAGTGATGTACCTATATACCTATAGGTACCTATAGACGTGAGATAGAACAAAATCCGTTACAGCGGAAATATTGGAATGCATCCAAAAACGTGGCGTGGAGCGGCGTGCGCGCGCGCCGCTTACACGCGTGTTATTTGTTTATTTATATACAGAATGACGGAAATGTGTTTAGGTTTATAAATTGTGGATGCGGGAAAATCTATTAAATTCAGAAGATGTATAACTTATTGCCTCCCGTGGGCTTGCAAAGTCCAAACTAACTAACTAGAGCCAAGCTGTAGCGAATTGACTGCAACTCATATAAGGTAAACGCACCAGTAATGGTCAGCGTTCCACTAATGGTCATTTGAAAACAAAACCTTCCTAATAAGAATCACGAATGTTTTAGGGAAAGCGGCAATACTCAACCATAAAACATAGACACTCAGCTTTATAAAAAATAATTTTGAAGTCTTATAAGTCGTTTATTTTCAAAATGGTGACCGTGTAAAGAAGTCGCCGTCGCAAACTCATCAATTCGTTAAGAATTTCGTTAAGGAAGTGGTATTTTTAAAATGATTTTTTAGTATGACAAATAGAAGTGGTTTTGCACCTAATTTATTATAAGCATGCTGAGATGATTGGGAGACAAAATTACTACGTAATTGCAATAATTTACTTCGTAGCTTTTTTTTAACTGGGATGTCCATTACTGGAAATCGCAAAACGATTGGTTTCCAATTATGGTCAGTAATGAACACTGGTGTGACAATAGCTAGCACATCATCTGTCAATCAAAAATATTGCTTAGTAATTTTACAATTTTATATGGTTGCTAAGAATTCTAATTTCAAATTAATTTTATTTTATAAAAATGTAGTCTATTTCTATCTATCTATGTGTTTCTGTTTGTTGTCTATTTTCAAGTTGTTCAAAAAGAAATTTGTTGTTTTTTCAATTTTTCTTAATATATACGTAAAATAATATTATCATAGTATTTTATTTTGTTCTAGAAAAGCATATCTGGATGAAATTTGATTAAATTTCTATTAACATTACGTTATTATCATAATAATTGGCTTGACCATAATTGGCTGTTCATAACTGGTGTTGACCATAAATGGAGTGACGAACATTAGGTTGTTGCCTGACCATTACTGGGGCATTTTTTTTTATTTTTCAAAAATATTTTAATTTTTTTCTATTATAGATAAATGAGTTATTGAATCTTTCACAACTAAAAGATACTATCCTTCACTAATATCGCACTGAAACTGTAGGATTTAGCAATAACTACCCAGAAAAATGACCAAAAATGACATTTTTTTTTCTTATATTGACCATGATTGGGTCGTTTACCTTACGGGCTCGACCGGGGTACTACCACCCTCTCACAGAACATCGGCGTTAAACAGCTGCGTTTCGTACGACGAGTGAGAGATCCGGGAGCCCAACACCCCCCCTTCCCCTCCCTCTGTCCCATTCCCCTATATGTCAGCAACATGCGGGCAATGCCTTTAATAATAATAATAAACCATTTATTGCAGGCATCGACCTTTGGTATTGCAAGCGTCTATACGCTACGGTAACTGCTTAACATCAGGCGGGCCGTACGCTTGATTGCCACCTTAGTCACATAATAAAACTTGCAAAGTTGCAAGTGCAATAAATAAATAAATATCACCAGACTACCACACCAATTAAACCTCGCCAGTGGTAGCGCAACCAGTCGCTCCACCAACAAAAATTATAGAGCTGTATGGAGGGTCGCACCTGGTGTCCGCTTGGTAGCGCAACCAATTCAGTGTCACCTACCGAATCACGCACTGGTGGCGCCACCATGGTTGCCTCGTGCGATATCGTTAAGGCTCCAGTCCACCATGCTGGCCTAATGCGGTTTGGTCAATATCATCGTTGCAGTGTTCCGTATATTGCGAAATAACCCAGTTATTATTGATACGTTATCAGTAACTCTTATCAAAGATGCTAACGCGCACGCAAGGTCGGCGACAGCTGATAACGGTATTATGTATTACACAATTTATATTTTGATTATAGTGTGCTTTGGTAACAAAACAAGGGACTGGGTTCGATTCTCGGTGTCAGAGAATTGTGTGGCAGGGTAGACCACAGAAAACAAAATAGCATAGAATGACCTTCGCTTGAAATTTTAAAAACAGTTTTTTTATTTGCACTTATTCTTACTTCTACATAGTAAACACTATGTAGAAGTAAGAATTTAGAACGTACTGATTTTATTGGAACACAAACTAAAAATAACTAAATAAATGTAGGTACTGCCATCCTTCTCAAGATCGTAACGTGTAAGCGAGACAGAAATATTTTTGGTTGTTCGATGTTCGAAATAAAGATTTCTTATTAAGCCAGTGCCACCGTTTTTTTAATACATTGCTACATATTAGCATTTGGCTTGTCTCTTCATTTTTTACGCGCAATATTGGCGAAGACGGCTTGTTAATGTATTTTACGCAGTTACGCAAGTTCACAAAACAAGTTTTTTCACTCATGTGACATTTATTTATTTCGCAAAAATAAGTGCTTTTCAATAAGGAGAGAAGCAAAGCTTGTTTTTGCAAAACAAACTTAAAAGATTTGCAATTAAAGTTTAAAATAAAACGAGATAATGAAGGCGGTTGACACATCATTGCTGAGATATCGTAAAGGCATTACAATTTTACGATGCGAATAACATATGAGTGATAATAATAAAACATTAACAATAATAACTCAAACTTGCAAAAATAATTTATTCAATACAGACTTTATTACTTTGTTGCTACAATTAAAAATCACAAAACAATACCATTTGTTCGGCGGGCTATTGCAAAACTATATTCCAATTGTTATGACGGAGCGCAAAAGAGACGGAATGTGAGTATTGCGTAAGTGCGACCGAGACAGAGAAATATTTGTCAACATTACCAGTGTATATTTAGAGTCGCCATTATCGTCGGCCTTTCATGGATTGTACGAGAATTTTTACGCGAAAACGGAAAAAAATAATCTCTATGCTGATACCGGTAAACATAGACATTTTGATAGTCAACAGACAGTATTTTTATTGACAAATTGTCATGTACTTGAGACACTATTTTTAAGGACAAAAATTTAGATACCACTAAAATGTATCATCAGATATTATAATTCCGCAAACCCATCCAAAGCGGGACCCGGCTAACATACCTTTCTACCATGGTACTCATAGTCAGCTGCAATCACTGATTGATAAGCAACAATGCTTGGCAAGGTCAGTCAGAGATGGGTGACCATTTTGTGGCATTTGAACTGAGCGTCTCCGTGCTTCGGAGGGCACGTAAAATTTCGGTCCCAGTTGTTGTCATCTAGGCAGCAGTCGTTAAGCCTTGTAAGAGGCCTTCGGGTGGCTTGAACAACTCTGACACCAGGTTGGCCACTAACCATGCGATAAGAAGAAAATGGTACTTACTATGTCATTCAGAGTAAACAGATTAAACACATGTTTTTAATTGAAACAATGAACATCATAACTGCGCAAATACCAGGCGACCAGGAAACGAAGAAGTGCGCACACGCGCTAATTTGAATAGACCTTCTAGACGTGACGACCTAATTACTACTTTATTACTGCTAATCTAAAGTCTAAATTTATGTCTCACTTAAATTAGTAGCTGACTGCATATGTATGAAACGGTTTAGGAATATTTTATCAGATTTTTTTTATATGGTAGCCTGATACGCAAAAAGTATTAAAATTTATAATAACCTTGCATAAATTTATTAAAACGTACTCAATTTTAGTATCATATGTCATACCATACCCTAGATCCAACACCCAACAGAAAGAAACACAGCTATACGGAAATAGAGACAGCTGACAGCTGTTCCATTCCATTGTATGGCACTGTCTCTTTTCCATGAGCATCAGATCATGTTGTATAAGGTTAGCCCCACTAAGAACCACTTGCTTCAACCCAGCATGAAATTACTTGGGGGAAAAATTTTGCTATTTTTTTTTTGCTCAACTAATTATATTTAAAACAAACAAAAACTGAAGGAAACATATTTTTTTATTTGTTTTTAACAGGTGTTTTTTTGCATTTGTTCAAACACTTGATTAAAACACTTTATTTATTTATGCCAAATTTTTATTGTAACTATTTACATATAATATATCCTAATCGTAATGGAATGTCCTTCAGGAATCGGGGTGCTTTTCTAAGCCCTCCACTACTTCTCAATGATAAGACAATATTATTGCGTTCAGAGATCATTATGTAAACTAACATAATAGATAACGGTACTGTAGTTAAACAATGTATACACCTACTAATAAGTAACTATTGGCTACTACGTAGTTAGGTGTGCATTGTCTTGTCATTTATAGTTACGCTCGACCTTTGCATGTCCTTTCCAAAAATTCTTCATTCCAAATAGCTAAAAAAGTCTTTTTAGGGTTCCGTACCTAAAGGGTGCCAACGGGACCCCATTACTAAGCTTACGCTGTCCGTCTGTCTGTCTGTCTGTCTGTCAGCGGGCTGTATCTCACGAACCGTAATAGCTCGAGACTTGAAATTTTCACAGAATGTGTATTTCCGTTGCCGATACAACAACAAATACTAAAAATAAAAAAAGTTTAGAAAAAAAGGGGGTCCCCATACAAAAAACGTAATATCTTTAACTAATTCGTCTTATGATCGGTTTCCATACAAAAGACTTCAACGTGTGACTCTAAATATCACCATTTTGGGGATGTTTGTTTACATTCTAAAGTGGTACGGAACCCTTTATGTGCGAGTCCGACACGCACTTGGCCGGTTTTTTTATTCATGTAAGCTAGGGGTAGCACTTATGAACCATTAACATAAACATTATAGCGTTCCCACCACCGGTTCGTAATGATGCTTCCATGGGATTCCATGAGATTCCATGGGTTAACCCGTGCTAAGCCACGGTATGAGTCAGTACAGGGTTAAATCAAAGTTCACGCTTGGCTACCCATCGCGTCCCCAGCTACTAGGCGCACATAACACTATAAGAGCTTTTGTATGTTAATAAGACCTTCATAACATGCCAACATAACGCAATACTCACAACAATCAAATCCAATTCTAACTTACATCGAATTAATATTCAAATTAAATAAATTACTTATACGACCTTTTGAAATTAGAATAGAGGCAAGGTAATCCGTAATTAAATTTCCGTTATAACATTTCACGCTATATTACTAGTGAGATATAGTTCAAAATTCCATGTACACGTTTGGATGTACGACGTTTTTTCCAATATGGTGCGCGTTCGAATGCACTGTGACGTCACTGCTCCCCGAGCCCTTCTGACCTAGATTGGCTGTCGTCAAGCGGAAAATATCAGCGCACAGCTAAAAGCGCTTTCCATCACAAACGTTTAATACCCAGTAAAATCTTTACGCTGTATTCAGCGGCTTATTGGCAATAAAGCGATTGAAGCAACGACCGTTTAAATATAGAACGCTAAGGAAATCTATGTTTGCGCTTCATTTTTCAACACGGGGCGTCGTGTGGTCTGGACTCGTTATAGTGATGTGATATTACGATCGATTGTAAATAAAAATTATTATCGATACTTTAATTATTATCGATAAGTTTTAATCGATACTTTAGTCGATAATACGAAGTCGCTGCAAACACTTCCTTGCTGCGACTTGCGAGTAACTGTAACTTTCACTGTTGCGGTTGCCTCAAACGCGAACAAAAACTGTTAACGTATTTTCCGTTAAACATCTTTATTCTAGAATAATAATGACGGTAGTTATTTGAATAATGAATATCAATAAACCTTGATATTATGCTGAATGTCAACCATTTTTCATGCATAGTAACAGTGGTTTTGTGTTAATCAATGTGCATACATACAAACATCGCAGTCGTTTCCTGATTTTCTACGAATACTATTTATTTTATGTACTCCCGGATGTTTAGATACCAAAAACCACAGACCACAGTACTTGTATAAAAGAACTAGTAATAAATATCGCCAGACTAACACACCAACTGTATGGTCCCAAACTAAACAAGGCTTGTACTATGGCTACCACACAATGTACTGGGGTCGACCTCAGTGACACCCAGACCAGGGCAAATTACGGAAAGGCAGTATCCGAAATTTGCTTCTCGCGGTAATCGAACCCGAAACTACCCGATGCAGTGGTAAACCTAGCCAACGTGGTCGACCCAGGAAAAGGTGGAGTGATGACGTCGACTTTATCTGGGGGATGGGTAGAAGTGGCGGAAAGTGGAAACATGGGTGGGAACAACACAAAAGTGGGTAGACCCATGGACCAATTACTAAGGGGACTGGCCCTAAGCAACTCGGCCGAGTGGTCGGCCTAGTACTAACATCGACATAAAACGAAGCGAGTAGTTCAACTATTTACCGGTAGATAGAACAATGAAAATGAAAAAACAATGACCACGTTTTTTTTTTCATACATATATCTAATAAGGGCAGCTCTTTCTTTAGTCTTTACTCTGTGGGTAGACCTTTGCCCAGCTAGTGTGTGTTAAAATAGCGGAATATTTTACACAATATTTTACACAGAAAGTCTATACCGACATTATAAGCAGTACCATTTAGAATGTGCTTGGTAATTTCACTCGGGAATCGAACCGGAGAGAAAACGACTAATAACACTTAATAACGATTATTATGCTTCGCGACATGAAACGAACGGAATGGTGGCGCAGTTTTAAAACATTTACGTTCACTGACAATTATCATTATGTAATGCCTTGTTATTGAAGATGAGGCGCTGAGAATGTGCATTCATTAAACGACTGGTGTGGCAACACATCGGTCGACTTGTCGGACTATTTCGTGGAATGCTAAGAACCTTCATACAATATCTTACCGCGGCTCCACACTCTCCAGGAGGCATGAGGAGGTGACGCGAGCACGAGAGTGTGGATGGCGAGCTCGCCTCCTATCCTCATCCCTCGCCTCGCCTCCGGCGTGCTCCACTCGGTGTCTATTTTTTAACCGGAGTCAAAGGACACGCTGCGCGAGGCGGGCGAACCAACTAAATAAAACGAGAGTGTGGATGGGTAGGCTCTGTTTGACGCAGATCGTGCGAGGGCCTCCACGAGGCGTACTCGCGAGAGTGAAGAGGCGCCATTACATATTTCATTTTTGGGATCAGTGCTTTAGTATAAAAGAGAAGATCTTCTAGCCATGCGGGTATGCCCGTAGTTTGCTGTCGGGGTCTTCTATACATAGCGATCTGTCCCGTGAATCTTGATATCGTGATTCAGGATTTCTATGCAGAATCGAATATTGTACTGGAGCGTGCGCTCAACGCCATCTATTGGTGGCGTCGGGAATGTGAGGTCGTTACAATGCCGAATCAATGATATCGATAATCGATATTTGCACACCACTATCGCACACACGTTTGAGGAATTGACGCAACATTTAGACGAAACCTTGGCACGAATATCGTTCAGCCGATCACGATTTTAATCGAATAGGTATAGCTATTAATTCAAGCGAGTCGACAATCGGAACAATTAGTCGATTTTAGTATTTATAATGTCTTTCCCAACCTTACTGTCGAGGCCTTTTTACAGCTAGGTACCCATAGACGATAATAATAGCGTTGGCAACCCTATTTATGCATCTACTACTAGATAAGGTATAGAATAGAACTGACACTGTAATTCCGCAGAGCATTTGTTTTTTCTACTTGAGATAGAGACGAAATCATTATTTTGACAGCTGCGCAAACGAGATACACGCATACAATATGCATAAGGGTAAACAGAATGCAATCAGGATGAGATTTTTGTGTACTGGATTTGCTACTTGCTGTCCATCTACTACATCACTTTTTACTTAAATCTCACTCATCGATCTAGGCTCGTATTAAACTTGAGATCGATCTTAAATGCTGTTTTTGGCAGATTTTCCATACATTAAATGTCAAAACTGCATCTTAAGATCGATCTCAACTTTCAGATGCATTTATTATTACGAGCCCTTGTGTCCCCCTAACATCACCTCATATTGCAACTCATTTGCTAATCTAAACTAAATCGTTGCCATAGATTTAAGTAGCGATTCAGTTTAGGTCCACTGACGTCATAATAGAGGTTGATATGTCACATCTTTTCTCTTTATTAATCATGGCACTACGAAAAGAAACAACCTTTTAATATAAAGTACCAGGGAGCTATAACCTAGTAAGAGGTTGATTTTGTGTCCCCTACAGATTGGTCATAGATATGACGTCAATTTTCCAGCTATGCCACCCGGGCGATAACTTAAAATATTAGTCACCAATATTACAAGTTATTACAACATATGTATTACAATTACGAATTTAAGGATAATGTTCGCATCACATTGTTCTATGGTTGGGAGCAAGCTCATACTTCTCACAATTTAATTTTTATTTTAGTAATATTTTTATTCATAATTATTTGATTTAGCTCATATACGGGCTGACTAGACCGGGGCACTACCACTACCACCCTCTTGCAAAGATCGGCGTAAAATAGTTCTATTACAGCTGCGTTTCGTACGATGAGTGAGAGACCCTGATACCCCCCTTTCCCTCCCTTTGTCCGACAAACATCTATAGGCTACGGTAACTGTTAAACATCAGGAAGGATGTACGCTTGATTGCCACCCATGGACCAATTACTAAGGGGACTGGCCCTAAACAACTCGGCCGAGTGGTCGGCCTAGTACTAACATCGACATAAAACGAAGCGAGTAGTCATAAAAACAAAATACCTAAATAATATCAGCATAGAAACAAAATGTATGTACATACAACCGTCCATATCTTTTGTGGTTTTACACAATGCTACCTATGATAATGTTACGTATTGTGTTCAATGTAACCGCTGTTTATTTATAATTGCCTGGTACTTTGAGTTATGATCACACGCCTCCACTAGCAAGAGCTATCCCTCTTGCTAGTGGAGGCATGTGATCATATGTAAAGCTCAGTTGTAAATCTGATTGGGCTATATCAGACACCTGACAGAGTGGGACGGAACTATGCGAAGATAAAAGACACAATACCTTATTTTTTTTATAATATTGTGACCCCAAAGTACACTCAAAATGTTTTTGGTAGGACGTCTTGGTTCAATTCATACAGAAAATTCACAACAACACAAGGGTGCAGGTTCAAACCACGGCTCGCACCTCACCGCGAATCTCATATTTCTTTACAGCACTGAGGTAGCAAGCATGCTTACAGCGTGCCTGATGTTAAGCAGTTACCGTAGCCTATAGATGCTTGTAATATCAAAGGCATTGTTCGCAAGTTACCGACCTGAGGGGGAATGTGACAAAGGGGGGGAAAGGAAGTGGGTGTTGGGCTTCCGGGTCTCTCACTCATCGTACGAAACGCAGCTGTAGTAGCTGCTTTACGCCGATCTTCTGTGGTAATAACCCAGTCGATATATGAGCTGCAGTCAATTGGCTACATTTGGCTCTACCACCTTCAATATGGGTGCACTGTTCTCTGCCTACCTCCACGAGGTATACGCGTGATGGCGTATATTACAATTCTTTAAGATCAAGCCCCGTAGCAGAGTTGGGCAAAATTTAATTGCAATTAATTAATTGGTAATTGCAGGTGACGTCACAATTAACAATTAATTGTAATTTGTTCGCGATTGACAAACAAATCAAAATTAATTGTTAATTGTGACACCACATGCAATTTGTAATTAATTAATTGCAATTAAATTTTGCCCAACTCTGCCCCGTAGGTATTATAAGAATAAACCAGTAAAGATGTGGTTTCTTTAGCGTTAACATCAACTTTCACTAGCGAAGTGAACGCACCACAGTCGAGTTCAGCCGACCTTGTTTTACTGCTAAAAGCAGGAGGTTGCGCGTTTTGCAATTCGCCATGCGAGTCGGCTAACTCGTGCAGTATATAGGTACTTTAAGTCTGACCGCAACCGCTGTAACGCGCCTTAGGTATGCGCGGGGAGGTGAGGAGTGTGAAATTAGGTATTCGAGGGGAGGACTCGGGGAGGTGGGGAGTGGGAAAACGCCCCCCGTCTCGCCGCTCGCGTACCTAAGGCGCGGTACAGCGGTTGCGGTCAAACTATACTCAACCAAGTCAAGTAGACACTCGGGTATAAATATCAAATGATAATAAGTTAATGATTCCGCGGTCCGTCCACCACGTAGTGAACCAGGGCCAATGCCTGGGCACTCCTGTGGCAGTAGCTCCCACTACGTGGTGGACGGACCGCGGAATCATTGACTTACCTATTATCATTTGATATTTATTAAAGTTCTTATGTGCCACTTACGGAGTACATGCAACCTATCTACTACCACCAAGCCAACTAGGCGCCTGTAAAATGTGACGTCACCCGCACAACAAGGCGGTGGCGGTGTGCGGTATGCGGGGCGGGAAGCCGCAGGCGGTGGCCGGTGTGCGGGCGGTATGCGGGCGGGGAAGCCGCATTCTATCCGAGCGCCTATTTGGCTTGGTGGAGTAATTCGACGGGCCCGTTAGCGTGGTTGGCGCGGAGGCGTCTTTCACGCTGCAGGTCGTAGGTTCGATTCCTACCCGGGAAATGCATTTGTGTGCATGAACATGTCTGTATGTCCCGAGTCTGGGTGTATATGTATATTAAGTATGTATTTACAAATAAAAAAGTAGTACATGTAGTAATATCAGTTATCTGGTTTCCATAGTACAAGCTCTGCTTAGTTTGGGATCAGGTAATCGTGTGTACAAAAATGTCCCAGGATATTATTATATTATTAATATAGTTAAAACTACGTATAGACAGAGATGAAACGTGTTCTAGATGATCTTAGAATACTCACAGCATCAGTCTTATAGTTTTCACAGCCAACAAAGGCGTTCACACACTCACCTGGAAAGAAGAAAGATATAAATTAATACACAAAGATGCGCCTTACCGAATGCAAGGTAACTACCCAACATCCACTTAGTAACACACCATCCAGCATCGCGGCTAGACGGCTGCACTCGCGCGCCAATTATTATGTAGTTAATAATGTTTATTCATATCTTTATATTCAACATGTTATTTTTTAAGCGGTGGAAGACTAGTCACTAATATCATCGTAAATTCTTGGCGTTCGACATGTTGACGGTCATCTGTTAGTAGCCTTTGGCCTCTAGCTTGCATTATCCATCTTGATATTTTGAGAATACGCCTCCCAAACGTTTGTAAGCCAATTTCAAACTGATGTATAACCAGGAAGTAGATTAAATAGAGTTTTGCTCTGGAGTGACACGGATAAAATAATAATAATATAAGCCCTTTTAACGTCCCACTCCTGGGCACGGGCCTCCCCTCAATGCGAGTTGGATTCAGGCCATAATCCACCACGCTGGCCCAGTGCGGGTTCCTGAATTTCACATGTCCAGGACATGCAGGTTTCCTCACGATGTTTTCCTTCACCGTAAGCAAGTGATAATAATCATATTAAAGTTATAATCCGTACATAGATTTCGACAAATCCAGAGGTGCTAGCCAGGGTTTGAACCCTGGACCTTAAGCCCGCAAGACGCGTGCTTAACCAATCGACAATGTGATATAGCCTTAGAAATATAAGACCCAATAAGGAAACACTAGCTAGAGCACATATTTAAAGCATAATATCTATTAATAAATGGTTCTTCCCACAGAGTAAAGACTAAAGAAAGAGGCGCCCTTATTAGGATATATGTATGAAAAAAAAACGTGGTCATTGCTTTTTCATTTTCATTGTTCTATCTACCGGTAAATAGTTGAACTACTCGCTTCGTTTTATGCCGATGTTAGTACTAGGCCGACCACTCGGCCGAGTTGCTTAGGGCCAGTCCCCTTAGTAATTAGTCCATGGTTCTTCCTTTAATTATTTCTGTCTTTTGTTTGGAGTCGGTACCGAAACCTATAAAAATCCACGGTATTGTAGACGTAATTGTTAACGTAACCGTTAGTAACGTGAAACCTCGGTAACGCACGAGAAGTTCCTAATCCAAGGGCGGTAGGGCGTGGGTGTGCAAGCCAACAAACATCAATTGGCGAGACGCGTCACGACACGACCTTTGGGCTATAAGCAGTCATGAAACATTAAAGGAGACCGGCACGGTTTCATACAATCTTGGGCCAAGATTGTAAAAGGATGAAAGTGGTGTCAATTGTTAGCTAATATAATTATTAAACTATCACTGAAAAATCTACGGATTCTTAAAATCTGAGAGCCGAGTTATAAGTTTCATTTTAACTTAAGTAAAAGTGAGGTTATGTATAAAAACCTTTGTAAACCGCTGATTTTTATGTGAGAAAGTTCAGATTTATGTTTTAAACACAATAAACACACTTCCTTCACAAAATAAGCAAGATAGGTCGAGGAAATATCAATAAAATGGGAAAAAAACACTCAAAACGCGTAAGCAATAACAAACGATACGTTTTTTAAAGTTTGTTTTACGGCCCTGGGTACAAGCCCTTTGGACCCTAACAAACAATACGATACGAGCAGTGTGTAATCGTTAGTCGATTTTAAGATTTATCTTTATCATGTAAATGTTTATTATTTGGAACTATTATTTTAATATGATAGTTCTAATGTTTTTAAGTACTTAGATTGAAGTAATCGTCTGTTTCTAACATTTTTATGTTTTATTTCATGAACTCATTCACCTTAATCGATAAGTTACGAATAGTTTTAATCGATATTCAGTTTATTTGGGAACATTACTTACTTTTTAGATATCTCATTTTCTAGCAACGAATTGCGGCGATATTTTTACATTTTGAAATTTTTGCCATTTTTTAAGCCATATCTCAACTCATTACAAATTTGGCCCAGTAATGCCCATCTCCTTTCACAGGCAGTACGTATTCGCGATGCCTTTGGTAATGCAAGCATCTATAGGCTACATGCTTTATAGCAACATTAGCACAAAAAAACATGAATAGAAAATCAAGATAATCCAACTTGAAATGCTTTTTCAAAATGAAAATTTAATATCCTCAGCTCTCCTGCGAGCTCCGAGAGAGGGTCTGTCTAGACTGGGTCTAGACTAGACGAACCTAGACCTAGGTCAATGTGCAGACGACAAAGGGCTCTGCATTTGGTCTAGTGTTTACATTTTAGTGTTCACTTCAATGTGATTGATGCATCCGTAGTTGAAACTTTTTGATTCTTAAGAACTTTCTTAGGCGCAAAAAGACGACTTTAAGCGAAATTGTTGATTAATCCGTTGGTTTTTAAAATATTGGTTAAGCACGCGTCTTGCGGGCTTAAGGTCCTGGGTTCAAACCCTGGCTCACCTCTGGATTTTTCGAAATCTATGGGTGAATCATAACTTTAATATGATTATCACTTGCTTACGGTGAAGGAAAACATTGTGAGGAAACCTGCATGTTTTTAGACATGTGTAATCCACCAACCCGCACTGGGCCAGCGTGGTGGATTATGGCCTGAATCCGCCTCGCATTGAGGGGAGGCCCGTGCCCAGCAGTGGGACGTTAAAAGGGCTAAATTATTATTATTATACCTCAGATCGTCACGTTGGGTTCTGACTATCAGGTGAAACGTGGGCTTTGAGTTAGTAAATACCTCCACAATGTGGTGGTGTATGGCCATTTCAGATCGTCAGGAAAAAAATGTATTCAGAAATTTATGTTTAAACTAGCTGTGCCCGCGGCTTCGCCCGCGTGGAAATTGATGTGTAAGATTAGCCTGTCTTATTCCAGAGCCTACACTATCAAATTCAAATTTCATTAAAATCGGTTTAGTAGTTATGGAGATACGGTTACGGATTTCGGATTTAAAATATTAGTAGGATAGCAAATGGGCCAACGGATTCATCAATAATCTGCGTAAAGCCAACGCTTAGACCCTTGTTAAGCCCTTAACCCATTAATCTGACCCTTCGGTCTCTTTACAATTATCCATAGCGAAACCACCGGTCTCTAATATCTTCGTTAGTCTTCATTGTAAATCATAAATTTCTAACAGATGGCCGACAACATGTCAATCTATAAATTACGTCACACGAATTTCATGATTTTTAGACCCCTCCCCCCTTGTCACATCTGGTCACATTTGCGAGACCCCCCTCCCTGTTTGACGTCACATGTTTTTTACGATTTTCAAAAAAATTCAAAATTTTTCGTTAACTGTTCAAATTTCGGTTTTAATACTTGGATATATTAGTTTTAAATGTGACGTCACTTAACTTAGTACCCCTCCCCCCCTGTCACACAATGTCACATTTCGTCGACCCCCTTCCCCCCTTTACGTGTGACGTAATTTATGGATGACCCCAACCGCCAAGAATTTACGATTTATAATACAGAATTCGCGAAGATAATATTAGTGATCAGTGGTTTCGCAATGGACAATGGTTAAGTGACTCGAGGCCCCGAATGGTGTCTTCTAGAGGTGAGTCGTATTTACTAGAACAGGTGCGAAGACTAGGTATTTTACGACTCTAGGTGGCACCTATTCCAATTTTGACAGTACTTAGTCCACCTAGTATTAGCGCTCAACACGTCCGCTGACGCACCAAGTACCAAGTACTGTACCGTACTGCGAGAGCGTGACGACGCAATCAATATAATATTATTATGGAATAATTTTCATCTAAACAAGTTTGTTTACATAATTACTATGGAGAATGACATATTGTAAGCGGTAGCGACATCTGAAGTGAAGACAGCAACAGGCAGTTTTTGTCCCCATTTGTTCTCATGTATCGAGTCTTATTATGGATCTAAGGACTAAGTACGCGAACCACAGCCTATAATACTTGAGACTAGGTGGAATAGGTGGAACAGGTGTTTGGATCACGTATTTTTAAATACTAGGAATAGGTGCACCTAGTCCCAAATTTACCTAGTACAACCCATCTCTAGTGTCTTCGTTGGGTGGCCACGATTCATTATAATACATAATCACACTACATTATACGTTGTTTATTTTGGCAGGTGTTTCCTAAGGTCAGGTAAGTTTGTTGTAAAACAGAATATTATTGAGGTCATCTCTTTTGATATAATGAATAGTTTAACTGTTGGTTTGACGTCATACAACCGGTGCACAAGACAAGACAAATTGTACAAAGAAACGTTATGATAACATTGTATTTGTACTACTGAACAAATTTTTCGTTTAGTTTGGCATAAGTCAGTCTAAATACAGAATCATATTACTTAGGGCCTCCGCAGACTAGCTACTTTTAGCATCGGCGACCGGCGATTTTGAGACGTATCGAAGCTGCGTCGCGTTTCTTCGAGCGCGAACGAGCGAGACGCAGCATCAAAATCGGCGATCGCCGATGCTAAAAGTAGCAAGTCTGCGGAGGCCCTTAGGCTCGTATTAATAAATCCATCTCAAAGTTGAGAACGATCTTAAGATGCTGTTTTTGACAGATGTTCCATACATTAAACGTCAAAACTGCATCTTAAGATCGATCTCAACTTTGAGATGCATTTATGAATACAGGGCTTAGGGCGTCCATAAATTACGTGAGGCATTTATGGGGGGGAGGGGGTCGAGCAAAATCTCACCAAATCTCACGTGGAGGAGAGGGGGGGTCTCGGCAAATCTTACGTAATTTTTTTTACCCCAAGAAACAGTGTAAAATTGCAAGAAAACTGGATTAAATTAGGTTTTCTTTTTTAAACTTAACTAAATTTAACTTTTACTTTAACTTTTTTTTTGTTAAATTAAGTAAAACATGTTTCCTCTAGAATATAGCTTTTGAAAAATCTCACGTGAGATTAGACGGGGAGGGAGGGGATTAGCAAAATCTCACGAAATCTCACCAAGGGGGAAGAGGGGGTCGAAAAATCTCAAAAATCACCTCACGTAATTTATGGACTCCCCCTTACTACTTTAGTTCATATACCTACTTAAATCCACAATAATTTCTATCATCTATTATGATTCTTACTATATGACCACCTTTTTAAAATTACCACTATTGCGTATTGAAATGTAACGTCACGACTTTTATCCCCATTCGGGGGTAGTCAGAGGCTTGAGTGGCCATACACCACCACATTGTGGAGGTATTAACCAACTCAAAGCCCACGTTTCACCTGATAGTCAGAACCCAACGTGACAGGTGGTGAACCTTGTCGCCGTGTATACAGGAACTGACTATTACCTAATCCCGAGGGATAGGTAGGTTTCCTCACGATGTTTTCCCTCACCGTCGCGAACTGTAAATTATGCACATAGATGAAAATTCATCCATTGGTGCATGCCCCACCGGGGATCGAGCCTGGGACCTTCTGATTGCTAGCCCAACCTGTTCACCCCTAGGCGTATTCTACTATTGCTATTGCGTATTCTACTGTTAAAACATTTTTTTTAATTTGTAATAACCTTTTGGAAGATGCAATGTGTTTACTATGTTAAGTTACTTAATTAGTATGTATTTACATATAAAACTGTTTGCTTCCTGTATTTTAATAAATAAATTACAATAATATAACAATAAAATGCCAGATTCTCGCCATGCCAGGCAGGGTTGTTACGAAAAAAACATCTTGTTTTAAACACCATGTTTAAAACATGTTTTAAACATTTAAAACACAATGAGTTTTTCCTTCTGTTTTAAATCAATGATTTAAACACGTTTTAAACAGTTTTTATTTTAAATTTCCTGTTTTTTTTTGCAACTCTGATGCCAGGTGATTCTACAAATGCCAGAGTCCATGCCAGGTACTGTCTTCACCTGATTGGTCCAAGACTCGTTAACGACTGTGCTGCGATAATGCATCTCATTTGTATTGAATATGTAAATCAATGACAATTTAGGGTGCGTTTCCACTGACGCGGAGCTGGGCGGAGCGGAGCAGAGCGGACCGTGAATTGGCCAATCGCAGTGCTCGAAATCTCCACTCCGCGCTTGGTCCATCACAATTGGCCAATCACAGTCCGCCGCTCCGCTCGACTTCGCCCAGCTCCGCGTCAGTAGAAACGCACCCTAAGTATCGTGACGTTGTCTTGGGCCATGGTGGGAAGACTATTATCAAATTATAATCCTCTAGCGTTGACAGACATGAGCCAAATCAGGAACAATATTTTAATAAAAAATCATGAACTTCATATGTGAAATTTTGTCATATTACTGCAGTCGATGATATGTTTTCCAAAATTAATAATATTGAAATTACTTACTAGCACCAAACAAGCAAAACATTATTAAAACGTCTATCACAGATCGATCTTATCGTATACACATAAAAAACTAAAATCCAAAATCGCGCACGTCCGCACCGCGCGGCGTCCGAATCAAAACTGAACAACAGGTCGCTCGCGTTATTAATTTTTTTTTTACAACTACCTACAGGTTGTCTAGACGTCGGGGGTGAAGGGCGGGGGGCGAGTTCAAATTTAATAGGTATCGGTCCATGCACTTTTGAAAAATTCGCTCAACTGTAATTTTATTGGATTCGGTCAGGCACCTTTGCTCAATCAAAATAATTTATAGCCAGACGACACGGACTCTGAAAAGATATATATCGTGAAAGGTGGAATAAATTCGTCCGGGAGGATAAAAATAAAAACTTAAATGCTAAACAAAGACATTGTCGACAAAGACGGAGATATAAGACTATCCAAAAACTATGTCCTACTAAACAGAGTCCATGGACCAGAGTGTGGCAAAATTTAATTCATCATCATCATCATCTCAGCCGAAAGACGTCCACTGCTGGACATAGGCCTCCCCCAAGGTTCGCCACAATGACCGGTCTTGCGCTGCCCGCATCCAGCGGATTCCCGCGACCTTCACCAGGCGCAAAATTTAATTGCAATTAATTAATTGCAAATTGCAGGTGATATCACAATTAACAATTAATTGTTTGTTCGCGATTGACAAACAAATCAAAATTAATTGTTAATTGTGACACCACATGCAATTAGTAATTAATTAATTGCAATAAAATTTTGCCCAACTCTGCCATGGACACAGAACGACTCAGTCGTTCCCGGAATACGTGTCGACATTGCCAATACGGTTCTTGTCCTGGTGAACAACAAGCATGAAAAGATCGACGTAAAGTAGCCATTACAGCTGCGTTTCGTACGATGAGTGAGGGAGCCGGAAGCCCAACCCCCCCTCCTCCTCTTCCCTCTCCGTCTCCCCTTCAGGTCGGCAACGTGCGAGCGATGCTTTTGGTATTGCAAGCATCTATACGCTTGTTTGCCACCAGTCACATAAAAAGATAGCTTGAACTGGTAATTCTGTGTACTTGACTTTTCTATTGCCGTCGTTTGCATTAGTATGAGCTCATCCAACTCATAATCCAAGGAAAGATAGACGGCAGAAGAAGGCCTGGGGCCCTACCACCACCTCTTATAGCAGTTTTGTTTTAACGTTTCAGCGACTTTAGGTGCAATGACGTTTCTTATTATTATCATGACAATAAGGTACGTCATTGCACAAAAAGTCGCTGAAACGTTAAAACAAAACTGCTATAAGAGGTGGTGGTAGGGCCCCAGGTCGTAGAAGGATATCGTGGTTGAAAAACTTACGACAGTGGTTCGACTAGACAACACCACAACCACGGTAATCATATCTACAGTAGTCTGTCTTCATAGAAACGGACGGAAAGCGAGTCATACCTACGCGCCTCGATTTCAATACCCAACGTCGCGCGCAGTCACGAATGCGCCGCGGTGACGAACGGACAGTGGGATGGTTTTGTAAGTAAGCGTGCGATTTGTGAATATTTGATTGAAATAAGTACAAGTACTTACTTAATATGGCAAAAAGTCATTATAAACTATATTGTGCTGTTTTTGGTTGCTTGAATTCTTCAATAACGTACCCAGAAATAACATTTTTTAAATTACCGGGAAACTCCGAAAGTTAACCCTTTAAAATAATTTTTATATTCCTACTAGTACGTAATTTGATTATTTTTTAATAGGTAGGAAGTAGGTAGATGAAATTAATATACTCCAGGCGGGTAGCCCTATCGCGTGTTCACGTACCGAGCAGCGTGGCGCGGCTGTAGGTAGTTATTTCAACTACTGTATGATATAATTACCGTGCCACAACTATTCCGAGCTGCGGTCTCTTAATAGACCTAATTATTGCCAACTCGAGGAGACTGCACTAGGAGAAGAAGATGAACGTTTCCATGGTATTCTTCTTCCATGACAGCAGGTCTCTGCACATCAAGGATTCTTCTTCCGAACTCAACTTAGACACCGCGGTCACGCACCTCAGGATGACTCAATTGAGTTTTTCTCGGTACAACTCTAGACAACATACTACATATAGTACGTTTTTTTATACTTGTCCTATTTGGTAAGCAAAGATGGCGTCCAGCGGGGCGATATTATATTTTTTGATATTTTTTGACAATATTTCAATTGGTTTCGTTCATCCTGTGTCAATTATATACGAAACCAATTGAAACATTGCCAAAAAGTTACGCAATCGGCCCGCTGGACGCCATCTTTGCTTACCAAATAGGACAAGTATAAAAAAACGTACTATACATATATGTTTGTTTTTCTGACGAAGTGAAGAATCATGAAATTCAACGAAATGTCGGAGGTCATGCGATGAGAGATTTTTTTTAATTCATTAAAACCTAAAGGTTTTTGTACACATTGGGCCAAGCTATCGTCCTCGGCATGTTGGGTCAACCTGTAGAGATCTACTTTCATCAAAGTGTCATGTAGGTATTTTATTACATTCCATAGTGTTGTTTTATTTTGTATTGATTTAAGCTAGCAAATCAGTAAATAGATGTCGATCTCTATTTACGAAAACGTCCGGACACAGACGGGCCATTCGCCCTACAGCCAAGTTCAAGGTCGTATGCCCATTTCTTGCGCCATTTTTTCTTGCAGCTCATTACGGTTGGTATATCCGCCAACGACCCACGCCTTTTGGTATATTTAATGTGGATACTGCACTGGTGTTATCCCGTCTTAATCTAATTCTGTAAAAACCGCCCAAGTGCGTGTCGGACAGCGGACTCGCACATGGGTTCCTTACCACCGTAAAATATAAGAATAACGTCAAAGAAATAAGTCAGAAGCAAAAAACGTCAAAATATCAAGTTTCTTGTCCGGGGACCCCCTTTATTTTTAAATTTCATTTTATTTTTAGTATTTGCTGTTGTAGCGGCAACAGTAATACACATACTTACTGTGAAAATTTCAACTCTCTACCTAGGTAGGTATTACGGTTTGTGAGATACAGCCCGCTGACAGACAGTCGGACGGACGGACAGCGGAGTCTCAGTAATAGGGTTCCGTTGGCACCCTTTGGGTACGGAACCCTTAAAACCACTCATTAATCATTAAATCTCCACGGTACGGTATACCCTAGCCTAAAAACTATTCCCACAGGGTAGCTATGGCTTACTTTCTTAGCTAGAAGCCTTAGGATTATGACCGGAGTCGAGGCCAATAGCCACTTTACAAGTAGTAAATGTTTGATCCAGTTTCCGCCCGGTGCGGGTGCGTCAACCGGCGGGCAAAAGTAATTCTGACGACAGGAGCAATGCACTTTGGAGCAACGCACTTTGGAGCAACGCACTTTTAAGCTCGTATTAATAAATGCATCTCAAAGTTGAGATCAATCTTAAGATGCAGTTTTGACGTTTAATGTATGGAACATCTGTCAAAAACAGCATCTTAAGATTGCTCTCAAGCATATAATACCAGCCTCAGCTTCTAGGTCTTAGGACTGACCCTAAGGATGAATTAAGTGGACGGAGTCGGGGCCAATAGCCACTTTACAAGGAGTAACCGTTTGATCCAGTTTCCGTCCGGTGCGGGTGCGTCAACCGGCGGGCAAATGTAATTCTGACGGCAGGAGCAATGCACTTTGGAGCAACGCACTTTTATACACATAAACAAGAACGTATCTTTATCTCTATGGTTTCGCTTGGATCCTTGGACGTATCAAAGTCAAAGTATTTTTATGCTAAGTTAAAGGCACTTATGAATAGACAACATAAATATTTTATCCCTTAATTTATAGAACTAAAGTTATGACGGACTTACACTGGCATTACAAATCACTTTTGTTCCAAGAAATGCTTTGTAAAGCCATTGTAAGACCTCCTGTAACCTCATGGTAAGACCATTTTAACAAGAATATTTTCACCACTCTTGGCAGGAGTAACATTGGTGTGTGGCAGGCGAACTCCAAGAAACTAGTTATCCATCTCCGAACCCAATTAACCCCATCATAGCTAGATTATTCTTCAATATTTCGCTCCATTACTCGCGTCGCTGACGTGAGGGCGAAGACCGCAAAGCTGAAGTGGGAGCCGGTCACGTGGCACGTATGGACCCGCAAAGGTGGGCAAACATCATCACAACAAAGTCCTAAGAGGAGATGGCGGTACGACTTGGACACTTGCGGGAGTTGCTTAGTCTATATATAACCGCCTAAAATCGAGCTTTGTGAAGAAGTCAAGAGACGCCTTTGCTCAGGAGTGGGACACGAAAGAGGCTAGTAAAAACAATCGACCATGGTCCATTTCGATTCAGGTCAGGACATTTATAAACACCTATTTAATTTTTAAAGGAAATGAGTTTCGGGGTAACGTCACAAGAGAAATGAACATCATAATTTGAAGTGCCAAAAATCGCACCTGGCATCTCTCCAGAGACATATGTTGGACAAAAAATACTGGTACTACCCCACCAAGCCAACTAGGCACTCGGGTATAAATATCAAATGACAATAAGTCAATGATTCCCTGGTCCGTCCACAACGTAGTGAGCCTGGGCCAATGCCTGGCCACTCCTGTGGCAGTTCCCATACTTGGTGGAAGGATCGCGGAATCATTGACTTATTATCATTTGATATTTATACCCGAGTGCCTAGTCGGCTTGGTGGATTAGAACTTGACTTGCAAATAAACAATATTTAGCCTATACCTCTTGCGCGTGAATACATGATTAATGAATTCGTGAAGAAACAAGTAGATAGCAACATAACATAACAAGCCAATATGTTGGCCATGAAAACATGTTGGCTATCACAGCTGAACAGATTTAGAATCAGCCTACAGTGTTTTTTATCTCCCGCTTTGCAGAGGGAAGTGGATAATCTTCTTCCAGGTCCTATATCCTTTCTTTGGGTTAAATTCGTGGTGGTTCGATTATTTAGCTTTTCTCTGGGACTCGTCGAAGGTCAATCCTTGGCATCTTCGTCGGAAACTACTGTCGATCCTGGCTTACAGGAGTAACAGTGGTGGGAGTGTGTGGCGGGCCTACTGGCTGACGTAAAATTAAGCGTGCTTTAAAACCTAATCTAGAACATTTAGCAATTTATGACAGGAATAAAAACAGTAGCTCTTGAGTTTATTCCTATGTTCACCGGTCATTAGTCGTAGCGTCTACGAAAAATATTTGTATGACAAATAGGACAACATTATCTAATTGCCTTTCGGTGCTTGTGGACGCGGCTAATGGTTACTCAGGTGAGCGATAGAGGCTCTGTACAATTTGTACATACAAATACTTTACAAAGACGTTAGTGACAAGTGTAAAACGCACGTGAAACATATGGTAGACCTAACTGGAAGTTAAAACGTCTTTCCAAGGAAATTGTAGTAACGTTATAAACGTTGTGGTTTATGCAACACACTATGTAACATGTTGCGTAACAGTTATGTGAAACACAGGTTTGTTACAGGTTCAGTTAGTCGAAGGTCTTACAAAAATAGTACACTTATTTCTGGTTCGTTGGCAGAACGCTTCCCATTGCAATACTGACAGAATAACGAGAGTTAAAACGAGATTTGAGAACAATTTGAGTTAGTATAAGATTATCGATAGTATACTCAAACCAGCGACCACATAACCAGTAGACGCCTAATACCTATCAATTCGAAATGCAAACTTTTCAATCTGAGGTTCGCGGGCGCGGGGGGCTTAATGCTCATAGGTCCGGACAAGGTCGCGACAAATCCTGACACACACTGACACAGATCGATCGTTACTGGCCAATCATTAGTGGGCGTGGAGTTATATTAGATCTGTCTTCCTAATGTGGTGTCTGAACACGTTCGCTCTATACTTATAGGTCCCTAGTCTCTACTGAATTGGAAGTCGCTGATTCAAATACTACTCAAATACTTGGGCATTTTTAGAATCTGTCGTTTTTAGAATCTGGCATTTTGCGAATCTGTCATTTGTAGAATTGGTCATTTTGTGATTTTGTCGCTTGTAGAATCTGGCATATAGAGAATCTGTATATACGCCTAAACTAGTCGACGTCTGTGGAGACTTCGCACTTACAAAAACAGACAGATCTCATTAAAACAGACTTTAAATCTGTAGTACAAAAAACCGGAGACTATATTTACAAACAATGATCGTTGGACCGTCGCCTGCGCGTCTGGTGGGCAAAAAACGTGTCATGACGTCATCATAGTACATTGCCAACGGATGACGTAGCCACCGAGATAACTTTTGTCCAAACAGTCCAAATGAAATGCTTCGGCTGACGAATCGTACGTTTTCCTACTACGAAAGTGGTCCGGATTCTTTCGGAGGACGAGAGAAGAAACGTCAAATCACGACTATCGCATCCGAACTTCGGACCCGAAACACTTTCAGAGGAGGACAACGTTTAGATCCGTCAGCCGAAGCATTTCGTTTCGTATTTCGGAGTGAGCCGACTATTATCCAATGTAACGTCTAGGTATCTCAAGACATCGTTGTCAGAAGTTTCCTGTTTGATAGTTTTCAGATTTTTTCAGGCTTGTCCACAACTGTCGCAGATAAAATGATAGCCGGGACCAACATCTTAACGTGTCCTCCACAGATGTTATTGAGGTCACATCCAAATTCCGACTAATGGTTAAGTTTTTTTTACAGTATAACAAAGGCGGTAAATATGCGTACGGCCCGCCTGGTGATAAGCAGTTAGCCTATAGATGCTTGCAAAACCAGAACCATCACTGGCACGTTGTTGAAGGAGAAGAGGATAGGGGGAGGGATGGGAGGGATTTGGGCTTCCGGCTCTCGCACTTATCATACGAAAAGTAGCTGTAAAAGGTACTTTACGGAGATCTTCTGTGTGAGGGTGGTACTACCCCGTCCGTATACGAGCTGCAGTCAATTGGCTACAGCTGGAGTCTACCATAACTTATAGTAAAGGAGATAGAGTATGCAATTGGTGTGTTACTGGTGATATCATCTAAGTGAACAAAGTGCTACAATTCGCATACAAGGCCCTAAAAAACTGTTTATTTTCGATCTGTAAGCCGTCGGGTGAACGACTGAGAGGGTGAGTGACCTACCGCGGCCGTGAGCCTTTGGTAACAGTGTTGCCAGGTGACCGACTCGCGTTCCCCCCACACTGAACCCAAAATACCCCTAAAAGTCCGATTTTCAGGAAAATCTTCCCCACAGTTCGATTTTCTTTAATTTTTTCTTTCTTTTTTATAAAAAATAATGTTGTTGGCCCCTCCAACTAAGCTTGAACGAAATAAATGTTCCTCCAGACCCATATTTTTCCCTCCAGGAATCCAAAAATGTCATCTACCTAATTTCTCCCCCCATAGCTATTCCCCTAAATTTTGGGGGATTTCCCCAATCTGACATCACTGATTGGTAACAGCTTTTTGTGGCGTTTCATTTGCAATTTAAAATCAGACAATGGTGGCGTAGATACAATTTGATACTTCACTATCATGCGTGTATATAAAGGGGTAGGCAGAGGTGAGAAGTGCACCCACATTGTAAAATGAAAAAAATTAAATGTAACGTCACGACTTTAACCCCATTCGGGGGTAGTCAGAGGCTTGAGTGGCCATACACCACCACATTGTGGAGGTATTAACCAACTCAAAGCCCACGTTTCACCAGATAGTCAGAACCCAACGTGACAGGTGGTGAACCTTGTCGCCGTGTATACAGGAACTGACTATTACCTAATCCCGAGGGATAGGTAGGTTTCCTCACGATGTTTTCCCTCACCGTCAGCAAACTGTAAATTATGCACATAGATGAAAATTCACTCACATTGTGGCAATGGTATTTCAGTCCAAATACAATAGAAGTCGCCTATTGCCATTATATCGTCGCGGGCAGAAGCTTTTTGATAATACTACAAGAACCTAACATTTTTCTGGGATAAATAAAATAATAAAATAAATAATAATATCCTGGGACATTTTTTACACACGGCTACCTGATCCCAAACTAAGCAGAGCTTGTACTATGGAAACCAGATAACTGATATTACTACATATACTACTTTTTTATTTGTAAATACATACTTAATATACATATACACCCAGACTCCGGACATACAGACATGTTCATGCACACAAATGTATGTCACGGGTAGGAATCGAACCTACGACCTGCAGCGTGAATGTCGCCTCCGCGCCAACCACGCTAACGGGCCCGTCAAAAAAAGTAACCGATAAAAAAGAAGCCCGATAAAAAGTAACCTACGACCATCTCCAAGGCCCTGTCTATGTCTACTTATACCAAAATTCGTCAAAATTGGTTTAGCCGTTTAGTCGTGAAAACGTTACAAACAGACAGAGTTACTTCCGCATTTATAATATTAAAGTCCCATAGAATAGTTAGCCTGCAATGTGAGGGGGATTCTAGCCATCGTCCACCACGCTGGCCCAGTGCGGGATGGCGAACCTCACAATTCACACGTCATTTGAAACATATTAGTTGGGAATAGGTCGGGATTAGGTAATAGTCAGTTCCTGTATACACGGCGACAAGGTTCACCACCTGTCACGTTGGGTTCTGACTATCTGGTGAAACGTGGGCTTTGAGTTGGTTAATACCTCCACAATGTGGTGGTGTATGGCCACTCAAGTCTCTGACTACCCCCGAATGGGGATAAAAAAAGTCGTGACGTTATATATATATATATAGTTGGAAACGATTGATGGTAGAGCCAAGCTGTAGCCAATTGGCTGCAGCTTATACAGGGTGAAATTGAAATCATGGGCATCCTTCTACAGAATGATTCTACACATGATTCAGAATACTTAGGGAATATTAATCAAACAAAAGTAAGGAATAACAGTTAACGGGTTTGCTTATTTGCTTACTCGAGCAATATTTTTTCATCACTAGATTTTTTTATTTCTTCTCCCAAAATATTCTGAATCATGCGTAGAGTCATAGTTTAAAATGATGCCCATGATTTCAATTTCACCCTGTATATGGGCTGGCTCAACCGGGGTAGGACCACCCTCTCACAGAAGATCAGTATGGTCCCAAACTAAGCACATTTGCATGGGTACAATGGTCTGGGGGCGATCCCAGTGACACCCAGACCAGGGCAAATTATGAAAAGGGCCTTTTCGCAATGTGATGCAACCAAGCGGTCGCTGTGTCTCACTTCTTCGCATATCTCTGTCCCTCTCAGTTAAATAAAACTCAGATTATTTGTCACGGCAGTCCTGTTTTTATTTATTTAAATATTTTTTTGTGTTAATGTGATACAGTTTAAAAACCCGCCTACCAAGTTGAAAGAACCCTTTAGGTCAAACACCTGAGCTGTAGGCCTGTGACATCTCATAAATCGAAAATAGGGAGGCGCCATGATCGATACAATTTATCGATGTTTTAATATTACATTTAGTTTCAAAGGTAATCGTTATAAATAACCTCGAATCGTCTCTGGAGCAATAATAATATCCTGGGACATTCTTTTACACACGGCTACCTGATCCCAAACTAAGCAGAGCTTGTACTATGGAAACCAGATAACTGATATTACCACATATACTACTTTTTTGTCTGTAAATACATACTTAATATACATATACACCCAGACTCGGGACATACAGACATGTTCATGCACACAAATGCATGTCCCGGGAAGGAATCGAACCTACGACCTGCAGCGTTGAAGGCCGAATCTTAGCCAACCACGCCAACGATCAAAACCTCACTCACCTCATTGTTTGGATGACCAACATGACATTTGACCCGTCCTTAAAAAGCCCTCATAGAGAAGCTATAAGCGGAACAACGATATTTTTTTTTACTTAAATTTTAAATGTCTATTGTTTTCGCTTGTAGTTCGGCTGAAGGCTATCCACCTTTAATTTGGACTTGCTTTAATAGAGGACATTCAGTAGTCACCCTTTCTGATGAATGGTACTAATCCACCAAGCCAACTAGGGACCTGTCAAATGTGACGTCACGCACACAAAAAGGCGGCGGCGGTGTTAGGGAAGTGGCGGGCGGGAAGCTGCAGGCACTAGCGGGTGTGCGGGCGGTATGCGGGCGGGGAAGCCGCATTCCATCCGAGTTCCTAGTTGGCTTGGTGGAGTAGTAATCAAACTAATAAATGAGATAAGATTCTGTGAACAAGGTTTTTTTTTCAGCTCGTTTTATCTCCCTGTTGGTAGGCAGAGTTGGTCAAAATTTAATTGCAATTAATTAATTGCAAATTGCATGTGGTGTCACAATTAACAATTAATTTTGATTTGTTTGTCAATCGCGAACAATTCACAATTAATTGTTAATTGTGACATCACCTGCAATTTGCAATTAATTAATCGCAATTAAATTTTGCCCAACTCTGTTGGTAGGTATATGCCTCTCTTCCACACCATTTATTCTTGTCCTATGCAATTCTGAAGTCATCGGACCATCTGGTGGTCTGCGTAGCCTAGCTTTTCGCCCAGCAGTGGAAGTATCAAAGTCCACTAATGGACTTGACCATTGTATTTCGTAATCCTCACCGCACTTGTCCTACACTATTTAACATTCGAACAATGTAGATATAACAGGAAATGACTCATTCCTTTGACTCATATGAATCACACAAGAGTCAAAGGATTTAACTTTGAAGAACAAACAACATTACGGTAACTATTCAGCTCGTATTCTTTCGTTTAGGGCAGAAAGGTTCACGAAGCCAAGAGCCTGAAGTTTGGGTTGGTTCCAAGGTAGACAGATGACGAATTGGGATGTGTGGAAGTCGTTAGCGGAGCCCTGTGGCCAACATTAGACGTTTTTCGGCTGATATATGGATCAGCGAATATTTACCGACGTAGGTACGTACCTACAGCGTCGTAGCGTGCGCGGGCGACTAGGTATGCAAGCGACGAAACATTAGCCGCTGCATTGTGCTTTATTTTATTCTGTTCTTAATTCTATTATATTAAATATAAGTAACATAATGTATTTTATTTATTATATACTTACTTAATATATTCTTCGCACGTACCTATGTCTTTTTACTATTTTATTGATTTTATTAAGTAGATATATGTATATTTTTATTAGTCCTTCTCTCTTGGGTAGCCAGTGGCCTTTTCTCTTGGGTTTGGCTGAAAATCAGCGCTGGTGGAGTCTCGTACCCCCCCAGCACATGCTGACCCAAATACCTTTTCGGCACAGTTCGCGCTGACCCCTTTTTTTCTGTTTCCTCTGTCTATGTGTTGCGAGTGTGTCGAATAAATGTTTTCTTTCTTTTCTTTTCTTTCTTTCTTTCAGCGGATTCTACTTTGTGTTGTTGTATCTCCTTCATGTAATTCCTCTTGCCACGGTCATCCTCAGATCTTCTATTACAATTCACTTTAACTTTAACGGCTTTGGTACCATTCAGACGGGCCCGTTGGCGTGGTTGGCGTGAAGGCGTCTTTCACGCTGCAGGTCGTAGGTCCGATTCCTACCCGGGACATGCAGTTGTGTGCATGAACATGTCTGTATGTCCCGAGTCTGGGTGTATATGTATATTAAGTATGTATTTATTTACAAACAAAAAAGTAGTATATATGTTGTAATATCAGTTATTTCGTTTCCATAGTACAAGCTCTGCTTAGTTTGGGATCAGGTAGCCGTGTGTAAAAAATGTCCCAGGGTAATATTATTATTATTATTATTCCGGATAAATGGTAGTGAGTGATCACGGTGCAACTCACACATTGAGTACCAGAGTGTATGCTCTGGCGGCAGGACCTACCGTAGGGCCCTGACGCCTCGTAAGGGGTTGCCAGGTATAGTGTGCCTCTTTTGTAACCCCAAGGTTGGTAGGAGTGGCCAATGTTTTGTTTTTTAACCTGTGAAATATCCCACTGCTGGGCAAAGGCTTTCTGTCTCCACAGGTCCCTCTCCTGGGCTTGTAATGGCCACGTTTAACCCGCAAAGGTGTTCAAATCGTCGCACCATCGTCGCCGCGGTCTGCCACGACGTCGGTGACCATCATTGGGCGTCCAGGTATTGATGCGATTTGCCCACCTCTGCGGATCCATTCGTGCCAATTTAATAAATCTAAAAGTAGAATAAGGGTCCTGTTACATTTACTGCATTTATAAATAGCTTCCACAGTGTTTATCAATGTGCAAAGTCCACTCGCGTCCTTACACCGTTCGTGGACTGTATAATTATAACCAGGCAAAATAACAGTTTTCGTCGACCACTTTAGATGAGCACTGTCATGATGACATAGTTTAACTGAGTGATTCATTTATAAACGAAATTAACTAGATCACTTTGTCTGAAATTAGCGACAGGGTCACTCTTATCGCAGTGGACAAAACAGAATCATTGTGGTTTTAGTAGCACCGAGGTGGAAAACAAACGGCCCGCCTGATGTTAAGCAGCTAGCGTAGCCTACAGATGCTTGCAATACCAAAGGCATTGCTCACACGTTGCCGACCAAGGGAAGGAGGGGGTTGCGCTTCCGGCTCACTAACTCATCGTACGAAACGCAGCTGGAATAGCTGCTTTACGACGATCTTCTGTGAGAGGGTGGTACCAGTCATCAAGTCTGTATATGAGCTGCAGTCAATTGGCTACAGCTCTACCACCAATAAGAAATGAGATTCGAAACACCAAAATTCCAGGAGTTTGAACCGACACTTTTTGTTTCAAAGCATGCCTTTGACTTTCATTGTTCCTGTAACCAGAGTGGGGCAAAATTTAATTGCAATTAATTAATTGCAAATTGCATTTGGTGTCACAATTAACAATTAATTGTGATTCGCGATTGACAAACAAATCAAAATTAATTGTTAATTGTGACACCACGTGCAATTTGCAATTAATTAATTGCAATTAAATTTTGCTCAACTCCGCCCGTAACGTTGCTTCGAGACAACATGAATAGAGTTCTTTCTAATCAAGCGATGCAATCTAACAACTCACAACCACGTCACGTGTTCAATCGAATAACCGACAAATGACATGATAAGAAACAATGGATAAACTGAACATTATAAGCAGTTTCATTATGTAATAATTAGTGCATTATTAAGGTGGACCGACGACCAGCAGCCCGATTCACGTAACCAAAACCGTGACGATGTCTCAGCGATATAGTCGTTGATAGCCTTTTCGTAATACAAAAAGGCTATCAACGACTATATCGCTGAGACATCGTTACGGTTTTGGTTACGTGAATCGGGCCACTGGTGAAGGTCGCGGGAAACAACTGGATGTAAGTGACACAGGACCGGTCGTTGTGGAAGACCTTGGGGGAGGCATATGTCCAACAGTGGACGTCTTTTGGCTGACATGATGATGATCATGAATATCGTGGAACTTTGGGAGACTTTCTAAAGGGTTTCTTAAGACACTCAAGCATGGCGGCTTCAAGCCATAATAAGCCTGTAATAATTAGGCATCAGACCTTCTGCCAGATAGACTATAGTCCACCTAGCTGAGCCTTCGCAGGTTGGTAGACTTTACACACCTTTTGAGAGGTTATTTTCTCTTAAGTGTAAGTTTTCTCACTATTGGCCGGCGCACACTAGGGACGGCATGGCATGGCATTTTAATTTTTATCAATCGAATTCAATACTTATCCAATTGAAATAAGGTCCATATTTCAATGCTCGGTGATCGACATCGGAGCATTTTCTCTTGTTTCCATGTCGATCACCGAGCATTGCAATATAGATCTTATTTCAATTGGATATGTATTGAATTCGATTGATAAAAAATAAAATGCCATGTCATGCCGTGCCCAGTGTGCGCCGGCCATTAGTTTACCCTCTCACCGTAATAATACAACTCGTTTTTTGAATTGCGAAATATACCTATGAGCAGAACCCGAATTTAATTGTGTCACTACGCAGTATAATAAAATCTAATATCTATGGTCACTACTGTTATTTATTTTAATTCTTTGCCACGGTCATTGCACCTTTTGCATGGATGGTGTATACTGCTAGTGTGAGAAATTAATTTATCGATAAAACCTAACTAAACACATGTTGTTGGAGTTTTTTTAAAGCGAATTAAAATATCAGCCCAATGCTCATATTTTTTATTTCACAGCTATCAATTAAATTTCTACCATTCTTTAATGGTAGAAATTTCATTACGTCAACGAAAAAAAGATTAGTGTCGCTACACATTACACATATTATGTTATAATGATATAGGTAGGTATTCACGATTCGAAGTCTTGTTTTTTTTTTAAACCGACTTCAAACAAAAAAGGAGGAGGTTTCTCAATTCGACCGTATATATATATTTTTTTTTTATGTGTGTTCGCGGATAACTTCGTCGTTTATGAACCGATTTTGATGAATCTTTTTTTGTTGGAAAGGAGATATTCCAGCGGTGGTACCATGATAAGGAAACCAGGATCTGATGATGGCATCCCAGAGAAATCGAGGGGAACCTTCGAAAATCGTAGGGGCGACTAGTGCGTTTGTAATTTTTTTCATTCCCTATTTTAAAGCACTACTATTTTATGAAGGTCTGGAGTCGATCTGATGATGGAGCCGAAAGACAGTCGAGGGAACTCCTCAACGATTTACAGCAAATACCTGGTGTTTGGGCTTGATTAATTTGTATTGATGAGAACTTTACACCTAGATGGGTTGTGACTGTCATTAGGGGTCTGATGATGAACACGTAGGACAGTCAAGGAAACTCCTCAACGTTTTACAGTAGCTACCTTGTGTTTGGAATTAATTCATTTCTATTGATGAGAACTTTGCACCCATATCGTTTATAAGTGCCATTACAGGTCTGATGATGGAGACCATAGACAGTCGAGGGAATTCTTCAACGATTGACAGCAGTTACCTTTTGTTGGGCTTACTTCATACGGTTCAATATGCCAAAATGTTCATTGCTATGGCGCCACTAAAAATCGTGAAAATAAAATTATTTTTATAAAAAAAAACAAACTGACTTCAAAAAAACCTGATGCACTAAAAAGCCTGAAATAATATTTATATTACCATCTCTGCCTACCCCTTCGGGAAAACCAGACGTGATGGTGTGTTATCGAGTATTTGAAGTCGGTGCCAATCTTGGTATGCCAAGTCTTACCTACTATAAAAGTAAGAAGATAGATTGGCACCGACCCCAAATACTCGATAACACACCATCACGTCTGGTTTTCCCGAAGGGGTAGGCAGAGATGGTAATATAAATATTATTTCAGGCTTTTTAGTGCATCAGGTTTTTTTGAAGTCGGTTTGTTTTTTTTTATAAATATAATTTTTATTACTCCTATACATACTATCTTAAACCTGTCATAATGTTTTGCAAGTTAAGGTAATTATCTATTTTTCAATCGCTACAAGGCAAAAAGTAGAAAGTACATACACAAGTAAGTACGTACCGATCGATATTGCACGCGATATAGGAACACTATAAGTGTGAAAGTATATTTTGCATATGGCAACACGCCACCTTGGTATTTCTTTTATAATTTTGAAAAAGGAAACATTTCTCTACCAGTCATTTGTCTGTGGCAATGATCTAGAGTCGAAAATTTAAATCGTATGGAATCTGGTAGTCACTTAGTTAAATGGAGGAGGAAACCTAAATAAAATTAACCTGTAAATCATGAAAATTCACAATAACTCAATTTAAACTGTCCAGTCACGAGGAAATCGAGAATCTCACCTCTCGTATAACTATAAATAACCTATAAATAAATAAATATAAATATAACGTCACGACTTTTATCCCCATTCGGGGGTAGTCAGAGGCTTGAGTGGCCGTACACCACCACATTGTGGAGGTATTAAGTAAGTCAACTCAAAGCCCACGTTTCACCAGATAGTCAGAACCCAACGTGACAGGTATATTTAACTACCTATATTTTGACTTAATTTACTTAGTTTGAATAACTTCACAAGGGGTCATCCATAAATTACGTCACACGTAAAGAGGGGGGGGGGAGGGGGGTCGACGAAATGTGAAATTGTGTGAAAGGGGATGGGAGGGGTCCTAAGTTTAACGTCACATTTAAAAATCTAATATATCTAAGTATTAAAACCGTAATTTGAATTTTTAACGAATAATTTGTAAAAATTCTAAGAATTGTAAAAATATGTGACGTCACACAGGAAGGGGGGGAGTCTCGCAAATGTGACCAGCTGTGACAAGGGGGGAGGGGTCTAAAAATCATGAAATTCGTGTGACGTAATTTATGGATGGCCCCCAATGTATACGCAATGCCCTAACTAATAATAGATACAAATAACTCAGTTGATTGGAAGATATTTATCTTCCATCCAGGCTCACTGATTGAGATTGTAGGTGTAGGTAGCAGAGAGTAAACGCTAGTGATGTAATTGGCTTACCCTCCCAGACACTGTCTGGAAGCATTTCTACAGTAATCCACCACCAAGCCAACTAGGCACTCGGGTATAAATATCAAATGATAATAAGTCAATGATTGCGCGGTCCTTCCACCACGTAGTGGGAGCAACTGCCACAAGAGTGCCCAGGCATTGGCCCAGGCATTGGCCCAGGCTATGCTAGCTAGCCCCGCTGGACGCCATCTTTGCTTACCAAATAGGACAAGTATAAAAAAGTACGTTTTTTTATACTTGTCCTATTTGGTAAGTAAAGATGGCGTCCAGCGGGGCGATTGCGTAACTTTTTTTGTCAATGTTTCAATTGGTTTCGTTCATCCTGTGTCTATTATATACGAAACCAATAGAAACATTGACAAAAAGTTACGCAATCGCCCCGCTGGACGCCATCTTTGCTTACCAAATAGGACAAGTATAAAAAACTTACTATAGTTGGCTTGGTGGATTAGTACCTAATTCTAATTGTGTCTTTAACAATACAATTAGGCATATGTTAGACATTTTATTTCACCCCTTCGTATTAGAGTGTAGTGTAGTGTGAGTGGAATATGGTAATTTATGGACAAGCTTGAAGACAATCGCCTTCTGTAAAGGGAGCGGATAGTCGCCAGGTCATTAGTGCTTGCTTATTATCAGTGAGTAGAAGTGGGTGCTTAAACGAAAAGCCGTTTGAAAAGCTCGTTTTTTTTAGTAAGCACACAAGCGCGCTAACAAGCACAAGCGTGTTGCTTTTAAGCAATGACGTCAAGAAAGAGAAAGAAATTCCATTTTTTTTAAAGAAGTAACCTTATGTGTATGAAGATACAGCTCAAATCAATATTTAATTAACTTTAACCTTATACCCATAAAAAGCAATACATTGATACTAAATTATATTAGATTAACAACCATATTTCTAAGCACATAAGGCTCACTATCAATTTTTCAGCAGATAAGTTTTTGGCTTTTTTAATGCACAAAAGCACTAGAAAAAAGTAGAAAGCTGAAAACTAGTTCAAAAAAAGTAAAAAGCATAAAAGCACTTCCGCGCTTTCTACAGCTACTTTTAAAAACAAGCACAAGCGTTACAGCGTGCTTTTAATATAAAGCCGTTTATCACATCTTTATCAGTGAGTATTATCTCGTGGCGTTTGCATCTCGTGTAGACGGCTGTTATCAGTCGCTTACAACAGGAGAACAAAGGGAATATTCAGACGGCCCACATAAGAGTCCATATAATAATGGATCTCTGGCAGCTAATTGTTGTTTAAATGTCTATAACTTCACAGGAGTAATTATAACTTAGCATAAACTTAGTAAATTTAACGTCTCTATAACTTAAGGGATAGAAAGTTATGACACAGTCAACCAGTTTTTAAATTGTCATAAATTTAAGTTGCCTGCTTGTGCTTAGATTTGATAGCCACCAAGCTGTTGCTATGCTGACGAGAACGCACTCATCTTAGTGCAGTCAGCAACATACCTACCTAATTTGATGAACATTAACGTCAGGAAACATTGGCAAAATCAAATTTTAGCTACATATTTTAACGTGCCTAAATAATCGATTTGTGCTGCGTTCCATTCACCGTAATTTTTGTTATTTTCGTCCACAAAAAGTGTTAAAAACGATAATAATGATCATTTTCAGTACAAGTTGGTGCGAGTGGAACGTGATTTGTGGACAAAAATAACGAAAATTACAAAATTAACAGTGAGTGGAACGCACCATTTATGTGAACTCGAAAACGAAAACAGAGGTGTGCACACAATCTCAAAAATCGGAATGTGCAGTGACTTACTGTACATTTGCTGCGTTCCATTCACCGTAATTTTTGCTATTTTCGTCCACAAAAACTGTTAAAAACGATAATAATGATCACTTTCAGTACAAGTTGGTGCGAGTGGAACGAGATTTGTGATCGAAAATAACGAAAATAACAAAATTAACAGTGAATGGAACGCACCATAAGCTAAATGATCGTACAATTGGTGCGTTCCATTCACTTTTAATTTTGTCAATTTCGTTATTTTCGATCACAAATCTCGTTCCACTCGCACCAACTTGTACTGAAAGTGATCATTATTATCGTTTTTAACACTTTTTGTGGACGAAATTAACAAAATTAACAGTGAATGGAACGCACCATTAGTAGGACGCCGGAAGCTAGCAGGATCACCTTTAATCACTATGCATGCAGATATTACAGACAGGGACAGGGCTATACGACAAACGAAGAAAATACTATGATCTTTTTTCTTTGTATGGACATCAGATCATGAATTTATGCGTGATTCCATTGTTTATAGTAAATAGACCACGACATGCCCTTAGGACGCGCCCAAAGTACTTACATTTGGTGCGTTCCATTCACTGTTAATTTTGTTATTTTCGTCCACAAAAAGTGTTAAAAACGATAATAATGATCACTTTCAGTACAAGTTGGTGCGAGTGGAACGAGATTTGTGGACGAAAATAACGAAAATTACAAAATTAACAGTGAATGGAACGCACCATATGACGTCACACGGCCTCCTACTCATAGCCATGAACGTGAATATAATGTTACAAAAAGTAGGTCACATTATCAACTAGGAAGGTAATTATTATCTATGAAATGTCAACGAAATGGGGTCGACTAACAATAGCCATACTTATTTATTTTATTAGTAATTTTTAAAATTGCAGTGGGCCGTCTTCATTCATTCATTAAAATTAATAATTTTGTAGTTTTAAAATAATAATTAGTACTTAGCAAATGGCATCATTAACGCACTCAGCTAACTATTAGTCGAACAAATATCTAATTATATTAACCTACTTACACTAATTACTATTGAGGTCGATCAAACAAGAATCTATCGATATGAAAGTATCGATGTTGGGACATCACTAGCAACTGGTTAGGCCCTAAAGGTACCTGCCCGTGCCCGAGCGAGACCTGCGAGCGACATAAAACCTCTTTGTTCGTGATCCAAAGAAACATCAGCTGATTTTTATTATTATTTTTCAGTTTCAACTCTCTGTACACTTGGATTACGAAAGAAATAACACATGTACGCACACGATGTACAATTTTTTTGCGGTTACGCCTACCTATTTTAAAAAACCAACTCGACGAACAAAAACGGAAGCATATGAAATACACCATAAATTTATAGGGTTCACACGAAGCGACATGTCAAAATGAACTTTCTAAAACACTGTAACACGGATATTCGTTCACGAAACACAATAAAAAAGCGTAACAACGCAGCTAAACATATGTTAACACGTTATTAAAATAGTCTTACCTTTTTAGCCGCAAACTATATCGCTAACACCACAACAAAACACCTGGGCTATAATATAACACTCCGGTAATCGTTTCTTTTTCTCTTAAAATACATTATTACACTGTTTAACAATGTCCGGACGCGAAAACGCAGTCCAAAATTGAGATTTTTATGCAAAATCCACAGTCGCGAGAGCGAGCGTCCACAATCGCTCGCACCAAACTCACACTAAAATGTCGTCAGCTGGGAGAAGCTTGTTCTCATTGGTAAATCGATTGAAATTCCGGTACACACACGCGCGTTTTTGCTACATCTCGCTCATAAATCACCTCTCTCCCTCATAGTGTATCGACCTTGATAAGATTTTTAGGTGATCCGAACGATATTTTTGCATATTTCCGTTATAAATAACCATTTTTAGGCCGTACCTATAATTGCGTCGTGTTTATTTTATGATTGATAAGCGGATTTTTCCATTTCAAATCATATGGGAAACAAAGCAATGTGTCAACAAGTATTTGTATGTGTGTGTATGTAACAAAGAAAACATATTGACAGATAAACCCTCGCTCCTGATTGGTCGCTGCACAGCTGTTTTTGACACTACTTATGTACATGATGTTTGTAAAGCATCATCACTAGATGGCGGCATTTTCTCACTAGCATCAAGCTTCTGGGCATTATAATCGTTACACTATAATTATTATAATAATGATAACTTTATAATACTTTTATTTAAGTACTTGATAACACAAATGCTACTTAACTGCGCGAAGTAACTGTAAAGGGAAAATGCATTGACTGCATTTAGGAAACAGTTGGGCGTTTGCTTGATCGAAAAATGCACTTCGTTACCATAGCAACCGTGTTTACAAAATGCGACTAAATTCAAAAGGCAACCAATCAATTATACTGCGTGGATAAAATCATACTTTTTAAATTAGTAAATTTATCGAATGTCATTTCGTTTCGTATGTTTGGTGGATGCGTTTCAAATCTTTTAATTATTTTTAAACTATTTAATGGATTCGTTGGACTTATTGGCACGCGAAGATGAGTTCAGGAAACTTAATAAACAGTTGGAGAAGAAGACTGTGAGTTTGATGAAGGAAATCGAACATTCTATGGTTAGTAGAAAGCAACAGAAATAATTACTACTTCGTTGCATGATACTTGTGAAAGGCTTCTGCAGTGCTGGTGGTTGAGGAGGGGGGGCTGATTGCTTGAATTTCCCATATTAGTATTGCCTTTGCCACAACTTATGCTTTTCAGGTGTATTATGGTCAATGTGTGGCCGGCGCACAGTGAGGAAGTCAGGGCATCGCATTTTAATTTTTATCAATCTAATTTAATACTTATCAAAAGTAATTTAATACTTATCAAAAGTATCGTAATAAGGTATATATATCAATGCTCGACCTCGGAGCATCGCGGAGCATTTTCTCGGTGCACCCGCTGGAGCACCTTATTTCGATTGGATAAGTATTATATTCGATTGATAAAAATTAAAAAGCCATGCCCTGCCGTCCTCACTGTGCGCCGGCCATTACCTATCACTAGGTAGGTACCTACTAATAACTTAAATGTACCTACTTACCTATTTATTTCTTGAGATTGATTTGTTGAATTTGCGAGGAAATTATATTTGGACACCTAAACATAAATAGGTAAACAATTTCGCATGTCATTGAGCATACCTATAAGTAGTTTTTATATATTTTTTCATAAATTTCAGCAAAAACAAGACATATTCTCAGAATTCTCATCAAGTCTCATTCTATCTCCGGCGCACAGCTCTAAAAAGCATTGCTGTGATGCACTGAAACCTATCACAGAACCATCACCAAAGCATAGAACAATTCAAAAAAATAAGCCAATAAAATCAAATACAGAGCTCAATAACCGGTCAGAATGCACAGCATTTGAAAATGGAACACAAAATTGTGATAGAAATGTGCATGGAAGACAGGAATTTGAAAATGGAACACAGAATTGTGGTCAGAATGCACAGGGTAACATCAAAATGGAGAATTTAGCACAAAACAATGGGCATCATTGTGATGACAATGTAAATGCTAGAATAATATGTGATTGCTGTACAGACAAAAATAGGATTACAGAAGATTTAGAGTTTTTGTATGCTTTTGTGTCTGTTAATGTAACAGATAAAGTTTTGCCGCAGTCGTTTTTAAAAAGTAAGTGCTTTATAAATACTTATTAGAAGGTGGTAGAGCCAAGCTGTAGCCTATGGACTGTAGCTCATATACGGGCTGGCTATACTGGGGTAGTACCACCCTCTCACAGAAGATCGGCGTAAAGCAGCTATTACAGCTGCGTTTCGTACGATGAGTGAGAGAGCCGGAAGCCCAACACCTCCTCCCCTACCCCTCCCTCCTTCCCACTCCCCTTCAGGTCGGCAAAGTGCGAGCAATGCTTTTGGTATTGCAAGCATCTATAGGCTACGGTAACTGCTTAACATCAGACGGGCCGTACGCTTGTTCGACACCTGTCCTATAAAAAAATCCTTTATTCAGCCAAACTGTGTTCCCTGCATTACGCCTGTATACCCAAAAGGGGTAGGCAGTGGTGCACTGAATTAAGTACCTACTTATTTCATATACTTAATATATTTTTAATATCCTCACGATGTTTTCCTTCACCGCAAGCATGTGATAATCATATTAAAGTTATGATGCGCCTGCATGAACCTGCATGTCTTTAGACATGTGAAATCCACCAACCCGCACTGGGCCAGCGTGGTGGATTATGGCCTGAATCCCCCTCGCATTGAGGGGAGGCCCGTGCCCAGCAGTGGGACGTTAAAAGGCCTATATTATTATTTTTTTAAATACAATTTTCAGATAGTGTGACAGTGGAAAACGTATGCAAGTTTCTGTCATCCAAAGTGAAGTTGATGCAAGAACAGATCAACAGACTTCAAAGCACCATAGACAAAAAGGTAAAAGGCAGTAATAGTCCAGTAGTTGACTGCAGGTGTTGGTAAACAAGGGGTGTAGGTTCATATCCCGGCTGGCAACTCTTGGTCCCGTATTAATAAATCGATCTCAAGATTGAGATCGAAATTAAGATGCTGTTTTTAACAGATGTTCCATACATTGAACGTCAAAACTGCATCTTAAGATCGATCTCAAGTTTGAGATGCATTTATTAATACGGGCCTTAATCGCCTGTTTCCTGTAGAGAACACTCACCCATCCTTTTCCAGGCCTCGCAATGTGAAGCACACCTCACGCAACTGGCTGAGCTCGAGAGTCAGAAGATGACGCTACTCACTAAAACGAATAACATGAGAACTAGTACTGTTGAGATGAAAGCCAAGTGCATGGCGTTGCAAAACAAACTGGAGGTCAGTGGAATTGTAGTTTTTTTTGTCCACCTGTGTCGTCCCACTGCTGGGCAAAGGTCTCCCCTTCCTTCCTCCACTCCTCCCTGTTTATGGCAATACTGGGCCAATCCTTCAAGTAGGAGTCTAGCTCATCCCGCCATCTCCTTCTGGGCCTGCCGCGATGCCGTTTGGCTAGACGTGGGGCCCAATCGGTCATCATTTTTGCCCAATGGGTGTTTGGCATGCGGCAGATATGGCCAGCCCATTTCCATTTCAGCTTAGCGGCTTTGTGGGAGACATCTGTAATTCGGGTCATGGAGCGCAGTACACTTTTATTTAATTATTATTTTATTAAATTAATTATATTTTTAGCTAGCGGCTGACGACTTGGCGCAGTGGCTCGGCTAACTGCAACTGGTTGCAGGTTCGATTCCCGCCAAAGGCAAATTTCGGAATTGGGCGTCCTTAAATTAATTTAGGTGATTTTTCGACCCCCCTTGGTGAGATTTTGCTCGACCACCTCCCCTCCCCGTTTAATCTCACGTGAGATTTTTCAAAAGCCATATCTAGTGGAGATACATGTTTTACTTAATTTAACCCAGTTTTCTCGCAAATTTACACTGTTTTTGCGGTAAAAATAAATACGGTAGATTTGCCGATACCCCCCTCTCCCCCACGTGAGATTTGGGACCCCCCCCGCCCCCAAAAGGCCTTTTCATGAGCTGTGCCAATTCGCGAGCACATTACATATACAGAATTCGCGATCTCTTACACGTTACATTACATTACACGCTACACCCGTCTGGACCCAGCTTTAGCAACGAAAATGTAGTCGGTGTGTGTGTCAAGCGATTATTATATTTTCATTGGTAAAGGAGAAAGAACGATTATACAAAGAACAAAGGAGTGAGACGGATAAACTATCTTCCGAGCTGAAACGCCTGAAATCCAGAAACACTTCTATCGAAGCAAGATGCGCTACACAAGAGGAAACCATAGACAACTTGAAACAGCAGATTGAGATAGCGAAAAGGACTGAAAAGGTATACTAATAATAATATCCTGGGACATTTTTTTACACACGGCTCCCTGGGGCCCTACCACCACCTCTTATAGCAGTATTGTTTTAACGTTTCAGCGAATTTTTGTGCAATGACGTTTCTTATTGTCATGACAATAAGGTACGTCATTGCACAAAAAGTCGCTGAAACGTTAAAACGTTCCTATAATTGAATCGCGATAAGAGGTCGTGGTAAGCTCCCTGATCCCAAACTAAGCAGAGCTTGTACTATGGAAACCAGATAACTGATATTACTACATATACTACTTTTAGTTTGTAAATACATACTTAATATACATGTACACCCAGACTCGGGACATACAGACGTGTTCATGCACACAAATGCATGTCCCGGGTAGGAATCGAACCTACGACCTGCAGCGTGAGAGGCGCCATCACGCCAACCACGCCAACGGGCCCTTGCTATATCTTTCAGTGATAACTGACGACAGCTTGACGCAGTGGTTTGAGCGTTGGCCGCTCGGCTCACTACATCGGGTGGCTGCGGGTTCGATTCCCGCCAGAGGAAAATTTCGGAAACGGCCTTTTCGTAATTTGCCCTGGTCTGGGTGTCACTGGGATCGCCCCCAGTCCATTGTACGGTACCCATAGTACAAGCGTTGCTTAGTTTGGGACCATACGGTGTGTAAGGCTCGTATGAATAAATGCATCTCAAAGTTGAGATCGATCTTAAGATGCAGTTTTGACGTATAATGTATGGACCATCTGTTAAAAACAGCATCTTAAGATCGATCTCAACTTTGAGATGCATTTATTAATACGAGCCTTACGGCCGAATACTCGTACGCAACTTAAATTTGAGAGCTACTTAATTTTGGCGCGCCATACAAAAAATGACAGTTAACGACGTCTCAAACTGCTAAGTGGGACTTAAATATTTAAGTAGCCTTTGAGTATTCGGCCGTAAGTGCGATATCGCACGAGGCAACCATGGTTGCGCCACCAGCGGGTGATTCGATCGCCGACACCGAATTGGTTGCGCTACCAAGCGGACACCAGGTGCGATACCCTCCATACAGCTCTATACAATTCTTAATGCTCTATTTTGTTGGTGGAGCGACTGGTTGCGCTACCACTGGTGTCCTCGTGCGATATAGCTCTAAGTCTGGCGATATTTATTTTCAGGAATTACGGGACGTGTCCCGAAGTCTTTCAGCGTCGCACACTACCGCCATCTCTCGGTTGGAAGCGCAAATTAAAACGTTAACTGCTCGGACCGACAAACAGATGGCGCTGATTGACAACTTGCGGAGACAAAACGTGTTGTTAAGCACAGAGGGCGCTCTCAAAGCATTGGAGAAAGAGTATTCAGAGTTCTTGAATCAGGATTTTTAATAAATGAATATAAGAATTACATATTTCATTGTTTGCTTGTAAAAACCTAGCCCCTTACAGTAGCGGCATTTTAGGATGGCCGGTTTGACATGTGGGGGGTGGAAGAAAATGAACCTTATTATAACGAAACTAGCTTCTCCCCGCGACATTGTCCGCGTAGAATCTAAAATAATAAAATCCGATCTCTGATCCCGTAGCCCGGATCTCGTATCCCGGATATCCCGGATCCCAAAAAATATAGCCTATGTTACTCAGGGATAATGTAGCATTCTAATCGTGAAAGCATTTTTGAAATCGGCCCAGTAGTTTTTGAGTTTAATCGTTACAAACATACAAATCTTTTCTCTTTATAATATTAGAGTAGATAAGACTGGCCGTTTAAAAAAATAAGAATGTCAAAAAATTAATGCGAAAATGAATTTTATTCCGTTATAATAAGGTTCATCCTTTCACCCTCCCACATGTCAAACCGGCCATCATAACGTGCCGCAGGTATAGTCTGCTAGCTAAAGACTGATGGAAAACGACTGCCCCTCTACCCAAGTGCCTTCGTCTTCAAGCGTTTCTACAAATCGCTACGCTTCATGTATGGAAATGACATAAGTCACGTGATCTACTTATCGACTTGCAATGTCATTTCCATACATTAAAGCGTAGCGATTTGGAGAGACGCTTGAAGACGAAGCTACTTGGCTAGAGGGGCAGGTCTCTGATATTATCTCGTGAATTTTTGGCGGTCGACTTCTTGTCGGCAATTGCTATGGCAGTTCTATTGCTGATAACATGCCAACCGCCATGAATTTACGATTTATAATGAAGAATTTACTAAGACAATTTTAGAAACTAGTGATTTCACAATGGGTTTGTTGAGACTCGCTGATGTTATTTTAAATGAGGTCTCCACTATGGGCTTAGCAGGCGTCTCGTGCTGAAGTCCGGGGTTCAAACCCCGGCTTACACCTTTGGGCTTTTATAAATCTTTGTGCGAACCATAGTTTCAATAATATTATTGACGGGCCCGTAAGCGTGGTTGTCGCAGAGGCGCCTTTCACGCTGCAGGTCGTAAGTTCGATTCCTACCCGGGACATGCATTTGTGTGCATGAACATGTCTGTATGTCCCGAGTCTGGGTGTATATGTATATTAAGTATGTATTTACAAATAAAAAAAAAGTATATGTAGTAATATCAGTTATCTGGTTTCCATAGTACAAGCTCTGCTTAGTTTGGGATCAGGTAACCGTGTGTACAAAAATGTCCCAGAATATTATTATTATTATTAAGGCTGGAACAATTGCCACTGACAGCTCGAGGTTGACCGCTTTTTGCTCGAACAATGTCGTAGGACCGCGAGTTGAATTTTTTGAATTTAGAATTTTCGATACGCCATGATACATCAAAAAGACGACATGATAAATCAAAAACAGAAGTGACTCATATACTAAATTCGTATCTTGCCTACTTTTATTTAGTCGTATAAGGGTAACTTCGTAAAGGAAAATTTTCACTAAATCTTAAGTACAATTTAAGTAATACATTTTTATTAATAGGTAGGTGGGTAGGTTATTTTTTCTTTGTAATCTTTTTTATTGTTATTTTGTTGATATTGTAAATAAAAGCTTAAATTAATTTTTAATTGTTCTGAAATTTAATTTTGCCCAACACTGGGTAATAGGTAGTACTACTTAAAAAAAGACTAGTACATAATTTAAATGTTTAATATTATAGGACAAAATAAGTAAAATTAAAACTACTTAAAATTCTAAATAACTGAAAACAAGAAAAATTGTTGACAACATCGGGTAATAACTGAAATAAAAGTAGTACTAATCCTTATTAGTTACTAGCTGTGCCTGCGACCTAGTACGCGCACATTTTTGGAAAAGGTTACCCCTTATTTGACCGATGGATTGATGGAGGATGACGGACGGATGGAGTGGCAATGCAACGCATGCCGGGCATGCATGCAACCCTCATAGGATCACTGTTTTGCCCGTCAGTCTATCTGTCCGTCTGTCAAAACGTGCACAGCCTAAACCGCTTGGGTTAGAAACATGAAATTTTAACTTTTTATAGCGTAGAAGAAGACCACAGAAAGGATTTTTGAGAATTCAACAATTAAGGGGAGAAAGTATCTATGGATAGTCCCAGTTTTTCTGAAGCTAGAGACATGAATATTTGTATTTGTAGGCTGAGTAGCCGAAATACTAATTTTCATGTAAGGTCAAGATTTTCAAGCCTGAGCCATGGGTCTGGAGCAGCTCCATGATAATAATAATATATGGTATAATTAAAAATAAAATACTTGCTCCACAAAACGCCTCGTTTTGTGAGTTTTTAGGGTTCCGTACCTCAGAAGGAAAAAACGGAACCCTTATAGAATCACTTTTTTGTCCGTCTGTCTATCTGTCCGTCCGACAAAACGTGCACAGCCCAAACCGCTGGTGATACAAACATGAAATTTGGACAGTAGGTACCTTTCATAGCGTAAAAGAAGAGCAAAGGAAGGATTTTGGAAAATTCTTACCCTAAGGGGGTAAAATAAGGGGTGGAAGTTTGTATGGAATTCCCTCATTTCTGAAGTTAGAAACATGAAAATTTCTATTTAGGCTACTAATACAAATACAAAATAGTAATTTCAGCGCTTTTGAAAATTCTACCCCCAAGAGGGTAAAATAAGCGGTGGAAGTTTATATGGGGGTTTAAATTTTTCTAAAGCTAGGCACAAGAAAATTTGTATTTTGGCTTCTTATTAACTAAGAATAGTAATTTCTGCGTTTTTGATCATATCACCTCTAACGGTGTAAAATAGGGGGTGCAAGTTTGTATAGGCGTCCCAATTTTTCTGAAGCTAGAGACATGAAAATTTGTATTTGGGCTACTCATTACAAATTAAAACCGGACAAGTGCAAGTAGGACTCGTGCTCTGAGGGTTCCGTACAAATTTTATTATGTTTGTGTGTGCATCATATCTTTGGCGTGCAAATACAGGGCAATGAAGCAAGATGTGCTCCACTGTCTCGCTGGGGTTCTTCGAGCTTCCACTTTGCCAGTTTTCGGAACAATACATAATAATTACAACACCTAAGTGTGTATTGTTCCGAAAACAGGGAAAATCATGGAGACTCGAATCTCGGGATAACAACTGCACTGCAAGCGACTGTGGTGAACAGGTTGGGCTAACAATCAAAAGGTCCCAGGCTCGATCCCCGTTGGGGCATGCATCAATGGATGAATTTTCATCTATGTGCATAATTTACAGTTCGCTGACGGCGAGAGAAAACATCGTGAGGAAACCTACCTATCCCTCGGGATTAGGTAATAGTCAGTTCCTGTATACACGGCGACAAGATTCACCACCTGTCACGTTGGGTTCTGACTATACAGGATGAATTTTTCAAGTGTGCGTGGATGGCCAAATCCGAAACTATGAGTGATATCGAAAAGTACTCAAAAGAATCTCGGGGCTGATTTTAATGAAAATTGTAATTACTTCTCAAAATTCGTTTCTTATCAGCGACACTATCGAATGCTGTAATAATACAGTATGTGGTTTTTTATTCTAAATCAACTAGTTCGATTCCTAGCTACGAATATCGTTTTTTCAAAAATCCAATGATGCAGTTTTAGTTTTCATCAAAATAAGCCCCGAGATTTTTTTGAGTACTTTTCGATATCACTCATAGTTTCGGATTTGGCCATCCACGCTCACTTGAAAAATTCACCCTGTATAGTCAGAACCCAACGTGACAGGTGGTGAATCATGTCGCCGTGTATACAGGAACTGACTATTACCTAATCCCGAGGGATAGGTAGGTTCCCTCACGATGTTTTCTCTCGCCGTCAGCGAACTGTAAATTATGCACATGCACATGCGAATTTTGAGAAGTTGTAATTACTTCTCAAAATTCGTTTCTTATCAGTGACACTATCGAATGGTGTAATAATACAGTATTTGGTTTTTTATTCTAAATCAACTAGTTTGATTCCTGGCTACGAATATTGTTTTTACGGTAAACTTAAAGAAAGAGCTAATTTTAAAGAAAATACTATTTTATTTCTCTTAAGTTACCTAACTATTAAACCTAAACTGATTAATTGTTCAAAAATGATTGAAAATTTGTAATTAGAACATAATGTTGTGAAGATGACTGCGCTGCGAAGGTAAATAAATAAAAATATTGAGCATAATTTCGAACAAGGTAAAGGTAATGTACGTATGACTTATTACAGTCAACTTGAAAATATGCGGCAGTTTATTAAAAAACACAGTTTTCTTAAGTTTTCCGTATGTCATTACTTCCCAGAATTCGTTCCTTATCAGCGACACTATCGAATGGTGTAATAATACAGTAAGTGGTTTTTTTCAACTAGTTCGATTCCTGGCTACGAATTAAGTTTTTTTCAAAAATCCAACGATGCAGTTTTAGTTTTCACCAAAATCGGCCCCGAGACTTCTTTGAGTACCTTTCGATATTCCTTATAGTTTCGGATTTGGCCATCCACGCACACTTGAAAAATTCACCCTGTATAAACGTGGGCTTTGAGTTGGTTAATACCTCTACAATGGGGTGGTGTATATCCACTCAAGCCTCTGACTACTCCCGAATGGGGATAAAAGTGGTGACGTGAGTGGTGACAACCCAACGTGACAGGTGGTGAACCTTGTCGCCGTGTATACAGGAACTGACTATTACCTAATCCCGAGGGATAGGTAGGTTTCCTCACGATGTTTTCCCTCACCGTCAGCGAACTGTAAATTATGCACATAGATGAAAATTCATCCATTGGTGCGTGCCCCACCGGGGATCGAACCTGGGACCTTCTGATTGTTAGCCCAACCTGTTGTTGTTGTTAGGCAAGACAATAATATTAGAAAGTAGGTAAGCGGTTTTTAGAGGATTATGCTTTTTAATCATATACCTATTCATCATTCTATATTATTCATAATCTATGATGACAACAAAGCGCGTCACTGACATAAATATTAATTTAAAAATATTTGTAAGCATATAATATTCTAAAAAATATGTTCAATACTTAGACTAATTACTTGTCTAGACCGAGTTTTGCGCTGCAATCGCAACGAAAAAAACAGGCCAGATTTGAAAGCGATGTGTGCGTGTCACACACACAAGTATTCGTAGACTATTGTTTGTCAAGCGCGCTGCGTCACTGTTGATACGTGCTGAGTGATACCAGCTTTTGAATATTTCCCATAAAAGTCGGGAAAAAATATGTTTTGATTACGAGGTGTCTAATTAAAATATGAATTCATTTATTTATGATTTTTATTATTCACATACCTACCTATTAGGAGTTTGTGCATTTGGATTACTAGGTGAAATATATTTGTAATAAAAACATTACTGTTAGGTTAAGGTTATTTATTTGTAATATTCTTAATATTCTAGTTCAAAAGATAACACTAAAACAGAGTACAACTGTAGTGACACCATTCCTTCCATAACAAACCTTGAAGTACAAAAGGTTTTTAAAAAGAAATGATGATACCTACCTTATGATAGGAGTCCTGGAGAGGACGGTGCGGTGTAACTACAGAAGCACTCAGAGTCCTCCTCCTTTTTTGAAGTCGTTTAAAAAAGACATGTAATGAAACCGACTTCTTTTTTATAGCATTTTTGGCCTATAAAACACTCCCTTCGAACCTAACCCAGACAAGTCAAATGCCCCGAAGACCCGAGCTCGCACGAATTGAATTGAGCTCTCTGATTGGTTCAAATTTAGCCAGGCGCCCGTCTATTTGATGTTTCCTAGTTTAGCTTGGACTAAATTTTTTGAAGAACATGTTGAAGCTTCAAAACGCAAAAATGTTGATGAGTTGTAAAATCGGTGGCTGAGTTAGTAAATTTGATGGCGACTTATCAGTCAAAATGACAAGTAATAATAATTGGTGTTCTTTATTTGATGTTCTTATTTAGGTAGTGTTGTAAATAAGACGAATTAGTTTATTAGAAGCTTTCTTATTTTTCTGTGGCTTAGTTATAAAATTAGAAGTCAAATTCCCTGGATTTATAATTCCCCAAAAAAATAGCAAACGCTCACATGGGAATTTTAAATTCAATTATCAGGCAACCTTGTCAACATGGCGTCAAATGGCCGTTATATTTTTGAATAAAATTACACTTCATAAATCTAATTGTGTCTTCACCAAATAATTCTTTCGAGTTTACTTACCGATGATAGGTATTTTTTTTAATTGTTTTTATTCGTCCCCTGTAATTTCCGCATACTTTTATTGCACATATTGTCATTTTTCTACAGCAAAAAAACGGTGTTCACCGCACAATGTCAGTGTCGCTACTGAGCGGGCGAAATGAAGTTATGAGCCAACAGTTGGCTGATATTTTTTTTGGCGTTTAGGCGCTCGAACCCTATATCTAGACCATATATAATCAAAGGTTCAATATTATATTTAAACTATTTAAAACGTGATTTAATTCATAAAAAGCTAAGAAGACGTAACATTTTTACGAATTTCACGCAAAAATTTGCGCGCACGTCCAGCTTTCAACGGCGCCATTGCGCTACTGCCAGGAACATTTTGCCGGCCAAGTCATGATGACCCATGACGTTTGTCGCATATTTAAGGTTATTATTGGTTATTTTTTAAATAAAATGACTAATATTAAATCTTGGATCCACGGATTCTTAGACAAGTCTTGACAATTTTTCTGGTAGGTATAGGTTTCACGTAAATCTGTTCAGTTGCTATGGAGAACATTTACGATTAAGGTTGACAATTTCATATTTTGAAATCGATTTCTACAAAATTTGGTAACATTTAAAGTAAATCGGCTAAGCCATTTTATTCCCGACCATATGAGGTTTAATGTTGTATACTTTATGTTGCACATAAGCCAGCTGCTTCATCAAACCATTTACTCAGACCCACCCAGTTGAACATTTGTATCACCTTAATATGACTATCACTTGCTTATCGTGAAGGAAAAACATAGGAAACAAACATGCATGTCTAAAGGTGCTCCCTCACCAGGAGCATTCGCCTGTAATGTAACGTTACAGAGTCGAGCATTTATCATTGAGAGAGGCGAACCGAACATTACCTATAAATTACCCATTATAGTGCGCAGTGTCTGTAATATGTTGATACATCTTGTAACATTAATGCGCGCAAATGTTACATTACAAATGCTCCCGGGCTCCTCTTCAGGTCGGCAATGTGCGAGCAATACCTTTGGCATCAAGTAAGCATCTATAGGCTACGGTAACTGCTTAACATCAGGCGGGCCGTACGCTATTTTGCCACCGCAGTCCTATATATAAAAAAAAGGAAGGGACGTTAAAAGGGCTAATTGTTTATCCAATTATAATAGTATAGTTTAATTTAATATTCTTAATAAAAATTGTGGTGTAAGTACTTATAATTATATTACAAGTAATCTCATATCAAAAGTATTGGCTGACGTATATTCCGATGTCGTAATTCAGCCCCACGCCTCTTTCGCTCTTCATACGCAGATTCACGAAGGGGTAACCCACCCCCCCTGCAGTGATGTTGATGCTCGCCTTGCTGTGCAGGGTGTCCAAGGCCTGGATGCCCTGGAACACAAGGTACAGGTCCATCAGCAACGATAAGAAAATACATTACCTACTTAAAATACGAAGCATTTTATTAAAATCTAACACTTTCCTTAAGTTTGCCGTATGTCATTACTTCCCAGAATTCGTTCCTTATTAGCGACTCTATCGAACCGTGTAATAATAGTGTGTTTTTTCAAAATCAAGGGGTTCGATGAAGCAGTTTTAGTTTTCATCAAAATCGGGCCTGCTGAGACTCTTTTGAGTAGGTACTTTTCGCCACTCCTCATAGTTTTGGATTTGGCAATGCCCATGACCCACATGAAAAATTCACTCTGTATACGGTCCTCATAACAAAAAGCAATTTAGATTTTTTTTGCCTGTCTATCTGCCTATTTGTTTCTGATAATCTTCGAAACGGCTGGACCGATTTGACAGATACCTGTTATAAGGACTCACTGGCCTACTTTTATTTAGAAAAAGAATCAGGTTTACGCGCAAAAAACACACAAAAGATTTTTTCAAGTACCTAATATCTTCCTACAATTTACGCATACGAACTCATGGGCACGGCTAGTTATAAATAAAATCTAACTTACAGTAATCGGCCGGTTATCAGTTTGCGAATAGAAAAAGAACTTCACACGCTTCATGAACGGGAACGCGTTGTACTGGACGATGGTGTGGTTCGCCAGCACCACCCGGTTGGCCACATTCCCCACGACCATATGGTTGCCCCCCACGGTACACACCATGGTACAAAGGGCTAACAATAGCAATATTCTCATGGTGACGTCTTCACTACACTGCTCCAGTAACTGATTGATAAATAACGTTATAATGGCGAGAGGTCTAATGTTATCGGTGTTATGATGCTGCGGGGAAATAGTGAAATAAGGTATATTGTAAACAGTCAGGTTTCAAGGACCTATTTCACAATCTGAGTATAGTTTTTTCGCCAAATATTTTTGAAGTGAAAACTTCTTTAGCGGCGTTGTGCACTTTTCTTGGGATGGGTAAAAAATGTTAAAACTCGCGTCGGGACACGTGACCTGATCGAAAATTCGTAAGACGGGTCTTGGGATGGGTAAAAAAAAATTAAACTTGCGTCAGCACACGTGACCTGATCGAAAATTCGTATGACGGAGAGATAGCGATTGTGCGTGTGTGTTTGTACTACATATAAATCGTCATGTTTGTGTACGATAGCGCTATAAATGAATATTGTTTTTAACCACATAAATGATAGTACTTTTATACTGATATAAATAAAGCAATTCGTGCGAAATTATTCCCTAACCATTCCAAAATATTCAAAAATGCACAACGGTAATGTTCAAGTTTTCACTTCTGCCGGCAATCCCGGAGTGCAACCCGTTGTTTTTTTACAGTTTTATTATTATTGGTGGTACAGCAAAGCTGAAGCCTTGACTACAGCTCACATGGGCTGGCTCGACCGAGCTGTGTTTCGTACGATGAGTGAGAGAGCCGGAAGTCCAACCCCCCCTTCCCCTTCCCCTCCCTCTGTCCCACTTCGTTTCAGGTGGGCAACGTGTGAATGCCTTTAGTATAGTAAGCATGTATAGACTACGGTAACTGCTTAACATCAGGCGACCCATACGCTTGTTTTGCATCTTAAGCACATAAAAAAGTTTTACAATGCAATATCAGTCGAAACCCAATTTTATTTGGAGAGTAAACTTAAGTTTACTAGTAACGGTGTGGTGTTACTATAAAAACGTTAAACATGTGGTGAACACGTGACTAGTACAGTTTAATAGACAAGAGGCAACTAAGTGAGTATTATAGTAATTTATATAAATGTCTTATTTCAACTATTGCTGCGACACATTATTATACTTACATACATTATTTTATCTTACATTTACTAGTTACTTTGATAATAAATTCACTATGCTGGGTTTTTACTTTTAATATTTCCTTAAGTATTAGTCATGATATATTACTCGCTAATTACAAATAAATTGTTATTAACTAAAGTTAATGATAAATATAGTAGCGGCATTTTATGATGGCCAGTTTGACATGTGGGGGGGGGGGAACAAAATGAACCTTATTACAACGGAATAAGACTGGCCGTTTTAAAAAATAAGAATGTCAAAAAATTTATGCGAAAATGAAATTTATTCCGTTATAATAAGGTTCATCCTTTCCCCCTCCAACATGTCAAACCGGCCTTCATAGCGTGCCGCTACCGTAAATAAATATCGCTAGACTAACAGGATAAATGACGACACTAGACACTAAAACATCGTGTATACATTGAGTGTCTACGTGTGTCTACCACCGCGACACTCAGTTACAGTTGTAGTACGGTGTCGGTACATTGAGATACACTGAGTGTCTAGTGTTTTCGTGTAGGTATCCTTAGCATACCACACCAACAGAGTTGGGCTAAATTTAATTGCAATTACTAATTGCGTGTGGTGTCACAATTAACAATTAATTTTGATTTGTTTGTCAATCGCGAACATATCACAATTAATTGTTGATTGTGACATCACCTGCAATTTGCAATTAATTAATTGCAATTAAATTTTGCCCAACTCTGCACACCAACTGTTACTGTACGGTACTATAAGCAACGCTTGTCTATAGCTACCATACTATGGAATGGGGTCGATCCCAGTGACACCCAGACCAGGCAAATTACGAAAAGCGTGTTTCCGAAACATGCCTGTGGCGGAAATCGAACCCGCAACCACCCGATGCAGTGTGCCGAGCGACTTACGCGCAAACCACTGCGCCAAGCGGTAGTCAAAGTACCTACTTAAGATACCTACTTATTTGAAAAACATGCCTGTTTAATATCAGTCACTGGTAATTCCCTGAGATTTGTTATCTTGTTAACATATTTACTTATCTAGTTCTAACAAACAAACATACATACATTCATAACTACTTCACAGAGTGGGGAAAAATTTAATTGCAATTAATTAATTGCAAATTGCATGTGGTGTCACAATTAACAATTAATTTTGATTTGTTTGTCAAACGCAAACAAATCACAATTAATGGTGATATCGCCTGCAATTTGCAATTAATTATTTGCAATAAAATTTTGCCCAACTCTGGTCTTCATATGTAGGTAATTTCATTTATACTGCATCGGGTAGTTGCGGGTTCGATCGCCGCCTGAGGGAAATTTAAGAAAACTGATTTTCGCAATTATCACTAGGGTCGCCCCCAGTCCATTGTATGGTAGCTATAAAGCTTTGCTTAGTATGTGACCATACAGCTGGTCAAGTTGTTGTGATAGTCTGGCGATGTTTAAGTATTGTTTTATTTATTAAAATGAGTGCACTGTACTAACCAAGTTGAATTAAGCGCAAACTGGTTTAGTTATTTATTTGCAAATTAACATCACTACGTGACCCGCGAGTTACCCTTTTAGTGGGGGAGCCCATGATGCTAACTGTGGATTTACTCGGCGTCACCCAAACCTATTAGATTCGGTAGATTCGATGATAGGAAGAATACATTGTTCTAGATGTTTCCACTTTCAGCGGTGGGGGAAGCGTCTACATAATAATTTCAAAATTGAAAAAGAAGCAATGACATGGAAATACGTCAGATATTGATATTTTTCATGCTCCAACATGATAAATTGAAAAAAAAACAAAATTACTCGAGCGCGTCAGATTTTCAGAGGGGGTGTTCAGTGAAACTTACAGATGCTCCCATTTCTTAGACTGACGATCAAATTAGCAAAATTGACACTTTTGACACTTCTTAGCTAGTAATGAATCCCCCTTATCTTAATCTGACGAGTTCGAGTATTTTAAGATGATCTATTTTTTTTTGGTTCCCGTGATCGTACCCACCCTTAGACCATCTAACTTAGGGACCCGGTACGCGCATAATTCAACGAACAAAATTTTCTGTCAATTCCTGGGGGAGGGGAGGTAATCACTACATTAAAATTGACGCACACTTACTCAAAACATTTTGTGTCATTATAAACGCACACGTAAAGAAATGTGCAACACTAGTATATTTTACGCACACTATAAGATCTAATACGTCAACATACAAAATTTTACTACCGTAGGACCATCGGTGTAATAGGGTGAATACCACTATCGATATTTCTAATTAGCTATATCGATAGTTTCATATACTCATTATTACATTTATAGCTGTCATTATAATCTACTGAATTATCTCTACTGAAACAGCTGAACAAGAAATAATGAGTAACTCACGAGGCGTAAATATTCAACGGAAACAAGATGATTCCGGGTACATCCTTTGGGGGTAAAGGGAAGATCTTCCAGCCAGGCGGGTGGTATGCCTGGCGGGGCCGGCCGCTATGCCCCGATGGTTATTGTCGGGGTCTTCTATATGTACTAAGTGTCTTGCGAATCTTGCTTGCGTGGTTCAGACTTCATTTTGTACTGAAGCGTGCGTGCACTCAGCGCCATCTATCGGTGGCGTCGTGAATGTATGAATGGTCGCTACAGGACTCCCTCCCAAGACCGGAGGTCGATAATCTTGAAAACCTGTTGTCTTGCTCGAGCGCCAGAATACTCTTGTTGGTCTGCGGTGAGTTGAGACTGAAGAGCTTGCGATTCAGAACCACCTGGCACGGTGAGTCGGCTGTGGTGGTCTGACAATTTTTCCGGCTGCTGTGCGTCACAGAACCACCTGGCACGGTGAGTCGGCTGTGGTGTCTTCGGTGACACTGGCTTGCTTGGATGAGTGTGACTTCAGTTGCGTATGTTCGATGTCGTGGGTCACCAGTTTGGGAGTAAAGGGAAGATCTTCCAGCCAGGCGGGTGGTATGCCTGGCGGGGCCGGCCGCTATGCCCCGATGGTTATTGTCGGGGTCTTCTATATGTACTAAGTGTCTTGCGAATCTTGCTTGCGTGGTTCAGACTTCATTTTGTACTGAAGCGTGCGTGCACTCAGCGCCATCTATCGGTGGCGTCGTGAATGTATGAATGGTCGCTACATCCCAATTCAGTTCCTTGAAAATGAGATTATCTAAAAAATAAGTACCTAATGTTCCCAAATAAGCTGTTTCATCCCCCCCACTCCCACTCGACCAGCGCCATCTGCTGCCACTGGCCTGGCTGATATCTTTTGTTAGGTAGGTACGTATAAACGTAATAGGTATTATTATACTAATGTCATCATCATCATCATTTCAGCCAAAAGACGTCCACTGTTGGACATAGGCCTCTCCCATGGTTTATTATACACTATATATATTATATTTTTATCGATACCGGTCTGCAATCATAAATAAACACTACTACAACACTGTTCAAATCAAAAAGTATATATGTCGAAAGCATTCTTGCAACACTGACTAATACGACTGAATAATTTTGATACTTGATTTATTATTTTCCATATTATTTATTATTCATAATGCAAGCGCAAGCACTTTTAAGTTTTCTTTGATGTTGGTCAATAAGATAATATTTGTTATACATATATTTATGCCATATGTGATTCATCGCCTCAGTAGCAGACGCTGCCTGCTTCTGGGTCATATGGACCCGGAGCAGTGTCAGGTTCGATTCCGTTTATCAAGATCAAGAATTTATCGAGATCGTATTTATCTGAATTGTTTCGATAGTGGGTGTTTTTGTTTCAACATTTTTTGTATTTTAGGAAAATAAAACAAACATATCATAGCTACTGCGTTTTTTAATTAACAAGAGAATATTCTTAGACAGCCCTGGCAGTTACAAAATGTTGATAAAGCTGCAAGAGATGTTGTAAATTCAAAAGATCTTAGTTATCACGCATTCCGGACCTTGAGCGTATTGCCAGAAAGCGGGTTTTCTTTATCCCAGTACCCCAAACCAAAACCGCATTTGCCCAATGTTTCCCTTTTTTCCTAAAACCCTTTCTGTTCAACAAGTTTAATAAATCCAATAAGATCGTCGGCTTAAATTACTTTCAGGCTAAAATCAAAATTACTGCAGAATTACTAAATTGGCCCTACCAACTTACAGAAGAATTCATGAAAATCGATAAATAATATTATTATTCAATTTATTCATTAAATATCCTATAAATTTACATTTTTAAATTTATACTTATATAAGTATATAAAAAAAATACATTTAAAAATATAAAAATAGTTCCCCACCGGCATCGGCAACAGGGTCCTAGTTACCGGTGGTCAAGGCTCCAGGGAGAGGAACTTCCTCACAATGCGAGCCGTTATTATTATTATTTATTTATTTTTCCATTACTTATTTTGACTGTTACTACTTTTACTTAATCAGATATGAGATGTTTACAATTCCTAATACTTGTTTATTCTTTAATCAATTATTGTGTTATTCCTTTTCTTTAATTTTATGTTTCTTTTCTTTACCGTACTTTCTTTCTTTCCTTTTCTTTCTTTCTTTTTTGTTCTTTTCTGTACCAAACTGTTATTATTATTTCTTTAAAACCCCCCACAAGACAGGCATTGCCTAGTGTGGGGTGTTTTGCCTGCTCTGTAAATGGTAATGTCTTTTTGGTAATAAATATTATTATTATTATTAAATATTTCACTCCTGATAAATCAATATATTGGCGTGGGCCTGCCGCTGCCTCATCAACTCATCATCATCAGTCTCCACAGCATTGCTGTCATCTTGAAGATTTATTATTAATCGATTAATGTCATCTTAAAGAGCAATTTTCGACTATTCTTTTAACGGTACCTGAAAAATAAAATAATTCAATAAAAGATCATTTCTTTACTGCTTTAAGATTATTTGTTTATTTAGTAATTAAGTAACGATGTTAACTGACAAGCAAACATAGAAAAATAAAGCAACCTTAGATTATATATTGGTCGATATGAAAGCAACACATAAAAATAATGCCCAAGTATCAGGTTGTGTTCAATCGAATGTACCTCTAAGCGATCAATGTATATTTACTGAAAAACCTGTAAACTGAAGCTTTGAGCCTGCCTTTGTATACAATAAACACATTATTTAACTTAAAAACTGTAAAATAAACTGCTTATATACCTATAATATCAGCGGTTCTTTGGTAAACATGGTCGAGTTCTGACAAAATATTTTGCACCTCAAATTCCGCGAGACACCGCCTGTAAACTTTGTGAATCACCTCTCTTGTTGAATTACTAATGATTTATTCATTGTAAATAGTTTTTAACGTTCTGCGACTGGTTTATCACCGCGTAATTCAGTATTTATCCGTTTGTTTACAAAGTTCAAATACTTGACAATTATTTGACAAATAAAAAATACAGTTGCCAGGGTAGAAAAGATTCGTCTATGGTCACAGTATACTATTCGATTAATTCGTACTCGATTAATTGTATCGATAATGTTTTCGATTCTTATGACATTTAATATTTTAATGAATTTAATAGAAAACTTGCATTAATTACATCAAAAATACTTACATATGAAATGTTACCCCATCTTTTTGTATATTACTATTTTTTGTAATTTCTTTGCACACGTTTACTGGCACAATTCGGCATTTTTCACGGAGCACCTTACACCGCGAAAACGATACTTACTCTGATCAAATCGATTTCGAAAACAGTTTTTATATACGTGTCAGAGATTTTTGGTCCTGTACCTATAGAAAAAAGCTAGAGGGGAATGATCATGCGAAGCGTATCCAGGGTAGCTAATACATCCATGTACCCACCAATATTAAGGGCTCATACTGGTTGGAGGTTCTAATCAATATGTAAGGTATCTCCTTATCTTAATCTGACGCGCCGGAGTCAATCCAGAAAACCCTTCTACGGCTCCCCATCATTTTCTGCCTCGGTTGGTGTATCTTGCGCAGAAATCCATAGTCTAAAAAACTTCACTACAACTTCTTTTCACCGCCCCCAAACTTTCAAAAATATTAAAATTAAAAATGACAGTGACAGCTCTAAAAAACAATAGCAAATCGATCGACAAAGATTTGCGGAATTGTGTTATATAGTTTTATTTCTAGTACATCAACATTTACATGGTATCATGCGAGGAGCGAATATTTTAATATATAGCCAATGTTATTTATCAATTTTCTATGGTGAGTCTGTGATTTTTTATATTATCTCCTCCGGTGTTGATGGGAACGCACGTGTCGCACGTGATGGACGCTCGCGACGGACGGAACGGACGTACTTACGTGCAATGCGTGCGTCAATTGCCAGTCAAATGGCCAGCGCCATAGTTTCACCTCCAATGCGTGGGCACAGCTCGTGTTTGTGGGCCTTATCCACCGCGCATTATGGAGGAATGTGTTCAGATAATGGCAATAGTATTGGCCAAACATTGGGACCAATACACCAAGAATAAAATGTAGTTACTGCTGCCTACCTCCTCGAGGAATGCAGGCATCTCTCGGATTTCTAAATCTTCGTATTAGCAGTCCAGTACACCCAACTAAACATTATTATTTATTTATTTACAGTTCATTATATCTGATGGTGCTTATCGATAGCCGTACTATATCTAAAAGTATTAATAGTTACGACAAAACCGACGATGTTTACGACGCCATAACTGACTTGTACTACACTACGGGCAAGCTAAAACACAACAGACACATACATAAACATAGAAGAGTAGACAGGTATGACGTCACTAAGCCCATGCATCCAAGAAACCATGCTAGAGTCCCTAAATATCATGTCAACCCGATTTATGGTAGAGACGCGAAAATGGAAACTAAAGAAATGGATAAAACCTATGCAATGTTAACCACAATTAAAGTACCCGAAAGGATAGTTGAACATGCTAAACATAAGTCGCCCAAACCCAGAGTAGGCAGCTTTTGGAGAAAATTCAGGAACAAACTGAGGAAAAATAAAATAAACGAGATATCTAGAGAAAGGAGTATACAAAAGAACAAAGATTTCAAACAAAACCGCTATTTTTATAGAAAAAGGAAACAGTACAATGAATATGAAATACCAAAGCTTGCATTCAAGAGAGAAGCTAGTAAAAACACTAACACAGGTGTTAAGAAATGGCGCTTTGATGACAAAGCCTCTACTAAAATGAAATCGGAATCAAGAACTCTCTTCGCTAGTGAAGGGAACACTGATCCAACTTACGTTAATTTAACAGCTGAATTAGATGCAATGACCACACAAGTTGTACACCTAAAAGAGTTATACGCAGTCGACAAATATCTAACCACTACTATTGAACCACCATACTTTGAGTATACTGAACCAAGGACATCTACTGTATACGAGACTGAGTTTCCTGGGACAGCGCAGATTGAAGAACTACTCAACGATATTAAAGCTAAAGCTATACAAATGATTGCTGAACAAAGTCCGTCTATCACTGATATGATTTCGAACACAGTAACTGAAGCTACTTTTGATGCTGACCCTATACTTGCTCACACAGAAGCAGGCGCTCCTGGTTATGCATTTAGTACATTCGTGTCGATAAACGAAATTGATGACACGTATAAAAGATATGCTGATACAACAAGTCCCATCGATTATAAAACTGAAAACCCGTCATTGGTTAAAAACACTGAGCCGCATGGCATACGTCGGAGATCTATCCAAGGAGATGCCATGACAATGGCACAAAGCGTCGAAGATAAGCTGCAGAAGGAATTAAAGAAGTTTATGGCTAAAGCGAAGGACAAAATATCATATGAAGTTCAGAAGGGAATCCATAAAATGAAGAATACTAAGAAAATACCTAGCCGATGTAATACTGCACCCATGAACCCGGAAACAAAGACACCGATGACAGTAACCAAGAAGATTTACGAGAGTACAGGATACAAGAAGAATCGAGATCATAAGCACAAGAAGAACAAAGTCCAGGGAACGCATACAATAGATGCTTCTACACCTGGCTCGACGCTAGACGATTATATCATGCTGACGCTATATGAACAGATACTGTCCAAATCTCGTGATGATAACTTTATAAAAATGGTTACTGGTAGCGACTTCCCTCAGAGAATTAGAAAGAGAGATCACAATCTGCTCTCTAAAAGAAATTTGGAGACACTAACGGACTTAAAACTGAAAGAAGACATTCAAAAAATCTATGACGATGGTGTGAATATGCCTGAATATGATTACAGCGGTGGTTCGACGCCTCCAGAAGACTCTACTCCAAGAACCGAGACATTGACTCCTAAAGCTAAGCCCTCAGATGATCAGCTCTACGATGAACCGAGAACAGATGCTGGTGTTGAAGAAACCAGCTATGAAGCATTGAGCAACAAAATAGCTTACAACGACTTCGTTAATGGTTACAGACATTATTTGAAGTTCCAAAAGGACCAAGCGAATTCCAATTTCTCGAACATGGTCAGATACCAGGCGCATAAGCACCATAATGTCGACGACATTGGTAAATTCATACTTAATAAAATACCACAATTACCTAATAGAATAAATAAAAGATTCTTTGATGACTTTGATATTGAAGACGAAGAGGTATCGACTAAAAGTGACGATTCATGGTTCAAAAAGCATTTTTACTTTTTCATAGACAACGAGCCTCCAAAAAAGTACCATACTTCGCAGACTGTATCATTCAAACACCCTATAAAGGCTAATAAAGATAATTCTGATGCTGAGAATGATAACGACGCAGGTGAAGATGGTATTTTTAAAACAGTTCCCAACGAAGCGGAAGAGGCGACACAATTGGAGAGAAATTCTGAGGTGAACCTGGAAGAACTGGCCAGGAACTTAAAGGGTAATAAGAGGCAAGGATCGCATAAAACGCCTCTTCTGAGTAAGTAAGCACAGATTTCAAATACTTATTAAAATTAGAATTGTGAAACACACATACGTTTCACTTCAGCATCACGCCAACATGGGTGGACGGGTTGATTGCAATATGGTTTAGAGGCAAGTTATGCACTTTACATCTTCGAATACCATGTGGCCTGAGACTCTAGTGCTATCATTTATTATGTCTATTACCTAGCCACACTGACCACTATGCCCAATAAAGTGAAAAATTCAATATAAGTGTTCTAGCAGACATAGCTATAAATTTACGTGATATTTTTCAGGTCCTTCCACAAACCAACCCATCGCAGCCGTCGAAAAGACAAAACACAAAATGTTTGCACCGCAAAAGTTAATAGGCAAATTTTTTGGCGGAAAAAAACGGCAAACACTCAAACCCGAGCACGATATAAACGGCAATATAAAACAATTAAACGAAACTGGAAGGCTCAGGAGAGGCGCAGACACGAGTGGCAATGTTAACAATATTGAAAATAATTATATCAAACTCAATGATGTAACAGCAGCTTTAGATACAGAAGATTGTACACAAAAACGTGGCTATGTTAACATCAATGTAGTTCCACAACCGACAGCCATAGTCAAGCTGCGAGATAGTTCGACAAAGAGCAAAATAAAAAACTTCTTCAAAAAATTTCGTTACCATAAAAAATCTAAATCGCCGAAAAAAGTCCAAAGACATCTTAAAAGAAGACGACGATTCAGTCCGATTAAGAAAATTAAGAGTCTGTTTAGTGTAAAAACTGATAATAGACCGATGCCTCCTCCAAATTATAACATGGAAGACTATGAAATGGCATCATCACATGTGGACGGCTTCAAACCTATAAGATACGACCGTCCCATGAGTGTTGACGAAATGAAACAGCAAATCCCTAATATAACTGACGTATCAGATGATATTTTACTGAAACCTGGAACCACTACAGCTAAAACTGGCAAAGAATCTGCAGATTTCAAATGGGATGAGGATTATTTTCAAAATAATCAGTTGTCTAATTTTGAAGTCAAAGCTCCGTCTAGTCACACTACAACCAATTCTGTACCTGCAGGTTAGACAATTATTTCTGTTAATTTCAGCCTTTATCTAAAGATTAGATTCTAATCACTGTATGTTATTCCCGAGTCTTATATTAGATAGGCTTATATTTTAAACTGTATACTAGGGGATTTTAATATACCCAGAATATGTGGGACGGATGGATGAACTGAAACTTTCCCTGAATAAAATTAATACCTCGGTTTCAGTGAAAAACACCACACCACAAACAAAGAAACGAACAACCAAGAAATTAACAGCCAAAACTACCTCGCGGACTACTGCCCCAATGAATGTTAACATTAAAACATTGAAATCAACCATAGAGCTACTCCAAACTCCAACACAAGGGCCATTGATGACTCTAGAGGACATGGGTCACGAAATCGAACATATTCAAAGCAGGTTATTCCATTACCACAAACTACGGCCGATGACTCTGTTTCACGACGTTCGGATTGGTCACGCTTCTAAGAAATCAACATCTCTCCCAAATAATCGAGCCAAAAAATCAACAGTAAATCCAAATAGTCACGGCTTTCATAAAATGTCTTCAAAAACTGCCTTATTTCCAAATAGACGTGCTTCTAATCACGCTAGCAAACACCCAGCAAAAATTGCAGCTTTAACTGCGAAATCGTTTGATGAAGATTTGACATTAAAAGGCAAACTAACTAGAGAAGTAAAAATTCCAATAACGCATCATAAAAATAGAGATCATTTCCAATTGCCCAATGCATTTTCCGAAGAATATGACAGCATAGATGAACCAGTAATGGATTATAAAAAACACGGAATGGATTTTGATAAACCGCAACCTACCTTCCAACCTTTCGTTACAGTAACGGTCACGCAACTAGACGGACCTATAAAACTAACTGAAGCTACGAGTACCTATAAACCGGATTTTGATTATTTCAGCGATTTTCTGCTCTGGAATAACGATATTTTAAACGCTGACGAAGTCCCTAGTCCGATTTGGAAACGAATAATCGATGCGATAGATGAAAACAGTTATACTACACCAAATTTGGTTAGATTGGTAAGTGAACTGAACGAGATCAATGAATACTTGAACATTGCTGAAGGAGAAAGGACTACTTCTAAGAATTATCTAATTCGAAATGCTAATGACACGCATAACATCGGTGTAATAAAGAGTTTGGCTATAAACAATAAAGCTTTAGCTGAGGGCGACGAAGTGGTTATCGAGGAAGAGGCAAAGTATTATAAATTCAAAAAACCGGGAAAAGTTGATGAGAGTGATGTGAAAATGACTGGTTCTGATGGTTTAAGATATAAAGCAGAGTCTGTGAATAGAGATAATATTATTGGTAAGATATCCTATCCTAAGAGATTGAATCATCTTTTGAATACAATACTATTCATGAGTCCATTAGTTTTTGTTCCATTCGTCGAGGGTCTAACCTTGGCGTTATCGTTGGACACCATTGTCGATCCTGGCTTACAGGAGTAACAGTGGGGGAATGTGTGGGTCCCTAGTCTTTAACCCTAGTCTTTCTCTTCCACGCCTGTTTAAGATTCCACCTGTATTTTCCTCAAGGAATTTATTTCATCCAAGTCACTAAGGCTGAGACCAAAAATTAACTCCAGTCAGATCCAGTGCACCTATAAAAGCGCGACTCCACTAGTGCGCTGCGCTGCGTCGTCGCAACGGATCAAAGGGTCGAAAGGCGAGAGAGGAAGCGGGGGAAGGTGATGCTCCAGTACAAAATCTTGCGACGACGCAACGCGCTAATGGAGCCCGGCCCCAAAGGCTATTTCTTAATAGTAGCGTTTCACCATCCATCCATTTATCAGTAGGAAGAAGTCCATTCGGCCATGACCTTCAATAACTACTGCCAACAGCTTATTGTGACGCATATGATGTCATCAGCCCTTAATTGGAATAATACAGTATTCAGAAGACTTGATTTTCATTTATAATTTCAGACAAGACACGGAAGACATGCCAAACGAGGGAGCCAATCATGGTAGACAGAACTGTGTTGGCGTATGACGATGATATTGACTTCTTGAATGGCATGGATCCCAAGAAGATGTGTTAGTATTCTAGGAACACTATTAGTTTTAAGGATAGCAAAGATATTCAAGACAGAAATGATAAAGACGTTTTAGTGCTTACACTCTTACAGATAATAATATTGTTTTTAAAGTTAACTTTCAACATTGATAGCGTTGTGATAGGTATAATACGTGAGATTCAATCTATCTACTTTTGCAGCCAGAAATTCTCTGAAGTCTGCTACTGAGCTTACGAAAAGCAATCCAGTAAGTCATTTTGACAAAAGTCATTATTATATCTTACAGTAGAGTTAATACATTAGTATGACCATTAATTTAAATTTTCAGCTAAACCCAGTTGTAGGAAAAACAAACAAGCAACCGAGACAGTACTACACAACGCCATTGCCGATGAGATCGCAAGACTTCGAAAGGTTCTTGAAGCAAAACTCTTTGGACGTGGAGTCCGTAACATCACCCCTCAACATACTACCGTCTTACGTAGACAATTGGAGTCATAAGACCCATACACCAGAAATAACAAGCAGCTCCAAAACTGTTGGAGAAACAATGAAAGCTATTAAAAAGATTGATAACGTAAACCCTAAATTGTTTGCCCAAGAACCAGTTACCAAAAACAAAGTAACCAGGAAAATTGAGACTGATTTTAATGCTAAACATATACCTGAATCCAATTTAAATAACAGCTTGGTATTCACAAGATTTAAACGCTACGATGAGGCAGGTACCGGCTTCAATAAGCCTTATCGAATAGATAATATGAGAGAGAAGAAATATTACGATCGACTTAAAAACAAAATGAAACTGTTCGATAATAAATACACTCGGGAAGCGACAGATTCGACAAGATTCACTGCGTTTATTGATCCAGATCTGCAAACAAATAAAGAAGTGGAAATAACTTTGATAAACTTCGACGATATCAATAAAACACCTGTCGATGATGATTCTGTATACGATTTTACGTGGAACAAACTTAAAACCACCAGGAATTTGCCTATCATATCCAATCCTATGTTTGTTGGAGTCACTCAACCTAAACAAGACAAACTATTAACACATAACAAGTTACTTTACAACAATAAAAATGATAAACTTGATGCGCCTACAGTGGTCGCATATTTCGATTCTACTAAACCTGGTATTGCAGTTGATGAGCATTTAAATCCAACAGCATTTACTGAGTCAGTATTTCTAGCTAATGACATTTTCAATAATTTGCCGCATTACAAGAGCGTACGAGCTCCCAATAGAGTGCATATAAGCGGTCGTAGCTATGAGTACGATATATTCTATGATCATAACAAAATGCGGAACAATGCCTTTAGCGATCATAATAATATTGGGAAGATTGAACGTAATATAGGTAAGTTGCATACAGTACATAAGTAGATAGATATAGAGCTGCCAGTATTAGAAGTGGGTGCTTAAACGAAAAGCCGTTTGAAAAGTTTGCTTTTTTAAGTAAGCGCCTAAGCGCGCTTACAAATTTAAGCGTGTTGCTTTTAAGCAATGACGGCAAGAAAGAGAAAGAAATTCCAAAAAAATACAAAAAGTAACCTTATTTGTATGACAATACAGTTCAAATCAATATTTAATTAAATTTAACCTTATTTCTCTACCCATAAAAAGCAATAATTTATAATACATTATATTAGATTAAAAACCATATTTCCATGCACATAAGACTCACTATCAATTTTTCAGCGCGTAAGTTTTTGGCTTTTTGCTTGAACTTATGTTTAGTAAGCATTTTGCTTTTGTTGTCCGTTTATTGACGGACGAATTATTGTTTAATTTAAAAAAGGTAAAAAGCAGAAAAGCACTTTTACAACTACTTTTAAAAACAAGCACAAGCGTAACAACGTGCTTTTAATATAAAGCCGTTTATCACATCTTTAGCCAGTATTGTAGTCAGATCGGGGAATCCCCCAAAATTTGGGAGGATTTTATAGCTATGGAGAGAAAATTAGGGGCACAATTTTTTTGGGGATTTATGGAAGTAAAATTATGGGCCATTCACACTGCCGAATCCATTTCGAGGAAAATATCTTATGAATTAGTGCAGTTTTGTATTTAGCTTAGTTGGGGGAGCTAACGGGATTATTCTTGACGTGATAGTCTCACATTGCAACTTATGTTTATAAAAAAAACCTTTGGGACTTTTAGGGTTTTCTTCAAAACCTAAATTCTATGAGATTATTTTTGATTAAGCAGATTTTCCTTTTCCAGCGCTAAAAACCTCAACAGAGGCGACAAAATCGCGAGAGCCACAGATAATATTTCTGCCTGGCCTATCTGATAACATTGAGTAAGTTATCCCCCTGTTTCTTTATTATACTTCTATCTTTTAACATGTCTTACCCATCTCAGTTAACTCTCTTCACTGCCTTCGTGCGTAGTGTAGTGACTGTTGACAAGACAGTGGTCTCTTCTTTACCGTCTAATTATAAGATAGTGATCACTACGCAAGTCTGGTGATACAAAACGGCCACTTAACGAGCGTCTGATGACAAGACAACGGTCACTTCACTAGCGTCTCATGATAAGACACCACGGGTCATTTACTGGTATCTAATTTTAAGACAGCGTACACTAAACTACCGTCGCATTATAAGACAGCAGTGACTTCATCGGCATTTGATAACAAGACACCGGTCACTTCACTGGCGTCTGATTAGAAGACAGCGATCATTTCACTTATTTAACCTGTGTGTAGTATGACAATTCGTTAATTTAAGTGATGTTTTTAGGCTCGATGATATTAGAAAAAAGAAAGAGGATAAGAGTTTTGAAAAGACGAACAGAAAACCGAGGGAAGGTAAAATCTCTTTTCTATATAATGTATAACGTATCACAAAATGAGATGTAGACGAAACAAATAATTATACAGACGTTGAGCTCGTTTTTTCCTTTTCCAGCTGAAAGAAATGCCGATGAGATTCCAGTATCAGGTTCAGTAGTGTACGATTTGCATGCTTTCGATTCGTCTACTCGAGGCCTGCTGACCACAGGACGAGAGAAGAGATTATTCAAATTGTTACCATGTAAGTGTCATCCATGCCTTTATAGCATTTCTTCCTGTATTGACGGTACTAATTCATAGTCATACAGATCTTGCCATCTGTACAAATATAGATGTACATATTTATACACCTCTGTTAGTTATCTACTTTCGCATAGCGAAGTAACTGAATTGAAATGTAACTCTGCCATATACCTACCTATTCATCCATTTATTGAATGAACAATAACAATATCATTCCGCCAATATCACTTTTCATGAAATTAGCAAAATAACACACTTTTTTTCACGGACAACATACAGAGATGATGTAACCTATTTTAACGAGTGCATTAATTCTTCTAGTGATCCAAGATAAACTGAAATCATTAAGAACACACACCAGTACTACGCTTAAAGCAGGCATGAAAAGCAGTGTTGCGGAACCCACAACTACTGAGACCAGCACAACAGCAGGTGCAAGCTTCAAGAATTGTGTAGAATTAATATCGCCATACTTACAGACCAACTATAATATTATTATGGTCCCAAACTAAGCAACGCTTGTACAATGGGTAAACTACAATGGACCGGGGGCGATCCCAGTGACACCCAGATCAAGGAAAATTACAAAAAGGCCGTTTCCGAAATTTTCCTTTGTCGGGAATTGAACCTGTAACCATTCGATCAATGAGCCGAGCGGTCAACGCTGAAACTACTGCGCCAAGCGGTCGTCGAACTTTTGTGATGTGGGGTGCTAACATTGCAATTATATAGGATGACTCCGAAAAGTCGACAATATTAATGAATGTAACGACACGACTTTTATCCCCATTCGGGGGTAGTCAGAGGCTTGAGTGGCCATACACCACCACATTGTGGAGGTATTAACCAACTCAATGCCCACGTTTCACTAGATAGTCAGAACCCAACGTGACAGGTGGTGAACCTTGTCGCCGTGTATACAGGAACTGACTATTACCTAATCCCGGGGGATAGGTAGGTTTCCTCACGATGTTTTCCCTCACCGTCAGCGAACTGTAAATGACAATATTAATATAGGTAAAATGAGAGCTGCTTGCATCACGAAAGACATCGCTCGTACGTTTGTGACCTGAAGGGGAGTAGGGCGGAGGCAGGGAAAGGAAGACGGGAGAGATTGGGCTTTCACCTACTCACTAATAAATAACGCTTCTAAACTAGCTGCATTACGCCGATATTCTGTGATAGGATAGTACTACCCCGGCCAAGCAAAGTCGAGCCATAGCTCTACCACCGTGGACTAATAAGTAGTACGTTCATACATCTGCTGACTAATCTTTGTTTCCAGAAACAACTGCAACAGAAAAGCCAGTCAAAGATAGAAAATTCAAAGGATCCCATGCAGCAAAAAGAACGAAGGAAATACAGAGTATAGAGGAGAGAGATAGAGAAACGAATGAAGAAAGAGAAGAAGAGGTAAGAGTAAACTTTATATAAGATTCAGGCTTCATCGCTCTGAATTATTACGATTCCATTTGTGTTTTGATTGTATTAGATACGATCTTTGATAGATGACTGCTGGCAACCTTAGACAAGTTATAAATGATGCAGAAATATCTGTATATTGGATACATTCTAGTTATTTAGGGTGTCTCATATTCAATACAGATTTCAACTAAAACCAGAGGAGATTGAGTCAGGTTGCACTCTTTTATTATCACCTTGTTCGATCTTCTTATTTTTTGCTGACGAGGAGGGAGTCTTCGAAAGCTCCTTTTGTGGGAGAGGTCTGGGGTATGTGGGACTCTTAGCCACTAAAACCTCCCCGGTGGCCTTCAGCAGTTCGGAGGGGCTCCGGGATCTTCAAATGGAACGCACCGGTGCCCCTCATGTGCCGCGCGCCCAATGGGAGCTCGTCCCGGGAAGAGCGGATGGGGGTGGTCTCTACCCCTGTCCTCCAGTCAGGGGCCCACCCCCCAGACGTCCTCGACCCTGAGGGTAAAAATCTGCAGCCTAGTTTACAGTAGTTGGTACATTTTACACGTGATGTTTTTTTCTCTACAGCCGGCATATAAAACATATGAAGCTTCTGAATATGCCACAGAAGATATTGAGAGTATAACACCGAAATTAGATAAACGGGATATCCAAAATCAAAATACATACACAGCCAAAGACGTGGCCGCACTAGAAATAATTGTGGATCTAATGAAAAATACTCTGAACTACGAAGAGAAAGATGTACAAAACATGTTCAACAAGAATTACATTCTGTATACTACAAAATCTGAAAGACGCAGCAGCGATTCAATGAATTCTATTGAAGTACATATAGCTATACCTTACAATTTACAGAATTCTAATAAAAGATCATTAGAATTCGATCCTGTGAGAGTTAGGAAAGTGTTCTGTGCTAAAATGTCGACACCTGTTGACTTGGAATATCAAGTTCATTCGTATGAAAATCTTGGTGAACCATCTGCTACCTCTCTATCCAATACCAGTATATCTAGTAGCAGTAGCACTGAAGGATTATCTCCTGGAATGTATTTACTCGTCGATAAGGATCTACCGAATGGTTATGTGTTAAAACCGGTCACAGCTAGTATTAACACAATGAAAGACATAAATACTGACAGTTCAGTTGTAGATAAAGTTGAAACGGCGACAATTCAAGACGGAAGAATCACGCTAAGTAAAGACTTCATGGCAGCGGTAAATAAGCAAATAATAGAATTGTTTGGAAACGTAACTAATGTGCCTATAAGACAAGCAAGAGACACAGATAATAATGAAGATGCTAAATCAACAAAAGCAGATGGAAATAAAAAAGGGAGTCTTTGGGGTGCAATCAAAAAAATCTTCGGGCACGATAGAGTGTGTAGTTGTAAATGCACGCCGTACAAAGTTATGTGCAAAGCATGCGCGGCCAGCGATAAAGTCATGGGGGAATTAATATTCGAATTTGATAACTTGGCAAAGTACATGAAAGAACATTGCACGGAAATACAAACATTCTTCTGGATGAATCCAACTGGAGGTAAGAAGCTAAGGGATGCCGTCCATAAGATCGACACTAGCATGCGAGATTACTTCAAAAGGGTTCAAGGCAAATGCCAGGGTCGCCCGTGCGAAACTTTTTCGACGTATTTGGATAAAAGAGATTCCAAATATCATCGAGTAGTCAAAGACGTTGGTGCTACTTTTTTGAATGATGTAGAAACACTTGCTGAGGACGTAAATAAAATAACTAAAGTAGTAACCTGTTTCAACCAAAATCTGAAAGATAAAAGCGACAGAATGATCCGTGCCATCGGCAACTGCCTGAACGTAAAACTGAATAACAAAAGATCGCATATTAATAATTCTACAAAAAGGAAATTAATCAAGAATGTGTATTCACTCGACAATATCAATGTTAACATTATTTGCAAACCTGAAATATCGAGCAGCACTGAAAACTATGAAATGGGTACTTACATGTCTCTGGAATCCACGCTAGCCCCTCATCATGTGATAAACGATTTAGAACAGAGCTTGAAAGAAATAAAACGGAACAACAAAAAGCGGAAAGGTTTAAGAAAGATGTTTACAAGAAGAAATAAACTTTTCTCGTATTACGTGGTACCGGATATGCCGAAACTGAAGGAGAAACGAGACGTGACTCAAGTAGAAGCGCCGCTGATATCTGACGGCGGGGGAACGTTTTGGTACGACTATATTAAAGGTAAAACGAGCGAACAAAGAAATGTGAGGAATACAAACAATAACTTAATCCCACTAGTAGGAGTTAGTGTTATAGAGAGGAAAAACGAAATTACTACAGACAGCCCGTCAACAACGAATAAGGTGAACAATGTCTTCATGCGTGTACCCACGACTCCTAAAACGCTAATAGAAAGAGCTGCGACTACCCCACCATCATCCTACAACATAAACCATCTGTTCAAAATGCTTAGAAATGTGGGAGTAGATGAAATGAAGAATGAGGTCAAGCCTCCTAAAGTAACAAACCATAACGACACGAAAGCAGTTACGCATAAAACTAAAAAGTCTGAAAAGACCAAATGCACTAAAGCTTTGAAGAAAATTAAAGATAAATGTAACTGCACCTGTAAAAACTCCAATTGTAAAAAGGGTACTTGCACCTGTAGTGCCAGTAAGGGAAATAGTACTAGTAAAGGAACTACGAAAACTACAAGCCCGACTACTAGATCTACAGAACACGTTAAGCCAGGACATACACTAGCTATGCAGACAGACACTATTCCTACTTGGTCTCCCACTACTAGCGTATCTACTGCCAAGCCAACAGCCAAAGGCATCCTCCACAAAATAATAGACAAAATAACTAAAGGCAATTTTCTATTAGACGAAGACAAACTCACCACTGTGAGAGATAAAAAAAGAGTCTCTACATACTCAGAGAATAATGAATTTAAAACCGAGTACACAACAGATCAGAATCCAACAATAATATTTTTAGATGCATCTGTACCGCCTGTATATGGGAGCAATACTTTTGATGAATATAAAAATTTGTTGCTATCGATAATACAGCATGAAACTAATAAATTAAATGATGAATGGATGAAGTTTGCTTACAAGAACAGAAGGGACAATGATAAAAAGAAGAAAAAGGAAAAAAATACTAAATTGCAGTAAGTAATAACATTATTACCCTGAATAATACGTTTGTGAAGTCTATTAACCCTCAGTGTCCGATCAAGTTTCCTCCTACGGCCGTATTCACAAACTATACTCGTCTAAGTAAAGAACCAACTCTTTTTTTTTAAATAAAAAATGGGCTTGCTCTTGACCTCAATCATGCCGCAGGGGCAAAGATGAGGTCGACGGTGGAGCGAGCGCACCCAGAAGATGCCTGTTCACCCTACTTTGAACAGATGTGTGTTGTATGCACTCGGAAATACAGACGCAGGCAGGGAGTTCCACTCCTTGGCTGTGCGCATTATGAAGGATCATTTGAAGCGCAAGTTTAATTTCTTAATGCATCCGTGCGTTGCGCGTACTCGTGATAGTTTATGAATACGGGCCAGTCTTCTCCGACTTTAAATGAATATTCAAGTTCTTTCAAATCAGACAGTCCAGAAGGCTTACCATTACTTCTTATTGAAATCCTAAATGAATCGCAACTATAGATATATTAGGGCAGTGATACATTGGGTCTACTACTAAGTCGCATCAGAGGTGATGGTAAAACCCACGGACCAATTACTTAGAGGACTGGGTCTAAGTAACTCGGCCACATGGCTCAACTAACCCCCTGACGTTATCACAGTAGGCGTGGCTTAAGTCAGTGTGCTGTCGGCGTTCGTCCTGTGCAGACGTCTTGCCAACGTTTGCATCCCAAATATAATTCTATTCGACACTAGATGGCGACCCTCTGTACGTGTTTTTTATCACCCTACACTTAGTGTCATCTACTGTGAAAAAGTTAAACTACGTACTAACATTGACATAGAACGAAGCGAATAGTTTTGCTATTGACCGGTCCTTCACCCGCGCAAATTGTCAAGCGTCGTTTCATAGGGAAATCTAATAAGAACCTCTCTACTGTCTATTTTCTCTGTGGTAAAACCCAATCCATTGTACATTGCACGGTACCCGTAGTCCAAGCGTCGCTTAGTTTAGAACCATACAGTTGTTGTCCGCCGTTCATAAAAAAGTTTTTTAGGCCGACAGAACCAGCACCTTCTCATGCAAACTCTGAAGTGGACTATGACATAATCAATAGCTTAGAGAGCATGCAACTGCCGGAGCCGACACAAACGACGAAGCCCAAGAAACTGCTCGCCAAGATAGCCAACAAGATGGGGATCAAGATGCTAGCTGGAGGGAAGAAGAAGGTAGAGTACCAACCTTATGACTTCATGTGACAGTACAACCCCCCTTGCCAATTGGCTTTGTCTACAAGCATTTCTACAAAAACAATTATAGAGAGGGACCCACCACTCACCCTCGGAATTGTCAACCTCCAATATTATAAACCAAATGAATTGATCGATAATAGAAGAAGCCAACAAGACCTAACTCCCTGTCAGTCGAGAGTATGTCTGTGATTCCATCAATTATTTCTACAAAACGCTACGCTTCATGTATGGAGATGACATAAGTCACGTGATCTACTTATCAGCTTGTAATGCCATTTCCATACATTTCAGCGTAGCGTTTTCTAGAAACGCTTGTGGACAAAGTCATTTGGCAGAACTGTACAAAACAAATAAATAAATATCGCCAGACTTACACACCAACTGTATGGTCGTACAATGGACTCGGGGCGATCCAACTGACACCCAGAACGGCAAATTACTAACGGCCGAATACTCAAAGGCTACTTAAACATTTAAGTCCCACTTAGCAGTTTGAGACGTCGTGACTGTCATTTTTTGTATGGCGCGTCAAAGTTAAGCAGCTCTCAAATTTAAGTTGCGTACGAGTATTCGGCCGTAAGGCTCGTATTAATAAATGCATCTCAAAGTTGAGATCGATCTTAAGATGCAATTTTTGGCAGATGTTTCATACAATAAACGTCAAAAATCACAGTTAACGACGTCTCAAACTGTTAAGTGGGACTTAAATATTTGAGTGGCCTTTGAGTATTCGGCCGTAAGTCTTTCCGACATTTGCCTCTGGCGGGAATCGAACCCACAACCACCCGATGCACTGTGTCGAACGGTCTACGTTCGAAACACTGCGCCAATTTGCGAGTGCTAGATTCTCCCTCCAATACGCCAGAAGCGGGGTCCTGGCTCCATAATTCTAAGTATTTGATGTTCAAAGGCAGGTAAGAAGAGACAGTTGAACATTCTGAGACGAACCGCTGCCAGCATGAGCCCAGTCACTGGATATCAAGATGATGTCCAGCCTGAAGAAGGTAGGAGAAGGTTATATACTAAATAAATAAATATCCTGGGACATTCTTTTACACACGGCTACCTGATCCCAAACTAAGCAGAGCTTATACTATGGAAACCAGATAACTGATATTACTACATATACTACTTTGTGTTTGTAAATACATACTTAATTTACATAATTACACCCACACTCGGGACATGCGGACATGTTCATGCACACAAATGTATATCCCGGGTAGGAATCGAACCTACGATCTGCAGCGTGATAGGGGGAATCTTACCAACCACGCCAAAGGGCCCGTCACACCGTTATACAGTTATCATCATCATCATGTCACCCAAAAGACGTCCACTGTTGGATATAGCCTCCCCCAAGGTGTTCCACAACAACCGGTCCTGTGCCACTTGTATCCAGTGGTTTCCCGCGACCTTCACTAGGTCGTCGGTCCACCTTGTGGGGGGCTACCCACGCTGCGTCTTCCGGTACGTAGTCGCCACTCAAGAACCTTTCTGCCCCTCTGCCCCTGCCCTTCTTGCACTTTTATACTGTAGCCTTGACTAATGAGAAGATCGTGGACCAAAGACTAAGAGGACTGGGTCTAAGCATCCGGGCCCCATTACTCAACTAACCCCCTGACGTCATCACAGTAGGCGTAGCGTGGCTTAATTCAGTGTGCTGTCAGCGGTCGTCCTGTACAGACGTCTTGCCAACGTTCGGATCCCAAATAAAATTCTACTCGACACTAGATGACGACCCTTTGTACGTCTCTTTTACCATCCTACACTTAGTGACATCTAGTGTGAAAAAGTTAAACTACGTACTAACATGGACATAGAACGAAGCGAGTAGTTTTGCTTTTGACCGGTAGATATAAATGGAAAAGTAGGCGTTATCTACACCCCTTCACCCGTGCCTTCACCCGCGCAAATTGTCAAGCGTCGTTTCATAGGGAAATCTAATAAGAGCATCTCTACTTCGTATGTTCTCTGTGGAGAAGATACACCGACGGCAATGCCACATATTGTCCGTATAGCACGAATATAATAGGGGGCGAGCTTATTGCCATATTATTACACACTCCCTCTCAATGCCAAGATTCGGGCAATAGTCCACCATGCTAGCCCAGTAGGTGTTGGTGAATGTAACACGTCTTCAAACGACGAGGGGTTAACGCTTTCCACCGCAAATGATAATCCTTATTGGAAATATACGAAATATACTCACGCCTGTATCCCACGGGGGTAGGCAGAGACTACTGATTGCCACGCTACGATCCTGACACACCTCTATTGCTTTATCCACATTCATACATCTCATGCACTGCAATCGGTTTAGGGTGCTACGGACTTAACCTTTCTTGAGAAGACCATGAGGGTGCGTTTCCACTGACGCGGACCTGGGTGGAGTGGAGCGGGGCGGAATTTGCCAATCACAGTGCTCGAAAACTCCACTCCGCTCTTGGCCCATTACAGTCCGCCGCTCCGCTCCACTCCGCATCAGTGGAAACACACCCTAAATCTGGTCGTAATAATAATAATAATATCCTGGGACATTTTTGTACACACGGTTACCTGATCCCAAACTAAGCAGAGCTTGTACTATGGAAACCAGATAACTGATATTACTACATATACTACTTTTTTATTTGTAAATGCATACTTAATATACACCCAGACTCGGGACATACAGACATGTTCATGCACACAAATGCATGTCCCGGGTAGGAATCGAACCTACGACCTGCAGCGTGAAAGGCGCCTCCGCGCCAACCACGCTAACGGGCCCGTCAAGGTAATAAATAAACTTATTTTCCCAAAAATAACACTCGGCCTTTGCTTCAAGAGACCGATGACCCTACACCCCAAATCTGCAACATCCAAGCCACTTACGACCACATACGAAGACTCTACCGCGAACTACCCGCAAGGAACTTCGAAAAATACGTCAGAAACATCACTTGCTATAAGTACGACAGAAGAATACCATTCTTCTTCATCAAATACCCAAAGAAAGAAGAGAAAAGATGGGACTGTATAAGGAGAAAAAGGTCTTTGAAGCCTGTTAGAGACTCTTATAACCATGTTAAAATTTTAACTGGTCTCAATGATGATGAGTTTGAGAAGTTCGTGAGGGGAGATGACGGTATCTATAGGATCAGAAGTAGAGAGAAGAGAACAGCTGATTTGAAGGAGTTGGACGTTGAATTGAGGAATGTGGCTCCTTTGACACCTGCGCCTGTAAGTTATAATAATAATAGAATAATATCCTGGGACATTATTTTTACATACGGCTACCTAATCCCAAACTAAGCAGAGCTTGTACTATGGAAACCAGATAACTGATAATACTACATATACTACTTTTGTTTGTAAATACATACTTAATATACATAATTACACCCAGACTCGGGACATACAGACATGTTATAATTATATTATACTAGCTGTGCCCCACGGCTTCGCCCGCGTGTAAATTGATGTGTAAGATAAGCCTACGTCTTATTCCAGAGCCTATACTATCTACGTTTATTTCATTAAAATCGGTTTAGTAGTTATGGAGATACGTGGTAACAAACATTCACACACACTTTCGAATTTATAATATTAGTAGGATAGGATAGGATAAATAATATCGCCAGACAACCACACCAACTGTATGGTCCCAAACTAAGCAACGCTTGTACTATGGCTACCGTACAATGGACTGAGGGCGGTCTTAGTGACACCCAGACCAGGGCGAATTACGAAAAGGTCGTTTCTGAAATTTGCCTCTGGCGGGAATCGATCCCGCAACCACCCGATGCAGTGAGCTGAGCGGCCGACGCTCAAACCACTGCGCCACGCGGTCGTCTAAAATATCATAAGTTAAGTATACTTATCATAGTTATACATAAGTATACTATATCCTATGAAAATAATTAGGGGCTGTAGAAGTATTTTGGGCGTAAATGGGATCGCCCCATAATACAAGCGTCGCGAAAAAATTTTAAAGCGATATTTTTTCTTTAGAGTCCTTTAGACTAACAGCCAGAAGAAAGATCGAACCCGGATCTCCTAACGATAAAGACCATCCTACTAACCGCTACGCTACTAGCGTATAGAGTGTATTTTTATATGGGACTGAGGTGGCAGACAAGCGTATGGCCCGCCTGTTATTAAGCAGTTACCGTAGCCTATAGATGCTTGTAATACCAAAGGCATTGCTCGCACATTGCTGACCTGAAGGGGAGTGGAACGAAGGGAGGGGAAGGGGTTGGGCTTCCGGCTCTCTCACTCGTACAAAACGCATCTGTATAGCTACTTTACGCCGATCTTCTGTGAGAGGGTGGTACTACCCCGGTCGAGCCAGCCCGTATATGAGCTACAACTTGGCTGTATAATATGTCGAGTATTTTGTTTCAGAATGAAATCTACGCAATGCTTGGAGATACTATAACGATAGATTGTACGTCTTTCAAGCCTAGTATCAGAAGAGCACATGCTGATTATACTTGGAAGAGCGAGAGGCAAGACATGTTACGTCGCGATAATATTATGGTCGACGGCCCTAAGATCACTATTCGAGATATTGGAGCCAAGAATGATGGCGGCTATACCTGTAGCGAGGTAACATCTAAAATTATTTTGTAGTTGTTTTATCTTATAGGACAGGTGGTAAACTAGCCTACGGCCCGGCTGATGTTAAACAGTTACCGTAGTATAGATGCTTGCAATACCAAAGGCATTGCTCGCACTTTGACGACCTGAAGGGAGTGGGAAGGAGGGGGGAGGGGTTCTTATTTCCATCTAAGATATCACTTGGTGAACGGTGAAGGAAAACATCGTGAGGAAACCTGCTCGTATTTCGAAATACATGTGAATTGCTAGCCCGCACTGGGCCAGTGTAGTGGGACTATGGCCATTGCTAGTGCACCCAGCACCACAGCACAGCACAGCACAGCACACAGCACAGCACAGCACACAGCACACAGCACAGCACAGCACAGCACAGCACACAGCACAGCACAGCATAGCACAGCAGTCTCCCATTAGGGAGTGAGCCCGATAGGCGCTCATAGCCAGCTGCAATCACTGATCGGTAAACGATCAGAGGTTAAGCAACGCTCGGCTAGGTCAGTCAGGGATGGGTGACTATTTAGTGGCATTTTAAATAAGCGTGCTTCAAAGGGCAAGTAAAATGTCAGCCCCGGTTGTTGCCATCTAGGCAGCAGTGGTTAAGCCATGTCAGAGGCCGAGCGGCTTGAACAACTCTGACACCAGGTTGACCACTAACCATACGATAAGAAGAAGTTTGTGAATAAATGTTTTATTAAGTAGACTTTTGCCAGGTTTTTTTCGACGGGCCCGTTGGTGTGGTTGGCTAAGATTCGGCCTTTCACGCTGCAGGTCGTAGGTTCGATTCCTACCCGCGACATGCAGTTGTGTGCATGAACATGTCTGTATGTTCCGAGTCTGGGTGTATATGTATATTAAGTATGTATTTACAAATAAAAAAGTAGTATATGTAGTAATATCAGTTATCTGGTTTCCATAGTACAAGCTCTGCTTAGTTTGGGATCAGGTAGCCGTGTATAACAAAATGTCCCAGGATATTATTATTAGCCTTGATTATAATTCCAGGGTGGAAGCAAGCTGGCTGATATCCGAGTGTCCGTGGTGACTCCTCCAGAGTACACCGTCGTGTTTACACCACACTACTCCACCCACAGCTGTGGCAATCAAGTAAGAAGTTTTTTATTTATTTTTTAATGCATTTCCGCGATCAGTCCTGGATAAAAAGAATGAAATGTAACGTCACGACTTTTATCCCCATTCGGGGGTAGTCAGAGGCTTGAGTGGCCACACCACCACATTGTGGAGGTATTAACCAACTCAAAGCCCTCGTTTCACCAGATAGTCAGAACCCAACGTGACAGGTGGTGAACCTTGTCGCCGTGTATACAGGAACTGACTATTACCTATAGTCTGATTTTTAATTAGACGAAGCAAACTGACAGCTAAAAATGTCCCTATTCTATGAATTTGAACCTTATTTGTTCTATTTATATCGAAAAGTGACATTAGCACCTGTCAGTGTACTTCGTCTAATTAAAAATCAGACTATAATCCCGAGGGACAGGTAGGTTTCCTCACGATGTTTTCCCTCACCGTCAGCGAGCTGTAAATTATGCACATAGATGAAAATTCCTTCAGTCCTGGATCTATGAGCGAAAGGGTTGTTGGCTGATGGCGTGGCGAGTGTCCTCCATTGAGGGCACTACTCATGCATTGCAGTCGCTACGTCCGTTCCCGTAACTTTAGTATGTCATGCCATTTAAGGCCGGTTAGGTTATTTTTGGGATGTAAGTTGTGCTGCTAATAGTTTCAGGTGCTCGGCTAGTCTGTAAGAAGTATTTAGTGAACCAATTTCGTTCATCCGGGCAGCATGACATTTCTTTTGTCCGTCCTGCCTGCCGGTTCACATAGCCGCAAAAGAGGACTGGCCACTGGCTATTAAAGGAAGATGATTTCCAGGACCTGAAAGCGATTGAGCTGCTGGGTCCAGAGATGAGCAGAGGCCTGTCCTGTGGAGACCACTGCAGCGTCAGGATCGACGAGCCAGCCTGTCAAAAGGACGTGGTAAGGTTTGATTCATACAACATGTTAAGAAAACCCTGTCCGAGCCGAAACCGGTAATTAGGTTCCCCAATCACATGACCAAATAAAATAATAAAAAAAAAAAAACATAATAGTAAACATATTAATGAACATTTAAAGTGCCATTTTTTTTTGCCTTTTTCCCACATAATGTAGCTAATTTTAAAAATATGACAACACCGTTACCGGAAGTAATTATGTTAGATCGTGTGGCGTCACCTCAGACCACAAAGTATGTGATGACGTCATTTTATGAAAAAATTTTTTTATGTAAACGGGGTATTTGTATTACAAAAAAATATGGGAGGCCTTTGCCCAGCAGTGGGACACATACTATGCCAAAAAAATTAAAAAAAAATATTGAAAAATTAAAAAAAAAAAAATTAAAAAAAAGTTTTTTTTTACAAAAATCGAATCTAATCTCGATACCCAACAATACGTTTTCGGGTCGGACAGGGTTTTTTTAACATATTGTATAATCTTTTGTTTACTACTGAGTTACATTACACTGATGGTATTTTCAGTTCCAATATAAAAGGGGGTATCCTCCTCAATAAATAAATAAATATCGCCAGACTAACACCCCACTGTATAGTTCCAAACTAAGCAACGATTGTACTATGGCTGCCAATGGACTGGGGGCGATCCTAGTGACACCGGAGCAAACTACGAAAAGGCCGTTCCCGAAATTTTCCTGTGGCGGGAATTTAACCCGCAACCATCCGATGCAGTGAGCTGAGCGGCCACCGCCCAAACCACTGCGCCAAGCGGTCTTCCGAGCCAATCCGTCTAATCCGTCCGGAGGCCATCCAATGTGAGCGGGATCCGGATCATAGTCCACCACGCTGGCGCAGTGCCGGTTGGCGAGCGTCACACATCTCCGAAAAACGTTTAGGTTTCCTCACGATGTTTTTCTTCAGCGTTCATGATAGTAGAGATTTCTAGAGGTTTTTTTTTTATGGACAATATGTTGTTGGCCAGAGTGGCCTATACAACTTCACCCGGACTGTGGTGAGTGCAACATGCGCTCCAACCAGAAGGGTAGGGGGACAGCACGCTCAAGGGCGCCACTTAGGGCTCGGCCTCGGCTTGGCTGCTGTCTCTAGAGAAAGATTTCCAGAGGTGAGGTAACTCTGAAACTATTGTAGTTACGTATGCGTATAGTCTGTCGTGGAATACCTTGGGGGAAGCCTCGGGGGCCCAACAGCAGTGGACATCTTTTGATTGAAATTATGATGATAGTCTATCTTCACTAGGGGAGCATCCATTAATTACGTCATACGATTTTCATAATTTTTAGACCCCTCCCCCCTTGTCACAGCTGGTCACATTTGCGAGACTCCGCCACTCCCTGTGTGACGTCACATATTTAAAAAAAATCTGAAATTTTAAAATGTTTCTTTAACAATTCAAATTTCGGTTTTAATACTTAGCTATATCAGCTACCGTATATGTAGTTTCATTATTTTTTCATACTTTTGATTCTCGGTATACATGATCCAGGGTGTGAATAAGTACCGCGTCAAGTCGACGGCGGTGTTGTCGGTGCGGCCGGACCCCGCGGTGCGGTGCGGCGCGCGCTGCGCACGCGACCTGCTCGCCTCGCTCGCGCTGCTCGCCGCATCCACCGCGCCGCAACTTGTCCAGATTGGCGGCAAGTACTCTTAACTGTTATTTAAAAGGCCGGTAACATTCCCGTACCTGGGACCTAAGACTAAGAGGACTGGGTCTAAGCACCCGGGCCCCAACACTCCACTAAGCCCGTGACGACACCACAGTAGCCGTGGCTTAAGTCAATGTGCTGTCAGCGTTCGTCCTGTGAACGTCTTGAAAACGTTCGCATCCCAAATATAATATTACTCAACACTAGATGGCGTCCCTTTGTACGTCTTTTTTTACCATCCTACACTTAGTGACATCTAGTGCGAAAAAGTTGAACTACGTACTAACATCGACATAAAACAAGGCGAGTAGTTCTGCTATTGACCGGTAGATAGAAATACCCGGGGGGGCGGTATCTTATTAACTGACACCCATTTCTTAACCCCCACCACCCACGCCTTCCCGCACTAATTTCCACGCGTTTTCTCATAGAGAAATCTACTAAGAACATATCTTCTCTTTATAATCGCTACGCTTAATACCAAGAATTTCTTTTTCATCCAAAACAAGGGCCTGGATCATCATGTCCGGGAAAAACTTGCGTGTACCCCTAACAGGGTGCACAAAACCATAAAAAAACATTCCGGGACTATTCTGGATAAATGGTAGTGAGTGATGACCCACACATTGAGTACCAGAGTGTACGCTCTGGCGGCAGGACCTACCGTAGGTGGTCCCTGAAACCTCGTAAGGGGTTGCCAGGTATAGTGTGCCTCTTTTTACAACCCTCAGGGTTGGTGGGAGAGGCCACTATAATAAATTTCTTTAAGTACAGATATGGGTCCTGTTATGTAAAAGGCATTGTATTGTGTATAGAAAGCAAAGAGAAAATGGCAACCCATGACCACCCTGTCAAGAGTGTCCCACTGAAAAGAACTCATCACAATTAGTATCTTCTTCTGCGGGCGGTGCATGGATGGACCCAGATATTACAGGCTGAAGGGTCCGCGAAATATGAGCTCTGAATTCAATAGGGGATTCACGTGTTTCTTTTACAGTGTTAATATCAAGCGAAGGAAAGAACAAAACTTTCCTGCCCGCCAGAGGTAACCAGAAAGCTATTGTGACTCACGCGCTCAGGAAAAAGGGTGAGTACAACTACAGTGTATTCACATTTTAACTATAGTATTTTGGTCCCAACTTATAGGGGACGAGCCTAGTGAAGTCCTTTGAGTCCTTTGGGTCCTCTGAGTCATTTGGGTCCTTTGAGTCATTTGGATCATTTGAGTCCTTTGGGTCCTTTGAGTCCTTTGAGTCCTTTGAAGTCCTTTCCGAGTGTGTGAGTCCCCTTTATGTGAATAAGGTGGCAAACAAGCGTACGGCCCGCCTGATGTTAAGCAGTTACGTTAGCCTTAGATGCTTGCAATACCAAAGGCATCTCTCACCGGACCAATCCGGTGAGAGATGCCTTTGGTATTGCAAGCATCTAAGGCTAACGTAACTGCTTAACATCAGGCGGGCCGTACGCTTGTTTGCCACCTTATTCACATAAAGGGGACTCAGGGGACTCAGGGGGAGGGGAGTGGGACAGATAGAGGGGGGGCGGGGGGTGTTGGGCTCCCGCCTCTCTCACTCATTGTACGAAACGCAGCTGTAATAGCTAAAGCTATCATAAATCATATTTCCTCCCGATGGTTTCCTTTAAACGATCCCCATTTGTCCGAAACCATCCTGGTTAGATGTTGGCTACAATTTCCTCCAGACTATAGATGTAACGTCACGACTTTTATCCCCATTCGGGGGTAGTCAGAGGCTTGAGTGGCCATACACCACCACATTGTGGAGGTATTAAGCCAACTCAAAGCCCACGTTTCACCAGATAGTCAGAACCCAACGTGACAGGTGGTGAACCTTGTCGCCGTGTATACAGGAACTGACTATTACCTAATCCCGAGGGATAGGTAGGACTAGACTATAGACCCAGACTATAGATCTCCAGACAATAAAATTGATGTGTTTTGTAGACTCGAGCGGCCATCACGAATACCACGGTCTGGCATCGAACCTGTCCCCGGGGGATGTGGACGTGGTGCTAGCCTGCCCGGCTGGCTTCTACCTCATAAAAAAGCAGAAGATTTGCGGTAAGGTTCATTTTATGCGGTAAATTAACGACAAATTGACGGTTAAATGATGTATTTTTTTTTTATGGACAATATGTTGTTGGCCAAAGTGGCCTCTACAACTTCACCCGGACTGTGGTGAGTGCAAAGTGCGCTCCAACCAGAAGGGTAGGGGGACAGCACGCTCAAGGGCGCCACATAGGGCTCCTCGGCTTGGCTGCTGTCTCTAGAGAGAGAACAGAGGTAAAAACTACCACCGGATCGTAACGCCGGTATAACGATGACTGCTTGGCGCAATGCTTTAAGCGTTGGCCGCTCGGATCACTGTAATGGATGGTTGCGGGTGCTCAGCGAGCTCGCCGTGGATAGCGCCGTGGACGCCAATTTGTACATTCTCAAACTCGCCCTGTAAAGGTCGCATATTCGCTGCGCACCCGCTCCGCTTTAAAACCGCTAGTGTGATAAGGCCCTAGAGATATAGCCCTCTCGCTCCACAGCGGCGTGCCCCGCCAACACGAGCTCGTCCCGCGGCGACAACGTGTGCGGCGCGCGCGCAGCCGGCCCCCGCCCCCACCCCCGCCCCGCCGCCCGCGCCCACCACTCCCCGCCGCGCAGGTACGATGTACGTACGTGCTACTAGTTGGTAATACAGAACAGATTTAGTTATGTACCCTATCACTACCTAGGTCCACAGACTCCGGCCATGATGCCAGGCTCCGGACATGCAAGATGTCTACAGTAGTCAGGCTGTGACGCCAGGTTTACAATGGTTCGGCCGTGATGCCAATGGACCTATAAATTGTCCGGCCATGACGCCAGGGGGGTCTTTAATGCTCCGGCGATGATGCGTGAGGGGTCTTTAACAGTCCGGCCATGACGCCAGGGGGTCTTTAATACTCCGGCCATGATGCGTGAGGGGTCTTTATCAGTCCGGTCATGATGCCAGGGGCAGTCCGGCCATGATGCGAGGACGTCTACTATATAGTTCGCCCATAATTACAGTGTCTATAATAGTCTGACCATAATGCCAGAGGTCTACAATAGTCTGGGCGTCTGTTTTAAATAATCCGGCCAGGAAGTATACAGTCCGGTCATAGTGAACATGGCCGGACTATTGTAGATCCCCTGGCGTTATGGACGGACTTAAAGGGTTATTACACCTTCCTAAATTTAGTCACCTAAACTTAGAACCTAATTTAGAAAGCTTCTGATTCAGTCAGTCAGAAACCATCCTAGCTTCTAAATATAGGATTCTAGCTTGCTAAATGCGATTACACTTGCCTAAATTCAGTCACGACTAAATTAAGTAGCCTAAATTTAGGATGGTGTAATAAGCTCTTTAGACTCCCTGGCATTATGGACGTACTTAGATCCTCGCTCGATTCTATCGCCAGGGGTCTGCAATAGTCCGGCCATGATGCCAGAAATGGTAAAGCCACGACTTTTATCCCCGTTCGGGGGTAGTCAGAGGCTTGAGTGGCCATACACCACCACATTGTGGAGGTATTAACCAACTCAAAGCCCACGTTTCACCACATAGTCAGAACCCAACGTGACAGGTGGTGAACCTTGTCGCCGTGTATACAGGAACTGACTATTACCTAATCCCGAGGGATAGGTAGGTTTCCTCACGATGTTTTCCCTCACCGGCAGAAAAATGCCAGAAATGGTGTCCGTACAATAGTGTTGTGTTGTGCAGTGGTGGTGGTACCCCGGGTGCGAGTACGTGGTGGCGGGCGGCGGCGTGCTGTGCGCTTGCGGCGTGTGCGCGGCGCTGGCGCTGCTCGGACACGTGACGTCACGCGCCGCGCGACCCCACCCCGCCGACTGCGCGCAGGCCGAGGGGGGGAACGGTATGTAACTAATACCTAAGAAGAGTGGAGATTATATGACCGTTTGTCTGAATATATAATAATAATATCCTGGGACATTTTTGTACACACGGTTACGTGATCCCAAACTAAGCAGAGCTTGTACTATGGAAACCAGATAACTGATATTACTACATATACTACTTTTTTGTTTGTAAATACATACTTAATATACATATACACCCAGACTCGGGATATACAGACATGTTCATGCACACAAATGCATGTCCCGGGTAGGAATCGAACCTACGACCTGCAGCGTGAAAGGCGCCAACCACGGTAACGGGCCCGTCAACCGTATTGCAGATGCGTTTCGAACGCTGAGTTAGAGACCTGGGCGCTCAACCCCCCTTCCCCTCCCTCTGATCCACATCCCTTCAGGTCAGCAACGTGCGAGCGATACTTTTGGTATTGCAAACATCTATAAGCAACGGTAACGGCTTAACATCAGGCGGGCCGTTCACTTGTTTGCCACCTAACATGAAGCGTTCGGTCGAACAGCTGGACTGGACCCGGACTTTATGTGGACTCAAATCAATCAAATCATTTATTTTGTTTAGGCCTACGGGGGCACTTACAAAATGTCATTTTACAATTCTACCGCCGGATCGGAAACGCGACCTCGACTGAGAAGATCCGGCAAGAAACTCAGCGGGCTTGTCTTTTTTACTTTTTTTTTTAAATCGCCATTTACTTATTTTAATACAATGTATTTTGGTAAACAATAGCTCATTGGTGGACTGGTGACATTAGTCACTGAGCTATCATTGCTGGTTAACTTCTAGAGAAGTGATAAAGACTACACGTAGTGCGTTATTACAGGTCGCAGGAAGCCGTCGGTAGGTCGGGCGGCGCGTGCGCACCCGCTGTCGCCGTCACGCGTCATCCTCGCCAGGTTCTTTCGGCCCTCGCTCACCTCCTCGCGGGCCACAGGTATCTTACATACGTCACCACAACTCACCACACCACACCAGATCACAACACAATATAATATCAAACAGTCCTCTACACAGGGTAATTGCAGGCTCGATGTCCGTTGCCCTAGTCTCCTTAAACCTTACTAAATACTTACTAGTATAAGCGTTAATTAATTTAGCCCTGATGCCAGTGGGTTTAAAACAGCAGTCCGGCCTTGATGCCAGGGGTCTAAAAAGCAGTCCGGCCTAGATGCCAGGGGGTCTAAACAGCAGTCCGGCCTTGATGTCAGGGGGTCTAAAGCACACTTGTACCTAAACATAATTACTATTAATAAACATTAATGTAGATTTTAATTATTCGACATTACTTATTAAGTACGGTCAGCAACATAAGTCGCTGAACATCCTCAGTTTTTCCAATCACTAGCACAGTTTTGTTTTACAACAATTCCGCTATTTTTATTGATTGAAATATTACTTCAATATGTTGCTATTATTTAGTTTGAACAGGCTTACCAAAGCTTGTAAAATAAAGAGTAAAACCGATTTGAATTTTTTTGAATGTTCAGCGACTTATGTTGCTGATTGTACTACTTAAATTATGTCCACAGATTCTCAAGAAACAAAATTTGAGTTGTGGAAGGAGAAAAACATGCCGCCCCCGCTCCCACCCATTGACTTCGACATGTCATGAAAAAATACATTAAAACACGATTACAATGAGTTTTAAGCCTATATTTCGGGTATCTGTGCGAAAAAGCTAGCTGTTAACAATTTTTATTCAGTATTGAATTGTCCTTACTGATTGAATAGTGTAACCAAACCTACAGTTTACATATTTTACATCACACGTTTTACATTGACACATACTGACGTATGATTATGAATGTCAACAAATTGTGTATGCATGTAAAATTTTACATATTTTACATCACATTTTTACATTGACAAACATACTGACGAACGATTATGAATGTCAACAAATTGTGTATGCATGTATTTATTTTGTAAGTGATATATTAATACATTTAGATACGGTATTTATAAGAAGCGCACATAGTTAGCTTATTTGTTAAGATTTATTTTACTTATCGTTTGTAATTAGTTTACGGGTTTTGGTAAGTTGTAATAAACGTTCAGTAATGTTTTAGTAACTGGTGTTTTATTTGTCGTGAGATCTGCCGTTTCACGTTCGCTAGTCGATAGCGTTTGCGTAAACTACCTATTTGAACAATTGGCTAGCCTCGAACTAAAGTGGTCTATAATACAAACTAAACAATATTTATTTTGTATCATATACCCCCTATTACTAAAGAGGTCTGTATTTTTTTTTTACATATACCTTTTAGATTAGACTTTTTGGGGTTACCGCTGTTTATATTTAGGCCAATTTAAAAACAATTAGGATTTTTCCGAAGCATTTTTATTCTACATACATACATATAATCACGCCTGTTTCCCATAGGGGTAGGCAGAGACCACTTCTTTCCACTTGCTACGATCCTTACATACTTGTTTCGCTTCGTCCACTTTCATTATTCCCTTCATACATAATACAGAATATTTCTAATAGGCAGAAAATCGTCAGGTAATTTATAATTACCCAGAGGACTGGCTGACAACACCTTGACCACCAAGGTTTACGATGTCATGACAAATTCACGAAGATAATATTAGTGACCGGTTGTTTCGCAATGGACAATTGTTACGAGACTCGAGGCCCAGAAAGTATGACACTGTGTAATGGACAATAATAATTACAAGAAAGTTAATGAATAAAATTGTCGTTCTATATCTCAAATATACAGGGTGAATTTGAAATCATGGGAATACTTTTAAACGGTGATCCTAAACACGATTCAGAATATTTAGAGAATATTAATCAACAAATCAATTGATAAAATATTATTGCCCATGTAAGGTATAACAGTTAACTGGTTTGCTTATTTGCTTACTAGAGCAATATTTTTTTACCAATGTTTTTTTTTTCATCGTGAGGAAACCTACCTGTCCCTCGGGATTAGGTAATAGTCAGTTCCTGTATACACGGCGACAAGGTTCACCACCTGTCACGTTGGGTTCTGACTATCTGGTGAAACGTGGGCTTTGAGTTGGTTAATACCTCCACAATGTGGTGGTGTATGGCCACTCAAGCCTCTGACTACCCCCGAATGTGGATAAAAGTCGTGACGTTACATGTTTTTTTTTTCCCCAAAATATTCTGAATCATGTGTAGAGGTCCTTTTAGAGTCATAGTTTAAAAGGATGCCCATGATTTCTAATTCACCCTGTAGAGGAACTGGGATGAACAAAAACACAAAATTATTCAGATATGTAACATGTATATTTTAATACAAAATCTACATACGATCGGTACAAATTATTACATACAAAATCTAGCCTTACAAATAAAAATTAATTCGAGAACCATTCTGGAAAGGTTTCATAAAGCGAACTCAAACGTATCTTTTCCAGTGACGACAAAGGACTGTCAATGTAAATGTAAAATATGTGAATGTTTGTAAACAACATCAAATGTAAACTTGGCCGAGACAAGTACAAACCACCAATAACTAATGCGCTGGTTTCCTCCAAAATCGTACGTTATATGACGGCGCCGCTATTGGAGGAACCCATAGCTTAAGCGAGTCGATTAGCACGCCAAATTAAATACTGTCTTCATAAAAATGCGTAGTTTGTCTTTGGTTACGACTCAGCCAATGTGTTTTGGACCATAAGTTCTTTGCCCTACCGGAATAGATACGTTTGTAACTATAATGTAACCCTACCATGAGTTTACGATACTTTACAATTCGTATTAGCCACATAGCGAACGAACGCACAATCATAGTAGTGCTACAAGCAATTATTAAAACCAAAATTTGCTATAAATCACAATAATAATGTCGATAATAATTATTTTGTAAATCTCGGAATGTTTTAAATTTTGTAAAGTTTATTATTATTCTCGATATTATTATTCTCATGTTAATAATAAAGGAAATGTCTTAAATATGTAATGCACTAGTCGGACAGTTATTATATTTTGAGCGAATCCCACTCGCATTAAGGGGAGGCAAATAAGGAGATCGTCGATAGTGGATTAACAAAAATACATAGACTAATAACCCTAATAGACGCCACTGCATATATAAAATTCAAAGTCCTGACTGACTGTCTGATATATCAACGCACAGCCTAAACCGCTGGTCCTAGAGACATGAAATTTGGAGGGTGTGTTCTTTGTGAAGTGTAGGTATTACTAAAAGTAGGTACCAAGAAAGGGCTTTTGAATTCCACCCTTAAGGGCGTTAAATAGGGGATGAAAGTATGGAAGTTCGATTTTGAATTCTGCGCGGAAAAAGTCGCGGGCAAAAGCTAGTCCACTAAATGAGAATACAATCGTCAAAGTTGGCGAATCGGTGAACACGGCGAACCTTGATTGGTCCGATTTCAAATGTCAGACGCGGTCACACATACAGTGGTAATGCATAAGCTCGACGAGTGGGGGTGTCCGCCTATGCGTCGTCTTTGGTTATTTGTCTATGTAAACATATAACAAGTCCCAAGACTGTCTAAATTCAGAGGCGTATAAAATTAAATAAATTACGTCCTTTAAACATGGATATTACGGGATAATATTTGTAAAAACATTGACAATGCAAGAATATCTAATGATTTGGAAATGTCGCATAAACTAGCCCCCGGAAAGTTATTATGGACTTACAATGGCATTACAAATCACTCAGAAACGCTTTGTAAGACCATTGTAAGCTAGGTATGAAGCTGTCAGAACTAGTTAAACAGTTAAAATAAATTCGCTTGACCTTATTAGTTACGAAGCCTTTAAGGGCTGTCACCAAACAGAACATACACAATAATATAATTTACTCAAAAAAGTTAATAATGTTGTCATTATTTCGCAAACCTTCTTTGAGCAAAATCGGATTTGTCATATTGCAAGAGCCACATGAAATGTAATGTATTATTATCCAGTATGACCAACATTATATTGCTGTTATCTGACCGTTGCCATGGAAACTTAAACAGAGAAAATAAACAACTATAGATACAGTTCGTAAAAATAAAAATATAATTGTATTATTTTTTATACCTACTTAGCTAGTTTTGTTTAAACTAATAATAGTCGCATTTATGATTAAAGCACTATACAAGCCTTGGTCTCTAATGAGTGTACTGCTGACCACGCTATACTAGCCTCGGCCTTTATTTTAGCTTGTCCATCAAGTGTTGCAATGCTGACCGCGCTGTGGAGGCCTGGAGCTGCGCTGCGCCGCGCTTTCGGCCAACAACACACTCATTAGAGACCGCTTCAGTAATGTACTATAAATAAATAAGATCGTTTTTCAGGATATTTGTATTAATCAGTAGAGATTTTAAAAAGGCCTAGAAAATTAAAATTTAACTGTTATTCACATTCTTATTTTTTTACCTTTTTTTTATTTAATCAAACGGTTCAAGGTCTTCATAACTAACAAGTAAGTGTGTTATACCTATAACAATTAATTGATGTGCGTAAAATAAGTAAAATAGTCTCAAACCGGTCACACTTCGCCAACAACATGTATTACAAGGATTTTAGTAACACAACCACCATATTATTATTTTCCCATAAAATAACACAGCTATAGTACGTTTTTTCATACTAGTCCTATTTGGTAAGCAAAGATGGCGTCCATCGGGGCGATTGCGTAACTTTTTTGTTAATGTTTCAATTGGTTTCGTTCATCCTGTGTCAATTATATACGAAACCAATTGAAACATTGACAAAAAGTTACGGAATTGCCCCGCTGGACGCCATCTTTGCTTACCAAATAAGGCAAGTATAAAAAAAAACGTACTATACATATTGACATTCCGTTTTCGCCTCCAAATAATCACTAAGGCCCATTAATAAAACGATCTCAAGATTGAGATCGAACTTGAGATGTTTTTGACAGATGTTGACATTAAACGTCAAAACTGCGTCGATCTCAAATTTGAGATGCATTCATAAATACGGGCCTAAAATACAGGCCCTTACTTGGTGAACATCTACAGGGATGAGATCCCCTCGAGGGCACTATCAGTCAAGTTTTCACTTTGTTCCCGCTTAGCGAGAGGTCTTTGCAGTGATTCTTCTGTACCGTACTATTATGTATTCTGTGATATTCTACCAAAATACTCCAATACACAACTTAAGAGCTGCTTAATTCCAACACAGCATATAAACGACTTAAAAACATCTCAAACAGTTTTCTTTGATGAATAGTACATTCCGCGTTCCGAAACTGGCACGTCGAAACTAGGCTAATTAGCCAACCCGAGCCCAGTCTCCAAAACCGTGCATTTGACGTTGATGTGACAATGTCTATATGGTCATTAGTTGGACATATGATCAGCAAGTCAGTAATCAGTCATCTCCCCCCCCCTCACACCCAGCAGAACATCCCGAGCAACACTCTAGCCACCGTCGGCGGCGCCCGCCATCACTGCGCCTCTTCTTCCGGAGGGTCAGCCGGCACTTCCTGGACCTCATCCTCCCTAGCTCTATTCGCCTCTAGTTCTATCACAGGGTCAGCTGTGGCCTCAGCCAAGTTCGTGACAGACTTAGACTTGAAGCACTGAAAGTCGACATGCCTGCTTTTAGCTTCTTCCTTCTCCCAGGACATGTGGATGAAGGGTCTCTGTACGTAGTTGTAGATGACCTCGGCGCGGCCTCCAGGTCGTTTGCGGACCTTTTCCTTGTATGTGGGGTACCCTTCGACGCCTAAACGGATTTTCTTGAGACCACGTTCCTTCATGACCTGTTTCGCGACGTCTCTGTGGGGAGAAAGGGATAGATTATTGTTGGAATTATAACAATAATAAATTAGGCCTTTTAACGTCCCACTGCTGGGCACGGGCCTCCCCTCAATGCGAGGAGGAGTCAGGCCATAATCCACCACGCTGGCCCAGTGCGGGTTGGTGGATTTCACATGTCTAAAGACATGCAGGTTTCCTCGCGATGTTTTCCTTCACCGTAAGCAAGTGATAATCATATTAAAGTTATGATTCACACATAGATTCCGAAAAATCCAGAGGTGTGAGCCAGGGTTTGAACCCATGACCTTAAGCCCGCAAGACGCGTGCTTAATCAATCGGCTACCAATGCTGGAATTGGAATTGCTGCTTTGTTGGCATTACATAATGAAAAGTTCATTAGCTGCATCCATTAATTACGAAAGGCGTTGTAAGAGTCTGTAGAGTGTAGGTAGTAAATTGGCGAGAAAACAGGGTTTTTTTTATAGGACTGCGGTGGCAAAAAAGCGCACGGCCCGCCTGCGGTTAAGCAGTTACCGTAGCCTATAGCTGCTTACAATACCAAAGGTATTGTTCGCACATTGCCGACCTGAAGAGGAGTGGGATGGAGGGAGTGGGAGGGGGGGAGTGGGCTTTCGGCTCTCTCACTCATCGTACGAAACGCAGCTGTAATAGCTACTTTACGCCGATCTTCTGTGAGAAGAAGGTACTACCAGTATTTGAAGCTCACCTATTCTCAATATACTTGAAGAACCTGTAGAGCGGTGTGGAGAGCACGGTCTGGCTGTACTCGTCCCCCATCTGGGGGGGGTACTGCTCGTCCCACTCCACCGAGTCGTCGTCCAGCAGCACCACCACGTGGCACTCGCGGTCCCCCCTCTGCGCAGACTCCACCATCAGGGGGAGGATCAGACGCTCCAGGAATGACTCGAACTGACGTCGCGCGCCTTCGTTTGAGAGCTCGTGGAGGAGACCGCGCAAGTTCTGGAATGTAAACAAATAATATAGTTCTTGCAATGGGTTTCCGTAACGAATTTAGTTGAGAATGCAGATTTATAGAGCTAAGAAATCCATAACATACAGTGCAAAAATGTTTGGTCTACGACAAAAATTGACGAAACTGTGACCAAATTACTAGCGAAGTTCGCACGCGGTTATTGTGACGTCATTTGGACCGCGCGCTTTGTAATGAACGGCGGTGCGGGTACAGCGCGCCTTCAATCCGACGGTCCCGTGTGACGTCACACGCACAAGCCGCACATATAAAATGTGTTAAAAATCGCTACGGATGGACCAATTTCGATGATTTCAAAACTATATTGATAAGAAAGCTTAGTTTTAACTATAGTGTTTGTTATGAGTTGATCTGATGATTGTTGATTTGTTGATTGATTCTCATTTATACGAACCTGACACCGAACAGTGTTAGCGTCGAACGGCACGAGCAGATAGTCGCAGGCCTCCCGCAGCTCCTGCACGGACACGGTGGGCGGGCAGCGGATGGTGCCAAACCGGTAGTACTCCAGAATAGCTCGGAACACCGTGGCCGAGATGCCCTCGGCTACCTCGTACTCTCCTCGCTCGTTGGGGTGCGTGAACTCTAGCCCTGGAATAGTAGAATGAGTGGATGATGATATGGTAACCATAACATATTTTACACAGTCCGTAGTTCTAGAAATTTTGTGATAAGTCAAAATGTTTTATTCATGTAAGCTAGATATAGTGTTTATGAATAGTTAAAAAAACCGCCCAAGTGCATGGCGGACGCACATAAAGGGTTCATTACCACCATAGAATATAAAGAAACATCCCCAAAAATTGTGATATTGAGAGTCACACGTTGAAGTCTTTTGTATGGAAACCGACAATAAGTCAAAAATATTAAGTTTTTCTGTATGGGGACCCCCTTTATTTTTAAATTTTATTTTATTTTTAGTCTTTGTTGTTGTAGCGGCAGCAGAAATACACATTCTGTAAACATTTCAACTCTGCCTATTACGGTTCGTGAGATACAGCCCGCCGACAGACAGACAGACAGACAGACAGACAGACAGACAGACAGACAGACAGACGGATAGACCGACAGCGAAGGCTTAGTAATAGGGTTCCATTGGCACTCTTTGGGTATGGAATCCAAAAAATACAATATTTTTGCGTACCACCGGTGCATAATGTTGCTTCCATTGAGAAGAGCCGGCAAGAAACTCAATGGTTACTCTGTAGTGTGTAAGTATATAGGCTAAGTATGTGTAATTATTAGTTAGTAATAAACCAGACGTGTACCAAACAACACCTGTTTTATTGGCCCCGAACACCCCACATTACATGGCGACCCTGCCAGTCATGGCGGTGGTCTGCCGGGGGTTCGGTCGCGATTTAATAAATAAATAAATAAAATAAATAAGAAAAAAATATAGTAAGCGAACTGAAGAAATCGTTCAAAATGAGAATGGAGCATTGGATGAGGCGACCGAATCCGAGGGCGCAGATCCACCACCAGAGCCTGCATTAGAGCCACCGATTTTAGAACCGGGAGGCTATGTGGAGCTCACTAGTAGCAGCAGCGTGGGGCAGCGCAGCGATGCCCAGGGATGGAGCCGAGGCCAGAGCCTCGTCTCGGGAACCATCGTACGTAATGATCAGTGCAAAACTAAAAGTGTGTGAATAAGTGAAATCGAAGGTCTAATAATTAGGCGCAGTGCTAGAAAAATGACTCTAAGAGATATTTGGTTTTATATATTTTTTTACATTTTTATTCTTAACTTTTACAATTTTATTCATTTTTTTTTAACTTTAAAGGCTTATATTACCTACTATGATTGAGAGTAGGTAGTATCTGGATATGTTTTTAAGATTATAATAATGGAATTTTGAATTTGTTGGACATAAGGATTTATATTATGCAGACAATTGCGAAGATCAATGATGCGATAATGAATGAAAGCAGAAATAATAATGAGTTAATGATAACGATTATTATAAACCAAGACTTTAATGATGAAACAAAAGTTAAGTAAGTGGCATGTGACATGACTACAATGATGACTGAAATAATGCGTGAAAAAAAGTATGAGGTATTATGTAGGTATAATTAATGAAAGAGATTGAAAGTATTTTATTATGAGGCTTGATGAATAGAATAGAAATTGATGAATAGACAAATAAAAGGAAAAGAAAGGTAAAGAAGAAAAGTTACGTACATAAAATAGTTATTTCATCGTATTATGGTGTTATGTTTACTAATTTTTTTTTATACATGTTAGTTTTAAACCTAATTGGTCAGTTACCAACGGATTTTATAGATCGCATCATGAGTTATTAGAAGTCGTTGGTGGTCGGTCATTCGAAACCGACACCGCGATGCAAGCCGATCGCGAAGCGCATGCTTGCCGCGATAGCACATTCCAAAGATGTGAACTTTGTTCCAACGACTTATATGTGCAACGGAGTGTCATATTGAAGATTTATTGTTCTGAATTGACACCAATTAGGACTATGTTTGATGAAAATGATGATGTGTTTGATATTAATTTAACTGGCAATGGAATTGAGATATGAAGGGACACAAAAGGAAAACAAGATTCTTTGGTTTGGAAAGTTTTTAAACAGGCGCTTGGTCTGATCAACCAAAAGTCGTGTAGATTCTTTAAAAACCAAATAATGCATTTGAGCAAGGCTTATGAAAGATAAGTAATTATTTTGGTTTATAGGTACCTTAAGATAATTGAAATGGAAAATAAAAATAAACTAGGTCTGATCATGATTCACGCGAGCCGTAATTGTGAACGCGCTAAGTTATTTATTTTATAGATGTATAAAATGAAAGGAATATAAGTATTAAATAAAAAGAAAGATAACATAATAATGAAGAATATATAAAGAAAAGTGATGAATTAAAAATAAATAAATAATGAAATAAATAATGTCGACAAAGTAAGAAAAATCTAGCTAGAGTTAAATAAATAAATGAACGAATAAAGAGAAATCAAGATCGGTCCTACTCTCTGATCATGGTGCGCACGAGTTGCCTCTGTGAGGAAGTTGGGATGCGGCCTGTTGACAAACTGTTATGATGACGTATGAAACCTTGATTATGACTGAATTACTTGGACTGACAAATATTATAGAGGGCCCATAGTATTTTATTATTAGTAAAGTAAAACTTATTTTCTGTATCTTTATATTGATATAAGTAGGTTATTGTTTAATTAAGTTAAAATTCACATCCATCAGTTATTTTAAATAAAACAAAAATTATATTTTTATTTTATTTTTTTTAAACGGTGGGCGTGTAGTGTGTAAGTATATAGGCTAAGTATGTGTAATTATTAGTTAGTAATAAACCAGACGTGTACCAAACAACACCTGTTTTATTGGCCCCGAACACCCCACATTACAACTCTTTTCAAAAGAAAAAGAATAATTGTAAACATTTTCAAACAGCTGTGTGAGCAGGCAGGCATTAACACGTTGTGAATAACAAAATACAGTATCTCAATATTATAAGTGAGTCAGTTGGCTATTTTTATAAAAATGATGAACTTTTTTCTTTGTGTACACTATCCCACACATATTCTAGATGGGTAGGTAGTAGTAGCTTGCACCTCCATGGTAAAATTTCCAACATAAATTGAGCTCTCTCAATTACAGGTGTCAATAATAATAAAGGACCCAGGTTAGGTTGGAAATGTTACCACGGATGTGCAGGCAACCATACTACAGATTTCGTTATCTGTGACATGATTTTTTGTATTTAAAGACCAACAATATTTATAACAAAAAAACTTGCATTGTTCAATAAGTAGGTCAAAGTGAGTCAAACATAAGACCTGGTTATCAATCTTTAATCTTATCAGACTGGCCCTAACAATATCACTTTTTAGACAACAATATCTATTTCAGCTATATTTTATACGATGAGTGAAAGGTCAGAAACCCAAACCCCTTTTTCTCCTTCTGACCTACTTTCCTGCCAGGTAGACAATGTGCAAGCAATGCCTTTGGTATTACAAACATCTATAGGCTACAGGAACTGCTTCACAACAGATGCACTGTACACTTATTTGCCAAATTAGTCGCATTAAAAAACCGATTTAAAAACTTACCAGAACTGAACATTCTCCCCAGCATAGTGTTTGGATGAGCCGTAAACTGCGCCGGATCCACCACAAACCGAGTATTATCCACCACGAGGGTCATCCTGTCCTCGCCGAGATGGTTCTGCGTCTTCTGGCCGTTCCTGGGCGGTTCCTGGGCGGAGGACGTCGAAGGCGTAGGGGTGTTTCCACTCAGGTTCTTGGGCGGCATATTAGGCCTCCTGATGACGGGCCCGTTGCGTTTGGACAGCCGCTTGCGGCGCTCCTCGTCCCTGACGTACTCCTCGGTGTCGCTGCTACTGTCTGGGTAGAAGAACGTTCTTCGATCTGACATGGCCTCATGGCCTGATATTTGCGAGTCGGACATAGGCGCGCGCTCGTCCCCGCGAGCCGTTACATCACGCTCGACGCTCCTTTGTCTTCGCGGTGGCGACGTGTTGGTCGGGGCCGTTCTGATTTTCCCCAATTCTATGAATGAAAAGGATTTTCGCGAAAATTGTCAACGCAACGTAACAAAACGGATTTGACAGTTACTCGCAGGGCTGCCAGCAGAGGCACCTTATTTTATACACCCGGGTACTCGGAATTATACGAAATCCACCAAATTATACAAACCAAAACTATTATAAATAGTTAAGGAGTTATGATAGCACATGGCTAACATATAGCTAGCCTAGCCATGTGCTATAAAATTTTGTGACATTGTATGTGAAAAAAATATTTTTTATGCAAATATTCTTCAGTTTTATATACGAAAAACTAAACGAAGATCCACAACATACCATAGAGGTTCAATATCACAAAATATCGGAACGCACAAAAAAATCGAAAAACTTGAATGAATCGGCTGTTGACCTTTCCACTGTCAAACGCGGAAATTGGTTATTATCGAAATTGTATTTATATAAATTAGTGCTAAATAAACACCCCACCTGCCCGAGCTGTGAATAAATGTGATAAATAACCAAAAACACAAGTGCCGTGATAAGAATATTTGTTAAACAAAGAGTAAAATACAGTGAGACGCTTGTAGGGCGTTACTTGTTTTAGGCTACAAAAATAGTCACAAATGGATGTAAAAGAGGAATACCATGATCCGGACTACCCGGAGGTGCCGGTGCGCATCAAGGAGGAGCCCCCGAGCATCTCGGAGGAGGAGAAAGTTGAGAAAATAAGAGAAATTCTTAGGCGCGAATTTTTGAACGAGTTAGAAACGAGGGAGAATGAAGTAATGCTTATTGATCAGCGGTGAGTCAGTTTAATGTATAAGTAGATGCTTACCTTCATACCTGAACCATCAGGCATGAGCAGAGGTAAGCAATTGCTTATTTACGAATGAACAAACATGTACAATGTTGTTTTACTCATAGTGCTAAAAACAGGTGGTTATACAGCATGGTGTTATTATTAAACGACGTTTGTGTGTAGTTTTCCGTTACGTATACTACACAACAAATGACATTTTTCTCAGAATTATTGCATTTTTGTAGTTTTCAAGTTCACTTAGTTAGATAAAGTAAATTGTTATCAACAGCTAAATAAACAATGATCTCTTTATGTAATGTTTATTTATAAATATGTATGCAACATGGTGGCTGTGACATCAGGGCCCCAAGTCTACGAACTTTAAACCATTGGAAAACTACTGGTCACTGTTTCTATATTCATAATCTCAGCCGAAAGACGTCCACTGCTGGTCATAGGCCTCCCCCAAGGTTTCTATTTTATCTTCATGAATTAATCATCATCATCATCATCATCATCATTATCATCATTATTATTAAAAGTAAATTCTGTTAGCAGCCCTCTAGGCGAAAACATGTTGACTGGCAAGAATTTACAACTTGTGATGAAGAATTTACTAAGACAATATTAAAGACCAGTAGTTTCCCAATGGTATAACATTAGCAGACAGGCCATTCTTCGTCTGACTATTTTATGAGGACCTTGATAAAAAAAATTACACTTAGTGGTTATGCACACAGGCAACTTTTGCGGCAACTCGCTACTAGCTGTTTTCATACAATTCCGAAACAGTTGCGGCAATCGCTGCAACTGGCAATTGTTTGCTACAACTGCCAAAAAAATATTTAAAAGTTGATAGTTTCGCCAACTAAGTTGCTAGTTTCGGCAACTAAAGTTGCTTTGTGTGCATAGCCTCTAAAGGTCCACATAAAACAGTCAGACGTAGAATGAGCCAGACTTGAAGGCCCTGATGAACTCTCACAATAAATACAGCTAAAATAGCTACATCATGCCAATCTCCTGTGAGAACCCTGGTCAAGCTAGCCTGTATAAGAGCTGTAGTTGATTGACAATAGCTTGGTTCTTCATGTGCCAGCTCGTTAAAAACTACGACTCGAGTTAAATCGAGTTGAAATTCACGTAACTCGAGTTAACTGGATGAAACTGAGTGGATGATTTGTTTTGTTTTACCAATTTACCATCCAGCTTCGCAACAATATTAAAAACATGTGAACAGATTTGCTATAAATATGAATTGGGACAATTATAATTAATTAAGGAGCAGTTTTGCAACAAAAAATTTATAGTCTGATGTCAAGCGACTGTACAAAGCGCGCTTTAAACGAACGAATCGCCGCGCTTGCGTAAGAATGAGAGCTCCAATCCTAATTCAAGTTAGTGATAAATTCAACTCGAGTTAATTTGAGTTAAGCCCAACTCGCATTGAGACATTACTAGTTCTACCACCCCCTTCTCTTCTCCGGTATCATACCAATATTACTGGTCTCAGGCTGACAACCTCCCGGCGTCTCCTGCATCGTCTCCGGTACGCGCTGGTCACCAGTTACTACAACGATCAGAAGCTGCAGCTCACTAATGGACAGGTCCAGGATGAGATCGCCGCGCAGCATGAACCCCGTGCCCGGGCTGAGGTAAGTAACTTACACACAATACAGGGTGCCACTAATCTGATACCAAATGGAATATACGTCACGACTTTTTATCCCCATTCGGGGGTAGTCAGAGGCTTGAGTGACCATACACCACCACATTGTGGAGGTATTAAGCCAAACCAAAGCCCACGTTTCACTAGATACTCGGAACCCAACGTGACAGGTGGTGAACCTTGTCGCCGTGTATACAGGAACTGACTATTACCTAATCCCGAGGGATAGGTAGGTTTTCTCAGGATGTTTTCCTTCACCGTAAGCGAACTGTAAATTATGCACATAGATGAAAATTCATCCAATGGTGCATGCCCCACCGGGAATCAAACCTGGGACCTTCTGATTGCTAGCCCAACCTCTTCGGCTCTAGGCTACAGCCGCTTCTGATACCAGTTCCATTTATATCTTAATAAATTGCAATATGTTGTGGCACATAATGTTTTGGAGGAGGTCGTAGCCTAGTTGGTTAGACGCTTAATACATCGGCGCGTTAAACCACGTTCGGCTCGGTTGGGTCTTGGATGGGTGACCGAATTATAACATCTAACCTCCTTCGTGCTTAGGAGCACGTTAAGCTGGCTGTCCCGAGTGTCATTTGAAGATCTTTGACAGTCGTTACAGGCAGGCAGGCAGGCAGGATTAACAGTGGTGGGAATGTGTGGCGGCTTAGTCCCAAAAAAAAGTCGTTACAGGCTGTCATAAGCCTGAAAATCTGACAAAAAAATGGTCTTACCCTTAAGTTGCCGAATAGTCCCACTAGTTGGGTCTCGGAGGGTCACACAGAAATACATAGTTACTCTCGCCTCGTGGCATGTCAATCTCAACTGACTTGATCACGGGTAACGTGGGCAAGGGGGTGTGCATATTTTTGATCGACCCCTCCCCCCGGGTGAGATGTCGTGAGATTTTTCTCGACCCCCTCCCTCCCCCTCTAATCTCACGTGAGATTTTTCAAAAACCAAATTCTAGTGGAGAAACGTGTTTTACTTAATTTAACCCCCGCTTTCTCGCAATTGTACACTGTTACTAGCGGGAAAAAAAATTACGTGAGATTTGCCAAAACCCCCCTTTCCCCCACGTGAGATTTGGGTCGACCCCCGCCCCCTAAGTGGGCCAGGCTAGTCGCTACAGCTGTTGGGTGCTGGTGCAGGTGTCGAGCACGCTGCGCGAGGGCCAGCGCCGGCTGCACCCCTCCGTGCGGAAGCTGCTCGGCAAGCAGACCGTCGATATCGCCGAAATACTGAAGTCAAGGGCGCCGAGGAACAAGATCAGGAAGGACTACTCCGTATGTACACTTTTTGACCTTCAGCTTTTATATTTTGTCTAGAAAATATAGTGTGTTTGTAGTTAGAACAGCCTATTTCTTCTCTAAACTTTCATATTGTATCACCAAACAAATTAAATACTACTACACCAAGCAACTAGACACTCGGGTATAAATATCAAATGATCATAAGTCAATGATTCCGCGGTTCGTCCACAACAGAGTGAGCCTGGGCCAATGCCTGGACACTCCTATGGCAGTAGCTTCCACTACGCGGCGGAAGGACCGCGGAATCATTGACTTATTATCATTTGATATATATACCCGAGTGTCTAGTTGGCTTGGTGGAATAAACTATCATTTACCAGACACAATTTAGATAAACTACACATTCCTTACTAAGTGAGCAGCTAGCCTTTCATATTTTAAACTTCCCAGGCGATGCTACCAAAACGCAATTATACCATATCGGCGGACACCACAAAATCGCTGCGTCCGGACAAAAAGCCGGATATGGATGACGCGGACATGCCGGACGAGCCGGACGAGCCGTGCACCAGCCGGCCCAAGAAGGTGCCGCGGCATCTCGACCCCAAGGTCACGAATGTGGTGACCCTGGACGAGGCCACCAGGAATAAAATGAAACACCGTTATAGGATTGTTATAGGTGAGAGAACTATTTAGAATCAACAAATTTTCAGGTCAGAATCTATGGCGAAGGCTAGACGTAAAGTTAATACTGTGGTCCGTCATTATTTACCAAAAACCGTGGTCCAAACTGATCGTGTAGGCTAGTGTACTGATGGATGACAGTATTTACCATGAATTTCAATTCCAAAATGACAGTTTGGCATTCCACGTCGCGAAACCAATAGAGTGGACATGTCTTCTGAGATTGCGGATTAAATCAAGCGCTAAGGTAATATCCATACCAAGCTTTCGTGTTTCATTTGACGTCTGCACTGTACGAACTACGTCACGATACTGACGGAATAAATACTGAACGTGTAGCCTGCGTCCATGGAATGACATCCATCATTATTTACCATACTGACGGACCACAGTATATACTTTACGTCTAGCCTTCGCCTATCACCGATTTGGAGTGCCGCTTCCATTATTTATATTCTGAGTTTTTTCAAAATCTATGTATGAAGGAAAACTTTCATGTCTGAGAAAATTTAACCAATTGTCAAAAGACCATAATCCGCATTGGGCTAGCGTAGCGGATTATGGCCGGAATCCCCCTCGCATTGAGGGGAGGTCCGTGCCGTGCCCAGGATTAGGACGTTATAACGGCCTAATTCTTATTATAATTATGATTATAATGTCAGGTAACACGTCGAAGTACGCGCCGCCGGCGTCGCGCGCGGACCGCTCCACGCACAAGTGGCTGCTGTACATCCGCGGGCCGCCGCTGGCGCCCGACGTGTCGGCCGTGCTCACCGCCGTCACCGTGCGCCTGCACCACTCCTACGCGCCGCACCACACCGTGCACATCGAGTCAGTACAACACACACATCCTGTATAGGCCCTATTCCAAGTCATCTTGTATAGGCCCGTTTCTAAGTCACCTTGTATAGGCCCTTTTCCAAGTCACCCTGTATAGGCTCTTTTACAAGTCATCCTGTATAGGCTCTTTTCCAAGTCGCCCTGTATAGGCCCGTTTCTAAGTCACCCTGTATAGGCCCGTTTATAAGTCATTCAGTAAAGGTACTTTTCCAAATCAGCCTGTATAGGCCCGTTTATAAGTCATTCAGTATAGACACTTTTCCAAATCACCATGTATAAGCCCGTTTCTAAGTCCCTCTGTATTGTCACCGTAGAATTAAAACGTTAAAATTATTTTTTAAACTTAATTTTGTCTTTAGTATTTGTTGTTGTAGCGGCAACAGAAATATTTCAATTCTCTACCTATTACGGTTCGTGAGATACAGCCCGCTGACAGACGGAAAACAGCGGAAGCTTAGCAATATGCTTCCGTTGGCACCCATTGCGTACAAAAACCTGACAACATGTTATATAACATGTAGTGTCATGTGATTGTGATGTTGTGTCCCAGCAAGCCGCCGTACCACGTGTCACGACGCGGCTGGGGCGAGTTCCCGGCGCGAGTGGAACTGCACTTCGCGCTGCCGCACCGCAACCGCCCCGCAACCATAGAACACACCATCAAGCTAGACCGCAACTACACGGGCATGCAGATACTAGGTAGGTAACATACACACACAATGCCGCACCGCAACCGCAACTGCCCCGCCACCATACAACACACCATCAAGCTAGACCGCAACTACACGGGCATGCAGATACTAGGTAGGTAACATACACACACAATGCCGCACCGCAACCGCAACTGCCCCGCCACCATACAACACACCATCAAGCTAGACCGCAACTACACGGGCATGCAGATACTAGGTAGGTAACATACACACACAATGCCGCACCGCAACCGCAACTGCCCCGCCACCATACAACACACCATCAAGCTAGACCGCAACTACACGGGCATGCAGATACTAGGTAGGTAACATACACACACAATGCCGCACCGCAACCGCAACTGCCCCGCCACCATACAACACACCATCAAGCTAGACCGCAACTACACGGGCATGCAGATACTAGGTAGGTAACATACACACACAATGCCGCACCGCAACAGCCCCGCCACCATACAACACACCATCAAGCTAGACCGCAACTACACGGGCATGCAGATACTAGGTAGGTAACATACACACACAATGCCGCACCGCAACAGCCCCGCCACCATACAACACACCATCAAGCTAGACCGCAACTACACGGGCATGCAGATACTAGGTAGGTAACATACACACACAATGCCGCACCGCAACCGCAACCGCCCCGCAACCATAGAATACACCATCAAGCTAGACCGCAACTACACGGGCATGCAGATACTAGGTAGGTAACATACACACACAATGCCGCACCGCAACCGCCCCGCCACCATACAACACACCATCAAGCTAGACCGCAACTACACGGGCATGCAGATACTAGGTAGGTAACATACACACACAATGCCGCACCGCAACCGCCCCGCCACCATACAACACACCATCAAGCTAGTCCGCAACTACACGGGCATGCAGATACTAGGTAGGTAACATACACACACAATGCCGCACCGCAACCGCCCCGCCACCATACAACACACCATCAAGCTAGTCCGCAACTACACGGGCATGCAGATACTAGGTAGGTAACATACACACACAATGCCGCACCGCAACCGCAACCGCCCCGCCACCATACAACACACCATCAAGCTAGACCGCAACTACACGGGCATGCAGATACTAGGTAGGTAACATACACACACAATGCCGCACCGCAACCGCAACACATCATGAACCTAATACTAAGAGGACTGGGTCTAAGAACCCGGGCCCGAAGACTCCACTAGGCCTGTGACGTCATCACAGTAGACGTGGCTTAAGTCAGTGTGCTGTCGGCGTTCGTCGTGTGCAGACGTCTTGCAAACGTTCGCATCCCAAATAAAATTCTATATCGACACTAGATTCGACATTTGTACGTCCTTTTTACCATCCTACACTTAGTGACATCTAGTGCAAAAAGTTGAACTACGTACTAACATCGACATAAAATGAAGCGAATAGTTCTGCTATATACCGGTAGATAGAAATAATCGTGGGGGCGTATGTCTTAACCCCGACCACCCGCGCCATCCCGCGCAAATTTCCACGTGTTGTTTCATAGAGAAATCTACTAAAAACACCTCCACTCTCTAATAACTCTAATATCCTGGGACATTTTTACACACGGCTACCTGATCCCAAACTAAGCAGAACTTGTACTATGGAAACCAGATAACTGATATTACTACATATACTACTTTTTTATTTGTAAATACATACTTAAGGCTGGAACCATTGCAACTGACAGCTCGAGGTTGACCGCTTTTTGCTCAAACAATGTCGTAGGACCGCGAGTTGAATTTTTTGAATTTAGAATTTTCGATACGCCACGATACATCAAAAAGACGACATGATAAATCAAAAACAGAAGTGACTCATATACTAAATTCGTATCTTGCCTACTTTTATTTAGTCGTATAAGGGTAACTTCGTAAAGGAAAATTTTCACTAAATCTTAAGTACAATTTAAGTACTACATTTTTATTAATAGGTAGGTGGGTAGGTTATTTTTTCTTTGTAATCTTTTTTATTGTTATTTTGTTGATATAGTAAATAAAAGCTCACTAACTGTTAATTTTTAATTGTTCTGAAATTTAATTTTGCCCAACACTGGGTAATAGGTAGTACTACTTAAAAAAAGACTAGTACATAATTTAAATGTTTAATATTATAGGACAAAATAAGTAAAATTAAAACAACTTAAAATTCTAAATAACTGCAAACAAGAAAAATTGTTGACAACATCGGGTAATAACTGAAATAAAAGTAGTACTAATCCTTATTAGTTACTATACCCCATTTATTATAACATTAGAAATAAGAGGCTCGTAGAAGCAGGGATCCAAAACATTTTATTTCAAAGTCAATCAAGTCAATCAAATTCAAAGTCAAAAGTCAAAGTCTTTTATTTAGAGTGGTTACATTAAAATTGTTTTCACATAAAACAATGCTAAATACTTCGATAACCAAAATAAAAGTACTTTTTATACTATGTTTTATTTATAATAACATCGTATCACACATTTTAAGCTGACAACAAAAAAAAAATAAAAAAAAAATGATGGTGAATGACTCAATGACAAACACTGACAGAAAATTATTTACGTCAATTTCATAGACAACATAATCCGACAAAATTAGAAATGCCCTGCTGTCATAACCTCTGAACGGATTAGATAACATTTTAGATTTGTTAGGATTATAGTGGAACGAAACACGTTCCCGGTATTGTTCACCCCTGCGTCTTTTAGGTTTTTAGCATTGACACTTAATTTTAAATTGGACTGAAATGATAATATTTAAATGAAAGACAATTTACTTTATAATATAAATACTTAAAATAATTACAGTTAGGTGTGACAAGCTGGTATATAAATAGATTATAATAAATTCGACGTCAATCATAACTGTAACATGTTATTTGTACTTTTGTTACAAACTGGACACTAAAAATAACCTTTTTTAACTTCTGTCTAATGCTATAATAAATGGAGTATAGCTGTGCCTGCGACCTAGTACGCGCACATTTTTAAAAAGGTTACCCCTTATTTGACTGATGGATTGATGGAGGATGACGGACGGATGGAGTGGCAATGCAACGCATGCCGGGCATGCATGCAACCCTCATAGGATCACTGTTTTGTCCGTATGTCTATCTGTCCGTCCGTCAAAACGTGCACAGCTCAAACCGCTGGTGATACAAACATGAAATTTGGACAGTAAGTACCTTACATAGCGTAAAAGAAGAGCAAAGGAAGGATTTTGGAAAATTCTTACCCTAAGGGGGTAAAATAAGGGGTGGAAGTTTGTATGGAATTCCCTCATTTCTGAAGTTAGAAACATGAAATTTCTATTTAGGCTACTAATACAAATACAAAATAGTAATTTCAGCGCTTTTGAAAATTCTACCCCCAAGAGGGTAAAATAAGGGGTGGAAGTTTATATGGGGGTTCAAATTTTTCTAAAGCTAGGCACAAGAAAATTTGTATTTAGGCTTCTTATTAACTAATAATAGTAATTTCAGCGTTTTTGATCATTTCACCTCTAACGGTGTAAAATAGGGGGTGCAAGTTTGTATAGGCGTCCCAATTTTTCTGAAGCTAGAGATATGAAAATTTGAAAATAAAACCGGACAAGTGCAAGTAGGACTCGTGCTCTGAGGGTTCCGTACAAATTTTATTATGTTTGTGTGTGCATCATATCTTTGGCGTGCAAATACAGGGCAATGAAGCAAGATGTGCTCCACTGTCTCGCTGGGGTTCTTCGAGCAACCACTTTGCTAGTTTTCGGAACAATACATAATAATTACAACACCTAAGTGTGTATTGTTCCGAAAACAGGGAAAATCATGAAGACTCTAATCTCGGGATAACAATTGCACTGCAAGCGACTGTGGTGAACTGGTTGGGCTAACAATCAAAAGGTCCCAGGCTCGATCCCTGTTGGGGCATGCACTAATGGATGAATTTTCATCTATGTGCATAATTTACAGTTCGCTGACGGCGAGAGAAAACATCGTGAGGAAACCTACCTATCCCTCGGGATTAGGTAATAGTCAGTTCCTGTATACACGGCGACAAGATTCACCACCTGTCACGTTGGGTTCTGACTATACAGGGTGAATTTTTCAAGTGTGCGTGGATGGCCAAATCCGAAACTATGAGTGATATCAAAAAGTACTTAAAAGAATCTCGGGGCTGATTTTGATGAAAATTGTAATTACTTCTCAAAATTCGTTTCTTATCAGCGACACTATCGAATGCTGTAATAATACAGTATGTGGTTTTTTATTCTTAATCAACTAGTTCGATTCCTGGCTACGACTATTGTTTTTTCAAAAATCCAATGATGCAGTTTTAGTTTTCATCAAAATCAGCCCCGAGATTTTTTTGAGTACTTTTCGATATCACTCATAGTTTCGGATTTGGCCATCCACGCTCACTTGAAAAATTCACCCTGTATAGTCAGAACCCAACGTGACAGGTGGTGAATCTTGTCGCCGTGTATACAGGAACTGACTATTACCTAATCCCGAGGGATAGGTAGGTTCCCTCACGATGTTTTCTCTCGCCGTCAGCGAACTGTAAATTATGCACACACACATGCGAATTTTGAGAAGTTGTAATTACTTCTCAAAATTCGTTTCTATTCAGTGACACTATCGAATGGTGTAATAATACAGAATTTGGTTTTTTTCAACTAGTTCGAAATCAACTAGTTCGATTCCTGGCTACGAATTTAGTTTTTTTCAAAAATCCAATGATGCAGTTTTAGTTTTCACCAAAATCGGCCCCGAGACTTCTTTGAGTACCTTTCGATATTCCTTATAGTTTCGAATTTGGCCATCCACGCACACTTGAAAAATTCACCTGTATACACGTGGGCTTTGAGTTGGTTAATACCTCTACAATGGGGTGGTGTATATCCACTCAAGCCTCTGACTACCCCCGAATGGGGATAAAAGTGGTGACGTTACATTTCTAAAAAAATATTTAACGGGTGATGACACTAAATAAATTTAGCACTGCAAATTTAGCGACTTATTAAATTTGGACCCATCCCTAAGAAGCTGTGATGTTTATTTGATGTATGGTTTAGTAATGTAGAGCATTGAACTCCGGTCTCCCAAGTTAATCCTGATGCTCAATAAAACTAAACATATAGTAAACATTGCCGACCTGAAGGGAAGGGGGGGGGGGGGGTTTGGGCTTACGGCTCTCTCACTCATCGTACGAAACGCAGCTGTAATAGCTGCTTTACGCCGATCTTCTATGAGAGGGTGGTACTACCCCACCAAACGGTGGTTAGTCCAAATTAAAAATAAGCAAACAAAAATAATTTCGTATTACTAATATTAAGTAGTATGAATAACATCAACTGAAACACGCTTAACATCAGGCGGGCCGTACGCATGTTTTTTTGTCTTGGCTTTTCTTGTCGCATATAGCCAGTGTCAAGTACCTACCTATAATAATATAGATTTTCAATGTTGCACTTCGCCACTTCCCGCCAAAAAAAAACAAGTTTGTCTAGCAACTCAGTGGTATAAAAAGATATCATAGGCAAGACAAAAAAAACCTGGAGCACTAAAAAGCCTGAAATAATATTTCTATTACCACCACTGCCTACCCCTTCGGGAAAATCAGGCGTGATGATGTGTTATCGAGTATTTGGGGTCGGTGCCAATCTACCTATCTTCTTACTTTTATAGTAGGTAGACTCGGCATACCAAGATTGGCACCGACTCCAAATACTCTATAACACATCATCACGCCTGATTTTCCCGAAGGGGTAGGCAGTGGTGGTAATAGAAATATTATTTCAGGCTTTTTAGTGCTCCAGGTTTTTTTGAAGTCGGTTTTTATTTTTTTATAAAAATAATTTTATTTCATGATTGTTAGTGGCGCCATACAAACTTTATCACCCCAAATTACCCCTTTGGGGGGTGACTTTTCCAAGATTCCAAAACAAAAGTTTCTTAGTTTATTATATGGAGTACTAGTAGTATGGATACTAAGTTTCAAGTCAATCGGACACAAATATATTTTTCTACCGTACTTCTACCCCTAGTTTCCCCCTTTGGGGGTTGATTTCCGAAATGATATTTTTATGGGACCAAAACAACTTAGTCACCTACCAAATAACAGTTTAAAAAGAAAAATTGGTTCATAAACGTTAGAGATAAACGGTAACTCTCCATACAAACTTCAACACCTCGTTTTACCCCTTAGGGGGGGATTTTTCTAAAATCCTGAAACATGAGTTTCATTATTTCTTATGCAAAATATACATATTAAGTTTCAAGTCAATCGGACAAAAATTTCTTTTTCAGACGACCTTCACCCCCCAAAATTACCCCCTTAGGGGTTGATTCTAGGAATTATTTTTTTATGAGACCAACTTGGAGCTACGATCTACCGAACAGCAAAAGAATTTTTCAAATCGGTTCATAAATGCCGGAGAAATCGGTGAACATACATAAAAAAAAATACATACAGCCGAACATAGAACCTCCTCCTTTTTTGAAGTCGGTTAGAAATATGAAAAAATGAAATGTAACGTCACGACTTTTACCCCATTCGGGGGTAGTCAGAGGCGTGAGTTGCCATACACCACCACATTGTGGAGGGATTAACCAACTCAAAGCCCACGTTTCACCAGATAGTCAGAACCCAACGTGACAGGTGGTGAACCTTGTCGCCGTGTATACAGGAACTGACTATTACCTAATCCTGATGGATAGGTAGGTTTCCTCACGATGTTTTCCCTCACCGTCAGCGAACTGTAAATTATGCACATAGATGAAAATTCATCCAATAGCTACGTCCAGAAGTGTCACATGCCGCGAGAGGAATATTTTCCTCGCGAAGTTTGACTTGCCTCACGTGAGGCAAATGCGCGCCCTGCCTCACCTGAGCACTCACATTTGCCTCGCCTAGTTTGGCAGTCGTGAGACAGAACGATGTCAAACGTGTCAAACTGATTGATCGGGTATACCTTTCCCTGGGTATACCTTGCCCCATTTGCCTCGGGCGGCATGCGACTCAGGCAAACGTCGTGCTTCGCGAGGCATGTAGGTGAGCAGCCTCGCGCGGCATGTGCATGTTGTAGACACGGCTATTGGTGCATGCCCCACCGGGGATCGAACCTGGGACCTTCTGATTGTTAGCCCAACCTGTTGTTGTTGTTAGGCAAGACAATAAGATTAGAAAGTAGGTAAGCGGTTTTTAGAGGACGATTATGCTTTTTAATCATATACCTATTCATCATTCTATATTATTCATAATCTATGATGACAACAAAACGCGTCACTGACATAAATATTAATTTTAAAATATTTGTAATCATATAATATCCTAAAAATTATGTTCAGTATTTATTTAAACTATTTAAAACGTGATTTAATTCATAAAATGCTAAGAAGACGTAATTTTTTTACGAATTTCACGCAAAAATTTGCGCGCACGTCCAGCTTTGGAGGCCGCCATCGCGGATCTGCGACGAACATTTTGCAGTCCAAGTCATGATGACCCATGACGTTTGTAGCATATTTAAGGTTATTATTGATTATTTTTTAAATAAAATGACTAATATTAAATCTTGGATCCACGGATTCTTAGACAAGTCTTGACAATTTTTCTGGTATAGGTTTCACGTAAATCTGTTCAGTTGCTATGGAGAACATTTACGATTAAGGTTGACAATTTCATATTTTGAAATCGATTTCTACAAAATTTGGTAACATTTAAAGTAAATCGGCTAAGCCATTTTATTCCCGACCATATGAGGTTTAATGTTGTATACTTTATATTGCACATAAGCCAGCTGCTTCATCAAACCATTTACTTAGACCCACCCAGTTGAACATTTGTATCACCTTAATATACATAATTACACCCAGACTCTTGACATCAGACATGTTCATGCACACAAATGCATGTCCCGGGTAGGAATCGAACCTACGACCTGCAGCGGGAAAGGCGCCATCACGCCAACCGCACTAACGGGCCCTTGCTATCTCTTTCAGTGATTGTGATAAATAGTTATAACATTACATTTCTATACAAATGCCCACTTATACAATACATATTCTCTCCCCAGGCGCCGAAACACTAGTCGACGTTTGGCTATACAGTACACAAGAAATGTTAAAACACGAGTACAAAGAGGAGGAACAGGCGGACACACCGGACCTCCCCCCCGCGCCCCCCGACGAGCCCCCCCACACACAGCCCGACACACACACCACAGTACCAGAGAACTGGCTAGACTTCTTCGCTAAAGGACCCACCGAAGTAGACGTCGACGAAATGTTCATTAAACCACTGAAAAAAGAAAAAGTCGACGATAGAATCGACTTGGACAATATCATAGAAAGCAATGTCATAGAAAAAGCAACGGATGTGCAAGATAACTTTGAGAAACACGATATTAAAGTTGAGAAGGACTGGGCTATAGACAAAATTGATCCGGAGATACCGAACGAGATATTAAGCCAGCCAACGTCGCCTAAGAAACGCATTGTGAAATACATAGACCCGACCACAGGCAAGATATACTATCTAGAAATGGATAGGACTTTAGACCTCAGCAAAGTCCAGGAAATAGTCATTAACAACACTAAAACAGCTAAAGTGAGTCCTATCAAGTCCAACGGACTCAAAAATGTCAGGAAAAAGAAAGGTGGTGTGTCACTCCTGAAGCCTGAAGTGAAAAACATGCTGAAAAACACTGAAGTCACAACAAAAAGCAAAGTCAACTACGCTCACATCGAAAATGATCACTGTTACCTGGCAACCCCGAAGAAAAGCGAAGTCAGTGTTGCTAATATCGAAATTAAAAAAGAGAAAACGCTCTATGAATGTCTATGTTCGTCTGTGGCTCGGCTGACCACCGTAAGATCTGCAGTTAACTATTTAGTTAAGAAGATACCGTTAATAAGTGATGAAGCGAGGGATGCTGATTTTTTAAAGCATTTTCCTTTCGTCGTGGAGTCCGAGGAGAAGTATTGGAAATTAGACTTCGCTAAGAGAAGAAATATTGAAGTAAGTAGCTACTTATCGTATGGTTAGTGGCCAACTGGTGTCTGTTGTTCAAGCCGCCCGAAGGCCTCTGACATGGCTTAACGACTGCTGCCTAGATAACAACTGGGACCGACTTTGTACCTACTTATAGACTGGTAATCAACGTACGGCCTTACGATATCATTTTGTTCTAGAATAATATTTTAAGTGACTGTAGCCTAGAGGTGAACAGGTTGGGCTAGCAATCACAAGGTCCCAGGTTCGATCCCCGGTGGGGCATGCACCAATGGATGAATTTTCATCTATGTGCATAATTTACAGTTCGCTGAGGGTGAGGGAAAACATCGTGAGGAAACTTACCTATCCCTCGGGATTAGGTAATAGTCAGTTCCTGTATACACGGCGACAAGGTTCACCACCTGTCACGTTGGGTTCTGACTATCTGGTGAAATATGGCAATGTGGTGGTATATGGCCACTCAAGCCTCTGACTACCCCCGAATGGGGATAAAAGTCGTGACGTTATATTTATAATAATATTTTTATCGCCAGACTTACTTAATAACTAAGTTGGGCTTGATATTATGCAGTTACCGTGGCCTATAGATGCTTGCAATACTAAAGGCATCGCTCGCACTTTGCCGACCTGAAGGGGAGTGCGACAGAGGGAGAGGAGAAGGGGTTTGTGCTTCCGGCTCTCACTAATTGTACGAAAAGCAGCTAAAATAGCTACTTAAAGCCAATTTCTGTGAGAGGGTGGTGCTACCCCGGTCGAGCCAGCCCGTATATGACCCGCTGTATTGTCCCGACGGAAATCAAACCCGCAATCACTTATTATTATTAACATTTATACCCCCAAATTAATAATAAGTTATGATCGAATTGCACTGGCATTATACATCACTCCTATCCCTAAAAACGTTTTGTAAAACCATTGTAAGCTGACCAAAAATCTATATAAATTTGGCGGGTAGTTTTAAAATTATATTTTATCATTTACAGTGGTCCCGAGCGAAATTAATCAACAAAATGTTAACAGACAAATTCACACCCCACGAAACAATATGGCGGACGAAACAGATACTACTGTACTCGCGGCTACACGGCTATTACCCAATCAGGAGCGAGGCGGCGAACATCAAAGCGACAACCGACGAATGGTCGTCCTGGGAAGATATGGAAAACATGAGAAAACTCGAATCAAACATCAAAGAATTGTACCCAAATCCCGCTGACATAAGCACTCTATCCGTCTTCAAAGATAATACCGATTTCGATAACTCGGTAGAGAGTTTGTCGGATGAAGATATCGATGTGGTGTCGTGTAGGGGGGTGGTTAAGGTGAAAAAGGAGGGGGGGAGTGATAGTGGGGGGTTGGTGCTGCCAGTGGAGGGGGAGGACCGACTGCGGTATCTGTTCATTGAGAATATATGCAATGATATCGGTATTGAGCTGAGGAACGAGGATGTTGGCAACGGATATTCTTGCAGGTATGTTTACACACGGGGGGATATAGAAAACATGGTCATATTGTATAGTGTTTGCTTATGGTCATAATATAATAATAATAATAAGAGCTTGTACTATGGAAACCAGAGAACTGATATTACTACATATACTACTTTTTTATTTGTAAATACATACTTAATATACATATACACCCAGACTCGGGACATACAGACATGTTCATGCACACAAATGCATGTCCCGGGTAGGAATCGAACCTACGACGTGCAGCGTGAAAGGCGGCATCACGCCAACCACGCTAACGGGCCCGACAAATATGTTATGATTATACGGAAATATGTTCAATTGGAAGCAATAGATGCGGGTTCAAAGCCGGGGGGTCGCACCTCTGGGTTTTTCGAAAGCTATTTGCTTTGCTCAATAGTGGGGTGACGCAGGTTGAAAAAATAAATGATGTGCGAATTATGATTTCAATATGATTATCACTTGCTTACGGTGAAGGAAAAACATCGTGAGGAAACTTGCATGTCTTGGAAATGTGAAATCCACCAACCCGCACTGGGCCAGCGTGGTGGATTATGGCCTGAATCCCCCTCGCATTGAGGGGAGGCCCGTGCCCAGGAGTGGGACGTCAAAAGGGCTAATATTATTTATTTATTGTTGTGTTACAGTGCGGTGCACGCGGTAATGTTGTCTGCGTTGAAGAGCTTCGCGGAGGAGTTACTCCGCGCCGCGCGCGCCGCCCAGCTCACGCCCGTCCCGCCCGCCCTGCCGGCCGCGGCCGCCCCAGCGCCGCCCACCGTCTGGGCGGGGTACGTACATTCATACTTACTTTACTTGATCTTCTTATCGTATGGTTAGTGGCCATCCTGGTGTCAGAGTTGTTCAAGCCGCTCGGCCTCTGACATGGCTTAACGACTGCTGCCTAGATGGCAACAACCGGGACCGAATTTTTACGTGCCCTCCGAAGCATGACACGCACTTTATTTGATAAAAAAGACTTGACTGACAGACAAAAGTACAGCCTAAATTAGTGCGTCTAGAAGCATGAAATTTTGCTCAGCAATCCAGTGTCGCCAACTTGACGACTTTGTCGCTAGATTTAACGACTTTTTATTACCATTTAGCGACTGCATAACTTAGCGACTTTAAATTAGGCGATATTTTCGGATTCGGGTGAATGCGGGTTCGATTCCTAGACTAATTTCGAAAACGGTCTTTTCGTAATTTGCCCTGGTCTGGGTGTCACTGGGATCGCCCCCATTCCATTGTACGGTCAAAGTCAAAGTCAAAAGTTTTTATTCATGTAAGCTCAAAAAGCATTTATAAATAGTCAAAATAAACAATATTTTAGCGCTACCACCGGTTCGTAATGTTGCCTCCATTGAGAAGAGCCGGCAAGAAACTCAATGGTTACTCTTTTCAAAATAATAATTGTATACATTTTCAAACAGCAACGCTATGTGAGCAGGCAGGCATTAACACATTGTGAATAAAAAAACCAAAATTAGGTATTTAAATAAAATAAATAAAATCTAGCCTAGAAAGCTGTGCATGCCTACTCCCTCTTTAGATTCAAACCAAAAGGTGAATATTTAGAACGATTGTTTTACGGTAGCCATAGTACAAGCGTTGCTTAGTTTGGGAACATACAGTTGGTGTGTTCGATATGTTACAATATCAATCCCACTAATATTATAAATGAGAAAATTTGGATGGATGGATGTTTGTTACTCTTTCACGCAAAAACTACTGAACGGATTTGGATGAAATTTGGACCACAGATAGTTTATAACATGGATTAACGCATAGGATACTTTTTATCCCGATAGTATGTTCCCATGGGACAATTATCGAACACCACGAGGGCGATGCCGCAGGCTTATTGCGTATTTTTTTTATGTGTAAGCCATTATCGCCAAAATTGTGAACCATTGATATTGGATATGAGATACGGGATCAGGGATATGAGATACGGGATCCGGCATATCCAGGATACGGGATCTGGGTTCCGGCAAAAGAACCCGGTATCCGGATTCCGGGATACGGGAAACGGGAAATTTAAATTTATATTCTTGCGCGGACGAAGTCGCGGGCAAAAGCTAGTATATAATAACATGATTTTATCTAAGCCATCCTTTCCCAAAGTTGGCGATAACGCCCCCTTGTGGGCGCTGCAGGCCAAAAGGGGAGCGTTAAGTTACCCAGAAAAAAAATGGGGACGTTATCGCCCACTATGGGAAAGGATGATCTAAGCTGTTAAGATTTTGTCTCAAGTGTGTGTGTACTATACGAGTGTTGTGTGGTCAGGTCGTCGTCATCGGCGGCGCCGGTGGGCGTGTGCGAGGTGGTGCGCGCGGCGCGCGGCTGCCCGCGCCTGCAGCTGCTCACGCGCAGCCAGCTCGCCGCCAGCACCAGGGACGCCGGCACCACATACACCGCCTTATAATAACTAATACACACCTTTTATATACCACGACTTTCATTTACAAAACCTACCTACCTATTGACCTATTTAGCTGATCTCTGAGTGAGTTCGAGAAAATAACTTTATTTTTGTTATGTTACTTATACATACATTTGGGACAACACTGCTGTATTGGGATATCCTGTAAGGGCAGTCTGTGTTGTAGAAATAAATTAATAAATAAATAAAACCATCATCATCTTTGCCCCTGCGGCAAGACAGGTCAAAAGCAAGCCCATTTTTAATAAAAAATACACTCAAAAAGAAGGACGCTCGCTGCCGCGATCACTGTTCGAGAAACGATCGGAGGTTACGCAACGCTTGGCAAGGTCAGGCAGAGATGGTTGGAGATTTAGTTTGTTGTATATCATTACTTCCCAGTATTTGTTCCTTATTAGCGACACTATCGAATGGTGTAATAATAGGTACCTAGTTTTTTTTAAAAAAATCAATGGTTTCGATTCCTGTCTAGGAATATTGATTTTTCATAAATCTAATGATATAGTGTTAGTTTTCATCAAAATCGGGCCTGAGACTCTTGAGTACTTCACCTGCATATTGGCCCAAGATTCTATGGAATCATTTCGTTTTTCTTTCGTCAGTGTGGGAACCAATCTGTAGCCAATTGACTGCAGCTCTTATACGGTCTGGCTCGACCAGGGTACTACCCTCCCACAGACGATCGCGGATGAGGGTAAGTAAATAAAACTCTTCATATCAGGTATATTACAATATATTTTAGTCTAGAAACAATAGTACAATTTACTTAACCTACATATTACTACATTCTTTGTCTGTTTTTAACTCATAGCTCGGGAATTTATATATTTTTAGTTATTCATTTATTAATTCGTTATAATTTGAAACTAACAATTTTTATCACTATGCTTTAAGATTGTCCTTCAAAATAGTTATGTATATACTATGATATTATATTACAGTTGTTGAATGCTTTGTAAACCAATTGTAAATCGATTAGAATAGGTTTTATTGAATACTATAGAAGAGGCTAGGTTTGTATTCATAATATAACGCAGAGGGATGCTATTAACCCTTTTCTCTATGATATCGTAGATCCCAAACGGATGGACCGATGTCAAAGCGGTTGCTTCTGTCCGATAGCCAGTATTCTATTCCTAAGATGGTTAAGCTATTACTCAAAATAGATTCAGCCGTTTTCAAGATACTCATAACGTTTCATTTTCCTAAGTTGTTAACGTTAAAATGTAACTACTTAATGAACAGTTCAACTAACTATATAAAATAAATTCATGATATATAGTCTGATTTTTTATTAGACGAAGTGGGCTGACAGGTGCTTATGTCACTTTTCAATATAACTAGAACAAATAAGGTTCAAATTCATAGAGCAGTGACATTTTCAGCTGTCAGTTGGCTTCGTCTAATTAACAATCAGAATGTAAGTCTCAGTAGCCCTACCATAGGAATATTTTTTTATCAATAGATTTTTTTATTTGTTTTCCCATTATATTCTGAATCATGTGTATATTTAGGCCCTCGACCGCCTAGCAGACTAGCACCGAAGGGTGAACGGTGATCGATTTTGATTGAATATTTTACGCAGTCGCTACCGAGTAGCGAGCGTAACGGCAGAGCTACAGTACAGTTCAATATTTTTTTTATACGACTGCGGTGGCAAAAAATCGTACAGCCCGCCTGATGTTAAGCAGTTACCGTAGCCTATAGATGCTTGCAATACCAAGGGCATTGCTCGCACATTACTTTATTCTATCGACATTATTTCACAAAGTAAATAGTTTCGATAGCTACAATAGTATATTTTAATTTCTCCTAAACCAGAAGTTTGAAGCAGTCATCGGCAGTATATTCATACCTAGGTGAACAAGTGTTCAGTAAGTACCTATCTAAAAACATACCCCCAAATTTATATAAACTTCTGATGCACTTACACTGGCAATACAAATCACTTGTATTCCTAAAATGCTTTGTAAAACCATTGTAAGCTGGCTACAAATCTCTAGAAACTTGGCGGTTAGATTTATTACGTTAAGCTCGGAATACACAGACAAACTAATACGCTGTGTAATACATCTAGTGTCTGCGTGTGTACACCATCGCGACACCTCGTTACAGTTGTAATGACGGTGTCGGTACACTGAGTGTCGAGTGTCGCCGTGTATCCCGAGCATTATGTTAATTTTTCACAAAACGAGGTAATCAGTTCAACAAAGTTTTTTATAGACATGTAGTATTTCAAAACAGACTCGTCCGCATCGCTTATTGCACGTATTGCCCCAAAATATCAGAAATTACACGTGCTTATTATGTTGGCTACAAATGACGGCTAAACTAAATCTGACACCGCTAAAAGTACAAGAAGGATGACCCAAGTTAGTTTAGTGAACTTTAGTTCTGAAACGATAATCATCACCTATATTTTTCAGTTGCTACAACACGACGGCTAAAGGCTACTCACGATGCAATTTCGTATTCAATCTGTCTATTCAATTTGTTAAAGTCGACATTAACTTTCAGTACAGCCGTTGGGCGTCAAGTTGCCTCCTCAACGCGCAATCTGTCAAATCAACTCGAGTTGAATAAACGGATTGAACAAAAAATTGAATCGGCTACGCCTAATGGCCTGCGACAGTGAGGACGGATTTTTATCAATCGAATTTAATACTTATCCAATCGAAATAAGGTATATATTTCAATGCTCGTTGATCGACCTCGGAGCATCGCGGAGCATTTTCTCGGTGCACCCGCTGGAGCACCTTATTTCGATAGGCCAAGTATTAAATTCGATTGATAAAAATTAAAATGTCATTCCCTGCCATCCTCACTGTGCGCCGGCCATTAAGTCACCGAAACCAATTCACAATCGCTCCAAACCCCACTAACTACAGTCTACAAATCAAAACGCACCGAGCCGTGTTTTCCTTATTTTTATTTGCAATTTATTTCGTTACAAGTCGAGGGCGCCTGCAAAATTTTCCAATGACACTATGTGCACGAGACGGACGTGGGAGGGGGTGGGGGTGGGGGGGGGGCGGCTACGCGGGCGCGGGTTGGTGCTGGGGGTGGGGGGCGGGCGCGGGGGGGTGGTGCGGCGCGAGGAGGGGGGCGGGGGCGGGCGCGGCCGCCTGCCCGCCCGCCGTGGGATCCTTCACCGCCCGCCCACTGCGCTCCAGCCGAGTCTTGTCTCCGCTCATTATTGATTTTATGTCTTCCGCGTCTAGAGTTTCGTACCTGCACGGAGATTAAGGCCTATTAATAAATGCATCTCATTATTGAGATCGATCTTAAGATGCAGTTTTGACATTTAGGCCCGTATTAATAAACCTACCTCAAGACAGAGATCGAAATTGAGATGCTGTTTTTGACAGATGGTTCCATACATTAAGGCCCGATAAATCGATCTTAAAATTGAGATCGATCTTAAGATGCAATTTTGCATCTCAGGTTCGATCTCAATCTTGAGATCGATTCATTAATACGGGCCTAAGTCAGTCAAAATATTTTATTCATGTAAGCTAGGGGTAGCACTTAAGAATCGTTAACATAAACGTTTCGGAATTCCAAATGGTAGCCTGTGCGTCCGGAATTATTCCGAACGGAAGTAAACGTATGCGTGTGATAAGCTTACGGAATCCCGATTCGATATTCGGTAACGGAATCGATAATCGATGACGTAATGGGAATCAATACTAGGTCAATAAAACAACTCATAACCAACACTATAGTTAAAACTAAGCTGTCTTATCAATATAGTTTTGAAATCATCGAAATCGGTCCATCCGTTGCGATTTTTTAACACATTTTATATAATATGCGGCATGTGCGTGTGACGTCACGCGGGGCCGTGGGATTGAAGGCGCGCTGTACCCGCGCCGTTCATTACAAAGCGCGCGCGGGGTAAATGACGTCACGACAACCGCGCGCGAACTTCGCTAGTAATTTGGTCACAGCTTCGTAAATTTTTGTCGTAGACCAAAAATGTTTGTACTATATGTTATGGATTTCTTAGCTCTATAAATCTGCGTTCTCAACTAAATTCGTTACGGAAACCCATCCCGTATGTATGTGGCGGCTCTAAGAATAAGAAGATTAGTATGATCCCTGTATGTGAGTATAGTGTACTCACTTGAGCAGGGCCTCGGCCAGCGCCTTGTGCTCCTTGGAGTGCGCGCGCAGGATCGCCTTGGCGCGCTCGTAGCTGTCCGACAGTATCTTCTTTATTTCACCGTCCACCTGAACAACACCAAATATTCATCATAATTTCAGCCAAAAGACGTCCACTATTGGATATAGGCCTCCCCAAGATTTTCCACAACGCCCGGTCCTGTGCTGCTTGCATCCAGCGGTTTCCCGCGACCTTCACTAGGTCGTCAGTCCACCTTGTGGGGGCGACTCACGCTGGGTGTCCCGGTACATGGTCGCCACTCAAGAACTTTTCTGGCCCATCGACCATCAGTTCTTCGGGCTATGTGCCCCGCCCACTGCCACTTCACTAATTTAGCCAGCAAATATCATTATTTTTTATGTACCGAAAACCTGAAATTAGTTTCTTCAGAATCATCCGAAGAAGCCGTTGCACTAATTTTGATTTGATGTATAAAATACGGAGGATCAATTCATACGCCATGACTTACATACTTCCCATACTTGGCAGTTTACAAATAATAGTTTTTTTTATCTTTGGATAAAGGGTAAAGCGGTCTCCAGGGTGCTGTGTGCAGGCCCCCCTCCCCCTCCCCTCGGTGGTGCCGCGGGTACACTCACCAGCTCGTTGGTGTAGGGCCCCAGCTGCTCCTGCGTGGCCAGCGAGTTCCTGGCGGTCTCCAGGGTGCGCAGGCCCACCTTCTCGCTCATGCCCCACTCGCGCACCATGTGGCACGCGATCGATGTCGCCTGCTTCAGGTCCGACGACGCACCTGGTGGACGAAATGAAAAAAAAAATGTAACGTCACGACTTTTATCCCCATTCGGGGGTAGTCAGAGGCTTGAGTGACCATACACCACCACATTGTGGAGGTATTAACCAACTCAAAGCCCACGTTTCACCAGATAGTCAGAACCCAACGTGACAGGTGGTGAACCTTGTCGCCGTGTATACAGGAACTGACTATTACCAGGCCTCAGTCACTCTATGGTTTCGGTCGAACTAGCTCCAATCGCTTCGCGTACAAAGTCTGTACGCAATTCAATATGGCCGCCGCGCTCCTGGCGTGAACACGCGCTATAACGTTTCGCTCGCGTTGGAATTATTATTTTAAAATTAAAAATGACGAGCAAGACGAACTGTGGCGTATATGGTTGTCTAAATAGTTATAGAAACTGCAAATTGACTTTTTTTTCTTTGCCAGCTGATTGTGAAAGGTAATTGAAGCTAATTGAAGTTTTATTTTGTTATTTAGATATAAAAAGAAGCTCATAGTTCAGTGCAGTAGACGTTAATTACAAGAGGTAGGATCGAATAGTGGAATTGAAGCGAAAATATGTAATTTGGAACAGAATGAAATGAGTTTTTTACGGTTATACCACGTTATACCTACTAGCATCGATTACGGAATACCTACCTACCTTAATTCCTTTCATAGTTACCGAGATCCATCGTGTTGCCAGTTTTTCTACTTACCTATATTCGTATTAGACACTTACCTAAGTCGATATAAGTAGATACTAGTTGCCGTAGCGTTTTATGAGCACTCGGCCACCGGCGGAAAAAGCGAGTGAGAGAACTATAAATTCAAGGTTAACGGTCATAACTCAATGAGCGACTTGCACTTGCTGTTGCTTGATATTCTACTATGCATCCATGCTATGCTATTGCGTATTGTTCCCATGCTATTGCGTGCTGTTATATGCGCTAATTAATTTACTAAAACATATTAATTTCACCACTCCATGTCCATGCTTCCCTTCAGACTACATTTTTAAATTATTTGTTAGATTTCGCATTTATGCTGCCATTAAATTTAATAACCGCTATTTTAAAGACAAAAAATATCGAAGGCATTACATTAAAGTGCAACAACTGTAATTTTTTAAAATGTATAGTTTTAATTAACATTTAAATACAAAAATGTTGGTACTATTTTATTTTTATTAATTGTGACAACCCTACCGATTGAAGGTTAAGTAGCGTGCAGCAGCGTGCGGCAGCGGGACGGCGAATTACATACGCTAACGCGTTGCGTCAAGGCACAATTTAGATTGCGCGCGGTCGGGCGCGGCAAGTTTAGGTAATAATAATAATTTAAAATGTCGGCTTTCTTCAAGATCAAAGGAGTGCAACTTCTGTACTCCTTATCTATTCTGTGCTATTACCTAATCCTGAGGGATAGGGTGGTTTCCTCACGATGTTTTCCCTCACCGACAGCGAACTGTAAATTATGCACATAGATGAAAATTCATCCATTGGTGCATGCCCCACCGGGGATCGAACCTGGGACCTTCTGATTGCTAGCCCAACCGGTTCACCCCTAGGCTACAGCCTTTATTATCACTCAGACCTACCGCCGACCACAACTCGACAATGGTGGCAGAGCAAGTTGACTCGTAAAATAATAACCACCGTGGACAAAATCGAAATAGGGCAAATAACAACAAATAACTATTTATTTTTCTAGCCAAACGGCTGAACCGATTTTGACGGGACTTTCACTGGCACATAGCTGTTGTTATAAGGAAATTTAGGCTACTTTATTTAACATGTACATATAAAAACCTTTAGAGTACGACAAGCCGAGCCCGCGACTATTTGCGAGTGGATTTTAACAAAAAAACACGACTGCCCTGCCAAAAACGAACTAAAAAGTATAAAACAAGTGCAGTGTCATTGCAGTCGGGGGACCGTTCTGTGGAACACTTTTTAATTTAAGAGGTCCCCCGACTGCAATGACACTGCACTTATGTTATACTTTGTAGTTCGTTTTTAGCAGGGCAGCCGTGTTTTTAATTATTTTTAATTATTTATTTTTATTTTATGCAGTTTAGTGACAACAGCCAAAAATGAAATGTTTGTTTTACATGTACACCTTACCTATGTTAAATTATGCCAATAAATTTTATATTTTTTAAATGTGCACATCAAGGCCTTCAATTTGATACCCATATTGTAATAATGGAAGAAAAAAAATGTTTTTTTCACATTTGAATTTTGACCCATAATGCCGCCATATTGTTTTTTTCAAAGATAATATACCCAGTGTTACCCAGAATGATGTAAGGATTCTAACGATACCCCAAACATCCAATTCGGTTCAGGAATTTATAAGTTATGGTGGAATAAAGAATCTCACATACATACATACATACATACATACATGAACCCTTAACACATATACACTCCTTTTTTTTGGGCAGTCGTGTAATAAAAGTAGTCTCCGATAAAAATACTCCGGAACTCTAAAACCTGTAAACAAATAACAATAGTATTGTATACTGACCGGAGGTGATCTTGTCGGGTCCGAAGATGAGTTCTTCAGCGGCGCGGCCACCCATCATCGTGTCCATCATGGCTAGTAACTGCTGCTTCGTCACGTGGTACCTGAACACAACACACACATATACACGGCTGCGTGGAATACACGCTCGCACTTTAGGCTGGCAACGGGGTCAGGTCCGACCGAGACAGTTTTTTGCCTCGGCCGAGACCGAAACCGAGAATAAAATAAATTCTCGTTCGAGACCGAGACTAAAATAAATTCTCGTCCGAGACCGAACCCGAGACTAAAATTAATTCTCAGCCGGGACCGAGAATTAAATAAATTCTCGTCCGAGACCGAGACTAAAATAAATTCTCAGCCGGGACCGAGAATTAAATAAATTCTCGTCCGAGAGCGAGAATATAATAAATTGTCGGCCGAAACCGAGATATTAAATAACATAAAAAACAAAAAAATAATACTTCCAGCAGACCGAGCGAGACCGCGCGTTAGATTTTAAATACACAAATTCCTCATTACGCAGTACTCATACGCAGTCTCGGTCACGATCGAGTATTTCCCAAAATTTTCGCCGAGAACATGACCGAGACCTAGACATAAATTATAGCCGAGAACTCTGAGCGTCTCCGTGCTTCGGAGGGCACGTAAAAAGTCGGTGCCGGTTGTTGTTATCTGCAGCAGTCTTTAAGTCATGTCAGAGGCCTTCAGGCTTGAACAACTCTGACACCAGACTAGCCACTAACCATACGATAAGAAGAAGAGTAATCAAATCAAATCAAATCATTTATTGTCAGGCAACCTTGGTCCATAGATAAATAATAATAATAATAATATCCTGGGACATTTTTGTACACACGGTTACTTGATCCCAAACTAAGCAGAGGCTTGTACTATGGAAACCAGATAACTGATATTACTACATATACTACTTTTTTATTTGTAAATACATACTTAATATACATATACACCCAGACTCCGGTCATACAGACATGTTTATGCACACAAATGTTGTCCCGGGTAGGAATCGAACCTACGACCTGCAGCGTGAAAGGCGCCTCCGCGCCAACCACGCTTACGGGCCCGTCAAATAAATAATACCGTACAAACAAACATAAATACAAACGATGTAATGGTAATGTTGCTCACCTCTCCTTGGCGGGTATATAGGCGGTGTGTCCGAGCGAGGGCCCGCGCGGGATGATCGTCACCTTGTGCAACGGATGCGAGTCCTAACACAACACACAAAAATAACAATTGTGTACATTTAAAAAGCAATGTTTGACAACCCCGTTCTGACAGATTCTCTACAGAATATTGACATATTGTATGGGAGATCTGTCAAAACATGATTGTGAGACAGATTATTAGTTTAGAAAAAGAAATAGTCACTGGAAAAAGCAGTGGCAGCCGATCGGTTAAGCACGCGTCTTGCGGGCTTAAGGTCCTGGGTTCAAACCCTGGCTCATATCTGTGGATTTTTCGAAATCTATGTGTGAATCATAACTTTAATATGATTATCACTTGCGGTGAAGGAAAACATCGTTAGGAAACCTGCATGTCTTAGACATGTGAAATCCACCAACCCGCACTGGGCCAGCGTGGTGGATTATGGCCTGAATCCTCCTCGCATTGAGGGGAGGCCCGTGCCCAGCAGTGGGACGTTAAAAGGGCTGAATTATTATTACTTCATTACTACTGGACTATAGATACAGGGGGTAAGAAGATACGGCATGATATTGTGTGTGTGTGTGTGTTTGTGCATGCGAGTGTGTGTTTGTGCGTGTGTGTGCGGTGTGTGTGTGTGTGTGTGTGTGGTAACTTGGTGTAGTACGCGACGATGGCGTGGCCGCCCTCGTGGTACGCGGTGATGGTGTTGGTAGTGTGTGGTACCTTGGTGTAGTACGCGACGATGGCGTGGCCGCCCTCGTGGTACGCGGTGATGGTGTTGGTAGTGTGTGGTACCTTGGTGTAGTACGCGACGATGGCGTGGCCGCCCTCGTGGTACGCGGTGATGGTGTTGGTAGTGTGTGGTACCTTGGTGTAGTACGCGACGATGGCGTGGCCGCCCTCGTGGTACGCGGTGATGGTGTTGGTAGTGTGTGGTACCTTGGTGTAGTACGCGACGATGGCGTGGCCGCCCTCGTGGTACGCGGTGATGGTGTTGGTAGTGTGTGGTACCTTGGTGTAGTACGCGACGATGGCGTGGCCGCCCTCGTGGTACGCGGTGATGGTGTTGGTAGTGTGTGGTACCTTGGTGTAGTACGCGACGATGGCGTGGCCGCCCTCGTGGTACGCGGTGATGGTGTTGGTAGTGTGTGGTACCTTGGTGTAGTACGCGACGATGGCGTGGCCGCCCTCGTGGTACGCGGTGATGGTGTTGGTAGTGTGTGGTACCTTGGTGTAGTACGCGACGATGGCGTGGCCGCCCTCGTGGTACGCGGTGATGGTGTTGGTAGTGTGTGGTACCTTGGTGTAGTACGCGACGATGGCGTGGCCGCCCTCGTGGTACGCGGTGATGGTGTTGGTAGTGTGTGGTACCTTGGTGTAGTACGCGACGATGGCGTGGCCGCCCTCGTGGTACGCGGTGATGGTGTTGGTAGTGTGTGGTACCTTGGTGTAGTACGCGACGATGGCGTGGCCGCCCTCGTGGTACGCGGTGATGGTGTTGGTAGTGTGTGGTACCTTGGTGTAGTACGCGACGATGGCGTGGCCGCCCTCGTGGTACGCGGTGATGGTGTTGGTAGTGTGTGGTACCTTGGTGTAGTACGCGACGATGGCGTGGCCGCCCTCGTGGTACGCGGTGATGGTGTTGGTAGTGTGTGGTACCTTGGTGTAGTACGCGACGATGGCGTGGCCGCCCTCGTGGTACGCGGTGATGGTGTTGGTAGTGTGTGGTACCTTGGTGTAGTACGCGACGATGGCGTGGCCGCCCTCGTGGTACGCGGTGATGGTGTTGGTAGTGTGTGGTACCTTGGTGTAGTACGCGACGATGGCGTGGCCGCCCTCGTGGTACGCGGTGATGGTGTTGGTAGTGTGTGGTACCTTGGTGTAGTACGCGACGATGGCGTGGCCGCCCTCGTGGTACGCGGTGATGGTGTTGGTAGTGTGTGGTACCTTGGTGTAGTACGCGACGATGGCGTGGCCGCCCTCGTGGTACGCGGTGATGGTGTTGGTAGTGTGTGGTACCTTGGTGTAGTACGCGACGATGGCGTGGCCGCCCTCGTGGTACGCGGTGATGGTGTTGGTAGTGTGTGGTACCTTGGTGTAGTACGCGACGATGGCGTGGCCGCCCTCGTGGTACGCGGTGATGGTGTTGGTAGTGTGTGGTACCTTGGTGTAGTACGCGACGATGGCGTGGCCGCCCTCGTGGTACGCGGTGATGGTGTTGGTAGTGTGTGGTACCTTGGTGTAGTACGCGACGATGGCGTGGCCGCCCTCGTGGTACGCGGTGATGGTGTTGGTAGTGTGTGGTACCTTGGTGTAGTACGCGACGATGGCGTGGCCGCCCTCGTGGTACGCGGTGATGGTGTTGGTAGTGTGTGGTACCTTGGTGTAGTACGCGACGATGGCGTGGCCGCCCTCGTGGTACGCGGTGATGGTGTTGGTAGTGTGTGGTACCTTGGTGTAGTACGCGACGATGGCGTGGCCGCCCTCGTGGTACGCGGTGATGGTGTTGGTAGTGTGTGGTACCTTGGTGTAGTACGCGACGATGGCGTGGCCGCCCTCGTGGTACGCGGTGATGGTGTTGGTAGTGTGTGGTACCTTGGTGTAGTACGCGACGATGGCGTGGCCGCCCTCGTGGTACGCGGTGATGGTGTTGGTAGTGTGTGGTACCTTGGTGTAGTACGCGACGATGGCGTGGCCGCCCTCGTGGTACGCGGTGATGGTGTTGGTAGTGTGTGGTACCTTGGTGTAGTACGCGACGATGGCGTGGCCGCCCTCGTGGTACGCGGTGATGGTGTTGGTAGTGTGTGGTACCTTGGTGTAGTACGCGACGATGGCGTGGCCGCCCTCGTGGTACGCGGTGATGGTGTTGGTAGTGTGTGGTACCTTGGTGTAGTACGCGACGATGGCGTGGCCGCCCTCGTGGTACGCGGTGATGGTGTTGGTAGTGTGTGGTACCTTGGTGTAGTACGCGACGATGGCGTGGCCGCCCTCGTGGTACGCGGTGATGGTGTTGGTAGTGTGTGGTACCTTGGTGTAGTACGCGACGATGGCGTGGCCGCCCTCGTGGTACGCGGTGATGGTGTTGGTAGTGTGTGGTACCTTGGTGTAGTACGCGACGATGGCGTGGCCGCCCTCGTGGTACGCGGTGATGGTGTTGGTAGTGTGTGGTACCTTGGTGTAGTACGCGACGATGGCGTGGCCGCCCTCGTGGTACGCGGTGATGGTGTTGGTAGTGTGTGGTACCTTGGTGTAGTACGCGACGATGGCGTGGCCGCCCTCGTGGTACGCGGTGATGGTGTTGGTAGTGTGTGGTACCTTGGTGTAGTACGCGACGATGGCGTGGCCGCCCTCGTGGTACGCGGTGATGGTGTTGGTAGTGTGTGGTACCTTGGTGTAGTACGCGACGATGGCGTGGCCGCCCTCGTGGTACGCGGTGATGGTGTTGGTAGTGTGTGGTACCTTGGTGTAGTACGCGACGATGGCGTGGCCGCCCTCGTGGTACGCGGTGATGGTGTTGGTAGTGTGTGGTACCTTGGTGTAGTACGCGACGATGGCGTGGCCGCCCTCGTGGTACGCGGTGATGGTGTTGGTAGTGTGTGGTACCTTGGTGTAGTACGCGACGATGGCGTGGCCGCCCTCGTGGTACGCGGTGATGGTGTTGGTAGTGTGTGGTACCTTGGTGTAGTACGCGACGATGGCGTGGCCGCCCTCGTGGTACGCGGTGATGGTGTTGGTAGTGTGTGGTACCTTGGTGTAGTACGCGACGATGGCGTGGCCGCCCTCGTGGTACGCGGTGATGGTGTTGGTAGTGTGTGGTACCTTGGTGTAGTACGCGACGATGGCGTGGCCGCCCTCGTGGTACGCGGTGATGGTGTTGGCCTCCTCGTCCGGTAGCCGCGAGCGCCGCTCGGGTCCCATCAGTACTTTGTCCCGCGCGTCCTCCAGGTACTTCATCGACACGTTCTTGGCGCCGTCTATCGCCGCCCTGCACAGTACACACACATGCAATGAGATTCCGTAACGAATTTAGTTGAGAATGCAGATTTATAGAGCTAAGAAATCCATAACATACAGTGCAAAAATTTTTGTTCTACGACAAAAAATTACGATATTATGACCAAATTACTAGCGAAGTTCGCGCGGTTGTTATGACGTTAGTGTTAACTAGAGTGTTGGTTTTGAGTTGATTTGTCGACACATAACACATAACGTCACGACTTTTTATCCCCATTCGGGGGTAGTCAGAAGCTTGAGTGACCATACACCACCACATTGTGGAGGTATTAACCAACTCAAAGCCCACGTCGACCTAGTAATAATTCCCATTACATCATTGCTACACACTACACACGGAGCTGGTTAGCAGTGGAAAATCTAAGGGGAAGCCCGTAGATTCCAGTCAATGTGCAAAATAGTAATTCCAATCAAAGTGTAAAATAGCCATTACAGTCAATGTGCGATATAGCCAATATGAGATACCAGTCACAGCCAAAGTGATAAATAGTGTGCCCATTTTATGTGTATGTGTGGCGTGTGGTGTGTGGTGTGTGTGTGTGGTATGTGGTGTGTGGTGTGTGGGTGTGTGTGTGTGTGTGTGCGTGTGTGCGTGCGTGCGTGCGTGCGTGCGTGTGTGTGTGTGTGCGTGTGTGTCCGGTACTGACTTGAGCGCGGCCTGGTTGATCATGTTCTCGAGGTCGGCGCCGGTGAAGCCGGTGGTGCCGCGCGCGAGCACGTCGCAGTCCACGTCCGTGTTCGCGCGCACCCGCGCCAGGTACAGCTCCAGGATCTCGCGCCTTCCACCGTAGTCCGGCGTCGGCACGGTCACCTGACCATATACACATACATTACCAATACACACCACCTATATACAAGGTATACCTACCTAAGAACAGGCGCCGCGCCGTTGCCACTAGTGATATAAGAAATATTCACATTCGCGAATAATCACATAAACAGACGGGCCCGTTGGCGTAGTGGCGCCTTTCACGCTGCAGTTCGTAGGTTCGATTCCTACCCGGGACATGCATTTGTGTGCATGAACATGTCTGTATGTCCCGAGTCTGGGTGTATATGTATATTAAGTATGTATTTACAAACATAAAAGTAGTATATGTAGTAATATCAGTTATCCTCCTAGAGTCTCCCTCAGAGAAAAATTCAAAGAAATAAATATTCTAACTGTGGTGTCCCAATTTATCTATGAAAACCTAATTTATGTTAAGAAAAATGTCAACAACTTTGAAAAAAGGAGCGATGCTCATTCGATAAATACACGGAATAAACACAAGCTATCCGTACATGTAACTCCTCTCCACAGAATAAGTAATTCCTTTGTAGGACAATGCATACGCTTCTACAACAAACTTCCTAAAGAAATCCGAGATTTGCCTGTTAATAAGTTTAAAACTATAGTTAAAACTAAACTCTGTCAAAAGGCCTATTACAAAATCTCGGATTACTTGGAAGATAAATCAGCTTGGGACTGATCGCTCAAATACACTTCGTTAATAACAGTGTCATGTTAAAGTGTAGCGTGTCTTGCCTTGCTTATTTCGGAAGGCAGCAAACTGGAGCTATTGTTTACCAAATTACATTAAAATAAGTAAATGGCGATAAAAAAAAACAATGTAAAAAAGACAAGCCCGCTGAGTTTCTTGCCGGATCTTCTCAGTCGAGGTCGCGTTTCCGATCCGGCGGTAGAATTTAAGGAAAAAATGTAAAATGACAATTTGTAAGTGCCCCCGTAGGCCTAAACAAAATAAACGCTTTGACTTTGACTATCTGGTTTCCATAGTACAAGCTCTGCTTAGTTTGGGATCAGGTAGCCGTGTGTAAAAAATGTCCCAGGATATTATTATTATTATTAAATATTGAGAATATCATTCGAATTCGCGCAAATTCATGCGAACGTTGTTAGGACATAAATGCTACAGTATCACCGCCAAATTTATAGGATTTTGATTTTGAGCCAGCTTACTACGGTTTTACAATGCATTTTTAGGAACAAAAGTGATTTAATGCCAGTTTAAGTCCATCATAATATCTTAGTATTACTAATAGTAGATTGTATCATAAGGGCGCAAAATAATATTTTTTCGGCGAGGGCGCTCTTTTGAATCCAGAGCGAAGTGAGGGATTCTAGAGTAGAATCCCGAGCATAGCGAGGGATTCTTTAGTAGAATCCTGAACGTAGCGAGGGATTCAAAGTACGTCGCCCGAGCCAAAAATATTTTGCGCCCGAGAGATACACTCTACTTTTCATCACTCTCTATGAGAAAATAAAGGGCTCCTCATATTTTATTGTAATATTATTATTTAATAAGACATTTAAAGGTGGTAGAGCCAAACTGTAGCCAATTGACTGCAGCTCATATGTGAGAAGATCGGCGTTAAGTAGCTATTACAGCTGCGTTTCGTACGATGAGTGAGAGAGCCGCAAGCCCAACCGGCCCAACCGGGTCGGCAACACTCGAGCAATGCCTTCGGTATTGTAAGCATCCATAGGCTAGTTCGCGCGTTTTAATTTGATTTATTTTTTTATTCAGCTGGCGGCTCGACTATGGGCCCCGTCGCGTCGTACCAGTCAGTCTTTATTCAAACAATATTTGTGTTGGATTTATTTGGCGCTGAACACTAAGATATTCTAAATTCAAAAAGTGCGCCGCAATTTACTTTCCCGCACACTTATGAAATAAGTTCATTCCGGCGCACTTTTTGAATTTGGAACAAGTTTCTTATACACCGCCTTAAAACACCACCTTTGGGCTCACTTAAAGGCGAACCAAGTCGTCCTTTTCGAATAGATGGGATGAAAAATAGTGTTATTGTGTGTTACCTCGACGTCGAACCGGCCCGGTCGCAGCAGCGCCTGGTCGAGGTCGTCGCGCCGGTTGGTCGCGCCCAGCACGATCACACCCTCGTTCTGGTGGAACCCGTCCATCTCCGACAACAGCTGGTTGATCGTCTGGTCGACAACATCGCGCATGTACGTGACAATTGAACAACAGGCATAGTGGGAAGTCAAAGTGAGAAATAGTCAACCCGGTTAAAGTGACAAAGTGGTATCGAAATTAAAGCGAGAAATGGTCAGTTTTTAAGTGCGAAATAGCCTTTCCGGTCAAAATGCGTAATAGAGAATCTGGTCAAAGTGGGAAAAAGACATTCCCGGTCAACGTGCGAAATAGTCGTTCCAGTCAAAGTGCGTGATAATTGTGATCAACGTGAGAAATAGCATTTAAGTCAACATGCGAATAAGTCAACCCAGTCAAAGTGCGTAGTAGTAATTCCAGTCAAAGTGAAAAATAGCAATTCCGGTCAAATTGAAGAATAGTCAATACGGCCAAATGCGACATTGTCAATACGGTCAAAGTGCGTAATAGTCAACCCGCTCAAATAGCGAAATAGTAATTCCGGTCAAAGTGAGGAATAGTCAATACGGCCAAAGTGCGAAATTGTCAAGTGCACTATGATCAAATGTTACCTGATTGGCGTAGGGGTGTAGCACGCTATTGGTCCTCTTGGCGCCGACCGAGTCAATCTCGTCTATGAATATCACGCACGGCGCACGCTCCTTAGCGGCCTCTGTTGGTCAACCAAATACATTAATTAGCAACTGTGATTATTTTGTTATTTTTTTAAATATTTCCTTTAAAAAATGTTTAATTAATAAATATCGCCAGACGGCCACACCAACTGCATGGTCCCAAACTAAGCAACGCTTGTACTATGGCTACCATATAATAGACTGGGGTCTGTTAAATAGTACAAGACAGAACGGGCGACAAGTCCTGTATAAAGAGTATAGCACAAGACGGCGCGGGCGACAAGTCCTGTATAAAGAGTATAGCACAAGACGGCGCGGGCGACAAGTCCTGTATAAAGAGTATACAAGACGGCGCGGGCGACAAATCCTGTATAAAGAGTGTAGCACAAGACGGCGCGGGCGACAAGTTCTATATAAAGAGTATAGCACAAGACAGCGAGTGACACTCACTGAACAACACCCATACCTATTATAGAAAAGAGAGATTTATTATAGTGGCCCCCTTACCAACCGTAAGGTTACAAAAAGAGGCACACTATACCTGGCAACCCCGCACGAGGCGTCAGGGACCATCTGCGGTAGGTCCTGCCGCCAGAGCATCCACTCTAGTACTCAACGTGTGTGACACTCACTGAACAAGTCGCGCACGCGGCGGGCGCCCTGCCCCACCAGGATCTCGTCGAACTCGGGCCCTGCTGCGTGGAAGAACGGCACGCGCGCCTCGCCGGCCACGGCCCGCGCCAGCAGCGTCTTGCCCGTGCCCGGCGGGCCCACCAGCAGCACGCCCTTCGGCAGCTTGCCGCCCAGCGACGAGAACTTCTCCGGGGACTTCAGGAACTCCACCTGCACCGACACCGTTCACATCATTCATACACTTCATTCATGCAGGGGATACTCTTACGAAAACGAACATTGGTGATAGTACTTGTGTACTGAGGGCCTACTCTGTTTCAAACGAAAACGAAATTTCGGACGAAATTCGCGTATTTCCTACTACGTTTCTCATTGATTCCGACATTTCTTACGAACGAAAATTGTTTGACGTCTTCGTCGTCGTCGAATCTAAACGTCAAACAATTTTCGTTCGTAAGAAATGTCGGAATCAATGAGAAACGTAGTAGGAAATACGCGAATTTCGTCCGAAATTTCGTTTTCGTTTGAAACAGAGTAGGCCCTCTGTTACTATGACTCGCACATAAAGGGTTCTGTACCACCGTAGAATATAAAGAAACATCCCCAAAAATGGTGATCTTTTGAGTCACACGTTGAAGTCTTTTGTATGGAAACTGACCATAAAAAATCATAAAATGGTGATCTTTAGAGTAACACGTTGAAGTCTTTTGTATGGAAACTTTATTATGACATTTTATTTTATTGTATTTTTTGTTGTAGCGGCAACAGAAATACACATTCTGTGAAAATTTCAACTCTACCTATTACGGTTCGTGAGATATAGCCCGCTGACAGACGGACAGACGGACAGCGGAGTCTTATGGTCGGCGCAGACCGGGGACGGCAGGGCATGGCATTTTATTTTTTATCAATCGTATTCAATACTTATCCAATTGAAATAACGTCTATATTTCAATGCTCGGTGATCGACATCGGAGCAAGAGAAAATGCTGATTAGTATTAGTAGTATTAATAGGGTTCCGTTGGCACCTTTTGGGTACGGAACCCTAAAAATCGGGAAAAATAAGATATTTATATTTGAATTTTCATGAAACAGCAGCTATACAGGGTGGATTTTTGAGACGGGGCAGTAAGGGCAGCTACTTGAACCGTTATAGTTACACGAAAACGTTCTTAGGAGACCTTCCCTAACTTTTTGAGATATTCTGAACTGCATTCACAGATTTTAGAAATAATGGACAGTAGCGAAAAAAATGATAAAATACCAAAATATTTTTTTTTATTCCCATCGATCCTATTTCATGTAGGGATCAAAAGACTATCGGACCATTCAAGGTTTGAGTACTAGAAATGACAGAAATCGCCAAAAGCTTTTCCCATACATTTTGTACTGAAAAACGATTAATCAACTCGAAATATTTTTTGTTGCCAAACGATCCTATTTCTTACTCTTCTAGGAACGTTTTCCTCAAACTATAACGGTTAAGGTACCTGCCCTTACTGCTCCGTCTCAAAAATCCACTCTGTATAGCAGTTAAATAAAACGGTTATTTCAAAAAACATTTATTTCTGTTATACTTTCTAAATTACGCAATGTGAAATGTAATCGATAGGGGTGAACGAAACATCCTGTACTACTCTACCAAGCCAACTAGGCACTCGGGTATAAATATCAAATGATAATAAGTCAATGATTCCGCGGTCCTTCCACCGCGTAGTGGGAGCTACTGCCACAGGAGTGCCGGCATTGGCTCAGGCTCACTACGTTGTGAACGGACCGCGGAATCATTGACTTATTATCATTTGATATTTATACCCGAGTGTCTAGTTGGCTTGGTGGAGTAGTAGTTCTGTATACTCACAACATCCTTGAGTTCTTGCTTCGCTTCGTCGGCTCCCTTGACGTCGTCAAACGTGACTGAGATGTCTTCGGGGTCCACTTCGACCTGGTTGCCCAGTTGGATCCTGCCATAAATGTAATTGTTCAGTATATTTATAGTGTGTGGCGAGAATGTGGCCGAAGTGTGTAGCGAGAATGTGGCCGGAGTGTGTAGCGAGAATATGTGGCCGGAGTGTGTGGCGAAACTATGTGGCTGGAGTGTTCCGAGAATATGTGGCCGGCGTGTGTGGCGAAACTATGTGGCCGGAGTGTTTGGAGATTATATGTGGCCGGAGTGTATAGCGAAAATATGTGGCCGGAGTGTGTGGCGCAACTATGTGGTCGGAGTGTCGCGAGAATATGTGGCCGGAGTGTGTGGCTAAAATATGTGGCCGGAGTTTATAGCGAGAATATGTGGCCGGAGTGTTTGGAGATAATATGTGGCCGGAATGTGAAGCGAGAATATGTGACCGAAGTATGTGGCGAAACTATGTGGGCGGAGTGTGTGACGAGAATATGTAGCCGGAGTGTATGGCTAAAAAATAAGTGGCCGGAGAGTGTATCGAGAATATGTGGCCGGAGTGTCAAACATTCATGGCCGGAGTACGGGGAAAATATGTGGCCGGAGTAAATAGTGACGTATGTGTGGCCGGATGATATGACTGACCGGAAGACGGTGCCGCTGACGGAGGCCATGAGGCTGACGAAGATGGCCAGGAACAGAACGATGGTGAGCAGTTGCTGCACCAGCCGCAGGTACTTGGACGCCTTCGTGCCGCGCACGTTGTCGGGATGCGAACCTGGGACCGACCACAGAGACATCACGGAGGTTAGTTACAGGGTTATTCGCTGACGGCAGTGACTGACAGATGAATTAATTCAGGAATTAAAGCTCACGTGGTTTAGGCAGCAGAAATTTAAAAAATAATTTCTCAATGTAACTTCAGTTAACTATCTGTAAATACCATATCTATAAGAAATATCATGTTTAGTGGCTATATAATACAGGGTGGATTTTTGAGACGGGACAGCAAGGGCAGGTACCTTAACCGTCATAGTTACAGGTTAACTTTTTGAGATATTTTAAACTGGATTCACAGATTTTTGAAAAAAATTACAGTCATCGAAAAATATTCTAAAATACCAAAATAGTTTTTTGTTATTCCTATCCATCCTATTTTATGTAGGGATCAAGACTCTATGGTACCATTTAAGGGGGAGGGGGGAAGGGGGGGCGGTGTTGAGGCATAGTAGAAAGATGGGTAGTAGGTTATTTTCATTCAACGCACCGCACGCGGCTTGTACGTCTCAACCTGGTTCGGAGTGCGAAACAATGCATGTGATGTTTGAGTGTGCGTGCGCGACGCATAGATACGCATGGCGCACACATACAAGCCGCGCGCGGTGCGTTTCTATGAAGATAACCTACTACCCATCTTTCTACTATGGTTGGGGGCCATCCATTAATTACGTCACACGAATTTCATGATTTTTAGACCCCCTCCCCCCTTGTCACAGCTGGTCACATTTGCGAGACCCCCCCCTCCCTGTGTGATGTCACATATTTTTTTTAATTTTCAGAATTTTTAAAAAAAATCTTAAAAAATTCAAATTTCGGTTTTAATACTTAGATATATTAAATTTTTAAATGTGACGTCACAAAACTTAGGACCCCTCCCACCCCCTTGTCACACAATGTCACATTTCGTCGACCCCCTCCCCCCCCCTTTACGTGTGAAGTAATTAATGTATGGCCCCTTGAGGGGTGTTGTATGTTTACCGGCCAAGTACCCCTCGGCGAAGGCGATCTTGATCTTGTCTCGCTGGTGGTGCGTGAGCTGCGCCGCGTCGTCTGCCAGCAGCTTGTCCAGTCGCGGCGCCGCCCCCCCCGCGCCCGGCCCCCCCGCCGGCCCCGCCCCCCCGTGCTGCCGCTCCGACCCCTCGGTCGCGTTGAACCCTGGGGACGAACATAGTCTCAGTTATAGCGCTCCAAATTATATCAAAATAAATGTTACCTGATAATTATCAACTAGATCGTCAGATCTATACATTCTATACAAATAAATAAAATTGAAGTGTCTGTGTGTAATATCAAAATAACAGCTGTTAACTAAATGCATAGTATATGCAAGTATACCTGAATTTTTAAGTGGGCGTGCATGACCAAATCCGTAACTATGAGGAATAGCGAAAAGTATTCAAAAGAGTCTTGGGCCCTATTTTGATCAAAACTAAAACTGCATCATTGGACTTTTGAAAAATCTATAATCCTAGCTTCCTTTCTTAGGAATCGAAACCATTGATATTGAAAAAAAAAAAAAAAAAAAAACATTTTTGGGTTTGGCCATCACATTGCTTGCCCACTTGAAAAATTCACCCTGTATACGGTACGAATAACAAAAAAGCTATTTTTAAATTTTTTGTCTGTCTGGATGTTTGTTCCAGCTAATCTCCGAAACGGCTGGACTGATTTTGACGGGACTTTCACTGTCAGATAGCTGATGTTATAAGGAGCAACTTAGGCTATTTATATTTTAGCAAAATAATTAAGATTCCGCGGAAAAATGTTAAAACCCATTGAATTCCACATGGACATAGTCACAGGTAATCTTTTTGAAAACTTAAGTACATCTATGGTACTAAGCATGGACCAATTACTATGGTACTAAGCATGGACCAATTACTAAGGGGACTGGCCCTAAGCAACTCGGCCGAGTGGTCGGCCTAGTACTAACATCGACATAAAACGAAGCGAGTAGTTCAACTATTTACCGGTAGATAGAACAATGAAAATGTGAAAACAATGACCACGTTTTTTTTCATACATATATCTAATAAGGGCACCTCTTTCTTTAGTCTTTACTCTGTGGTACTAAGTACATAATAATCTTATTATCTAGGGCCTACCTCATCTGCAGTATATTCCAAGTGTCCAAGCTACCAAAACTATAGCCATACTGACCGAATGACTTACGGAGTCTATTGAATATGGTTGGGTTCCGCTTGAGGTCCGCGTGGATGGCCCGCTCGGTCTTGAAGCCGCGAGCCTGCGTCGTGAACGGGCTCGCGTGCCGGATGCTACGCATTAGGAGCCCTACGAACTTGTCGGTCACCGTGATTCTGGTGGTCAGAGAATAGTTACATGGGTTAACGCTTGGCAAGGTCAAGAGATGGGTGACATTTGAACTGAACGTCTCCGTGCTTCGGAGGGCACGTAAAAGTCGGTACCGGTTGTCATGTAGGCAGCAGTCGTTAAGCCATGTCAGAGGCCTTTGGGTGGCCAATAAGGCGCCATCCATAAATTACGTCACACGAATTTCATGATTTTTTTACTCCTCCCCGTCCTTGTCACAGCTGGTGAGACTCCGCCCCTCCCCATTTTTTTTAAATCAACATCAACCAACCATTTGAAAAATAAAAAACCTTATGTTTATATGGTTAGAGTTGGCAATATTTTCAAGTTTTTCATTAAATACTTAAGACATTTTAGATTTTGTAATGTGACGTCACAAAATTTAGGACCCCTCCTACCCTCTGTCACACTTCGGCGACCCCCTCCTTCCCCCTTTACGTGTAACGTAACCTAACTATACGATAGGAAGAGGAACAAACGGGGGATAAGTATAAAACTAGGCCCCCTGGTGATCTGACAAATGTCACCATGCATTGGTAATAAGCACCTGGTGTTCCTCCCACGCATATCAACGGTGACAGCGGGGCTGGTCCAGCCATTCTTGTTCTTGTCGAAGGAGTCAGAGGACACGTAGGACACCCTCCGCGCGGAGCCGGAACCGAGCTCGGCCAGCCGCGGCGCGAGCAGCGGCCGCGCCAGCAGCGGGAGGGCTCGCACTTCCAGGTGCCGCATTTCACTGGCAAATTGTTAACCGTTAGGCCAAAGAAACAGAACTGCAGGGCTAATAGCCACACTATGCAACATTGCAGTAATTCTGCAAAAGCAATTAATGGATGAATTTTCATCTATATCCATAATTTACAGTTTGCTTACGGTGAGGGAAAACATCGTGAGGAAACCTACCTATCCCTCGGGATTAGGTAATAGTCAGTTCCTGTATACACGGCGACAAGGTTGTCACCTGTGTGGCCACCTGTCACGTTGGGTTCTGACCATGGACCAGTTACTAAGGGGAATGGCCCTAAGCAAGTCGGCCGAGTGGTCGGCCTAGTACTAACATCGACATAAAACGAAGCGAGTAGTTCAACTATTTACCGGTAAATAGTAAAATGAAAAAACAATGACCATGTTTTGTTTCATACAAATATCTAATAAGGGCACCTCTTTCGTTAGCCTTTACTCTGTGTTTCTGACTATCTGGTGAAACGTGGGCTTTGACTTGACTTAATAACTCCACAGGAAAGCCAGAAATAGAGAGGAGTGGCGTGCTCTGGAGGAGGCCTATGTCCAGGCAGGACAACCTGATCATGAACGCCAGTGTTATTTAATGCCAGATTGTAATAACTTTAGTTTCATTATATGTATGTATGTGTGTTATGTATTTACGAATAAAAAAGTAGTATATGTAGTAATATCGGTTATCTGGTTTCCATAGTACAAGCTCTGCTTAGTTTGGGATCAACTGTGTGTAAAAAATGTCCCAGGATATTATTATTATTATTCCATTTATTCATTATATCTCCTAAAATTTACATTTTTAAATATAATTATTAAAAAATACATTTAAAAATATAAAAAATAGATCCCCACCGGCATCGGGAACAGGGTCCTAGCTACCGGTGGTGAAGGCTCCAGGGAGAGGAACTTCCTCACAATGCGAGCCGTTTCGAGAAGGACTGCCTTCTGGATCTGACCCTTGATCCAGCCGCCTAACGCGAGCCTCTTAAGATGTTTGGCGAGGCTTATTATTATTATTATTAGATCAGCGAATAAAGGCTATTATTATTATTAATACCTCGACAATGGTGGTGTATTTTACAATTAATTTTTCCGACCCTGCAGCAGAATCCGCTAAATTTCCGTGAAACGGCCACTACATTACATTACATTACTACAAATGGTATTAACGGCACTATTTTACAGAAATTGCATTGGCAATGTTTCATAAATAAAATTACTGTAGTAACTATCTAATGCTAGTTATGTGTAGCTCATCAATGGCGTTACTCATAAGGAACGTGAGCGTTCATTGGGCAAGCAAGCGAGGTTCGTAAATTCCTGAGTTCCATGCAAACAAAACACAATCACCCGAGTACGTGCTGAAAAGTTTATTGAAACCAGTTGCACGACCAGCATGTCGAATTGTGCGCTGCTAATTAATTACTGAGGATCGCGACTATTGCGGATGCTATTCCAAATAGTATTATTTTTTTTTTTTTTTTTCATTTATTTGGCTAAACAAACAGATGTACAATGGGTACTTATAACTAGTGGGTAGTAATCTAACTTGTTATTGTACATCCAGCATCGTTAACCACAGATTAAATACAAAAGGTCATACGTGCTGTCCACTGCCTTGTAGAAACAATAAGCAATATTTCAAGTTGCGATCCTCAGAATCAGAACGAGGAAGAAAAAGAATTAATTACTAAGCAGATTCTTGTGAGTATCTGTGGATGAATGGACTAAGTATTCTAAGAAGACTTTGTCAACGAAAATATAAACAACTTGAAAACCAGGCGAATAATGTATGTGAATGTACTCGCAAGAACGCTGATAAACAATAGAGTACAGATCACACGCTTCGAAAGATGGCATATTACTAACCTAGACTAAAGATGGTACCCCAAACGAATGATGCTCAATAGTGCTACAGCGACTCTAGATCAACTCTACATAACATAACATATACGTCACGACTTTTATCCCCAATGGGGGGTAGTCAGAAGCTTGAGTGGCCATACACCACCACATTGTAGAGGTATTAAGCCAACACAAAGCCCACGTTTCACCAGATAGTCAGAACCCAATGTGACAGGTAGTGAACCTTGTCGCCGTGTATACAGGAATTGACTATTACCTTATCCCGAGGGATAGGTAGGTTTCCTCACGATGTTTTCCCTCACCGTCAGCGAACTGTAAATTATGCACATCGATGAAAATTCATCCATTGGTGCATGCACCACCGGGGATCGAACCTGGGACCTTTTGATTGCTAGCCCATTATGTTCGCCCCTAGGATACAGTCGCTCATCATCTCTACATGCAAACAAAACTTGTTATGGCTAAAATTCATCAACCTCAGACAGATCAAATTAAAAGAAAAAATGTAGTCTGATACAGCCCAAATACGTTGAACAGGGGGCAAGGTCAGCGAGATTGCTTTAAAATTTGTCACCTTGGTTATGCAAGTGGCAACAAAACAAAATATTTTTATCAAAACAATGAAAGGTCAATAGCCCCAACTCGTACAAACCTTGGCTAAATGTTGAGCTACTATTTCATGAAAGGGTGGCGATACATTAGGGACAGCTAATTATTTATTTGATTATAAATAGATTCGACCTTAAATCATCAAAGTATAAGGTTAAAACAGATGATAGGATGAAACTATTTAAGCCCATAGATGAGCCGTGAACTATGCCCATGTTTTGTTTTCGAAACAAGTGTTATTTTGCAATTATAAGCAATATAACTACTTACATCAAGGCATCTTTATCGAAATTTTTGATAGCTTCCTGGAGACTCTCCCGGCAAACTATTGCGTCATACGACGCTGTCGCAGCCTCCTTGCCCCTCACATCTTTAGTCCTGCCACTGCTCTGCTTCCTATGTCTGAAAACACTGGGATATCTCGACGACAACTGACTGAAACTTACTAAAATCTGCAATGACAAAAAGGTTATATTTTAATGACAAAACAATTTTCGTAATCGATGTAGCGAGCCAAATGCCGTTCCAATGGCCACGTAATTGTTCATATTCACCTGGTTTTGAGTGTTAATAGAATTCAATGAGAACATGTTACATGTAGATGGATTTATTGTGTGTTTTTTCTAGCGAAGTGCACTCGAAAATTTTGTAGGGTCTCATACGTCAAAATTATTTTTCAGAAAAAAAATGTGGTGATAGTGATGCTGTTCCGTTTTAGTCGATTTAAATTATAGTTCTTACTGCAGTGGCAGCATTTCGATAAAGGTTCATTTTAATATAATACAGATAGGTATAATAAACATACAGAAATATAGTCTTGTACACTACAAAAAATACTCCACTTCCACTTATGCTGCGTTCCATTCACCGTAATTTTTGTTATTTTCGTCCACAAAAAGTGTTAAAAACGATAATTTTGATCACTTTCAGTACAAGTTGGTGCGAGTGGAACGAGATTTGTGGACGAAAATAACGAAATTTACAAAATTAACAGTGAATGGAACGCACCATTTATAATTACAGATCATGGCTAATAGTGCGTTCCATTCACTGTTAATTTCGTTATTTTCGATCACAAATCTCGTTCCACTCGCACCAACTTGTACTGAAAGTCATCATTATTATAGTTTTTAACAGTTTTTGTGGACGAAAATGGCAAAAAATACGGTGAATGCAACGCAGCATTCATCGAATCTAAACGTCAAACAATTTTTGTTCGTAAGAAATGTCGGAATCAATGAGAAACGTATGCTGCGTTCCATTCACCGTAATTTATGCTATTTTCGTCCACAAAAACTGTTAAAAACGATAATAATGATCACTTTCAGTACAAGTTAGTGCGAGTTGGAACGAGATTTGTGTTCGAAAATAACGAAAATTACAAAATTAACAGTGAGTGGAACGCACCAGTAGTAGGAAATACGCGAATTTCGGCCGAAATTTAGTTTTCGTTTGTAAAAGAGTAGGCCCTCTGTAGCGGCCAAATGTTAAAGCATTTACTTGGCCGGCACGTAGCATTGGACCGGAATGAATGGTGTGAATGAAGGAGGATACGCCTACACCCAGCAGTGGGTGGATACAGGCTGAGAGAAAAGAAGAAAGAATAATAAAAAAACAATCACGATTCACGATTATAACAGTGAATCCAAATGTTGATGAATTCTGTTTGCTTGTTCACAGCGTTCAAGCAAGTTACCTACTTACAGAGTGAGTATTGAAGCGACCAGCAGCCACATTGTTTGACTTTTAGTCGATTTTTTTAGATACCTAGTATAGATCAGTAATTCTGTAAAAGTTGTATTGTTTTTAACTTTAATTACTGATAATAGAAAAAGTTGAAATAGTTGAGTTCAGTTTTCCCATTGAATTTTCGATGGTTTTTCCACGAGAAAAATAGTCCTTAGTTTTAATTTCAGCATATTTCATTCTAACTTTTCGCAGCACCTCTATGACTGACAGACATGATAAGACAGGTCCATAAAATAACCTGAGTGCGATTTCTGAACATATTTCAAATGTTTTTCTTTATAGTAGGGTATAAGAAGGTGGTGTGGTGGCTCTAGGATATTGTTTAATTTTCTATTCATTTGTTATGTTGAGTATTTTGTATTTTAAAGTGTACGTATATAAATAGTTTATCAAAATTATTTTAATGTTTAAATATATAAGTTTTCGAACGGATCTGATTTAATATGTGTTTTACATTGTCTATGCTTTATTTGGACAGTTTAATCCAAAATGGCGACGAGCGATGACGAGCCTATGCATTTATATGAAGTTTTTCAAAACTGTTTCAATAAAATAGCAAATAAACAACAAGGTGAGTGAGAATATGCATACCGTGGCTCGTCTCGCGTTCCTCGAACGAACTATTCGGGTTGTGTGAAGTGTTTCATTGTGAATATCGTACATAGTGTTTGCGTGTTATGCCATTACAGTGTTGAAAAGCAACAGCATTTTTCAAAATACATTCAAAATGTCCAACCTACGCGTATCAAATACCTGTAATAACCTTCTGTAATCATTAACGTATGTGTTTTAATTACGTAGGCAGGCCTAGAAGCGCGTTTTGAGCGCACAAACGCTATGTTTTGATCGCGTTTGTACCACATCAAACGAGCCTGTACCATTGTGCTACGGCGATTTCAGTGCGAATCTGAATTGTTTCACGGGATTTATTTGCATTGATGTGTCCGCTCACGATTTTATAAGGTAAACCCATCAATTTAGTGGCGAAAAGTTGAGTTTTTCTTCGATTTTCGTGAGAAAAACGTGCTCTGTCGAGATGCAAGTTTCATGATGCATTTTTTTTCTTACTCGGTAAGTATCAATGGAGACAACGTACTAAGCGTGTTGTCGAGAGGTGTATACGGGTGTGTGGCTCGCGAATCGATGCTTTTTATGTTCTCTTTGTGCGTACAGCGTATGTTTTTTTTGTTTATTTACACACCAAAGGCGGACGTCGAGACGTCGACATGCGTCCATAGAATCGACAATATTTTGTAAGCACTAGTTACAAAAAATGATGCCCTGAAGTTTTGTGAAAAAATTAAACACTGTGTTAAACACATTTTCCACAAAATGTGTTGCAACATCAGTAATTGATACTGATTTATGCATTATAAGATGATTCAACACAGATACGTTGATTATAAACAATGATTATGATTCATTACTTCTAAATCTTGTACAAGACAAACTGTAACTTGTTAGTTGAGCTCTAATTGAGCATATCCCGCTTTGGTGCTTATTCTGTTGGCTACAAATTAGGACTTAACTAAAAATATGACTATCTTGCTCATGCTTTATGAATATGAAATAGACGGCAATACACTTAGTTTATTCAAGTTAAATTTATGTTCCAACTCAATACACTATCACCAAAATCATTACAAGTAACTAAATATAGTGGTATTCTCAACTGGTTTTCTATTGCATAGGTGCTCACCCATTTCTAAACCTACACCTTAGAAATAAAATCCAAGGCCTCTCCCATACCAGTGGTATGTAACAACAATTGAATTATTTTTATCATATAAAAGGCCTCATGGCTCTGCACCCAGTGCTAGCAGGTTCAATTCCCACTGTGGCAAATTTCAGGAATGGCCTTACCTTAACTCACCCTGGTCTGGGTGTCACTGGCATTGCCCCAGTCCTTTGTATGGTCTCCATAGTACAAGTGTTATTTAGTTTGGGACCATACTGTTGTGTTGACCTTTACCAGAGACTTCAGTGTCCATTATGTGCATGGCTCACTACAACTACTCGGCACCCGACCAGCACGTAGACAGTCTGCGATCGAGACGATCTAGTGTGGCTACGGAGTAGATGTAGTGAGCATATGTCCATAGAATTTCATTAAGGAATTCTAACCGTTTGCGGAGAGGTGTTGCTGGTCGGGTGCTGAGTGGTTGTAGTCAGCTGTGACCATTAATGCTATATTGCACAAGGACACCAGTGGTAGCGCAACAAGTCGATCCACCAACAAAATGTATAGAGCTGTATGGAGACGGAGGGTATCCGCTTGGTAGCGCAACCAATTTGGTGTTGGCTATCGAATCACCCGCTGGTGGCGCAACCATGGTTGCCTCATGTGATATCGCACTTAGGGGATGGTATCAACCCCTAGGAACCTCTGAATGATACACAGTGTCTTTCAATGCATTTCATTTCAAAACTGTGTGCCTATATGGGCCAAATAAGCACCATGGCAAACAGAAGACGCCATGACTAAACCATTGTGGATTTTACACTCATTATTAGCTGAAACACTTGTGTAAATAATATACTTACAATGTAAATAGTATATTTACATGGGAGTTTACATCTTAAAACTAGGCGCGATAAGGTTGCAATTTGTTTACGGTGGTGCTGTATTTTTTTTTTCTATATAGTTTCCTAAAGTACAGAATGTGACTAAGGAGGTTTCACTACATTATTTTCAAAGTTAACTATCATTTTTAGGTCATTACTTCTAAAGATATTGCTCCCAAAATTCGCCGGTGATATTTCTATAACGCAAGTTACCATTGCCTACTACGCCAAGCCAACTAGAGACCTGTCAAATGTGACGTCACCCGCGCAAGAAGGCGGTGACGGGTATGCGGGCGGGGGAAGCCGCATTCCATCCGAGTGCCTAGTTGGCTTGGCGGAGGAGTAAAGATGCTTCCTTTGTATCAAAAGCATCATTTGCACGTTACCAACCTGGCATCGAGTCTGCTAGCATTATCTGGTCGACAACGACCGACCGTCAAGAATTTACGATTTACGATTAAGAATTCACAAAGATAATATTAAGACCAGTGGTTTCCCACAATTGTCAGAACTCAAATTTGAGGGCTGTTTAATATTGACGCGCCGTACTTAAAATTACAGGTCTCAAACAGCTTAAGTGGGCATCCAATTTGCAGAGTGCTAATTTAGTGCTGCAGTGCGAGTTATTTTTTTAAATATCGGACTGAGGTGGTAAACAAGCGTACGGCCTGATGTTAGTTACCGTAGCCTATAGATGCTTGCAATACCAAATGCATTGCTCGCACTTTGCTGACCTGAAGGGGAGTGGGAATAAGGGAGTTGGGCTTCCGGCTCTCTCACTCATCGTACGAAACGCAGCTGTAATAGCTGTTTTACGCCGATCTTCTGTGAGAGGGTGGTACTACCCTGGTCGAGCCAGCCCGTATATGAGCTGCAGTCAATTGGCTACAGCTTGGCTCTACCTTCAAAGACGCCCATACGAACGCACGAGATTGGATCACCAACTGCCTTTAAAACATCCAATTTTAGCACACTAGCTCATCTAGCACTCTTCAAATTGGATAATGTAATGCTCGCTTTAGGACTTATACGTTATATTTACGTAGCATTGATCCTGTTGCCATCATCCGCGGCCCCAAAACAGCATCAACTGGGCCCTGTGACTCAACGCGTATTAATTAATGCTTTTCACACGACTGGCGGCTATAAAACTCAAGATTTATCTCTAGTGAATAGCTGGCGGGTGCGCACGAGTCGATTTTCGATACTAACGAAATGTTACTCGAGTTTTGGTGGCTAATAATCGTGTAGATATCGAGAGAGTATGCTGTCACCCTTATTCTTAGTATCACATCTCTGTTTATGTAAAAACTATACCATATTCAAAGAGGATTGATACGAAATGGTAATAATGTTCGAGTTCAAGTCCCTTACCGCTGGGCTCGCCAACATTCGAGCGGATTTTTTTAAATTAATTTTTCTATCACTTGTCTTTCGTGCTATAGTTAATTTTGGTAGACTGGTCTCGTGTAGTGAGGACCATTAATTCAGAGTAACTTTGGGTCATCACAAGAATTTGGCCTAAGAGGACTAATCAGGATTTTTTTGTAGGACAAGTGAATTTTTGTCAATCCCACCACTGTTACTCCTGTAAGCCAGGATCGACAGTGTCCAACGATGACACCGGTTTCAAGGTGTCATAAACGACCAGCAAATATAGTTTCCACACGACCCCTCCACCGCACTCCGACTATAGATGGGTATTTTTTCCACACAGTCGATATTTACGCGCGCAAACCACCGTAAACTTGATTTATATGTCTCAGACTACGAGCGGTCTATTTACAGAGCAGAAACTGTATTATGGACGCACTTATTTCAGTTTTAACGGTGAAACAGAGATACTGTTAGACGTAAAATTGTAATTTGCGAAGCCAGAGATTGTACAAAAATATTGGAACTCACCATGGCCCTGTAACTTAGAACATTTGATTAATTCAGTTAGGAGTTTGATTTACATGTCAATAGATGGCAGTAGTACCTACGTCACTCAAGCAGCTAAAGAAGACGATTTTTATTTAAGCTATTAGGGGCCGTCCATAAATTACGTGAGGCGTTTGGGGGGGGGTGGGGGTAGAGCTGAATCTCACTTTTTTCCGCAAAAAAAGTGTATAATTGTGGAGTTAAATTAAGTAAATGATTCTCCACAAAAAAATATGGTTTTTGAAAATTCTCTCGTGAGATTTGGGGGGGAGGAGAACGAGCTAAATCTCACGACATCTCACCAGGTGGGGGGGGGGGTCTAAAAATAAGCACCCTTATGAGTTCACGTAGCTCAGTGGTCGAAGCGACCCGCGTTCGAATTCTCACGGAGACGCACTTTTTGTAACTTTGTCGTTTCCTGAAATGGTACATTTATATAGCACCAGGGTGCGCTGTACGCTTGCATACTTGAGTGGTACCTCTATCTCGGTATATAAAATATACTCTGTGCTCTTAACCACCTGTAGGATTTTGTATCTTCGGATCCAAAAACAAACCCAAATAAAATTAAGTAAGTAGTATTTTACAATTGCTGACTATAGGTATTCTAACTCATTCATCTCTAAGTATGATATCTCGAAGCATGGTAGAGACGACTCTGATATGACGGGCCCGTCGGCGTGGTTGGCGTGATGGCGCCTTTCACGCTGCAGGTCGTAGGTTCGATTCCTACCCGGGACATGCATTTGTGTGCATGAACATGTCTGTATGTCCCGAGTCTGGGTGTATATGTGAATTAAGTATGTATTTACAAATAAAAAAGTAGTATATGTAGTAATATCAGTTATCTGGTTTCCGTAGTTAAAGCTCTGCTTAGTATGGGATCAGGTAGCAGTGTGTAAAAAATGTCCCAGGATATTATGATTATTATTATTATATGGACACTCTTCATAAATGTCTCTACATCGTATTCCGAGACAGAAACACTAGTTTCTCTCTCACTTTAAGCCCCTAAAAGCATTTATGAGGACAAAAAGTCCAGCACATAAATATCAGTATGTAGCAATGTCCAATCAATCAGTCGTAACATTTTATGCGTTTGACAATCGTCATTGAACTATCTCGCCGTATTAGGTTAGTACGATAGTGATTGTACCCGTTATGGAGTGTGGCGCGAGGTGCGAGCGATGCGATCAGCGGAGCGGGTAGCGAGATTATGATAGGAGTTTCAAAAGACAAAGGTGTTCTCAATCTTGAGGTCTTGGGGTTGGTTAGCCAATGTTCTATTAGTCGTTAATTGTCATCTTTCTAGCAACCACTGACATGCTCAAACTTTGTTAGCAAAATCATCGACTAAAGACGATGGAAGCCATATTTTTGCTAAAGTGAAGTGATCTATGCTACTGATACAATACTTCAGCTGCTTCTTACATAAACCTGGCCCTCGAGTCTCTTAACAATTGTCCATAGCGAAACCACTGGCCACTAAGATTAGCTCCTTGAATTCTTCATTATAAATCGTAAATTCTTGGCGGTCGACATCTGTTATCAGTCCTCTGGCCGACAACGTTCCGACCGCCAAGAATTTGCGATTTACAATTAAGAATTCACAAAGATAATATTAGGGACCCGTGGTTTCAGATTCAAGGCCCAGTTTGAGCGTGTATTCGTGCCCCAATATGGACACTACAGGCAAAAGGCCTACTAATGAGAATCAATTCTAGGTCAACAAATCAACTCATAACCAACACTATAGTTAAAACTAAGCTGTCTTATCAATATAGTTTTGAAATCATCGAAATCGGTCCATTCGTTGCGATTTCATAACACATTTATATAATGTGCGGCATGTGCGTGTGACGTCACACGGGACTGTCGGATTGAAGGCACGCTGTACCCGCGCCGCGCGCGAACTTCGCTAGTAATTTGGTCACAGCTTCGTCAATTTTTGTCGTAGACCAAAAATTTTTGCACTGTATGTTATGGATTTCGTAGCCTATAAATCTGCGTTCTCAACTAAATTCGTTACGGAAACCCATTACGATCCGCTCATGACTTGTACCATCCTTAAAACTGCACACATTACAATGCAACATATTTTGTGTCCGTATGTATTAATGTTAACTACAATTTACTGTTTTATACGGCCAATAATACAGCTAATACTCTTGCTATTGTGACATTCACGTACAGGCTGTTCTCTGTCACAAAATTATTTTTAAAATAACATTTGATTCTAGTACAGTCATTCCGTTATCTGGCGCGCGGTACAAGGTATTTCGTTACCGAAGTACTTACTGCGTTATGATTATTTTATTAATTATATTTTCATTCGTTTTAATATTAGCGCTGTTTCAGAATCATTGACATTCGTTTTGACAGTTTTTCCATAGAATATCTGTCAAAACCAGGGTTGTTACGAAAAAATCACCTTGTTTTAAACACCGTATTTAAAACATGTTTTAAACAATGATTTACATTTTAAATTTCCTTTTTTTTTTTTTGCAACTCTGGTCAAAACGCCATATTTGTTGACCGCTTAGCGCAGTGGTGCGAGCGTAGAACGCTCGGCGCACTACATCGGGTAGTCACGGTTTCGAATCCCGAAAGAGAAAATTTACAGAAACGGCCTTATCGCAATTTGCTCTGAGGGCCTACTCTGTTTCAAACGAAAACGACATTTCGGACGTAATACGCGTATTTCCTACTACGTTTCTCATTGATTCCGACATTTCTTACGAACGAAAATTGTTTGACGTTTAGATTCGACAACGACGAAGACGTCAAACAATTTTCGTTCGTAAGAAATGTCGGAATCAATGAGAAACGTAGTAGGAAATACGCGAATTTCGTCCGAAATTTCGTTTTCGTTTGAAACAGAGTATGCCCTCTGGTCTGGGTCTCGCCCATGGTCTCGCCCCCAGTTCATTGTATGGTAGCCATACTACTAGCGTTGTTTAGTTTTTTAGGACCACAGTTGGTGTACAAGTCTGGCGATATTTATTTGGTGGTTGAATGTTATCTGTACGATTCCGAAGCCAGCCTTTAGTGGCTCTACCCGCGCCTCTGCCCGCGTGCTCTTCAGGAATAATAATAATAAAAATATCCTGGGACATTTTTGTACACACGGTTACCTGATCCCAAACTAAGCAGAGCTTGTACTATGGAAACCAGATAACTGATATTACTACATATACTACTTTTTTATTTGTAAATACATACTTAATATACATATACACCCAGACTCCGGACATACAGACATGTTCATGCACACAAATGCATGTCCCGGCAAAAAAAAAGCAGCATTTTGTTATTCCATAGTGTATCCTCCCTATGCACCAAATTTCCTCAAAATCCGTTCAGCGGTTTTGGTGTGATGCTCAGTCAAACAAACAAACACCTTTATTATTTTTAGGGATTATATACTAAGGGATATTGTTCCTCTCAAGAAGCCAGCTGGCCTACTCCGAAATACGAACCTAACGTTTCGGCTGACGGATTGTCGTGATTTGACATTTCTTCTTTCGTTTTTCTCTACGATTTGACATTGTTTTGATCGTAAATCGAATCCGTACTTCGGACGATCCGTCAGCGACGTATTTCGGAGTAACCCCCCAGATCCGGCAAAGCGAACGGTTGGCAGTAAAAAAAAAACACTGTCTATGGTACGTAGCGTAAAAGCCATAGCCTACTTCGCTGATTGGTCAACATACTGTACAGTATGTTCCGAATATGGACACTCACGATGACGGTTCATCGTAGGCCAGTGATTGTAAATCATTTTCTGACGCGTGTCACATGTCATGATAGCTTTTATCTTCACGTATTAGGTTGTAGCGGGGTAGGCAGGATTACTAATATCATATCAAATGAAAATATTATTCAATAGCACGCAGCCCGTATACCAAGTTTTTTACGTTGATGACTGCTTCCAACTCTTGCGCAGGCTCTAAATATTGAGGTCCTGTATGTATGTATGTACTACCTGTGCCCGCGTCTTCGTACGCGTATATTTTAGAAAAAGATTACCCGCGTGAAATGTCACGCGGAACCCTAATTATTTTTCTAAAATAAAAGTAACCTAATTTACTCCTTGTAACATCAGCTATCTGCCGGTGAAAGTCCCGTCAAAATCGGTCTAGCCGTTTCGGAGATTACCCGGAACAAACATACAGATATGAGATGTTTACAATTCCTAATAGGTACTTGTTTATTCTTTAATCAATTATTGTGTTATTTCTTTTCTTTAATTTTATGTTTCTTTTCTTTACCGTACTTTCTTTCTTTCCTTTTCTTTCTTTCTTTTTTGTTCTTTTCTGTACCAAACTGTTATTATTATTTCTTTAAAACCCCCCACAAGACAGGCATTGCCTAGTGTGGGGTGTTTTGCCTGCTCTGTAAATGGTAATGTCTTTTTGGTAATAAATATTATTATTATACAGACAGACAAAAAAATATGCGTTTTTGTTATAAGTGCCGTATGTACTTTCATAATGCATTTAGTGAAAAGCTGTTATTTTGACATTACAAACTGACACTTCAATTTTATTTATTTGTATAGATGTTACTTTTTATCAATTTAAATGAAATAAACAAGTGTTTAGTAATTGAATATTAATCAAAATATTATTGTCATTTTAAGGGTAATTGAAATTGTTATCGAGTCGGGCTTCGAACCCGCTATCGCTATGTTTACGGCCGACATTTGACTCGACTCCCTTATCAGCTCGTGCGGTTCCCTTGACGTACTCCCTTCTCCTAGACTCGTATTAATAAATGCATCTCAAAGTTGAGATCGATCTTAAGATGCAGTTTTGATGTTTAATGTATGGAACATCTGTCAAAAACAGCATCTTAAGATTGATCTCAACTTTGAGATGCATTTATTAATACAAGTCCTAGAATTCCGTCAAGCTAGTGTGTCACTGATCGGTCGGTAGGAGGTTAAGCAACAATAAGCAAGGTCGGTCAGAGATGGGTGACCTTAATATACCGGCACTACTAACGCAGAATTTATTTTGCACGCTCTTTGCAACAAAGTAAAGTGACTAAGAATGAGTCCTCGTGAATTCTTCATTGCAAATCGTAAACTATTGGCGTTCGACATGTTGCTAGAGTGGTTTTCCAATGGTTTATAGTTAGCTGGCTTGAGGCCGAGGAGTCACATTGGGGGGAGGGGGGGTCTGTTAGCCGTTACCTACTTAAGAACGTCTATATTATGATAGAGATATTATGTTAGATTAGATCAGAAGGTCCCAGGTTCAATCCCGGTCGGGCATGGACCAGTGGATGAATTTTCATCTATGTGCATAATTTACAGTTCGCTGACGGTGAGGGAAAACATCGTGAGGAAACCTACCTATCCCTCAGGATTAGGTAATAGTCAGTTCCTGTATACACGGCAACAAGGTTCACCACCTGTCACGTTGGGTTCTGACTATCTGGTGAAACGTGGGCTTTGAGTTGGTTAATCCCTCCACAATGTGGTGGTGTATGGCCACTCACGCCTCTGTCTAACCCCGAATGGGGATAAAAGTCGTGACGTTACATTTCATTTCATTTTTATATTATGATAATGTGAAGATAAAACTTGAGTAACGTGGAGTAATGTGCAAACAAAGAAAATTAGTAGTTTACGTAATACAGATATCTGCGATACCGACTGACGTTGGCATCTGACCCACTGGCATCGTCAGTGATACCGCGTAGTAGCCCCCCGGGTTATCAACGCATGTAAGTCAAGTTATAATTGCCAATAAAGTACAAATACAACAATATTTACATTTAATTTGCAATAGGTTTCTGCTCTGATCTAAGAACCTTCCTTATTAGAGTTATTAAGAGTACATATTGCTTATGACAACTACGGTATTGGCTAGGCGATGACATTAATATAAAAAATATTAAAGAGGTCGACTAAGGATGAGATGGCTAGATGATTTGACCACCTTTGCGGCAGGAAATAGCCCAACACAGACATCGTTTAATTAAACTTAACTATTTATCTATAATATATTAAGATTCACGTTGCTTCAGTTTAGAAACTTACAAAATCAGTAATGATTCGGTAACTTTTTAACATCATAATCTTAATCGTAAATCATTTTAAATTTCAAAAAACTCAATTTGATATTGTAATTAAACAAAAACATTTCGTAATTCGAACGCCGCGTCTTGATTGGGCGACGCGGCGACCAATGGGGGCGCAGCGTGGGCGCAGCTGTGCAAATAAAATATACGTAGATTGATATGAATTAGGTTTTAAAGACTTGTAGTAAGCATGTTAAATTAAAACTAAAAGGGTTAAGGCACTTTCTCTCCAACTAACTGTAATTAAAAGTGCTTTATACTATCTCTGTCGTTTTAGTACAAGTGACAGAGAGGTACAATAACTTAAATGAGCTAACACTATCGCGTTTAGTTAAGTTTACGTTAGCGACGTTAACAGAGGTTTGCAACAACGCGTTTACCAGCACCAGTGGGTTAGAATTTATCCTCAAATTGAACTACACATGGGGACCCAAACCACCTTTGTGATACAGACATGTTGCAATGGTATTACAAAGCGAAAGTCAAGAGAAAAATGCTTGGTAAAGTTATTGTAAATCGATTCAAAATCTGTATCAATGTGTGAGTTAATGGAGTTGTTGTTTTAGTTAACTATATAAATATCGGTTCAATGACGAATCATTGTAACCCGATGCAAATGATTGGGCGTCCCCATCGACTTCATAGCATGTAGACACACCTAGTATAGGGCGAACGTTTTCAGGGAGTTTAACAGCGCCACAGAAATTCTGCATTTGCAATTAATTTTTCTGATTTTCTAGCAGAATCCTATGCAATTCTGTACAATGGTCACGAATAGCGTAAAATGTGTGACTATTTTACGGAAATTCAGCGCAATTGCTAAGAATTCTGCTAGAAAATCATTAAATGATTTGCGTTTGCAGAATTGTGGCGCTGTTAGCCCCTCTGATACTAAATTAGGAAGACAGATCTAAAATAAATTCACGGCTACAAATATTTGGCCAGTTTCAATCAATTTGTGACTGTGTGTGTGTGTCGGGAATTGTCGCGATCTGCCGATGACAACTTTTGTCACGCATTGTGTCACACCGAATCGCCATCTAGTAGTATATGTAGTAATATGAGTTATCTGGTTTCCATAGTACAAGCTCTGCTTAGTTTGGGATCAGGTAACCGTGTGTACAAAAACGTCCCAGGATATGATTATTATTATTATTATCTCTCCTTCGTAATACATAGAATAGAATGAGACAAAATCGATTTATCTCGCGTTTTGTCTTGTTACGGTTGGTAGCAACCAGTGCTGGTCCGGACTAATGAGCATTCACGACCCCGCGCCCGCGTAGTTGACTGAAATTTTGCATTGCGAATTAATAGGTATTATATTTACAAGTGCCCCGAAGGGAGGGTTATATTATAATTTTTTAAGTTCTAGTGGTCCGTCTAATTGACCTGTGGCCGTTTGGGCTACATAAGAATAAATAAATAGGTAGGTATTAGGCGTCTACTGGTTATGTGGTCGACGGGCGTCCCCATTCCCGATAACGCAGTTGTACCGCGGTGATTACTGTCAAGAGCACATTATTGCTCGGATGTCATTGAACTAATTTTTGTGGACAAACGCCTGTTCACAAACATTACTACGCACATTACTACTAACGTACAGGCCATTGGGTGCGTCTAAATGTGCCGAGCAGTGCGCCCGAGCTATCAGTTTTGACGCCTGACCACAAAGAAATAATGTCAAAAAATGATTACCCATTGAGAAATGTCACTTTCTATAGAGTTGGTTTATTCCGCTTTGTACATATGGGTGCACAATGTGGAACTAAATTGTTTTGTTTTTTATGTTGCTAAGGTGGCAAACATGTGTACGGCCCGCCTAATTTTAAGCAGTTACCGTATCCTATAGATGCTTGCTATTGCAATTCAAAGGCTTCGCACGTTGCTGACCCGAAGGGGAGTGGGACAGAGAGGGGAAGTCCTCCTTCCCCTTTGTAATTTTGTTATAATACCTTATTTTATTGCAAAAAACTAAATTATAACAAAAATTGGTTAGCTAAAGCAATAGCTACAGCGCCATCTGATGATCAAAACCTTGAACTAACGAATAAAATAAGCAAACAGTAATAGGAGTATGTTTATCTTATTATAATTAAATGAAGTGGATGTTCTTTATACGGGCTGCGTCAGTTTCGATTACGCATTTTCACACATACATTAATTACATCTAAATGTAAGGTCTTACGGTTGATTTATTCCTATCGGGACCCGCTAACTGATCCTAGCCTTAAAATCACTTAATTCACTTGAGTGAATTATTTAGAACGTGGGTTTTTTTCAGAACGTCACATTGTCTGCACAGTTAGAAAACATGTTTTATTTAAGAAAACAATATTTTGAGTTTGGTGGACTAGGTATGTACTACATACCTAGTACCTAGCACCTAGACAAGAGGGGGGGGGGTTGATACTAGGTACCCCCCCTTGTCTTTCTGACAGAGCAGGACGAATTACGCAATTTGTTTTTAGACATAAATTTTGAAAAAAGTATGGGCTCGAATCAAACGGTACTGTAATGAGTATACCTATCCTTTTCTGGAGCAAATTACATTCTAAGCTATTCTAGATCTTATGAGTCTAGGAATAGACTCACTAATTCCTCGTACGAAGCCGTGAATCATTATCATACTTTACAATGTATTTCGCACATGGATGAGCTGAGTGATGCGTATGAGTTGATTTTTTTCTACTTTACATACTGTTTTGGTCTGTAACTGATACTTATTTACTAAGTTTAGTAAATAAATGGTTTGAAGGAAAATATCTTTCCTTCGTGTGAATCAGTAGTCGGGTTAATTGGTTAAGGAGCTCATATACGACTATCCCGTTACATGGATGAGATAAGGCATGTGAGCGCGGTTCCATCTTGGATGGGTGACCATATTATAACGACTTACTTCCTCGGTGCTTCAGGGGCGATCTAAAGCTGTCATCTTTGGCCCACGTAGTAACTCTAAGAGGTGTGTCAGGTATTCAGATGATTGAAGAATTCTTCTGCGAAGGCAGGCTCCAGTATCTCTATGTGAATATCGCTAATTAGTCAACTCAGTAGACTGTTAACTGGCTTAAGTGTAATTAGGAAATTGGGAAATTGCTAAAATAAAAGAAGTATCCTAGGATGACCTACGACCACGGATGTATGGTAACGACTATTACGCTACGTTCACACGGAGACATGCCGGATCTGATTTTGCAGGAGACGGTTTAAATATATCATAGTCATAGTCTCAATATAATTTATACATATGTTTTGGAAGTTTACACGTGCATTCGGTTTTAAGAGCGGCAATTATATTGTGACTAAACCGTATCCTGAAAAAATGTGATCCGGCTGACTCCGTGTGAACGTAGCGTTAGTGGAAAAGAGACTACCCCAAGCCCAAGCAGCAAGTTACAAAGCCAACATCTCCAAATGACAATCCCATCCTACCCTCAATTAAAATGTAACCAGAGACAAATGAATTGAGAGGCACCCTAAAAAAGCAACCGCGCGTCAATATTTGTCCTTTACAAACAGCCAGCGGTCGTCCCAGCCCCGAGTTGACCGTGGCCCAGAGATGGTAAATAGAGGGTTAGCTGAACGTAATACAACTAGAACAGTATGACTTTTTATGTTACTAAGCTGGCGAAGTACGGCCTGCCTGATGTTAAGCGGTTACCGTAGCTTATAGATGCTTACAATACCAATGGCATCCCTCGTACGTTGCCGACCTGGGGCCCTACCACCACCTCTTATAGCAGTATTGTTTTAACGTTTCAGCGACTTTTTGTGCAATGACGTAGGTACCTTATTGTCATGATAATAAGAAACGTCATTGCAAAAAAAGTCGCCGAAACGTTAAAACAATACTGCTATAAGAGGTGGTGGTAGGGCCCCTGAAGGGGAGTGGGATAGAGAGGGGGGCGGAGCTTCCAGCTCTCTCACTCATCGTAAGAAACGCACCTGTAATAGCTGCTTTACGCCGATCTTTCTTTCTATACGGAGGTAACTTACTATCCCTTTGATATTATGGTTTAAAGACTAATGGAGAATTTCTATTAGGTATTGGTTTACTTACTGGAGTTATTATTTAATACAAGAAAAAGTTGTGCTTTAAAAAAATCACTCCATTATTTTTAACGCCATTAAAATTATCCCTAAAATAATTTCCTCCCCAACAGTACTCCATCCTACTCATACAAAAGTACAATCGCCGATATTAATCCAGTGTACATTATTATTACTCAAGTACAGTGGAGCACAAAAGCGTGCGGAGCCCTCGCGCGTTAAATTCATAGTGATTAATCATAATAGACGCGTGACTGTACCGCCCTGGACTAGATGGGCCGAAGTTATAGTCTGGATACATAAATAAAATATCGCCAGTTATACACACCAACTACATGGTCCCAAAGGACTGGGGGTGATCCCAGTGACACCCAGACCAGGACAAATTACGAAAAGGCCGTTTCCAAAATTTTTCTCTGGCTGGAATCGAACCCGCATCCACCCGATATAGTGAGTCGAGCGGCCTTATAATTTCGGAGATAATATTTTCCTATGTGTCGAAATCCTGTTGGAATTTAGGGAAAACTGTGTACCTAGTAGTTGACATAAACAGTGTTAGCCGTTAGCATTTTTCTAGTAATAGAGAGCTTATTACACTTGGCTAAAGGAAGCCTAAATTCAGAAGCTTCTAAATATTTAAAGCTATTATTTTATTTAAAGCTTCTGAATAGCTTGGTGAATGCGATTACAGTTGCCTAAATTCAGTAACGACTAAATTAAGTAGCCTAAATTTAGTTAAGTGTAATAACCCCTTAAGGCACAATGACTAGCTAAAAAATATTTAGGTACTTGTAAATCTGTACAAGTCATTACATACATACTTAAACTTGAGTAACTTAACTTAATTAATAACATGATATACATGAATATAATCTATACAAATAATCCCAAGCAAGGACCAGAGCTTACTGTAATGATATTCAGTTATGATTCTTGAGTTTCGAAATGAATTAAAAACATAGGTTTTTAAAATTTCGAAATAAGTAGCATCCCTAATCCCTACAACCTTATGTCACCCCCTAGCTCCAACCTGCCCCGACTATGGATACAGCCCGCACCCCGGTGTCATGGTCGACAATATTTGTACCGTGCCCGATAAATCCGAATTGGGGGAGCACGGATTCGTCACGGTCTTCACTTGATCGTGACATTGTGACAACACGGAATAAACGACTAGGTATAGAATGACCAATTGTCTTTATTCAAGAATATTTATGCCTTTAATAGTCCATTTAGGTTAGCTAAAGGACTACAATTCAGATGTAAATAAACATCAATAGCGGCATCCAAAAGTACCGATTGGTGCGCCCGAGAATCATGTGGCGTGGCTGCTCAGGGATTGTGGACGTACCTAATGATTGCCGATTTCCGAGAGGTATCCACAATATGTCATTCTTCTCCATCGCTTGCTCTTTATCTTCGCAAGATTCCTGTCAAACTAGGATATATTAGGTGTTATATTTTCTGACTACTTTTAAAATTCGACGCTGGGAGAGATTTCATCCACACTACCTGGATGCTTGGTATCCCACAAATGTACGTGCATCGCGAGCATTCCTCTCACGCACATGCAAGTTGTTGATGGATCTCCCTCCCGAAGCCTTTTCTTTGCACTACAACATGGGGTTCTTCAAAGGCCATGTTTACAGGTCCCTAAAAGGTCGGTGCCGTGTCCTGGGAGGCGGTTTCCACTTACCGTCAGGTGGACTGTCTGCTAGTGTGCCATCCTAGGCAAATAAAAGAAATAGATAAAATTGAACTCAGTCGAGGGTCCGTCCTGCCCCTCTAGACAAGTGGCTTCGTCTCGTCGTTTCTACAAATCGCTACGCTTCATCTATGGAAATGACATAAGACACGTGATCTACTTATCGACTTGTAATGTCCTTTCTATAGATTTAAGCGTAGCGATTTGTAGAAACGCTTGTAGACGGAGCTACTTGTCTAGAGGGGTTGATGTCTTCTCTCTCTTAAACAGATTTCAACTCTACATAACCCTCTGTATCTTTCTCGTAGTCGGTTAAAGGGTGACAACATCGGCCATGTTAATCCCTGTCTTTTCACCCTGCCTACCCACCGTGAAACTATAGGGATGATTTATTGACTCACTGTACAGACAGATATGGTTCAAGTCTCAGGGGTGGTTGGGGGTTGATTTAATATATTTTATTAAGTACGTTTTTAAATTGCATCATAATCTTGATAAGTATTTTTAAATGGTTGTGGCATATTACAGCTACTGGTTGTGATCACATGAAATTACTTTTATTCTATTCGGAGTAGGATTTTGTGGATAAAATGTAGCCCATTCAAGTTGTTCCATAGTTTCTCAGTCCCACTGCTGGGGAAAGATCTCTGCACTCCATCGACCTTAGTTCTTAGTCAGTCGTAGTCCAGCTTTCCTGAGGATGCCTCGTTTAGAGGCGAAACACGTGTCGAATTTATTTAGGATTCGCTTTGTCTGCGGAGAATTGCTAATTGTTAGGGTCCATGACTCATGACAGACATACTCTCGACTGACAGGGAGTTAGGTCTTGTTGGCTTCTTCTATTATCGATCAATTCATTTGGTTTATAATATTGGAGGTTGACAATTCCGAGGGTGAGTGGTGGGTCCCCCTCTACAATTGTTTAACAATGGATTTCCGCAAAGTTACGCCTGATTCCATCAATTAGTTCTTAGTGTTATTTTTTCGTATAAACCCTTTGTGGTCTCCTTACTGTGATGTTGTATAACCTGCAAAGTCCACTCATAATTGGGCTGGCTCGATCGGGTTTTTTTTTCCTGTCCGGGCGCTATTCGGCTATTTCGCTCGTATTCGACTATTTCGCTATTCGGCTCGATCGGGTTAGTACTACCCTCCAACTGAAGATCAGCGTAATGTAGCGTATTACAGCTGCGTTTCGTACGATGAGTGAGAGAGCCGAAAGGCTAACCCCCTTCCCCTCCCGCTATCTCACTTCCCGCTGTTTCCCTTAAGGCAGGCAACATGCGAGCAATGCCTTTGGTAGTGCAAGCATCTATAGGCTACGGTTACTTTACATCAGGCGGGCCGTACGATTGTTATAAAAGCTGTTTAGAAATTGGCTGTTGAGCGTGTCAGGCGGCTTTAGCTCCCGAAAACGACATAGGGTTACGTGTAGGGACACGGAAAAGTATCGATACTTTGTGGTATCGATACTATTCCGTGTCCCTAGTTACGTGGGATGTAATTGTGTGGGATAAATGCGACATGCCGACAATTAATAAAGCGAACAGATTCGCGGCCAGCACACGTGGCGGTCGCGCGCCGTCCCAAGTGCCCGCCTGTCATTTGACATCCCTAATTTTTTATGACCCTTGTAATTTTGTTATATTTATTTTTGTTATTTGTCAATATCCGATGTGATGGGAACTAAAAAGGGCGAAAATCCAACGTCGTTTTTTTATGGGACTGAGATGGCAAACAAGCGTACGGCCCGCACGATGTTAAGCAGTTAGCATAGCCTATAGATGCGTGAAGAATACCAGAGGCATTGCTCGCACGTTGCCGACCTGAAGGGGAGTGGGACGAGGGAGGGGAGGGGGGGGGGAATTGAGCTTCCGGCTTTCTCACTCATCGTAAGAAACGCAGCTGTAATAACCACTTTACACCGATCTTCTGTGAGAAGGTGGTAGCCCGGTCAAGTCAGTTTGGGTCAAATCTGTCCTTAATTCTCCTGTCGTGAAGTTATTGATGACAAGACAGCGTTCACTTCACTAGCGACTACTATCTCGTAGATGCAAGTCTAGCACAATCTTGCTCTTACTCTTTTGTTCATACTACACACTTTTTTCGCATTGTAAAGAGTAACCATTGGGTTTCTTGTCGGCTCTTCTCAGTGGAAACAGCATTTTGAACCGTTTTTACAATCGGACTATTCGTAAGTGCTTTTATGGCCTACGTGAATACAAATAATTTGACTTTTTCTATGCCTTTGGAGTTACTGTCTTTTGCCTTCTGAGACCTATGAGATTACCAGTGGCCGAGGGGTTAGGACTAGGGGGTGCATTCCGAAATTCCGAAATTTCATAATTTCGAAATTTCGGACCATTTTTGCATAGTTTTCAATTTCGGAATTTCGGCCATTCAGTTTCGGAATCCGAAATTAAATTTAGTTTCTTAACAGACGCCGTAATTCTTGAATGAATCATTTTTCCACTTCGTGCGCTATCCTAGAGTCTTTATATTGGAACTGGAACATTATGGGACTATTAAAATGCCTGTAGAATAATATCCCGCGACCTAAATATTGAGAATAAAAGTACAAAAATATTATGTGAGAGGGATACTACTTACTTATATTCCCAAAACTGTTCATATTTCCTGGAGGGGTTTATCAAGGCGGGGCAAATTCGACAAGTTTCATCAAGTCTTTCAAATCAAAGGCTTGCGTCAGCCTGGACTTTTTCTCAGTTTTAACTTATTGAGCCTAAACATGATGCGTAAAACTAGAGTCTATGAAACCAAACCCAAGAAATCGTTTGAACATAGAGGCACGAAATAGCTATAGAGCGAGGGTGTATTTCTGTCCTGAACCTGTTTCTTATTAATCCGAATTTGATCAATAGTAGAAGACCCTATTTGCTAATCATGAGATTAGGTTAGGCAGAGGCACGTACAGAGGACCAGATCATGAAGGTGAAGGCTAGAAATTTGTGGAATAGATCAACGGCATAGGAGTGAAATCAGTGTCGGGTAAGGAAAGAGCCCAGACTGTTTTTATTGTCCTTTCGAGATTTCCCCCAAAAAATCCTAATTCTCCTATAACCATTTCGCATAGACTTCCTTCAGTATCCTCCATTTATCTGTCTAACAGGACTTTTCCAGTTCGTGCCGCCTTCTTAACGTCATCTTTTCATAGCACTTGAGGTCCCCTTAGTGGACATTTATTTTTCGATAGTCTCGAGTCTCCACTAGAGTAGCGATTTGCACCAAGATCCCTGATTTTGCTTAACATGACAAGTCCTTCATTCAATTTGAGGCAGGTTACTTGTTTCCAGACTTTGCTATGGTTTCTAACGGTCAATGGTCCAGCTTGCTGAGGTCTTTCGCTTAATAATATTGATCTAATTACGCCGATGAGACCGCCAGCAATGTGGAGACTTTACTTATTTTATCTGCTTCTTCTATTTAAGTACCCGAAGGCCCTTGTCATCGTAGCTGATGAAGCTCTTTCTATCACTCCCAGTATAGGGCAGTATCTTTCACCTCCTGATACGATATGATATCAACCTTAAAATAAATCAGGCTCATGTAATTTATTCCTGGTCCTGCGTCTTCCTCATTATCGCTTTCCTCCTATCTTTTCTTCTAAGATGATTTTCATAAAGTTGTCATATTGTATGAGATGAAAATATTTTTCTTCTGCTACTAAATATTGTTTCTAAACGTTCTTCTTTATTTGACTCTCATTTGTAACAGATTTTTTTCCATTATCCTTCATCACTACATTTCAAACATTTCAATCTACACTATGCTCGTCTCTTTCAATGAGGGTCCACGTTTCACACCCATATAGCGCTACGCTTTATTTTATTTATACAATTTCGAAATTGCCTGAGCTGGTCTGTGAACATATTTTTGAAGGTGACTGAATGAAATGTTTTTGGTTTGTTGTCTGTTTGTCTGTATATCTGTACTTATGTTCGAGCATCACAAGAAAATGGCTCAACCGATTCTAACGAATTTTTCACTAAACATATCATCACAATATTAGGGGTCGAGCTACAGAATAAAAACTAGCACTAGTTGAAGCTACGGCTGAAAGCAATTTTTCGTCGTAAAATGATTCGAAAACGACATATCTATTGTTTTTTTAATGAAACTAGCCGTTAAACACAAATTCATACTAAACGTTTCAAATTTTACAGTAAAATTGCAATTTATAATCGATTTACCAAAATGTCGTTTCAATTTCGGAATTCCGAAATTTCGAAACTGACGAGCCCAATTTCGTAGGCCAATTCCGAAATTGAAAATCTAAGAAACTGCACGCCCTAGTTAGGACACATATGAAAATCTGGAACAACGTTTGAATTATCTTTGTTTGTTAGTGGCTCGGCTCAGCTGGCCTACTCCGAAATACGAACCTAACGTTTCGGCTGACGGATTGTCGTGATTTGACATTTCTTCTTTCGTTTTTCTCTACGATTTGACATTGTTTTGATCGTAAATCGAATCCGTACTTCGGACGATCCGTCAGCGACGTATTTCGGAGTAACCCCCCAGGTCTCAATCTCAGCTCAAGTCTGTCATCACCATACGGTATATTCTAAGTTTTTCTTTTTAACACTACAAAGCCTATATTCGTAGCAATGCTATATAAAGTGCAATCTTAACAATGTCGTCGCTTATCGATTCTTTTACGTAACAAATGTTTAAATAATTGAAAAGCTTTGTAACATTTAAATTACTGGCTGTCAGCAGCAATCGTCTCACGATCGGTGCAAGTTAGAAACTTTATATCCTAATCTAGACCCAATCACAAACAATAATTAGTTCATAAACTCATCCATCGCGTTATTGTTAGCAAGTAAATGTAGTCATCATGTTGTCATAACTTTAATATGTGAAAAGGTTCAAGATAATACAGATATCTCGGAAAGCTCGCTGTTGCCTCGTGGAACCACTGTCGCATTAGTAGTAGCACGAGGGAGAACTATTTCTTGTGGACCCACTGGTGCGACAAAATAGTGTCTCCACCTACGAGGGAGACCTATATATTGTGGACCCACTATTTCTGTTCATTTGTTTGATCCGAACAAGGTTTGTGAATTGTAAAGACTACGAAATCTACTTCATCCAAAGAAGAGCTGTGTGCCAGAGGAACATATTAAATATAATATTTCAGCCATAATTTCACCCCTACCATTGTCAGTGTAGTGTGATTAATTCAAATTACACGGTACCGAGCGTCGTCACGGCGCGGAAAATCTCTCCATGTTGTCGACAGCCTTGTATTATCGGGCTTACACCCGTGCCGGGGTAAACAGAATATTAAATTCAATGTTTTAGTCCTTTTCCTTACGCTCTTTACCAATAATCTAAAGTGGCGCCCAACGTGGGACTTACTTATTTTTATTTATTACCTACTTATTTAATAAAAAAGTTTGACACACCAACTGTATGGTCCCAAACTTAGCAACGCTAGTATTATACCTACCGTACAATGGACTGGGGAGCGATCCCAGTGGCCACCAGACCAGAGAAAATTACGAAAATACCGTTTCCGAAATTTGTCTCTGGCGGGAATCGAACCCGCAACACCCGATGTAGTGTCTACCCTCGAAACACTGCACCAAGCGGTCGTTTGTTTTTATCTTTCATCACATTATTTTATATGTAAATATTGCAAATATTAGTAATGATTTAATGTAATAATACTGGGTAACCTTAGCTAGTAATTTTTAATTTCCTTTGTTTATTTTCAATTTTAAGTAGTAAGTAGTAGTATTTTTTCTTTGTTTGCGCGCTCTGTAATAAAAAAGTCCTCAATTCACTGAGGCATTATGGCAGTGCAGTCTATACTTAGAACCGTTTATTTCTTATGAATTTCTTAGTAATTTGATGGTGCCTAATTGAATACTTTTTCTATCCGATTAGCTCTATTTGGCTTTAATCGGACATACAGGTAGAATCGAAAAATTAATATTAAAGCGTCGAGCATCCTTTTACGTAGCGTTACGCTATCGTAAGCTAGCTCTGTCCCTCTCAGATGCCAGAAGGGCTAGACAAGTGGCTGATGTCTACAAGCGTTCCTTCAAATCGCTACGCTTCATGTATGGAAATGACATAAGTCACATGATCTATATGGCAACTTGTTGTTGATTTACATAGCGACGTTTGACATTTCCATGCATTGTGAAGTCTATTCTTTTCTATTCGATTAGCGTTCATGCCACTTGTCTAGGGGGGCTGGTTTCAATAATAAACATGACAGTTACATACTCGATAGCAAATTGTGAGTTTCAGTTAGCTAGAGAAGTTACAAAAGCGAAATCCACAAAAAAAATTTAAACATCACCCAAGATGGTAATTGTTGGTACTTATAACCTGCTGTCTGTTTAGATCTACTTCTAACCTATAGTTCAGACTGTAAGTGAAGTAAGAAGTCTTACACCCGTAAATATAGACGAGTCATTACTTTTACTTAAGTAATTTCTAAGCAAAATACCTGTCACAGGTAGGTAGGTATAGTAGGTATAACGTTAATGACAGATATTCTTTAGAAAAGCTGTCAAAGCGGGATTGTGAGTACTTAAATACAAGTAATGACTGGTTTATAGATACGGGTTAGTATCTAAATAGACAATCCTCTAGTTGCGGATAAAAGCTAATAATAAAATAATAATAAATTTAAAAAAGCAAACTGTCATGGCAGCTAATGCAAGTGGACAACTCCCCGTGCACCCCAAAATTCACTGCGCTGTGTAATTTGGATTAAGCATTCACTCGGATACAGACAGACAAAGTAGGGGAGACTTTATGAGATGCGCAGCAAAAAATACGCCATCGCTCGTATTCAGTGGCATACAATGCGCCCGCGCCGAAATATATTTATGGAGCAATGAAATTGTGGAAATCGATTCGTAACATCGAGATAACTGTAATTATGTTTTGTTGTATATCGTTAATAGTCAGTAATGGACATTTTATAAAAATAAAAGTACCCTTATCTAAAGAACCATCATTTATAAGGTGGTAGAGCCAAGCTGTTGCCAAATACAGCTCATATACGGGCTGGCTCATCCGAGAACACTCTCTGACACAAGTTCGGCGTAAAGTACGATGATTGAGAGAGAGCCCCCACCCGGCTGTTCCGCTCCCCTTGGTATTGGTATCGCCCCTGGTATTGCAAGCATCTATAGGCTATAGTAAGTACTTAAATCAGGCGTTCTGATCGTATGTTTGTCGCCTTAGTTATTAAACGAACACGTATGTTTTACTCCCAAAGGCGATTTAAGTGCCAATGAAAACAGATAGATTTCCGATAGATTTTCAATTGGTAAAAACCCTAACTGCATACACCAGCCACGAAATCAAGACCTCTTGACTGTGCTCAAAACCGTTACACCAGCAAAATAAAAATATTTTAAATTGCCGCTTCCTTCATTTTGAATTCGAGGGATGGAAGACCTTCTTTACGAGTTAACGTCAACAGAGCCTCCCTAATATTTTCCTTCAGCCATTTTGCGCCCAAATTAACCAAACGATCCCTAATTACTCAAAGTATTCATCTCTTAATAGCCATAAACAATAAACAAAGGGTAGATCACTTGCGGCCATTACGAATTTTAGGGCCGTTCAAACCAGAGCGGAATTCACTACGGCGTTTGGAATACTATCCACAGAGGCCTACGGCTTTCGGAAAGAATACTACTCTACCAAGCCAACTAGGAGCTCGGATGGAGTGCGACTTCCCCGCCCGCACACCCGCCGCCGCCTGCGGCTTCCCGCTCGCCACACCTCCCACACACCGCCACTGCCTTTTTGTGCGGGTGACGTCACGTTTGACAGGTTCCTAGTTGACTTGGTGGAGTAGTAAATACTGTTTATGTCTGAATGTAATAATGTAATGTAACGTCACGACTTTTATCCCCGTTCGGGGGTAGTCAGAGGCTTGAGTGGCCATACACCACCACATTGTGGAGGTAACTGCTTAACATCAGGCGGGCCGTACGCTTTTTTGCCACCGCAGTCCTATAAAAAAAAAAAAAAAAAGGTATTAACCAACTCAAAGCCCACGTTTCACCAGATAGTCAGAACCCAACGTGACAGGTGGTGAACCGTGTCGCCGTGTATACAGGAACTGACTATTACCTAACCCTACCCTACCCTACCCTACCTTATGTCTGAACCAGTCTTAATGTTTTCTGCTGGATAAATATTATCTGACTACCAGCGTAGATGTCGTTCGCGCCGTGCCACGTCGAGTTAATTTAAATAATCTTGAGATTAGTGTCTCAACTTTTGTGGTGGAATAAGGGTGAGCAGAGTTCTAGGGAAGTTTGTATAAGGTTGACAATATTATTATATTACATCTAACTGTGGTGTAGTATTTATCTATGTAATTTTTTTGAAAGTCCCACGATGGGCGCCAGTATTAAAATCTGAATCGGAAAGAGGATGTGTTGGATTCACCGCTTGGTATATGAAAGAGATAAAATACAGTTCTTTCAATTTAAACCCTTTTGCAACCACGAAACAATATGTGGGTTAAAAATAAACTTTAATGCGTATATGATTGTGTCCGGGATTGGGGTCGCCATTGTTATTTTAATTTTATTTTATTCAACTTGGCTATAATACGATTATGTTGTTACATTTTAAATTGCTTTCCGAACTATTAAACTGCAATGTGTTTCGCGGTTTTTTTTACATTTTATTTATTGAAGGTCCCGTGTTGGGCGCCAAATTTTTTCTTGTATTTTTTTGTATTAAATATGCTTTAATGAAGACAATGCATTATGTGTTTAACCTTACAAAGTTAAAGCACTGTTTATGTACCTATCTTGCGTGATCTGAATTAAAAAATATGTGGGTAAAGTTAATTTTTTAATTAATAGTTTTAATGAAACAAATAAAATGGCATAACATGTGACCTGTGTTGTTCGCTTCAAAAATCGTTCGAGGAACGCGAGTGCTACAAAAGTAAAAACAAAGTGTCAAATTGTTTATGGATATTCTGAAGAGTGGTGCTAATCTATGGTATTGTTTACAGTCACAGAAAAAGCTGGATACCAGTCGCCATATGGGGGTATGGACAATGGAATGGTGAGTTTTTTTTTCTTTTTATGGAACATCTAACATTAACCTTTATTTTTGTGCTTGAACTTTGTATTGCGCGTATATTTGAAAGATACTCTGAGAGTCTCTTGCTGGTGATGTTAAGGTCCAAAATGAGTTCAAATTTCGAAACCGTTTCAAACGACTAACGTCCAAGAGAGATAGAGCTATAGGATACAGTAAGATGACTATGCATCTCATTTCTTCGTATAGCTCTGTCCCTCTTCAAATTGGGCCGGAACCTACTCTAGTGATGTTCATACAAAACTGTTCACAGTTCACGTTTGTCGATGTAAACAACACTATATTATTACATATTGGTGGTAAAGCCAAGCTGTGGTCAATTGACTGCAGCTCATATACGGGCTGGCTCGACTGGGCTCCTACCACTTCTCACAGAAGATCGGCGTAAAGCAGCTATTACAGCTGCGTTTCGTACGATGAGTGAGAGAGCCGGTATCCAACTCCCCCTCCCCCGCTCCCTTCCTCTGTCCCAGTCCCCTTCAAATCCCTTTGGTATTGCAAGCATCTATAGGCTACGGTAACTGCTTAACATCAGACGTGCTGTACGCTTGTTTGCCACCATAGTCACATACAAAAATAGATATATTTGCACAATGCATGACTCCTATCCCAGATCCGAGACCCAACAAAACAAGATGAATAAATAACAAAAACTTGTACGAATCTCGATACAATATTTATAACGCTGATCTCATACGTCAGCAAAAAGGCAATGCAGACGTAAGATATGGAGGATGCCGCTTGTTTTGCTGACCGTACCGGACTGAGAAAGGGCTCGGGGAAATATTAGGATCTATGTTATGACTACGTAATATTTAGGCCCGCCACATACATACGGAATTTCTGTACCGAATTCCGTTTCTAAATATCGAATCGGGGTTTCTGAACGCTATACGTTCATACATTTGGATGGATTTACTGCGTTCGGAAGCCCTGATTCGATATTTCGAAACGGAATTCCGTACGGAAATTCCGTATGTATGTGACGGGCCTTAGGGTCTGCTTCAGAATTGTTAGATAACTTTTATCCACTAAACTAGCTGTGCCCGTGACTTTGTATACGTACGAGTACATTATAGAAAAAATATAAGGCGCGTTAATCTGGCGTGAAATTTCCCGCGGTTTATTATGTTTCCCGCGGAACCCTGATTATTTTTCAAAAATAAAAGTAGCCTCAAATACTCCTTGTAACATCAGCTACCTGTCAGTGAAGGTCCCGTCAATATCGGTCCAGCCGTTTCGGAGATTTTGTTCGACAGTTTGACAGTTTTCCATACAGTATCTGTCAAACAGACATATTTATCGCTCGCACGTTCAAGTAATCGTCAAACATAATAAGAAACACTGACCATTTGTGGTGGATTATCGCCTGCATCCCCCTCGCAGTGAGGGGAGGCCCGTGCCCAGGAGTTGGACCTTAAAAAGGCTGCTTATTTGTATTATTTTTGGATACTTAGGAATTAAATACTATTTCACCAAGCCAATTAGGCGCTCGGATGGAATGCGGTTTTCCCGCCCGCACACCCGCCCCCGCCTGCGGCTTCCCGCCCGCACACCGCCACCACCCTTTTGTGCGAGTGACGTCACATTTGACAGTTGCCTAGTTGACTTGGTGGACTAGAAAATAATAATATCGCCAGACTTACACACCGACTGTATGGTCCCAAACTAAGCAACGCTTGTACTATGGCTACCGTACAATGGACTGGGGGCGGTCCCCAGTGACACCCAAACCAGGGCAAATTACTAAAAGGCTGTTTCAGAATTTTGCCTCTGGCGGGAATCGAACCCGACGTAGTGAGCGGCGGCCAACGCTCAAACCAAATTGCAGGTTTGCAACACTGATTTGTCCCAGTTTCTGACAAACCCTTCGCTGATGCCTCCCATCTGTTTTCCGTGACGTAGTGACGTATGCACCCAACACAATGACCCCACTAAACCGTACACCAATTATAACCACACCTGTCCGGACGGTCCGGACCGACGCGACCGGTTACCGACACTACTGTAGTTGTTGAAATGAGGTGACGTGTTTATTAGTACATACTAGCTGTGTCCCGCGGCTTCGCCCGCGTGGAGATTGATGTGTAATTAGCCTTTGTCTTATTCCAGAGCCTACACTATCTACGTTTCAAATTTCATTAACATCGGTTTAGTAGTTATGGAGATACGTGGTCACAAAAATTCACACACACGATTTCGCGTTTATAATATTAAATACTAGCTTTTGCCCGCGACTTCGTCCGCGCATAATTTGTGCCACGGGAACATACTATTGGGATAAAAAGTATCCTGTGTTAATCCAAGTTATAAACTATCTGTGTTTCAAATTTCATCCAAATCAGTTCATTAGTTTTTACGTGAAAGAGTAACAAACATCCATCCATCCATCCATCCAAACTTTCACATTTATAATATTAGTGGGATTAAAGTAGTATAGTAGGATAGATGCAGAGGCGAATTTGATACGCTGGCCGCTCTAGGTTTATAGAAAATTGCCGCCCTCCTAGTACCTGTAAAGCACGAAAAATTTAATGAGATATAAATAAAGTCTGTAAATGATAAAATTTCCTCAATCAGTGTCTTTGGATTTGTGAATTTCGCCAAGTTCTGCCGCCCCCGTGCCGCCCTAGGTCCGAGCCTATTCGGGCCATAGAGAAATTCGTCCCTGTATATGTCAGAGAGAAAGGAAAGAGTAGGCCTTTTACAAAGGCCTTCAGATGAGGTGTTGCCGTGGCCAAGACGCACTTGGCTAGGTTCTTTAAACGCTTATGTTCATGCCAAACTTGTGTTCTGAATTAACTAATTCAGATCGCCGAATTCGCAATACGCACTGTTTTCTAAGTGCGTAAGTCCACGGTAAATTGTAGTTTTGGGTATTTGAACCCCATAAAGTGATGTCGTACCCTGAGGGCGCAACCGGTCTCCTCCGGAATGCCGCTGGACGGGCAGATGTTCCGACGGCGAGTACGATTCGTTTTTGTACGCACGATTATACCGCACGCGGTCGTGTCAATCGACTTGCATACTCCATTCCGTCTGGGTCCTAAGTCGCTTAGCCATTGTCCATTGCGAAACCACCGGTCTCTAATATTATCTTCGTGAACTCTTCATTATAAATCGTACATTCTTGGCGGTTGACATGTTTTCGGCCATCTGTTAGGGGTGTCCATAAATTACGTGAAGTGATTTTTTGTGATATTTCGACCCACCCTCTCCCCTTTGTGAGATGTAGTGAGATTTGGCTCAAACCCAAACCCCCCCCCCCTCCCCCTCTAATCTCACGTGAGATTTTTCAAAAGCTATATTCTAGTGGAGAAACATGTCTTACTTAATTTAACCCAGTTTTCTCACAATGTTACACTGTTTCTTGCGGTAAAGAAAAATAGGTACGTGAGATTTTCCGAGACCCCCCCTCTCCCCTACGTGAGATTTGGCTCGACCCCCTACTCCCCTAAATGCCTCACGTAATTTATGGACGCCCCTTAGTTGTCCTCTGCCCAACATTTACAATGAAGAATTCACAAAGATAATATTAGAGTACCGTGGTTTCACAATGGACATGGTTAAGGGATGTATAGCTCGATCATGCAAGATGCCAGAAGCACACGCGGCAAAACAGGACTTTTCTCTCGCATTATGTCGCACCGAGTCGCTCTCACTCTTAATGCAGACGAGAGAATGCTGGGCTGTCGTACCAGCCCCTCCAAGTGGCTGACGTCTACAAGCGTTCCTGCAAATCGCTACGCTTCATGTATGGAAATAATAACCTGGGACATTTTTGTACACACGGTTACCTGATCCCAAACTAAGCAGAGCTTGTACTATGGAAACCAGATAACTGATATTACTACATATACTACTTTTTTATTTGTAAATACACACTTAATATACATATACACCCAGACATGACATAAGACTCGTGATCTACATAGCGACTTGTAATGTCATTTCCATACATTATGCAGTCTATTCTAATCGATTAGCGTTTATGCCACTTATCTAGGGGGGCAGTGCAGCTATGGGATCAGGTCAGTTAGAGATGGGTGACCATTTAATGCCATTCGATCTGAGCGTCTCCGTGCTTCGGAGGGCACGTCAAAAGTCGGTCCCGGTTGTTGTCATCTAGGCAGTAGTCGTTAAGCATCAGAGGCCTTCGGGCGGTTTGAACAACTCTGACACCAGGTTGGCCTCTAACCATACGATAAGAAGAAGACAGCATTCTGCCCACCCCATAAGTGATACGGCGTGATAATACAAACAGCATTAGGGAAAAAAACGTTTAAGAACCGAGACTGTCTTCAAATGTAGGTCGTAAAACTACAAGTATCTATTTATAGGTACCCGTGAACGGCAATATAAAGGGATGATGCGGGGGTGGGGCGAGGGCGGCGGGTTGGGGGGGTCGTAGGGGGGTATAAATAGGGGATGACGAAGAAGTAAGTCTCGTTTAATTCGCGGCATTGGCTTTGTTGCCTCTTAGTTGTAATGTACAATTGGGCAGAGAAGTGATTTAGTATTTTTACTGACACCTCAGTAGAAGCAGTGGTAGCCGATTGGTTAAGCACGCGTCTTGCGGGCTTAAGGCCATGGGTTCAAACCCTGGCTCACACCTCTGGATTTTTCGAAATCTATGTGTGAATTATAACTTTAATATGATTATCACTTGCTTACGGTGAAGGAAAACATCGTGAGGAAACCTGCATGTCTTTAGACATGTGAAATCCACCAACCCGCACTGGGCCAGCGTGGTGCATTATGGCCTGAATCCCCCTCGCATTGAGGGGAGGCCCGTGCCCAGCAGTGGGACGTTAAAAGGGCAAAATTATTTTTATTTATTACTGACACCTCTGTAATCTTGTGATGCAAGTGACAGAGGACCACCAATCGTTGTGGAAAACTTTGGGGGAAGCCTATGTCCAACAGTCGTCGTCGTTTGGCTGAAATGATGAAGATGGTTTGATAAAAGACAGGGTTTTATGGGAGGAAATCAGATGCTCTGTCATCTAACTGTATGTTTCTATAGTTCCGTCTCTCCAAATTGGCTGTCAGACAGAGTTGGACAAAATTTTATTGCGATTAATTAATTGCAAATTGCAGGTGATGACACAATTAACAATTAATTGTGATTTTTTCGCGATTGACAAACAAATCAAAATTAATTGTTAATTGTGACACCACATGCAATTAGTAATTAATTAATTGCAATTAAATTTTGCCCAACTCTGGTGTCAGATCATGAGAGGATGTTGTGTACCAAATAAATATCTTCATTCACACCCATTGATTTGGTCCTAAATTAAACAACATCGAGCATAATAGACAAATCTGTGAACACTTTAAAAAATACACGTTGAAATCTATATCAAAGCAGCCGATATTGATTGCGAGTTGTAATTTTAATATTTCCCCCTAGAGTTTTGCAATGGTTTTAAAAAGCATTTCTAGAAACAAAACTGATTTGTAATGCCAGTGTTAGTTCATCATAACTTTCTATAAATTTGGGGGTGTCTTTTTTGTTTCGTAATACTATTGCACACGACTGTACTCCAAGGCATTCGGACGGCTATAAAAGTAAAGATGCTCGAAGAACTCTGGAGTGGCTACCGCTTGCTCTACACACATAGACACACATATACACAGATAAATATACTATGTATCTCTTACATATAGGTATATGGACTGCAAAGAGAACAGTCTCCTACCTACGGTCAATTCACTTCACTATCGTCTAGTGATGGGCATAAAGTAATGTAGTAACCACATTTGTTATTGTAACGTCACGACTTTTATCCCCATTCGGGTGTAGAGGCTTGAGTCGCCATACACCACCACATTGTGGAGGTATAACCAACTCAAAGCCCACGTTTCACCAGATAGTCAGAACCCAACGTGACAGGTGGTGAACCTTGTCGCCGTGTATACAGGAACTGACTATTACCTAATCCCGAGGGATAGGTAGTTCCTCACGATGTTTCCCCTCACCGTCAGCGAACTGTAAACCGTAACTGTATTTGTTTTTCTATAATAAAAATACAAGACAATTACTTTATCCAAAAAGTATTGCACACCAATTTGCCATCCTCAAGCACACGCGTCGTCGTTTATCGTACGCAAACACTTCGTAGTCCTCACGGACCTCACTTGTAACCTGTCGTATCCTTTACAAGATCTGTCTACCACTTTAGCACTACGATCCCCCACGCACCGCCTAATAACCACTTTCTGGGCCAGTACGGCGTGGCGGCGACGTCGTGCGCCGCGTCCAACGGCCACCACCAGCCGGACCGCCGCCACCATCACCACCACCACACGGCACACCAGCACGCGGACGTGCCCCCACAATGGGTGAGAGGCGACACGTGTCACGCCACGTGTGTAGACTGTGTTATGTGTTAGCACGTGCTGTTTCTGTGTTGTGTTCGATTATTTTTGTGTTGTGTTTATTTTTTGTTGTGTCCGGTTATTTTATTGTGTTGTCTGGTTATTTTAGCTTTTAGTGTTGTTTTGTTCGTTGCACCTATTAATAAAGCATTTCGCACTTACGTCTTTTGTAGTGTTAGTCTAGGTTTTCGTCATAAATACTGAAGAAACGGCCATCAACAATGTATTTCATCATGATCATCACCTAGATGCTATCAATTGTGCAGTGAAAAGCGTTTTCATTGTGTTGATATCATTTATTTAGTCGTGTTATTTTTTGTTGTGTTCGTTTATTGTTTATGTCGTTCACTTTTTGTGTTGTGTTTGTTTTTAATAATATTTGGCACCAGCAGTGTTGTTATTTAAATGTGTGCAGCACTTATTTTAATACTTATTTCTGCACTTAATCATATTTTAAACGGAATTCGAAATCCTCTTCTTATCGTATGGTTAGTGGTTAAGCCGCCCGAAGGCCTCTGACAATGCTTAACGACTGCTGCCTCGATGACAACAGCCGGGACCGACTTCTTACGTGCCCTCCGAAGCACGGAGACGCTCGTTTCAAATGCCACTAAATGGTCACCCATCTCTGACTGACCTTGCCAAGCGATGATTAACCGAAATACCATCGCATAATTGTTGTGGATTGAACCAGTATTATCTTGATACAAAGACAAGCGTTCAACTTGTTTATAATTCCATGATTATTTTTAAATACTTACAGACAGTTGAACAATTGTCAATGTTTATAAAAACAGCATGGGGTATCTATTAAGTCGATTGAAAGCCAAACGACACCTGTCCGGTATTAATTGTCGTTTTCTGTTATTTTTTTTAATCTGTTGTCGTGATAATTTATTTGTTGATTCGCTGATTTCGCTATATTTATTATGGCGTGCTTAAATTATATTTCTTCTCATATTAATATTTGAGATTGAAACACCTGTTTGCTAATTGGCTATTGGTTCACCACCTGTCGCGTATACAGCTCCACTAGACAAGTGGCTGACGTCTACGAGCGTTCCTTCAAATCGCTACGCTTCATGTATGGAAATGACATAAGTCACGTGTTCTACATAGCGACTTGTAATGTCATTTCCATACATTGTGAAGTCTATTCTATTCTATTCGATTGTCTAGGGGGGCAGTTCTCCTATTTCGGTGAAAGTTATATACACTATCACGACTGTAGATATTATTCTAAGAGGTAGGCAGGCTCCCATATTGTCAATGCTATTTTGGTCGCTATATAATAGGGGTAGAGCCAAGCTGCAGCCAAGTGACTGCAGCTCATACATGGGCTGGCTTGACCGGGGTAGTACCACCCCCTCACAGAAGATCGGCGTAAAGCTGCTATTATAGCTGCGTTTCGTACGATGAGTGAGAGAGCCGGAAGCCCAACCCCTCCCCCCTCCCCTTCCTCCGTCCCACTCTCCTTCAGGTCGGCAACGTGCGAGCAATGCCTTTGGTATTGCAAGCATCTATAGGCTACGGGAACAGCTTAACATCAGGCGGGCCGTACGCTTGTTTGCCACCTCAGTCCTATAAAAAAGGGGTGTATTGTAGTATTGCTATTATACTGGGCACGATGACCCAGTGTGGGTAGGCGAACTTCACCGTTTATAAATATAAATAAATATATCCTGGGACGTTCTTTTACACACGGCTACCTGATCCCAAACTAACCAGAGCTTGTACTATGGAAACCAGATAACTGATATTACCACATATACTACTTTTGTTTATAAATACACACAATATACATAATTACACCCAGACTCGGGACAAACAGACATGTTCATGCACACAAATGCATGTCCCGGGTAGGAATCGAACCTACGACCTGCAGCGTGATAGGCGGAATCTTACCAACCACGCCAACGGGCCCGTTATGAAGTGATAATCTTGATTTGGTTGGTGTAAGTCAAAGTCAAAGTAATTGTTTTCTATTAATATAAGCTATAAATAGCACTTATAAATCGTCAAATTAGCGCAAATATTTTAGCATTACTACCGGTTCGTAATGTTGCTGCCATTGAGAAGAGCCGGCAAAAGACTCAATGGTTACTCTTTTCAAAAGAAAAATAATAATTGTATACATTTCCAAACAGCAACGCTATGTGAGCAGGCAGGCATTAACACATTGTGAATAAAAACAATAAAAAACATAATTAGGTATTTAAATAAACAAAAAAAAAGAACTAGCCTAGAAAGCTGTGCATGCCTACTCCCACTCTACAGTTAAACCAAAAGGTATAGTAACCAAAAGTAATATTTAGAACGATTGTTTTGGTGTGAACGATTGTTTTGGTGTACATTCTAAATGTGTTGAACTGGTGTAATATTCCGACCGAACCCTACGCAGATAACATTCGTGGTATTGTTATATGTTTCCGGATGAATAATGAATTAAATTGTATTAATAACAAGTCTAATTAGAGATTAAGCACGTATACTGTTTAATGTTAATCTACGCTTTGTTTTAAAAGAACTTTGCACTGTACTTAGTGCAAAAGAGTTAAAAAAATAGGCCGATAGATGGAAAACGTGTCCCTTATCGAACAACGCAATATCCATTGGAGTACTTTTGATATTTCGTAACGAAGACTCGTAGTAATGGAATAGTGAGCGTACATGTGTGCACGCGCGTGACATATTTAAATTCAAAATATAGTTTGATGTTCTTAACGAGCAAGCTACTTCGCGCATAGCGATTATATAGCTCGACGGGCCCGTTGGCGTGGTTGGCGTGATGGCGCCTTTCACGCTGCAGGTCGTAGGTTTAATTCCTACCCGGGACATGCATTTGTGTGCATGAAAATGTCTGTATGTCCCGAGTCTGGGTGTATATGTATATTAAGTATGTATTTACAAATAAAAAAGTAGTATATGTAGTAATATCAGTTGTCTGGTTTCCATAGTACAAGCTCTGCTTAGTTTGGGATCAGGTAGCCGTGTGTAAAAAATGTCCCAGGATATTATATTATAGCGCGAGATTTCACAAAAGTAGCGTGCGATCGGGTTAGTACTAACTAGTCTTCCTTTAGATGTCTTTATCTTCCACGTTCCCTTAATTCTGAGGATTGTTACTATTGCAGATGCTCTTCTAAATGTCCCGGTCATATGCGCTGTGTACCGCCTTGTTAAATGCCGCCTACAGCGCCTTTTATGGTTATTAGGCATCTTAAAGCGACTCAAACCATGTCATTGTTCCAGAAAAAACTATTTCCTAACATCTTCTTGATATACCTAATAGGGTATATTTCAACTCCTACTCTTTCTTTGGGTTAAATTCGTGCGGGTTGACAGACAATTGAGCTTTCTCCGGGACTCATCGAGGGTCAAACCTCGGCGTCATCGTTGGACACCACTGTCGCCCGGCTTATAGGAGTAATAGTGTGTAGCATAGTCTAATACCTGTAAGCATAATATCTTTTATAATATAATTAAGTGGATGTTTTGTATAGTACTGTTTACGTTCCAAATAAATAAATAAATAGTCTCAAAAAATGCACCCTCTACCGACGAAACTATATGAAAAGAAGCGAAAAAAGTGTGAGAAAGGTGTGGTAATTTATGGTCTCTGCTTACACCTGTAAGATACAGGCGTGAGTGTGGGTGGTTGTTCCAAACCAACCCATAGACAACGTTGTTTTTTATAAAAGTTCCACTCTTGTTCATAGTGAGTGGCGATACCGCTAGATGGCGTGACGATACGCTGTGTCTCTTCTAGCTTGTCCCAATTTATGACTGTTCCAGGCTCCCTTGAAGTCTTGTCCTCACACGCTGCCGTATGTACTCTGAGACACAAATAGTGAGATTATACCTGAGACATGGTTAGGGGCCATCCATAAATTACCTACGTCACACGAATTTCATGATTTTTAGACCCCTCCCCCCTTGTCACAGCTGGTTACATTTGCGAGAACCCCCCCTCCCTGTGTGACGTCACATATTTTTACAATTTTAAGAATTTTTCAAAATTTTTCGTTAAAAATTCAAATTTCGGTGTAAATATGTGACGTCACAAAACTTAGGACCCCTCCCACCCCCTTGTCACACAATATCACATTTCGTCGACACCCTCCCCCCCTTTACGTGTGACGTAATTTATGGATGGCCCCTTAGGAGACCAGCCCTCTAGCCAAGTGGCTTCGACTACAAGCGTTTCTACAATAAATTACGCTTAAATGTATGGAAATGACATTACAAGTCGATAAGTAGATCACGTGATTTATGTCATTTCCATACATGGAGTAGCGATTTTTAAAAACGCTTGTTAGTTAAGCCATTTGGCTAGAGGGCCAGTTGTCAGAGCTTCTGACTGCTCATAACAAGCGAGATTGATGTTATCATGAGATCAGCTTCAAAGGTCTTATTCGTCATTATTCATAGCGATATATGAATATGACCCACTGATGAAGAACATTTCGCCACTGCTAAGGGCCACCGCAGACATGCTACTTTTAACATCGGCGACTGGCGATTTTGCGATTCTTCGAGCGAGAATAAGCAAGACGCAGCATAGAAATCGCCGATCGCCGATGCTAAAAGTAGCATGTCTGCGGTGGCCCTAAAATATTTCCCCCAGTTTTGGCTCTGAAAACGCTGTCAAGAAAATTACGCGTATTTTTCAAATGTTTTGCTGCCTACTCTCTTTACGAAAATGCTTGAGCGATAGATTCTTTTAATATTGCCGATACAATCTATATCCCTACTTGTGTCATTTATACCTGTGGATGTGAGCACGTACCATTTTTTTGTGGTCTAGTGATGTACTTAGGAAATACGCCATATCGATGTGATGGTATCGATGCAAAATTATGTCCATTTTAGTCTAGTCACTACTGTGTTTAAAAGGTTGCTCTTAATGTGATAACAATATTATTTTATTCAGGAGTAGCGCGGGTTCGTGGTATATAAATAATTCGTGTGAGTTGCACTATCACTCTGTTTCTTTTTGTCTATGAAATATTTCATCGTTAACCCCTACATTCTCTTCTGAAATTTTCCCGATTTCTGAACTTTTTTTATACCTAGAGGTGTTCCATTCTATCGATTTTATCGATACCACCAACCCCCAGCCCTAAGATTCGTGAAATCCCATTTCACCGGTGCCGTCGGGGCGGGGGCGGGTCGCGCGGGCGCGGGGGCGCTCACCGACTCGCCGAGGGGACCGACTCCTGCGCACCTGGCGTCCGAGGCGCCAATCGCGTGCCCAACTTGCGGGATAACGATGTGAATGTGTGTGTGTGGAGGGGGAGAGGGGGTTGAGTGGCGGTTTTTGTTAAAGGAATAACCTTTGGAGGATTTACGGGAAATACCAATACGCGTGAAGTTGGCCAACCCGCTCTGGGCCAACGTGGTGGACTAAGCACAGTCTATGGCGTATTAATAAATGCATCTCAAAGTTGAGATCGATCTTAAGATGCTGTTTTTGACAGATGTTCTCATCTCAACTTTGAAATACATTTATTAATACGAGTTTATGATTGACTAATTCATCCTCCTTGACTTTAGGGGTATACAAATAGGCTCCACGAAGGAGTCCAGCGATGCACTCAAGTCCATATTTGTCGGGTGGTATTTGGTCCCAATGTCCAATGTGTTAGGCCGAGCCTTTTGTCACTCCCAGACTTAGGAGTCTTGGTAAAAACATGAAAATCCATAATTCAAGGGCCTTGATGTAGCGGAGATTTGACCAATTCAGCCCCCCTAGCCAAGTGGTTTCGTCGGCAAGCGTTTCTACCGCTACGCTTGAATGTATGGAAATGACATAAGTCGATAAGTAGACCACGTGACTTATGTTATTTCCATACATGAAGCGTAGCGATTTGTGGAAACGCTTTTAGACGAAGCAAGTTGGCTAGCGGGGCTGGTGGATTACAAACAAAAAGTATACACATGAATGTGGCGCCATAGACAAAAAAGTTTATGACTTGCAGTAAAACCTGCCTCCTACTGAGAGCGATCGAGATGGAGATATTAGTTCTAATGAGTTAACTTTTTCAACTCGTACGCAACTCAAATTTGGGAGGAGCTTAACGTTGACGCGCCAAACAAAAAGGACATAACGACGACGTCTCAAACTGCTTAAGCGAGTATCTTACATTATCCAATTCGCGGAGCGCTAGGTGAGCTGGTGTGCTAAAATTGGATGGTTTAAAGGCAGTTAGTGATCCAATCTAGTCCGATCGTATAGACATCTCACACTGCAGCACTAGTTTAGCGTTCTGCAAATTGGATAATGGAATGCCCGCTTTAGTGGGACTTAAAAACATGAGTAGCCTGTGAGTCGACCGTTATCCATTTTAAGGACTCACTGCTGGGCACATGCCTCCCCTCAATGCAAGGAGGATTCAAAACAGTTCACTCCGAATTCGTAAAAACTGGTAAACAGGTTCCCTCTCAATATTTGCCTTCACCATTTAAATAATCATCTCAACGTGTCATCGCTACCCTATTGGACATAACCCTCGCATATGAAAGAGACAGCGCTATAGGGTGCGCAGGCGCCCCTCGTCTCGCGTCACGGCGCGGGGTAACGCACCGTAGTGACGGGGTTAGGTTGGGGTGGCGTGCATGGGGTCCTATGCCAGTCAAATGCATGGTGGATTATTGAAATTGTCTTTTATTGGGTTACATACCTCATATAGATCTGGTAAGCATAGTGTAACAGCCACGACGTCCAGAAAAGAACTAAAAAACCGGCCAAGTGCGTGTCGGACTCGCACATAAAGGGTTCCGTAACACCGTAGAATAAAAACGTCAAAAATTTCAAGTTTCGTGTATGGGGACCCCCTTTATTTTTTAATTTAATGTTATTTTTAGTATTTGTTGCTGTAGCGGCAACAGAAATACACATTCTGTGAAAATTCATTCGCCACCTTTGGGTACGGAACCCTAAAAATGGCTACAAAAAGTCAAAGTCAAAGCATTTATTTTGTTTAGGCCTACGGGGGCACTTACAAATAGTCATTTTACATTTTTTCCTTAAATTCTACCGCCGGAACGGAAACGCGACCTCGACTGAGAAGATCCGGCAAGAAACTCAACTCAGCGGCGAGTCTCAATATTGCCAAACTAACACACCAATTGTATAATTCCAAACTTAGCAGCGCTTGTATTATTATGGCGTACGTAGCCTTGGAGAGATCCCAGTGACTAGTGATGGGATGTTCTCGAGAACATTCTCATCCTCGGAAACTTACTCGTGAGAATTTTCGAGAACTTATCTTCTGAAGCATGTTAAACTTGGCATAAACCTCATTAAACATGCAATTATGGTGGTTTTAATTGTTTTTAAGATTTAAAGTTACGATAACGTCACCCAAAATATAAGATTCTCAAAAATTCTAACGAGTAAGTTTCCAAGGCCAAGGGTGAGAATGTTCTCGAGAACATCCCATCACTACCAGTGACACTCAGGGCCATTTCCTAAATTTACTTCGACGGGAATCGAACCGCAATCTCCCGGTGCTGTGATAAAAAGGACCTACGCTCCTCAAAACCAAGCGGTCGTCGAATAAGATTAGAAAGCTGGCTAGGTGTCTAAGCAGCATCGTTAGCACAGTCGGCCGTGACAAGACAAAACGCGCGATAAATTGATTTTTGTCTCATTCTCTCCTATGCATTAAGTAAGAGAGAGAGAGCCACTCGGTGCGACAAAATGCTTAACAAAAGTCTTGTCTTGGCACGTGTGCTAGCCCTGCAGTTTTCGAAACACGTGAAGTTGGCAAACCCGAACTAGCCCAACTATGGTCCTAAACTCGCTCTTATTGGGCAAAAGCCGTATAAATGATGAAAGGTTTTCCAATTCTTTAATTAGCCATTACCTTCGATCTTTTTAATTGCGCACCCATCCTAATACGAACCCGACTAACTACAACCGAACCCAACGCGCAAAACTCAGGTTGCACGCATGTTCTACCTGCTAACGTCAATTTGTGCGGGAAAGAGACAGGTTTATATGCAAGTGAGTAGGCAAAGAGGGACGCAAGACCCCAGTGCCGGAGGGACAGATGTTCGGAAAGTATGCGGCGCATTGTATGCGGGTTATTTAAAAAAAAACGTTCGTTTCGGTTTCGCGTGGGCGGAGTGAGAGCGATACGCCATAAGCGGACACATTTCTTTACGCTAAAAAATGTGGGTCAAAGAGCAGGATTTCCGTGTCAATAAATGTATCTATATGTAAATAATGTATCTATTAAAAACCTACATAGCATTATGACCCTAATTGCCGAAGGATTTGTTAGGATTAGTACAGATTTTAGAACATCAGTAAAGTTTTACTTCCTTTATATTTCCTATTATGGTGTTGAGAACAACGAATATTTTTAAAATCTAGATTTTATTATATGTTTTTCAATAAAAATTCCCCTTCATCCACTTGGATCCATTGGATGGTTCCAGTGATTAATCCGAGAACACATTTCTCTCCAACTGAATCAAATTCAAATGAATGTTATTTGTTTTCTTTTGGTTCAGGTCAAAAAATAAATTTCCTTAGTCGCTTTTTACGAGATACACAAAAAAAAAAATTAGAATTGGTACTTATATCCATATACATATTTTTATTAACAGCTACACAATAAATGCAAATACCCGCAATGTCGATAATATCATTTCCGAAATCCGAACCTCCATGCACGCTGTCACTGAGACCCCACCCGAATAGGATACTATCACTAGCTTCCTGGCCGCCGTGGGAACGATCTGCTCATCATCGCATTGTCTAACGTAAACAAGATTTAGTGGCCCAACAATACCAACAGATGTTGGCGCGTCGCTAATTTGTTTATTGCACGCCATAAACCGTTGGTTCCAGTGATAGCGGGGTAATTGCTGGTTTTGTGGCCGCAAGCGTTGCTTGTCTATCGTTAGGTCTTGGAGTAGCTTCCCGAGTCGTGTACCCGGTATAATGGTAATGATCCTAATTTCTTCCTTCCCACCCTCTGACCGCACTTCCCTTCTGGTCAGCAACATGCGAGCGATGCCTTTGGTATTTCAAGCATCTATAGGCTATGGTAACTTCTTAACATCAGGCGGGCCGTACGCTTGTTTGCCACATTATCACATAAAAAAATCTCGCCCCCTATAGCATATTATTATCGGTAAAATCTAGGTGTATGCCTACTCCAGAAAAACTTATTACACCATCTTGAATTTAGGTTTCCTAAGTTAACTCTGACTTCAGCTCAGTTAAATCGCATTATCCGGAATAGCTATCAAGGAAGGCCGTTATTTAGTACCGTAGTTATGAAACAAGCTATGGAGACTGAATTCGGGATGTTTCAAGTTATAAATTACGCAGAAGGTTTGATGGCAGATATTTAAATTAAACGCACAGCAACATTCTAAATTCAAATTCGGAAACGGAACGAAAAGAAGCGCGGGCGCAGTTTAGATTTTTTTTAACATCCATCCAATCCTAGGGCGCTTTGTTAACATCGTCTCTTTCCCACACTGGCTGTTCCCGTATACCTGTCTCACGCGGGGGTGGTGCATTGAGGGTGTCGGTCCCGCCAGATGTTTCGGAGATTCCTTTTTTTCTGAAGATACCGTCTGAACAATGGGGGCGAGCATCGAAGATTTCATGGCATATGGTCTGTGAACAGGTATATTTCGGATTCAGATAATCGGAGAAATGGTTGTATTTTTATGGCGTACTTTATGCAGGTAACGAATATTGGTAGTAATTATTAAAAGTTTAATATTTTTGTATTTGTCATGGATGGCCTGAATCCCCCACGCATAGCCTCCCCCTATGCGAGGGGGATTCTTTGTCTAGAAGTTTAACATGGACATTTGGAGCACTAGTAATTATTAGCACCTATCCTGGGAAAAAGCACAGAATAAAGACTAAAGAAAGAGGTGCCCTTATTAGATATTTGTATGAAACAAAACGTGGTCATTGTTTTTTCATTTTCATTTTACTATTTACCGGTAAATAGTTGAACTACTCGCTTCGTTTTATGTCGATGTGAGTACTAGGCCGACCACTCGGCCGACTTGCTTAGGGCCAGTCCCCTTAGTAACTGGTCCATGGGAAAAGTCAGTTTCTTTACAAATTAAGCAAAGTTTAATTTTTATTTCACATCGCCGTGCGCGTTTCCGTGCTTCGGTGGGCACGTAAAAGTCTGTCCCGGTTGTTGTCATCTAGGCAGTCGTTAAGCCTTGTCAGAGGCCTTCGGGTGGCTTGAACAACTTTAACACCAGGTTAGCCACTAATAACACGATAATAAGAAGGTTCACATCTCTAGGTTTTAAGGTCTATTACCAATTATAATGGATAACTAAGAAGATAGTGCTTCCTTAAATTACTATTAAAACTAAGCTAACATTCTTCTCTCTTCCGCAGGTAAGTGTTCCAGTGGTCGTCTAATCCCGCCGCGATTAAGGTAATCGTATCATTAAGCGGCCCGTAAAGGATGCGAGACTTGAGAGACGCGTTCACAGTAAGCGCATCCGGTTGTGGGGTGAGTCATAAGAGTCAGCGAGAGCGGGAGCGGTTATTTTACGTTTACATTACGGTTACTTTGACTTTGAATGAATTAAGAAATTGAACCAAGGAAAACATGCATGAAATAAACATGCTAATGTCACGCCTGATTTGGAATTGTCGCCTTCATGATAAAAGTAATGATTGTGTTGTAATGGCAGATTTCACCTATGGCATTTCACCCAATCAGAGGGTGTTAATATGGCAGAGTGGCTAACTATTGGTAGTAGCGGGTGCTATTTATTTCTCGATTCTATAACATTCTTTATTTAATTTACTTATATTACTTTATTTTGGAAGAATTTAATTCCGTTGTATCCGTTGTATCAGTTGAATTTAAGTCAGAGCCATGAAGATAACACAAAAAAAACTTGTAAAAATCGCTGCCGGCCATCCCTTGCGTGTTGCTCCAATATCGCTATGCCCGGGGCGATAAAACGGCCTGCGTCGATCGGCCCGCGCCGGAAATAGCCCCGGTCATGCACCCGCGCGAAAAATTTACACACACGCGTGCGTGAGCGCACCTTTGGGGGGAAAGATCGGGAGGACTTCTACAGGGTGAATTTGAATTCATCGGCATCGTTTTAAACGATGATTTCTACACATGATTCAGAATATTTAGGGAATATTAATCAACATATATAAATTGATTGCCCAGGTAAGGTATAACAGTTAATTTTAACAGCTTATTTGCTTACTCGAGCAATATTTTTTTTTTCCCAAAATACTTATCTGAATCAAGTGTAAAGTCATAGTTGAATGCTTCCCTATGAATTCAAATTCACCCTGTATAGCTTCGGCTTTAAGGGACTGAGCTTGAACTGGAAGCCGACCTCTTGCAGTCTCCATTGGTTTGTTTAATCACCGATTTTCCGTCTGAAAGACTGCCGTATGGCAACAGGACACAAAATTATTTTTCAGCAGACGAAAGTCGTCAGAATATATGACGCAACTGTGTAAATATTACGCACAAGATAACAACAAATCGGCCCATTTTACTCGTAACGAGATAGTGTAGCGAAAAACTGACCATGAAAAATATCGATCATTTTAATTATTATTTTCCTGCTTGCGATGTTACTTACTATTCCACCAAGCCAAGTTGGCGTTCGGGTATAAATAACAAATGATAATAAATCAATGATTCCGCGGTCCGTCCACAACGTAGTGAGCCTGGGCACTCCTGAGGCAGTAGCTCCCACTACGTGGTGAAAGCACCGAATCATTGTCTTATTATTATTTGATATTTATACCCGAGTGTCTAGTTGGCTTGGTGGAGTAGTAACTAATGTTCTGGATACATCTGACCGTCAATAATACCATGACCTTCACCTTTGGAACCGCAGACTAGTCTAATTAATACTTAGTTTTTTTTCTCTCAATAATTATCCTAATATATTAGCGTAACCCAACACCGAATGGTTGCGCGCACCGCGGAATACAAATCACCATATTATTGGACATATTTGTGTAAATTATTAGCGGAGAATACTTGTAGGGGCTACAAGCGGTTTTCGACGAGAAAGCGAGGCGCGGTGATGATCGGACGAGTTGTAATCGAGTTTTTAAAGAAATCTGGATACCCACCAACCCGCACTGCGCGAGGTGGATTAGGACCTGAATCCCCCTCGCATTGAGGTTAGGCCCGTGCCAAGGAGGGGATAAAAAGGCAAGCATATCCAGCAATAATAATTATGTATAATAGCAAAAGGAACAATAGTTCCGCGTACTAATAAGCGATGTAGGTTACACATTACGTGGCGTCGTTAAGACTAAAATAAGCTGAACACCTGTAATGACACTAAGATGTCACTCCCACTGCTTTTAGGAACGCTTCACATTTATCTATTCAGTTGTAGCAACATTCTAAGGATTCTAATTTTGACGGCAAACGAGTCATGTACTGAGCGAGGAGCCTCGCCCTACCATGACTGTCAATTGTTATTTGTCTCGCTGTCACCCCGGCTGCATGTCAATTTGGCTACCGCGCGCCATGCGCCCTAGCCCTAGGTTGCTCCCTCAATAAGTACACGGTTTTTAAGGGCCTAGGCCCGCCACACTCCCACCACTGTTACTCCTGTAAGCCAGGATTGATGTGTCTAACGATTGAGCCTTGACGAGTCCTGGAAAAAGTTAATTTGTCTTGGAACCTGCAAGAATTTCATCGAATATAAGAATAGGAAAGAGCTACAAAATTGCTTATCTTTCACTCTTGTACTCGCGAACTTCTGGTAACACCCAAAATGAAACAGGTGGCTCTAGGCACGATGTCACCGTATCACGCTGGTCGGTTCTTGTGATAACAGGTATGATCTCACACATCTCAACACCACCACGTCAATATAAATCGGACGTACAACGGTACCCCGCCGCGTATGCTAATATACCTGCCAGGTGTTCAGTCGGAGACGTCTTGGATGACCCCAGCCGAGGCTCCGCGAGGCGACGCGACGCGACGCGCAGTTACTAGTGCGGCCAACATTAGGACCCCGACGGGATATGGTCCAATACTGCTAGACTCGATGCTTGACGGACGGAGAGAGCTATACGAATAACAGCTGTCAGAATATTTCGTCTATAGCAAAGATAAGTGTATTAAACCTTTAGATAGGTCTTATCGCGCTTCTTTTGGCAACAGGAAAGCAAGGTCTACACCACCACCGCGCGTGGTCTGACACCCACTTAGTCAGGCATCCAGCGTCGTGCTGACTTTTATGGCCTGTCTCATTGCTAGAGGAATTCAGGCCATAATAATCAGGCCCAGTGCTGGTTGGTGGTCTATGCACGCCATCGGGTAAATGCCTCGGTTTTATGTCCAGCATATAGAATTTATCCTAAAAACTCTTAAATACATGGTGAGCCCACACAACGTCGGCGGTGGTCGGTCACGTGGCTGTCATCAAAGACGCACCACGGAGATGAAATCTGATGATAATATCGATTATATCAGATCTGTGAATATCCAGAATTGAGGAAGATCACACACCGCGACACCGGGCGACGTGAATAAAGATGACAGAGCCTCAAGGCAGTTTTTTCTTATAGGACTGAGGTGGCAAAAAAGCGTACGGTCCGCCTGATAATAAGCAGATACATATACCTAGATGCTTGCAATACCTAAGGCATTGCTCGCACGTTGCCGACCTGAAGAGGAGAAGGACGGAGTTGTAATAGCTGCCTATTTGGTTGATATTCCACATATTCGCACGCAGCGCTTCAAATCATCTTTCATAATGCGCACAGCCAAAGAGTGGAACTCCCTGCCTGCGTCTGTATTACCGAGTGCATACAACCCAGATCTTTTCAAATGTAGGGTGAACAGGCATCTTCTGGGTGCTCGCTCCACCGTCGACCTCATCTTTGCCCCTGCGGCATGATAGAGGTCAAGAGCAAGCCCATTTTTACACGACTGCCCAAAAAAAAAGGAGTGTATATGTGTTTAGGGTCCATGTATGTTTGTATGTTTGTATGTGAGATTCTTTATTCCACCATAACTTATAAATGACTGAACGGATTTCGATGTATGGGGTATCGTTAGAATCCTTACATCATTCCGGGTAACACTGGGTATATTATTTTTGAAAAAAATCAATATGGCGGCATTATGGCTTAACTTTAATATGTGAAAAAACTAATTTTTTCTTCCGTTATTACAATATGGGTATCAAATTGAAGGCCTTGATGAGCACAGTCCAAAACTATAGAATTTATAGGCATAATTTAACATAGGTAGGGTGTACATGCAAAACAAATATATCATTTTTGGCTGCTGTCACTAAAATGCATAAAATAAAAATAAATAATTTATTAATATAAATTATGAATCATCTGGTGAACAAAATAGGACAGGTTGTCACTTGGGATTTTTATCCCTGCATATTCTCTCATTCACTTTCTAAGCTTTTACCCGATTTATAATGTGGTTTGTTTCCAGTCTCTCTCGAGTCGGGTCCCTATCTCGTACGTACTGAAGTATGGAAATGACATTACAAGTCGGTAAGTAGATCACGTGATTTACGTCATTTCCATTCATGAAGCGTAACGTTTTGTAGAAACCCTTGTAGATGAAGCCACTTGACTAGGGGCGCAGAAGCATCACTCACACGTGGCCTCCAAAACCATTTAACACCTTTCTTGAAGAACCCCATGCTGGGTCTCACATGTACGTACATCTAACCCAGAATCCTTATTACTGAACCCACAGAGTAAAGACTAAAGAAAGAGGTGCCCTTAATAGATATTTGTATGAAAAAAAACGTGGTCATTGTTTTTTATAGTTCATTTTACTATTTACCGGTAAATAGTTGAACTACTCGCTTCGTTTTATGTCGATGTTACTACCAGGCCGACCACTCGGCCGACTTGCTTAGGGCCAGTCCCCTTAGTAAGTGGTCCATGACTGCACCAGACAAATGGCTAATACCGTTGTTTCAATACGCAAATCATGGTATGCTATTTGAGGATACCATAATTGCACCTATTATATGCACGCAGGCAACGATGGCTTGCTGGTGTTTAGGGACCGTTAGATTGGCGCAAAGTGATTTGTAGACGAACAAGTAAGATCTTTTTAGTCTTCAGCTCAATTTCGGTCGGTTCCCATCACAGAATAAAACCGGCCAAGTGCGTGTCGGACTCGCACATAAACGGTCCCGGATCACTGTAGAATAAAAACGTAAAAAATATCAAGTTTCTAGTATGAGACCCCCTTTATTTTGTATTTGTTGTTGTAGCGGCAACAGAAACACACATTCAGTGAAAATTACAATTCTCTACCTATTACGGTTCTTGAGATACAACCCGCTGACAGACGGACGGACAGCGGAGGTTTAGTAATAGGGTTCCGTTGGCACCCTTTGGGTACGGAAGCCTAAAAAAGAGGCTTCGTAAACCTCCACAGGGCCGAGTTCAGGGTTGCTCCGATGAGTTAGAGAACCGGAAGACCAACCACCCCTTTCTTATGTGGACGATGCCTTCGCAAGCATCTATAGGCTACAGCAACTTAACAACAGGTTTAACATAACATAATTCTGTGCAATGAGCATGGTTATTACCAAAGAAATTGGAATAAGTAAAGGGTTCTTACGTTGCGTTGCCGCGTTGGGGGCGCCTATGCCCACGCGCAGGTGATGCGAATCCTGTTTGTTGTTTGAAATTTGTTGGTAGAAGTTACAGTATGTTCAGTTATTTTTTTGCAGTGGTATAAATGTAACTATACCTGCGGCACGTTATGATGGCCGGTTTGACATGTGGGAGGGGGAAAGGATGAACCTTATTATAACGGAATAAAATTCATTTACGCATTCATTTTTTGAAATTCTTATTTTTTTAAACGGCCAGTCATATTCCGTTATAATAAGGTTCATTTTCTCCCCCCCCCCCCCCACATGTCAAACCGGCCATCGTAAAATGCCGCTACTGTAATTTAGAATTATTTGTTGCTGAAAAATACTGAATACTTGCCGCCACCAATATTTTGGTGAACGTGTTAAAAGATGCACCATAGAGCATCGCAATAGAGCTGTTTGCAGCGATAGACTCACCATAGTTAGTTGGTTTAGTTTGGTGGAGGATGTTGAAAATCTGTTCAACTCATAGGGATTTTAATTAGAAGAGACGTTATTAGTAGATATCTCTATGAAACAACGCGTGGTCATTTTCCCGGGTTGCGTGGCATCTTTCTACCGGTAAATAGCTGAACTACTCGCTTCGTTTTATGTCGATGTTAGTACTCGGCCGACCACTCGGCCGAGTTGCTTAGACCCAGTCCCCTTAGTAATTGGTCCATGGTTCAACTATTCGGAATGTGGCTAATGCTAAGTATACACGACGACACCAGACACTAAATACTCAGTGTATCTCCGACAGCACCGCTATACAATATGTTAAGAAAACCCTGTCCGAGCCGAAACCGGTATTTAGGTTACCCATCACATAACCAAATAAAATTAAAAAAAAAAAATATTCATGATAGTAAACATATTAATGAAAATTTAAAATGCCAATTATTTTGCCTCTTTTTCCTACAAAATGTAGCAAATTTTAAAAATATGACAACGCCGTTACCGGAAGTAATTATGATAGATCGTGTGGCGGCACCTCTGACCACAAAGTATGTGACGACGTCATTTTATGAAATAAAAAAATGTTAATGGGGTAATTGTTTTCCAAAAAAATATGGCCTTTGCCCAGCAGTAGGACACTTACTATGCAATAAAAATTTAAAATTAAAAAAAAAAATTTTTTATACAAAAATAGAATCTAACCTCCATACCCAACAATACGTTTTCGGGTCGGACAGGGTTTTTTTAACACACTGTATAACTGTAACAAGGTGTCGTCGCGGTGGTGGACACACGTAGACACTCGATGTATACACTGTCGTCGTGTATCCTTAGCATAACACTTCTAGGAGTACAGTCGTGGTCATGTACAAATCCCGTGTAAAACAAAAACGTATTGAAACCTGCGCAAGCGCATGCAGGGTGAGTCTGAAAGGCGGTGCTCAGCGCCCGCGCAGCGCCGCGTGCTCCCCTCGCGCGTCTTTTTATTGCGACACGGTCGTTCAACTTGTCCTTTTGATAGGGCTCATATCGGATGTATTAGGGGTCCGTTTACAGGACATATTTTCGCCGCAGTCCAAAATTATTAGCCTTTCGAGATGTCCACGGCATGCTGGATTATATCGACTGCCCCCCTAGACAAGTGGCATGAACGCTAATCGAATAGCATAGAATAGACTTCACAATGTATGGAAATGTCAAACGTCGCTATGTAGATCAACAACAAGTTGCTATGTGGATCACGTGACTTATGTCATTTCCATACATGAAGCGTAGCGATTTGAACGAACGCTTGTAGACGTCAGCCACTTGTCTAGCCCTTCAGGCTTGATAGGCCTAGCACGGCAGTGACAAAACTTTCTCTCGCGGATTTTGTCGTGTATATATACAGTGGAATTTTTCTCATGTCCCACTCCGAGCACGGGCCTCCCCTCAATGCGAGGGGGATTCAGGCCATAATCCACCACGCTGGCCCAGTGCGGGTTGGTGGATTGGTGATGCGGGTTGGTGATGTCTTTAGAAAAATTTTAGATTTTCTAATACATGCAGGTTTCCTCACGATGTTTTCCTTCACCGTAAGCAAGTGATAATCATATTAAAGTTATGATTTGCACATAGATTTCTAAAAATCCAGAGGTGCGAGCCGGTATTTGAACCCTGGACCTAACTCACAAATTTTTCAGCTATCATTCGGAAGAAGATAATAAATATATTTTATACTGAACCCGTTTCCCTACGGGGTTTTAATTAAGAACCCATAAAAAGGAATTTAATCTTTATTTGCTGAGCCATAGAGTCATAAACGAGTTAATGATTGCTAGGTCTTTTGTACTCATTGTATGTGCATTTTAATATAAATGCAATGGATTAGCATTCTAAGGGCTATGTAGGGGGCCCATATTCTTAGATATAATTCCTTGGTTAGGGTCGATTCGACCATGGCTTGTAAGCAGTTAAGACCGTATACGGAGATGATATTAAATAAATAAATATCGCCAGATTGGCACAACACGTCACTAAGCAACGCTTTGGGCTACCGGCTCACTCATCCTACGAAACGCAGCTGTAATAGTTACTTTCCGCCGATCTTCTCTGCGAGGGTGGTACAACCCTGGTCGAGCCAGCCCATTGGCATAGTCTATTGGCTACAGCTTGGCTCTATATTGATTATTATTATTTTTTACGTGGGCTTTGAGTTGGTTAATACCTCCACAATGTGGTGGTGTATGGCCACTCAAGCCTCTGACTACCCCCGAATGAGGATAAAAGTCGTGACGTTATATTTATTTTTTATTTTATATTTTGAAAATATCCACGCGCCATTTCAATAACCTCTTATCTTGCCTCGAATATGACCGTAAGGACAGTTATGTTACTTAGGTCATCGACACACAAACAAGCAAGAATCCACTCCACTTATCTACCCCCGTCCAGTCCACCCCACCTGTACAAATCATGCATGTACTCCCATACAGGTTTCCAGTAATAATAGCGACGCACGCGCCTCGACAGATGTTCCCAATCGGACGTCTTCGGCTCCCTTCGGGTGTGTTCGGGTAAAGGCTCGGGCTTTTGTGGGTTTAGGCTTTTGGAAGTTGTCAACAGACTATATCGACTCAATATTTGATTAGCTTTTGATTTTTGTATTTGTCGATTTTTTTTAAGTTAAAGTTTTTTTTAAATTCATGTAAGTTAGAGGAGAGAAATTAGCGTTACTACTCAACCAAGCCAACTAGGCGCACGGGTATAAATATCATATGATAAATATTATAAATCAATGATTCCGCGGTCCGTCCACAACGTAGTGAGCCTGTGCCAATGCCCGGCACTCCTGTGGCAGTAGCTCCCACTACGTGGTGGACGGACCGCGGAATCATTGACTTATTATCATTTGATATTTGATTTAATATTAATTTTATTCCTAGTTTTAATTCCTAATTGTACAATGCACTTGTTTTGGAAAAAAAACTAATAGAACTAGACCCTCACGATACAGACTAGGCCTAGTGTAAGGGTCACTAGTAATAAGTTTTTGTACTAGAAAGAAGAAATAAAGATTTTTATTTTTTTTGTTTATTTATACCCGAGCGCCTAGTTGGCTAGGTGGTGTAGTACCAATGGCTCCATCACATCACCTATTCTGCCTACCCCCGTTAGGTTGAAGGACGCCGTCCATACCTAGCGTAATTTCCCATTGAAACGCCTTGATTACAGGCTACCGTGAATTGGCTAACCATAGACCAGAATATAATCACAAGCGCTTTGCAAAGCTAATAACAAACCATTTAAAAGCTATATAGATTATTATTTATTATTTAAATATAATATAATAATTAGACCCTTAAAGACCGACTACTGGACACAAGCCTCCCCTCAATGCCAGGGGGATTCGGGCCACAGTCCACCACGCTGGCACAGTGCGGGTTTTTAGGTTTTCCAAAACTATTGAGAGCATTAGGTTCTCAAACGTGCAGGTTTCCTCACGATGCTATCCTTCACCGTTCAGCAAATGATAAAATCTAGTAGGAAATGACATTGGAGAGAAAATCCTAGAAGTGTGAATCGTCAATCCCTCGCTTTTCGGAAAGTTCCTGAGTTTTTATAATTTGCAATGTCCGCAGATCCTTGTGTTGGCGGGAATAGAACCTGCAACCTATTGACAAAGCTAGTCCTACAACCTGGTTGCGTTTTAAGAAAAAACGCTCTCCCATCGCAACCAAGAATGAAAAATATCCTCATTCGCAACTGGTTGCGAATCGTATTTGCCGCGGCGGCCGATAGGGCTTTGATGACGTACACTGATACGATTCTATGTAGAGAAATAAAATACTGTAAAGATGCGAACGGTTTTCAAATTATGTTATAAGATTCTCCTCGGCTCCATATGGGTGTTTCAAAACCTCTTTAGCGATAATAGATTGTCTTTGTGACGTAGGAAATCTGGATTGATATTCCAACTGCTAGGTTTCTCTAGGTTCGTTGCGGGTTCCAAGATGATTTGATGATTTCCGTGCCCGCCCCTCTAGCCAAGTGGCTTCGTCTATAAGCGTTTCTATAAATCGCTACGCTTCATCTATGGAAATGACAAAAGTCACGTGATCTACTTATCGATGTCTTCTTCGTTGGATAATGATCCTGAACTTCAGTCTTATCTCGAGAGTATTACGCCACTATCAGAAACTAAACCTATTAATAAATCGATCTCAAAGTTGAGATCGATCTTAAGATGCAGTTTTGACGTTTAATGTATGGAACATCTGACAAAAACGGCATCTTAAGTTCGATCTCAATCTTGAGATCGATTTATTAATACGGGCCTAAGTCTCGTAACCCCTTTGAGGAATAAAAGGAATGATAGCCTCGAGAAATGCTTGTCCAAATTGCCCGCAGCCTCAGTACTAGTAGTACGAAGAGATAGAGTAAGATAAAGTCAGTGTGCGAATCCACCCCTATTCACTTATCCCGGTCGTCATTATATCACCTAAATCGGCCCGTACATCACTACACACAATGGGGCACCCCCGTGCCCGCTGCCGGCGCCCTAGGGCTGCCACTGACCAGGAAAATGTTGCAAGAAATGTATGTGAAAATAAAAAAATATATAACGTCACGACTTTTATCCCCATTCGGGGGTAGTCAGAGGCTTGAGTGGCCATACACCACCACATTGTGGAGGTATTAAGTCCACTCAAAGCCCACGTTTCACCAGATAGTCAGAACCCAACGTGACAGGTGGTGAACCTTGTCGCCGTGTATACAGGAACTGACTATTACCTAATCCCGAGGGATAGGTAGGTTTCCTCACGATGATTTCCCACGATGTTTTTTGTTTTACGTTGTTTAGTTTGTTGAAAATAAAATTGGTAGATAATTTTATAACTTTTGTATTGTGAGGTGGCAAACTAGCGTACGTCCCGCCTGATGTTAAGCAGTTATCATAGCCTATAGATACTTCCAATATCAAAGGCATCGCTAGCACGTTGCCGACCTGATGGGGAGTGGGACGTATTGCAAGAGCTACATGACATACACTGTATTATTATCGAGTATGACCATCATTATATTGCTGTTATTTGACCGTTGCCATGGAAACATAACAAACAGGTATGTTTATGGTTCGTTATTAAAAATTTGATTGACGGTTAAAACGAGTAGGTCGTGCCGTTGCCATGGAAACGTAAACAGAGAAAATACACAACTATAGATATAGTTCGTAAAAATATAAATATAATTGTATTATTTTTTTATACCCACTTTACTAGTTTTATTAAACTAATAGTCGCATTTTTTAGTAAAGCACTATACAAGCCTTGGTCTCTAATGAGTGTACTGCTGACCACGCTATACTGGCCTCAAGCTAAGCTTCGCTACGCTCACGGCCTCCAAGCTTGGTCATCATAGCTACCCTTGCTGGCCGCGCTATAAAGGCCTCGACCTTTGGTCTCGGCCTTTATTTTAGCTTGTCCATCAAGGGTTGCAATGCTGACCGCGCTGTGGAGGCCTGGAGCTGCGCTGCGCCGCGCTTTCGGCCATCAACAACGCGGTCAACAACACACTCATTAGAGACCGCAGCAGTAATGTACTATTGTGGACTAAATCCTTGCAATTAGGAAATTGTAATTATATCCATTCTAATTGGCCTTTGCGGTGGTAAGCACTAATTCCACTATAATGATTGTTTTCTTCCTTGAACGCAAATAATTTAGAACCTCCCTTGATACATGGTAACTAAATTACCACTTGGAGAGGCAGCCCTACCCCCCTCCCCCGCCGCGCCCCCCACGTCGCGCGCACGCTTAATATCACGCTAGATTTATTGGGGCATGAGTTGATTCACTTCGCGAGGGTTCTAATTCCGTCATTATATTCTATGCTCAGAGCATAAAGATTTGGAATAAGTGTAATGTTAATTTTGAATCTTATTCTTCCTCCATCAGAAGACGGCCACTGGTAGTCATAGGCCTCCCCCAATGATTGTCACACAACTGATGTGTGACAATCATTGGGGGAGGCCTATGCCAGCATCTATTGGCTTGTGTGTGGTTATTTGTCCAACCAATAGATGTAGAATCTGTACTTTGTGGACCAAACCCAGCAGGCCTAGCACAGCACAGCAGCAGGGCTAGCATAACCGCCAAGACAAGACTTTGTCACGCATTATGTCGCACCGAGTCGCTCTCTCTCTTGCTGCATAGGAGAGAATGAGAAAAAAATGATTTATCTCGCGTTTTGTCTTATCACGGCTGGCTGTGCTACCAGTGCTGGTTGTGACGAGACAGCAATTGAGATATATCGATTTTGTCTCATTCTTTCCTATGAATAAGATAGGAGAAACAGAGAATCGATACGATTAAATCTGTGACAAAAGTCTTGCCTTAGCGCGCTCCGTGCAGGAAATCCTGAACGGCAGGCCTGTTACGACCGCCAAACCAGTAGTCTTAGAAAATAGAACAAAGAAATGCCATCAGACTATTGACACGGTGACTCCGGCCAGGGGGCTCCGCCACCCCACCACCCTCGCACCATTAAACATTCAAGTAACAATTACAAAGGCGATTCCGGCTTTATTTACCGATTCCACGGTATATGCGCAATGGTGGGTGCAGACGGGCTTAGTGGAGGAGCTAGTGATGTGTCAAGCTTTCTTTAAAAATACCTTAATACACTTGCACTATGTTCACTCCTTTAAAGCTGGATCTAGTGTGGTTGAACGTGCTAAGTTCGCCGACTCGCACTGAGCCAACTGGGTAGTGAACCACGGACCGAATACTTATTGCATGGAGGGGAATTTTACCGGGTATAATAGGCTCGTCCCCCATGACGTTGAACCAAAATGCTATCTGCGAATGTGTCGAAATGGGCGTCAAGCTGTCATTCGCGGTCACCCATTCAGAACTTGACTTTATCTGACAATGCTAAACATCGTCTTTTTTATGGGACTTTACAGGAGTAACAGTGTTGTGTGTGGCAGGCGCCACACACAACAGTGTTACTCCTGTAACCCAAGATCGACAATGGTGTCCAACGATGACGCCGAGATTTGACCCTCAACGAGACCCAGGGAATGTTTTCTAACCCGGATGAATTTAATCACAAGAAAGGATAAGAGATGGTAGAATATTCCAAGCTGTAAGCGAAACGAGCTATAACTTCATACATACATACATATAATCACGCCTGTTTCCTGGAGGGGTAGGCAGAGACCACTTCTTTCAACTTGCTAAGATCCTTACATACATGCTCTTCGATTTAGGGTACTCTTGACCTGTTGCCCGATTCACGTAACCAAAACCGTAACGATGTCTCAGCGATATAGTCGTTGATAGCCTTTTCGTTACGAAAAAAGGCTATCAACGACTATATCGCTGAAAGATCGTTACGATTTTGGTTACGTGAATCGGGCTACTGGGCTTTGTTTTATAACTTCATCTACTAAAATAAATATGGTCTAGTGTGGAAGTTTATTTGTTTCTCCTCGTCTACTCCACTTTACCCTAAGCATCTCTGCACCCACCAGAATCCATTAACCATGCAACATGATATTTAGTTCCGTGATTGGCTGGCCGTTGCTTCGCCATCGGAATTCCATTATGATCTCGTTACGTTTCAAATCTAATTACTATGTTGTTTGTTTTTGGTTGAATAATTGATATTCCTACGCTACGTTACCTGCAAAGGTGCCCTAATAAAATTGAACGGATTTGAACTTACAGAGGTGTATTTTGTGGTCTGAAATCGGAAGGTCGCGGGAATACGCTGGATGCGGGCAGCGCAATACCGGTCATTGTGGCGAACCTTGGGGAGGCCTATGTCCAGCAGTGGACGTCTTTCGGCTGAGATGATGATGATGATTGACCAAAGATCAATGGGAATGATCTGTATCTTTAAACTCAACATCTGTAGATCTTAAAAAATACTTTCTTAGACAACTTTTTCCAGCCATGGTCCTCATATAAATTAGTAGCCCATGAAATGAAACATCCTATCACCAATTTTTTTAGATTTTGAAATTTTAATAATACCCTTCAGTCAAATCACGTCTAATGACATTGCGTGTCCATAAACTATTCGAATCGATCCGTCAAGAGTACAATAGACTGTAAATTAAAGTCCTTTAAAAGTTACAAGAAGTTTGGAACTTCGAACACCGTTTAGCGGACGAATCGATGCTTGACATTGAATGATCGATTACGTGTGGAAACCGAATAGCTATTGCAATGAAATGACGTATGTAAACTGTTTTACAAATATTTCGGACTATGTCATAAGGATTGACTACATGTCAGTACACCTTTGCTCTGCCCATTTAAATCCCAATGAAATATAATAGACTGATGTATTTCATGTTTATACTGAAACGTTTTCATTTATTCTTTCATCTGTACAAAACAATATCTGCCATCACTGAGAACACTTTGTTCACAACTGTTCCTGCTATTATTCGCCGTAGGGATAGCATTCCGAATCGCACTATCTATAACATGATGTGAATTTAGATTTTTTTAAATAGGTACTGTAATAGTCAACATGTGTAAAGATATTCAGAATTCGTTCCAGCAGCTGCCAAATATTCACTCTCCCTATCTGACCTGTCTTACACCTGAGCCGAACCAAAGATAATAATAAATAATCAAATATTTTTCCTGATTTTCAGAGATTTTTCAGCGAATATTCGTTGTTTAGATCATGGTTCCGTTCAAGCCTGTCACCGCCATTAGGAAAATAGCTGATAATTTTGAAATAATATCCTTTTTGAACTTTTGAATTAAATAGCAACCGTCACTAAGTAAACCGATACGTAATACACGCTCCACTTTAACAAAGTCCCGCCGTAAGTTTTAAAAAGTTACCAACTTCGTAAGCCCCATGTAACATATCAACTGTTGCATATTTTATTACTTACCCTTGTTCTACAAACCCCTGTCTCCATAGCTTTAGACATCCTTGCCCTTAGGCCGAGGACTCGCTGGCACAATAGTTGGTGGACCCGCCGTTATTGGTACCTGTATTTAAAAAAATATTCTGTGAGCCTGTGTGTAAAGGAACATAAGTTTTTTTTTGTATTTTTTTATAGTCCAACCAATTTGTGTATCTAGATTTGGGTGATAATAAAATCAAAGTTAAAATGGAACTGCCCTTTCGTCCCCTTAATGGAGGGCCCCCTCTCGAAAGGAGGATCGAGACCTATCATAATTAAAAACAACTTCACTTACATCATTTTTTCATTCACGACTATCCGTAAGCTCGACTCCCTTAAACAACTATCTCCCTCTGTTTATATCGCCATCACGTTCTACAACGAGGGGGGAGAGGTTTGGCAACATCGCGCAATGAGTCAAACATTATTGTAACGCGAATAAATTAAAAAGTCATTTCTTACTTTAAATTCCGCCGACGTGTGTTGATATGTTGAAACATGTCGGATTATAATTTTATAGACAATAGCATAAGATAATGGGCTGAAAAATCCACTTTAGAAAAATGTTATTGTAAACATTTGTAAGAGTTACGAGCTAGTTGGCGCGTCCGCCATTTTTTATTTTCCTCGTTTTTTACAGAATTGTTAAGTGTTTTTTGTTGCTGAAGTTTTTTTATGATTGTTTTCAGAAGCTTTGTTTAGGAGTCGATAGGAAGTGGACTTGTTTTATAGTTACACGGTAAATTGCGCATACACATCCGACGACTTATCCCTGAAGGGGTTGATCAGAGACATTCTAAGTAGATAAAAATGTATGCAACATAATTTTTGAACAAAATTACGTCTTTGCACTTAAGGAAAATAGCAACAAGACACGCGACGAGTTCATCACCGCAAACGTGAAGGCTCTTATAAGATGTTAATTCCTTTAGTCTCCTTTTCCGATGTCGACAGGAAGAGTGAAAGTTGTGCTATTATTTGACGACCGCTTGGCTCAGTATGGTTTGAGCGTCGGCCGCTCGGCTCACTGCATCGAGTGGTTGCGGGTTCGATTCCCGCCAAAGATAAATTCGGAAACGGCTTATTCGTAATTTTCCGGTCGGTTTTTCTTGGTCTGTGTCACTGGGATCGCTCCCAGTCCATTGTACGGTAGCCATAGTACAAGCGTTGCTTAGTTTGGGACCATACAGTTGGTGTGTAAGTCTGCCGATATGTATTCTAATTAAATACCAGTAGTGGTATGTCACCACATGGAAATAATCAATGACGGGGAAGATTATCGACTTGAATTAAATCTTGTTAACTTTTGTGATAAGAATTTTGATACTTTCAAATGTTCAGCATAGAAACAATGTATTTATAAAAATTACATTGTAATTGAGATATTATATTAACATTTTTCGTTGATAAAAACCTTATCGCTAATTTTGTAGGTAATTAGAAATTATGACTCTTATCTATTGCATTGCTATCGGTCGTTACGTAGCCCAGGATTTTGATACGGAATATCTATATTTTTTTTTAAATTTTGATACGGAAGTTGATTTATTAATATTTGTGATTATCACGCATTTATAGCGTCGAAGACATGAACGTAAAGCCGGACGACTCAAAAAACAAGTCCAATCGACATTTTTTAATTTAGGATTGAATAAGTATAAATTCTTTATTTCGTGATCTGGCTATCTCGTCTATTGCTCATAGTAACTTTCTTCAGCATTGGTAGCACAGCCGTCAATGACAAGAGAAAATGCGAGATAAAGTGATTTTGCCTTATTCTTTCCCATGCATTAAGTAAGAGAGCGAGAGTGACTCAGTGTGACATAATACTTGACAAAAGTCTTGTCTTGGCACGTGTGCTGGCCCTACAGGACCTTATATAATTTGTAATTTCATTCGATCTGTCTATTATGTTTTTCAATACAGCAATAAACAGTAAATCACTGCCCCTGACATTGCCGTCCTGTCCTTCGTCACACGATACCGTCTGGTCGCGATGTTACATTATTTCATACGTCACACACAAAGTATGTGTAGGAGTTTCACGGTGAGATCGACTCGAAGGTGTGCAGTACACTGGGGCGTAACGAATCCGTTAAGCAAATTGACTTTGTATGTTCGTACGTAAAAAGAACCCCCTACTGCCTATTCCATATTTAATAATATCCTGTCATTACTTGCCGCTTTCGTTTGCATAGCAAATGCGAGTGCGTCGCAAGTAGATCAGATACTATGTGCAGTTTTGTATCTTATCATCATCATAAAAACATTCACTGCTGGCCATAGGCCTCTCCCAAGGTTTTCCTCATCGACTTCAAGTCTGCCACAATCCTCATCTCTGTTTAACTCTTTAGCTTAACTCTCCCGCTCTGCTTGTCAATCTGCCTGCATGATCGCAAAGCTACGAAATGTCTGCATTGCGAGTTTGCTGTGCTGGCAATACTAGCACAGCTTACCAGACCCCTGTAAATGCAACTTAAGTTTTATAGTAACTCCTTTTCCTCTTGTGCGCTATAACAGCTACACGATAGTGTGCGGTGGCGTTAACTCGACCGCACCAACCCCGGCTGGCTACTAGGTTTACTGCTAATTTATCGACAACTATAGCTTCTTGCGAAGCTGTGTTTGTAAACAATATAACGGATGAGTGTGCGGTGCGAGCTTTGGATGATGGAGCATTTGTGAGTTGGCCCACTGCTGGACAAATACATACTGTGGCAGCTCCTTTTAACAATTATTTTTTGGTGCGGTTCAAAATTAATCAAAGGATAAGTCAAAATGTGAGAGATTTTGGTTACATTCCACGCTTATTGTATATGATTTTGTAGAATTTACATGTCTAGTAGCTTACGCGTGTTAATGTTATGAATGTGTAATCAATGTCCCAGACAGTTTTGCAACGATTAGTCAGCTGACGTACGTTTGTAATGTCAATAATGTTGATATACAGATTGAACCTGATCTAATTTCTTTTTTTCACCAAGTGCCGAGACAATCTTAAAGATCAATTGTTTATTTATCGTCTAGCTAGCGAGCCGATCGCACCAGTGTCTAATTCCATCGGTTTTATTGTGCTCACAGGACTATAAACTTGGTTTTATGTATCGCACTAGCCGAGACTTGTATCTTCATCTGTGATGACGTAGGGATGCTGTGACGTCAATAACTTTCTCAGGGTTGCAAGAAGCAACCTTCTTCTTGTGTCAGATGAGCCGAGGAGAAAGGAAGTTGAAGACGAGTTGATGAGTTCTTCATAATCATGGGTACTGCTGGAATGGTTTTTAGATCTGGTGTAATAGGTGTGTAGAAGTCATAAGCTGCAATTTAAAATGTGTTTCCAATTCATTTAACTGTTGAGAGGATGATAACAACTAACTTTTGACAATCATAATACAGCTTCATAGTACACCCACGTATTATTTTTCTTTAGATCCTCTCCATCCTAAGGTTGCCTGGTAGAGATCACTTTTAGTGATAAGGCCGCCCATTTTCCACTTTCTGTGTAAATTATGTAATAATTTATAAATGTTTGTTTTCTAGTGGTGGATTAATAAAGAGTTATCTATCTATCTATCTTTCGAAAGTTTTGATCAAATCAATAAAAGAAAAGTTCGTGATTGCACTGACTTAAATATTAGTAATAATTTTTATAGTTTATGTTTATAGTTTTCTTTCTTTCCAAAAAGGTTTTAGAAGTTTAATTTTTGAAAAAGTACGCGCACAGCAAAGTTGTGTTCGGAAACTTTAACCTCATTTATTGTTACGTTCGCGCTGTGTAGCGCTCCCCGCGCCCCACACGAGAGGATTGGCAACGTCGCTTTTTGTGGCGGGTTGCCATATCGGGTAGAGCTTTCGTTCCTCTGATGTTGGGTAATTTAGGTATAGTACTGTTCTCACGTTATATTATATTTTTGAACGCAGTTCTTCTTATTAGCTTATACTTTCTAGAAGATCTTAAAATCGTATGCTAAGCATTATTGAAAATTATAACTTAAGAATGGCGTTTAAAAAAATACTTGATATTCAAATTCAAATCATTTATTTTATTTAGGCCTACGGGGGCACTTAAAAATTGTCATCTTACATTTGTTTCCTTAACTTCTACCGCCGGATCGGAAACGCGACCTCGACTGAGAAGATTCGGCAAGAAACTCAGCGGGCTTGTCTTTTTTACATTCAAACGTAGTTCCAAAAGTAGTATTCCTTACGTATATTATGATTGTGCAAGGATTATCAACATAAATATCTACTGAAAAGTCGTCCAATGCCTATATTATAGACGCTATCTCCCAACCAAGTGGTGATCTGACATTTAAAGCGAGCAACACTGCGCGTCGAGTGAGCGGCACGCGGCCATGGCTGCTAGTAGTAAACCCGCTGCGCCCGAGCGCGCACTCGCCGCGCGCCGCGCCACCTACCGCGTACAAAGTTTCAATGTGATGTAACTAAGTGCCTGCGTTATCTACACTGTTGACGTTAGTAGTTCAGCCACGAGCATTGTCTCGATGTGTTTACGTTCACGTACTAATTGTTTCGCGCACTGTGCGATAAAAAAATTGCCCTGTTTTTTTTAATTCTGTAAAGTTGTGCAGTCGTGCGAACCTCGTGAAGCTTTGAGTGATTCGATTTTTGAATTTATGTTTTTGTATAGCGATTTTTTTGTGCTGGCGACAAAGGATTCTTTTGTGGAGTGTGACGTATGTAGTAGTGAAGATTTATTTTCGGCCAGGAATATTGAATACCATAAAATGTTTTATTATTCAAAAGATTGAGAAGGTGGAAGTTTTTGAATATTGAAAAATAATATTGTCCATACGTGCAACTGATTTAATAAAAAGACATTTTATTTTATTTGAAAAAATACACTTAGCACATTTTGGTACACTGTCGTCGTTTAGACAAAGAGAGTCGGAAAAATGTATCTCAAACTTTTTCTAAATAATATTCCCGCACGGATATCGAACCTGCGATCACCCGGTCTCACCGAGCTGCCTTCACTCAGACCACGCGGTAGTAAAAAAAAAATACAACGTCCCGTCCATCACCAAAAGAGCTTTTTTTCAGTGCTTTTGTGTGTGCAGTTAACTGCAATGAGAACGACCTCAATAGGGCACTCACTTGGTAGCTTCTTCCTGGACTATTAGTCCTTGCACCAGCCAGACGTCCACTGCTGGACAGCCCCCCCAGTCTGGACATAGGTAGCCCCTCCAGTGACGTCATCCCGGCCGTCCGCCACTCGCACCCGCGACCCTACGGCCCGTGTAATGTCACCAAAATTGTAGGGGGTCATCCCCCGCTACGTCTTCTGGCTGGCTGTTCTGCCCCCCTAGACAAGTGGCATGAACGCTAATCGAATAGAATAGACTTCACAATGTATGGAAATGACATTACAAGTCGCTATGTAGATCACGTGACTTATGTCATTTACATACAGGAAGTGTAGCGATTTGAAGGTACGCTTGTAGACTTCAGCCACTTGTCTAGGGGGGCTGGAGATAGTAGGTACCATCGACGCCCCCCTATCCCGTCACACTTATACACCCGCGTGTATATCGCACAATAGATTGACTTCTGTCTGCGTCCATCGTAGGATTAATAACTGCACAATCCCCTTGCATTGAGGGGAGTGACAATAATTGGGATTAAAGTACTATCGATGAAATGTAGGTGCCTCTGGCTACCCCTTCTGGGGCCATAGGCGTGATGGCGTGTATGGTGTTGCCTGCTTGTACTCCATAACTTACTTAGTTACAATTCAATATAATTAAATCTACAGATGACTAATCAACTTACAATTTCTTTAGAACCATAACAATTATGTCATTCAATATCTTATCTTAACGCTTTTGTAAGCAGACATCAGAGTAGCTATTGCCCACTGCTGGACAGGGGACTCCCTCAATGGGAAAAAGATTCAGGGGTAATAGTCAATTTCGCTAGCCCAGTGTGGTATAGCGACCTTCACAAGACTTTCTGAAACTGATTAAGTTCATCTTAATATGCATTTTCCTTACGACGAGCCCGTTGGCGTGGTTGGCGTGATGGCGCCTTTCACGCTGCAGGTCGTAGGTTCGATTCCTACCCGGGACATGCATTTGTGTGCATGAACATGTCTATATGGCCCGAGTCTGGGTTTATATGTATATTAAGTATGTATTTACAAATAAAAAAGTAGTATATGTAGTAATATCAGTTATCTGGTTTCCATAGTACAAGCTCTGCTTAGTTTGGGATCAGGTAGCCGTGTGTAAAAAATGTCCCAGGATATTATTATTATTACCTTAGCTAGTGATAATCATGGCATATAGTATGCAAGGATCTCAGGCGTCATCCTAATTGGCTAATAATCGTACGAGCAAACGATGCGAATTCGTCGTGCGATGAAAATTATTCCCTGTGCTCGCGCGATGACTTGCAAGCTCATTTAGGACACTCTAAAGAAATGTGTGTGTTAATCTCGTCGTGTGAGTCGCTAAGGTGAATTGTCCAATTACACACCTTCGAAACTAACCCTATAAAGCGCCAGCAGTGGTTTAAAAAGACAAATAATAAAGTGGAAATAGTCCTAATGCCAACCTTTGGTAGGAGACAGCACTACAAGACGACCTACAGTCTTAAAGCTTGGCGCTCGTGCTCAAGACTCTCTGAAAACATTGCCGTGTGAGCATAGTCACGAGGAACAACTAGCTAACTATCCAGTGTCTGCATCGAGACAAATAGTTTATTTATTTATTTCGTATTAAAACGTTACTGAGGGCCTACTCTGTTTCAAACGAAAACGAAATTTCGGACGAAATTCGCGTATTTCCTACTACGTTTCTCATAGATTCCGACATATCTTACGAACGAAAATTGTTTAATGTTTAGATTCGACGACGACGAAGACGTCAAACAATTTTCGTTCGTAAGATATGTCGAAATCAATGAGAAACGTAGTAGGAAATACGCGAATTTCGTCCGTAATTTCGTTTTCGTTTGAAACAGAGTAGGCCCTCTGGTCGTAGGGTGGTTGCGACCACCGACGTGGCGGCCGGCGTGTCCCCGCGCGCCACGTCACTGCATACCGATAGCTCTTGAATATTTAACTACTTGTCGCGAATAAATTATTATCGATTTTTTTATATACTGCCGTAATTGCTGACCTATGAAGTCTATAAGTTCTTTTAATAATAATAATACCATTTATTTCAGGCAACGATGGCCCATATTATAAATACCTTAAAGACTAACATACATACTATATGAGAACTTAAAACTAATTTGAAGGTGTTGGTGATGGCAGCCTCCCCCGAAAGCGCCTGAACACCACACCTTTCGGCCAGTACTGTTCCTGCATGAAAGTGGACAGCTTTTCAGTGGGGACTAAAACCACAAACGCCTTGAAACTAGCGTTGTGACACGAGCCCAACAGCTGTACTCTCATTAAGACATTGCTTTTCATCCTGATGTACTCAGCAATGTCCCCCGCCTGATGCCAACACAACCCTCTGAGCAAAAGAAAGATCCTTTAAACTTTTACCCCCAAATTCATAGAGATTTTAACCAGTTTTCAAATGTAATTTGTAATTCAATTTGCAAGTCGATCATAACTTTTTATGAATTTGGGGGTTAATCTATGCTTCGGATGCCTGACCGAAATAGATCATCATCATTTCAGCCAAAAGACGTTCACTGTTGGACATAGGCAGAAATAGAGACGATTGTATAACAAAGCAAACCAAAGATATGGATTTCCAGGACTCTGATAAACACCAATGACAGTCTTCGCTCTTAGTATAGCTGTGTCCAATTCAGAGGTCCCAAAGGCCTTAGAGTTGGCTTCGAAATGATTTATATTGTAAAGATTACGGCAATATCTCGAAAGATAATTTCATGCCACATGCTGCGATTTTGACACACCTCTTTTGCCACATTTATACATCTCATGCACTGCCGTCGTAGCATGTGGCAATCAATAGTCACTGCCTACCCCCGTGGGATACAGGCGTGAGTATATGTATAATTTCATGGTTAGTTGGGACGTTCCGGGCCATAGCTTGGCCCAATGAAGGGCAAGCAAGCTTCACCGTTCCCGTTTTCCATGGAGAACTGAATATTTCCCCATCAAGGGCCTCTCGCATTATATGTAACACATAACACTGCCTATGTGAGTCGCTTGTAAATAAACATAAGTCATTAAATAGTTTATAAATATTCATTGCACGTGGATCGCCTCGCCGTCGGTCTGTCTGCCTCGAACGCACCGACTAGATACTACTATAGTTGCGTGGTGTTCAGTTCGTAGACCTTTTATAGTCTCCTCCTATTTTATATAGTCCTAGACCTTTATATAGTCTACTCCTATCCTTTTGATCAAATTCGTGCTGGTTCCAAGACACCTTAGCTTTTCCCCGGGACTCGTCGAGGGTCAAACCTCGGCGTCATCATTGGACACTGTCGATCCTGGCTCTCAGGAGTAACAGTGGTGGGAGTGTGCCGGGTCTAGTCTATCTACCAACATTAATGTCTGATTGGTCTGATCCCAGATATTCCCAGTTTGGTGCGTCCAGATGCCTCGCCCAAGCACTCATGTTATAACATTATGTCTATGTGTTCAGAACTGAGTGCGCGGGGGCGGTATGCGCCTGATATAGACGCATCTATTGATGTGTTAGTGTCAGTCTTGGATCTCACGGGGGTAGAGACCAATTGCCACATGCTACGATACTGACGCTTCGTCTTCATCCATCTTCTTATACAATTCCGTTGGTTGGGGGTGCTGCCTTGACCTTTCTGGAAAACCAACCTGGTCGTGAAAGGTTCTCGCCGGGCGCTCTTCCGACGCTTCCTCTCATGGATCTGTATCTCTGTCGTCAGTCGACTTTCTCTCTTCCTCTCTACATGGCCAAATAATCATAGCAATGGGGATTTTATTATTATATAACCCCGAGGTGCCCTTATTAGATATACAGGGTTATTGGTTAAGTCGACCTATTCCCGTTAAGGGCGTGTAGTTTACACCGTTTCCGACTGATTCGACTATGAAACACCCTATCCTAAATGTAACCGTTTTCGAGATATTTGAATTTGTTTTTTTATTAAAAAATCCAAATTCACGTCTATCGCGGCTGATAGCCGAAAATTTGGATTTTTTTATAAAAAAACAAATTCAAATATCTCGAAAACGGTTACATTTAGGATAGGGTGTTTCATAGTCGAATCAGTCAGAAACGATGTAAACTACACGCCCTTAACGGGAATAGGTCGACTTAACCAATAACCCTGTATGTATGAAAAAAAACGTGGTCATTGTTTTTTCATTTTCATTGTTCTATCTACCGGTAAATAGTTGAACTACTCGCTTCGTTTTATGTCGATGTTAGTACTAGGCCGACCACTCGGCCGAGTTGCTTAGGGCCAGTCCCCTTAGTAATTGGTCCGTGTATTACCCCCCAATAGTGTAAGGGGATGCTCATAGTAGAAATTTTGCTGAGTGTGAATTTGTGTTTTTTTGCTGCATCACGAAACGTTTCTGCCACTTATCCCAAAACGGAAAAGATCCGCCACGTCAATGTTTGCACTGCACGGTGTCAGGTTCGATTCCCGGCAACACGACACTCGTAGCGACACCCCCGAGACGCGACATCCGTTCGCTTTCACATCCGGTGCGATTTTATCGATCATATCGGAGTGAGACGATGTATCGATACTATTTGTATACCTCTAGGCTCGTATTAATAAATGCATCTTAAAGTTGAGATCGATCTTAAGATGCCTTTTTGACGTTAAATGTATGGAACATCTGTCAAAAACAGCATCTTAATCGATCGATTAGCAGCTTAAACCGGTGGGTCTAGGAATATGAAATTTTGCACAATAAGTCAAAGTCAAAAGGTTTTTATTCATGTAAGCTCATTAGAGCATTTATAAATAAAAATAAAAATTAGCGTTACCACCGGTTCGTAATGTTGCTTCCATTGAGAAGAGCCGGCAAGAAACTCAATGGTTACTCTTTTCAAAAGAATAATAGTATACATTTTCAAACAGTAACGCTATGTGAGCAGGCAGGCATTAACACAGTGTGAGTAAAAAAAAAACAAAATAAGGTATTTAAATAAAAATAAACAAAAACTAGCATAGAAAGCTGTGCATGCCTACTCCCACTTAACACAACAATAGTTCCTTATGTAATGTAACCCCTTAAGGGGTTAAATACGTGATGATAGTTTGTATAGAACTACGTTATTATTAAAGTTAGAAATAACGAAATTGAAGTTTAAGCTTTTGTTCATAAATAAAAATCAGTTGTATAAGCGTTTTTGGAAATTCTTCCACTTGCATGTCAAATCCCATCGGGCACGGCTAGACGCATTTAAACAATTTCTAAATAACATACCATCACTCCTGTATGCCAAGAAGGGGTAGACAGAGGTGCATTGCACTGCACCCATCCATATTGTCGACGGTATTTTGACCCCAATTGGTAGGTCTTCACTAATAGGATCTTTAACAAACTCTCGCATAATCTGCATTGTGAGTCCTATCCGCGCATAGCATCATGCCCACGCGCACGGAACCGCACTTCACGCATGCGCAATGACCATCAGATCTACTGGTGACGTAGAACCAGGATACGAGCGGCTACTTAAGTATTCCTGCTTATTGTGCAATTTAAATTGGCGTAGGGCCGGCCAAGTAGGCTTATGTAGATCAAGAGAAGGGATTATTTATTAAGCGACTGTAGCCTAGGGGCGAACACGTTGGGCTACCAATCAGAAGGTCCCAGGTTCGATCCCCGGTGGGGCATGCACCAATGGATGAATTTTCATCAATGTGCATAATTTACAGTTCGCTTACGGTGAGGGAAAACATCGTGAGGAAACCTACCTATCCCCCGGGATTAGGTAATAGTCAGTTCCTGTATACACGGCGACAAGGTTCACCACCTGTCACGTTGGGTTCTGACTATCTAGTGAAACGTGGGCTTTGAGTTGGTTAATACCTCCACAATGTGGTGGTGTATGGCCACTCAAGCCTCTGACTACCCCCGAATGGGGATAAAAGCCGTGACGTTATATATAATATATATATATATATATATAAGAGAAGGGATTCCACGTTCTTTCTTATATGCGCTATAGTCAGCTACAATCACAGAAGGGCTAGACAAGTGGCTGACGTCTACAAGCGTTCGTTCAAATCGCTACGCTTCATCTATGGAAATGACATAAGTCACGTGATCTCAAGCGTGATCTTCATAGCGACATGTTGTTGATTTACATAGCGACGTTTGACATTTCCATACATTGTGAAGTTTATTCTATTCTATTCGATTAGCGTTCATGCCATTTGGCTAGCCCTTCTGATCGGCAAACCATCTGAGGTTAAACAACGCTTGCGAAGGTCAGTCAAATGGGTGACCGTTTAGTGGCATTTGTACTGAGCGTCTCCGTGCTTCGAAGGGCATGTATAATGTCTGTCCCGGTTGCTGTAATCTAGACAGCGGTCGTTAAGCAATATCAGGGGCCCTACCACCACCTCTTATAGCAGTATTGTTTTAACGTTTCAGCGACTTTTTGTGCAATGACGTTTCTTATTGTCATGACAATAAGGTACGTCATTGCACAAAAAGTCGCTGAAACGTTAAAACGTTCCCATAATTGAATCGCGATAAGAGATCGTGGTAAGACCCCAGGGCCTTCGAAACCAGGTTGGCCACTAACCATACGAGAAGAATAAGATAGTTGCAAAGTTTTGGCCTCCCAAATTTCTTTCAAGTCAATTTCTTTCTTCAAAAATGATTTCCTTCAAGTAATTTGATTTCGAGTCCAAAATTCCCAAACGAAGCACCTCACAAATAAGTAATAATAATAATAATTTTAGCTCTTTTAACGTCCCACTGCTGGGCACGGGCCTCCCCTCAATGCGGGGGGGATTCAGGCCATAATCCACCACGCTGGCCCAGTGCGGGTTGGTGGATTTCACATGTCTAAAGACATGCAGGTTTCCTCACGATGTTTTCCTTCACCGTAAGCAAGTGATAATCATAATAAAGTTCTGATTCACACATAGATTTCGAAAAATCCAGAGGTTCAAGGTTTGAATCCAGGACCTTAAGCCCGCAAGACGCGTGCTTAACCAATCGGCTACCACTGCTTTCACAAATAAGTATTTACTGCAAATACAGACCTCACCATATAATTTCTCGAAACCCCGTAGCATTAAAATAATGAGAGACTCGGCCAGGGTGCTATTATGGACAGTATTCAATTTTCAACCCCCCGCGGGTGTCTATAATCAACCCCTCTTGACGACTGACGTGGCTGCAAGGCATTGGGTGCAATACTTGAACTGTCATTATGGTCCTTCGCATTACTTATTCTTAAGGGTTGTTTGAGGGCGACAGCTAGGCTTTGAAGCTGCGTACTTTGTGATTAGGACACAATCAAATAGCTGTAGACATTTTATTTTTATAAACGTCATTCTAAATCAAAATAGTATAGATGGGAGCAGCGATAGCCAAGTCAATCTATCTCGCGTTTTGTCTTGCCACGGCTGGCTAGCTACCAGCCCCTCTCTAGAGGGGCTGGCAGTTGTCTACAAGTGGCTGTCGTCAGAGTTGGGCAAAATTTAATTGTAATTAATTAATTGCTAACTGCAGGTGATGTCACAATTAACAATTAATTGTGATTTGTTCGCGATTGACAAACAAACCAAAATTAATTGTTAATTGTGACACCACACGCAATTAGCAATTAATTAATTGCAATTAAATTTTGCCCAACTCTGGCTGTCGTCTACCAGCGTTTCTACAAACCGCTACGCTTCATCTATGGAAATGACATAAATCGCGTGATCTACTTATAGACTTGTAATGTTATTTCTATACATTTAAGCGTAGCGATTTGTAGAAACGCTTTTAGACGAAGCCACTTGTCTAGAGGAGCAGCGCAGGCGTGCATTTATTTATTTGGTCCTATTCACGTACGCTAATTGATTACATGTTAGGTAAAACATTGTCCAAAAAATAGTCCAGTTAATTGTCCACTGGCATCGTCCACCCCGCGCCTCTAGTCACGGTCCACCTGTCGGGGAACCGGTCGGCGCATCCGGCGGCCCGCTGGCCGGCCGGCTGCCCGCCCGGGCCCGTTTTATGGCCACACTGACCTGGATCACGACGCCGGCATTTTTGGAACATTTTCTAAAATGCCTAACTCTTGAGTGCGTTGACTTTATGCTCCGAACAGTTTCGTTGACACACCATCACGACTGAATTCCCCGAGGGGGTAGGCAGGATGTTATAACTTTTGGCCGCACACTTGGATACGGACAGACAGATACTTGGACAGTGCTACACAAGGAATGAGCCACCCTGTATATTTACTATAACTGCGTCCTTTTCAGTAGGACGTCAGATCAGGGCTACAAGTCTGCAGAAATACACTGACCATTATATCTTAGTAAACTTCATCATAAATACTTACCGGTCGACATGTTTTTGCCTTGGGGATTGCTAATAAACAGTGGCCGACTACACGTCGACCGACAAGAATTAACGATGAAGAATTCACTAATGTTAATGATCAGTGAATTTCCATTAGTTAAAATTAACAGATTAGCAGACAGCAGCCCTGTTTGTATGTAAAACCTATTATTTTTCTCACTTAAGACTGTATAGGCACTTAACGAGGCATGTTTGGAGGCTATTTCCTCTTAGACGAGTGGAGTAAAAAAATTGAAAAAAATATCACCGTATTTATTGAACCCTCATCTTTAAAAAATAAGCTGGTAAAAAGTGCTACATGCTCTTTTACTATGTGAAAAAAAATAACAAAGTGAAGCTGTTTTCGTCTTAAAATTTCTATCTCCTTTTAAACGGCTTGGAATTTTTAATTATTTTTTTCACCAAAAGATGGAGAAAGATAATACTTTAAAAAAATAAGTTAGATTTTGGTTATGCAATAGTTTTTCACGTCACAATTAATGATTTTCGATAATTTCGCAAAAAAAGTGGGCGGGGTTAGGGTGCTCTCGACCAATCCAGACGGCGAAAACGCTCGGCCGGGAAGCGGGGCCTCAAGCTGCGGCCACACTGTCGCGCGAATTTTTGTATTATCGCTACAAAATTCGCGATTCACCCACGAGTCGAAGACAGTTCGCGTTCTCGCGGCAAGTACGCGTGTGGCTCGCGAAGTTCCCACGGCATTCCACTCGCAAGTGTTTGGGCCAACTGTGTGGACCAACTGTTCTATCACAGCCAACCCCCGCGCCAGCGTGCCATTCGTGTCCTTGACCTCGGCGCATCTGCGGCTGCGACCCTCGCCCACCTGTCAGATGTGAAGCCAACATTGTTTACAAACAAACATACGGTTTCAGCGCGGATGGTATTCGATTCGTTGTAGGGCAATAGACGTCCGACTTCGCTTTAGACCGGCTGATCGGATAATCGGATCCGATTTACTCCATACATTTTGTAAAAAGAAAGAAAGAAAGAAATACATTTATTTGACACAGCACAAGAGACACAATACAGTTTAAATAAAACAAGCAATAGGTAGACGATCAATATAGAACAGGGGGCTTACCACGACCTCTTATCGCGATTCAAATATAGGAACGTTTTAACGTTTCAGCGACTTTTTGTGCAATGACGTACCTTATTGTCATGACAATAAGAAACGTCATTGCAAAAAAAGTCGCTGAAACGTTAAAACAATACTGCTATAAGAGGTGGTGGTAGGGCCCCAGGAAACAAAAAGAAAACACAACAGAAGAAGACAGTAGTGAATCCTCACCTCACTCACTCACTCACTCAGTAGTAAATGGTTCTCAACTATTCAAAGGACGGCTATGTACGTAGCCACTAAATCGTTCCACTCCTGGGCAAAGGCCTCCCATTTACTTCTCCACGTATCTCTGTCTTGTGCTATTTCCTGCTACGATGTTCCCGTAAAAGTGTTCATAATGTCATAAGGTGAGTGCTCGGGTGAGGCATGCGAGGCATCTGGACGCACCAATTGATGTTCGCCCATATTTGTTTGCGCTAACAACACTTGATACCCTACCAGCGATACTGTACTATCAGCAAACTTGAGGCTTGATCACTTTCAAAAACTTGTCGCTTGCAAGCAATATTCATATTGTCTTGTGTATACGTCAAGTACATAATATAAGGATGTTGTACGTGTGAATCAGCTGATTCAGTTGCCGTGTCCCGTTACCGCCACGCCGCCGGTGGTCGGCCACCCGAGGCAGCGGGGGGTGGAGACCCGCGGGGGAAATTTAAACTTACTGGGAAAGGGTTTAGGTATCATATTCAATGACGGCAATTTTTAACAAATTGAGAGATTTCTCTTAGAAATACATCGTATGCATTGTAACCAAAAGGTTTCGACATCGATACCAATCCTGAAATATTCTCTTCTTATCGTATGGTTAGTGGACAACCTGGGCCCTTATTTAATAAAGCTGACAATTCGACATATATGTCAAAAACTGTCAAAATTGTAGAATTGTCGCGCTTTAGGCTGTTTAATAAAAGAGACAAATATGTCATAAATCGACAGGTGAATTCTTCAGAGTTGTTCAAGCCGCCCGAAGGACTGACATGGTTTAAAATCTGTAAGTAGCTTCTATGCTTATCACACAGTCCTGAACAGACGTGTACACAATTCATATTATGTATGTATTGATGTACCCCACCATATTTGTTGCTCATAAAAATTATAAGAAGCCGTACATCCCTCATTATAAAAAGTACGTCATTTGGTTGGCGTCGCTAAACTCACGTTTTAGTCATTTCAATATAGGCTACGATGTCAGGAAACCTTAGTAGGTTGTATCTGCTATTTTTAATCCGCTGATGACAGCTTGAGTTTTTGTAAATTTCCAATCCATTTACATAGGTTTACCTTTCATACTTTACACCTTGCATCGTAGAATGTCCAAACTTATTTAATCCGGTGGCCAAAACGGGAACTAATGTCATCACTGAAAATGTCATAATTTTGTCTTTAGACAGTAGCGCCAATATCTGCTGCACAGATAAGTTTGTAATTTGACAATACGTTGCAAAAATTGACCCGTCGCACAACCCTTTTACCTGCTCTCTTTGTCAAATTTAAATTTGGAATCTCGTAGAAATGGTGCCCATGTGGTTCCCAAGGGATTTTCGGCAAGGTGTTATTGGCTGGTTTTCGAATTTCGGCTGGTCCGGCCAGTATTGTTTTGCGGTTGGCTGATTCCTCGCGTCGGGTGGTCTTGTGTTTTGTCGGCGTTCCCCAAAGTGTGAATATATTTAAAAATTGTAGTTATTCCTTTTTTATTTTTTTATCGATATTAGTTATTGTTTGTAAGATTTTTTATGGACTTTCTTGATCGGTAGAAGTTTTAGTGATTTTCATTCACTTGCTTATAGTAGTTATTTTTAGACTGGATAGGAATTAGACTTGAATAAATCATTTTTTTTAGATAACTACCAAGACGACTTTTTTGTTTTTGTTTCTTATTGATTATATATTTATTAAGAATGGCCTTACACGAGGTTCACACGACTGTAACTCCCATTTTTCCAACATCAGGCAACATTAAAAACCAAAGTCACCAAAGTGCAATATTAAAGTAAGTGATGAAACCGACCAAATGCAAGAAATTCAAATTCAAATGAACCGATGACGTGACGATGGCGCTGCGACATGACGTCACCAGTATGGACACCAACTTCCTCGCCGCAGACCCTCCCCCCCTCACGGAGCTCCACTATCAACCGAGGACCGACCTAGCTTCGGAATACTTCAACACATTCAACCAAATATGCGAGAACTACCGATCAGACTCGGACGTCAATCTTCGGCAAACTTCGGACTCGCTTCGGCTATCATCGGAAATCTTGGACGGTGTTCGGTCAGAGTTCGTTAATACGGATTTTAGTGGTAAAGACTTTGAACTAAGTGCTGAGAAAGTGTTTTTGAGTGGTAAAGACGAACAGATCTTTCAGTTCGGTCAGCCTGACGCGTCCGCACTGCTCCGGCATAGAGCCAGGAGAAGATATAACGAGGAGCATGGGCTCCAGCCGCCGGCGACTACTAGTCAGGAGAGCGGGGTGAGTTTAAAAAAAATACAATAAATACTTACCAACATTGATGTAAGTATTTTAGCAGATATGATACCTCCTAACATTGCAATCACTAGGATCGTTGGACTCCTTGTTGCAAGTGTTATAATTGGTACACATTGGCATTATTTGAAAAAGGAATTGATTCAAAAATAGAACATTTGCGGATTTAATTATATTTCGATTTCCTAATTCAAATCTAAGCAGTATACAAAGTTTTTTTCTGCGATCGCAGCTTCTGGCTATCCCTAGGCCCTAAGTCGCTTATCCATTACCATTGAGCTGCTATAGTGAGTGATCCTCTGATTGGTGCCGACCGGCTGATCGGCCTCTGATTGGTCGGTCATAATCAACCGACCAATCACAGGGTCGATCACTATAGCAAAACGCCACAGTGGCGCAACAATGGCTAAGTGACTTATGACCCTGGATAGTTGTTAGAACATCTCATCAGTGAACAAAACATATTCACGGGCGTATTTATTAATACACGTGTAGTTGCGGGCACGGGGCAGTATCCACAAACATTAGTTAGATAATCACCCTGCAGCCGCCCACTCGCTTTTAAAATTAACCGCACGTAAATTATATGTGTCATAAATACATTATGTGTCGCCTCTCTAAATATACACACGTGTGTTTATGTACGTAGCTATGTAATGACAAGGTATGTCACTCTCGAACAGAGTAAATAGGGAGGAATGAATTAGCGTATCTATGACAGCCCTAAAAAATCTGAAAACCTCTCGGGGAGAAACTCTTGGGGCTGAGTTCATCAACACAATAACAGACCGTTAGAGCTGTAAGTGCTGTAGCCGATTGTTAACATCTAACGGTCCGTTAATGTGTTGGTGAACTCAGCCCTTAGTTACCCATAGTACCAACCATTGGCAATGAATATCAGAAGTTTCCCTTAAATCTGTCAAGGAGCTACAAGATAATGTAATTCACACTTTTTTATTAAACACCTAAAAATTCAGCATAAGATCGGCCTATCGATAAATTGAAATAAAAATCGGACAATAAGGCCGATAAAAAAATCGATCGTACGAGCAATGTTTCCTTGCCAATGCAGCTGAGAAATCAGCCCCAGAATATAATGGTAGGCAGAGTATCATGTTACAGGAATCCATTAAGCAATGACAGAGAAGCCGTGAAGAGGGCGCCAGTATACAGTTACAGGTTCAATAGACAGAAAAAAATATTTTGTAGACATTGACATTAATTGATAATTTATGTTTCCATCACAAAATGCTATAATTTATGTAACTAGGAACCAATAGAGTAAAATGTATAATTTTTAATTATACAAGGTGTAACAGAAAGGCATGCTTTTTTACAGCTTTAACGTGAATCTAAATGGCTTTGGAGGAAAGTTAACTAAAGATGTTGTAGATTTATCTTGTTCTTTTCGTGTCAACAGTTCTACTATTATTGGACCTTATTCACAAGGTATTTGGCCACATTAATAGCGTTCGGTGTGGCCGTGTTCAAGTCCTCCCTCATGCAAGATTTATGAAACTTGCTAACAGCTACCTATATCCCATCTTTCTACTATGTCTATACGGTTGCAAAACATTTTGTTCTTACATTTTCCCCCAAGACCGTTAGTTTTAGATTTACAAAGTTAAGTTGCAAATAAAAATATACTAGGGATACCCTTTCTGTTACACCTTGTATATTGTAAGTGCTTCTCATTTGTTTGAGACATGCTTTCGGCCATGTTGTAATAATATAAAATCGCGAATCGTTTGCAACTTACGGTTTAATATCACAATATACATTTAATGAAATCATCGTTGTTTTACGAAGCGAAGCTATGAGAAGCGTCTAGTGATTTAATGACGTAGACACGGATAGGCTTATTTCATATTATGATGAGGCATGTACTCAAACATCTGGAGCGATTATTCCCAGCGACGATGCTTGCGTCAAAAATTAATTGTTTTATTTTTATTCGGTCATTTTGTTATGAAGTTAGAGCGCTGGCCGGATTATTAATCGGCCGATTTTAAGTGTCCTTATGTGTGAAATGTTGGCCGATTTTTTTATTGGCACGTTTACGGAAATATATATTGTTAAATTGACTTGTGCTTGTCTGAGGAAATATAAATAAATATCGCCATACTTACACACCAACTGTATGGCTCCAAACTAAGCAACGCTTGTGCTATGGCTCCCATACAATGGACTGGGGGCGATCCCAGTGACACCCAGACCAGGGCAAATTACTAAAAGGGCGTTTCCGAAATTTGCCTCTGGCGGGAATCGAACCCGCAACAACTAGTGAGCCGAGCGGCCAACGCTCAAACCGCTGTACCAAATGGTCGACATTTCGCTGCATGTAGTAGTGTACTGAGCGCAAGTCTAGTGATTGCAATGTTAAGAGGTACCATATCTTCTGAAATAGTAAATCAATGGTCGCGGTCCATTCTAGTACTCAATGCATATCCAAACGCAACGGGTCGTATCTGGCGCGTTGTGAAACTATCTCGCCATATTATTACAGTTTTTATATCGTATATGTCCGCGCGCCTAATTGAGCTAACAATGGCAGCTTGTACACCTAGCCTAGCTGATCTGGTGGGTACACTCGGCGACTTCATTTTGTGTACATTTACCAAGAAACGTGAAATGAATTTATTTTTAAGCAATTATTTACGCGTCGTAGCCCGTCATTTGGGGTGATCTAAGTTCAATTGTGTCCTTATCTTTAAGTCTTTGACGAATCAAAAAATCTTGGAAATGTATAAAAACATGATTAGTGCATAAACTAAGTTGAATTAAAGTTTTAAAATTCAGTACATTTTTTTTTGTCGTGACTGTACCTCGGTACAATAAGTCCAATTACACACGAGCTTTCGCCCGGCGTGTCGCAATTCACAGATATGGCGCGCCGCACACTGGCGACGATACGAGCGTACCGTCGCGATATGGCAACGACAATACGATTAATCGTGTCCCACTAAGTAGAGAATAGTGTTGAGTATGTTAGAATGTTCCACGGAAACGGTCTATACGTAATCCTTCGGCGTTAGTCAGTTCACATTTTTTTGTGACTAACAAGCGTACGGCCCGCCTGATGTTAAACAGTTATTCTTGCAATACCATAGCCATAGGTATCTCGCACGTTGCCGACCTGAAGGGAAGTGTGACAGAGGGAGGAGGGGGGGTTGGCCTTCCGGCATTGTATGAAAAGCAGCTGTAAATTTTGCTTCATTTGATGACCCCTGGTCGATCATTGAAAATTCATAGCTTTTAGTAGTAGACTACCATACATGAAAATTACGATGTAATTTTCAATCCATTACTAACAATATATTAGCACTAGGGCCTGGGACCGCCCTCAATCCGTTGTAAGGTATAAGCTGATCCATCAATCCACCCTGGACCAGCGTGGTGTATGACCCAACTCCCCCTCGCATTGAGGGGAGGGTGTGCCCAGTAGTGGGGATTATAAGAGCGAATTATTATTATATGTATTCAAAGTTCAATAACGTATAGTACGTTTTTTTATACTTGTCCTATTTGGTAAGCAAAGATGGCGTCCAGCGGGGCGATTGCGTAACTTTTTGTCAATGTTTCAATTGGTTTCGTATATAATTGACAGGACAGGATGAACGAAACCAATTGAAACATTGACAAAAAAGTTACGCAATCGCCCCGCTGGCAGCCATCTTTGCTTACCAAATAGGACAAGTATAACAAAACGTACTATAGGTATTTGGATTCCCAACAGTTCAGGCGATGAGTCATCATCCAAAGGATTTCGTATACGATGCTTCCTGTTACAACACAGGGAAGAATGTGTGGGTTAAAACACGAGCGATCGAGATTACAACATTATCCCACCTTTTACTTTAGCGATCGGTAGGTTTAGAGAGGTGCACTATTGCACACCTGCCCCCCTAGAGCAGGGGTTCCTAAACTTTAAAGATAACGGAACACCAACCAAATACCTTTTATTTTATGGAACCCCATATCAAATGATTACAAATCAACACTGAAATTTATATAAGAACATTTTTTTTAAGAAATGTGTATTATAATTGTAACACATTATTCTTAACTTAAAGTTTTAATGTGAACAATGAAAGTGTTTTACTGTTTTATGAATAATTGTTTTATAGTTCGGTAATATGTCCAAAAATTGCATGCGTATATCTGGGGTAGCATCCAATCTGGACCTGTATGTGTTTTTTGTATAAACGTTGGCTGAAAAGCCTGTTTCACAACGTTATGTTGTGACGAATGGGAGCAATGTTAAGATAGCCTTTTTGGCGGAACCCCGATAACTATTCTACGGAACCCCTAGGTTCCGCGGAACCCAGTTTGGGAATCCCTGCCCTAGACAAGTGGCTTCGTCTACAAGCGTTTCTACAAATCGCTACGCTTCATCTATGGAAATGACATAATTCACGTGATCTACTTATCGACTAGTAATGTCATTTCCGTACATTTAAGCGTAGCGATTTGTAGAAATGCTTGTAGATGAAGACACTTGTCTAGGGGTGCTGTAACGACCTCTGTTTCGCTACGCCGAAGATATGGAACTAAACGCAACCAGAAAAAATAACACAAAAATATTACCCAGAGACTTGGAAGAAAACCATGCTATCTGTGGGATTACCTAAGCATCTATTAATTTTTTTTAGAAAATGAAAGAATATAATAATTTTAAAAAAAGATGTAAAAATAAATATTGTTCCGTAACAACAATTATAAGCGTTAAGTAGGTAAGCTAACACAAACCTATTTTTATAACACAAATGAAGTCCCACTCACAATTGAACTTTAATCATGGAATTATTAAAAGACCACCAATACTGTGAGTAATAATTCTAGGTACGGCTAAATCAGTCGGACCAATCATCGGCGACCTCGCCCTAATATGCAGTTTCATACGAGAGCGAGCTCCACGGAATTAAGATTCCATAACTTGTTGAAAATATTTATTTTTGCAAACGTTTTCCTTATAGTTTGAACGCAGTTTTTGTGGTAACCGCGTATCGTGTTAGTATCTAGTGGTGGACGTTACTTGTTAATCGTACCTTTAATAATAACGGACAAATGGATCTAACCGTATCGGACCGCGGAGTATCGACAATGCGTATTGTATCATAAGTATTTATAACCTACACTACTGGCGATAATGAAACGCAGGCGATACGAGTACGATGTTTTGATCGGCAATGATACGTGAAGCAAGAGAATCATACGATTCAGCTGCCAATCTATACCGGCGAATGATACGTGACGCGTACATGAAACGTACTTACTTGCTTTGCTGTTTTAATGCTTGACTCTTCCGAGACTTTGTTGTTCTTTTTCGGGGTCACCAAGTAGGCAAAGAGAAGATCTTCCAGATAGGCGGGTTCTATGCTCCAATGGTTGCTGTTTTCTTGTAACTATAGCAATGTTCCTCGTGAATCTTAATGTCGTGATTCAGGATTCTTATGCACAATCGCATTTTGTACTGGAGCGTTGTACTCAACGCCATCTGTTGGCGACACGTGTATCGCGTGTTTTATACACACAATTTGCGTATCGTACGCTTTCACACAATACGCTGTCAACCTGATTGTATTCTTTGTATCGATTTAAATTAATTTACCGCGTTTCTTTTTCCAGTACGGCAGCGATGAGTTCGGGCACGACTCGCCCAGCCGGTACGCGTCGCCAAAGGGCGCGGGCGCGGGCGCCGCGTACCAGGAGGCGTACTACGCCGGCGGCGAGTGGGCCGCTCCGTACTACCAGCCGCCGCCGTACCAGCACGACAGCTATGCCACGTCGCCGGGTAAGAGAGAGATACCATTATTTGCTTTCGTCATTGTTTCACTCATATTATCATTAGTTTATTGATGTACGTAGCCCCTAACCTCATGCCCCCCCCCCCCCCACTTCATCTTCTTAACGTATGGTTAGTGGCCAACCTGGTGTCAGAGTTGTTCAAGCCGCCCGAAGGCCTCTGACAAAGCTTAACGGCTGCTGCCTAGATGACAACTGGTACCGACTTTTTTGCTCCTGGCTCAAGGTCAGATCCTCATAAGACTACGAATCGTGGTAAGAGAACATAAGGGCGGTATGCGATCACGCTTAAAGTGACCGTACGTTGTTGGCTGAAGCGGCCTATACAACTTCGTAGGGCAGAGTGCGAACGCAAAGTCCGCTCCAGCCAGGGGGGCAGCTGGCTCAAGGGCGCCACGTAGGGCACGGCCTCGGCTTGGGCTGCTGTCTATTTGATAGAACGGGGGTAAAATTACCACCTTACTCACTGAGAAGATCCGACATGAAACTCAGCAGGCTTGTCGAATGACCTTGGCGTCATCGTTGGACACCATTGTCGATGACGGCAACTTCGTCGTCGTCGAACTTACTCGATTTTTTTTTTTTTTTTGGGTGACTTTATCCTGACTTTCAATCTTAAAAACAATTAAAACCACCATACTTGCATGTTTAATGAGGTTTATGCCAAGTTTAACATGCTTTAGAAGATAAATTCTCGAAAATTCTCACGACTAAGTTTCCGTATGTTTCCGAGGGTGAGAATGTTCTCGAGAACATCCCATCACTAATCCTGGCTTACAGGAGTAACAGTGGTGGGACTGTGTGGCGGGCTTAATCCCATAAAAAAGGCTCGTCGAATGCCTAGGCGCGTAGACGCACCTATTAGCGGAAGTGGGGATAGGTCGAACTCGCCGGCGAGGTCGGTGTCTGATGGGACTTAAGGGCCTCTGCAGACTAGCTACTTTTAGCATCGGCGACCGGCGATTTTGTGACGTATCGATGCTGCGTCGCGTTTCTTCGAGCGCGAACGAGCGAGACGCAGCATCAAAATCGCCGATCGCCGATGCTAAAAGTAGCTGGTCTGCGGAGGCCCTAAAGTGGTGTGTGTAATTGTCAGGTATAGCGGGTCCGCCGGTCGGCGAGGCGGGTGGCGGCGGCGGCGAGCTGCCGCTGCCGCCGATGTCGTCGTTCCGCGCCGCAGCGCCGCACCACTCGCCGCCGGACGCGATGCTGGTCGCCAAGCCGCCGCTGCAGCCGGTGAGATTATTATGCTACTCCACCAAGCCAACTAGGATCCTGTACAAGATTACTGCAACACGACAACGTGCATGCAGTCTCACATAACTCACAACTGAAACTTCTATTATCACATATTGACCTTTGGAGACTTAAAGCGGCTAAATCTTAAATGTATCAGCACTTAAATCCTCAAAAGGTTAGTCGGATACTTTCTAAACAGGTAAGTACACAGCCCTGGGGGCTTACCACAAGCTCTTATTGCGATTCAATTATAGGAACGTTTTAATGACGTTTTAATGACGTTTCTTATTGTCATGACAATAAGGTACGTCATTGCACAATAAGTCGCTGAAACGTTAATACGTTCCTGTAATTGAATCGCAATAAGAGCTTGTGGTAAGCCCCCTGGAACATCAATTTGTTTCCTAAAATTTCCTTGCAAGACGCAGACGTCCACGAGACGAGTTCAATGCTATACACACTGTTGCACCACAAAACTCTTTTTGTAACCCCAGGGTTGGTAGAAGTGGCCAATATAACAAATCTAATAGCAAAGATAAGGGTCCTGCCACCAGCCAAGTTGCTTCGTCTACAAGCGTTTCTACAAATCGCTACGCTTCATGTATGGGAATGACATAACACGTGATCAACTTATCGTCTTGTAAGAGGCTTGGCTAGGGGGCTGTTGCACCACATGTAGCTACACTTCTCCTTATTTATATACGTCCGCACCGCTCTGCAGATATACGGCGGGTCTGCGGGCGCGGGGGCGGGCGGCGCGGGCGGGGCTAGTGGGGCGGGCGGCGCGGAGGCGGGCAGCCTGTCCTCGTACGGCTCGTCGCCGTCCACGCCGGTGCACTCGCCGCCGCCGCTGCACGCGCGACTCTTCCCGCTGAAGCACTCCCCGCACCACCCCCCGCCGCACCACCCCGCGCACCCGGCGCACCCCGCACACATGCACCACCACAACGGACAGGTACAACACTACCACACATCACAACACACAACACAACACTATACCATCACATTGTACCACCGTGTTAAGTGGTGGCGTCCATAAATTACGTGAGGCTTTTAGAGGGGATGGGGGTAGAGTCGAATCTCACCCAATCTCACGTGTCGGGAATTTGTTTTTTTACAATTAAATTTCGAGAGAACTGGGGTAAAATTAAGTAAAACATGTTTCTCCTCTAAAATATGGCTTTTGTAAAATCTCACTTGAGATGGGGGGGGGGGGGGAAGGGTGGGGGTCGAGCTAAATCTCAAGGCATCTCAACAAAGGGGGCGGGGTGGTCCAAAAATCACTAAAATCGCCTCACATAATTTATAGACGCCCTCTAAGGACTCTGCCCAGTAAACTGTTAAATACTAACCGTAAAAAATGATAAAAAGTCATCAATAATTTTCGAAAGTAGGGTTTTCTCCACTCATAAATTGTTGTCGGCAGCAATCAAACTGGGTGTCAACGGGCGTGTCGTCCCCGCCGAGCGCGGCCACGCCGCACGCGCCGCACGCGCCGCTGCCCGCCGCGGGGCTGCCCAACGGACACCACCAGCCCATGGCGGTCTTCCCGCCCACGGTCATGGTCAGTACCACCACCCACACCACGTCCCTAATACTAGAGAGGTGACAAATATGCGTGGAGAATGTACCAGGGTGTCGGTAACCGACAGTTGTTTTATTCCAATGTGTCGGTTTTACCGACAGTTGTTTTATTCCAAAGTGTCGGTTTAACCGACAGTTGTTTTATTCCAAAGTGTCGGTTTATTTTAATCATAATTACTAAGCCAAAGAAATTGGCATTTTGACAGATTTTCCATACAATATCTGTCAAAATGACATATTTATTTGGAGGATAAAATGTATCTCACGATTCTGAACAGGCTGTCCAAGAAATATGTTTAAATGTTGTCCAAGGTGTCGGTTAAACTGAGAGTTATGGAATAAGTCAGAATCTTCGAGTTAGCAAGCTTATTTTGCTTCGTATTTTTTAAAATCATTCTCAGCGCATGTTTATTATCTCATTTACTTTTGGTAAATATTGTACATAGTGTGCCACAAGTTTATCTAATCCAGTGTCGAAAAGAGGTACAAAAATTTTCAATAGAGAATTGTCATGTTCTGACAGTCTTGTATCGACGCTCTCAGCGGGCAAGATAAGGTTGTGGAACTAAATATAATTGTAACTAAATACTTCTAGAAGTAAATTCAGTAACTTGACTATTTACATTGTAATTCCGACAAGTCCGTCATGCATTATGTGTGAACTAATGACCGACAAATTGGAATTATAAGTCGGTCTTACAATGTGATTCGGTCCTAGCAGTTTTTCCTAAATTTGTTTTTAAAAGCATGCATTCTGCATGGACGTTATTAATATTGGACTTTTTGATGTTAATTTTCTTCCAAGAAAGCGTTTGAAGTTTATTTTATACGTAGGATAATGTAATACATACAAATCTCTAATTATAATTTTGAAGTATTTATAATATCTCTGTGGTCAATTCGCACTGGGATGGCAGGGGGCCGCAGTGAAGTGCTAATGACATGGCATTCTAAACTTTATTGATTGAAGCTGCTTGCAGCGAGCTATCTCCAGCGTAAGCTTTGCATTTTTCAGTGTAGATAAAGTTTAAATTGCCATGTAATATCGGGGTAAATTGAGCGTTACGGCTACTTAATAGATTCCACCCAGAAAATTATTATATTGGTATTTTTAGATGATTGTATTACATTATCCTCACGCTATTTTCTTTTGTGTTTCTGTTTTAATTTTGTGTTTAACCTAGTCGATGCGTGAGGAGTTGTATGCCATTATTAGACTGTATCTATTGTTTTATGTAGATGTATTTTGTAGATAATTTATTAGAAACCCCTGATTGATTAGTTTAGATTCGTGTTAGTGACGGATTTTTAGTTATTATTGGCCGAATTAGAAGTGCCGTAGCATACAAATTTACTATCCACACCGCGTTCTTTAAATTTTACATGTATTTGAATCGATTAAAGTTAATATTGCGAGTGGTAACAGCTCTGATACTTGATGACTCCCAATAGGTTAATTTCGTCAATTCAAAAAGGTTATGCTGTTTGCCTGCGGGGGCACTTACGAATTCTAATTTCAATTTTTTACTTAACTCTACCGCCGGATCGGAAACGCGACCTCGACTGAGAATATCCGGCAAGAAACTCAGCGGGCTTGAATTACAACATTATTAAAATTGGTTTATCCAATCTCCACTATACAGTGCCACACACAGACGGACAAATACTTCAACTTAGTGACACCTCTATTTCCACTTAAAATAAAACATCCCGTACCCCATCATCACGACTAAATCATGGGACATAGTCTCAAGCCCCGTGTACGAATGGCACCCAACTCCTCCCGCCCGACTGTTGTCTGACCGCGTGTCGCGCGTGAAGCAGGGCGCGCCGGCCGAGCGGCAACTGGACGAGGCCATGGTGTTCCTGCGAGAGCACACTGACGTTGTGAGTATCGTGTACAAGTCTCATAATAATCAAGGGCGTATCTCACTCAAATGACAATTAGAAATCGACTCAAAGAGACTCAAATTTTATTGCGCTATAAAAGACAGCAGCGCTATTCTGTGGTAGCAAACTCAGTTCTTATGCGTGAATGCGCGGGAGAAATGTCAGATTTTCTGTTGATATTTGAAATTCCAGAATAGCTACCCAGATCTTAAGAAACTTAGTGGGAATTAAACTTCATTGTTTGTCCGTAAAGGTAGATATACGCCCCTGACAATGGTAATGGTTGTGCGCTGTATATGGTTACATAGTTGTCGGTTTTATTCCAAAGTGTCGGTTTCCGGAATAATTACAATTTTGTCGGTTTTTGTTGCTATCTTTACATCCCTAATGGGTAAGTCAGAGACATTAAAAATAGTTGAAATGGTATGTAATATTGACAACCGAATATTTGACAGATGGCGAGCCATAGCGAATAGATCCTAAATGATCTATAGTGTTATAACCATGGACCAATCTTTACTCTGTGGTTATAACCATGGACCAATTACTAAGGGGACTGGCCCTAAGCAACTCGGCCGAGTGGTCGGCCTAGTACTAACATCGACATAAAACGAAGCGAGTAGTTCAACTATTTACCGGTAGATAGAATAATGAAAATGAAAAAATAATGACCACGTTTTTTTTTTCATACATATATCTAATAAGGGCACCTCTTTCTTTAGTCTTTACTCTGTGGTTATAACTCCTTAATGCTTTTACATTACAGCGCACAACCATCAAGTATGATATACATGTATAAAATAATTAACTTATTTGTTATGTGGCATGGTTTTATGCTATTATACGTTTTAATTTGCGTTTGTATGTGATTTTTGTAGTTTGTTAATGATTTTGTAACTGTAATGTACCTATTAGCATCTCGTGATGTGTGTATTTACATACATCATCACGACTATATTCCCCGAAGGAGTAAGCAAGAGGGAACTTTTCCTCAAGGGTACTTTGGTCCTAATGTAATAGGGGGCGAGTCTATTGACATTATGTCGGGCATAATCCCCCTCAATACGAGAGATCCGGGCCATAGTACACCGCAAAAGCACAGTGCGAGTTGGCCAATCTTCTTATCGTATGGTTAGTGGCCAACCTGGGGGCTTACCATGACCTCTTATCGCGATTCAATTATAGGAACGTTTTAACGTTTAAGCGACATTTTGTGCAATGACGTACCTTATTGTCATGACAATAAGAAACGTCATTGAACAAAAAGCCGCTGAAACGTTAAAACAATACTGCTATAAGAGGTGGTGGTAGGGCCCCTGGTGTCTTGTTAAAGCCGCCCAAAGGCCTAAGCAGGGTATATCACAACAACCAGGTCGCCTACTCCGAAATACGAAACGAAACGTTTCGGCTGACGAATAGTACGTTTGCCCAGTCCGAAAGTGTTCAGAAGTGTTCCGGATTCTTTCGGAGTAGGGTCTACGAAAGAAGAAACGTCAAATCACGACTATCGAATCCGAACTTCGGATCCGAAACACCTTTGGAGTGTAGGAAAGCGTAACATCCGTCAGCCGAAGCTCTCGTTTCGTATTTCGAAGTAAACGCCCTGGGGGCTTACCACAAGCTCTTATTGCGATTCAATTATAGGAACGTTTTAACGACGTTTTAATGACGTTTCTTATTGTCATGAAAATAAGGTACGTCATTGCACAAAAAGTCGCTGAAACGTTAATACGTTCCTGTAATTGAATCGCAATAAGAGCTTGTGGTAAGCCCCCTGGACTGATTTTTGGGACCGGAGATGCGCTGTTAATATGCCTCTAAATGCTCACCCATCTGACTGAGCATGACAAGCGTTGCTCAGCCCACGATCATTGAGTCATGGAGGATACTAAACCACCAAGCCAACTAGATACTCGGGTACAAATATCAAATGATAATAAGTCAATGATTCCGCGGTCCGTCCACAATGTAGTGAGCCTGGGCCAATGCCTGGGCACTCCTGTGGCAGTAGCTCCCACTACGTGGTGGAAAGACCGCGGAATCATTGACTTATTATCATTTGATATTCATACCCGAGTGTCTAGTTGGCTTGGTTGTGTAGTACGAGTGTTTATTGAGATGTGTGTGTGTATCAGGGCGCGCGCATGGAGGAGCGTCTGGACGACGCCATCAACGTGCTGCGCAACCACGCGGAGGCGCCCGACCTGTACCCGCAGGACATGCACCACCCGCACCCCCACCCCCACCAGCCCCCAGGTACACGACACACCAGCCCCTCGAGTAGGGACTCATCTATCACGCATCACCCATGCCCATGCCACAGTATTGATTCTCATTGTTAAGGGTAACAATGAGAATCAATACTAGGTCAACAAATCAACTCATAACCGACACTATAGTTAAAACTAAGCTTTCTTATCAATATAATTTTGAAATCATCGAAATCGGTTCATCCGTTGCGATTTTATAGCACATTTTATATAATGATGCGTGTGACGTCACGCGGGGCCGTCGGATTGAAGAGCGCGCTGTACCCGCGCCGGCCCGCGCGCCGCCCGCGCCGTTCATTACAAAGCGCGCGTGGTCTAAATGACGTCACAACAACCGCGCGCGAACTTCGCTAGTAATTTGGTCACCACTTCGTCAATATTTGTCGAAGACCAAAAATTTTTGCACTGTATGTTATGGATTTATTAGCTATGCATTCTCAACTAAATTCGTTACGGAAACCCATTGTCCATTGCCAAAACCACTGCCCCTCGCCCTCTTTTGTCTGTAGGTTCCGAATAACCCCCCCCCCTTAACCCCCCCCCCTTGTCCCTTTAACTTCGATTTTACGGTAACGAATAGATGTATTTTATTTTAAAATGCATAGTATCGTAAAACTTTGTTGTTTGATTGCAGTTGGCCCACGGTTGGGCGTGGGCGGTGGGCTGGCGCTACACACGGAACCGCCCATCAAAATGGAGCGACACGCCCTGCCCAATACCAGTGAGTTATTATTTTACCCCTTAATCTGGGTTTCACTGGGAACGCCCCCAGCCGCTTAATGCAAGCTTTACAATGCTAGCTACTATACTGATCGGCCCTCTGATTGGTCGGTTGATTAGGGGCCATCCATAAATTACGCCACACGAATTTCATGATTGTTTTACCCCTCCTCCCCTTGTCGCAGTTGGTCACATTTGTGAGACTCCCCCCTCCCTAGTGTGGCGTCACATATATTTTACAATAAAAAAAAAAGTAAAATTTTCTTAACATCAGGCGGGGGCCGTACACTTGTTTGCCACCTCCGTCACCTAAAAAATAAACATTTAAATGAGAAGAAGAATGTGTTGATGTATGTGTTGCATGTGTTGTATGTGTCGTGTTGCAGAGAAACGCAAGGAGCCGCCGGACTCCGGGCTGGACTCGAAGCCGTCATCGTCGGGCTCCGCGGACGCGCTCGCCGCCAAGCCGCCCTCCACCAAGCGATCGCGCCGATAGTGAGTTCTGACACCCTCCTACTACTAGATAGCGTTATGATAGTATTGTAACCGGTTAGATGTGACCGGTTATACAACTCTACTACCTTAGGGGGCGTCCATAAATTACGTGAGGCATTTAGGGGGGAGGGGGTCGAGCCAAATCTCACCAAATCTCACGTGGGGGAGAGGGGGGTCTTGTCAAATCTCAAGTATTTTTTTTTTTACCTAAAGAAACAGTGTAAAATTGCGACAAAACTACGGCTTTTGAAAAATCTCACGTGAGATTAGGGGAAGAGAGAGGAATCAAGCAAAATCTCACGACATCTCACTGGGGGGAGGGGGGGTCGAAAAATCTCAAAAATCACCGCACGTAATTTATGGACGCCCCTTTAGATTTGACCGATTATAGAACTCTACTACACCACCAAGCCAACTAGGCACTCGGGTATAAATATCAAATGATAATAAGTCAATGATTCCGTGGTCCTTCCACCACGTAGTGGGAGCTACTGCCACAGGAGTGCCCAGGCATTGGCCCAGGCCCACTACGTGGTGGACGGACCGCGGGATCATTGACTTATTATTATTTGATATTTATTCCCAAGTGTCTAGTTGACTTGGTGGTGTAGTAGCTAGTCATTCGCAGGGCTAGCACGCGCGCCAAGACAAGACTTTTGTCACGCATTATGTCGCACCGTGTCGCACTCGCTTTAATGTATAGGAGAGAATGTGACAACATTATTTCTCTTTAATAAGTGTGACAATATCAGTCTTGTCCCGTTGACGTGCTAGCCCTCTAGTTCCCTTAACTGATATTTCAAATCGGCTGAACAGATTTTAATGAAAATATTGGCACATGCGATAGCATTTTATGTAATTGAAACTACATATATGTGTAGTATGTTTGTTTGTTTGTCTGACTTCTAGAGACGATATATAGTACGGGCCTCCACTCAATGCGTGGGGGATTCAGGCCATAATCCACCACGCTGGCCCAGTGCGGGTTGGTGGAGTACACATGTCTAAAGACATGCAAAAATGCACAAATATTTTTGTCTAATTGTCATGTTCATAAAATGTGACATATTCGCAAAAGATCAATGAATCTGTATGGTATAAAAATTTTTAAATGAATATAATTTTGTGACATATTATAAAAACTTACTCATTTGAACTAAAATTAACGACATCGGGACGAATTGCACATTATGATTTAGTACTTTACCCGCACAGCAGCATATATTGGCTCTTTGCAAAACAGACCTTTCCAAAATGGGACATTTGCGAATGTGACAATGTGTGTCATGTGACGTTTTACGGACATGACCTTTGCGCCTGAACCATAATGTCGACTAGACTGAGTGTCAATATGTTTAATACCCCCAAAGATATGGGATTTAATTTCAATTTCTCAATAAAATTCCTTTAAAAGTGAAGTACAACCTGGGGCGTGTAACTTGAGCACTGGCTACAGTCACGCCTGTTTTCCTAAAAGGTAGACAGAGGGGCAAGAAACGAACTTAAAAAAATTACCATGGAGTTTCTAGCCCATTCTTTTCCTAATGGGTCGCAGTCTTTATCATAATTTTGTGACATTCTTGAATATCATTTTGTGACACCCTGGATTATAATTTTGTGACATTTTAAATATAATATTGTGACATTTTTATAATCACAATTTTGTGTCATTCTTGAATTATCATTTTGTGACATTTTTGTAAATTTTGTGACATTTTGACAATTCCCAAGTGTCGAGTGCTCAAATTGCGCGCTCCCCCACTGTACCCTCTATCCCGCTTGCTCGCCACATAGTGATTTAACTGACCACAATAACCGCTCGGCGGCGGCCCCCAGCTGCTCGTCCGCCGACGACGACGACGACCTCGACCCCACCGCGAAGGCGGCGCGCGGGAGAGAGCGCCGCCATGCCAACAATGTTAGAGAGAGGTGCGGAACATGGGGGGGGGGGAATGTTATTATTAAGCCCTACGTCTTCAATATCCAATTTTCCAGCGATATGTCGCCACAGGCACACTTTGCGACGCGCATTTCCCACGGTGAACGTGAATTTCCCGTGGGAAATTAGTAAGGATTTTTGTTTCCCGCGGTAATTTCACGCTACCTGCTCTCTCTCGCGCGCTGCCCTAGTGTTCGGAGGTAAGAAGTGTCAATATTCTGTTTTATTACCGTGGTAAATCGCCGCTGTTCGGTTATTGTTTTCTTTTGGGATGGTTTGACTTGAAACTAATTTAATGGAATTTAATAGTTTCTGTAACAATGAATACAGGACCTCGGAAAATTCCATAAAATTAGTTTTATTAAATAATTGGGGTAGTTTCACTCGAAATTTTGATTCTCATAACATTCGGCGCTTTTGATTTACACGATTGGTGTCTAACCTGCTCTCGCATCTCATCAAATACAGGTTGAAATGAAATTCAATAGACAAATTAATATGAGAGGTTATTTAACTGCAACATAATCATAATAAAATGTCTAATTTCAAAAATATGTTGTATAATATAATACTGGTTTTAACGCTTGAAACCATGCCATGTTTTATAGTAGCTACTCAATACTTGCACTCGTTTCTTATCGTGTTCTTTTCTCATTAATTCACAAAAAAAATATTATTTACACGTAATACATATTAAAAACATACGTGGAATAATTTATTTATTACTTTTATTAATTTCATTGTTTTAGTAACATCACAGGCCTTAATTTATATAACTTAGGGCCGTTATATCAATAGTAATTGATCGATCGTGGAGAGCTTAATCTTCCGTCTTAAGACAGGAACTTAAACTCTCTCCGTGGTTTAAACCACAATTGATCTAAAGGCCCTTAGTGATGTCTAAATCATCTTTGATACACATCGGATCAGTCATCGAAGTTTGGCCAATCAATGCAATTTCACCCTGTATATGAAACAGAAGCGCGCGCATTTCGACACACTGAGCGTTTCGTTTAAACTAAAAGCGCTATCAAAAAGTACAATCCCACTCGGTCTAGTCGGTGTATTAAACTCCCGCTCGGTCTAGTCCGTGTATTAAACGTGTATTACTCGGTCATTCCGTGTATTAACCGTGTATTACTCGGTCTCATCGCTGTAGTCAACCGATATCTGAGCACAATAACCGCTCGGCGGCTCGCAGCTGCTCGTCCGCGGACGAAGACGACCTCGACCCCGACACGAAGGCGGCGCGCGAGCGAGAGCGCCGCCAGGCCAACAATGTTAGAGAGAGGTGCGCTACCGTACACTGGGTACCGCTGGGTACCACTGGGTACCACTGGGTACACCGGGGGGAGCTGTTGTCAGTGTGTGACATACCACAGACGTAGATCTAAGTAGATGTCGCAAGCATAGATTATTTTTAGTTTCCGCGAGGGCGCTCCAAGATGGAGCATGCGCACTAATAAAATGCGGCAACTGATACCACACGAAATTTCGAGTAAGTACTTCAGTACATCTGATAGCAACCACTGTATGAAACTGACGGGCCGCAACGATAATAAGTTGCCGCATTTCTGGAAATAGTAGGGCGGTATCTAGTTAAAGCGAACGTGCGAAACTTTTATAAATCTATGGCTGCAAGTGTATGTACTGAGCGTGCCAACGTGTGCATCAAAGGCAGTGCAATTTCAGTCCGCGATCCACCGCTGTCGGTGCCGGACGTCATACGACATTTAAAAAAATGCTGCTGTAAAAACTCTACAAGAAAAGTTGACCGAGATAAAAGGTTAAAAGGCTCTTGTGATGTCACAGTAGGTAGAAAAAGTGGTAGGCTTGGTTTTCATACAAAACGAGGGACATGCGTCATCTATGTAAATCTATGTCTGTGACTTGTAGCGTACCTAAGTTCGGAGTGTGCCAGGGCTGGTACTGTGTAAAGTATCCTGTGGTAATAATATTTACAACATTATTCCCATGGGAATAAATTCTGTACAAACTGACAACAGTTCTCCCAGTTACCATTATTCTTATTATTTTTAAGACATTTAATATAAATGAAAATATTATTTTAACAAATTAACTAACATATTAAATGTCTTCAAAAAACATTAATTTCCTGTCTTGCACGTACTTATTACTATGGGAAATCATATTCCTAGCTAGCTATGCGTTTAGGATAACTGTTTCTATGAAAAAGTTACCGTAGTAAATATTTTTTTGTGGGTTTTAGAAATTTCCCGTGGTAATAAGGTGTTGTGAGACGTGTGTATATATATTTGTACATAATATACTAACATACTTGTGTTATAAGTTTCAGCTTTCCATCATAACCTAACAAAAACAATTGGGTCACAATGTGTAAAATTATTCATTATCATTTTATGCTCTGTCCTTATGTGATTATAGTTTATTTTTGTGTGTAGTTTTCAGGTAAGTACGGGATATTTTGACTATCTAAATTCTGAGTATTTTTGTGTCTTTTCAGTGTTTCAGATTCTTTTTTCTTTTTAGGATAAAACATCAGTTTTCGTTTTATAAAACCATAATTTTAACAATGAAACAGGTACCTAACCTACTTGTTCCGCTTGTTTTTATTTCCTACGGTAATTTTATAAAACATAATAAAAAAATAAAAAAAACTGATAGAAATTGCGTACATACATTATTAATTTTTATCGTCATTATTATGAAAAATAGGATATTTTTTATTACCACGGTAAATTATGCTCGGCATTAGTTAACACGATCCTTTCATCATTACTAATAAACTATACATCCATTGCTTCGATAACACTCGGCTCGAGGGAACTATTTCCAAATAAAGGTATGCGTCAACTTCATTGGCTGTTTTAAATAAATAATAATCACGATATTCGTTGCGTGACGTTCGTAAATGGTAGACGCCTACCTTTATTTAAAGCATGTTTAGTTATTTCAAGTCACTCTTTTACGAATACTATTATAATAAATACTGTAGATACGTTATATGCTCTCCCGAAGTGACACGTTAAATCGTGGCTAATTGGCAAACCCGAGCGTAGTTTCGCGTCGCCGACGAAGGCGTTGACAACGTGTTTGACAGGTGTCTAGACGGCCACATTTTGAATGCCATTTAGTATGATGCTAACCCGTCTATAATTTGGAGGTCATTGATATTATGTAATAGTAATAATATTATAATATTATTACTACAATAAAGTGGACAAACCTAATAATATGTTTGTTTTGAAGTTTTTTTGTTTGAATACAAAATACAATTTTAAAATTTTCTTTAAAATTTTCATGTGACTTGCAATGACTATTCTCGTGCGATAGATCAAACATTCCTCAAAAATAACTCCTATGAATGTCGGTTCTTAGTATTACATTATTGGTATGATGTGATTTCAGTATTTTAACAACATTTGAAACAGCTTCCGTTTTTTTTAATGTCATTTGGTCTATCGTAGAAGTGGGATATATTCTATGAGTGTGTTAGAATAGGAGGTCGGCGGAGCTCTCTCTCGCGCGCTGTCCTCGTGCCCGGAGGTAAGATGTGTCACTATTCTGTTTTATTCCCGTGGGAAATCGGCGTCGTTCGGTTCTTGTTTGTGGGATTTCGATCAGAAACACATTTTTTTTAACTAAAAGTAGTCGCGTTTTCGTATTTTTTTCTCTATGAGTCATAAATCTTTTTATTATTTTATTGGATGTGCCTGCAACTTCGTACGCTTTAATTAGCAGTGTTCTTAAGTTTATACAAAAATCCCATAGAAAAAAAGGAACTTTCTGTTTTTCCCAAATTTCTAATTTCCCAGGCCCTAATATGAAAAAAAGCTAAAATGGTCAAGCCATTATCAATTGATGCACTACCAGCGAACAGAATTTAATTTTCATTTATTGTAGAAGATTATTTTAACAAAAACATGTATCCGATCGAAATCGCTCAAATGTAAAGTCGGTAGTCGGTAGTCGGTGGTGAGTCGTACAAGCCAATAACGTGTGTCGGTTGTGTCGGCGCCAGCTGCTCGTCGGCGGACGAGGGCGACGACGAGGCCGACCCGCAGGCCAAGGCGCTGCGCGAGAAAGAGAGGCGGCAAGCCAACAACGCGAGGGAGAGGTGAGACAACACTAGGTACTCTCGGTCGATGTCGGCACATGGAATAAACATTTTGGTTTTCAATATACAGGGTGAAATTGATGAGTGATCATTCGTGTACCAATGAATATTAATTAATTAATTAATTTAAAAGCTGTGTAAAGCACTGAGTAGGTACAATAAAACAACGTGGAATGGTTTTTTACAACTTTGATTTGACTTTTATTATAATTCTGTTGCATTTACTGAGCCTCTCATATCAATCTGGTCATTAAGTTCAATGTTACCCTGTATAATTTGTGTTAAAAGTTAACTTTATTCATTTCATGTAACTAAAAATAACTATATTAAAAATGCAAGAAAGTTCAATTAAATAATAGTCAAATTAAAGGATAAAAGCACTATTAAACTAGCTGAACTGTTTTAGCTATTAAAAAACCATTGTGAATATGTTTTTATACGTTATCAAGTTAACTGCTAAAAATCATTCCATTTAAATCGCAAAGCGTTTGGTTCGGGTTAAATTTTACAGTCTACCTACATCATTGACTATGAACTTTACGGGATGAAATTTCAGTGCCAAAAATTCACTATAGATAAAAGTATGGTGAATTATTATTTTATACCCGTGAAAAAGTAATTCATCTTATGAAACGCGTTCGTAAATAAAAAAAGGAACTTTCAAACTACAAAAAAGTCGCGACACTTTTTTTTCATTGTATAATGTTCATTTATGAATAGGGGCATATACAGGGTGAATTTGAAATCATGGGCATCATTTTAAGCGGTGATTCTACACATGATTCAGAATATTTAGGGAATATTAATCAACAAATCAATTGATAAAAATTTATTGCCCGGGTAAGGTATAACAGTTTGGTTTGCTTATTTGCTTAGTCGAGTAATATTTTTTATCCATAGATTTTTTTATTTATTTTCCCAAAATGTTCTGAATCATGTGTAGAGTCATAGTTTAAAATGATGCCCATGATTTCAAATTCACCCTGTATATAAAGCATTACACAGCTTACATAATATTGTGGACATTAATAGTTCATTAGGGCAGCTTAGCTTAGTTGCTATCATAGTGTGTTCACTAATATATTTATTACAGATACTTTTACACATTGTGACTCAATCGATTGTATTTTTAATAATTTAACAATTTATGCTTAGTTAAAAACAGTGCATAATGTATTTTATTTATATATAAACTGTTACACGGCCAACGGGAAGCAATACTGAATTGGAAATACATTTTTAAAATTACTTTATTGATTTTAACCTTAATTTATTTTATTACACTTTCCACCACATAATGAACGACGAATTTATCCCGTCCGAAGCGAGCCCAGCGGTAACCAACTAAGTGATTGTCATTTCGTATCGCTTCCCGCTGGCCGTGTTCTATAAATTTATTATTACAAAACGGTCTTGCTTTAACATACTACTCTTCCAAGCCAATTAGGCTCTCAGGTATAAATATCAGTCGATAATAAGTCAATGATTCCGCGGTCCTTCCACCACGTAATGGGAGCTACTGCCACAGGAGTGCCGGCATTGGCCCAGACTCACTACGTTGTGGACGGACCGCGGAATCATTGACTTATTATCATTTGATATTTAAACCCGAGTGCCTAGTTGGCTTGGTGGTTTAGTAACGTCACTTTTTGAAACTGACGAATGATTGATCTTTAGGATAAGGATACGGGATATAAATGAAGCTCTCAAGGAGCTGGGACGGATGTGCATGACGCATCTGAAGAGTGACAAGCCGCAGACCAAGCTCGGCATCCTGAACATGGCGGTGGAGGTCATCATGACGCTCGAACAGCAAGTCAGAGGCGAGTATACCCTGAAACACTTCTTGTTATCCTATGGTTACCTCGTACCTGGTGTCAGAATTGTTCAAGGCCGCATACCTCTGACAAGGCTTATCGACTGCTGCCTAGAATCACGGAGAACGGAGACGCTCAGTTCTACTCGGCTCTCCCACTTGTCGTACGAAACGCAGCTGTAATAGCTGCTTCACGCCGTTCTTCTGTGAGAGGGTGGTACTGCCCCGGTCGAGCCAGCCCGTATATGAGCTTCAGTCAATTGGAGTGGTAATGCTGTATTAATAATATTAATATCGTATGTTGTCGTACAGAGCGCAACCTGAACCCAAAGGCGGCGTGTTTGAAGCGGCGCGAGGAGGAGAAGGCGGAGGAGGCGCCCAAGCTGCTGCCCGCGCCGCTGCACCACTACCAGCCCATGCCGGTAAGACACACTCAGCCTATGACATCCCCTGACATCCCACTACCAGTCTATGACATCCCTTAGCAAGCCAATAACAGTCCATGACATCCCACTACAAGCCCATGACATCCCTTAACAAACCAATAACAGCCCATGACATCCCACCACTAGCCCATGACATCCCTTAACAAACCAATAACAGCCCATGACATCCCACTACCAGCCCATGACATCCCTTAATAAGCCATTAACAGCCCATTCCGGTATGTACACAGGCACACTCAGCCTATGACAGCCCATGACATCCCACTACCAGCCCATGACATCCCACTACCAGTCCATGACATCCCACTACAAGCTCATGACATCCCTTAACAAACCAATAACAGCCCATGACATCCCACTACCAGCCGATGACATCCCTTAATAAGCCATTAACAGCCCATTCCGGTATGTACACAGGCACACTCAGCCCATGACATCCCCTGACATCCCATTACTATCCCATGAGATCCCTTAACAAATACATTAACAGCCCATGACATCCCAGTACCAGTCCATGACATCCCACTACAAGCCCATGACATCCCTTAACAAACCAATAACAGCCCATGACATCCCACTACCAGCCCATGACATCCCTTAATAAGCCATTAACGGCCCATTCCGGTAAGTACACAGGCACACTCAGCCCATGACATCCCACTACCAGCCCATAATATCCCACTACAAGCCCATGACATCCCTTAACAAGCCATTAACAGCCTATTCCGGTATGTACACAGGCACACTCAGCCTATGACATCCCCTGACATCCCACTACCAGCCCATGACATTCCTTGACAAGCCACTCCGAACCAATAACATCCCTTGACAAGCCAATACAATCAAATACACACTATTCTCTTAAACTAGCAATATTATGTTCCAGGGCATGGGCCAACTGCCAGGCCAACCGCCAACGGGCGCGCCGCCCCAGCAATAGCGACGCGACGCGCCCTAGCACTGCGCACTACTACCGCCCCCGCCCCAGCCGCCCGTCATCGCGCGCCCCGACCGGCTAGCCGCGAGTTACATGTGAATGTATGTGATTTTAAATTTTATATTATTGTGTTTACATACAACATTATTTTATATGTATTTCTTATGTCACTGTTCTTTTCTTCATTTTATCTTTTCATTTTTTTAAGTGATTACTCTTTTGAGAATTTCTTATGATATAATATTTTTTCCAGTAAAAAGTAATTGTGAATAAAATCAAGATTATTTTTTTAAATTAATACCGGAAAGTATTTACTAAATTTTATAAAAATGAATTTTATAACAAAGTATGTTTTCAATCATTTGTATAAATTAATATGATTGTGATTACAATATTAGTTTTAAAAGCTCGAAAGAATTATGCATGAAATATTTAGATATTTCGCTCTGAACTACTTTGTTATACGATGCACTTTATTTTCTTATACGTCCTTTAACCATTAAGTATTTACTTTCTAATGTATTTTAATGTTTAAATCATTTATCAAGTGACAAGAAATATATTAAAATAATGTTGTATAAAACTGTTATATTTTATTTATATTTATTCAACGCCCCGTTGAGCGGGAGTCGCGACACTATTGTTTTTCCAGTGTCATTGCCATAACATTGTCATTTCAATTATTGTTTATATGTTTGTGTCAGTTAGGTGCACAGTGCTAGCCGTGTTATATGATTTTATATACCCAGTGACTGATTATGTGTGATACGCTTGTAGCCTACTATAGTCTGTCCAAGAGATTACGGGGTTTGTGACAGCAGTCAAGTTTGACAGCTGATTTCGGACGAAATAATGCTGTTTGCAGCTGTCACTGTCAATAAAAACTGATATCACAGTACAATATTTGTATTGTTCGTTTGATAGTTGGGTGACAATATTTATGTAACTTGACAGGAGTCACAAATGCGATAACTAAATAAATTGTGAAATTCGATTAGTTTTATTATATTTTTTTCGGTTGTTTAAAACAAAAATAATGCGGTCTTGCTTATACATAAGGAAAGGGTGAAGGACGGCAAATTATTTAATTTAGTCAAGACTAGTTTGTGTTGCAAGTGTATCAAACATAACTTTGTAATATCAAACATCGGTTCAAAAGCATTTGTCCCAAAGAATTATTTTTTAAAAGTATCAATTTATAAAATAAAAATACACCACAAGTAAACGACAGTGCGTAGTGAAATGTATTTCGGACTTTATAGTACATAAGTGTGTATATTACTAGTATATAGGCGATAGTTTTATATAAATACATATACTCGGGACATTACACGATGGTCGTTTTGACATATAACACATTTAATAATTATTATACATATTGACAAGCTTGTCACTGCAACGATTTTGGTTGAAAATGACAGTTTGACATCTGGCACTGTCAACCAAAGTACATATTATGATTTCTTTGGACATAGCTGGCAATAATTATGACATTTGACAAGTGTGATATGTCAAAACCGCCGTCCCGCGTCGTCTCTAGTATACAAACATCGTACGTGAGAAAGGAATTTCGTTTTTAAATTATGTCTTAACCCCAAAGACATAAGATCCATGTAAAATATTATACCTAGATTCTATGTAAGTATATTAATAGACTAAGAATAAAAATGAGAAAGATATTTTTAATTACGAATATCATTTTTTTAATGTTTACGTTCTGTCGCTGCCATAGCGTAGTGGTTAAGAGGCCACCGCGGCACCGCTTCGTCCCAGGTTCATTTTATAAGCTGACAATAAAATACTGTTGTTATAATGTATTATAATACATGAAGTGGTGGATTATTTGAGTTGTGTCCTTCTTTTGTGAATTTATTGACTTTCACGTAACGCAATCTCAAAAGCTACTTAAACTTAAGTCCGACTCAGCTGTCTGACGTTTGAGTCATCGCGGGTTTTACTGTTACATTGAAGATATTCAAAATGTGTACTTACTTATGAAGTATTAATTTTTTTATAAAGTCTATGAATTCACAAAATAAGTGAGAATTACTTATGAATTTTAAAGTTATAAAGATGGCTGCTAACTTAATTGAGTAGTACTTAACTTGACGCTTCGTTCCATGACTCCAGTGAATCGTGATCGTTGATTATTTGTCTCTTTTCGACCAATCAGGGCCTCGCTCGAGGAGCTACGAATTACGTAGGATTATATTTTTTATATGAATCGTTTTTGTTTTCTTTTTCTTTAAGATTTATTTGGTAGCTAATATGATTTGTAAATCGTGGAAGAAATCATGTATCCTTATTATCAGTTCGTGGAAGATATTATTATTTTTGTTGGTGTCATTCGCTATTTTTTTTTCGCAAGAATAAAATTTATTCGGCTCGTATTAATAAATGGGATAGAATAGATGAGTTGAGATCGATCTTAAGATGCAGTTTTGACGTTTAATGTATGGAACATCTGTCAAAAATAGCATCTCAAGATCGATCTCAACTTTGAGATGAATTTATTGATACGAGCCTTAAAAGTTACTAAGAACTAGGAAATTATGGCGAATGATAAAGCTGGTTTAATTTCTTATTTAAATTAAAATTGATTTAATTATTCACCTGTTTTCATACTTGTGATATGTCCGCTGAAAATCGACTTGTTTCGAAGTCATTGTAAATATTGATTCATGTTGTAAAATGGTATAAAACGTAATTTGAAAGTATTATAATTTAACGTTTATAAAGTACAGTTTCGTGTAAAACATCTCGTAAGTATGAAAACAGACAACCAATGACATTTTCAAATGAACATTAGAAACGCATAATTATTTTTTTGTAAATAAAAATATTTAATTTCGCAAGCTCAATATATTTCTCTATTCGTATAGTTGAATTTTTGACATTCATCTGATGATTAAAATTGTTTTACTATATCTTGGAAGATTTATTTGTCAAATAACCATGCATGGTTTACTAATTAATACAAGTAACTTTGATCCTAACATTGGGGTTAACTGATCCTAATGGTTCATTTTGACCCTTCTCTGATTTGATTAAATACAGTCATGGTCTGCTAATTTAAGACTTTGCATATGTTATTATTTATTTCCAACCTGGATCAGAGTGTACCACTCTAGGAGCATCTTGATCCTCCTGAAATATCGTATTTTATTTGACAAATAAAATCTACCAGAGTGAGTGAAACGGCATGACATTTTTTTATATAAATTATTGTTATTTTCTATCTCCCCTCTCTTCGAATCATGACAGCAGTTGTGCTATAGTTAGGACAAGGAATGATGACAATTTTGACGCACTCTTTAGAGTCCCTGAAATATTGACAGCTGTCAACGAGGCCATACAAAACTTGGTGTCATGACAATACTGTTGTGACAGCTTTATCGCTTGACATTCGCTGTCAATATTCATGGAACTCGTAGTTTATCCAGCGAGTGTAACTAGCGACACATTACACGCCTATCAAGCAACAATAATACTACAAACAACATAATTATTTGTATATTTATGTCATTTGTTGTATTATTGTGAATATCAACATAAATTACATTGGCAATTGCACTGACGTTTGACGTTAGCTGTCAATAGTTATGACGTATCTCGGAAGGAGTATAATGTGGCGCTTATCGTCGGATAGACTTGAGGCGTGTGTCAAGAGGATAGCGTTTGGTCCGAGTTGAGTTCTCGATTCGATTCGATTATGATGTGTACTGGTACAGTTATCGAGTGTAACGAGTATAGTATAGTATTTTTAGTCGTTTCGATTGACACTGTCGATCCATCTATTTGTTTAATATTAAGTTCTAAATAGTGCTCTGTATTATATAGTGATTAAGGTTGATTTTCGGTTATTTTGTAATCAATCTGATTAGTGAAGTTTTTTGAAGATAGTACTGACTATTCAGATCAGAGAATGAAGTCTTAAGCTTATATTGATAAATCGATCTCGAGATTGAGATATAACTTAAGATGCTGTTTTTGATAGTTGTTCCGTACATTAAACGTCAAAACTGCATCTTAAGATCGATCTCAACTTTGAGATCGATTTATTATTGTGAGTCTATTGAGTTCTCCCTTCGCTTAAAGCTGAAATGAAAATGCATTTTTCCTAAAAAATATGAGAACTGTTATTTGATTACGCCAATTAGGCACAAGCCTCTCCTTAATACAAGGGGGATAGAAATTAAAGTTTAGTCATTATTATCTTCAAAAAATATAATAATTACAATCAACCATTTTCTTTAAATGTAAAGTAACTCGTGCCTCTTAGTATCGATGACTGTACGTCTTGAAACATTAATATTTATATTCCAGAAAAATTTAATTGATTCAAGATTTATGCAATTTTAGTGTGTTGGTGACAAAAATGTACGCTAAAATGATTTTATATAAAAGTAAACACAGATATTATTATATTTTCTATTAAATGTTATCAACTTTTCCAGCTGTATTTCGGGATTTGTGCGGGATTAACGGATTTATAAATACAACTGGTCAATTAAAACATTCACAAAGAATCAATTTGATGCTTCATTACTTTTCTGAGACGTATTTTTTATAGATTACTGTTTACTGAGGTTTATGACAAAATATTGTGCTAAGGCCCGTATTAATAAATGCATCTCAAAATTGAGATCGATCTTAGATGCAGTTTTGACTTTTAATGTATGGAACATCTGTAAAAACAGCGTCTCAAGTTCGATCTTAATCTTGAGATCGATTTATTAATACGGGCGTAAAAGAGTGGTAGGTGACGTCAATAGTTTAGTTATAGTCCAGATAATTTTAGTAGATATTTTTGCCGCCAATGCAACTATACTAGCACATTCACTGACGATCTTAATACAACAAAGTTCAAAATATTTTCATAGTATTCTTACACTAGTTATAAGACAACTTTCACGACCCTTTAGTTTAGTTGATCCTCTTCCATTTAGCGTTTAATTAAGTTTTTTTTAATGATTAATTATCTATAATTTGTTGTCTATGCGTACTGTAGGTCTATTTTAAGATTTCGTAAACTGTACGCGTAACTGTAATTTATTTCGCAATAATTGATGCTCAGATTTTTATGAATGGTTCAAAAAATAGGCACTGGCATGTTAAATCCTGGAGATTGCGTACAAAATGAGGCTTTTTGTTGTTTTTTTATTTTATTTTTTCTCTTTCGTCTTCGCGATGGCAACCCCAGCAGCCTGTATCATAGAGCATTTGATTATTTTTTTCTTACTGTTCAAATGCATAGATTAAAATGATTATAACTACAAGAAAGGTCTAATTATAAAAATGAATAATATTAATTAAATATATGTGCCATTCATTTTGCTAATTTTGTGTTTTATTTTCGTCAATTTCTACAAGTCCTGTCTAACTTTGTTTTGGGGGGTAGTCGACAATGAAGTGAATGAAGTGACATCTAGCGTCGGGTAGCTTAACCAACTTATTAAATATACCCTTGAATTATACCGACTTCAAGAAGTATATACAAAACCGAGGGACTGCAGAGGAACAACAAAATCCTTTTGCGGTACGGAACCCTTATCGGATCACTGTTGTCCATCTATCCGTCTGTCAAGACTTGCACAGCCCAATCTTTTTATAGTATAGAAAAAGAGCGCAGGAAGGATGTTGAATATAAAAGTAGTTGTATGTTATCTGTAGTTAGAAACATGAAAATTGGTATTTAGGCTAATTACTCATTACAAATTCGATTGGGGTAAGCTAGGAACAAAATTTGGTAGTTATGAGTCGTTATAAGGGAAACAGTTTGGATGTCTGTGTGGACGGCGAGCTATTGCATTTTCTCGGCGACACGAAGAGCTACACCGCCGTGCGATGCTCCAAAATAAAGGTCTCGACGCGAGGAGCAAGAATCGCTGGTCGATTGGGGTAAGGAAGGAGTTCTGATGTTATTAGGAGTAACTTGGGCTATTTTAATTTTTTTATTAACCGTGGGTCCCACTCTTGGGTAAAGGCCTGCCCTTTACTTTTCCTCGTCTCTGTTTTGGGCCATTTCCTGCCACGATCTTACCGCAAAGGTGGTCAAATCATCTCTCCATCTCTTCCTTGGCCGGCCTCCATCGGGAATCCATTTTATTTTAGAAAATTAAAATACCACGCGGGCTATTTTTTTCAAAAATTTAGCTGCAATCACTGATCGGTAAACGATCGGAGGTTAAGCAACGCTTGGCAAGGTCAGGCAGAGATGGGTGACCATTTAGTGGCATTTGAACTGAGCGTCTCCGTCCTTCGAAGCGCATGTTAAAAGTCGGTCCCGGTTGTTATCTAGACAGCAGTCGTTAAGCCATGTCAGAGGCCTTCGGGCGGCTTAAACAACTCTGACACTTGGCCACTAACCATACGATCTTCTACTTATCGTATGGTTAGTGGCCAACCTGCTGTCAGAGTTGTTCAAGCCGCTCGGCCTCTGACAAGGCTTAACGACTGCCTAGATGATAACCCGGACCGACTTTTTACGCGCCCTCCGAAGCACGGAGACGCTCATTTGAAATGCCACTAGATGGTCACCCATCTCTGCCTGACCTTGCCAAACGTTGCTTAACCTCCGATCGTTTACCGATCAGAGGTTGCAACCATACGATAAGAAGAAACTAGTTTGTAAATAAAACCACGAATATTTGTTATAAACTCCGTATATTTGATATTGACATAGTAATATGTGTATGGTGTGGTTAGCGGCGGTCCGTCTTGCCGACGCCGCGCTTGCCCGCGAACAGATGGCGCGGCATCTTGGTGCCGATGAACCTGTCCGCCTCGCCCTTGAGACCCATCTTCTTGGTCTTCTTGGCGATCGCCACGTGCGCCATCTTCTTGACCTTCCTTTTCATCTGCCAAATAATAATATAACAATTGAAATAGGTATGACACAGTTTTAAATTTTGTTTTGGAACTCGATATAGATGTTAAGTCATATGGCTTTCTAATAGTAAAAATCCCGTTGAAATCGGTTCTTCCGTTTTCTCGTGATGCTTGAACATACAGACAGACAAGAATTTCCAAAACACTAATTAGACCGAGGGGCGAGCCGTAATTAGAACATGTACAACTTCGACGGGCCCGTTGGCGTGGTTGGCGTGGTGGCGCCTTTCACGCTGCAGGTCATAGGTTCGATTCCTACCCGGGACATGCATTTATGTGCATGAACATGTCTGTATGTCCCGAGTCTGGGTGTATATGTATATTAAGTATGTATTTACAAACAAAAAAGTAGTATATGTAGTAATATCAGTTATCTGGTTTCCATAGTACAAGCTCTGCTTAGTTTGGGATCAGGTAGCCGTGTGTAAAAAATGTCCCAGGATATTATTGTCTTGTGTGTGTTCGACCACTGAGATACCACTGAAAATAATGGAGCTTGTAACAGGCTTCCATAGACGGACTATTTAAAGTAGTCGAGACCAGGTCGGAGTCGACCTCAACCAACTATTCCAAGCAGTCCTTATGCACTTGTGTATGTATTTGTACGCGAACCGCTACAAGCGGTCCGTGTACGGCAGGTCGAGCAGCTCTTTGCTGCCGGCATCAACAACACGCCGACTGCATTTTCAGAGGCGACTGCAAACGAACTGCTTGAGCGGTCCGTGTATGGCGAATATCAATTTTGTATTGAAACTGCAGATCGCCCAACAGCGACCGCTTGGAGCTGTCGACACTGACTGCTCCAAGCAGTCAGTTTATGGCGGCGCTAAAAGTGTGTGTATGGTGTACTCACGGCGACGTCCTTGACGCCCTGGTCGTCCCGCGCGGGGCGGCTCACGGAGCGCGCGCTGGAGTCTGCGCGCGCGCGCTTGGCGGCCGGCGCCGACATGGAGCGCGAGCGGGACCGCGTGCGCGTGAAGTGGGCCTCCTTCGTCTCTGACATGTCCACGCCTGGGAGTGGGGGTGGGGAAATAAACAGGTTACATTACATTCATAATCCTTGACATGTCACATTCGTCAACAAAGGGAATAACGCCATTATGCGACCTTGCCAATTCAATTCATTTTTCTAGCAAAATCCGCTAAAGGAGAAGGTGCACGGCCCATACAAAACGAACCCACGTCTTACAGTATAGATATGTATCTCAAAACCATGATAAAATGAGTATAATAAAAAAATGGCAAACGTCCAAACTCCATCCTTACAGTCGAACATAAAAAAATATGAAACCTTCGATTATGTATGTAGGTGGTCGATTGTAGGTGATGTATTTAAGGAGAACTTTTCACGACCAGATTAATGGTGTCTTCCAGAAAGGTCAAGTCCGTAGCACCATCAACCGACGGCAGTGCATGAGAAGATGTATGAATGTGGATGAAGCAAAAGAGGTGTGACAAAATCGTAGCATGTGGCAATCTATAGTCTCTGCCTACCCCCTTGGGATACAGGCGTGAGTATATGTATGTATACATGTATGTATTTAGTCGAAGATATAATATTCAAGGATTCTGCTGGAAAATCAGAAAAATGAATTGCATTGGCAAAGATAAATAGTGGCGTTATTACACCCCAGCACTTGGAGATCAAAATGTAAACATTAATAACTAAAAACTTTGTATTTGACATGGGTGATGCTCGAGCCGTACAGACGGGCCGAGCGACCATATTGTCAAACAAGTTATTATAGGCCTCGCTATGACTGACGCGTAGCACTGCGCTCCGCTCAGCTTCGACCGGGCCACGTATGGGTCAAATTCAAAATTATTCATGTAAGCTATACAATATGTTAAAAAAACCCTGTCCGACCCGAAAATGGTATGTAGGTTTCCCAATCACATGACCAAATAAAATAAAAAAATATTAAATATTCATGATAGTAAACATATTAATGACAATTTAAAATGTCAATTTTTATTGCATTTTCACTCAAAATGCAGCAAATTTTAAAAATATGTCAACACCGTTACCGGAAGTAATTATGTTAGATCGTGTGGCGGCACCTCTGACCATAAAGTATGTGATGACGTCATTTTATGATTTTTTATTATGTAAACGGAGTATTTGTTTTCCAAAAAAATATGGGAGACCTTTGCCCAGCAGTGGGACATTTCGAATGCTAAAAAATGCAAAAAAAATATTAAAATAATTAAAAAATATATATATTATTTTACAAAAATAGAATCTAATCTCGATACCCAACAATACGTTTTCGGGTCGGACAGGGTTTTCTTAACATATTGTATGTACCATTCATAAATCGTCAAAAATTTTAAAACATTATGATAGCGACACCACCGGTTCGTAATGTTGCTTCCATTGAGAAGAGCCAGCAAGAAACTCAATGGTTACTCTTTTCAATAGAAACAGTTGGTATACATTTCTAGAATTATAAGATATCGCTTAGATTTATGTATTGTAATTTACGAAGGCATCGCGGCAGGCCCAGAAGGAGATGGCGGGATGAGTTAGACTCCTACTTGAAGGATTGGCCCAGTATTGCCATAAACAGGGAGGAGTGGAGGAAGGAAAGGGAGACCTTTGCCCAGCAGTGGGAAGACACAGGTTGACAAAAAAAAAAAAAAAAAAAAAAAATTAAGAAGCTAGCATAGTGAGGTGTGTTGTGTATTAAAATAAATATTCCTTTTTATCGATTTCAATGTAAAAAGTACTAAGGAAATAATAAATCCTACTTCCTACTATAATATTATAAATGCGAAAGTGTGTATGTGTTAATGTTTGCTACCACATATAACTACTAAACTGATTTTAATGAAATTTGAAACGTAGATAGTGTAGGCCAACGGTCGGCAACAGGCGGACCGGGGTCCGTTTGCGGACCGCGAAAGGTCGAACCTCGGACCGCCAAATATTGTAATGTATTGTATACCAAGTATAAATTAATACGTAGATCGAAATTAACGGACGCCCACCTAGAAGACACACTTCGAATTTGCTGTTCTTCTCGAGAACCAAACTATAAAAAACTGGCTCAAGACCGTCGGTGCAGTTTCTCACATTAATTTTAGGTCTTGTGTTTTATAATGTTTTTTATTTGACGGGCCCGTTAGCGTGGTTGGCGCGGAGGCGACTTTCACGCTGCAGGTCGTAGGTTCGATTCCTACCCGGGACATGCATTAGTGTGCATGAACATGTCTGTATGTCCGGAGTCTGGGTGTATATGTATATTAAGTATGTAATTACAAATAAAAAAGTAGTATATGTAGTAATATCAGTTATCTGGTTTCCATAGTACAAGCTCTGCTTAGTTTGGGATCAGGTAGCCGTGTGTACAAAATGTCCCAGGATATTATTATAATTCGGAATTTTATTTGAAACCATAAAATTTTTTCTGGACCTCGTTAAAATTTTCCCACAGTATCCGGACCCCACCTAAAACTACTTGCTGACCCCTGGTGTAGGCTCTGGAATAAGACAGACTAATCCAACTTCCACGCGGACGAAGTCGCGGGTTACAATTAGTTTAACAGCAGGGTTGTTAAGAAAAAATCACCTTGTTTTAAACACCGTGTTTAAAACATGTTTTAATCATTTAAAACATGTTTTAAACATGGTGATTTATTCCCCTCTGATTTAAATCAATGTTTTAAACAATGATTTAAACACGTTTTAAACAGTTTTCATTATAAATTTCCTGTTTTTTTGCAACTCTGTATAACAGTAAATTATTCTAAATAAGTACTCTGGACAGGGTTGATAGGCCAGTGTATGTGTGCATGTTGAGTGTGAGGTGAATGTGAATAATGATGTATGGTGGTGTGTTCTGACCGAGTTTCTCCATCTCGTCGCGCAGCTTCCCTGTGGAGCGGTCGCGAGCGCGCGCGCGCGTGTTGCGCGGCATCACCGGCTTCGTGGACTGCTTCACCAGCCGCGACGAGTCCTTCAGCACCGCCTTCTTGTTGCTGGGGGAGGCACACACACAACACACGGTCAGCTATATACAAGCTATAAAAGATCACAATCTACGTTACCACCCTGTAAATCAGTGGTTCCCAACCAGTGGTCCGCAGAAGTCAAAACATGGTCCGCGAACGATTTAAAAATTTCGTGGGCAGTCTTAGTTCTAGGAGTACTGAACTTGTACACAAGATGCTCAAAAATCACGTTGCTCAAATAAACCTTTTTGACTTTCTACTAAAAATGTTATATTTTCTATTAAAATAATAATATATTGTTAATGCATGATACTACCGAGTTTTTGATTAAAGTTTATTTTCGGATTGATTCAGTTTTATTTCTTGTACATCATGGACCCTGTTCAGAAAAAAGAAATCAAAGTGGTTCCTTATCAATAAAAGATTGAGAACCACTGTTGTAAATAGTAACTGCTATGCCATTGGAGGTAGAGTCAAGCTGTAACTAATGACTGCAGCTCATATACGGACGGGCTCAACCGAGGTACTACCAACCTCTCACAGAATATCAGCGTACCAATGGCATAGCAGCTATTACAGCTGCGTTTGAGTGACAGGCGAAATTTTTAGTGTCTTATCACACTGGTGGTTTGCGAGCGGATTGCGAACGGTTTTTGTCAATCACCGCGTGGGTGTGAGTGCGCGCACAAGATCGTCTTGTCTCACTCGCACTTGTGCTAATCCGCTCGACAACCGCCACGTGATAGCGCGCTTAGGAGTGAGTATCGGGGCCCATCAGGGCGGGCCGGAGCCCGGTTCCCAAAGCCCGGATGTCAGTGTGTCTCACCGGATCTGCACGGCGAGCTGCCGGATTTCGCGCATGGTGTCGTCCAGCTCGATCTTGGGCACGGCGTACATGCCGCCCTCCTCGCGCAACTCCTCCTCCTTCTCCAGCTCCGCCAGTTTCTGGGGGGAGGGGGAATCGCCAATTAGGAAACTACAGTGTAATTATTATGGGAGGTGTTCGATGACGTCACGCTGGGGAACTTGCTGGTGGGGCTGGGATGGCAGGAGTCACCGGTTAATAAAAAGCCTGAAATTTCACAGCAAAAATAAAAATAGATCTTCTTTTGTTTTTTATACCCATGCGCAGGTGCCTGTGACACGCGATCAGATAAATAAAATAAACTCATATACGGGCTGGCTCGACCGAGGGAGTACCACCCTCTCACAAAAGATCAGCGTAAAGCAGCTATTACAGCTGCGTTTCGTACGATGAGTGAGAGGGCCAAAAGCCCAACTACCCCCCCCCCCTCCCACCCCTTCCATCCCACACCCTTTCAGGTCGGCAATGTGCGAGCAATGCCTTTGGTATTGCAAGCATCTATAGGCTACGGTAACTGCTTAACATCAGGCGGGCTGCACGCTTTTTTGCCACCGCAGTCCTATAAAAAAAATAAAAAATAATCACCACCGGTGGTGATTTGAGAGATAATATCACCACTGTTAGAGGAATGGGAGTACTATCGTGCTAGTTGACCACTGGTGGTCAGTTGGTGGGCGGGTCCACACGGCACTGACCTCGAATATGTCGAGGTCGATGTAGTCGGCGATGTTGTGTCCCTCCCAGAACTCGGGGATGGGGTCGTGTCGCTCCTCCTCCGGGATCTCCGCGTAGTTCTTCTGCAGGTCTGCACATACACACATGTTATACATATGGCCATGTAACATATTGTAAGAGGTCCAATCCACCTATTAAAGTATAGTAATATTATTAGCCCTAATAACGTCGCACTGCTGGGCACGGGCCTCCCCTCAATGCGAGGGGGATTCAGGCCATAATCCACCACGCTGGCCCAGTGCGGGTTGGTGGATTTCACATGTCTAAGACATGCAGGTTTCCTCACGATGTTTTCCTTCACTGTAAGTGACAATCATATTAAAGTTATGATTCACACATAGATTTCGACAAATCCAGAGGTGACTCTTGACTATTTATAAACGCTTTATTGAGCTTACATGAATTTTAAAAAAAAAAATGATTTGGTGCTAGCCGGGGTTTGAACCCAGGACCTTAAGTCCGCAAGACGCGTGCTTAACTAATCGGCTATCACTGCTTATAAATATTAAAGTATGCTACATTAATATTGTTAAACATCATTATACCCCGTATTATTATGACCTTTTATAAATTACCAAAAGATATCTATGTATATTTAGACTAAAGGGCCGAAAAGACCTGACACCGGCGAAGGGCGCGTTCTGATTTATTTTGTGAGGCTTGTCCGACCCTCGTCACGTTAAATGTGCACAGGCCTTTACTTAGCTCTCTTTCCCGCCTTTCTTTGTGGAGTCCATTGAACATGTTATTAAATGATTATGATTATATTTTAAGGTGTAGGTGTTAAGGTTTCGTACTGTTATCTACATTTTATTTAATAAACAAATGAGAAGGTTATTAACAAATGTATGAGACCAGAGCCTTTCGGTTGTCTGATCAAACGCTCAGACAGAAAATTACACCCACAGTCGGGACATACAGACATGTTCATGCACACAAATGCATGTCCCGGGTAGGAATCGAACCTACGACCTGCAGCGTGATAGGCGGAATCTTACCAACCACGCCAACGGGGCCGTCATATTGCCAGTCTACGCCAGTCTAAGGGGGCGTCCATAAATGACGTGTGGTGATTTTTGAGATTTTTGGACCCCCCTCCCCCCAGGTGAGATGTCGTGAGATTTTGCTCGACCCCCTCCCACCTCCTCTAATCTCACGTGAGATTTTTCAAAAGCTATATTCTAGAGGAGAAATATGTTTTACTTAATTTAACCCAGTTTTCTTGCAATTTTACACTGTTTCTTGCGGTAAAAAAAAAATTACGTGAGATTTGCCGAGACCCCCCCATCCCCCACGTGAGATTTGGTGAGATTTTGTTGGACCCCTTCCCCCCTAAATGCCTCCCGTAATTTATGAACCCCTTAACATTATTTAGACGCCAGTCTCAAATGAGAGTATCGTTTGAGTAACAACTCACCGAGTACATAGTCGTCTCCCTGCTCCAGTTCGATCTCTCTCTCCAGCTTCCGTTTCCGCGCCTCCCTGTCGGCTTGCTGTTGCTTCTTGGCGGCGACGGAGGGGGGGATGACGGCCGGCCGGGGCTTGCCGTCGCGGGGGGAGGGGACCGCCACGTGGAGGCGGTTCAGGATGCCCTCCACCTGGAACAAGGGGGGTAATGACGTCATAGGCTTTCACCTAGTTCAATTCATTTGCTGACCTCTACAACCACCAGAATTACTATATTATTTTTTCTTTTGTATTTTTAAATTGTAATTTAATATTCTTGGGTTGACTGGTGAGTTATTTTTTTTCGTTTAATGGCGCTTTAGATGTGCAAACGTATTTTCTTTTGAAGTAACAACTGGATGAATGGATGGATGGATGGACGGATTTTCTTTATTTGCGACCGTCTATTCACATGTAATTTTTTTTTGTGCAATTTAATCTGCATTTTTTTATTGCGAAGTTATTTTTATCCCAGATGATGATGCCCTCGGCACTACAGAGTGTGTGCGTGTGTGTGTGTGTGTGTGTAGTGTGTGTGTGTGTGTGTGTGTGTGTGTGTGTGTGTGTGTGTGTGTGTGTGTGCATTTGTGTGTGCGTGTGTATATGTGCGCGTGCGTGTGTATATGTGCGCGTGCGTGTGTATATGTGCGCGTGCGTGTGTATATGTGCGCGTGTGTGTGTATATGTGTGCGCGTGTGTGTGTATATGTGTGCGCGTGCATGTGTATATGTGCGCGTGCGTGTAGGTGTATGTGTATGTCTCTGAGTGCGTGTGTACCTTCTTGGTGCGCATCTTCTCTGTGACGCGATGCCCGAGCAGCCGCTCGCAGGCCTCCATCTTGGCCTCCTGCACGCCCTCCTCGGTGACGGTGGACATGCGCATCACCGGCACCACCGACAGGTCCGAGTTCGAGTCCGCGCTGCGGGGTACACATATACATACATACATATCACCACACTAACTGTACGGTCCTAAACTAATCAATCCCATGGGCACCCCACCCCGACCAGGGCTAATTACGATAAGGCCGTTCCCGAAATTTGCATCCGGCAGAAATCGAACCTACAACCACCTGATACATAGAGCGCGGCCTACGTTCAAACGCAGAGAGTCTAATCAAACTGACAAACAGATATTGAGACTATACTATTTCGGGCCTATTATTTTTTATGGGACTAAACCCGCTGCTCACTCCCACCACTGTTACTCCAGTAAGCCAGGATCGACAGTGTCCAACGATGACGCCGAGGTTTGACCCTCGACGAGTCCCGGGGAAAGCTAAGTTGTCTTGGAACCCGCACGAATTTAATCAAAAGAAAGGATAGGAGGTGGAAGAATACTCACTTAACGAGGTTTCCCTTAGTGCAGGTCTCCTGGAGCTGGTCGATGAGCGCGCGCTTGTTCGGCGCCAGGTCCTCCGGCTTCACCACGTCCATCTTATTGAGCACCACGATCAGTGGCTTGTTGCTGAATAACGGCTTTATGCTCTCGAACAGAGATATCTGGAGGATACAAGGACTAGGTCAAGCACGGATGTATAATGAGGATTTATCACTTGAGTTTTTGGTTAAGAAGAAATTCAACTTTATTCTGCTGCCTTAAGGTCTATTATACCTTGACAATTCTTAGACAGAAAAACGAGCCGAGCAAGAGGCCCCAGTTGGGACCGTGTCCCTCTCATTTAGAGTTGCCATTCCAAAATAATATTATCGTTGGGTAGTGATTGTTAGTTTTTAAATCAAGAAAATAAATTAATTTAGTATTTATCGTGACTATTGTTAATATGATAAAACAATAGTCACGATAAATAATAAATTAATTTATATGCTTGATTTAAAAACTAACAATCACTACCCAACCATAATATTATTTTGGCATGGCAACTCGGAGTGAGAGGGACACGGTCCCAACTAGGGCCTCTCGCTCGGCTCGTTTTTTGTGCAGTAGTGAACAGTCCAGTATGTATTTACGTTCGTGGGGTCAAGTCACTAATAAATTAATACTTCTGAACGCCTTTAAATTATACTCGACACATATTTAACTAGTGCGCAAATGTTGACATATTAAATAATAATAATATCCTGGGACATTTTTTACACACGGCTACCTGATCCCAAACTAACCAGAGCTTGTACTATGGAAACCAGTTACTACATATACTACTTTTTTATTTGTAAATACATACTTAATATACATATACACCCAGACTCCGGACATACAGACATGTTCATGTACACAAATGCATGTCACGGGTAGGAATCGAACCTACGACCTGCAGCGTGAAAGTCGCCTCCGCGCCAACCCCGCTAACGGGCCCGTCAAATTAGTATTTTTTAATAAAAAATACCAAAGTTATCGTTCACGCAAGATGATTACTAAGGCCCGCCACATACAAACGGAATTCCGTATACGGAATTCCGTTTCGAAATATCGAATCGGGATTCCGAACGCAGTTAATCCATCCAAATGTATGGACGTATCGCGTTCGGAAACCCCGATTTGATATTTCGAAACGGAATTCCGTTACGGAATTCCGTATGTATGTGGCGGGCCTTAGAAACATTTTATGATTATCCGCCGGATATCTGAAGTTCGCGCGATCGACGCGACGCGCCGAGGTCATTGACCACTTTTTTTAAACCTATTGTGTCCCACTGCTGGGCAAAGATCTCCCACATCTTCTTCCATCAATCACTGACCACTAACATTATTAATTTCGTTTAGTTGCGAATTTACACACTACTACTGGAATTTCCATAATTTGCATTCCTGCTGGGGTACTATAGATTTTTTTAAGGTTTGTTAAGATTTTAGAGGCTATGCACACGAGCAACTTTAGTTGCCGAAACTGTCAACTTTTTAATAGTTTTTTGCCAGTTTATAGTAATAGTTTTTTGCCCCTAAGGGGCTAGCACACGGGCAACTTTTGCCGCAACTCGCAACTAGCTGTTTTCATATAAAACAATTGCGAAACGGTTGCGGCAATCGCGGCAACTGTTGCTGCAACTGGCAATTGTTTGCTACAACTGCCAAAAAATTAAAAAGTTGATAGTTTCGGCAACTAAGAGCCGGGCCTTAGCATAGCCTCTTAGTATTATTTTATTACCTGCTCTTCGATGCTGTGTCCGCATTGCTCGGATGGATCTATGAAGTAGAGTATGGCGGCGCGCAGATGCGCGAGCGCAGTCACGGCCTGCATCTCGATCACGTTGCGCTCCTCCAGCGGGTGGTCCAGGATACCAGGCGTGTCTATCACCTGGGAATCGAACCAGCGACTTGACTTGGTGTGTCGTGGAAATATACAGTTATTTGTGTTAGATTATGTCCGCCTCAAACATACGGAATTTCCGTACGGAATTCCGTTTCGAAATATCGAATCGGGGTTTCCGAACGCGATACGTCCATACATTTGGATGGATTTACTGCGTTCGGAATCACCGATTCGATATTTCGAAACGGAATTCCGTATGTATGTGGCGGGCTTTATGGTGCAAACTCAATCGCTGCGTCTTCATCAGGCGCATGCCACGCCCGAGCACTCAGTAATGACATTGAAATGTGAATTGAACTGTGTGCTTGGGCGAGGGATGCAAGGCATCTAGCAGAACATTTAATTTAATTTAATTTCATCTTTAGACTAATCCCGTAACTATAAACAAGTTATTATTACGTTTTAAAGCAAATTCTAAGCTAAAATCTGTTATACAATCCCGTTTTGACAGTTTTTCATACAACATGCCAATATTCTTTAGAGAATCTGTCTAAACAGGATTTTTTATTAGAAGTTACTTTACAATAAGTAACAACTTGTTTACAGATACAGTTGGAGGTATTATTAGAACTAAAAACAACTATCTAAACCATGGAGGACATATGGAAAGGAGACGGTCTAAGCACCCGGGCCCTATGACTCCACTAGGCCTGTGACGTCATCGCTGTAGGCGTGGCTTAAGTCAGTGTGCTGTCGGCGTTCGTCCTGTGCACACGTCTTGCCAATGTTCGCATCCCAAGTATAATTCTACTCGACACTAGGTGGCACAACTTTGTACGTCTCTTTACCATCCTACATTTATTGACATCTAGTGTGAAAAAGTTAAACTATAGTACGTTTTTTTATACTTGTCCTATTTGGTAAGCAAAGATGGCGTCCAGCGGGGCGATTGCGTAACTTTTTTGTCAATGTTTCAATTGGTTTCGTATATAATTGACACAGGATGAACGAAACCAATTGAAACATTGACAAAAAAGTTACGCAATCGCCCCGCTGGACGCCATCTTTTCTTACCAAATAGGACAATTATAAAAAAACGTACTTTACGTACTAACATCGACGTAGAACGAAGCGAGTAGTTTTGCTATTGACCGGTAGATTGAATACAGATAAAAGTAGGCGTTATCTAACACCCCTTCACCCGCGCAAATTGTCAAGCGTTGTTTCATAGGGAAATCTAATAAGAACATGATCTAAACACATGATAACTGTATAGAATGTGTGTGTATATTGTGTATATATACAGAGTTATTGGTTAAGTCGACCTATTCCCGTTAAGGGCGTGTAGTTTACATCGTTTCTGACTGATTTGACTATAAAACACCCTATCCTAAATGTAACCGTTTTCGAGAAATTTAATTTAATTGTTTTTTTATAAAAAAATCCAAATTTTCGGCTATCAGCCGCGATAGCCGTGATAGCCGAAATCGGGTATTTTTATAAAAACACAATTAAATTCAAATATCTCGAAAATTTGGATTTAGGATAGGGTGTTTCATAGTCAAATCAGTCGGAAACGGTGTAAACTACGCGCCCTTAACGGGAATAGGTCGACTTAACCAATAACCCTGTATGTGTGTGTGTGTGTACGCACCTGCCACCTGAGGTACTTGTAGTCGGTGTGTCCCACATACAAACTCTTGGTAGTGAACGCGTACGGCTGCACCTCCACGTCGGCGCGCGTTATCTGCACGCGACACATCACACAATTAATAATTAATAAATAAATCCTCGGACATTATTTTACACACGGCTACCCGATCCCAAACTAAGCAGAGCTTGTACTATGGAAACCAGATAACTGATATTACTACATATACTACTTTTTGTTTGTAAATATATACTTAATATACATATACACCCAGACTCGGGTCATGCAGACATGTTCATGCACACAAATGCATGTCCCGGGGAGGAATCGAACCTACGACCTGCAGCGTGAAAGGCCGAATCTAAGCCAACCACGCCAACGGGCCCGTCATATACACATATGGTTTATTGCATAACACGGACCACTGTGGTGGTAGAGCCCAGCTGTAGCCAATTGACTGCAGCTCATATACGGGCTGGCTCGACCGGGGTACTACCACCCTCGCACAGAAGATCGGCGTAAAGCAGCTATTACAGCTGCGTTTCGGATAATGAGTGAGAGAACCGGAAGCCCAAGCCCCCTCTCTCACCCCGCTTTCTTCCCCTCCCCTTCAGGTCGGCAACGTGCTAGCAATGCCTTTGGTATTTCAAGCATCTATAGGCTACGATAACTGCTTAACATCAGGCGGGCCGTACGAAGTTTGCCACCTCGGTGCTGTAAAAAAAATCAGAGACGCCGCATAGCCAGGAACGCTCACGCTGCATACACATTACACAGACGACAACGTTTTTTTCTATACATTTTTGACGGGTCATAAGTCAAAGGCAAAATATTTTTATTCATGAAAGCTAAACCAAATATTTTACATTAACCAAATATTTTAGCGTTACCACCGGTTCGCAATGGTGCTTCCATTGAGAAGAGCCGGCAAGATATTGGTTACTCATTCCAATAGAAAAAGAAAAATGTGTACATTTTAAAAACAGCAACACAATGTGAGCAAGGAGCACCATGGTCGGTAGGGCCTGGTAGGTACCTTGTTGATGAAGCTGGACTTGCCAACATTGGGGAACCCGCAGATGATGATGGTGCGCGTGTACGGGTCGATGGACGGCAGGCGAGCCAAGTGTTGCCGCACCTGCACCACAACACAACACACGTGTACAACAAGGATAGTCAAGTTTACTGCAGCCTCGGATCTAGGGGGGCTGACGGGCGGCATTTGCAGGAGGCACCAAAATCATAATATGTAATGTAATGTAACGTCACGACTTTTATCCCCGTTCGGGGGTAGTCAGAGGCTTGAGTGGCCATATACCACCACATTATGGAGGTATTAACCAACTCAAAGCCCACGCTTCACCAGATAGTCAGAACCCAACGTGACAGGTGGTGAACCTTGTCGCCGTGTATACAGGAACTGACTATGATCATAATATAGTATGATTAAAAATAAACTGGCGACTGTCGCCTAGGGGTGAACAGGTTGGGCTAACAATCAGAAGGTCCCAGGTTCGATCCCCGGTGGGGCATGCACCAATGGATGAATTTTCATCTATGTGCATAATTTACAGTTCGCTGACGGTGAGGGAAAACATCGTGAGGAAACCTACCTATCCCTCGGGATTAGGTAATAGTCAGTTCCTGTATACACGGCGACAAGGCTCACCACCTGTCACGTTGGGTTCTGACTATCTGGTGAAACGTGGGCTTTGAGTTGGTTAATACCTCCACAATGTGGTGTATGGCCACTCAAGCCTCTGACTAACCCCGAACGGGGATAAAAGTCGTGACGATACAAAAATAAAAAACTTGCCCCAAAAACGCCTAGATTCGTGAGTTTTTTTAAGTAATTTATCTCAAACACTGGAGGGGCGCCACTATCAAGTTTCAGCCCCGACTCGAAGAAATCGTAGATCCGGGGCTGGTTAACTGTATGGTCCCAAACTAAACAACGCTTGTACTATGGGCACCATACAATGGACTTGGGGCGATCCCAGTGTCACCCAGGCCAGGGCAAATTACGGAAAGGCCATAATGCCGTGCAATATGTCCTGCTACAGCAATGTTTTATGGTCTCACATGCTGTTAAAATTTCATTTTTCTAACCCCAGCGATTTGGGCTTCGCATGTCTTGACAAACAGACAACAAAGGGCCTCCCCGCAGACTAACTACTTTTAGCATCGGCGATCGGCGATTTTGATGCTGCCTCTCGCTCGTTCGCGCTCGAAGAAACGTAACGCAGCATCAATACGTCACAAAATCGCCGGTCGCCGATGCTAAAAGTAGCTAGTCTGCAGAGGCCCAAAGTGATTCTATAAGGCAACGGTCGGCAACAGGCGGACCGCGGTCCGTTTGCGGACCGCGAAAGGTCGAACCTCGGACCGCCAAATATTGTAATAGTAATGTATTATAAATCAAGTATAAATTAATACGTAACTATAAAACAAACTGGCTCAAGACCGTCGGTGCAGTTTCTCACATTAATTTTAGGTCTTGTGTTTTATAATTCAGAATTATATTTGAAACCATACAATAAATAGGTAGCACTTAATTATTATCAGTTGTTTTTTCTGGACCTCGTTAAAATTTTCCCACAGTATCCGGACCCCACCGAAAACTACTTGCCGACCCCTGCTATAAGGGTTAGTTTTTCCTTTTGAGGTATGTAAGGGGCTATCCATTAATTACGTCACACGAATTTCATGATTTTTAGACCCCTCCCCCCTTGTCACAGCTGGTCACATTTGCGAGACCCCCCTGTGTGACGTCACATATTTTTTATAATTTTCAAAAATATTCAAAAATTTTCGTTAATAATTCAAATTTCGGTTTTAATACTTAGATATATTAGATTTTTAAATTTGACGTCACAAAACTTAGGACCCCTCCCACCCCCTTGTCACACAATGTCACATTTCGTCGACCCCCCTCCCCCCCTTTACGTGTGACGTAATTAATGGATGGCCCCTAACCATAAAAAGGTTGTATGTACATACCTGTTCGAGGTAGGTGAGGTTGGCGGCCTGTCGCTTCATGATGGTGGCCATGCGGCCGAGCGCGGCGCGCTTCAGCTGCTTGCATCGGTACAGCGAGTCGCCGTACTTGAGCAGACGCACGTAGTCTTTCGCCACACTACCACACACGACACCACCAGTCAGACATATCTCATGACACTATAATACATTATGGTACTTTGGGGGTAAAGGGAAGATCTTCCAGCCAGGCGGGTGGTATGCCTGGCGGGGCCGGCCGCTATGCCCCAATGGTTATTGTCGGGGTCTCATATATATGCTGAGTGTCTTGCGAATCTTGCTTGCGTGGTTCAGACTTCATATTGTACTGAAGCGTGCGCGCACTCAGCGCCATCTATCGGTGGCGTCGTGAATGTATGTATGGACGCTACGGTACGGTCAGCAATGAGCTTGCACACTTTTGTTTTGCATCAAATCCATAATTTTTCTTTATCGAAACAAAATGTAGACATGTTGCTAATGTTTGGTTTTATAAAGGTTTACCAACGTTTGTAGATTAAAGAGTATAACCGATTTGAAAAATTCAGAATGTTCAGCGACTTATGTTGCCAATAAGACGGATAGGCTTGGAGCAGACGGGTCACACAGCCACCAGTGGCCAGCGACAAGTAGTTCAGTTGTGGACACTGCTGTAGTGAGTGGCCACCGGTCACACGTGTGCGGCAAGTTTCTACAATATGCATGAAAAAGCATGTGAACTGCTTATCACTGGCCACCGGTAACCCGTTTGCCCCGAGCCTTAACAACCCCACTCCACGGATGAATATGACTATGTTGTTGATTTTAGATACAAGACAAACTTTTTTCTATCCTTTGTTATTTCATCTATGATCAGTCATAGCTAGAGATATCACTTACAATGTAAGTATCTATTGTCTTGTTGTACTGGTTAGAGAAATCTCCAACCAGTGTAGAACCTGAGCGAGCGTTTGCAGCTGCTGCTTATGTTGGCAATAAACTACGAAGCAGGCTTGGAAGTCAAACATTGGATGCTAAGATATTTCTGCGATTGTATTTTCGAAATTATAATAGATTTCTTGTTTTGTCTTTTTTATTTCTTACAAAAGTACCTATGTTACTTGCGGTAATGTAAGGATTCTAATGACACCTCACTTAGAGAGTTGGTACATACTTGTCAATAAGATGTCTGGCTGTGTTCAGCTGTCCTAGACCCAGTTTGTAATGGTCCTTATCGTATAACACATTCATGAGATCTGCGTAGAATGGGTGGACGTCATCTAGTTTTGGGAATTCCTGAAACAAAGCATTATTAGTGCCTCATCATCATCACGTCAGCTAAAAGACGTCCACTGTTGGACATCGGCCTCCCCCAAGGTTTTCCACAAGCGGTCCTGTGCTGCTTGCATCCAGCGGTTTCCTGCAACCTTCACTAGGTTATCGGACCACCTTGTGGAGGCCTACCCATGCTAGGTCTTCCGGATACATGATCGCCACTCAAACTAAATTTAGCACAACTAATTTGAACATGCAGTTCCTATAAGATGATCATATATGTTAACTTCTTTAGTCGCCTTTTAAGTTATGCAGAAACTGGAGATGGGTGCTATTTTAAAAAGGTGCAACATGACATAGTTGATACAACTTATTCATAACATAATGTGTCATTTATATTTTTTTATATTTGAGGCACTATACTAAATTTTTTGTCTACAATTAAAGCAATGATAAGTGCAGTGATATACACGCATCAGCTCAAAGCTGCTAGTGTATCAATAAATAATAATAATAATAATAAATATGAACTACTATAAAACTACTTCTTACTTGTATAATCCTTGAAAGTCTGTCGTGAAAATTCTGTTGCGTAAATTTCACTTTTCTCATATAAAACCCACGTATTCTTGATATTTTATAGTGCTTGTGTACCACTGTAGGTGTCTTCCTTTGTGTTTTAGATAAAATTATATCTATAAAGTCCTGAAATATAAGAGTTTCGAGGTTAGAACATATGATTAATATTTACATAATAAAATGTTAGATATATTAAGTATTTTATATTTTACCTTTGCCGTAGGCACTACGGCGATCTTTTTAAAGTTGTATAAACTCATTTTGGCTTATTTTTTCATATATTTTAATTAAAATTAGCTCGCAGCGAGCTCATCACGTAAACACGTGTTTTTAAAAAGAACGATATGTAGTGTGTTTGCGTTTAGTTATTCAAACAAATTACAGTGTAACCATAGACATACAAAAATATTGAATCAATTACAGTATTTATTACAGCTTACAACTGCAAAATTATTATCCTTTTTATGTTGTAATCAGATCAATACATAACTTGGTCGGCACTTTATTGAAATATGTTGTGATAGAACCTAAATCATAATAAAGCATTGTTAAAAAAAAGGAAGTCTCAAAACGCAAACACAACAAAGTTTGATGCTGCCAGCTAAAAAGTAGTATTTTCCCAATTTTACCTTCTACCCACCCTCTTTTTTTCAGTTTTTCTTGAAATTGAAGATTTCAATAGCTCTACTAAATGTTGTAGGTTATTAATAAATATGAATAAAATTCAAGATTATTTTCTTTCAATACCTAAAACATAAGAACGCAATTACAGAATCCGCTTTGCCCAACCGATTTTATTTTGGTATGATAACATCGTTTATTCAAAAGTCAAATAAATTTTGCCGATGGCGAATGGCTGTCGAGGTTATGAAACATCCACAGAAATTTGCAAAATATCAAGGGGTTTTCTACTAGAATTACTAAAATAACAATAGAAACAAGCACTCGGAAGTACTCGGACTGTAATAATACAATAGTTATCAGCAAACTAGTGAATTATTGTGAGTATATTATTGCATCATATTTCATTTGTTTTTTTTTACGAGAAGCCCTATTTTGACGTCAAAATCGCGCTGATTTCCAACCGGATTCACAACCGATGAATGTAAACAGTTCTGCAACGAATTCTCGTTTATTTTTATTGAATATATCGTTATGAAAATAGTGAGTGGTGTGTGTAAATTTCAGGATAAAGTTGCGACATAAAAAGTTAAGGAAAACCCAAGAAAAATGTACTCAAGACTTCACAATTCCGTGTGGAACGGGCTGCACCACCGCCTGGCGTCGTCGAGCCACCGGAACTACAGCAATGGTATTTTAAAAAAGAAAGAATCCTTGGTGAAGAACATACAGCCCGGTAAAACAATCCATGGTTTCATTTGCTCTGACGTTGAGCACATAAAAGAGTATAATATGACTGCCTATTTTCTCACACATGAGAAAACTAGAACAGAGTACCTGCATTTAGACAGAGATGACGCTAATAATGTTTTCTCTGTCGGCTTTCGTACCACCCCATTGGATTCTATGGGCACTCCACATATTTTAGAACATACTGTTCTGTGCGGATCAGAGAAATATCCCGTCAGAGATCCATTCTTCAAAATGCTCAACCGCTCCCTAGCTACCTTTATGAACGCTCTAACTGGGCCCGATTACACATTCTATCCGTTCTCATCACAAAATGAAGTTGATTATAGAAATCTACAGAAAGTCTACCTGGATGCTGTATTCAAACCTAATTTATCTAGACTGGACTTTCTGCAGGAGGGCTGGAGGTTAGAACATGCTAATATTGAAGACAAAGCATCTGATTTAACATTAAAAGGAGTTGTTTATAATGAAATGAAGGGAGCATTCTCTGAAACCAGCTCTCTATTTGGCCAGAGGTTCATAAACACTATTCTACCACAAGGGACATATGGATATGTCTCTGGTGGTGACCCATTATGCATTCCAAAGCTGACACATGAGCATTTACAAAAATTCCATGCAAACTTCTACCATCCTAGCAATTCTAAGATATACTCTTATGGTAACTTTCCCCTAGAAGCTAATTTGAAGTTTGTAAATGAAGCCTATTTAAATAAATATGAGTTTTTAGACCCAAAAAACACTGTAGTGCAACCACAAGATAGGTGGCATGCTCCAAAACGGTCTGAAATAACCTGCAGGGTTGACCAATATGGTGTGCCTGTTGAGAAACAAAATCAAATTGCTATTGGGTATGTTATGTCTGATATAACGGATATTTATGAGACATTTATGATCATGGCTCTAGCTGAACTCATGATCATTGGTCCGAATTCTGCTTTCTACAAGAGTTTGATTGAGAAAAACATATCTGGCGGGTACAACTCCCTGACAGGCTATGACAATCAAATTAGGGACACCTTATTCGTCGTCGGACTAAGAGACATTGAGGCGTCAAAGTTTGAAACTGTTGAACAAATAGCCAATCAGACAATCCAAGAGATTTTCGACAAGGGTTTCGAAAAGGACCACATTGAGAGTGTCCTGCATGGTTTTGAGTTATCTATCAAACATCAGTCGCCGAAATTTGGGCTTAATTTACTGTTCAATCTCATGCCTCTATGGAATCACAATGGACCAATATTGAACGCTTTAAAAGTCAACAAATTGCTGCAACAGTTGAAAGCGAATTTAATGAAACCCAGCTATATTAAGGACGTAATTGAAAAGTACTTTATTCTCAACAATCATAAGCTGATTATGACCATGAAACCTGACCCTAATTTCGATGAGACATTAAACGCGGCTGAGGCTAAGCTGCTACAGTCTAAAGTGAATACTCTAACGCCAAAACAGCGAGAGGATGTGTACCAAGAAGGTATAGAACTCTCAAAAGCGCAGAAAAAAGAACAGAACTTAGATATCTTACCTTGTTTGAAGATAGACGAGATAACGTTAAATAAAACTGCGCCTCCACTGAAACATACGCTCTCAGAGACGATACCCTTACAACTCTGTGAGGCAAACACGAATGGTGTCACGTATTTCAAAGGCGTACTCGGTACGGAGTCGTTAGACGCCAGCCAGAGGCAAATGCTACCGTTCTTGAACTATGTTCTCGATAAATTCAATACGAGATCGTACAATTACCGAGACTTTGACAAATACATCAGTAAATCTACGTCCGGATTGAGTTTTATCACTCATATTACTGAACATATCGACCTTCCTGGGCAGTATGAGCAAGGAGTCTTGATTGGCAGTCACTGTCTCGACGAAAACCTGCCTAAAATGCTCGATATCTGGTCCGAGATCTTTAGCAAACCAGATTTCAGTAACACGGAACGAATGAACATGTTGCTAACTAACTATTGCTCATCACTGACCAATGGGGTTATCGATAGTGGCCATACGTATGCCATGCAAGCGGCCAGGTCTCTAGTCTCATCTGTAGACGAGTGCAAGGAAAATTTACTGGGTCTCCACCATGTGAATATAATGCAAGACATTCGAAACAACTATAATATCGAAGACGTACAATATAACATCGATACTATAGCCGGACAAGTTCTAAAAGGCAATAACTTGAGAGCCGCTTTCCATTACTGCAATACTAACAAGGATATCAACAAATCCATCGACAAGTTCTGTGGCGAGCTGTGCAAAGACGACGAACACAAGGAAATGAATCGTATTAACTGGACAGATTGCAAGAAAATGCCTCATGAAAATCGTGGAATGCATATTTTAATGAACATACCGGTTAATTTCTGCGCCAAAGTCATCCCAACAGTTCCTTACACAGACCCGGATTACGCTAAACTTAGGGTGCTCTCTCGGTTTATAACATCGAAATATTTACATCCGGTAGTCAGAGAGCAAAACGGCGCGTACGGCGGCGGCGCTATGATCACCCTCGACGGCATATTCAACTTCTATTCGTACCGGGACCCGAACTCGAGAGTCACACTTGACGTTTTCGACGCAACAGCCAACTGGATGGCCCAAAACACTAAATTAGCCGACGACCAGAACTTATTTGAAGCTAAACTGTCGATATTACAGCAGATGGACCAGCCGGTGGCTGAATACATGAAGGGAATAGACCTATTCCTATATGGACTGTCCTACGACATTTGGAAAACGCAGAGGGAAAGAGTTTTGGCTGTCAAGAAAGAGGATTTAATCGAAGTCTGCGAGAAATACTTGACGAGTGATCAATGGGCAGGAAAATGTGTGATTGGGGAGGGATCTAAGGACTTGAAAGAAGGAAATGAAGCTTGGGTGACCGTCTCTGGGCCTCAGCAGTAGTAAGCTGTTTTAGTTTTGATCGAATGAGATCAATGAGATGCGACTAGTCTTTGAAATGATTTGTATGATACGGGTAGTCAAATTCGTTGGATTATGTAATAAGCAGGCTGTAAGAGTTCGCAGAAATATGTTTTGTGCTGGGTTCACGTGCTACTAGCTGGAAGCGAATATATTAGATATCTTTGCGATGTAAGGCATTTAAAGAATAGATACAAGATCGTTGCTATTATTTATTTCTGAGTATGTAATGTTGAGACTGTTATTACTTAAATAAATATTATTTTTCGATTCTATTTCCGTGTTTTATTGGCATTGGTATTGGCATGCATGCATGTTCCTATCATAATATGGTACAAGGCATTTTGGGAATAAAAGAAGTAGGTAAAAAGTTCCCAACGCGATAAATATATTATTTTGAAGATTTGTGATAATAAGGGAATATCTATTTCAGGATAACCATGGCCTTGCCAAAACACTTCGACAGCGCCGAAGAATACTTCGAAACATCCGTACAATTCTTCAGAGAATATCAATATCTATACAACTTTCCTAACACAGACATCTTAGTTCTCAACATATTAGACCAAATTGATATAAACGATGAAAACATTGATCTGAATTCCGATTTAAGTACCCATAACAAATTTTTAAGTGATTTTTTTCACAAACTACAAAGATTACAAGTTCAAGCCGATGTCATTGATGAAACTACAGAATATGATATTAATGTACCTGTAAGTCCTAAGAAAAAACATGAAATAATACATTTGGCTAAAGAAATAAAGACAATGTGTGAAGATATAGACTGCAACGTGGTCGTCGACTTTGGATCTGGTTTGGTAAGTCATTGGTAAATGACATTGTGGGGAAACCTGTATATTTGAGAGAAGTAGGTAAACGAGTTTCGAAGGATAATAAATGTGCAAGATAATAATTATCTTTTTGCAGATAATATACAACCTACCTAATTAATACTTTGTACCATGTAATGTTTGACCTTATACAAAATCTGTTTGGAATCTCCGATCGACTCTATTGTACGATTTGGGCCGTAGATAAATGTTAGGTATTTAAGTAATACCTAGTAGTCCACTAACTTGCTAGCCAGCGTGGTAGGCAATACATAAAGTAGGTAGATGGGTAGGCTAGGGTTTTGCGCAACAGATTATTATTTAGTAAAAAATATTCTTTTACAGGGCTATTTAGACCAGCTGATCTTCGAAACAACTAACTACAAAATATTAGGCATAGAGTGCAACGAAAACCACTACGTTGGCGCCAAAAAACGACAGCGGCAGTACCACCATAACTCCGTAGACAACGTAAAATACATAAAGCATAGAGTAACGGAAAACTCTTTTGAAAATATACAAACTTATTTACAAGACAAGTTCCCGAATTATGGACAGTTTTGTATAACGGGCCTTCATGCGTGCGCCGATTTAACTATAGACGCAATTAACTTGTTTTTGAGAATGGCGGACGCTAAAGCATTGGTTATTATGCCTTGTTGTTACCATAAGATGGTTGAAAAAGGCGCAAGTTTTCAGAATTTCCCGCTAAGTGCTTGTCTGAAAGATGTTTTTGAGAGGAAGAATGGTTTTGAGTACATGAAAGTGCCATTTTTGAGGCTGGCCGCTCAGCCACCTTGTGTGGAAAGTAAATTAGAAGATTTGGTATTCAATTTACTATCTCGAGCTTTATTACAACTATATGCATATAGACGTAAGTATCCTGTGAATCATAGTTTATTTAAGACGCCGAAACTCGTCGTCGCAATTATTATAATTTGTCCTTTCAGATAACTGCAAACTAAAAAGAAATAAAAGAAAAGCCGTGAAAACTAAAATAATGGAAAATAATTTCGTCACTTACCTACAAGATGCAGCCACTAATGGTTTCAGTTTGACCAAAAATGAATCGTCTGCTGCTGTAGACAAAGTTGAAACTAGCGCGTTTAATTTAGAGGAAATTACGTCAATGTGGAGTGACGTTTCCCCACTGACGTTTAAAAAGGCGGGTATTTTTATTCTTCTACAAAATTATTTGCAGCCAGTTATTGAAAATTTTGTTCTTTATGATAGAATAGTTTACATGAAGGAGAATGGTGCAACAAATTGTAGATTTAAGAAAATATTAAATGAAAAAACTTCGCCCAGATGTTTAGCTTTATTGGCTAATAAAAATAATTAATATTATCTCTCTAATATATTATTATATAAGTCCCGAAATAAACTCAGTTTTGTTACTTTTCATAATAATTATTATAGAATAATAAGTGCCTACTAAAAGGTAGATAATAGAAGAACTGTATGGCCAATAAAATCTTCATTTGTCTAACAAAAGTTATAACAGTAACATTGAAATATTATTTAACTTGAAGTAATGAACAATGTTTGTAGGTAATCTGTTGAATAAAAAAAAATTGGTGCATTTTGTATAAATATTCTTTTTTTTTTTCAACAAGGAAACCATCCACCACATTTCTCCAGGACAGAATATCCTACTATTTTTTATGTTTGATGATTAGATAAAATTAATAATAATGTTAAAATAACTAACTTTAATTAATTAACTTAACTAAATTAGTAAACTACAACTGTATATAAAATCTCTTACTTTTACTATTGCTCTCAGGTTCATAAGAAATAAGTATTTAAATTCAACAATTCTATCCATAAAAATAACAAATAGATTCTATACTACGCTGAATAATAAAACATAATAATTATTACATGACTCTCAAAGGTCGGCATCATTCCTATGGCCCAGCTTCTGACTGTAAAACCATAGTCAGTAATCTTCATATCAACATATTGTGTACGTACCCACATAAACATTCAGTTATTATTTTTCTCCTTTAACTGTTCTATTGGCAATCCACTGCCATTGGCAACCCTCTTCCTGCCCAGTCTCATCGGCTGCAGCACCTTCCGTTTCCACTCTTCCATCTTGTCCATTGGATAAACAACCTCCCCAGTCTTCGGATCAATCGGGAACAAACCATCTGGAGTGTGTTTCTTTTTGGCCATATCCATGCAGTGTTTGCGTTTCATGTGCTTGTTATAATTGGGCCAGTTTGTGAAGTCTCGTTGGCATATCGTACAAGAATACGGTTTTACCCCAGTGTGTTGGCGTACGTGTTGGTTTAATATCGATTTAAACCGGAACCCTTTGTTGCAATACGTACACACATGTGGTAAAGAGTCTGTGTGGATGATCTGGTGAGACATGAGCTGCTTGTGCAACCGAAAACACTTGCCACATTGTTCACAGGAGAATGGCTTTACTCCGTCGTGGACGCCAACATGTTTCCGTAACTGATGGACTGTTCTGAATGACAACTTGCAAATCTCGCATTTGTGAGGTCTCACATTGCTATGCTGCCCGTTGATGTGGTCCGCTAAAATGTGCTTATTAAAGAATCCTTTTCCACAAATTTCACAAACAAAGTCCCTCGATCGATCAGTGTGCGTCAACATATGTGATTTCATACTACCTATTTTCGTAAACTCCTTTTTACATATCAGGCATGTTAGATCATTCCTATCTATCTGTATACCATCTTCTTTTTTCATCTGATAGTAGAAGACTTCCGTATGTTCTCTCAATTGGTCAAAACTCAGGAAGTTTGTGTTACAACCGGGACATACAAATTCAGTTTTGTTATACTTCTTTATATGAATGTTTGTTTTGTGGGGCGTCGAAAACACTCTGTAGCATTTGTAACATGAGAATTTCAGGTGTTTCTTGTGCCTTTTGATGTGAATAAGGAATTTGTCGAAGCGTAACTTCCTAAAATTACAATCCGTACAACGATATGCATTGCAGCTTCTGTGATACTTCATAGAATGTTCTCGTAACTCGTCAACCGTAGGAAATTGTACTCCACAGAAGGAACACAGCCAGTTGTACTCGCTCCACGTTTGTTTCAACTGAGCTAAGGGTATCGAATCTAAGCTAAACGATAGACTTCGCTTTTTCTTACCTTTACTCGAAGTTTTTGACCTATCACTTGACGGCACAAGCTCGTTAGTGGATGCTTCAACCTCGATCTTGATCTTAGACTCGATATTATCTTCATATTTAACTTCAGATACATCATAAACAATCAAATCATCGGAGTCTGATTCAGAGCATTCTTTTTTCACATCTTGTGATAGAATTTTATCATCCAGAGCCGCTTGTGCTCGTTCGACAGCTGTAACAAACTCGTACGCGCGTTCCAAAGAGTCTATACACACAAAACACACAGTTTTAGGAAATATATTCCCATTGAAATTGGTCTTCGCGTTAACGCGATCTAGTTTTTGGGTGATTTCTCGGCACTTTGCTTCGTCTGCATCGAGGTGTGATAGTTTATTGCGAGGTTTAAGTTCGGCGCAAAGGCGGCAGTGAGCCGTTTGTGGAATATTCATCATGGAATTCTTATAAAAATTGTTTTATCTATTTGTTTGCGGATTCATGCTTGCTTGCTGTATCAATGAAATACTTGACGTTGACATAATAATAGAAAAAAAATGTCAATCACTGTCAAATAGTGGTATATCATAGACAAAAATATTATTTTTCGTTGTCTAAAAAACCGAAATGTGAAAACCCTTGAACAAAGTAACAAAATGGACCCGCAACACGCATAATTCAACGAACAAAATGTTCTGTCAATTCTTGGGGGAGGGGAGGTAACCACTACATTAAAATTGACGCACACTTACTCAAAACATTTTGTGTCATTATAAACGCACACGTAAAGAAATGTGCAACACTAGTATATTTTACGCACACTAAAAGATCTAATACGTCAACATACAAAATTTTACTACCGTAGGACCATCGGTGTAATAGGGTGAATACCACTATCGATATTTCTAATTAGCTATATCGATAGTTTCATATACTCATTATTACATTTATAGCTGTCATTATAATCTACTGAATTATCTCTACTGAAACAGCTGAACAAGAAATAATGAGTAACTCACGAGGCGTAAATATTCAACGGAAACAAGATGATTCCGGGTACATCCCAATTCAGTTCCTTGAAAATGAGATTATCTAAAAAATAAGTACCTAATGTTCCCAAATAAGCTGTTTCATCCCCCCCCACTCCCACTCGACCAGCGCCATCTGATGCTACTGGCCTGGCTGATATATTTTGTTAGGTAGGTACGTATAAACGTAATAGGTATTATTATACCAATGTCATCATCATCATCATTTCAGCCAAAAGACGTCCACTGTTGGACATAGGCCTCTCCCAAGGTTTATTATACACTATATATATTATATTTTTATCGATACCGGTCTGCAATCATAAATAAACACTACTACAACACTGTTCAAATCAAAAAGTATATACTATAAAATAAAATCTTGCAACACTGACTAATACGACTGAATAATTTTGATACTTGATTTATTATTTTCCATATTATTTATTATTCATAATGCAAGCGCAAGCACTTTTAAGTTTTCTTTGATGTTGGTCAATAAGATAATATTTGTTATACATATATTTATGCCATATGTGATTCATCGCCTCAGTAGCAGATGCTGCCTGCTTCTGGGTCATATGGACCCGGAGCAGTGTCAGGTTCGATTCCGTTTATCAAGATCAAGAATTTATCGAGATCGTATTTATCTGAATTATTTTTGTTTCAACATGAGTTAGTTAATTGTTTTTTGTATTTTAGGAAAATAAAACAAACATCATAGCTACTGCGTTTTTTAATTAACAAGAGACTATTCTTAGACAGCCCTGGCAGTTACAAAATGTTGATAAAGCTGCAAGAGATGTTGTACATTCAAAAGATCTTGGTCTAAATATTCCACTCCTGATAAATCCATATATTGGCGTGGGCCTGCCGCTGCCTCATCAACTCATCATCATCAGTCTCCACAGCATTGCTGTCATCTTGAAGATTTATTATTAATCGATTAATGTCATCGTAAAGAGCAATTTTCGACTATTCTTCTAACGGTACCTGAAAAATAAAATAATTCAATAAAAGATAATTTCTTTAATGCTTTAAGATTATTTGTTTATTTAGTAATTAAGTAACGATGTTAACTGACAAGCAAACATAGAAAAATAAAGCAACCTTAGTTTATGTATTGGTCGAGATGAAAGCAACACATAAAAATAATGCGCAAGTATCAAGTGTGTTCAATCGAATGTACCTCTAAGCGATCAATGTATATTTACTGAAAAACCTGTAAACTGAAGCTTTGAGCCTGCCTTTGTATACAATAAACACATTATTTAACTTAAAAACTGTAAAATAAACTGCTTATATACCTATAATATCAGCGGTTCTTTGGTAAACATGGTCGAGTTCTGACAAAATATTTTGCACCTCAAATTCCGCGAGACACCGCCTGTAAACTTTGTGAATCACCTCTCTTGTTGAATTACTAATGATTTATTCATTGTAAATCGTTTTTAACGTTCTGCGACTGGTTTATCACCGCGTAATTCAGTATTTATCCTTTTGTTTACAAAGTTCAAATACTTGACAATTATTTGACAAATAAAAAATACAGTTGCCAGGGTAGAAAAGATTCGTCTATGGTCACAGTAGACTATTCGATTAATTCGTACTCGATTAATTGTATCGATAATGTTTTCGATTCTTATGACATTTAATATTTTAATGAATTTAATAGAAAAATGGCATTAATTACATCAAAAATACTTACATATGAAATGTTACCCCATCTTTTTGTATATTACTATTTTTTGTAATTTCTTTGCACACGTTTAATGGGACAATTCGGCATTTTTCACGGAGCACCTTACACCGCGAAAACGATACTTACTCTGATCAAATCGATTTCGAAAACAGTTTTTATATACGTGTCAGAGATTTTTGGTCTAGTACCTCCAAAAAATAGCTAGAGGGGAAGATCATGCAAAGCGCATCCTGAGTTAATACATCCATGTGAAAACCGTAAAAATAGATCTTTTACGGTTTTATATCAACAATATCTTTGAACAAAGTCGAAATTTTTTATTCATTTAAGCTAGGGGTAGCGTAACACTTATGAATCGTTAACATAAAATATTTTGGGGTTGCATTTTCCTTCTGTCTACGATACCCACCATTTTTTAACCGACTTCAAAAAAGAAGGAGGTTCTATATTCGGCTGTATGTATGTTTTTTTTTTTTTATGTATGTTCATTCATTCTCTCAATCAATCATTCATCATCATCCACTTTTCTTGGGTTTTTGAGCACTAACCGAAAAATTGAAGTCCAATTTCATTACTAGATGGCAGTGTATTGAAATAGATTTTACTATTCGCTGATAGATGGCGTTATTTTAGATTACATCTTAGATACCTACGTTTTCATGTAGTAATTATCAAACATGGCGATAGTTTCGCTATTAATTTGCCGCTACTGCTAATACTGCTGATCCCTTCGTCCGGCAGATGTTCTAATTATATGATGTACTTTATGTACAGTATTTAGAGTTTAAATCGCAGACATTGCTGTTTTGTGGGCAGAAACTACATACTTTCTAACAGATCTGTCTGCCGTGTGACTAGTTCCATTGTCGACCTACTAAAATATTGAAACGACTACTTTTATAAATCTTTTTTATTTACATGTGCTGTCATGTGTATACATTATACTAAAATATAATCATTTTCGCAACCATATTGCTATGACACAATCGTAGTGCTATTTTATTTACAAATTAAATCACAACTAAACTAATAATAATACCGTATAACAATTTCTGAACTTAAATAATAAATTCATATTCATAATATAAAATACTAATACTTTACAACAATAACTAATAGATGGCGCTGTACAGATTTACTCACAGTTTTTAGGCGATCAACTTGTCGGACAAAGTCGGTTACCAGTGTTAGAAAATTTGGTGACCGACTTTTTGTCGGAAAGTTAGTAAATGACTTTTATCAGACAGTTGGTAGCTAATTTGTCGAACAATGTCGGTGACTTGTCGAACAGACGATAACCGACTTATATCAGACAAGTCAGTAGCCGACATCTGTCGGCCAGCCTGTGGACAATTTGTCGGACAAAGTCAGATGCCGAAATCTGTCGGACAGCCGGTGGACAAATGTTAGACAAAGTCAGTAGCCGTCAACTGTCGGATATCCGGTGGACAATTGTCGGATAAAGTCAGAAGCCGACATCTGTCGGACAGCCGGTGGACAATTTGTCGGACAGTCAGTAGCCGAATTTCTCAACACCCTACGGTGCCAACCCCTTTTGGTTACTTTACTATACTATACCTTATTCCTTTACTATATGTTCTCTTGTTTTATCACTTTCTTCTTCCCTCTCTTCGCTGGCACCATGATTCTGGTCTTCCACTCCTCGGTGCCCACTGGATCCTCCACCTGGATGATCTGTCCCGTCTCCGGATTGACCGGAAACACACCGTCCGGAGTAATTTTCTTCTTCGACGTATCAGTACCGTGCCGTCGCTTCATATGCTTATTATAATTAGACCAATTCGTGAACTCCATACCACAATTCTGACATGAATACGGTTTAGCACCCGTATGCTGCCGTTCATGATTCTTCAGAATTTGTTTGAATCTGAACGCTTTATTGCAATACGAGCACACGTATGGCATCGAGTCTGTGTGTACAATTTTATGGGCATTTAATTGGTATTGCAGTCTAAAACACCGTCCGCACTGCTCACAGGAGAACGGTTTCACTCCCGAGTGCATCTCCACGTGTCTCCTCAACATGTTTGGGTATAAAAAGGATTTATTGCATATCCTGCACACGTGTGGTCGTATCTTGTCGTGGGACAGTATGTGCGAGGTGAGGGTGCCTTTGTTGTAGAACATCTTGCCACAACGGTCACAAGTGTAGTTCCGTTTGCGGTCAATGGTGTGCAGTTTCATGTGGTCTCGAAGACTGTTAGGGTTCTTGTACACTTTCTTGCAGAGCGGGCATGTCAGGTCTTCTATTGTGATTGGGGTGCCTGAAAAAAGTTATTTTTTTATCAATGAAACTAGTTCATTGCTTATTTATCTTCCTTTCATGTGTCAAAAGAAATGTTCAACTGTCAGTATTAGAAGAAACAAATAACTGTCAGTCTTGGCTAATTAGTGAGAGAGTTCACAATCCCCGAACAGCCTTGCTTAAGCAGTCAATTATGATATTGTTTATGCGGTCAGACATCGAAACTAATTGCTCGGGCGCGTCGCTCGGCACTTGTGGACGCCGCCATTATACCATGTCGAAGGTTTTCGGTCCGCCTTGAGGCAGACCATCCCACAATATGTGTTGCCAAACTAGAACCTTTCTGCCCCAATAGCCATTGGTTCTGCCAGTTATCTGCCCCAAACCAATTTGAGCTTAGGCAATATTTATGAAACTACAAAGTCATAATCACCTGGTTTCCGTCTAGGTTTCCGCTTCTGCTTGGCCGAGTTGTATTCGTGTAAGTGTATCTTCAACGCGTCCTCGTTCTTGAGGACCTCCCCGCACAGCGGGCACGCCAGCTGCGTCTTCAGGAAGTGCTGCTTGATGTGCGCACTGAGGCTCTCCGTCTTGGGAACGGCCACATCACAATAGTAACAGTGGTGCCTGGAACATTTCATTAAGAGCCATAACATACCGACGCCATGGCGACGTCGCCGGCTACGTATCCAAACAATTTATATTGATGGCGACGTCGCCAGTCCGTCGCCAGGTATGTTACCTGTCATACATTTCAATACGAATTAGTTGGCTACGGTGGCTGGCGACGTCGCCATGGCTAGGCGGTGTGTTATAGCTCTAAACATGTATAGTCAGTTCCTGTATACACGGCGACAAGGTTCACCACCTGTCACGTTGGGTTCTGACTGTCTGGTGAAACGTGGGCTTTGATTTGACTTAATATGTCCACAATGTGGTGGTGTATGGCCACTCAAGCCTCTGACTACCCCCGAATGGGGATAAAAGTCGTGACGTTATATTTATTTTACATGTATTGACGGGGTAGGCATATTGAGGCCCAGGGGTTGAGCATCTGACTCTTTAACTCTTTGTACAAAACGCAGCTGCAAAAGCTGCTTTACGCCGATCTTCTATGAGAGGGTGGTACTACCCCGGTCGAGCCAGCCCATATATGTGCTGCAGTCAATTGGCTACAGCTTGGCTCTACCACTTATAAAACTCATATCAATGTCATCCTCTTTGGCTTCTAAAGGCAATTTATTTCTGGTGTGGAGTTGACCCATTTGGCCCGTGATATGCTGATGGTAATTACCCATACGAGGGTAGGCAGAAGCAGACCACTATAAGGATTTATTCAATACTAGCTTCTGCCCGCAACTTCGTCTGCATTAACTTTAAAATATAAACCTCTGTAATTTTTCCAGGGTAAAAAGTAGCCCACATTCTGTTCCAAGGTCCTGTCTATCTCCATACCAAATTCATCAAAATTGTTTGAGCAGTTTAGTTGTAAAAGTGTAACAGACTGACAGATAGACAGACAGTTACTTCCGCATTTATATCGCAATTTTTAGTAGTAAGAGTCGAAGTAATATAGGCACTGCTCTCAGTTATTATTAAAGTTAGTCTGTGTTATGATAAAGAAGATAAACGAGTTATATCTATAGGTACTCACGCGGGTAATTTGACTACACACGCCTTATAAATGAGTTTAACTTTTTTGTAATAACACCTAATATGTTTAATTAATGCATGATACTTTAGGTCTTTTTGTTAACACAGAACCATTAGCATTCATGTAATGAGACTGTTTGTATCTAAATAAATAAATTTATAATATTAGTATAGATAAACCAAATAACTCACCGTAAACATTTCCTATGCTTCCTAACATGTTTAACAAACGAATGGAAGTTCTCCTTCCTCTGTGCCTTGCAGTCGATGCAAGTGAACGCTGCGCACTTCCCGTGCACCACCTTACAGTGAGACCGCAGCGTGTCCATGTTCAAAAACTCAATGTTACAGTATGCACACACCCACGGATAATCTTTCCACGTTTTTATATCCTTTTTACCTAGATCCGAGAGCTCTTTAGCGTATATAGTGACGTTAGAAGTAAATGGCACGTTGCACATAGCAGCATTTATTATATCTTGGACATTTAATGTATCATCGTAGTGTGTTTGGTCTTCGGGCTCTTCCTTCAATTCCCGCTTCACTTCTATACTTATATCTATGTTTTCGGAGTACTTATCCCGTGGCTTATCTTCTACTTTCAGTTCAGGATCATCAGCGCAGAGGAAGACGTCGAAACCTTCCGTTCTATCGTCGTCGGATAGATCACATTTGCTTTCGTCGTTAGATGAAAATATGCTGGTTAGCACGTCCTGGGCGCGCTTCACGTTATCCAAGAACTCGTAAGCTTTATTCAAGTTCTCGTAACACACCAAACAAATAGTTTTCGGCAAGATATCGCCAGTAGAAACGTTGATGTAAACAGCGTTGAGGAATGCGAGTTTAAGAAGGATTTCCTCGTGCTTTTTAACATCATTCTGCAAGTTTAGCAGTTTTTCTGAACTTTTGGGCTCTGCGCAGAAACGGCAGTATGAGTTATCCATGTTTTAAAAGTAGTTATCCTTTATTTTTCAAAGGTTTTTCGTAAAATAAATACATCGTACACGAAAAAATAGCCGTCAAACTTTTTTTTTTTCAAACAAGAAAACAATAGACAATGTGACTTGACTAGAGGCGAGAATATAAATAATAGTCGATAGATTGTGGAAAATACCGGTTTTTTATTATCAATGAACAACATCAATACCTAAGGATTGATAAGACTAGTAAAGGTATAGTTTTGACGACCCATGGTCTAGTCACTAGACTAGGCCCGGCCACTCGATTCCCTGTGGTTGCTTATTCGTAATTGTACCTACCTACCGTACCTGAAATAGGTAGATCGTTACAGTGGCGTAGCTTGCCTTAGACGGGCCAAAATTAGTTGGGGGGCCCAAATGAACGGTAAAGATTTTTCACAAATGAAGCGTAAAGAATTTTCACACACGTTCGGGGCCCCTGTAGCCCGGGGACCACGTATCATTGATAGGGCTGATACGCCTCTGGTAGTTAAGTACCTAGAACCTACAAGCGCTGCTTCTTAGTTTAGCCAGCCAACACCTAACGATTTAGCAAGTATAGACTTGCACAAGTATACTATACGTGCATTGGAAGCTACTTGCGCAAATTTCTTATATTTGTGCAAGTCGGATGTACTTGTGCAAATCTAAACTTACTAAATCGTTACGCTTTGGTTGAATAAGCATTTATAAGTAGGTAGCATGTGTAGCAATTATGAATTTCTGTATTATAGTTGCGAAAAAAACACACAATAGCATTCGACGACATTTAATCCATTTATTATTCATTTACAGGATTACACGGATATATTACTCAGATGCATATAAAAGACTCAAAAAGCTACTTAGCAAATATAATAAAATATACAGTATTTTAACAATATGTAGCGAATTTATTGTTTTGTGGAATAATAATAACGATAACACAATGTTTACCTCATAGCTGTTTACGAACAAACAATCACGGATGTACGGTATCTCAAAAGTCCGAAATGATATTTTTGGGGTACGATGGATGCATGAGAGTATCGGCATGCAGATAATTAAAAAAAACATTTTTTTTAAATACCTACTAGTAACTGCTGCACTGCTTTATTTGGCTATTGGATGTGCACTTAGACCGTTACAACAAAGTACCAGATTTCATATAATGTACCTAAATTATTATTTCGAACCGTTGTGGAGTTGAGACATTTCGTATAAACTAGCTATATTGCCGGCCACAATAATTGCGCAACATTTTCCAACACACATTCCAGTATACTTGTGCAAGTCTAGACTTGCGCAAGTATATCGTTAGGTGTGTGGCCGGCATAAGTAGTCAGTACGTAATCTATGATAACAATGAAACAGCATTAGCTGAGGCTGTGAAGTGTAGCGGAGTGTGTCCGGCCCGCGCATACCACACGCGCTACAGAGCCAAGCGGATTGGCTCCGTCGCGATAAATCTTGACTTGGACAAACCTGGCCAAGCCAGTTCAATTTATCACCTGGCTTTACGCAGTCACATAGTAAAAGTGTCGTTATTGAAAACAGGTATGAAACGGTTTTGGAAACGGACAAATAAGGTATTTATTTTGGGTTATTGATAAGTTGTAATAGGTACTTTAAATTAATGCTATTATTTTCATTCAATGCATACTGAAGACAGACTATACATTATTTAACTTTGTTACTGGTCATAATGAATAATTATGTACTTTACATCCCTACAAAATGTGTTTTATTACTATCATTTACATTCATACTAATAATTCATGTTTACAGTACAAGACATTGCTGAAACACGTAATTTAATAGATTTAGAATTCTAAATGGTTATTATAATAAGATCTATAAATAACAAATTAAATAATTATAGCCATTTTTCATAACATGGGAAATTGTTCAGCGCCCCCAGCGGTAGATAGCTACTACTAATAAAAGCTTCCGCTACTGCCCGCTAGGGGCGCTCTTCAAATTCCCAAGCAAACATGGATTTGCGCAAACGAATGTAATATATATAATTTTATTATAATATATTCTAGGTTCTATACAGATAGAGTTGCTTATTGTCTCCACAACAGATTTAAATGTAATATTTATGTTATCTCACGTAACATTTAAATATAACATTCCTTAGGTACTTACTTCCTAAAACATTTATTTACACATATTTTATTGAGTTTCTCTGACTAACTCGCGTCTGTAGGTTTCATCGGATGATCGCGGGGTCGACTCTCTTTGGGTCGCATTTCGGAAACTATCGTTTTGTATTTCACATTTGGTCTGTGTGTCACCACTGGGATTGTACAGTAGAAGAAAACAAGTGTGGCTTAGCTTGGGTAGCTGATGTAGCCATATTATGTACGTTCGCTTGCACGTCATTTTCAACATAAGAGCTCTCTTTATTATTAACAACTGTAATGAAGAGGGCTCAGCTTATGTTGGAAATGTTAACATCCTGGTTACCAGAGATGTGCAGGTGACTGAACTAACGAAAGATAGATAAGATTCTAGTATCGCTTGTCGGACCATATGGCGCGATATTTCAACGGCAATTCAACTAATCACGTGTCAATAGGTTACATAAATTAATGGCTTCATTAATTAGAATCCAGAATTAATATTATTTAATCATGGTTCCGTAGATTCTGCTTATATGACAAACATATTTCTTTTTATGGGACTGAGGTGGCAAACAAGCGTACGGCCCGCTTAATGCTAAGCAGTTACTGTAGCTTATAGATGCTTGCAATACCAAAGGCATTGCTCGCACGTTGCCGACCTGAAGGAGAGTGGGACGAAGGAAAGAGAAGGAGGGGCAGCTGTTTTAGCAACTCGGAATCGGGAATCGAACCCGCAATGACCCGATGCAGTGAGCCGAGCGGCCTACGCTCAAACCACTGCGCCAACCGGTCTTCAACTGACTCTCTCTCTGGCTGTCTGTGATTGATTGTGTTATCATCATCATCATATCAGTCAAAAGACGTCCACTGTTGGACATAGCCTCCCCCAAGGTTTTCCACAACGACCGGTCCTGTGCCGCTTGCATCCAGCGGGTTCCCGCGACCTTCACTAGGTCGTCGGTCCACCTTGTGGGGGTCCTACCCACGCTGCGTCTTCCGGTACGTGGATTGATTGTGTAATACCTCCTAATTGAATTAAAAAAAAAACTCTGTTTAGTGGGTACGGAACCCTGGCTGTTATTATTTTTTATATACCCGTGTTGGTTTGTATTAGGTATTGTGTGGTTATTATTTAACGAATAGGTAATTCATTAGTGCTACGGTAACTAGGCGAATTATTTTTGTTGTGGCCACCGATATAGCAAGTATTGTGATTTTAATAGTGTATTATTTTACATGTAGGTAACTAGATTTAATTTAGTATGATAACGTAACAGGAAACCTGTCTTAGAACAAATCGAAAGACGTGTGAAACTGCACTGGGTGGTGGTCCATCGTGGTGGATTATGGCCTGATTCCCTCTCGCATTGAGGGAGGCCTGTGCCCATAATTGGGCAGTTTAAAAATAATATCATAATTTTTGTTAAAGTTAGATGTATTTAAATCAGTTTGGAGGTACAGTTTTGTTTTATTTTAATTAATAATAATTAATATGCGATGGAAAACTATCGTTTGGTTTTGTTAAACTAAATACAGTTTAAAATGTATTGTAATTTGCAGGTAGGTATTACTTATTAATTTATTAAAATGACAAGACACAGTTATCCTTTCATTTTAACGTTTAAATTTGTAATGTTTTGTGTTTTACTAAACTAATTTGCCTATTTAACATAGGTACCTACTTATGTACCTATACCTAAATATAATAACTTAACTAAGTACCTAACTCTTTAATTATAACTTTTAAATCTAAAGATATGGAAGTGATCATTATTGATTAACTTCTATCAATATGTTAAGTTCTTTATACACCAAATTATCTATTTATCTGAAATACATCGTGAATTTATATTGATTTCTCAAGAACTGCAACACCTTTTTCTATGGGACCGGCGACCTTTATCGCGCAATCTTCAATTTCGTCGTTAAGAACCTCACTTGAATAATTAATATTTTTTTTCAGGAATTTACATTAATATTCAGCACGGTGTTCTTATATTAAAATATTAACAATATAGGTACCTAAACTCTTTACATGATACAACCACGACAGTGATTTGGAATACATTTTTCTAAAAGAAAAAATACATGCGTGAACTCACAAACACGCTTGTATTCACGCATTTCGTATTAGCATTCACGCATTTCGTACTAGCATGCACGCATTTCGTATTAGCATTCTCGCATTTCGTACTAGCATGCACGCATTTCGTGCTAGCATGCACGCATTTCGTACTAGCATGCATGCATTTCGTGCTAGCATTCACGCATTTCGTACTAGCATTCACGTATTTCGTATTAGCATTCACGCATTTCGTACTAGCATGCACGCATTTCGTACTAGCATGCATGCATTTCGTGCTAGCATTGACGCATTTCGTATTAGCATGCACGCATTTCGCACGCATTAGAAAATAAAATCCTAAGATGTTATTGTGCGTTACATTTCAAATTCTTATGTACATAAAGCGCGCATGTATTCTATCAGTTGTACATAGGTATTATAGTGTATGATGTGGGCACATTAATAATATATTTTTGTTTAATGTATGTACCCTAATTATATATGAAATGTAATACCTTTGGATAGGTATTTTTACTTATTAAATATAATTACTTAATACTTAAATATATTTTATTATCAATAAAATATTTACACCTAACACTTATCTAATGGAAGACTCTTGTGATATTGTTGTTAGTGATAATTCTTGGTTGCTTATTACTAAATATACACATAATCGCATGCACGCATCTCGCATACTCATTCAAACGCATTTTTCGATTTCACGCATACACACATATTTTTAATCGATTACACACAGGTAATATTTGCACGCACGCATACTCGGTAGCACGCATGCATGTAGGTATAACACCCCCTCACACACACACACACACACACACATATCGCACACTTATGCGTACACAATGCATACACAGACAAAAATACGCTATACTATATGTCGTCCATTCTCAAAAATAATTATCTTTTTAAACATGCTCTTATATATAAAAATATGTTTTTTTTAAATAAATATTTGCGTGCATGCATATCAACTCACATACCACATCCATCACACGCACACACACGCACTCACGCACAAATACATTATACATTCTTATAAATACGTAATCCAAACATTTTCCTTTCAGGGGGCTTACCACCACCTCTTATATAGCAGTTTTGTTTTAACGTTTCAGCGGCCATTTGTGCAAGGACGTTTCTTATTGTCATGACAATAAGGTACGTCATTGCACAAAAAGACGCTGAATCGTTAAAACGTTCCTGTAATTGAATCGCAATAAGAGTTCGTGGTAAGCCCCCAGGAAGCATATCAGGAACTGGTACTTGCAAACAAATCCGCTGAAAAAAAAACCTAACCTTCTTATTTTGAAATAAATAAAAACGGTTTCGAATCATTATGGTGGTCACAGACCAAAACCGTAAAAACGATAAGATTTGGTACGCGGTATACATGAATTTGGTCTGATAGCAAACCAATTCTGAACACTCACCATACTATACACTTCACAGGATACTGTATACCTACATACTTAGAACATTGCGTAATGCTAAGGATACACCACGAAGACACTAAAACACTCCGTTCCTTCCACTCGACACCACCAAAACGACACCACCGGTGGTGTCGTATGGAATCTCTAGTCCATACGACACCACCCTAGTGATGTCCAGAAACGCGTGTTTTTGACAAACAGCTCCCAGTTCATTAAAATAAATAAATAAATATCAGACAACATCACATACATTGATCCGACCCCAAAGTTATTATTTCAAGTTATCTATAGTTAAACGATAATTAATAAAACAGAGGTTATGAAATAAATATAAACTAAACTAACAGATAAATATAAACTTTATCAAATGACATACCTCATTAATGAAACTGCTTGAACTTAATTGGAGTTTTCATATCAACAACTTTGTATGTAGGTAACCTCACTAATAGTCGGTGGTGTCGTATGGACTAGAGATTCCATACGACACCACCGGTGGTGTCGTTTTGGTGGTGTCGAGTGGAAGGAATGAAACACTCAGTGTATACATCGAGTGTCTATGTGTGTCTACCACCGCGACAACTTTTTATGGTTGTAGTAGCGATGTCGGTACACTGAGATATACTGAGTGTCTAATGTCTAGTGTCGTCTTGTATCCTTTAGCATAACACGTCAATTTACTTGAAGCAATTAATACGTATGACCGCGACTAGTTCCAATTAATTAATCAATCTCGTTTGACAAATGTTCTATATTTAGGACACAATGAATTGTTTTATTTAGTGCAGCTGACTCTATCAAATGTGTTCTGTGTTTAAAAAATACAAAAAATACCTCATCTTTTATGCGATCCTGGTAAAACTCAGTAAAATCACGGAGATATTATGTTTTAGTAATTTTGTGAGGATTTTTACTTATTTTGGTAAGTTTTTGATGTTGTTTCTATAAATACTTATTCATAAATCTACTAGATTAAGCCTAGTTACATATTTATTTCCTAAACCTATTTCTAATCTATTAATAACGGAAATAAGATAAAATAAAGCGCATTATACAAGCTATCGTTCCAATCATTTGGAGGCGTGTTGTTTGGTTTCATATCATACAATTGGTGTGTTTATCCTTCTATGAGTATTATTGTTGTTACTATACGATTAAAATAATAATAGGACCAGCCTAGCGCCATGTTATGACGTCACAACTGGAACTTGGTACGGCTCTCGGCTAACTTCACTCTCAAGTACAGTACTTGGTACCGTAGAAGTTAGCCGAGAGCCCGTCCTATTCTATTTTAATCGCATTGTACTTTTGTTGTAGAGTTTTCGTAAAGCTGGTGATATTGTAACTCCCTATCACTATTTCCCCCTGAATCTTATGGACAGCTTGTAGTGTTTCGACGAAACGTCATCCACTAAATTGATCACCTATCTCTGACCGACCTTGACAAGCATTGCTTAACCTCCGGTCATTTACCTATCAGTGATTGCAGCTGACTGTGTCGGCATGAGAGGAGACCTTCGCCCAGCAGTGGATGTTTTTGTATGAATTTGTTTTTTTTTTAACATCAAGTGATTGAAACAACATCCTGTATGTCACTACAACACTCACTACACGAGATCACTACACACACTACAATAATTCGAATCATTACAAATTGAAAAATTTAGGGAGTCGAAATTAATAATTGACTGGTAGGTACAAAGTAAAGGAGAAAATAAAATAAAAACAAACAAATTAAATGAAAACTTAATTTTAATAAATGAAAATAAATCATAATAAATGAAATTTTTAAATTTACATTTGTTTGCAGTAATTAATATTGTCTTACGCACAGTTGTTCTTCTTACTCGTTAATGATTAAATATTTTTTAAATATGTTACTTAAGTATACATTTAAATTAACGTGGATAAATGAAACTTCTTACAACCTACAGATTAATCTATACTTAATTGAAAGCCATGTATCTTAATTTACATTTATCTTAATTAATTAATAATAATGTCAAATGTAACTTTGTATTTATAGGCGGTATATTTATATAAATGACATCTAATTTTAAATATACATTCATTTCCATTATAATAGCGTCATTTTAAAAACAATAACGTGTGCTTCCCTCTAATAAAATTATTAATTCTGTACAAAATAATTTTGAAAACAACATTATAACATTTCTAAAAATTTTATACAATAGATTTAAAACTTTTTTTCTTTAGAAAAAATGTCAACTCATTGTAAATATAAAATGGTTTGGGTCAAACGGATTGCGTTACTTTGTGTGGGTAAACTCAGTAAAAATTTGGGTAACATCAGTTAAAATAACGGTAAATCAATTGTTTACTGGAAGGGCGTCCGGTCGCAGTTGCAGGCGGCCCCGCCCTGCCCCAGCCGGCACTGTACGTTGCACCACGCCGCCCAACCTTCATACGTGGTGAGGATACGTGTCATTTGGGCGGCCGTCGGGTCCGTGGTGGTAGAGTCGCAAGCCGGACAACCTGTTAGCCGGGTATTTACATTAATAATAATGATATCCTGGGCTATCCTTTTTACACACGGCTACCTGATCCCAAACTAAGCAGAGCTTGTACTATGGAAACCAGATAACTGATATTGCTACATATACTGCTTTTTGTTTGTAAATACATACTTAATATACATATACACCCAGACTCGGGATATGCAGCTATGTTCATGCACACAAAAGCATGTTCCGGCCCGGGTAGGCATTGAACCTAGGACCTGCAGCGTGATAGGCGGAATCTAACCAACCACGCCAACGGGCCCGTCAAATTATCACATCTTGGGTAACGAACTATTAAATTATTGGTGGAAGAGCCAAGCTTTAGCCGACTGCAGCTCATATACTGGTTCGACCGGGGTAGTACGACCCTCTCACAGAAGATCGGCGTAAAGCAGCTAATACAGCTGCGTTTCGTACGATGAGTGAGAGAGCCGGAAACTCAACTGCCCCCTCTTCCCCAATCGCAACGTGCGAGCAATGCCTTTGGTATTGCAAGCATTTATAGGCTACGGCAACTGCTTAATATCAGGCGGGCCGTACGTTTGTTTGCCACAAACTTCAGTCACATAAAAAAGCTAACGCAAATAGACATAATAGATAGCATATTGTTGGATATACATTCACGGGTATATGAGTCCACGTCTTCATTCTAAAATTCATCATCATCATCTCAGCCGAAAGACGTCCACTGCTGGACATAGGCCTCCCCCAAGGTCCACCACAATGACCGGTGTTGCGCTGCCCGCATCCAGCGGATTCCCGCGACCTTCACCAGGTCGTCGGTCCACCTTGTGGGAGGCCTACCCACGCTACGCTTTCCAGTACACGGCCGCCATTCGAGAACTCTTCGGCCCCATCAACCATCTGTTCTATGAGCAATGCGCCCATTCTAAAATTTCGCGTCGCTGAAAGTATCTAAAATTTGCGACTTAAATGGAACCAAGCCTCTGACTACCCCCGAATGGGGATAAAAGTCGTGACGTATATTTAATTTCTTTTTTTTCTTTTTCTTTATTGGAACATTTCTTATCGCGTCTCGTTATCCGCGGTGTAGTAGTATTGAGTGTGCCTTTGGTAAAGGCATAGAGGCGTGTCTCACCGCTGGGCAGGTACCCGTCGAGGCAGAAGGCTGCGCAGACGGCGCTCCAGTCCACCGCGTGGTCGGTCCCGTTGGCGGGCTGGGTCGCGCAGCTGCATAACGGCTCGCCTGTTCATATAGAACGTATCAACACCAGCCCCATAGCCAAGTGGCTGTCTACAAGCGTTTCTACAAATCGCTACGCTTCATGTATGGAAACGACATGAGTCACGTGATCTACTTATCGACAATAAAGCGTAGCGGTTTGTAGAAACGCTTATAGATGAAGCCACTTGTCTAGGGGACGGATCATAACATATATTGCTTAGTTTATACTTACCGCCTAATTTATAGGGATTTTTAGTCAGTTAACAATGGTTTTACAAAGCGTTTTAGAAACAAAAGTGATTTGTAACGGCAATGTAAGTCCATAACTTTCTATGAAGGGGGATAGCGTCTTCCTCTGGCTATGTATAGCGTGGTATACCCTGAAATTCACAAATTACAGGTTCCTCATAGTTACCCAAATGGTTTTCGCATAGAGCCGGGCACACGGTGTATCTGGGCTGGCCGTAGACCGCGTCGGTCTGGTTGCCGTCCTGCAGCGCGGTCTGGAGACCTACCGGTATCATGTCTGGGCAGGTCGCGCCGCACACGTTGCCGCCCAGACCTGGTACATATTGATGTAATCAATCAAGGGGTAGCACAGACATGGAGAGGCTAGACAACGCAAACCATCCGACCAAGCGTGCCCGAAAGTTTGCGCTGCAGCGCAAACTTGACGCGCTTATTATTTTTGTATTCTCATTCCTCTGTCATCGAATCGATTTTAAAATCGATTTAGTCGTAATTCTCTTAACTCACTGACGCTTAGCGATTGAATAGATTTTGTTTACGTTGAGCAAATCACTATGAGCAAATCACGGGTGAGTTCATTGTAAGGCAGGGGCGCCGGCTTTTAGATAATCCCGTGGGTGCTCTGCCTATTTGATGACGACTGAATCCCAACAAACTTCGAAAATATACTTTCTTCCAGCTCCAGCTTTTTAATTGGAAGTTACAGTTAATATTGTTTAATCTAAATAAATCAATTGAAACTTGCGAGCGAGTGAGGTTGTAGAAATATTGCTCAAAACCAGTTACTGATCGATTTCAATATCTGGGGTCATGGGTGCTCTGCACCCACTATTTGGCTTTCATGGGTACTGGAGTACCCAATAACCCACGGAGTCAGCGCCCCTGTCGTAAGGTATAAAAAGATGGCACGCTCGGTTTTCATACTATCATGAACTTGCGTTGTCTAGCCTCTCCATGTCTGTGGGTGGTAGAGTCAACTGTACGTGATCATACACACTGGGAGAGATGTCACCCACACCATTTGGATACCAGCCCCCCTAGACAATTTGCTTTGTCTATATGCGTTTCTATTAATCGCTACGCTTCATGTATGGAAATGACATTTAAAGACTTGTAATTTTATTTCCATGTTATATCGCGTAACGTTTTGTAGAAACGCTTGTAGACGAAGCAACTTGTCTAGGGGGCAGCCCAATTACCATCACTTAGGGGGCGTCCATAAATTACGTGAGGTGATTTTTGAGATTTTTCGACCCCACCTCCCCCCTTGGTGAGATTTCGTGAGATTTTGCTCGACCCCCCCTCCCTCCTCCTCTAATCTCACGTGAGATATTTCAAAAGCTATATTCTAGAGGATAAACAGGTTTTACTTCATCATCATCATCATCATTTCAGCCAAAAGACGTCCACTGTTGGAAATAGCCTCCCAACAAAAAAAAACTAAAAGTAAAAGTTACAGTTAAGTTTAGTTTAAAAAAAACTTAATTTAACCCAGTTTTCTTGCAATTTTACACTGTTTCTTGCGGTAAAAAAAAACGTGAGATTTGCCGAGACCCCCTCTCACCCACGTGAGATTTGGTGAGATTTTGCTCGACCCCCTCCCCCCATAAATGCCTCACGTAATTTATGCACGCCCCCTTATTGCCTAAATAATAATTGTTAGTTGATATTTCCGTTAAATTTTGGTTAATATTTCCATGCATTAAATCATTACTGATATTTTTGTGCGTAAAATAGTGTTGTTCTCGTGCGTCAAAATTAACAGATACTTATAAGTTTTGTCCAAAAAAAATTGTCCTTGTTCTTAAAATGCTTATTGTTAGTAATGAACAAACTGTATATAAAACTGTATATATATATAAAATCGATCATATTATAGTTCAATCTCAATGTATGACTAGATTATTTGTGATCAACCTACGTAATATTAGCTAAATAAATAGCGTAAAATATTACGTAAAATAGCTTTTATTGTAGGTATTGCAAAAAGTATTATGTATTATTTACTACGCTTCAATTTTTATACCCATGCGTTAAATAATATGTAGTTTGTGTCTTGGTCGTATAAGTCGTATAAGGGTAACTTCGTAAAGGAAAATTTTCACTAAATCTTAAGTACAATTTAAGTACTACATTTTTATTAATAGGTAGGTGGGTAGGATATTTTTTCTTTGTAATCTTTTTTATTGTTATTTTGTTGATATAGTAAATAAAAGCTCACTAACTGTTAATTTTTAATTGTTCTGAAATTTAATTTTGCCCAACACTGGGTAATAGGTAGTACTACTTAAAAAAAGACTAGTACATAATTTAAATGTTTAATATTATAGGACAAAATAAGTAAAATTAAAACAACTTAAAATTCTAAATAACTGCAAACAAGAAAAATTGTTGACAACATCGGGTAATAACTGAAATAAAAGTAGTACTAATCCTTATTAGTTACTAGCTGTGCCTGCGACCTAGTACGCGCACATTTTTGGAAAAGGTTACCCCTTATTTGACTGATGGATTGATGGAGGATGACGGACGGATGGAGTGGCAATGCAACGCATGCCGGGCATGCATGCAACCCTCATAGGATCACTGTTTTGCCCGTCAGTCTATCTGTCCGTCTGTCAAAACGTGCACAGCCTAAACCGCTTGGGTTAGAAACATGAAATTGTAACTTTTTATAGCGTAGAAGAAGACCACAGGAAGGATTTTTGAGAATTCAACAATTAAGGGGAGAAAGTATCTATGGATAGTCCCAGTTTTTCTGAAGCTAGAGACATGAATATTTGTATTTGTAGGCTGAGTAGCCGAAATACTAATTTTCATGTAAGGTCAAGATTTTCAAGCCAGAGCCATGGGTCTGGAGCAGCTCCATGATAATAATAATATATGGTATAATTAAAAATAAAATACTTGCTCCACAAAACGCCTCGTTTTGTGAGTTTTTAGGGTTCCGTACCTCAGAAGGAAAAAACGGAACCCTTATAGAATCACTTTTTGTCCGTCTGTCTATCTGTCCGTCCGTCAAAACGTGCACAGCTCAAACTGCTGGTGATACAAACATGAAATTTGGACAGTAAGTACCTTTCATAGTGTAAAAGAAGAGCAAAGGAAGGATTTTGGAAAATTCTTACCCTAAGGGGGTAAAATAAGGGGTGGAAGTTTGTATGGAATTCCCTCATTTCTGAAGTTAGAAACATGAAAATTTATATTTAGGCTACTAATACAAATACAAAATAGTAATTTCAGCGCTTTTGAAAATTCTACCCCCAAGAGGGTAAAATAAGGGGTGGAAGTTTATATGGGGGTTCAAATTTTTCTAAAGCTAGGCACAAGAAAATTTGTATTTAGGCTTCTTATTAACTAAGAATAGTAATTTCAGCGTTTTTGATCATTTCACCTCTAACGGTGTAAAATAGGGGGTGCAAGTTTGTATAGGCGTCCCAATTTTTCTGAAGCTAGAGATATGAAAATTTGTATTTGGGCTACTCATTACAAATTAAAACCGGACAAGTGCAAGTAGGACTCGTGCTCTGAGGGTTCCGTACAAATTTTATTATGTTTGTGTGTGCATCATATCTTTGGCGTGCAAATACAAGGCAATGAAGCAAGATGTGCTCCACTGTCTCGCTGGGGTTCTTCGAGCTTCCACTTTGCTAGTTTTCGGAACAATTACAACACCTAAGTGTGTATTGTTCCGAAAACAGGGAAAATCATGAAGACTCGAATCTCGGGATAACAATTGCACTGCAAGCGACTGTGGTGAACAGGTTGGGCTAACAATCAAAAGGTCCCAGGCTCGATCCCTGTTGGGGCATGCACTAATGGATGAATTTTCATCTATGTGCACAATTTACAGTTCGCTGACGACGAGAGAAAACATCGTGAGGAAACCTACCTATCCCTCGGGATTAGGTAATAGTCAGTTCCTGTATACACGGCGACAAGATTCACCACCTGTCACGTTGGGTTCTGACTATACAGGGTGAATTTTTCAAGTGTGCGTGGATGGCCAAATCCGAAACTATGAGTGATATCAAAAAGTACTCAAAAGAATCTCGGGGCTGATTTTGATGAAAATTGTAATTACTTCTCAAAATTCGTTTCTTATCAGCGACACTATCGAATGCTGTAATAATACAGTATGTGGTTTTTTATTCTTAATCAACTAGTTCGATTCCTGGCTACGACTATTGTTTTTTCAAAAATCCAATGATGCAGTTTTAGTTTTCATCAAAATCAGCCCCGAGATTTTTTTTAGTACTTTTCGATATCACTCATAGTTTCGGATTTGGCAATCCACGCTCACTTGAAAAATTCACCCTGTATAGTCAGAACCCAACGTGACAGGTGGTGAATCTTGTCGCCGTGTATACAGGAACTGACTATTACCTAATCCCGAGGGATAGGTAGGTTCCCTCACGATGTTTTCTCTCGCCGTCAGCGAACTGTAAATTATGCACACACACATGCGAATTTTGAGAAGTTGTAATTACTTCTCAAAATTCGTTTCTATTCAGTGACACTATCGAATGGTGTAATAATACGGTATTTGGTTTTTTATTCTAAATAAACTAGTTTGATTCCTGGCTACGAATATTGTTTTTACGGTAAACTTAAGGAAAGAGCTAATTTTAAACAAAATAGTATTTTATTTCTCTTAAGTTACCTAACTATTAAACCTAAACTGATTAATTGTTCAAAAATGATTGAAAATTTGTAATTAGAACATAATGTTATGAAGATGACTGCGCTGCGAAGGTAAATAAATAAAAATATTGAGCATAATTTCGAACAAGGTAAAGGTAATGTACGTATGACTTATTACAGTCAACTTGAAAATATGCAGCAGTTTATTAAAAAACACAGTTTTTTTTAAGTTTGCCGTATGTCATTACTTCCCAGAATTCGTTCCTTATCAGCGACACTATCGAATGGTGTAATAATATAGTAAGTGGTTTTTTTCAACTAGTTCGATTCCTGGCTACGAATTTAGTTTTTTTCAAAAATCCAATGTTGCAGTTTTAGTTTTCACCAAAATCGGCCCCGAGACTTCTTTGAGTACCTTTCGATATTCCTTATAGTTTCGGATTTGGCCATCCACGCACACTTGAAAAATTCACCTGTATAAACGTGGGCTTTGAGTTGGTTAATACCTCTACAATGGGGTGGTGTATATCCACTCAAGCCTCTGACTACCCCCGAATGGGGATAAAAGTGGTGAAGTTACATTTCTAAAAAAATATTTAACAGGTGATGACACTAAATAAATTTAGCACTGCAAATTTAGCGACTTATTAAATTTGGACCCATCCCTAAGAAGCTGTGATGTTTATTTGATGTATGGTTTAGTAATGTAGAGCATTGAACTCCGGTCTCCCAACTTAATCCTGATGCTCAATAAAACTAAACATATAGTAAACATTGCCGACCTGAAGGGAAAGGGGAAGGGGAGAAGGGGGGGGGTTTGGGCTTACGGCTCTCTCATTCATCGTACGAAACGCAGCTGTAATAGCTGCTTTACGCCGATCTTCTATGAGAGGGTGGTACTACCCCACCAAACGGTGGTTAGTCCAACTTAAAAATAAGCAAACAAAAATAATTTCGTATTACTAATATTAAGTAGTATGAATAACATCAACTGAAACACGCTTAACATCAGGCGGGCCGTACGCATGTGTTTTTGTCTTGGCTTTTCTTGTCACATATAGCCAGTGTCAAGTACCTACCTATAATAATATAGATTTTCAATGTTGCACTTCGCCACTTCCCACCAAAAAAAAAACAAGTTTGTCTAGCAACTCAGTGGTATAAAAAGATATCATAGGCAAGACAAAAAATATGAAAAAAAAATGAAATGTAACGTCACGACTTTTATCCCCATTCGGGGGTAGTCAGAGGCGTGAGTGGCCATACACCACCACATTGTGGAGGGATTAACCAACTCAAAGCCCACGTTTCACCAGATAGTCAGAACCCAACGTGACAGGTAGTGAACCTTGTCGCCGTGTATACAGGAACTGACTATTACCTAATCCTGATGGATAGGTAGGTTTCCTCACGATGTTTTTCCTCACCGTCAGCGAACTGTAAATTATGCACATAGATGAAAATTCATCCATTGGTGCATGCCCCACCGGGGATCGAACCTGGGACCTTCTGATTGTTAGCCCAACCTGTTGTTGTTGTTAGGCAAGACAATAAGATTAGAAAGTAGGTAAGCGGTTTTTAGAGGACGATTATGCTTTTTAATCATATACCTATTCATCATTCTATATTATTCATAATCTATGATGACAAGAAAACGCGTCACTGACATAAATATTAATTTAAAAATATTTGTAATCATATAATATCCTAAAAATTATGTTCAATATTATATTTAAACTATTTAAAACGTGATTTAATTCATAAAATGCTAAGAAGACGTAATTTTTTTACGAATTTCACGCAAAAAATTGCGCGCACGTCCAGCTTTGGAGGCCGCCATCGCGGATCTGCGACGAACATTTTGCAGTCCAAGTCATGATGACCCATGACGTTTGTCGCATATTTAAGGTTATTATTGATTATTTTTTAAATAAAATGTCTAATATTAAATCTTGGATCCACGGATTCTTAGACAAGTCTTGACAATTTTTCTGGTATAGGTTTCACGTAAATCTGTTCAGTTGCTATGGAGAACATTTACGATTAAGGTTGACAATTTCATATTTTGAAATCGATTTCTACAAAATTTGGTAACATTTAAAGTAAATCGGCTAAGCCATTTTATTCCCGACCATATGAGGTTTAATGTTGTATACTTTATATTGCACATAAGCCAGCTGCTTCATCAAACCATTTACTTAGACCCACCCAGTTGAACATTTGTATCACCTTAATGTATGAAACTGATGATGTTATCCTACTTATCGAAGAAGAAGATTTAGGCATGAATTCAAATTCCTTTGCTTACTAAACAAGAAAAAAAAACTAGAGTATTTTACAATTTTAACAAGGTAAAAACATGAATAACAACTCTATTTTTCCTGTCTTTTGAACTTGACTGATAAATTATTTGCGTAATTACAAATATTTTGTTAATTATTATTAAAAAAATAGTCATTTAGTACTTAAATAACTACATTATTATTTTCAGCTGCCAACATTTCATTTCAGTGCAAAAAATCCACTCACCTTCTCACCATCTCGGTGTTCACAAACGAAAAACACACAACTCAATATATTAACAAAACACAACACATTTTAAACAACACAAACAAAATTAACAAACATTATTTGACGTAATAAACAAAATGGCGGCGCGCGGGACAACATTTTTACTTTTTTTACCCGCTGTCTAACCTGCGTGGCAGAGGTCCGAACACAGATTGCTCCGAGCCGCCACTGAAGGCCTCCAAATCTTCGTATCCTTCCTAAACTGCGTCAAATATATCCTATTCAGTTCCCCTCGGTCGTATTTCAACTGTAAAACGACCTCCGGGACCTCTAGCTGTCTCTCTCCGTTGACTTCCTGGTCCTCGATTGGTGGGTGTTGAGGGTCGGTGGGCTCTGATTGGTCGGTTCGCGCAACCCCTATGAGGGCGACGCCTACAAGGAGGGTGAATTTCAGCATCTGTAATAAGGCTTTTATATTAAAAGTTATGGTTCGTGGAGTGAATAATCGATGAAGAAGCTATTTCAGATTGAAAGATTGTCCCAGATTGAGATTTATTTTAACGTAGAATAAAAACTATTTTTGTCGATATAAAAGGCATGAGTATATTTAGAACATGAAAAATATGATTATTGTACTTATGGCGTTTTATGTCGATAATTATGACATCTTTTAAAATATATTTTTACCATGTTGTTTCAGTAAAACTCGAATTAGAGATTTACCAGCAATTACAATTTCTTAGTGAGATACTCCTGCATAATACATACATACATACATATAATCACGCCTGTTTCCCGTAGGGGTAGGCAGAGACCACTTCTTTCCACTTGCTACGATCCTTACATAATAATAATATACGTAATTAATTCTCATTTTTGACCCCCTTTAAGCGTTACACTCCTACCAGGGGGTAGTTCCCCCCTAAGGCTGTATTAGACAGAGACATCACGCTAGAGTGGGACAAAGTATCCGGTATTGATCCGCGGGAATATTTACACGAGGTTATGTGTTACATAACCGTTATGTACTGAGTTGGGGTTGGATTTTTGGAATAGGTATTTTGCTGTAGATAAGAGGTTTGTAGATATAATTTTATGAAAGCCCACAGCCCCAGCTTATTGGAAAGGTCCTATAAAGACGTCTTTAAAAACTGTATAGGTTTCTTTTGGCCGACATCGAGCAAATAAATAAACCTTATTAATAGAGAAATTATTATCAATCATTCAATTAAATGATTATCACTTGCTTGCGGTGAAGGAAACATCGTGAGGAAACCTGCATGTCTTTAGACATGTGAAATCCACCAACCCGCACTGGGCCAGCGTGGTGGATTATGGTCTGAATCCCCCTCGCATTGCGGGGAGGCCCGTGCCCAGCAGTGGGACGTTAAAAAGGGCTAAATTATTATTTATAACTAGATAAATTAACTACCATGGTTTTATTGGTGGTAAAGCCAAGCTGTAGCAAATTGACTGCAGCTCATTTACGGACTGGCTCGATCGGGGTAGTACCCTCTCACAGAAGATCGGCGTATAGTAGTTATTACAGCTGTGTTTCGTGCGATGAATCAGAGAGCCGGAAGCTCAACTCCCCCCTGCCTTTCCCTCTGTCCCACTTCCCTTCAGGTCGGTAATGTGAGAGTGATGCCTTTGGTATTGCAAGCCTCTATAGGCTACAGTAACTGCTTAACATCAGGCGGGCCGTACGCTTGTTTGCCACCTTAGTCACAAAAACACTTTATTTACACAAGAAATATACACTGTATGTAGGTAATGCATATTAACTTTAAATAAATATTATTTACTATGAAAAAAAATCTAAACTAAGTATATTTCTAAAAAAAACTGGGTATAGTACGGTTTTTTATACTTGTTGTTTTTGTACGTCCTGTGTCAAATATATACGAAACCAATTGAAACATTGACAAAAAGTTACGCAATCGCCCCGCTGGACGCCATCTTTGCTTACCAAATAGGACAATTATAAAAAAAAAACGTACTATAGGTAGTTGTGTGAGACAGCCGTATAGCCTGGCAAAGTGCCCAGACGGCTGGCAGTATTGCCATTGCCACGTTGAATGGCAACGCTGATTCTTTTGGCAGATATCATCTCTATCACGAGATAGAGGCAGAAGTAAAATAACAAAATAATTAGGAATTGCTAGGCACTAGCCTCTCCTCAATGCGAGGGGGATGCGGGCCAGGATCATTGCCATTTTGAACAATAAACCAACTGGAATAATAAAAGTACATTCGTATTTTAGTTGCTAAAAATAGAGTACCTAGTCTTATGTGTTAAGCCGGAAACCCACCGCGGCGCACGGAGAGGCCACGCACACGCTAATCACGTGGGTCAAGCTTCGCTTTGCACGAAAATGTATGTCACCGTGTCCACCGCTGCGCACGGAGAGGCTACGCACGAAATGACGTCATCCATACATTTTCTTGCAAAACGTAGCCGTGGCCGTGTGCGTGGGCTTTACGTTCTCTATAACATGCAGGTTTTTTTTTTTTTTTTATAGGACTGCGGTGGCAAAAAAGCGTACGGCCCGCCGCCGCCGTTGGTTTCTTCACCAAGTAATACCATATGATAATAAATAAGGTAGGTAATAAAACTTACCTCGGCTAAGCTCGGAGTGACTTTGATACTCAATAAAACTTTGGCTACTGTATTATTCTGATAATAGAGCCACAGAGTAGGTAACGAATCGTACACCAAATTTAAAGATTTTTAGGCAGATTACAATGATTTTACAAAGCTTTTACAAAAGGGATTTGTAATGCCGGTGTAACCCTCAAATTAATGGAAGTTATGATCGACTTGCACTGGCATTGCAAATCACTTTGGTTTGTAGAAATGCTTTGTAATTCCTTTGTAAACTGGCCAGAATCCCTATAAAATTGGTACCGCTAAAAGAGTTTTTTTTTTATTATGTCCACTATGCCCCGTAGGATAGGGATAGGATCAATGAATAAATGTATTTTAGTATTGTTATATTTAGTGGAAATTGATGTATATATAGCCTATGTCTTCTTCCAGAGCCTACACTATCTACGTTTCAAATTTCATTAAAATCGGTTTAGTAGCTAAGGAGATACGTGGTCACAAACATTCACACACACACACACTTACTTTCGCATGTATAATATTATTAGAATAGGATAGGATTAGTAGGATTATGTCCACGAGCCCCCAAGGAAAGGATCAATGAATAATAGTACATTACTGCCGCGGTCTCTAATGAGTGTGTTGTTGACCGCGTTGTTGATGGCCGAAAGCGCGGCGCAGCGCAGCTCCAGGCTTCCACAGCGCGGTCAGCATTGCAACTTTTGATGGACAAGCTGAAATAAAGGCCGAGACCGAAGGTTTGTCACATTTCCATGGCAACGGCACGATGGTGTTCAGATAATAGAGACGTTATATTTTGCCTCCCCGCTGGCTTTGGCAGCAAATTGACTTTGCTAGAAGAAGGTTTGCAAAATAATGACAACATTCTAACCTTTTTTGAGTAAATGTATTTTTCATCACTCATACGCGGAAAGTAGATCGAAAGGTGCCTGAAGAGCCGACAGAAGGTGATACTTTTCTGATCGGGTAAAATCGTTGACAGAACGGGCACAATCGATATCCAGATAAAGATTGGGCCCGTTCTGTCAAATTATAAAAAAAAAACGAGTTTCTATTTAACCATGTTCCAACCAAAGAGTTCCAACCTTCTTACAGCCACTCAATTACAGCGCGATGTAAAATTGAAATAACATAAAGTTAAGTATTAATTAAATAATTTTTTTTTAATGACTTTACTATAATTTACTTTCAACTATTTCTTTGAAATATCATGGATTTGGGCAAATATTTACCATTTTCCCTAAATCAATCACAAATCGTTCCTCCTCCGAAACTATAATCACAGACTAAAACCTTTTTAATATTTGAAAACTGGCCTCTAAAAAAACAAAGTGAGTGTCAAAATATCAAAAAGCAAAATACACAATCTACGTCAGTATACATGTGTGTGTATGTGTAAGTAGTTGTTCACTCATTTTTTCTTTAAACTTAAATAATATTTTATTTTTCTTTCTTTGTACACGTGATGAAAAGCACAGTGTTTATCTCGGGTTAAAGTAACTTATTATTGGTCCCTCGAACTATTAGCGCCCTCGCTCGGGACCAATAATAAGTTACTTTGCCCCTCGGATAACAATGTACTATTATTATTATTATTAGTATATGAAAGTTACAGTCTCTACATCTCTCTCTACTCTACCAGCACTTAAACAGCTCACGATACGTTATCACAAAGCTTTTGCCTGAAATCAGGCTTTTACTGATACGGGCTATCAGCGCATAACATATCTGATGAGACGTCGCTAAAGCCTAGAATACTTCAGCAGAAATTTGTAAAATTCTGTAATTTTTTACTGTGTTTGAAGGATTCGTGTAACTTGTTCGAGCCTATGTTTCTATTTTAATGTGCCGTATCCTCCTGTAATTATTATTTAATACTAGCTTCTGCCCGCGACTTCTTCCGCGCGTTATTTATCCCACGGGAATCATATATTTTACCGGAATAAAAAGTAGCATATGTTCTATTCCAGACTATAATCTATCTCTGTGCCAAATTCCATCCGTTCAGCCGTTCTGGCGTGATTGAGTAACAAACATCCATCCATCCTTCTAAACTTTCACATTTATAATATTAGTGGGATGATGAATAAGTTAGCAAACAAGCGTACGGCCCGCCTGATGTTAAGCAGTTACCGCAGCCTATAGATGCTTACAATACGCAAGTAATCGCTTGCACGTTGCCGACTTGAAGGAAGGGGAGGCGGGGAGGGTTGAGCTTTCGGCTCACTCACTTATCGTACGAAACGCTAGGTACTTTACGCCGATCTACTGTAAGAGGGTGGTACTACCCCGTTTGAGCCAGTCCGTTTATGGGCTGTAGTCAATTGCCTATAGCTTGGGTACAAAAGACAAAGTGTTGGGTGGACAAAAGACTATTTTCTGTTGGTACCACCAATAAATGTGCGTCTTTTTCTTGCCTTTGTAATATTAAAACATTATTAATTTAGGCCGTAAATAAGTACCTACTCGTAAATCTATCTTTCGTAGATTAATGTTCTTTCTTTATCATTTCCAAAATCATCTATATTTTGAGAGAAAATCGGCGATATTTTGATACGCCACACTAGCAAAGCAAAGGTATAAGATGTATTTGCTAATATATAATTACATTACCTATATACCAAGTTGTGTATCCTTATGGGCGTGTTTCCGCCCTCTGACGTCACACGCCCCCGTCCCCTCGTGTGGGGGCGAGGGGTTGAGGGGGGCGAGCGGAAATGTCACCCGATTTGTAAGCACCAGATTTGATAGGGTGGACAAAACGTTAGGATGTTTGTAGAGGGTTATCTCGAGAACTGCTGAGTGGATTTCGATAGAGTGATTTCAATTGTTTGGTTATGCATCATTCACACGCCGGAGACTAGAGACGATGTCATTTTCCTTTAAAATTTTTCATTATTAAACCATGTTCGGCCCGGCAAACCTAAATGTATGAAAAATACCACACCACCACCACCGGCCACCGCAAACACGATATTTTTAGTATCAGCGATCGGCAATTTAGTCCCTTTTTAAACCGACTTCAAAAAGGAGGAGGTTTCTCAATTCGACCGTATATTTTTTTTTTTTTTATGTGTTTTCGCGGATAACTTCGTCGTTTATGAACCGATTTTGATGATTATTTTTTTGTTGGAAAGGAGATATCCCAGCGGTGGTACCATGATAAGGAAACCAGGATCTGATGATGGCATCCCAGAGAAATCGAGGGGAACCTTCGAAAATCGTAGGAGCGACTAGTGCGTTTGTAATTTTTTTCATTAAGTATTTTAAAGCACTACTATTTTATGAAGGTTTGGAGTCGATCTGATGATGGAGCCGAAAGACAGTCGAGGGAACTCCTCAACGATTTACAACAATTACCTGGTGTTTGGGCTTGATCAATTTGTATTGATGAGAACTTTACACCTAGATGGGTTGTGACTGTCATTAGGGGTCTGATGATGAAGACGAAGGACAGTCAAGGGAACTCCTCAACGTTTTACAGTAGCTACCTTGTGTTTGGGCTTGATTAATTTGTATTGATGAGAGCTTTACACCTAGATGGGTTGTGACTGTCATTAGGGGTCTGATGATGAAGACGAAGGATAGTCAAGGGAACTCCTCAACGTTTTACAGTAGCTACCTTGTGTTTGGGCTTGATTAATTTGTATTGATGAGAGCTTTACACCTAGATGGGTTGTGACTGTCATTAGGGGTCTGATGATGAAGACGAAGGACAGTCAAGGGAACTCCTCAACGTTTTACAGTAGCTACCTTGTGTTTGGGCTTGATTAATTAGTATTGATGAGAACTTTACACCTAGATGGGTTGTGACTGTCATTAAGGGTCTGATGATGGAGTCAAAAGACAGTCGAGAGAACTCCTCAACGATTTACAGCAATTACCTGGTGTTTGGGCTTGATTCATTTGTATTGGAGAGAACTTTACACCCATATGGGTTATAAGTGCCATTACAGGTCTAATGATGGAGACCATAGACAGTCGAGGGAATTCCTCAAAGATTTACAGCAGTTACCTTTTGTTGGGCTTACTTCATACGGATCAATATGCCAAAATGTTCATTGGTATGGCACCACTAAAAATCGTGAAATAAAATTATTTTTATAAAAAAAAACAAACCGACTTCAAAAAATTCTGGAGCACTAAAAAGCCTGAAATAATATTTCTATTACCACCTCTGCCTACTCCTTCGGGAAAACCAGACGTGATGGTGTGTTATCGAGTATTTGGAGTCGGTGCCAATCTTGGTATGCCAAGTCTACCTACTATAAAAGTAAGAAGATAGATTGGCACCGACCCCAAATACTCGATAACACACCATCACGTCTGGTTTTCCCGAAGGAGTAGGCAGAGATGGTAATAGAAATATTATTTCAGGCTTTTTAGTGCTCCAGGTTTTTTTGAAGTCGGTTTGTTTTTTTTTATAAAAATAATTAGAAGCTAAATGCAGCGACTAGTCGCAAAATCGCCATTTTGATACTCCGACCGAACGCAGAGAGTCGCTTAAACGCGATGCGTACATTTTATAGGGAATCTTCATATTTTTTGTCTGTTTTTAAAATCTAATCATCTTAGATTTACTGAGGTGAAATAAATAAATATCATATCCAGACGAACACACTGTAGCTGTAGGTACGGTCATAAACAAAACAACGCTTGAATTAAATAAAAATGAAAACGTTTATTTCAGACGTTTGTCCATATTTTTGGTTACTAAATATTATAACAAAACTTAAAAAACTATGATGATATGACATACTAGGTATAACTTAATTTAAATACCTGCCAGGACTGCTCGGGGCACCAAGGCTTGAATTAAGTACCGTACAATCACAGATTTCATAAAAAATCTTTGCGTACAATAGACTGGGTACGATCCCAGTGACACCCAGACCAGGGCAAATCACCATTTCTGGAAACTGAACGAGAACAACCCCGGTGCAATGTCGCCGCCTACGCTCAAATGATAGGCGGTCGTTAAAATACCCCCCCTGCCTTAAGTGGAGGTCTGTGTTCAAAACTGTAGGCGTATAATAACTGAAAGACCAAAGGTTACGCGTGGGAGCGGCTCGTGGGTGCCGTGAACCCTGAACTTTATAACATGAGCCTAGTTTAGGTTTAATACTTATTTACAATACCTATACAGGGTTATTGGTAAAACACTAACAACCTTGCAGGGGCGTGTTACAGACATCATAAACAATAACTTTTGTTCTATGACTTTTTACAAAATAACGAAAAATCACTCTAAAATGTATGAAAAAAATGTTTTTCTCATCTAGAGGAAAGCCATGGTACGTGGTTGTATTCCACTTTGCCCTAAAGTACCTAAACAGACCACGGCTATTCTCTAGATGAGCATATTTTCTTGTTTCATACATTTTAGAGTGTGATTTTTTGTGATTTTTTTTTTGTTTTGTTAAAAGTAAAAAGTCATAGAACAAAAGTTGTTGTTTTTGATGTCAGTAATACGCCCCTGCAAGGTTGTTACTGTTTTACCAATAACCCTGTATAAGTGGTTTGTAGTCTAGTAGTAAGAATGGCCGTAGTCTCTTTTTTATAGGACTGAGGTGGCAAACAAGCGTACGGCCCGCCTAATGTTAAACAGTTACCATAGCCTGTAGATGCTTGCAATACCAAAGGCATTGCTCGCACGTTACCGACCTTAAGGGGAGTGGGACAGAGGGAGGGAGAGGGGGAGGGTTGGGCTTCCGGTTCTCTCACTCATCGCATGAAACGCAGCTGCAATTGCTGCTTTACGCTGATTTTCTGTGCGAGGGTGGTACTACTCCGGTCGAGCCAGCCCGTATATGAACTGTAGTCAATTGGCCACAGTTTGCCTTTACCACCAACACTAATACCTCCTTCTCCAATAACCTCAATATCCCTGCAATTGACTGCAACTTATGTATGGGTTGGCTGGACCGGGGTAGTACCACCCTCTTACAGAAGATCGGCGTAGATTACTACAGCTTTATTTCGTACGATGCAAGCGCATTGCAAGCATGGGCTACGGCAACTGCTTAACACCAGGCGGGCCGTATGCTTGTTTGCCATCTTAGTAATATACTGGTGTAACAGAAACGCTCCCAAAATAGATACGATACCATAAAACGAACGCGAACTTTAATTTTAATATTTTTACCATTTTTAGGGTTCCGTACCCGAAGGGTGCCTACGGGACCCTATTACTAAGCCTACGCTGTCCGTCTGTCCATCTGTCAGCGGGCTGTATCTCACGAACCGTAATAGGTAGAGAGTTGAAATTTTCACAGAATGTGTATTTCTGCTACAATAACAAATACTATAAAAATAAAATAAAATTTAAATATAAAGGGGGTCCTCATACAAGAAACTTGATACTTCTGACGTTTCTATTCTACAGTGTTACGGAACCCTTTATGTGCGAGTCTGACACGCACTTGGCGGTTTTTTAAGTCCGCAATATAATTCAAATAAAAAGTGATAATCTCAGTAAAAATGAGGTTCGCACATGAAATATGAATTCCCAGAGGTGCGAACCGGGGTTTGAACCCGAACACCTTGTGTTCCAATTCCAAAGCGTGCGTTCGACTACTGAGCTATCACTGACCAGGGGGCTTACCACGTCCTCTTATCGCGATTCAATTATAGGAACGTTTTAACGTTTCAGCGACTTTTTGTGCAATGACGTACCTTATTGTCATGACAATAAGGTTAAAACAATACAGCTATAAGAGGTGATGGTAGGGCAGCAGAAGGGCTAGACAAGTGGCTGACGTCTACAAGCGTTCATTCAAATCGCTACGCTTCATCTATGGAAATGACATAAGTCACGTGATCTCAAGCGTGATCTTCATAGCGACATGTTGTTGATTTACATAGCGACGTTTGACATTTCCATACATTGTGAAGTTTATTCTATTCTATTCGATTAGCGTTCATGCCACTTGGCTAGCCCTTCAGTTCCTAACCAATTTTCCTACCACAAAAAGCCCTTACGCCCTACTGTGACCTGGATCCTCTTATTGACCAGCCCCCACCTCCCGACGGCCTAAATTCACCCCCCATCCTACCCGCGACCTTTGCAACGCGCATGCGCGGGACCTGAACCCCTGACAACCTTCCTGAAGCCTTCAGTATACCTCCAACGCCGTTGGGGACCAGCCAGTGTGCTGAAAATAACTTCAATAGTATAAATTCTTCTTATATATATGAGAAATCTATATAAATTATCAATATATCGCGATTATATATATCTAACGTATATATATTACCGTTTCAAGCATATATATATTTGTTTCTCTACTAAAAATATATCTTATAAGTAGTGGTTGTATACAAGAATAGTATATAAGGTATGTATTTTATATTTAAATCATGTTTCGTTATTGTCCAGTAGTAGTTTAGTATTATTTTTAGCCACATCTTTCATTATTTTCTCCGATATTATTATTTTTATACAGTCCGCCATTTTGAAAGTACATGGCAACAAAAATATTTTTCATTGTTGATTGAGAATAATGTTCTGTCATTAATATAATATTCTTCTTTGTTCACAGAACATTCTAGAATAGAATAATGTCAAAGCTGACTTTGGATGGCTTTTTTTCCTACTGCAAGCAAATAGCAGAGCATATCCAGTTGGTTCGTTGAATGAATCAATACTGCCCGCTAATCCCACCGCCATCTTGTTTCCGTAGCGACGCCATTTTGATTTGACAATCCTTTGTTCTCCTGCATGATTTTAAATTGTTTAATGCATGCTGTTTGCCGTTGTGATTGATATTTTTATAGCTTATTAGGTTTTACGACTATTACTATAATGTTTGTAGGATTCAATAATAATTTGAAATATTATTCGTTAAAAATGACAGCTGTCAAACTTTGTATTAATAGGGTCTGTGACTAAGGCCCGCCACTTACATACGGAATTTCCGTACGGAATTCCCTTTCGAAATATCGAATCGGGGATTCCGAACGCAGCAAATCCATCCAGATGTATGGACGTATCGCATACGGAAACCCCGATTCGATATTTCGAAAGGGAATTCCGTATGTATGTTATTGACAAAAATATCTGTCATATTAGTATGCCCTATTATAAACCAAGTTTTTTTTAAGGAAACATTAAAGTTGGTAAAATAAAATACTAAATACTTCACCTCTATTTGGTGGGGTACAAATTATATAGGTACGGATTTTATTTTGCTGTTTATTTTGCTTCAACATATCGCTTAATACCGAATAATATTAAGATAGTTACTTTTAAGTGTATAAATAATAATAATATGTATGTTTGTCTGTCCAGGGTGAGAGGATGGCGTCTCTATCCGGTCAGGGCACGCCCAAGCTTACTTCCGGCGTCGGCAACCTATACTATGATTGTAAGTACCAACATGTTATTAATAATCTATTAATAATGTAACTTATGTATTGAATAGTACATAAGTCATCAATTACGTGAGGCGATTTTGGTGATTTTGACCCCCCCCCCGCCACCCTTGTTGAGATGACGTGAGATTTGGCTCGACTCTCTCCCTCCCCCCCCTAATCTCACGTTTAGTGAAAATCCTAATTTGACTGGAATAACATGTTTTACTTAATTTAACCCCAGTTTTCTCGTAATTTTATACAATTTCTTGCGGAAAAAGAAATTACGTGATATTCGCTGAGACTCCTCCCCCTCCCCCCGTGGGATTGGATGAGATTCGGCTCTACCCCCCCCCCCCCCCCCTAAACGCCTACTGTAAATTAGCGATACCGAACTATATTTTTTACAACTATTAAAAAAACAACGTTATAATTTTAAAGTCACAATTTATTTAACACATTAGTACCTAAATATTTCCATTGATTAAGTACGAATATTCATTATTTATGTCATGTTCTACTCGATCCTGATCATTTGTCGTAATCATCATAATAATCATATCCGTAGTTCACGTTGTTGTGGAATATATCATTGATATTAGGAGCGGATTCCGTCGTTGTTACATCCTTGTAAGTCCCCGGTGTTTGGGCCTCGGTGACAATGTGTACATCTTCTGTTCGGGACTCTGTAGTAGACTGTGCTTCTGTGATGGACTCTGTGTCTCCTGTAGTCAATCCCGTTACTTGGGCCTCGGTGACAATGTGTACATCTTCTGTTCGGGACTCTGTAGTAGACTGTGCTTCTGTGATGGACTCTGTGTCTCCTGTAGTCAATCCCGTTACTTGGGCCTCGGTGACAATGTGTACATCTTCTGTTCGGGACTCTGTAGTAGACTGTGCTTCTGTGATGGACTCTGTGCCTTCAGTCCATCCTGTAACAATATTACAATTTACAGTTTCACAAAGGACATGGCCGAAGTATGGACCTATACATTCATGTACAGTACAGTAGATTAATGATTACAATGGGTTTACAATAGTTTGCATGATAAGAGAAGCAGCGAGAGACGCTATAAATAGGTGGTAGAGCCAGACTGCATCTCATATAATGAGCAGGCTCGACCGGGGTAGTACCACCCTCTCACAGAAGATCGGCGTAAAGCTTCGTTTTGGTACGATGAGTGAAAGAACCGGAGGTCCAAACTCCCCCCTTCTCCTATAACAGTTTTCGTCTATTATGGCTGTGCGTTGTCTGGCAGTTAATATTATAAGGTAGAGATATAAAATAATACCTGTGAATGAACACTCGGCTTCATCAGCCTCCAGGCAGTCCTGAAACGTCATAATTATGTAATCATATCGTACATACGCAATACATATATTATGGTCTAAGATACATTGAAAAGCGACCTTCACCGATCGACTTACCGGATCAACCCTGGATTTTATCAAATAAAATATGTGTCTGAACATATACCAATAGGATTGCCGTAAAGAATATGGTCAAGGATAAAAAAATAAAAAAAAGCAAAAAGCTAAAAGCATGCACGGCTTCGTCGCGCGCAGCTATTGTACTGCATCCTCCTCTATCGCATGAAATAGTACTCGGATGCGCAATGCTTCTCTGTCGATCATTTTTTTCAATTTCAAAGCCCGGCTACCGTTATTCTTGACTAGATTTTCGCAAGCAACACTATACACTGTATTCGCAATAAAATTGCCTTCATTTCGATATAATTTTCATTTGGCAAGCAAGTCGGTGAAAATTTATAAAAAAAATGGTTTTTATTATTTTAATTAATCATAGCCATGACCATATTTTTTACGGCAACCCTATTGGTATATGTTCAGAAACATATCTCATTTGATAAAATATAGGGTTGCTCCTGTAAGTCGATGGGTGAAGGTCGTCCTTAAGCGTATCTCGTACTATTATCCCGAAAGGGTGGGTAGAGATATTCCGAACAATTAGACAAATCCGAAGCTACCAGGAGTTCATAACTGACAGGTGGTGAACCTATCGCAATGCAGCTCCTGTGAGACCTCCTAGGTTATCTGAGCTCATGTTGGTAATTCGTCCAAATATAAGTATTAATAATAATAATAATAATAATTTTGCCCTTTTAACGTCCCACTGCTGGGCACGGGCCTCCCCTCAATGCGAGGGGGATTTAATATAAGTATTAATAAAGTAAAATAGGTACTCATTAAAGAAAACAATAATTGTTATAGGTAGGTAGGTACCTACCTAGTTAAATAATATTTGTTCAACAGGAAACAGCGAACAGGAAACAAAATTAATTATAAAATTGATAAAGAAATAAAACGTTAACAGAGAATAACAAGTGTAACCAACTGTATGGTCCCTAACTGATAATAATAATGTAATGTATTTTCCCCATACATAAATGATGACAACATTCTCATAGGGACATAAGATGAATAGTAGTTGATCGTGGAGAGTTTAAGGTCTATAACACACCGAGACGCCAGGCGACGTCGCGACATGTCGCCAGTCACCATAGCCAACTAATTCGTATTGAAATGTATGGGAGATAACACACCTGGCGACGGACTAGCGACGTCGCCAGTCAATGTTTGGATACGTGGCCGGCGACGTCGCCATGGTGACGGAATATAATAAATATGAATTCTATTGGGTTATACTCCCTCGTGGTTTACAAGTTAAATCTACGATTGAGGGTCTAAGGCCCGCATTAATAAATCGATCTCAAGATTAAGATAATAATAATAATAATATCCTGGGACATTTTTTACACACGGCTACCTGATCCCAAACTAAGCAGAGCTTGTACTATGGAAACCAGATAACTGATATTACTACATATACTACTTTTTTATTTGTAAATACATACTTAATATACATATACACCCAGACTCCGGACATACAGACATGTTCATGCACACAAATGCATGTCACGGGTAGGAATCGAACCTACGACCTGCAGCGTGAAAGTCGCCTCCGCGCCAACCACGCTAACGGGCCCGTCAAGATAAGATGGAACTTGAGATGCTGTTTTGACAGATGTTCCACGTCAAAACTGCATCTTAAGATCGATCTCAACTTTCAGATGCATTTATGTAAACAAGTCATTGGTGTCTTACGAGGAAACTGCACTTACTTGCGACTCATAGCTGAAAAAGTCTCCAGAAGGACACCTTCTTAAGACTTTTTCTCCATAACTGCATTGATAATATAGAGAGCAATCCCTCTCATGCGGTAGGAGCAATTGGAACCGATGGTCCACTGGACATTGGTTCGGCAAGTAGTCGATGTACATCGGCAGTGTCATCGTCGTGGACACCAGATCCTCGGTGGACACGGCTGGTACTGCAGTAGTGATTGAAGACAGCGTGGTGCACTGCACCAGCGCGGGTAGCTTACATGCCTGGAATAATGAGAACGGACATACAGAGTGAAATACCGAAATACTTTTGTACGTTTCCCGCAGAACCCTCATTATTTTTCGAAAATAAAAGCCTAAGTAACTCCTTGTAACATCAGCTATCTGCCAGTGAAAGTCCCGTCAAAATCGGTCTATCCGTTTCGGAGATTACCCGGGACAAACATACAGACAGTCAAAAACAAATTTAATTGCATTTTTGTTATAAGTAGCGTATGAACTTTCATATGCATTTAGCGAAAAGCTGTTATTTTTACATTACAAACAGACATTCCAATTTTATTTATTTGTTTGTATAGAAAACTAGCCATGTGTCTGATGAGATTTCCACACAAACTTTCAAATAGAGATGAATCTTCAAAACACTTTACTAAGGACTTATATGGAACTCCTGTGCAAAAGTTCACGCTTATAAACCCAGGTTAAGTTTGTGCGTTGTCAAGAATGTTACCTGAGATTTGTAGTCAAATAATTTGCCGTAGGGGCATATCATGGCGACCCGGCGACCGAGCCTCGTGGTCACATAGTACTTGGCGCAGTCGGTCTCGTGTGGCAGCTGCCGACGAGCCGGCGAACATGTCGCCACACCCACTAGCACCAGCAGCACCGGCATATACATCTGTCCAGAGTTTAACAACACTTTTTAAGTACCAATGCAACACCAAAGGGTTTAGCTACAGTTTTAAATTGGCAGTGAGAACAAAAAAATACATTATGAAGTCGTATCTTCTGATTACAAACTCTAACCCCCTATAAAAAGTTATGATCGACTTACACAGGCATTACAAATCACTTATGTTCCTAGAAATGCTTTGTAAAACCATTGTAAACTCGCTAAAATCTATAGAAATTTGGTGAATGTCTGATACGGAAACAAAATATATTTTTAATTATTTCTTTGTTAATTAAAAAATATACCTATAGTCTTTGTTCAATGGCAGTTCAGATTAAAAATGATGAGCGAAATAACAAAATAATCAACGCTACGCCGTCTAAAATCCAAAGTCATGGAAGTAAATAACTTTATAATAAACTTACGGTTAACTATGTTCTTTCAGTCACTACCAACAGTAATAAACCAGTCATATCACTAGGTAACTTCGTCGACTGAGGCCGGTCTTGGTGCGGTGACGTACTAATTAATTTATGTTAGGAGGAAAACCACAGACGACAAAGTTTATCAACGAACGGTATTTAATTCACTGAAATATTGACCTAATTAGTATCCGGCAAAAAAATTAATGAGTCAAAAAAATATCAAAATTTGCACTCGCTAAAATCTTGGGTATGTGCCAATTTACGTACATTTTATTGTAAATATACACTAGCATCTTGGGTACACTTGGGCATGGGCCAAATTATTTACATTTTGTTCTAAATTATTGACGGGCCCGTTAGCGTGGTTGGCGCGGAGGCGCCTTTCACCCTGCAGGTCGTAGGTTCGATTCCTACCCGGGACATGCATGTGTGTGCATGAACATGTCTGTATGTCCCGAGTCTTGGTGTATATGTATATTAAGTATGTATTTACAAATAAAAAAGTAGTATATGTAGTAATATCAGTTATCTGGTTTCCATAGTACAAGCTCTGCTTAGTTTGGGATCAGGTAACCGTGTGTACAAAAATATCCCAGGATATATTATTATATGATTTGATTTGATTCACATGTCTTTCGAAAATTGGTAAACTTACATAAATACAAAATATTATCTAGAGATCTATGCCTACCCCTTATTTTATAAATCACCATCACGCCTGTCTAACCCGTGCGGCATGATGGTGATTCATAAAATACTCTACCGTTCCAAGCCAACTTGGCGCACGGGTATAATTAATATCAAATGATAATAAGTCAATGATTCCGCGGTCCGTCCACCACGTAGTGAGCCTGTGCCAATGCCGGCCCTCCTGTGGCAGTTAGAAGTGGGTGCTTAAACGAAAAGCCGTTTGAAAAGTTATTTTTTTTGGATTAAGCACATAAGCGTGCTTACAAACACAAGCGTGTGGCTTTTAAGCAATGACGACAAGAAAGAGTTCAAAATTACAAAAAATTACAATATGTAACCTTATTGATATGAAAATACAGCTCAAATCAATATTTAATTAAATTGAATCTTATCTCAGTTCGCTGACGGTGAGGGGAAACATCGTGAGGAAACCTACCTATCCCTCAGGATTAGGTAATAGTCAGTTCCTGTATACACGGCGACAAGGTTCACCACCTGTCACGTTGGGTTCTGACTATCTGGTGAAACGTGGGCTTTGAGTTGGTTAATACCTCCACAATATGGTGGTGTATGGCCACTCAAGCCTCTGACTACTCCCGAATGGGGATAAAAGTCGTGACGTTACATTTTTTGAATCTTATTTCTTTACCCATAAAAAGCAATACATTGATACTAAATTATATTAGATTAACAACCATACTTATTTCTATGCACATAAAGCTCCCTATATTTTTTTAGCAGATAAGTTTTTGGGTTTTGCTTGAAGAGCTTGAATAATTTTGTTTTTTTTTTTGTTATTTATTTTAAGTTTTTTATTATTATCTTTATTTAGGTTAGTGTGTAAATATTTTAACTCTGTGATAAAACTTTATGTATTCAAATAAAAATTACCGCTTGAACTTATGTCTAGTAAACTTTTTGATTTGGTTGGTAAAAGTTTAATGCACAAAAGCACAAAAAAAGTAGAAAGCAGAAAACTAAGTAAAAAAGTAAAAAGCAGTAAAGCACTTCCGCGTTTTATACAGCTACTTTTAAAAACAAGCACAAGCGTTACAACGTGCTTTTAATATAAAGCCGTTTATCACATCTTTAGTGGCAGTAGCTCCCACTACGTGGTGGAACGACCGCGGAATCATTGACTTAATATCATTTGATATTTATACCCGAGTGTCTAGTTGGCTTGGTGGAGTAGTATAACTTGTATACGAATCTATCACAGATTTAAAACATGAAATTGAACTCCGCAACATAATTAATTATCAAACAATTAATGGTTCGAGTTGACGCCTTCAAATGGATGTTTTAGACTTCGGTTTTGATTAATTGCGTGCAATAAGTCAAGGGGAGTGTTACGGAGGGGTAAGGGGTTCGATGCCTGCGCTGTACCTTATCCAGTCAACTATGTAGTGCGTGGAAACCCTTTATTCTAGTAATAAATAGGTACTATAAGAAGATTAAGCAATAAATAAGCTTAGTCTAATTAAAACGAATCCAGTAGTTGTTAATCAAATCAAATTATTTGTTGTGGTACATAGATTACAAAGATCTTATAGATAAGTGGTGCTTTATGTCCAGCAATAACCAGGTACCAACAAAACGTGGTGAATAGGCCGAGCACTCCCTCGTACGGAGGAGGGATGACCTAATGGCAATCAGCCATTATTTTACTGGTGGTAGAGCCAAGCTGTAGCCAATTGACTGCAGCTCATATACGCGCTGGCTCGACAGGGGTAGTACCACCCACAGAACATCGGCGTAAAGCAGCTAATAGCTGAGTTTCGTACGATGAGTGAGAGAGCCGGAAGGCTCCCCCTTCCCCTCCCTCCGTCCCGCTCCCCTTCAGGTCGGCAACGTGCGAGCAATGCCTTATTGCAAGCATCAATATGCTACGGTAACTGCTTAACGTCAGGTGGGCTGTGAGAATGTTTGCCACCTGTCCTATAAAAAAAACAGGCCCTATTACATGGTGGGCCAAAACACTATCCACAAAATTTGAGTGTGGTTCTGCCTACCCCTTTTGGAGAACATATTCATGATGATATATCTAATGACACTTGTATCAATAACTCCCCTAATTTAACTAAATAAGCGCACGCGCCGCTTATCTCTGACTTCCGGGGCCTGACGTCACATCCGCCGCAGGAAATTAAGTTTCCCGCCTTCGTATCGTATTACTGGGAGCTCATAAATTGTAGAAGCTTCGGAGGGGCACGGTAAGCGGTGTCTATAATTCTAACGTCTATGATACTGGTTACAGGAAGTCAGATGCCTGTAGGGCGACTCCGAAATACGAAATGAAACGTTTCGGCTGACGGATGGTACGCTTTCCTACATTCCGAAGTTGTTTCGGATCGCTCGGATTCGATAGTCATGATTTGACGTTTCTTATTTCGTGAACACTCCGGAAGAATCCGGAACACTTCCGAAACAATTTCAGAGTAGGAAAATATATAGACCGGGAGCCCAGCGTGCACTTCGTGGATTTACTCGAGCGTCGTCCAAACCTAGTAGCTTCGGTAGATGACTTTCAGCGGTGGGGGAAACGTCTACATGAAAATTTCAATTTATTTTTATAAAAAGCAATGACATGGAAATACTCAAACGTGTCAGATATTGATACTTTTCATGCTCCAACATGATAAATTGAAAATTACTCGAGCGCGCCAGATTTTGTAAGCATCTATAGGCTACGGTAACTGCTTAAAATCAGGCGCGCTGTAAGCTTTATTGCCACCGCAGTACTATAAAAAAAAAACTGAGGGGGTGAAAAAGTGAAACTTCCAGATGCTCCCATTTCTTAGACTGACGATCAAATTAGCAAAATTGACACTTTTGACACTTCTTAGCTAGTAATGAATCCCCCTTATCTTAATCTGACGAGTTCAAGTATTTTAAGATGGTCTATTTTTTATTTGGTTCCCCTGAGCGTACCCACCAATATTAAGGGCTCATACGGGTTGGAGGTTCTTATCAATATGTAAGCTATCTCCCTTAAGAAAATCCTTCTACGCCTCCCCATCTATAAGCAACCACAGTGAATCAAGCGGTCGGGCTTAGTCTAGTGACTAGACCATGGACCTCACATAGAAAGGACATGGTCTAAGCACATTCAGATATATTAGGGGAGACAGCCATAGGCGTGGATAAAGAGGGGGCATACATTTTCTGTTAAGAAGTAGGTAGGTACGATACTACTCTTTGTTTGTACGGAAACGGCTTTGTAAACGTGTGAGTGTCACTGAGATCGGCCCTATTGTAGCGGCGTTATAATAAGGTTCATCCTTTCCCCTACCACATGTCAAACCGGCCATTATAGCGTGCCGCTACTTATACTCTATTGAATGATATCCATAGTACAAGCATTAGGTACTTGCTCGATCGAGCGACAAAATATTTGACGTCGCTGGAAAATTGGAATGTCTTTGACAAAGTTTACGGTAAATGTCCATGTATTATACTGTGTTTTGTCAACATGTTGGTAGGACAAATATTTTCCCGATATAAAACAAACAAAAATTTCGATGTTAAAGAATTCTCTTCGTGTTTTAAACCGAACCCTCCTACGCGGTCCGACGGACCCCGCGCGAGCATTCCTGGAATTTCACTTAAACATCTCCCTCCGCCGATTAGTTACACTCGCGCTTTCAATATCGAACTACCCTCGTAACAGCCGACGTGGGACGTCCCTTTCTTTTTTCATAGGAGAGGGGGAGACAAAATATGTTCGTAATTTGCCCGTCGCAGCCGCTCATGTCCGCAATAAACAAACAAACCCAGCTGCATTTTAGGGTTAGTGCAACGATTTTAATTAAACATTCCTCGTGTGTATGTTTTTAAAGATAAATTATTTGGGGATGCCGTAATTCGATGTAAGCTGAATAGTTTTAAGAGGGAGATTATAATTATTAGTTTGAAAAGGATTTCTCAATTTTTATTTAACAATTATCTAAACAAAGGTCATGTAGAGGTAGATTGCAGCTCATAAATGGGCTGGTTCGACCGGGGTAGTACACCCTCTCACGGAAGATCGGCGTGAGGCGGCGGCGTTTTGTACGAAGAGTGAGAGTGCCGGAAGCCAAATTCCCCCCTCCCCCTTCCTCCGTCCCACTCCCCTACAGGTCGGCAACGTGCGAGCGATGTCTTTGGTATTTGCATCTATAGGCTACAGCAACTGCTTAACACTAGACGGGCCATACGCTTGTTTGCCACCTCAGAACTATAAAAAAGAAGGGCCTACCAATTACTTCACTACCCTAGTTGCTACTCATCACGGCACCCCCCCCTGATGCTATGCTAATCAGTTACTGTAGCCTATAGATGCTTGCATCATGAAAGGTATCGCTCGCACGTTGCCGACCTGAAGAGGGGTGGGACAAAGGGAGGGAAATAGAGAGGGGGAGGTTGGGTTTCCGGCTCTTTCACTCTTCATACGGAACGCAACTAGCTAGGTACTTTACGCCGATCTCCTGTGACATGGCGGTTCTACCCCGGCCCAGCCCGTATACCTATATGATTGTAGTGTGACAATTTAGACACTTGAGTGAAGAACATAATCGCTGAATCTCAAGATACCTAAAGCGTAAAGAGACATAAAAGAGTCAAGTCAATATTACCTATTCAAATAATAATTCCCCATAATTCACTCTCAAACAGACACCCCGCAGGTACAGCCTATTTTCTCCCCACTTACCCCCCACACGGACCATAAACCAAACAAATTAAACCTATAAAATCTAAACACTCTTTATTACTGCACTGTCAGAATCGTAATCCGCGGCCATTTGTAATCGGCGCAGTGCTGCCATCTTCATTCCTCGAGTGGCATTAAAAGCCCATTCCCGTAGTGCGGTGCATGCGAGCCGGATCCCGCCGCGGGATTGATAGAGTGGGGATTATAGGGATTGAGAGAAAATAGAATGTGTTTTTCGTATTTTTTCGGTGTTTGATAGATTTGGATTGTGTGGAGATGGACTATGCATTTTATTTTGTTTAATATTATGTAGAATACTAACTGTGCCCACGATTTCGTATGTGTGGAATTTAACAAAATGTTTTTTAAATAAAAGGAGTAACTTTACTCCTCATAACACCTCTCACACACACTCCTTCCTATGTGAATCGAAAGTCCCGTCGGAATCGGTCCAGCCATTTAGGAGATTAGCCGAAACAGACAGACAGACAAACATTTTAAACATTGCTTTTTTGTTAGAAGTATCCATAGTACAAGCGTTGCTTAGTTGGAGACCATACACTGGATGTGTAAGTCTGGCGATATTTATTTATTTATACTCATGGATGTTGTGTTAAAATCCTTATTCGCCTTTAAAAACGGATGTGGTCTAAGCCGTCTAATTCACTAGACACTAGATATAGTGCCCATCTAGTAACACTAATAATTACAAAAGTCCGTCTCCACACTATCGCGCCGCGCGGTGATCCCCACAAATAAGGGCTTCCGTTTAACCCAGTCATTACGGCGCGGCTCAACTTGTCCGGACTAGCGGTATTTACGGCCCACGGCGCGGCGCGGCGCAGCGGCGCGCGAGGGGTGGAAGGGACCTCTAATGGCTAATTGAAACAATATATTGTTTATTACTTACCACGAATTATGTTTCATACTTACCACGATTTATTTAACTTGTGGCCAAGAATGTTTTATACCTCAGACAATTTTTTTGCCGTGGTTTTCACGGTCAGAATCTTAATCAGGGGGCTTACCACCACCTCTTATAGCAGTTTTGTTTTAACGTTTCAGCGACTTTTTGTGCAATGACGTTTCTTATTGTCATGACAATAAGGTACGTCATTGCACAAAAAGTCGCTGAAACGTTAAAACCTTCCTGTAATTGAATCGCGATAAGAGTTTGTGGTAAGCCCCTGACTAGTCAAATAACTCTCTTTCAGATAACTCTCAAATTAATATGGCGTTTTGATAGACTGATATTCTAGGGATAACACGAAATTATAGATATATGATGGATAACTATCAAAACGCCATATTTATTTGGTGGATAAGTTATCTGACTATCCTGTCTCTAACTCTTAGGCTTGAGATCGAACTTGAGATGCTGTTTTTGTCAGATGGTCCATACATTAAACGTCAAAACTGCATCTTGAGATGTGCTTACCTGATAATCCTAAGTAATCACGGATGGCCATTAGGCCTTGTAGCACCCGGGAATCGAACTCAGGTCCTCAAGATCGGCACCGCCTGCCAAATATTTACTGAAAGCAAATATCCCCAAAATGTACATCTGACAATCGGCTTATGACGTCACGAACATACGTTCGCACAAATCTTTCCCATTGCACACCCATCCATGCCCACCACCTCATACAACCCTTACCCACATTGTAATAAAGTTAAAAGTCGTTTAACTAAGGTGTCAAGATATATTGGTTATGGAGTAACATCTGGACTATGATGTAATGCTTCTGTTGAGGGTACTTCAAATATTTGGGATACGGGCGTACAATTGAATACCAACTCTAAATCAACTATTATAAAGTTGGAATTGGATTGGCAAAGTATGAAAGTATTTGATATAGGAGTGTAAATGAAGTTTGTACTTTAATGGAATGTGGATAGAGTTTGAATTGCATCGGGTGTGTGTTGGAGGGTAGTTGGGTGTGTATGACGTGAGTGCTCGTGATATATCTCCAGATATGTCGTTGCGATGTGTTTGTCTGTTTTAAAAGCAGTTAGTAATGGTGTCAGGAACCTTCATAAAACATCTTGGATTTTTAATGACATTACCAAAAGAGATAAGAAGATTAAAAACAAAACAGCTGCTATTAAAATCTAAAATGGACACTTTTCAAATCCCTCAAAGGTTCTTGAGTGGCGACCACGTACCGGAAGACGCAGCGTGGGTAGGACCCCCACAAGGTGGAACGACGACCTAGTGAAGGTCGCGGGAAACCGCTGGATGCAAGTGGCACAGGACCGGTCGTTGGGGAAAACCTTGGGGGAGGCCTATGTCCAACAGTGGACATCTTTTGGCTGACATGATGAAATGCCTCTCGCATTAAGAGTAGGCCGGTGGGCGCTGTTTATTTTTAGGGTACCCTACCCAAAGGGTGCCAACGGGACCCTATTACTAAGCCTACGCTGTCCGTCTGTCCGTCTGTCCGTCTGTCAGCGGGCTGTATCTTATGAACCGTAATAGGTAGAGACTTGAATTTTTTACAGAATGTGTATTTCTGTTGCCGCTACAACAACAAATACATATTAAAAATAAAATAACATTTAAAAATAAAGGGGGTCCCCATACAAGAACCTTGATATTTTTGACGTTTTTATTCTACGGTGGTACGGAACCCTTTATGTGCGAGTCTGACACGCACTTGGCCGGTTTTTTACAACCGACTTCAAAAAGGAGGATGTTCTCAATTCAACTGTATGTTATTTTTTTTGTTTTGTTTATGTATGTTTGTTACGCGATTTCTCAGTCATTTGTCAACCGATTTTTTCATATATTTATTTCCGAAAAAATCCTAATAATCTCGCTCCCCAATTAACCATTAATTTCCACATGTACAATATAACCCGGCTGCGAGTGACATCACATAGATAGTCCCAGACGACGCGGGGTCGGTTCGACCCCACAAGGATTAGAACTGTTTATAAGTGAGTTTCGATGTAACGCGAGGGTTGAGGGTCGCTTTAAATATTTCTTTGGCACAAATTAGGCCATGGGAAAGTGCAGGGTTGAGCCAATATAGAGGCAATTTTGGATTAAAAGATCGAATAAAATGTAGAAAAAACTAAACGAAGAAAGGCAGCGTCTTGTAACATAATTCCTGTCTCCTTTGAAGGAGATTTTTCTCTTTTGAGTTTATTTTTTAAGTTTAATGTTAATTCTTTTTTATGTGGAAAATTTCTTATGAAAACTATACTTAGTAACTTTTATCTTCGTTCTTGCCTGCGACTCGAAGGTACCATTTCAAACATAAGCTGGCTTCTCTTTTTTATTGACCCCTGTAATTAAGAGAGCGCAGCGAATGTTGGAAATGGTACCTTTGACGTGCAGGCGAGAACGAAAATAAAAGTCACACTTTTTTTAATGCGGAAAACCTATAAATAAACACAATAGGTACTCTTTTTCATTGAAAATTTACACAAAAACAGGCATTATCTCAGATTTTCCCTCCGAGCCCTACGTTTCATCATCTGCCCTTAAAGGGCAAGCAATCCTTCATGGAAACAACAACTTCACTGATCAACGGACAATGCTGTATTAACAATACATCGCTCTTTTACTTACAGAAATAATCATTTTGAACCTTAATATCTCGAGATACGATGAAAAATACGTTTTTGGGAACGCACAGATAACTTTGCAAGGAAACAAGGTGTATTTGCTGTCGCGAATATTAATTTTGAACCTTACTGCTCAAGACTTAGTACGAAACTAATATTTTGTGGGCTGCAAGCATAGAATTGTCGGACTCTGATATTGAAAATCAAAATGTTAGGCTATTGTTATGAACAGACGTTGTTTTACAAAGTTATCATTGCTGTCAGTCTTCTTGATGCTATTCTTTATCGCGTTGGGATAAAGTTCAGATTGGTTTGGTATGTTGTTTCGGGACGGTAGAGGAGTTATAAATCAAAGACATCTGTGCTCACACAATATGACGCGACTTCTGTAGTGTGAATGTAATTTAAAGAAAAAATTCGGGACATTTGGAAAACCTTTGACTTCAATATTTCATTGAAAATGAATAAAAACTATGCGTTGCTATTCCGTTGTAGAGTTTAAGTTTTAATATTTTTTAAATGAAAATGTCAACTTATTAATGAATAATTTATTATATTATGCCTAAAAATAATAAATGATACAATTGATGATAATATTTTCATAAAATTAGAGTTTTGTCATTTACATAATTTCATAAGCGTAATGTAACGCTTATAGACAATTATTACAGGAGATGTTATTTTACCTTTCTAAATAAGGAATACCTACTTACAAACAAATTTTAAGCAATTTTGTCTCGCATTTTGTCCGTCCCGTGGTCACCCTACTCTCACACATTCCTGGGCACGCGAGGGTTGGCGATATTAAAAGCGGTGACTTTTTAATCAGAGGCCTTCTCGACCCCACCGCTGCACGCGGAGGGTTACTCACTACCAACTACAGATTATTTTCATAAAAAATATATAATTTAATCTGAGACAAAATGTGTGAAAAAAAATTGTAATGAAATTATAAAAAGGTGAAATCACTCGCAGTCGGTAGGATTCGAACCTACGCTCCCAGAGGGAATCTGATTTCTAGTCAGACGCCTTAACCGCTCGGCCACGACTGCTGTATACTCTGTGACAGAAATTGAAGATCTGAGCCGAAAATAATTAGTTTGGTAAAAACAAGTATTGGAAAGAGTAAGGACACACAATAAACATTGTATAAGAGAGAGCGAGGTTACGCTATTTCGCAGTCGCGTCCTGCAGGGCCAGCACACGCGCCAATACAATACTTTTTCACGTTATGTCGCACCGGGTCGCTCTCTGTCTTACATATTGCATGCGAGATAATGTGACTAAAGCCAGAAACCCACCGCGGTGTACGGAGAGGCCACGCACACGGCCACGGCTACGTTTTGTAAGAAAATGTATGGATGACTTCATTTCGTGCGTAGCCTCAGTACGCCGCGGTGGACACGGGGACATACATTTTCGTGCAAAGCGAAGCCGTGGCCTTGTGCGTGGCCACTCCGTGCACCGCGGTGGGTTTCCGGTTTAAATCTATATATATAACGTCACGACTTTTTTATCCCCATTCGGGGGTAGTCAGAGACTTGAGTGGCCATACACCACCACATTGTGGAGGTATTAACCAACTCAAAGCCCACGTTTCACCAGATAGTCAGAACCCAACGTGACAGGTGGTGAACCTTGTCGCCGTGTATACAGGAACTGACCATTACCTAATCCCGAGGGATAAGTAGGTTTCCTCACGATGTTTTCCCTCACCGTCAGCGAACTGTAAATTATGCACATAGATGAAAATTCATCCATTGGTGCATGCCCTACCGGGGATCGGACCTGGGACCTTCTGATTGCTAGCCCAACCTGTTCACCCCTAGGCTACAGTCGCTTCTGTTTAAATCTATTTTTCTCGCATTTCGTCTGGTCATGGCCGGCTGTGCTACCGTTGCTCGCTTATTCAGTGATTTCAGCGCGTCGGGCCGTCCAATCTATCACAGTATCATAGCTTTACAGCTTTCTATTTCAGTTCTGTCAAGGTTATATTTATCAATTTGTAATGTTAAACATTATAAATTCGCATTATAAAACCAGTCTAAAATATCCCAATATAATTTGTAAGCCTCACTCATGTGTGTGTTTGTTGGCAGCGATCCTGCCGTACCGCGAGGATGCGCAGGCGCAGACGCGCGAGTTCCTGGCGCGCGTCGTGGACGTACTGCTCGACTTCGTGCAGCAGGTCAACGACCGGAACGAGAAGGTGACTCCTCACCCCAATAGCTAAGCATATACGCACGGATCTGCTCGACAGATCTGCCTGACTGCTATCCCTGGCGGACAGGCTGGTGTATGGTGAGCAGTCAGGCTGCCAGGCATCAGGCAAGCAAGTAGGGTTGCCAACTATTTTTGAGAAAAAATAGTATCACGTCTTTAATTACGGCAAAAATAAAGTATTTGGAAGAAAAAAAGTATTTTTCAAAATTTTATTTATTTCTTATCTTGAAGACATATTTTTTTTTCATTTGAGAATTACTTGTTAACCAGTCGTTTTGTTTTTCCCATTCGGATTTATATTTTTGTAAGATTTTTGATTTGATTATTTTAGCTTTTTTTGGGGGAGTGATTGGTTTATCCAATGAGATTTTATCACTATCAGAGTTCGCCTTTTTCAGCAAATAAACAAACTAGAACTAGGTATTTTCATACAATAGGATACTTTATTATAAAGTATGGTTGGCAACCCTACAAGCAAGGGACAATATTTCGAGTTATCAGCTGATGCTGCTTCTTCTTCTTTCTCAAAATAATACACTTCTCATTAAAAAAAAAAAACACCTCTGAAGTTAGTTTTTGAATACATTTAATATTTTGTTTTTTTTTACACTAAACAAAAAATAATAATGATGCCAGTTAATTGCGGATATTATAAGGTATCGTTTAACGAGGTATAGTTTAATGTTTCAAATTTAAATTAAATTTCTTTAGCTATCGTGTTTTGTTCAACAGTATGTTGTTATCGTCGGAATTTCTCCGTTCGGAATTTCCGCATAGAAGCAGTCATTAGAGCCCGGGGAGGAGCTACGAGATACTGAATAAACTTTTTGTATTTGTTTTTACCCGACTACGGCGGAGGGTTATGATTTTGACCGGTATGTATGTATGTATGTATGTGCGTCTGTTCCCACCTAACTTCCAAACTACTTGTCGTAATTTGACAAATGAGGTATCTTCAGAAGCGGCTTAATGGCGCGCTGGTTATAGGCTATGTGACGTTACATAAAATTGCATATGGCGCCCTCTAGAGGACATAATGTCATGAACTAAAAAAAAAACATTTTTTAATGAAACCGTGTGGGGTATCAAATGAAAGAGCTTGATGAGCACATTTCAAAAATATATATATTGTTACCTATAACTCCAAAATAATTAAATAAAAAGTAAGTTTAAAAACTAAAACCCGACTACGGAAAAAACGCGCTCTAAAAAGTATGAAACAAGAAATATTCTCATCTAGAGGATAACCGTGGTCCGTGTGGGTCTTTTAGGGCCAAATGGCATATGAACACGGTTCCTACACGGACCACGGTTATCCTCTAGATGAGAATATTTCTTGTTTCATACTTTTTAGAGCGCGTTTTTTCCGTAGTCGGGTTTTAGTTTTTTGCCTTGGTTTCTAAAATGTTACAAATTTTTCTTATAAGGTAAAAACATACCTGTTGAACAAAATACGATAGCTATAGAAATGTTATTTAAATTTGAAACATTAATGTTCGTTAAACGATACCTTATAATATCCGTAATTAACTGGCATTATTATTATTTTTTGTATATGTAAAAAAAATACATAAAACTCATTCAAAACCTAACATCAGAGGTGTTTCGATTTATTTGATGAGAGGTGTAGTTTCACCTAGTTTATTTAATATTGTGTTTTTCACCAGTGATAAGTAATAGGAACAACAGCCCCCTAGCCAAGTGGCTTCATCGTTCGTTTCTACAAATCGCTACGCTATGTATGGAAATGACATTACAAGTCGATAAGTAGATCACGTGGCTTATGTCATTTCCATACATGAAGCGTAGCGATTTATAGAAACGCTTGGAGACGAAGCCATTTGGCTATGGGGGCAGACAGTGACACTCACGGTGCCAGTATACACACTGACAAGAGGTAGGAAAGTAAGAGAGAGGTTTTAAATGTGGTAGAGCCAAGCTGTAGCCAACAGACTGCAGCTCGTATACGGGCTGGCTCGACCGGGGAAGTACCACCCTCTCACGGAAGATCGGCGTAAAGCAGCTATTACAGCTGCGTTTCGTACGATGAGTGAGAGAGCCGAAAGCCCAACCCCCCTCCTGCCTCCATTCTTGTCCCCTTCAGGTGGGCAATGTGCGAGCAAAGCCCTTGGTATTGCAAGCATCTATAGGCTACGGTAACTAAGCCCGCCACACATTCCCACCATGTTACTCCTGTAAGCCAGGATCGACAATGATGTCCAACGTGTCTTAGCTTTTCCCCGGGACTCGTCGAGGGTCAAACCTTGGCGTCATCGATGGACACCAGGCTACGGTAACTGCTTAACATCAGGCGGGCCGTACGCATTTTTGCCACCGCAGTCCTATAAAAAAAAGACTACACTTAACTATCAAAGTCATCCGCACCCTGGTGGCAAAATCATCCTGGATGCTTCCATTGTCCACTTTGATGTCTCGTATATAATTTCGTTACTCACCCCAGATCGTAGACTTCAAGATGCCGGAGGAGATGACCAAGATCCTGGACCTGCAGCTGCACGAGGAGCCGCTGCCGCTCAAGCAGCTGCTCGAGGACTGCAAAATCACGCTCAGGCACCAGGTCAAGACTGGTGCGTACTGAGTACCTGCTTCCTGTCCTACGCCGTTATATCCTGTGTGTGTGCTTACCAGCCTCCCCAGAACCTCTAGCCAAGTAGATATGACGACAAGCGTTTCTACAAATCGCTACGCTTGTATGGAAATGACATATGTCACGATACCAACTTATTGACTTGTACTGTCATTTCCATACATTTAAGCGTAGCGTTCTGTAGAAACGCTTGTAGACGAAGCCACTTGGTTAGGGGGGCAGAAACCGCTAGTCACATTATTTGCAGAAAATCAATGTCAAACTCATATTTTCCCTGATTCGCTACACTTGTCGGACACAAAGACGGGGCGGAAATAATTACAGTTCTCATTCCGCCCGCCCGAGCCGCGGCTAGGGCGGGCGGGGGCAAGTAGCGGCTGGAGGGGCAATCATTCCGATACATTTGCGGACATGATTGAATTGTTCGGGCTCGCTCGGCCGCGCACGGGTTTGCACGGAAATTGCCGATTGGGGTTCCGAGATCGCGGCTTTTGTAACTGTTATAAATTCTTACCCCGTTTATAGAATGCTATAATTAATGTGCAGAGGTATTGTAAAGCAGTGTTTATTAAATTGATTTGTAAGGATGTCATGAGATGTATTTACGTCACTGATTTCGATAATTTGAGGCGGTGTCTGACATCGATATTATTATTTATTTTTCAACTGTCTGAGCACACATATATTATTATCTATGAACAAAATAAGTATAAAAGTTAAGTTTTATTAATGCAAGTGTTTACTGATTTGTCTCAATTTCATCGAAATGTCACAAATTCATGATGGAGTATATTTTGGAAACAACAGCATCCATTCAAAACCTACAACCTCCTTTCCGTAACGTCAGCGGCTAACAAACAATCCAGTATCTCTTCAAAAAGATCTCCATATGAAAGCCGTTCAATCCAAGATCAGCCCCATCCATCAGTCCGTCGCTCGCAGACTCACAAACAAACGATTACCGCGTGCTCGGCCGAGCGCGTGATGCCACATGCCGGGGCAACGCGTCGGAAAATTGTACCCGTGCGGGCGCGCTCGGCGGGCCTCGCTTGACATGTGATGGGAGATTGTGAGATGATGGTATCAAGATTGGATTACTTAATACAGACTTAGGTACTGGGGCCCTACCACCACCTCTTATAGCAGTATTGTTTTAACGTTTCAGCGACTTTTTGTGCAATGACGTTTCTTATTGTCATGACAATAAGGTACGTCATTGAAAAGTACGACTCAACGAAGTACGACTCAAAAAGTCGCTGAAACGTTAAAACGTTCCTATAATTGAATCGCGATAAGAGGTAGTGGTAAGCCCCCTGTACTACAAAATGATTTGAGCTAATCTATAGACAAGTCATTAGTTATTCTTAACTACGAAACTCTACGTTTATAGATACGAGGGTTAGACTGAAGAATTTTGTATTTCTAAAAAAAAAAACATTACTTATTTATACCTATCATATGGATCAGAACACTAGTACAACTGATCGACGTAACTTAACAGTACCAAGTTATTTATTTAAATAAATCAGTTATTCACCTACTCAAGATTTTCACACCAAGCACCCCTATAAAAACAATAAATAGGTCTGTAAGTGCGCTTTACATCCGAATTAATTTACATATCATTGTGCGCCGGAGCATCCCCCCCTGCACGGCCCCGCGCCCGCCGCGAGCTAATATCACGCAAATCATTGGATTAGGACACCGCGTGGTACGGGGACCAGGCTCGCATATAACAGAGGATCTTCCTGCTTTACATTCAACCAATACATTTTCTAATGGTTTCATAATGCGAACGTGGAAGTAGATGAATTATTAACGGCCAGTTTCTATGTTCTATCTATCGGCGATTTGCTCTACTGTGGATATAAATTTGACATTTCTTATGTGGAACTTATGTCAAATTTCTTTCCACAATAGAGCAAATCGCCGACATAGTAACTGGCCGTTAGTCGTAAAATTTGGCTAATCGATACACTTTTGCTAAATCTGAATAGGTTTTAATGGCTCACTGCTGAGATCAGACCCCCTTTTATTAAGAGGGGACCAGGCCATAGTCTACCACGCTGAAGCAGTGAGGGCTCGCATGCCTTTCCAGTTCAGGCCATCATAAAAAAATTAATGAGAATTAAAAAATACAGATTTGGGAGTCGTGAGTCGAGCTTGCATCCAATCATTTGTATCAACGGCCAAGTTAAGTATTTCAATAATTGATAACTTTTATTATTATAATTTCTTATCTCTGTACTCATACCGTATTCTTATTCAATGTCTAAATTCTATTAACAATATTTCCCATGTTCTTGAATACAATTGGCCACCCCAGCTACCCCTGTATTAACATAGTGTGATGGATCATCCCCTGTCCGTTGCACTGAGTCCCGGGGCCATCGTTATGGATTGATTTTTATGGACTCCTCGGCTTTGGACCCGACCGCCATTGTTGGGGATATGGGGAGTGTGAGGATTATAGGATGCTGGGAAGTGGATTGCGGTAGTAAGGTTTTATGGTTTTAAAGTAAGATTTAGTTTAAGAGTTTATGACGGCGACAGAGTTGAGTCAAAATGCGAGCGAAATACGAAAACATTCACTGAAAATCAGGAAAATGGTTTAAACATTCATTATTCTTAATATTATGCTCGTGATTCTTACGTCATTGTCAGTACAGAGGAACAATATTCAAATATTAATAATTATGGTAATTTTATGAAATTCCAAGATATTCTACGAAACAAAAACATATTGATAAACTTACATTTATAATTATTATCGTATACCAAATGAAATATCACAATATCACGTAATTGCGGCGCACACCGCCGCAAACCAGTCAAAACTAGATTAAACCGGATACATCCGGTGAATAGCGTCATCAGTGGCGCCGCGCGCCGCGCGCCATAATCCAATCAACCGCGGGACGTGTCCGCATATCAATAGATATCGTGGACACCCTAATAATAAGTCCTATTCGTTCTATTAATAAATAAGAGGTAAGAACTACGTTTTTGATGCAATAATTGAAAAAGAAAATCTCTAATAAAAAATAACTTATTATCTTTTTTCCCGCCATATCCATCATTCGGTTCCCGCCAAAATTAGATGTTCAACTATTTTTAATAACGAACAATATGGCGCAACGCCATAAAGTTGCCAGCCAAGAAAAAGGGCAATATTAATACGACAAAAGGAATTTAATATTAATCCCCTCTCGTAAGCCCACAGCTGGGCGCGGGGCCATTACCGAGGTCAGGTGCGGATTGATGCGCGCGTAATCCGACAGGGGGCGCCACTTGGTGTGGGGGAATTTCGCTAAGTTTATGTTTAAGGATTTTTGTTTATTGAAAAATAAACATTATAAATGCCAATTCTGCCTACATAATGCATAGTGTAGTTTTATTAGTAGATATGTGGTCCAATTATTGGATACCTAATTATTTTATTACGGAGGTATTTTTATTTAAAAAAAAAACATGACAATGTTTATAATTATGAAATAAATTGGAATAAGTAAACATAAAGAAATACTTAAAGTAAGCATTGGGGTTTAAAATGTTTTTTAGAATAATAATAACATCTGTGGTTCATGCCATTTCAATTGATTTAGCAGGATAAAAAATATTCTTTGCAAATAAAATAAAATAAAATGAATAAGATAGGTAGGTACGTCGTGACAGACCCAGACGAAGATGGTGCGACGATTTATCCACCTTTACGGGTAAAACGTAGCTACAAGCCCAAAACAGGGACGTGTAGAGACAAAAAGGGGAAGCCTTTGCCCAGCAGTGGGAAACTACATAGGCTATAAAAAAGATATTAAGTAGTCCCAGAATATAAGAAGTTATGAACAAACAGTTTTTTCCATTATTTTTTTTCTTCCTTTTTTATTGAACTACATTTTCTCTTCCTTCATCATAAAAAAAACTAGCGAGATACGCAAGTGGTTATAAGTGTCAATTGATAAGCTAGAATTAGGGGTTGTATCGAGGGGCGGCGCACAGTGGAACGTATTTGAAAATTTGGGACTTAGGGGTTGAAATGTATATTTTTGGATTCTCCTATTTAATACAAGCATTTTATGTTTCTACCACTTTTTTATAAGTGCTTTGCTTTCTGAGATATGGCCGCTCAAAATTGGCCAAAATGGAATTAGCGATATTAAAAAACGAAGTACCTTTAGAAAAAATCTGATGATGGATTTAGATTCTACTAATTGATCCAAGCATTTTATATTCAGGGTAATTTTTCATTAAACCGACTCTTTCAAAAGTTATAGCACTTAGAAGTTTTAGATTTTTTTAAATTGCTCAATAACTCGAAAATCTCACGTTATTTCAAAATATCTTTTATATACTCGTAATGATGGCATCTTTGGCTACAATTTGCACTATATGCCAAATTGCGAAAATCTGCGATTTCGGGTCAATATAAGATTTTCTATATACATGGATGATTTTTTTTTAATTTCAAACTATATCCCCTTAAAATCCAAAAATTTGGGGTTAAAATGTATATTTTTGGATTTTCCTATTAAATGCGAGCATTTTATGTTCCCATATTTTTTTCGTGAAGGCCTTACTTTTCGAGTTATGGCCGCTGCAAATCGGTCATAGTGGACTTAGCGATATTCGAAACTGAAGTACCTTCAGAGAAAATTTGATAATGGATTTGGATTCTACTAATTGATGCAATCATTTTATATTCAGGGTAATTTTTCATAAAACAGACTCTTTCGATAGTTATAGCACTTTGAAGTTATTTTTTTTAAGAAAATTACTTATTTTGCTGAATAACTAAAAAATCGCACGTTATTTCAAAATATATTTTATATATTCGTAAAGGTGGTACCTGGGGCTACAATTTGCACCTTATGCCAAATCTAAAAAATCTGCAATTTCGAGTCAATCTAAAATTTTCAATATACACGGATGATAGTTTCCTAACTTGACACTTTATCCTCTTTAAGTCCCAAAATTTGGGGTTGAAATGTATATTTTTGGATTTTTCTATTAAATATGAGCATTTTATGTTCCTATAATTTTTTCATGAAGGCCTTACTTTTCGAGTTATGGCCGCTGCAAATCGGCCATAGTGGACTTAGCGATATTCGAAAATGAAGTACCTTCAGAGAAAATTTGATAATGGATTTGGATTCTACCGATTGATGCAATCATTTTATATTCAGGGTAATTTTTCATTAAACCAACTCTTTCGATAGTTATAGCACTTTGAAGTTATTTTTTGTATAAAAATAACTTGATTTCCTCAGGAACTCGAAAATCGCACGTTATTTCAAAATATATTTTATATATTCGTAAAGGGTAGTTCTCTACCTCTTGGGTGGTGTGAAAAAGAGAATATAAAGTGTCAAGTAAAAAAAACTATCATCCATGTATATTAAAAAACTTAGATCGAATCGAAATCGCAGATTTTCGAAATTTGGCATAGGGTGTAAATTGTAGCCCAAGGTACCACCTTTACGAGTATATAAAATATATTGTGAAAGAACGTGCGATTTTCGAGTTATTGAGCAAATTAAGTTATTTTTATAAAAAAAATAACTTCAAAGTGCTATAACTATCGAAAGAGTTGATTTAATGTAAAATTACCCTGAATATAAAATGATTGCATCAATTGATAGAATCCAAATCCATTATCAAATTTTCTCTGAAGGTACTGCATTTTCGAATATCGCTAAGTCCACTATGGCCGATTTGCAGCGGCCATAACTAGAAAAGTAAGGCCTTCATGAAAAAATGATGGGAACATAAAATGCTCGCATTTTATAGGAAAATCCAAAAATATACATTTCAACCCCAAATTTTGGGATTTAAAGAGGATAAAGTGTCAAGTTAGGAACTATCATCCATGTATATTGAAAATCTTAGATTGACTCGAAATCGCAGATTTTTTAAATTTGGCATATGGTGCAAATTGTTGCCCAAGGTACCACCTTTACGAATATATAAAATATATTTTGAAATAACGTGCGATTTTCGAGTTACTGAGGAAATCAAGTTATTTTTATACAAAAAATTACTTCAAAGTGCTATAACTATCGAAAGAGTTGGTTTAATAAAATATTACCCTGAATATAAAATGATTGCATCAATCGGTAGAATCCAAATCCATTATCAAATGTTCTCTGAAGGTACTTCATTTTCGAATATCGCTAAGTCCACTATGGCCGATTTGCAGCGGCCATAACTCGAAAAGTAAGGCCTTCATGAAAAAATTATAGGAACATAAAATGCTCATATTTAATAGGAAAATCCAAAAATATACATTTCAATCCCAAATTTTGGGATTTAAAGAGGATAAAGTGTCAAGTTAGGAAACTATTATCCGTGTATATTGAAAATGTTAGATTGGCTCGAAATCGCAGATTTTTTAGATTTGGCATATGGTGCAAATTGTAGCCCCAGGTACCACCTTTACGAATATATAAAATATATTTTGAAAGAACGTGCGATTTTTGAGTTATTGAGCATAATAAGTAATTTTCATAAAAAAAATAACTTCAAAGTGCTATAACTATCGAAAGAGTCTGTTTAATGAAAAATTACCCTGAATATATAATGATTGCATCAATTAGTAGAATCCAAATCCATTATCAAATTTTCTCTGAAAGTACTTCATTTTCGAATATCGCTAAGTCCACTATGGCCGATTTGCAGCGGCCATAACTCGAAAAGTAAGGCATTCACGAAAAAACTATGGGAACATAAAATGCTCGCATTTAATAGGAAAATCCAAAAATATACATTTTAACCCCAAATTTTTGGATTTAAAGGGGATTAAGTTTGAAATTAAAAAAAAATCATCCATGTATAAGGAAAATCTTATATTGACCCGAAATCGCAGATTTTCGCAATTTGGCATATAGTGCAAATTGTAGCCAAAGATGCCATCTTTACGAATATATAAAAGATATTTTGAAATAACGTGAGATTTTCGAGTTATTGAGCAATTAAAAAAAATCAAAAACTTCTAAGTGCTATAACTTTTGAAAGAGTCGGTTTAATGAAAAATTACCCTGAATATAAAATGCTTGGATCAATTAGTAGAATCTAAATACATCATCAGATTTTTTCTAAAGGTACTTCGTTTTTTAATATCGCTAATTCCATTTTGGCCAATTTTGAGCGGCCATATCTCAGAAAGTAAAGCACTTATAAAAAAGTGGTAGAAACATAAAATGCTTTTATTAAATAGGAGAATCCAAAAATATACATTTCAACCCCTAAGTCCCAAATTTTCAAATACGTTCCACTGTGCGGCGGGGCGGCAGCGGCGTCCCCAGGGGCGGTTTATCACGCCGCACAGATGTTTAGCCGGCCCGCTCGGCAAACAGAATTAAATCAAAATCCAGCGGAATATAAATTAGGTGCGTTTACATTGATTCAGTTTTTAAAGTTTGTTTTAAGAGAGGGTAGGTGTGGTTGCGAGATAACAGTGATGTGGTGCACAGAATAAACAAATACTAGATTTCGCACGTGACTTCTTTCGTATGCAAAGATTAACAAGTACAGTAACAAACATTTGATTTCAAATTATCGTTATGTTTGGGTTCCGTACCTGAAAAGGAAAAAAGGAACCCTTATAGGATCACTTTGTTGTCCGTCTGTCTGTCTGTGTGTCTGTCAAGACGTGCACAGCCCAAACCGCTGGTACCTATTAGAAACATGAAATTTTAACAGTAGTTACATTTTATAGCGTAGAAGAAGAGCATAGGAAGGATTTTGGGAAATTCCACCCCTAAGGGGGTAAAATAAGGGATGGAATTTTGTATCAGGGTCTCAGTTTTTCTGAAACAAATAAAAACCGGACAAGTGCGGTTTTTATTAATGTTTAACGGTTTTGCCCTTGATGCCTCTAGCTAGTTGAAGGATTTTTCATTTAATATTTTCATAGTTCAACAGTTATGAAACATTTACTGCTTTCTTACAAAAAGGAGACCACAGGCAGCAGCGGCAGGCGACCGTACGCCATTTTACAGGAAGATCGAGAGTGCTGTTAATATAACCCTTATAAATTTTTGTTAATTACGAAAAATTTTAATGTTTCTTTTTAATTTCCGTCCCGCCTCCACAAGTCAACAAGATAGGCAACATGTTGTAACGACAGCTTATCATCCCCTATGCTGCCCATTCTTTAGCACCAAACTCACCCCCTCCATAAACCCGGCCCCTAAACACTCCCCAGAGGATGCTGGGAGCGCTATCTTTTTTATGTCATTTATATTTTTTATCTGTATACCGCTCCTGTCATTGTCATAGATAAAAAATAACGTCGATATTTTTGGGAGAGCGGTCGATAACTGGTCTTGTCGCCCTAAGTTATAGAAGTGGATTTATTTATGTTTATTATGCCAGTGACAGAAAAGCTATTCATACAAGGAATTGAAAAAAAAATCCTAATTTACAGATGATTTTTGTTCCTAAATTCGTTGTTTTGGTAATTCGGCTATTTGTCACCACTATTACAAAAAAATGATTTACCATAACGTCTGATCCTCAAAAAGGGTAGGCTGCAGGGTATAGTATAAGTATATTAATAAAAGTGTGCCCAAATCTGTTATTTTCACAACATGAGTAGGTGTATCTCTCCCACGTAAACGCCACCGGAAGTTATCGCCTGATGTAATGGCGTGTGCTATTACATCCGGTCCTGACCGCCGGATGACATGTAATGAATCGGGGATTATTTTCATGGGCCCTTTTTCTCAAAATTTTATTTTTTTATCTAATTCATCTTCACGGCTCATCGCACCACGAGATAGCCAGACTTCCTCATATTTTTCTTTTCCTGTTAGGGAAATCTTCGGGAGTATTGCTAGTAGAGCCAAGCTGTAGTCAATTGACTGCAGCTCATATACGGGCTGGCTCGATCGGGGATAGTACCACCCTCTCACAGAACATCGGCGTGAAGTAGCTATTACGTCTGCGTTTCTTACGATGAGTGAGTGAGCCGGAAGGCCAACCCCCCTTCCCCTCCCTCTGTCCCACTCCCCTTCACGTTGGCAACGTTACAATTAATACTGGCCTGAGCCTAATGATATTGATAGTATACAGGGTGTAAGTGGCAGCCTTCCACATACTGACAGGGTAAATTCAGGACCTTATTTTGAATCATATTCCACTTGATATTTTCTCCGGAAAATTGACATTTTTTTATCTTTTTTTTCAGTTACAAGTCCTTTGTTTCTATGTACAATTACATTATCTATACGCAGCATTCCATTTTTGTAAATAAAACAGCTAAAATAATAAAAACCGGCAATAAGAACAACGCTTGAATCACGTGGTGTGAGCGCGTACGATGGCAAGCAATCACTCTGTGGCGGGGCGGCCGTTCGCTACGTGCGTTTTGCCACGGTAACGATACATTGCGTATAAGCTAATAAAGCAAACCGGGTTTATTGGGGTACCATAAAGTTCCTGAACTAATTTCATGTACCGATCATCTTAGCATGCCATACTGAAGTCATCCTATCAGTATGTGGAGGGCTGTCAATAACACCCTGTATTCTGTGGTCTCCAGGTCACCCTCACTTCTTCAACCAGCTGTCGTGCGGGCTGGACATCATCTCGCTGGCGGGCGAGTGGCTGACGGCGGCCGCCAACATCAATATGTTCACCTACGAGATCGCGCCGGTGTTCATCCTCATGGAGAACGTGGTGCTGGAGAAGATGCGCAGCATGATCGGCTGGAGCACCGGCGACTCCATACTGGCGCCCGGTCAGTGGGGGATCCAGGGGGATGCTGGGTGCTGCGAATGCCGCACGTGATTTTGGTGGTACAGCCATATACGGGCTGGCTCGACCGGGGTAGTACCACCCTATCACAGAAGATCGGTGTAAATTAGCTATTACAACTGCGTTTCGTATGAGAGAGAGGGCCGGAATATTAGTTATACCAATTAATTGTATAACCCAGGGCTTCCCAAACTGTGCGTCGCGACGCCCTGGGGCGTCGCGATATTATCCCAGGGGCGTCGTGAGGCGATCTAAATTCGAAAATCTGGAGCAATATGACTGGGTTAGAAACCCTTTCTAGTCGACCTCACCATCGACACCTTCGACAGCAGTAGAAGAACAATTAGTAGAATTGTCCTGTGACTCCAGCCTGAAGCTCCAATACAACAAGGATAAGCTACTTGAATTTTGGAGCTCAGTTTATCAAGAATATCGTTCCATCAGCACTGCAGCATTGAGGGTTTTATTACCGTTTGCGACATCATACTTGTGTGAGACAGGTTTCTCTGCAGTTGCAGTAATTAAGGACAAGTACAGATCGAAAATAAATTTAGAAACAGAGACGAGAGTGGCAATTTCGAAACTTGAGCCTCGTTACGAGAAACTATGCTCAGAAAAGCAAGCACATCCTTCTCATTAACAAACGAAAATAGATAAAAAAGGGTGTACTTGCTTTTATCTTTTTTGTTTGCTTTCATTTTTGTTTTTATGTTTTGTCCTTTATTTTCTAATAAAAAATTTAGATGCTATTTGGCATTTTTCTGACAAATTGTAATTAGGCTAGAACTACAACTAGTAGGTATGTGTGGCAAGAAGGCTAGGGCGTCGCAAAAATATGGTTACTTCCCAAGGGCGTCACAGTTAAAATAAGTTTGGGAAGCCCTGGTATAACCGATACTGGATGAGTAACCCCAAAGTATTATTGTGCACTTTGAAACATTCTGTAGGTACTTATAATTTACTATCGGACTTTACGATCGAATCAGAAATGAAGAGATGAGCGCCGTGGACGAGCCGCGCGCGACTAGCGTTGATAATTAGTTCGTAATTTCAATGACTAATCTGCCCCCTAGTTTTGTTGCTTCGTCTACAAGCGTTCCTTCAAATGACATAAGTCACGTGATCTACATAGCAACGTTTGACATTTCCATACATTGTGAAGTCTATTCTATTCTATTCGATTAGCGTTCATGCCACTTGGCTAGGGGGTCAGTTTCTTTGGAAATGACATAGTCACGTGATCTACTTATCGACTTGTAATGTCATTTCCATACATTTAAGCGTGGCTTTTTGTAGAAACGCTTATAGACGAAGCCAGTTGTCTAGGGGGCTGTTCCGTTTGTTTTGAGTAGCGCCGTGTGAACCTTATATTCCACCCTTGTACTGACAGGTGGGTCAGTGTCGAACCTGTACGCGTTCCTGGCGGCGCGCCACCACAAGTTCCCCCAGTACAAGGAGAAGGGGCTCGCCAGCATCCCCGGACACCTCGTCATGTTCACCTCCGACCAGGTGTGACGCTGTGACACCACATTACACCTTACTACCCCACCAAGCCAACTAGGAACTCGGATACAATGCGGCTTCCCCGCCCCCCACACCTCCCGCACACCGCCACTGACGCCTTTACGGGTGACGTTACATTTGACAGGTTTCTAGTTGGCTTGGTGCAGTAGTACAGTATCCTGATAAGAGTCATGTCAACCCACCCACAACCAATTCAACGTGTTGGAAAATCCTGGATGGAAATAATTCAAACGCGTTTTTTTAGGGCTTCCGCAGACTTGCTACTTTTAGCATTGGCGACCGGCGATTTTGTGACGTATCGATGCTGCGTCGCGTTTCTTCGAGCGAGACGCAGCATCAAAATCGCCGATCGCTGATGCTAAAAGTAGCAAGTCTGCGGAGGCCCTTAACTGTACATTCTTAAAAAATAAGGAGTGATATTTGTTTTGTCTTTTGTTTATACACCGTTTCGTAGATGTCGTAGCTGCTACGGCGTAGCAACTACGACGTAGTAGCTATGCCGTAGAAGTCGCGCACTTTCATCAATTATGGATTACTACGAATATATTTATTTTTAATAAATTTAGTAACCTACTTTTGATTAAACTAATACACAAAATAGTGCTATATTGCTCACACCGAATAAAATATATTCGCTTCGTTAGATGAGTAGTATCGCCCATACTAATCTATAAATTTTACATTCGCGAAGTGTATGAAACGGACGACTATCAATATGGCGGCGGATATAATCCGTCTAAATTAAAAAGTGACGTTATTAGGGCCGATATACTAGGTCTCGGCGTTCCTCGTAACTTAGAGTATTTTATAGCCGCCATAATAGGAGACGTACGTTTCATAAAAAATAATTATCTATTGACATTCGCCAGCCTGGAATATACAACCATGAAGAGTACACCTACTTACCTATAAATGTTAAGGCGGCTACTCATGATGTAATTTTTTTTACTCAAAATTTTTTATAATTTTGTAATTATTTTGCAAACCTTCTTTGAGTAAAGCCGATGTTGCTGCGCTGCAAAAAAGGCGCAATCAAAGTGATTAAAGCACTATACAAGCCTTGGTCCGCAATGACTGTACTGTTGGCCACGCCGATGATGGAACACCGCAGCCAGCAGCACACTCATTACAGACCGTGGCAGTAATGTACTAATTCAATCCGTTGATTCAACTTGAGTTGATTTGAACGATTGCGCGGTGAGGAGGCAAATTGACGCCTACTTTCAGTACGCTTTCAGTATGCGACGACTGTAGCCTAGGGGTAAACAGGTTGGGCTAACAATCAGAAGGTCCCAGGTTCGATCCCCGGTGGGGCATGCACCAATGGATGAATTTTCATCTATGTGCATAATTTACAGTTCGCTGACGGTGAGGGAAAACATCGTGAGGAAACCTACCTATCCCTCGGGATTAGGTAATAGTCAGTTCCTGTATACACGGCGACAAGGTTCACCACCTGTCACGTTGGGTTCTGACTATCTGGTGAAACGTGGGCTGTGAGTTGGTTAATACCTGCACAATGTGGTGGTGTATGGCCACTCAAGCCTCTGACTACCCCCGAATGGGGATAAAAGTCGTGACGTTACATTACGTTACTTTCAGTACAGTCAGTCTCGACTTCAACAAATTGAATCGAGGGATTGAATACGAAATTGAATCATGAGTAGCTTAGTATCAATGTCGATCTCGTGTGTCATGTCGTGCTGTGTCGTGTGTTAGTGCCACTACTCGGTGAAGTCGTGCGCGTCGGTGTGCGGGCTGGGCACCGACTACTGCATCTGCGTGCCGTCGGACGAGCGCGGGCGCATGATCCCCGCCGAGCTGGAGCGACTCGTGCGCTACCACAAGGACAGGGGCAACGTGAGTACACCACCATCACTACATCTTTTTATAACTAGCTGCTCCCGCGGTTTCACTCGCGTAGAAATTTATAGCCTATGTCACTCAGGAATAATTTTGCTTTCTACTGGTGCAAGAATTTTCAAAATCGGTTCAGTAGTTCAAGAGATTACTTCCTACAAACAAACTCAAAAACTTTACCTCTTTATAAAAATTATTATGTATAAATATAGTATAAAGTATATATAGTACAGAAATATAGATAACTAATAAGCGTACGTCCCGCCTATCAGTTAAGAAGTTACCGTAGTCTATAGATGCTCGCAATACCAAAAGCATTGCTTGCACGTTGCAGACCTGAAGATGAGTGGGATGCGGTTAATGTGGCTCATGGTTATAAAAATAACATACAAATTATTTCAGTATTGTAGGTAGTTTAGCGGAAAAGGAAAGATCTTCCAGCCAGGCGGGTGGCATGCCTGGCGGGGCGACCGCTATGCCCCGATGGTTGTTCTCGGGGTCTTCTACATAGCGATGTGCCTCGCGAATCTTGATATCGTGATTGGCGGCGTCTTCATCAGGCGCATGCCTCGCGCGAGCACTCACTTTTGACGTCGGAACGCATAGACGTAATGTCATAATATGAGTGCTCGGGTGAGGCATGCGCGCCATATGGACTTTTATTTTATACTGGAGCGTGCACTCAGTGCCATCTGTTGGTGGCGTCGTGACTGTAGTTCATTGAGATTTTTTTCCTGAGAAAGGGACCAGGGGGCTTACCATCACCTCTCATAGCAGTTTTGCTTTAACGTTTCAGCGACTTTTTGTGCAATGACGTTTCTTATTGTCATGACAATAAGGTACGTCATTGCACAAAAAGTCGCTGAAACGTTAAAACGTTCCTATAATTGAATCGCGATAAGAGGTTATGGTAAGCCCCCAGATAATATTGAGAGCCTCTGGGTTAAGCCAATGAAATGAGAAGAGGTACACAGGGCTGTAGTGATCGTGTTTCATGTCCCAGGTGCCGTTCTTCGTTAACGCGACGTCGGGCACGACTGTGCTGGGCGCGTTCGACCCGCTCGTCGACATCGCCGACATCTGCCAGAAGTACGACATGTGGATGCATGTCGACGTGAGTAATCTTTCTATCTTATGACCACGGATCGTGTCGACCACTGGTCACGCTCGTAGCCGACCAGGCGACCAAAGCTTCCGAAAAACGAGTCTTAGTACTTAAAAAAAAAAATCGCCTGACATACATACGGACTGTATGGTCCCAAACTAAGCAATACTTGTACTATGGCTACCGTACAATGGTCTGGGGGCAATCCCAGTGACACCCAGACCTAGGCACATTACGAAAAACCGTTTCCGAAATTCGCCTCTGGCGGGAATCGAACCTGCAACTACCCGATGCAGTGAGCTGAGCGGCCAACAATTCTCAAACCACCGCGCCAAGCGGTTCTCAAGTATTCTTCAATGTATTGTTGTTGCAGGCCGCGTGGGGCGGAGGCCTTCTCTTCTCCAAGAAGTATCGCCATCCTCGTCTGACCGGCATTGAGAGGTGAGACCATGGACCAATTACTAAGGGGACTGGCCCTAAGCAACTCGGCCGAGTGGTCGGCCTGGTACTAACATCGACATAAAACGATGCGAGTAGTTCAACTATTTACCGGTAGATAGAACAATGAAAATGAAAAAACAATGACCACGTTTTTTTTCATACATATATCTAATAAGGGCACCTCTGTCTTTAGTCTATACTCTGTGGGTGAGACAGCATTATCATCATTATCATCATCTGCTCATCACGTTCTTTTCATCATCAAGAAGGTTTAATCATTCGTCAACTTCCACGGCGCCGAGGCGCTTAGCCATTGAACTGCCACTGTAGCATTTTGCTATTCTGACCGACCCTCTGATTGGTCAGTCAGGGTCGATGGACCAATCAGACAGTCGATCAGAAAAGCAAAACGACCCAGTGATATTTCAATGGTTAAGCGACTCGGCGCCCAGGTTCAAAAACATCGATTTCGAGCAATTTTCCTGAAGTTTTAACTCTCATTCATCTGTCTGTTTGATCCGTCAGTCATTAACGTCTATCAATCATGGGAGCTCGATGTTACATGGTGGGGGGGAGGGGGAGTGGGAGCGGTGGGGGGGAGGGGGAGTGGGAGCGGTGGGGGGGAGGAAATCCGGCCAAATGTGCCAGACGTGTGCCGTGGACCGTGCGACGGGAGGCCAGGGATGCCACGCGTGTGATTTAAATATTATAGGTGTGCATTTGGCCATAGATGATATTGGCGAAAAATTAACAAAGGAGTCGCGAAGCCGATTTTAGTGAAAATCAATACTGCATTATTCCATTTTTGAAAAATAAATTATTCTAGGCCAGCATCATCCCGGTTGAATGAGAAAAAAACTTTATAGCGACAAGCAAAATAAATATTAAAAATGTACCAAAAACAATAAATAAACAGATAGTGCTCGCTGCAAACGGACCCTAGCATGTTACTTATTGATACGTGTTATGTATTACACATGGAATTAACAATGTCGATGTTATTACATCAGATCACCGATAATGTCACTTCCATCAAATTCTAGGAAGAAATGACAAACATAAAAAATAACATAAGAAACGTTTCGCCAGCCCTACGCTCCGGATTAGCGCGTCGTAGCCGCGCTACGCCGTAGCGGCTACATCGTAGCAACCTGCCAGTTCACACGTCAAGCTACGATGTAGGGTAAATGCTTTTACTATCGGCTGTTAGGGTAAAGATATTTGTCTTAATACTGTTTGATTGATTTAACAGGAAATATCGCTACCATATTTTTGGTATAAAATATAGTTTTCAATATATTACAAAAATATACATACATGTGGTGGTGTGAACTATGGCTAGATCAGATCCTCCTTTCATTAAGGGGAGACCCATATTACGGACAATATAAGGACTAATTAGTTTATATAAATTACTTGTAATTAGAAAAAATACGGAGGCAAAAAAAGTCTTATATCAGTATTAAATGAAAAAAAGTACAGTAAATCCCTTTCTACTCAGGCCCTACACAATCTCTTGCAGTGTACGATTAATTAAAAGCACTTGACAGCCCCTAAAAGGCCCTCCGAGTAAAAAACAATGACGTACATACCTCCGCTCGCCGAGGGTGTACGGTCCACCCTCCAGAAGTGTTTAAAACTGTCGGTATTTTACACTGTCATGTAACGGCGAACGAACGATAACGAATGTAAAATTTAATAATAATTTTATTATTATTTTATAAACGTCCTACTGCTGGGCACGGGCCTACCCTCAAAGTACGAATGTACGTTTTTAAAATTTCCGAAATTTAAAATTAAGGACAGTGACAGATGCCGAGCGAAAGTTTGAAATTTACTTGCAATTCTAAGATTTTGTAATAGTCTCTTACAAAATAAAAAAAATACTGATGCAGTTTTCGTAACGGCCCGCCTATTGTTAGGAAGTGACCATAGCCTATAGATGCTTGCAACATGTGAGACAACGATCGCACGTTGCCGACCTGAAAGGGAGTGGCAAAGAGGGAGGAAGGGAGGGGCGGGTTGGGCTATTAATTATGTCATTTTGACAGACTAGGACGGACGGAGAAATGTTTCGATTTTGGATATTACGTACTTTTAAAGTTCCGTACCCAAAGGGTGCCCTATTACTAAGCCTGCGCTGTCCGTCCGTCCGTCAGTCAGCGGGCTGTATCTCACGAATCGTAATAGGTAGAGAGTTGAAATTTTCACAGAATGTGTGTATCTTTTTCCGCTACATTACATTTAAGAATAAAGGGGGTCCCCATACAAGATACTTGATATTTTTGTCGGTTTTTTGCTCCTAACTTATTTATTTGACGTTAATCTTATATATTCTACGGTGGTACGGAACTATTTATGTGCGAGTCCGATACGCACTTGGTCGGTTTTACCTAACGTTGTGTAGACCTTAGGTTATTGTAAGTTGTTGTCAACTGGTCAAGATTACGATGCGGTGTGAATGAGGCCCCGGATCCCGCCCGGATCCCGGCAGCCATTAAGAGCAGGGATTACCGCGGATCCCGCGCTCTACAACTGTGTCAATACGGGCCGTCGAGGGATCGCGTTTAGCTTTATATTTGCTGAATTTAACTCGAATTAAAGTAATGCTAATCTAAAGTGCTATTTGTATGTTAGAGTTTACTATTGAAGTGACAGCCGTATGTCCAGATACAATAATATAGTCCTAGTTACATGTAGCTTATGGTTTATACTAATCTTAAAAAATAGAAGGTTCTAAAAACTTAAGCATTAAAGTCGGTTTCCAGTGTACTTACCCTCATTTGTAATATTCAGGCTAAGCACTGCTGTCTGCATTTGCAAGATATTCACTATTTAAGTTTAGTTCTTAGATTAATAATTAGTCTCCACGAGAAAGAGCGCCCGCGGTACTAATCGTTGTTTGGTTGTATTCGCGCAGTTACGACAACGGTGACGTCACAGCCCTGTAGATTTTTGCTGAAATTTAAGATGGAATTCCATTGGCATTACAAATCACCTTTGTTCCTAGAAATGCTTTATAAAACCATTGTAATCTGGCTAAAAATCTCTATGGTGGTTAGTTTTTACCTGGAAATTTTAGACGACGCGTTTTTTTAATTTGTAATTCGTTCGGTAACTATTAATCTTTAGAAATAAATTATATAAGTATGCAATAAGGGGTCTAATTTTTTCGTATAGTTCCATCTCTCCCTGTCGGTCTGTTCCACCGCGCAGCATCTTTCAAACCCAATGATCTCACCAGAAGTCATCAGTCGCCGCAAGTCGCAACCCCTTCCAATATGTCCAATTTACATAATTCCATAATCAATTGCGATTCATCTCACCCCCGGTGTTTGTTTGGGGGTAATTGATTCACACTTCATCCCCTGAGGGGAGGGTGCGGTGCACAATATTGCGGTGCTTGCGTTTTATAAACTGGTTACAATTATTTGCACCACACCACCTCTATACCGATTTCCGACTCAGTTGAGGACCTATAATTAATCTCTATCCTAAAAATATATGTTTTTTTTTTATAGGAGTGCGGTGGCAAAAAAGCGTACGGCCCGCCTGATGTTAAAGCCCGCCACATACATACGGAATTTCCGTACGGAATTCCCTTTCGAAATATCGAATCGGTGATTCCGAACGCAGTAAATCCATCCAAATGTATGGACGTATCGCGTTCCGAAACCCCGATTCGATATTTCGAAAGGGAATTCCGTACGGAAATTCCGTATGTATGTGGCGGGCCTAATCAGTTACTGTAGCCTATAGATGCTTACAATACCAAAGGCATTGCTCGCACACTGCCGACCTCAAGGGGAGTGGGATGGAGGGAGGGGGAGGGGGTGGGCTTTCGGCTCTCTCTTATCGTACGAAACGCAGCTGTAATAGCTGCTTGACGCCGAATTCTGTGAGAGGGTACTACCCCGGTCGAGCCAGCCTATATCTATGATACTAATGTTAACAACGCAAAGACATAATGTCATAACATGTGTGCTCGGCGAGGTATGCGAGACATCTGGACGCACCAAATGAAACACTATATTACCCGCGTGTCCGCAGGGCTGACTCGGTGACGTGGAACCCACACAAGCTGATGGGGACACTGCTGCAGTGCTCCACTGTGCACTTCAAGTACGAGGTACGTATCAACACGGTCATTCCAGCAGTAAAAGATAAGGGGCCGTCAATAAATTACGTGAGGTGATTTTTGAGATTTTTCGGCCTTTTTTCAATACGTCCCTGATTTGGTCTCGAAACGTCCGCCTAGGTCTACCCCTTCCAACACTTTCATTCACACTCGCCTTATACACTCTTTTCGTCAATCGTTCTTCATTCATTCTCTCAACATGGCCAAACCATCTCAGCATACCTTTCTCAATTTTTGTCACTACATCTTCTTTCAGACCACAACGTTTCCTTATCTCACTATTTCTTATCCTGTCACTCAGTTTAACTCCTATCATACTTCTTAACGCTCTCATCTCAACTGCATTTATTCTGCTTTCATGTTTCTTCTGCCATACCCAACTTTCGCTTCCGTACATGAGTGTCGGAACCAACACCCCCCCATGCACAGCCAAACAAGCCTTGTTAGACACCTTCCGACTGTTCATAAAGGAGTGCAAAGCTCCATTCACCATGTTTCCTGCATTCACTCTTCTTTCAATATCACTCTCACACTGTCCATCTCTTGTAAACTATGAACCCAGATACACAAACTCATTCACTTGTTCAATTTGTGAGATTTCGTGAGATTTTGCTCGACCCCCTCCCTCCCCCTCTAATCTCTCGTGAGATTTTTCAAAAGCTGTATTCTAGAGGAGAAACATGTTTTACTTAATTTAACAAAAAAAGTAAAAGTTAAGTTTAAAAAAAAACTTAATTTAACTCAGTTTTCTTGCAATTTTACACTGTTTCTTGCGGTAAAAAAATTACGTGAGATTTGCCGAGACCCCCCCTCTCCCCCACGTGAGATTTTGCTCGACCCCCTCCCCCCCATAAATGCCTCACGTAATTTATGGACGCCCCCTAACGAGTGTTCTCACGAAAACGGGCGCCGAAGTCTCGTGAGGGTTAGAAAATATCGTGAGATTTTTTTACCATAGCCTATAGACGCGTGTAATACCAAAGGCATCGCTCGCACGTTTCCGACCTGAAAGGGAGTGGGACGGAGGGAGCGGAAGGAGGTTCGGGGTTGGGCTTCCGGCTCTCTCACTCATCGTACGAAACGCAGCTGTAATATCTACTTTACGCCGAGCTTCTGTGAGTACCCCGGTCGAGCTAGCTCGTATATGAGCTGCAGTCAATTGACTACAGCTTGGCTCTACCGCCAATAAATTAATTTAATTGACCAAAGTCAAACTATTGGTAGGTATGCGTAGTGTTTCATGAAATAGTTTTCTGTAATAAATAGGTACCTACTATGTACTTGAAACAAAATGTTTTGTATGAGTCTTCGCTCTGAACTTTGATGATAGCAGTGAAAAAACTAAAACCCGACTACTGAAAAATCGCGCTCTAAAAAGTATGAAACAAGAAAATATTCTCATCTAGAGGATAGCCGTGGTCCGTGTAGGTCCTTTAGGGCCAAATGGCATATGAACACGGACCACGGCTATCCTCTAGATGAGAATATTTTCTTGTTTCATACTTTTTAGAGCGCGATTTTTCAGTAGTCGGGTTTTAGTTTTTAAACTTACTTTTTATTTAGTTATTTTGGAGTTATAGGTAACAATATATATATTTTTGAAATGTGCTCATCAAGCTCTTTCATTTGATACCCCACACGGTTTTATTAAAAAATGTTTTTTTTTTTGTTCATGACATTATGTCCTCTAGAGGGCGCCATATGCAATTTTATGTGACGTCACATAGCCTATAACCAGCGCGCCATTAAGCCGCTTCTAATGATACCTCATTCGTCAAATTACGACAAGTAGTTTGGAAGTTAGGTGGGAACAGACGCACATACATACATACATACATACATACATACATACATACATACATACATACAAACATACATACATACATACATACATACATACATACATACCGGTCAAAATCATAACCCTCCGCCGTAGTCGGGTAATAAAAAAACCAATCGTCAAATACATCATCATCATTGGTCATGTATTTGACGATTGGTTGCTTGGCGCAGTGGTTCAAGCGTAGGCCGCTCTGCTCCCTGTATCGGATGTTTGTCGATTCCCGCCAGAGGAAAATTTCGGAAACGGCCTTTTCGTAATTTTCTCTGGTCTGGGTGTCACTGGGATCGCCTCCAGTCCATTGTATGGTACCCATAGTACAAGCGTTGCTTAGTTTGGGACCAAACAGTTGGTTTGTAAGTCTGGCGATATTCATTTACCCCATGTCAGTGTTACAATCGCCCAGACCTATTGTGTGAAGTCTGACATTAGTACAAGCTTAGGACACAGAGTTCACAGACGTACAAGAGATGCTTACGATACACGTGGTTGTAAAGTGAAATGTAACGTCACGACTTTTAGCCCCATTCGGAGGTAGTCAGAGCCTTGAGTGGCCATACACCACCACATTGTGGAGGTATTAACCAACTCAAAGCCCACGTTTCACCAGATAGTCAGAACCCAACGTGACAGGTGGTGAACCTTGTCGCCGTGTATACAGGAACTATTACCTAATCCCGAGGGATAGGTAGGTTTCTTCACGATGTTTTCCCTCACCGTCAGCGAACTGTAAATTATGCACATAGATGAAAATTCACCCATTGGTGCATGCCCCAGCGGGGATCGAACCTGGGATCTTCTGATTGCTAGCCCAACATGTTCACCCCTAGGCTACAGTCGCAGTAGTACACGTGGTTGTTTCTGGTGATATTAACTTTACATGTCGTCAGGGTATCCTGCTGAGCTGCAACGCCATGTCGGCCGAGTACCTGTTCATGACGGACAAGATCTACGACCCGCGGTACGACACCGGAGACAAGGTGATCCAGTGCGGCCGCCACAACGACATCTTCAAGCTGTGGCTGCAGTGGCGCGGCAAGGTACCCTCACACTCACCGTCATAGCTCACTTTTATGACGCTTGATACCGTTATAAGTGGTCATATGCTATGGGTTCCTCCAATAGCGGCGCCTACATATAACGGCCGCACTAGAACATTGGCTACGTAAACAGGTAGCGGTCTAGGAAACCGCGCCATTTTGTTTACATAGCCAACGTTCTAGTGCGGCCGTTATATGTAGGCACCGCTATTGGAGGAACTCAGCGCTGTCACAGATATAACAACCACAGAGTACATTTTTATAAACTGAGATAGAGGTATCACTCAAGCGTGCAAGCGTACAGCGCACCCTGGTGTTATATAAATGCATCAAGTTAGGAAATAAGAAAAATACAATCTGCGCAATTATAAGGATTCTAATCCGAGTTGAATGGGCGTAGCTACGACCACTGATCTATGTGAACTAGTAATATACAAACTAAAATGTCCTTCCGTAGCTGCTTGATCTACGTAGATGCTACTGCCATCTTTTGACATGTAAATCAAACAATTAAGCAAATGTTCAAAGTTAAGAGCCATGATAGCGCCTGTCCATGACGCTACTCGCACTGAATGGGAATTAAGGGATTTCGGATTTTCCAACTGATATTAATTATACTACGTATACGCACAACGCTAATGTTACATGAAAATATAGTTTACTCTACTCCCTGATAGATGTCGCTTTATTTGGAAGATTCAAATAATATTCGACTTCCTCAGGGTACTAGTTACGATAGTTACGATTAATAGATGGCGCTGTTTTTAATGTTTCCTTATTAGCATCGTATTCGTACGGTCAACAGCGCAACTCAGGACCATTTCCAACATAAGCTGTACTCTCTTCGTTATTGGCACCCGAGCACTACTATTACTATGAATGTGACGTCCCCAGGGCACGTCCGGGTTCGAGCGGCTGATGGACCGTCTGATGGAGCTGGCGGAGTACATGGTGCGGCGCATCAAGGAGCAGTCGGACCGGTTCCACCTCATCCTGGAGCCGGAGCTGGTCAACGTGTCCTTCTGGTACCTGCCGCGCCAGCTGCGCAGCGTGCCGCACGACGCGCACAAGGAGATCCGCCTCGGGAAGGTGGGTCGTGTACACTTACTACTTCTTCTAATAGGAGTTTCTCCTTTGAAGATTGGTGATCATCATAGCTATCTCTGGCCAGAGATGGCGCCCCTGAATATAAAACTCTGATATGCGATTCACTTTCAAGGGCAAAGTCTAGGTTGAAACATCCGTGACTTTGGTGTATAAAATAGAGAATCACACGCCACGCAGTCAGTCTCTAAGGTTTTTCAGCTAGGATGTTGATGTGATTAAATTCGTGCTAGTTCCAAAACAATTTTGATTTTCCCGGGTTCTTCGTCAAATTATTTAGTTTACGACACAAAACACAATTACACTCCTTTTTTTGAGTAGTAGTGTAAAAAAAATTCACTACCGTGATTCAGAAAATACACTAGCGCCATCTATAACTTATTCCCGTGACTACGGCAGGTGTGCGCCAAGCTGAAGGGCAGGATGATGCAAGCGGGCACCATCATGGTGGGCTACCAGCCCGACGACCGGCGGCCCAACTTCTTCCGCAACATCATCTCGTCGGCCGCCGTCACCGAGCGCGACGTCGACTTCCTGCTCGCCGAGATGGACCGCCTCGGACACGACATCGTTGTTGATTAAACGATTCCATATTCAGAGATCGAGGGAGACTTTTGTTGAGTTTATCAGAATCAGTGTGTTTTTATTTACTTATTAGATAAAACTGAAAATAACGTGATGTTGAAATAGGTATTTGATCTGCCCTGGTTTGAGTATCAGTGCTATAAAACAAGGATTGACCTTAAGAGGTCAATCCATGTTTTTGCTGCGCCGAGTTCTACAACACCTTATCGGACCGTTAGAGTAGGTATTAATCGATTATTAGCAGTATATTACTGATACTGATGATCCGTTAATGTGTTGGTGACTTCGGCCTTTAAAATATTACACTTATTTTTAGTCGAAAATGTATCGAAAAAAACTCATCAAAAGTCTTACCCGTCAATATTTTGAGAAGTGTTATATGTATCGAATGTTTAGATTTATTAGACCATAATCACTGTAAAAATGTTTAGAGTTTCATAGAATATTGGAGTGTGGATTCATAATTATTACTACCAGCTTCACTGTCGCCATTATTTAAGAGTAGCTGACTAGAGACCATTTTGAATTTAGGTATTTTGAAGAATCACGTTAACAATACGTTTTTGTATTAACCAAGCGTGTCTTCTGCAATCGGAGTCTAAAGCGTAGTAAAATTTAATGATTTCTGATTTAATTTATAAATGGAATAAAAGTATTACGAAACATTATACCAAATTTCGAATATCTGGAAAACGAGTAGGGCTATATGTGATTCTTTTCTAAAAAAAACTAAGAAGCCGTCTTTAAAATAACAAAATAATTTATATAATATACTACTGTTGCTTGTTCGTTATAATAAATATATAATTTTAAAATGACAATGAAAATATATTTTCTACAAGATTTGAATGTTTAAAAGAAAAAAGTAGAATATTTCCACTATATGGCCTAAATGTATGTATTTAATTTATGGCATATTGACACAACGAGTCATTTAATAATTGTAAGTACTTTAATTAGTAATTTTTAAATTAGTTTTATAGAGTTGGAATGCGATTTGAGAGAAATGAATCTTGGTATTATTTTTGCGAAATAGGTATTTACAGCTAGGTCCGAGTTATCCAACATAAGAGTTCATAAGATCCATAAGAGCAGAGCCATTCCATAAGAGCATCAGTATGTAACCGATTGTTTGTTATACTGGTAATGGTAATAATCTTTTACTGTTCTAACGGTCCGTTAATGTATTGGTAAACTCGTCCCTAACTGTACCTACTTGTTTTATAGTGCAGTAGTATTACGTAACTTAAAACGATCAATAACCTAATATTTACAGAACATAATGCAATGCAATTCATTTCTCTTTTCAATTATGCAATAGTTTTAATTAGTTCTAAACTAAATTACATAATTAATGTAGAACTTATTACAATATATTATGTAATAAGATATTTGTGTGCGTCTGATATTATGGTTGTTAACTGTAAGATAATTGTTAGATAAAAATATCTATTTAATTAAAATAACGAACTTTAATAAATTATGTTGTTAAGTATTTTTAACTTTATTTATAATCACGCATAGCGTTGTTATGGTGGGTGTTAATTTTATTTGAAACTATTTGAAGTCTACTTAATTAATAATATGTTTTTCATAAAATATAATAACATCTCTATTCAATTAAATTAAGATTAGAATAAGTCATATAATTGTAATAAAACTAAATACCTACCAAGCAGAAAAATATAATGTCGATGCTATTAAAAAAATAGGAATTGATATTTTCTGCATTAAGTATTTATAAAAATGGCGTGAGTTCATATTTTTCTGGTTGGTTGAATTATCAAAATCACATTATATACAAGACATATCTCCCGTTTTGCCAATTAAATGAAGTATTGTTAAATTATTATGTGTTGTGGAGGCGCAGGCGCAGTGTAGGCGACAGCTTGTTGGAGCTTACGAACAATATATTTATTATCATTATTTTAAGTGTTTCTATCGCCGATGGCAAGTAGAGAGCAAGAAGTCAGTTATAAATTGATAGTTGTTTTTGAATTGAAGAGTATAGTACTCAAATACAGATGGCGCTATATAGAATCTTTGCGTATTTTGCAATAAATCAGTTCTGCTAACGGACGCGTGCATTCGCCATTACATTCATTTGTGATCGTGTCTCGATGTTTAGATTATAAGTAGTACAATAACTCGATAAATTTTTATTTTTAACTTTATCTAGTTTTTGTGTAACTTGGATTAGTTTGAAATATTTTACAGGTCCAGGATTACTTAATTATATCTATGGCCCTTGTTTCTATTTAATATACCTAATTAGTAAAATTAGTGCTACGCTTGTAGCCATTGATTTTTAGTTAAGTATATTTTTTACTTTATTTTTTAGTCTGTAAGTTGTAAATGATAAAATCATGTGACAATGACAATAGTAGCTGTAGTATTAGAGAGGAGACTCTCAGTTTGAGTGTGGATGTTTCTAAATGTAGAGGAGTGTTCGTTATTCGTATGTGCAGAAGAAAACAATGGTCTATTTCGATTATATACAGGCTACATTGCCCATAATTCTTTGATATTGCCATCACTCTAATGGACGTAATACTATTATATAATATTTAATACGTTCAGAATTCTTATTGACTTTAAGCTAGTACCATCTAGCGGCCAGTAGCAAAAGAAGAATTATCTTATTACGAAATCAAATGAAAACGATCTGTCAAATTATAATAATAATAAATGTACACAGTGTGTGACTGTTGCGATAGATGTCGTGATATTAGATTATATTTTTATATTATTTTGCTTGATAAAAATAACACAAGTAGCTAAATTATAATTTGCATTTTTGTATATAGGTGTCGTCATATTCAATATTTTATGCATTTAAAAATGTGCTTCCATTTCGTGTTGTAAAATGTAATAAATACTCGAGTTTTAAGAAAATATATTTTCAATGTCAAATTGATGATTCGAAGTCTTCCAAAACGTCTTCCTTTGTGTTAAGTTGTATGTAGAATTTTGAGAAATATAGTATTCAGAAGCAATATACCTACTACCCTGTCGTTCGATTTGAACACTATGTATTAGATAAATAATGTAATATTTCCCACTTATTGTTGCTATATGTAAAAACCTGTATAACCAAATAAATGGTATTGTTGTTAGTTTGTTTGTGTTTTAAAAACGTTTACACTCAACCCTAGGTTACGTACCCATACTACGTGATCCGTTCAAGGGGAGGGGGGTTTTCAAAATACTACGCGTCACAGGGGCGTGGAGGGGGCTTAAGTTTTCGTCACGTAGTAATATCCTCTAGAGGGAAATCTCGCGCATTTTCGAGCCATATTCAAATAAATCGCAGCGTTTAGAGCTTTTTAAACACAAGTGGCAACACTGACCCCAAATTATTGTTTTTTTAACTTTCTGTTTGCAAAAATGATCCATATTTTTATGAATTACTACGTGAAAACTAGAGGGGGGATAGGGTCTTGGCATATACTACGTGTAGTCACCGAGGGGAGGGGGGGGGGGGATGGGTCCTGTAGTATGGGTAAGTTCCTTTAGCTACTGTGCGTGTTACGATACGTTGACTCCACAAGTCCAACCGTGCACCGCGGTGGGTTTCCGGCTTCTTCAGCCCCCTAGCGGATATTATCAGCAATTGGTTTAGCTACTGCACGATAGATAGCGACTTCTCAAGATGTTCAGCGGTGGCATACTATTATTTTATTAGTTTTGCACACGGAGTAGACATATAAGAGGAGACGGTCTAAGCAACCGTGCACTATGACTCAACAAGGTTGTTCTGGCTTGCTGTTCCTATATTCCTTCCTCAACCAATTCCACATTCAATTTCAAACTCATGGCGCCATTTTTTGGCCAATAATCGAAGAAATTACCTCCGCCGCGAGAAATCGACCAATAGCGACGAAGCAAGCGCTCGCCGCGCGCCAACAACTTGAAGACGGCTGTGTTTTCGCGGTGTTCCAACCAAGAATCTTTTAATAGAGGATAGACAAGTTGAGTTGTTGGTTAAGAAGAAATTCAACTTTATTCTGCTGCCTTAAGGTCTATTATACCTAGAAAATTTTTAGACAGAAAAACGAGCCGAGCGAGAGGCCCTAGTTGGGACCGTGTCCCTGTAGTGATTGTTAGTTTTTAAATCAAGCAAATTAACCGCCCTGGTCGGCGTGTCTCGGCGTCACCTTCCAGAGCCAGCATCCTCAAAACTACCTTGCCGTGAGTTTCTCAAACCTATAATTCCAACCATTCCCGGGTGAGCCAGACAAAACTTCCCACCCACGGGGATCAGGCTTCCACCTTCAATAAAGGACGCGGTTATGCGCCAAAGGTCCTGACGTCATCACAGTTCGTCGGCGTTCATCCTGTGCACAGCACTTGCCAACGTTCGCATCCCAAATATAATTCTACTCGACACTAGATCGCGACACTTTGTAAATCCCTTTTACCGTCCTACACTTAGTGACATCTAGTGTGAAAAAGTTAAACTACGACCTACGTAGTAACATCGGCATAGAATGAAGCGAGTAGGCATGCTATTGACCGGTAGATAGAAAATAAAGAAGTGGGCGGAATTTAACACCCCATAACCCGCGCATTGTTTCATAGGGAAATCTAATTACAACAACTCCTCTATCTATTTTCTCGTGGTTTATATCCTCCTCTATTTTTTGCGCGTATTGCACATTAGTTTTTAAAGCGCTGGAGTCCTCCAAAACGGTGGCGTCATTATAACGGCCGCACCGCACTAAAACATTGGCTGTCAACTATGGCGCGGTTGCACAGAGACCGGTTTGGACACAGTTTCCAATGTTCTAGTGCGGCCGTTATAATGACGCCACCGTTTTGGAGGACTCCAGCGCTTAAGGCGACATAGGGGCGTTATATTTACCACCAAAAGACACAGTAGGATATTTTTCTGCGCACCACAATCCTATAGGCTCCACAACGACTGGCCCTGTGCCGCTTGCATCCAGCGGTTCCTCGCGACCGTCACTAGGTCAATAGTGGACGTCTTTCGGCTCACATGATGATGATGATGATACTATAGTAAGGCTCTCTTATGCTGTGTTCCATTCGACGTAACTTTCGTTATTTTCGTTCGCAAAAACTGTTAAAAACGATAATACTGATCACTTTCAGTACAAGTTGGTTCAAGTGGAACGACATTTATGAACGAAAGTAACAAAAATACGTCTGGAACGCAGCCTTAGTAGGGCTATAATAAGTACTTGTACAGAAACACAAGAGCTTCAGTTTTCGAATAGTTTTATTGGAAACAAAATAATAATTATGCTATATATTGCACGTGACTCGCGTAAAGATTCACACTTGAGCAAAACCCACTTTCGCTTAATGTACCGGCGCCGTTGCAGCAGCACCCTCCCAGCATTGACCAAACCATTACAACTATTTATATTGACCGTTGCACCGTCGACAATACGAGATAACAACATAAATAAATATCGCCAAAAACACCATCTGTATGGTCCCAAACTAAGCAACGCTTGCACTCGCTACCATACAATGGACTGGGGACGATCCCTGTGACACCCAGACCAGAGGGCCTACTCCTTTACAAACGAAAACGTAATTTCGGACGAAATTCGCGTATTTCCTACTACGTTTCTCATTGATTCCGACATTTCTTACGAACGAAAATTGTTTGACGTCTTCATCGTAGTCGAGACATCGTAGACGTTTAAAAACGTCAAACAATTTTCTTTAGTAAGAAATGTCGGAATCAATGAGAAACGTAGTAGGAAATACGCGAATTTCGTATACGTTTGTAAAAGAGTAGGGCCTCAGGGCAAATTACGAAAAGGCCGTTTCCGATATTTGCATTTTGCGGGAATCGAACCCGCAGCCACCCGATGCAGTGAGCCGAGCGGCCAACGCTCAAACCAGTGCGGCAAGCGGTCGTCAAATTGAATAGTTTGGTCAGTCCACACGAGGCGTGGCAACACTGCGGCGTGTAATGGAGTCGGTCGCGTCACAGCGGGTGTCATTCGCGTGATCACGCCGACTTAGAATTAAACATACTTTGGGCTGAATTTGAGATCATTCCTCACATTATTTTCTCAAAAAGTCTATTATGTTGAAAACTATACAAAAGACGGTACGGTTCTTGTTTTTTATAGTTCTATAGGTCGAATACTCAAAGGCTACTTAAATATTTAAGTCCCACTTAGCAGTTTGAGACGTCGTTGACTGTCATTTTTTATATGGCGCGTCAATGTTAAGCAGCTCTCAAATTTAAGTTGCGTACGAGTATTCGGCCGTATATCTGTTAAAAATATAACATAGGCATTGATTTCAACCTTAAGTTAAAGTGGACTTACACCTTAAGTATTAAGGCCCGTATTAATAAATGTTCTCAAATTAAAAGTTGAGATCGATCTTAAGATGCAGTTTTGACGTTTAATGTATGGAACATCTGTCAAAAACAGCATCTCAAGTTCGGTCTCAATCTTGAGATCGATTTATTAACACGGGCCTAAGAGTAACTATAACTTCTTTGAGAAAGTAATGCGATGAAATAAGGCTGTGCACTCATGACGCGAGCTGTACGGTCGATTCAACGAATGAGTACACGCCTTTACCGAAACAATTTGACTACTTATACAAATATAGTTGCCGTTCTATTCAACCGAAAGATTTAATTCATTCTCATAATAATAACTTTTACAGAGAAAATTGTATCAAATAATATTATTAAGAATTTTCTTAGTACAAAGTTATTAGAAACATTGGCAATTTAGATTTTCAAAACATCTGATCACTGAATTAGATTTTTGCAGTTTTAGTTACTAAACTATTGTCGTATTCGTCGATTACACCAATTACTTTAACTAAATGTTTGCTATCCTGCCTACACATTACGAGCACGAGTGGGACAACATTACGTAACAGAATTGGCTCAAATCTTGTCAAACGCAATAAATCTACTTCAGTGATAAAAAAACAGCTGAAAAAATACTACAAATATTCACGTCCAAATGTGTAATAATACCACAGTATTAAAATACAATTTATGCTTAATTAATTTACAGCACAGGCGATTAATGATATTTTAGAGTGTGCACGACGTAAATATTTCGATTACTTTTTCGCGTACAAATAAGATGTGTTATACAGATGTCCGGGGTCTACCACGAAAAAGTATATTAGTACATGGGCCATTATCTGCTTTCTTTAATGTACAGCTACTTAACCAAAAAGACACGACAATCGAATAAGGCCGGCACCAATAAATCGTTCTCAAATCTGTACACGAATTCGGTAATGGTATTCCAGTACAAATGACATCTCAAGAGTACACTCGAGGTCGCTCTCGAGTTGGAATTGATTTATTCATACCGACGTGAGATTCGAAGAATCGTAGTAGAGCCCCGAGAGAAAGTAACATTCAAGTTTTTTTTTGGGTTTTGTAAAATTAAAAGTAAACGTCATACTCTATGGTCCCTCAAATAAATGGGAATCGATACTGGGCAGTACATAATAATAACATTGTGTTTGGATGATTCGCGAACATTTCATATCTCGATATGCGAGCACCGCTGCCTGCCTCGCAGAGCAATGCAAGGGTGAAGGTAAAACATTTTAACACCTTTTTAGACAATTACAATACAATGACCATGTTCTGAAATATTTTTTTGTACAATCATCTCTATTATGGACATCCGCGAATCATCCGAACGACATACAAATCACATTCCAGTTCCAACCGAGTTAACAACATGATTTGATCAACAACAAAATGCAATACAATCAAAAAGGATCAGTAAAATACTAAATACATAATCATTTCCGTATAAAAACGCGGCGGAAACATTTGAAACATGAGGCTTATTAGACCTCAGTCCGATTTTTCAAGAGATTTTTTTCTTATTATGAACTTTTGAAGGCAAGACAATATTAGCTTACGCCACACGACTGGCGTTTCGCGCTTTGCAAACGCCAACGCGCGCACAAGAATTGACATTTGACACATCGCGTCAAATGTCAAATACATGTCATTCCAATTCTACGCGGTCTACGAACATTGGTACTTTGCAACCACGTACAATTCAAATACATATTATATTTTCGAGACCTCAGCGTTGATTATCGCGCGCATATCGCGTGCCATACGCATTAATGATAAGTCAAAAGACACAAGTTTTGATGCTTTTACGAACAAATATGAGATTCTTGCGCGCCCTCACACTTGCTTACAGTCTGGTAATCATGGAAATTATATTTATGTGGCAACACTGGACTGTCGACGCTATACGAAAAAATGTTCAATCAGAATACAAGGCGAAACATTTAAATTTGGTTATTTTTCTGCCAGTGTTGCCACACTACTCAGTCGACGGACGAACCACGACGTTCAAACAATAATAAGTTCTATAAAACTCATTTGTCGCGTCCCGCACTGAAATATACATACTCTCGCACACTGGCGATGGAGCGCGACCAGGGAGCGTCACATTTACTACACGATTAAAATAAGAATAGGACCGGCCTAGCGCCATATTGTAACGTAACAACTGGAATTGGTACGGCTTTCGGCTAACTTCACTCATAAGTACAGTACTTTATATGAGTGAAGCAGCCGAGAGCCCGTCCCATTCTTATTTTAATCGCATTGTAACGCATACGTTTAGGTTACGTTACAGAACATGTTTTATTTGCATTTTAATACAAGCACGTACAGTACTGAGACATAAATTATAGTTCATCTAATTTCGTACCGAAATAGTTCTTGAAACGTAACATAAAGCTTTATTTTACTTTTTTATTCTTATGTTTTCTATAAGAAACATGCAGTAATTACCACACATGTCCTTTTAGATGACACTTGGTATTAAACTTTAACACAAATACCGTTACGTCCAACTTTAAGTTCCCTGCTCCGCTCCCGTAACAAATCAAACATAAAAATCATGCTCTCTCTCTCACACACACCGTCCGTCCCATTCGCACGCGTCACGCACAACCACTTTAATATTTTTTATTTATTATATAATTTTAATAACTAAGACGCGAGGCGGTATGTGCTGCCTGCGGCGTTTTTAATATTTTATAAAAGATAATTCATATTAATTTTGTGCGTTTCTTCTTCGATTTCAAACGAACGCAATGTATTTATCAAATAGTATTTTAGAAGTTGGACCAAATGATGCATGTTTTTTCATTAAAATTTCCAAATAAATTCTATCTAATCTTTTTGTATTTTAGGTAGGGTTAGTCTTTCACAACCATAACAGCCAATAATTGCAGTGCGATAGCCCTACCTATTTTTATTATTTTGTTATCAAAACAGACTATCTCATTCGCACTCTTTTTTTACACACCGTACAATAATGTTCTCCTGTTCCCTGAAGGTTGATTAATTATCAAATGCAGTCCTCTATAAAACCCATAACCCTTGAAAACACTTTCCAACTGTAGTGTTTTTTTTAAATAAGAGATTCCTTGTGTCCTTAAGAGAACAGAGTCGCGGCGTGTCCCCAGGCGGCACATACCGTCTGTCGCGATGTCTATACTAGTGTTACACGCGGCTTCGCTCGCCCAACTATAATACTATAGCATCGAGAGCGCCGCATGTTGCGTGCGACTGCGCACCACTCGCAACGCGGACAGTGTTCGCCGCGACACACCCGACAAACATACACATTTGAAGATATAATGGCCATGTACCATCTCACACATTAATGTTACCGTTCTACACCACCAAGCCAACGAGACACTCGGGTAGAAATATCAAATGATAATAAGTCAATGATTCCGCGGTCCTTCCACCACGTAGTCGGAGCTACTGCCACAGGAGTGCCCAGGCATTGGCACAGGCTCACTACGTTATGGACGGACCGCGGAATCATTGATTTATTATCCCGAGTGCCTAGTTGGCTTGGTGAATTAGTAATGTAAAATTACTGAGCGTCCATAGTTGACAGATTGTAAGATGAAGAAATGTTTGTCCCTTTCAAAGGTCCACAACAAACTGTCAATAGCACGAGTTATAACGACTCTAGTTGTAATGACCACTGGCGCAGTTTTTGATATTGTGAGAATGATTAATATTTATTTATTTTTGTGATGTTTATAAATTTATATTTACCGTATGCTACAGTATGGCTATGACGTCTGTAAAGCCTCATTTATTGCTTTTGGAGGCTGTTAATCCATCGGTCAGGATTGGCGCGTACAGCTACGTTTATTGCTATATCGAGAGGCATTCAGTTGAGATTACGATTCGGCAGGATTTTTTTTGAAGATTTTTCTTGTTTATTTGCAACATTTATTGTAATAAGGCATGTTGATATCATTTTATGATGTGATAAGTTTATTAATCACAGTAAAATATATTTGTCTCGAATAGTCATTGTAGAGGCGGGATATCATTTTCAATAACAAACCCCGTTGTTTTTAAATTAAAAACTAAATTAGAGAGCGATAACTACATCTACACTTATAGTAAAATAAAAATGTAGTGTCAATCGTAATTAATAGGACTAAGGACTCGTATCCACTTATTAAAAAAAAGCAATACCGCGATTTTAATAGTAATTTTGTATGTCTGCTTGCTGAATAGCTTTGATGGACACGAAGCCTTAAACTTTCGAAGTATGATACCGGAAAATATTACATTGTAATGTATTTTAAATGTATTCCAATTTCGAACGTAAAAACCGTCATGTAACGTAAGCTGATTATGTTTTATCATAGACTGAAAATATCCAAGGACCAGAAATTATAAAATGAGTACCATAGATAATAAAATGTTTGTCTATGCGGCGAACACTGTCCGGAGCGCCATCTACATCACAGTGAACAATATCGGGCTAAGACGACAGCACGCCGACACACAGACCGACCACACACCACTGTTATACAACATACTTTGGTGCCGCGCATTTGTTATAAAACATTGTTTTATGCCACACATCGAAATGCTTTGTAATGTTATATAACCAGTTTTGCAACATGTAAAAATTGGTTTGGAATGTCTACTGATTTAAAGTAAGCTGTAGCTTTAGAATGTTAAACGAGATTTCAAACATCCACACTTATAATTTGTACAACAATGTTTTATAACACGTTGAAAAGCGCCGCTCTTTCAGTCAGTACATCTCACATACCTCCTAGATTAGGATTATGTGTTTTAATAAATATTTAGTACTAAATGTACTACATAATTACAAGAAAAAAATCACAGATAGATATTATTTGGAGGAGACCTTTCATACGTTTTGATGTAATGTTTAACAACTTGTTACACAACTTATGATATCTATGCTGTTTGTTTTATCTCAATATGGCATCCCTAATATTATTCTTTACAATAGATATTTAGTTCATTAAATGTAATGTAACAATGATTGAAGTTAGGAAACATAGTTTTAAAACATGTCGGCGTCATGTTGGCCATGAAGTCGACCAACATCGCCTAGACACAATAAATAATTTCATAGATACCTTTTTTGTCAAAATAATCTTCCTCCGTAAACAAAACATGCGAACCCTTGCAACATTACACGCCTATCAATTGACTAAATATACAACAACGCAACAAGTGTCGCAACATTCCATCGTGTTGTTGTGTATTTTTGTTGTTGACGGGCGTGTGATGTGATGTGTTGTTGGGTTCTGTAGTGGCGTGTCTCGGTGTTGTGTTGCGCGGTCGCGTCGGCGCTGCTTGTATATACTTCATTATATTGTATACTTATCTTAACGCCACCTGCAAATATACATTTATTATTCACCTCGCTGTCACGAAAAAACACCCTAGAACTACGGAAACGGGAGCGAATGGGTTGCAGTCTATGCCATAGCCAACGAGAAGCGATAGAAAGTAGTGATGACGCCGGGCTCGCCAACATTGGGGAGGTCATTATATGAATTCGTGGTTCATTATAATTCTGTTATTTAAAAATATATGTTAAAAAAAGTGTTACATTTAATTTCGTATCGCTTCTCGTTAGCCGTGGTGTGTTATGCCTCGCTCAGCGTGTTAAATTTTGTTCAAATGCAGTAGTTTGATCGGAGTCAGACACAATTGAGTGGTTGTGGCGGATTAGGGGGCGTCCATAAGTTACGTGAGGTGATTTTTGAGATTTTTCGACCCCATGATTCCGCGGTCCGTTCACAACGTAGTGAGTCTGGGCCAATGCCTGGACACTCGTGTGGCAGTAGCTCCCACTACGTGGTGGAACGCGGAATCATTGACTTATTATCATTTGATATTTATACCCGAGTGTCTAGTTGGCTTGGTGGTGTAGTAATAGCTGCTTGATGGTGGTGGTGTGGTGTAGTGTAGTGTGATGATGATGCCAATCCAACCGATTTCGGTTAAGGCGACCGCTTTAACTCCTATCCTGACGAAGGTGTGCTCTCGTGTGGCTGACGTAACCAATCTTCTTATTGAAGATCCGCCCGCACGAGGGGCACGTGAGCACATTGCTTATGTAATTATAACTTGTAGCGACTTCACATCTGGCTACCAACAGATGGCGCTAGTTGCACGCGCCAATACAAAAATGGAGTCCTAAACCACGCAAGCAACATTCCCGAGGCACGCAGCATATATACGAGACCCCGACAACATCCATCGGGGCGTAGCAGCCGACCCCGCCAGGCATACCACCCGCCTGGCCGGAAGATCTTCCCTTTACCGCTAAAAACTTATAGCCGCTGGTGGTCGGGCTTTCAGCTCATCTCTTTTAGTGTCAAGCTCGATAAGCCGATTGTTCTCAAATTCTTGAACCTTGGTCTTAAGCAAGGCTCTCCACTCTGGCCGTTGTGCTGCCAACTTCTCCCATTGTCTTCTGTAGTGTAGTGTAGTGTAGTGCAGTGGTGGTATACTCACAGCACTTGGTGGGGCTGCAGCGCGGCGAGGTGTGCGGGGGAGGGCGGCACGCCGGGCGGCGCGGGCGGCAGCAGCGTCTGCGCCAGCCCCTCGAACCGACCGCCCGCCTCGAACCCATTCTACACACAACACACACATACGTTACTCCTGCAGCGTGACACACACGCCTAGAGAATACAATCCCGGGATCCCGGCCGTTTTCTGATCCCGAAAATCCCGGGACTGTAATTGGCTAATCTCGGGATTTTCGGGATTGCCACAAACAGGTCTATTTTAGTATTAGACGTGAAATGAGCCTGTTTGAAAATGGAGGAATTCGTGGATATCTCTTCGAAACCGTATATAAGTATCTATTGTCTATTTCTCCAACCAGTGTAGAACCTGAGCGAGCATTTTTAGCTGCTGCGTATGTTGGCAATAAACTACGAAGCAGGCTTGCAAGTCAAACATTGGATGCTTTGATATTTCTGCGATTGTATTTTCGAAATTCTAATAGGTTTATTATTTTGTCTTTTTTATTTCTTATACTACTATGGTTTTTTGTTTTGTATTTTGATTTTCTTACTATTATTGTGATTTGTGTTGTGTGCAATTTTTTTTTATTTGTACCCAATTAGCAACCACATAGTCTAATCCCGGGATAGTCCCGGGATCCCGGGATTACGCATAAAAAATCCCGTAATCCCGGGATTGAAAAATTTGCTCGGGATTGTATTCTCTACACACGCCACACACTCCCACTGTTACTCCTGTAAGCCAGACAGTAGTGTCCAACGATGACGCCAAGGTTTGACGCTCGACGAGTCCCGGGGACAAGCTCAGGGTCAGATCAAACAGAGCGGAAAATTACGGGAGCATTGGCTCCATTGAAAATAGGATCGTATTACTATAGCATAGTCGACTAGTAAATTGCTCGCGCATTTTTCCGCTCCGTCTGAACTGCTAATGGCCGGCGCACACTGAGGACGGCAGGGGAGGGCATTTTAATTTTAATCAATCGAATTTAAGACTTATCTAATCGAAATAAGGTATATATTTCAACGCTCGGTGATCGACTCTGGAGCATCTCGGGGCAGCTTTCTCGGTGCACCTTATTTCGATTGGATAAGTCTTAAATTCGATTGATACAATTAAAATGCTCTACCCTGCCGTCCGCCAATGCGCGCAAGCATAAGTTGTCTTGAAACCCGAATGAATTAAATTTAAAGAAAGAATAGGAGTTGGAAGAAGATTATTCACTCCCTTCCTTGCAAGACGAGAGACAAAAATAACAGCATATGGAAACAAGACTGTTACAACTGATATAAGACCAGTTGTAAAGAACCACGGATAGTAAGTACGTACGGGGTAGTTATACACAAGTGACGCTAGGGTTGTACCGCGGGTAGCTGAGGTAGTAGGGTAGTACTCACAGGAATCATGATGGTGGGTCGCAGGGGCTGAATGGAGGGCTGCATCGTGGGGTAGTACGGGTAGTACTGCACGGGGTAGCCGATGTAGCCGGGGTAGCCGGCCGCCGCCGCGTACATGGCCGCCGCTGGGCTGTACATCTATGTACAAAACACATGTTTTTTATATTTAGGTGTGGAGGGGTGTGTGTGTGTGGATGAGTGTGTGGAGGGGGTATTTGTGTGTGTGTATAGAGATATGTTTGTGTGGGGAGAGGTGCGTGTGTGTGTGTGTGGAGAGGTGCGTGTGTGTGTAGAGTGGTGTGTTTGTGTGTGGAGGGGTGTGTATGTGTGGAGAGTTGGGTTTGTGTGCGTGTGTGTGAGTGAGTGTGGAGGGGGGGGTGCCCGTGCGTCCCCGTGTGTGTGCGTGCGCTCACCCCGCTGACGGGCAGCTGCTGGCTGAGCGCGGGGATGGCCTGGTGGTGCTGCAGCTGCTCGTAGGGCGGCGGCGCGTACACGCCGCCCGCCCCCGCGCCCGCGCCGCCGAACGTCATGCCGTACGGGGACCCGCCCGCCACTGACAACCAACACACCGCACATCACACACTCATTGCCGCAAGGTGAGCAGCCGCTAACCATTACCGATTTCAAAAATTATCACTTGCTGAACAGTAAAGAAAACATCGTGAGCAGTGTAGTTCGCCAAACCGTACTTGTCTAGTATTGTAGCTCCCTATTAGGGACCATCCATTAATTACGTCACACGAATTTCATGATTTTTAGACCCCTCCCCCCCTTGTCACAGCTGGTCACATTTGCGAGACCCCCCCCTCCCTGTGTGACGTCACATATTTTTTATAATTTTCAGAAATTTTTCGTTAAAAATATAAATTTCGGTTTTAATATTTAGATATATTAGATTTTTAAATGTGACGTCACTAAACTTAGGACCCCTCCCACCTTGTCACACAATGTCACATTTCGTCGACCCCCTCCCCCCCTTTACGTGTGACGTAATTAATGGATGGCCCCTTACAATGGCACAAAAATACTGTCGACGAAAGTACACCTAAGTTAGGGGAATGTATGGGAAATGTATTTTTTGATTACTGATATTTCTAGTATTAACCTCAGTTGGTCCAATAGACTGTTTTAATTTCCTTATAAAGGAACAGGATGGCTCGGCACCATTCTGACTGTGAAGTGGGAGTAGGCATGCACAGCTTTCTAGGCTAGTTTTTATTTATTTTTATTTAAATACCCAATACTTTTTTTTTATTCACACTGTGTTAATGCCTGCCTGCTCACATAGCGTTGCTGTTTGAAAATGTATACAATTTATTCGGCGACAAGGTTCACCACCAGTCACGTTGGGTTCTGACTATCTGGTGAAACGTGGGCTTTGAGTTGGTTAATACCTCCACAATGTGGTGGTGAATGGCCACTCAAGCCTCTGACTACCCCCGAATGGGGATAAAAGTCGTGACGTTACATTTACATTACAATTTATTCTTTTGAAAAGAGTAACCATTGAGTTTCTTGCCGGCTCTTCTCAATGGAAGCAACATTACGAACCGGTGGTAACGCTAAAATATTGTTTATTATTGACTATTTATAAATGCTTTTCAAAAATTTAAGGACAGTCACGTTTTCCTGTAGCTACAGCGGTTGAGGTGCCTGCCCTACTGACCCATCAAAACAATCCAGCCTGTATGATCCCACTAACCTCCGTACTGCGGCGCGGCATGTTGCGGTGGTGCTGGCAGGAAGGGGCCCTGCGGCGGCTGCGGCTGCGGGTACGCGCCCAGCGGGGGGGTCACTGCAACAACTGCAGCGTCACGCACCGCGCGGGGACGACCCCCCGGGGGACCACCGCGCGGTGTCATACCACCTTTACGAATCCACCGAGCGAAAGTTTGAATTGAGAAGTTGACCAACTTTTTTTAATTTTTAGTTTTGACTAAACTAAAATCTGTTGTCGTCCTTCTCATTATAATAAAATATGAGTAGGACAGCAATATTATTAGTTGTCAAATTTAGCTACATAGCCAACAAAATGTAGAAACGTTTATATTGTGAGTCTCGCTAAGAAAAATCATATAGCCAAGCTATGTAGAATACAGAAAAATAGCCTGGTCAACTCCCGTCACTCATGGTCTGGTTGTTGGGTACCAATTCGTAAAGGCCGTACCACGGTGAGTGCGCGCTGCGCGTTGACTTCGCTACAGTTCATGTCAAGACATTTTTGTACAAATCATGTAATACGTTGGAATGTGGCTTCAAAAGTCTAATGACCTTTTATTTTTGTTGAAATAATAAAATAAAGTTGAAAAAGTAATGCGTAAAGTTTGGGGTACACCGAGAGCAATTACATTTTTTTCTTATTTTATTTTTTCATAATTTCAAACGTTCATTAATTTTATAAATAAGCCAGATTAAGGTCATCACACTTCAAAAGACTTCATTAAAATAGTCGAAATTAATTTTAATTTGTCTCTAATAGCGATGTCAACGCGTCGTAGTCCGCCGGTGGTACACATTGCGCTCCAGCGCGCCGCAACCCAAGCCCGAGCATTCACGCTTGACGCAGTGGTGTTGCCGTGCTAACATTATGTTGCCATACTTTCACCATAATATTTTTTTTGTGAAAAAAATATATTTAAACTTTCTCATTTTTACACAACACTATATGGTATGTAAAAATGAGACAAAAATATTATAAATATTGTTAATATAGCAACATTGATAGCATGACAGCGTGGATGAAAACATCGATAACACATAAAATATTACAAAAAAAATATTTTTCATCCACGCAATGTTTCACCTACGTCAGTGTTAACGACAAGCGATGCCCATACAACGCGACACCACGCAACTGAACTGTTCTAAACATGTTCAAACACTTAATTTGCATAAAATATTGCAAGAACCAATTGTTTGTTTAGAAAAACTCATTGTGAGTGGTGAACAATAACATCAGATTAAGAAAAAATAAAAATATTTTCGTCTAAAAAATATTTTACATTTTTTTTTCTAAAAATCTGAAGTGTAAAAAAATACAATCAATTTGGTAGGTAGTAGTTAGTGTTCCGACACGGGAGCTCGAGTGCCGAACACCTACCAAACGTTATTTACAATGCATTCCTTGTTCGCAACGGCCACACTAGCTCTGCCGACTATATGAAAATAAAAACTTCCATATAACCAGCATAATAAATTTTAGTCAAGCCGTGTGCAGTGGAAAACCAGTGTGACCATTTATTTTTACTTGATTAAAAAGTCTTAAATAACAAAACAATCACACGATAAGGAACTTTTAAAAAGTACAATAATTATATTATAATATTTATAATATGACTGTGAACTTGAAACATTTTAAAAATTATGACAAACGATTTGTTACCGTCCTCTTGGTACACGTATTTTATAATACTTTTCAAAGTTCAAAGTCATAAAATATGTATAACCGCCAAGTACTGGCGGTCACGTCAAACGTGGATACATGATGTGAACATTCCTTGAAATAAAAAATATATATATTTATATTCTATTCAATAACTAACTAGTCAACAAGTGTACCAAGATTTTCTGTTGATATTCTCTCAGTGATCAACTCTCGACATTTTGCTGTTCAACTCTAAGAAGCGTAGTTGATGCGGACAAAGCAAAAACATATAAAACACAAAAAACTATGATATCGGTGCGTTGAAGGACACAGAAACATGCGAGTGCAACAACACAAAATTCTAATCGTTCATGCAATATCGACAACAAACCGACTAATAACTAGAATAACAGACTCGTCTACGTATTAATTAAATGCACAAAAAACAACTAATATACAATAATACATGAAAACCATCGATACATAACATCGAGCGACGTGGAACTAACAACAAATTAATGATCATTCCTCATGCTCGTTACGAAATAAACTGAAAAGCTGCTATGAAACAACAAAATTTCTCAATTTAATCAAGATATCCATCAAAACCACAAAAATCCTGGTAACATCCCTCTCGAAAACACATTAATAACTAAATTATTAACCATTACCAAAAAGAATGCCAGTATTATTGTTCTAAATGGCAATCTTTTCAATATGGCCGACACAAAATACTGTCAACTGTATTTTAAAAGCTTAATTTAATATTTAATTGCAAAAAGCGGGGCGTTCACTGTCATATCGCTACAATATGACAGCAAACACGGGGGATTGAAACGCATTTTTATAATTACGCTGTGAATGAAAATAAATTATTATCTGGAACCCTGTAAAAGATTGAAAGACCGGCGAAGACGAAATACCAAAAATAAGTTGAGGAAAAAAGTATTTATATGTAAAAATGTGGTTCCTAGCGAAATGGTGTCGAGGTAATGTTAAGACCGTGTTTAAAGGTGTTCAACTAATACCGATTAGATACCGTTTACCCTCACATCTGGCATACTTCCTTGTCCTTCGATTAAGCTTATATTTGCATGCAAAATTGTCGATAGCATAAAATTATGCTAATGACAATACTAAACGATGGCACATCACTTTTTAGACGACAAAGTCAGATAAAAAACTATACTCCAATAAAGAGGACTTAATTTCCACCACCGTAACTTCTGCTAGTTAGGATTTTTATTGATGTGCATTCGTTTACTTAACGCTAATCACACACACACTAACAATGTGTCATTCCTGTTAACATATTGGCTGATTGGACGTACGACTCTTTCGATTTTTACTTTAAAATTGGGAAATTGAAAAAAAATAAAGAGCCATCGTCATTATTCATTTAGTTTGTATATTAAAAAATACACAATCTAAATTAATGTTAAACATCAGTGAATTAAACATACAACTAGTAAATTGGCTTTAACAATGTATAATCCCTAACATCTTAGAGGTAGGTATGTATATTTTTGTTAATGCCAATTTCACCGTCACCTTACATAGAAAATGTCAACTTTATTAAGTAGACATCTCAACGAAATAAAAACAAAACTTATTTGAATAAATTTTAGAAGTCAAACCCCGTTATTGTGAAATTATTTTTGTTTTTATTTTGAGTTAGTAATACACACAATCTTACATTAAATATTTCAATACGATTTTTACAAAACCTGTATTTTCAAATACTCAATTTTAAAATCACGGTAGGAAGACAGCTGTTTTAAATAGAGTTGTTGTAAAAATCGTAGGACACAAAAAGTTGCTAGCTTTTTTGTGCCATCACACTGGAATCTTAAGGTTATTAAGATACCAGTGTAAAAAATAAATGACGCAATGGGAGTCTGGTAGATAACTCATTCTTAAGTTCAGCTACTAGGGTTTCAATAAAATATTTTTATTGTATTGTGCTTTAAACACTGCACTTTATGCCACCCTGTCGATTTATAGCAAAAAAAACAGTCATTTATTTTCTAAGAACATTACAACTAGGTTAGCTTAGACTAAGACAAACAAAACAAAACAAACACAAGACATCCCTATGTTATAATAAAAGATAGGAATGTCTAATAATGAGGCAATGCTGTAGTTATTAGTTTAAAAAATATGTATAAAAAGCTCTGCCTCATTTGATAAGGTGCAATGAATACTAGCGAGGTAATAACTACCGGTCCTTAAAGTTACTAAATATACTCAAACGTGTCTAAAACCAGTAATTATTACAAGTTAAAATTGTTAAATAAAAGTAAGTAAAAAAATAAGCTGTGAACTAAATTTTTGAGAATAAAAAATAAAGAAAAATAAAATATATGGTAGAATAAAAACATCAATTATTTATAGAAACGAGTCCATCTATCAAAAATAAAATATTATTTAGTTTAGGATAGACGGAACTCTCGTGACTTAGAACAACTTATTTTTTTAAAGTAGGTAAGTGGTTAACTAAGGAGTCTGACAAGTAATTATGTTTTCGAACGTAAAAAAATCACAGATCCATTTATTTAAACATAACACTATACAAATATTTCCAAGCAAAAACATCTACTATACAGCCAACCATTTAGCTTCAAATCCATGACTTAATTAGGATTTGTGACTTTCGTATTATAAACTTTATGACAAATTTTATTTGTTTTTATTTTTGAAGATTTAAACATAACTACTCGCCAGACTCATTTAGAAAAACAATCGTGATTGGACTGCTGTATCAGGAAAAAAAAGTAAATTACGTGTATTTTTTATTTTTTTATCATGCATTGTTATATTATGTTCTTGCATTTATTTACTTTATTACAGGCAAACCACGAAGAGAAGAATTTTAAGTTACAGCAACCCACTCAACAAACAGGGTTACAATCGAATCAATAACACATACGATCGTCCACACGCCGATACGCACATATCATATATTTGTCTCTCTTTAACTATGTTTCCAAAAAAAGAAAAATAAAGAAAGAAAAATTCTATGTGATTGTCATTACATGATAGCGATTAGTCGACTGCCGCGCGGGGACTGCGCCGGCGGCCGCGCGGCTCCTGCAGAGGGGGGGTGGCGTCTGGGAGGGGGGCGGGGGACGGGTAACTTTGTATTATCATCATGTCTCATGTGGCCGCTCGAGACTGGACCGTCTCTTCAACTCCCAACTCTTCTTGCATATTAGCAGAAATAATAAAAAACAAATAGATCTGGCATAAGCCAGGAAATCCATGCCATATTTTAATAAAAATATAGGTATTTACGCAAATATGAAATTGTACAAAAAATTAAAAGTAATAAAAAAAGTATTTGCATAGTTTTTTTTTTCAAAACTAAGCTGCCAATATGCAAGATTATATGATTGGTCAAAATATTGGCCACAATACCAATGCAATATTAACATTGGTGATTCATCCATTTCCTCCAAGTTTTCCTCTCAGTGTGCTACCTGCCTTACGGGATTTTTTAATGACACTGTCATCCATCTTTCTTGTCATATTAATTATAATAGGCATATCTGAATCTAGAGATCTATGGCAACATGTCCCACACATTCATAAAGGCCCGGAGGCTATAAATGCCGTATAGCAATTCCGCAAAAGCAATTAAAGTTACTGATTTCCAGCACCATCCATGGCAATTCCGCAAAATGTTCGTAATATAGTTACATGTTTGACAATTTTACGGAAATTTTGCGGAATTGCTAAGGATACTGCTAGAATTCAGAAAAATGATTGCATTAGCAAAATTGATATTTGGTGTTTATAGCCCCCCTGTTATCTTGTACTGCTGTAATGCTATTTAGTATCATTTTTTATATGAGATGGGTTATATTGTCACAGGTCTCTGAAGCTAAATGTTTACATGGGATCAGTACGTCTGACATTTGTAACATCATGAAGGTTGAATATTAAATGACTCATTATGCCGAACTTCATAAATATATTGCAAGATTCTTTTTCAAGAACTTCTTTTTTTACAGAAAAAAATAAAATTGAAATAAATGACACCTTCATCTGTCTCGTTACTAATGCTGTAACATTTTTTATTTATCTACACTAATAATAATATTATAAAGAGAAAAGATTTGTATGTTTGTAATGAGTAAACTCATAAACTACTGGACCGATTTCAAAAATTCTTTTACCATTAGAATACTACATTATCCCTGAGTAACATAGGCTATATTTTTTGGGATCCGGGATATCTGTGATACGAGATCCAGGATATCCGGGCTACGGGATCCAGCAAATGGGATCCGGAATCTGGGATCAGAGATCCGATTTTTAAAAATTTTAATTCTATGCGGAAGAAGTCGCGGGGAAAAGCTACCTAGTTTAAAAATAAATATGTAGGTGTTGGTTTCTTTGGGGTTTGCTAGTTAGGTGTCCACCCCAGCGTTATCTGATTGTTAATACCTTAGCTATGAGATGTTATATCAAAGCATGTTTCAATACCTAATCAATTAATTTTGAGTTTAATTTGAATAAATCCAGAAATTTGCTATTGGTAGGTACCATTATTAACATAAATCCATAAGGAAACATACCAAATCATTAAACCACAAGAGTAAACTTTAAAATAGGTAATACCACCCAGTTTATAAATATTTATAATAATATAATGTATTTACCACTCATAATATAATAATTTACCACTTATTGATTAAAATTCAGATTAGCGAAGATTGACCTACTTTATGGTGCGATATTGATCCCAAAATTCGCACATCATTCGGCCATAATACTTACTGGACCCACCTTAGCTTAGGTCATAAAAAATGCGATTACGAAGTGGTTTTTGACCAAATGGGTATGTTGGTGTTGGTAGCAAGTTGCGCGACGTGGATTACTTTCTACCACTGAAGCAGAGATTCATGAATTGTAATGATTGGGGCTAAAATTAGATTAGGATCCCGCCTAGTGCAACTCGGGGGTCGTCATCCATCTTGGATTTTCTGACTATCGATCCAGCTCGCATGATGCATTATAACACGAATTTGACCATTATATCCAACGAATAATGTTTCAACTACGCAATTACCTCATCGGAGGCCGTAAAATTATTGTTTTAGAATCTAAAATTGTTAATTCAAGGCCTCCTTGACGTTACAATATGTCAAAACGCAAAGTAAGAAAAGAACAAAGAAAATAGTAAATGAATAGCATAAATACCTTTTTTGTCTGCCATTTATGTAATTACAATATATTTGCAAGTAAAAACGTTAATAACGATTAGAGTGGTTGCGATTTTAGCAAAAATTTCGCGAATAAAATTACGCAGTCGCAGCAAACGCTCCTCAACGATTCTCGCAACGACAACTAGTGAAGTGACAGTGCTTGATTGATTGAATGATGACGGAACGGCTTGATAGTCTATCGATTTTATCCATAGATATATAGTAATAGATCGGAAGTTATTGTTTATGGTATACATATTTGATGCAAATATGGACCACATTAACGAAAACATATCTGTCTCATTCTTACTCGTGACAATTTAGCTATGTAAAACAGTACAGTATATGTCATATATTTCTTTTTTCTGGAAGTTTTTGGTTAGTTCCGTCAGTAAGCCGCCTCCCTGAGGGCCTTTTTGGACCGCCATATTGGGTTGTCGGCTATGGTCGGGTCACTATGGTTAGTACTTCATCTGTCATGTCAGCGTCATATACAAATTATTTTAAATTTTACGCTGAACTGTGTGTATTTTGTGACTCTTTATTATATTATTTAGGATTATTAAGGAAAAAGCAATATAGTTTAGTGTTGCGTTAGGGTATGCAGTTCTGATTCCCGCAAGAATTTCGAAGGATTGTCATTTTTCAGATTAGTTGTGTTATTTTCATATTTAAGTGTATTTATAGTGTGTGAAAATACATTTCGTGTACATAATATTAATTTTTAATTGTGTTCTCGTCTATAATCTTACTCTCCAATTCATATTTTCAACAAAAATAGAACTAACAAATATTTGATATGTTTACATAAAAACGTAGTGTTGTTCTTACATGTTTTGTTTCAAAGTTATCGATACAAATTCTATTCACCTACACGTTGGGCCGCGCCGTTACCCCGGGGTGACCGACCACAAATAGATTATTATTGTTTTGGAAGGTGCGTGACTGCGCCGCCTTAATTTTTTTTAATTTGTCATCACTACTCAAGAACATAAAGATGCGCGAAAGAGAAAACAAGTTGATTTTTGGATACCTATTTTTGAATTGTAATGTAATTGTAATTGTTTGACAGCCAATCGATGATAACTTTGCCAATAGTTGTGAAGAGCTGTCAACTGAGATACATAATAGCCCCGCTGACCCTTACAGCTTTGTCTCCCCCTTTTTTGCCTTATTTGATTTAGCCCAGCATAGCTGTACCTACCTAATCAAGACCCAGCACTTTTCCCACGACATGATCGTTAGGTATATCGATATGGATACTATCGACTATCTAAAAGTACAACACTTTTTGCTGCGGGCGGAGTCGCGCCATATTGGACGGTCGTTTGCTCGGGTTTGGCTCCAGATGACGTCACATAGGGCTTGTCCTCTATCTTTCTTATGGTCAATGATTTTATCACACGGCGCTGTATTCTTACTTTTATAATCGACTAAAATGATAGAATCGATTTCAAATACATTTTGATTATATTTTTCTCTGAAATGTTTATAATATTCACTATTATTGTTAACATATCATGCATGCATTTTACTCTGTATTTTAAATGGACGAAAAATTCGAATAAAACAAGTTGTTTTGTCTATTTTTTGTTGTAATAAAAAAGAGACAAAAATATGTTCTATTTATCGTCCAACGCCTCTTCAAAGCAGATGCGGGGTTAAATAATTAACATTTCTATTAAAAACTGATATTTTACAGATTTCAGGGCCTGCTTCAGACAACTTTTATTCACCAAATAAATTTAACGTTTTGACTGATATTCTATGAAAAACTGCAATAGCGTTAATTTATTCGGAGAATAAATACTCATCTGAAGATTCTGAATCTGACTTATTCAGAAACAGGCCCACTCCGTAGGCTTTGTGTAGAAGTTATCAAATGAAATAAATCAAAAATCAATCTGAACAATAAAACGAATAATAAACGGTTGATTTATTTATTTACAAAATTATAAATAAGTAGATACTTTATATCTTAAAAACTATATATTTGAGAACAATGTCCATTTTCCGCCGCACCTGTAACAAGAAAATTTTATTAAGAGACGTTCAAACCTTTGTCCAAACGAATCCACGCCAAGTAACTTCAGTTTACTTTTTTTGAGGGTTTTTTCCTGCGACTTGATACAGGAGAGTGACTTCAGATTAAAAGAAGACAGAGACAGGATGATAAGGGTAGCAGTAAAGAGATATAAAAAGGGTATATATGTATATTATATCACCTGCAGGCGGATAGAAATCTTGCATCATATGCCCGTTGCAGCGGATGTCGCGACGGCTGCGCGGCGGGCAGCGCGCGGGCCCCGCAGCGGGAGCATTGGCGCCAGCGCGCCGGCCGGCATCCACCGCCTAAATACATATATCTGGCGACAAACAATATAAACCTATATTACAAGCACAGTAAATGAGAAACACACTTTTCAATCCTTATGGTCCATTACCTTATAGAGTCCATAGTGATGGATGGTATGGTTTCACACTGCGCGTACGGAGGGGGCTCGGGCGTGTACCGCAGCGCTTCCGGTTCGACGCCGTATTCCAACTGTCAAAATTAAATCGATTGATTGGAAGCGTGCTCGCACAGCACTAGTGGTGCGTTCGGAAACAAGTCGAGATTATTTTTATTTTCAATGTTTTCGCGGGGATTACAAAATCGACTCAATAGTTTTTTAAAGCAAGATATTTTTTATTATTAATTCATGTATGGGTGTAGTGTATGAAGGTAGAGTGTGAGTGACTGGACTAGTAGTGTTACCGACCAGCAGCGGCGCGGGCGCGGCGTGCGGTGCGTGCGGTGCGAGCGCTGCGTGCGGCGCGGTGACTCCGCAGCGCGGCGGCGCCTCCCACACGCGCGCGCCGCTCCATTGCGCCGTCAGCGACAAGCACTCCTCTGCAACACGGTTTAGCGGTAAAGGGAAGATCTTCCGGCCAGGCGGGTGGTATGCCTGGCGGGGTCGGCCGCTACGCCCCGATGGTTTTTGTCGGGGTCTCGTATACAGGGTAAATTTTTCAAGTGTGCTTTCATGGCCAAATCCGAAACTATGAGGAATATCGAAAAGGACTCAAAGGAATCTCGGGCCCGATTTGGAAGAAAACTAAAACTGCATCATTGGATTTTTTTATGTCAATTTACCTAGCCAGGTATCGAACCAATCGAATCAGGATTTTGCAAAAAAAATAAACACTATTATTACAACATCCGATAGTGTCGCTAATAAGGATCAAATCCTGGGAAGTAATGATATATGGCAAACTTAAGGAACTTAAGGAACACCGACAGCGGTGGAGCGCGGACTGAATAAAATGGCATCAAAGGCAGTGCATTGCACTGCCCTTTGGCACGCTCAGTAAATACACTTGCGGCATCTATTTAAATCTAAGTCTGTTGAGCGGCCACACCAGCGCATTATTTAAAATCATTTGAATCGATATCGGAGACGGATTGGGTTACATAGAACATCTGTATTTTTGAAAATGTTACCATATTTGAAGATTATTTTGTATAATCGATTAGTCAGAGCAAAATATTTTACAACATATGTAAATTTAAAATCCACGTGTGTATAGCAGGCGTACCGATGAGGTCCGGTTTGGGCGCGCTGCAGGCGGCGGCGGCGAGCCGGGCCAGCGGGCGGGACAGCGCGTCCGCGGCGGCGGCGGGCGCGGCGACCGCGGCGGCCGCGGCAGCCGCGCCCGAGCGGCTCGCCGCGCGCGCCAGCACCACCAGCTTGCGCAGCAGCGACACCGCCGACACGTCCGACCACAACTCGTACCTGTTGTACATCATAGTTGGTGGTTCACTACAATACACATACAAACAAGAACAAACTTGATTTTGTGCGGGTGGATGTGTGAGTCTGTGCGGATGTGGATGTGTGAGTCTGCGCGTGTGTGTGTGTGTGTGTGGTTGTCCGTGGTGTGTATACTGACCCGTGCGGGTGCGAATGAGGGTGTGGATGTGAATTGGTGTGTGCGTGTGTGTGGTTGTCCGTGGTGTGTGTGTGTGTACTGACCCGCGCGGGTGCGGATGTGGATGTGTGTGTCTGTGCGTGTGTGTATGTGGTTGTCTGTGCGCGCGTGTGTGTGTACTGACCCGTGTGGATGTGGGTGCGGGTGCGAGTGTGAATGTGGATGTGTGTGCGGGCGTGTGTACTGACCCGTGTGGATGTGGGTGCGGGTGCAAGTGTGGATGTGGATGTGTGTGTGGGTGTGCGTGTGTGTGTGTACTGACCCGTGTGGATGTCGATGCTGGTGTGGATGTGGATGTGTGCGCGGGTGTGCGTGTGTGTGTACTGACCCGTGTGGATGTGTGTGCGTGTGTGTGTACTGACCCGTGCGGATGTGGGTGCGGGTGTGGATGTGGATGCGTGTGCGGGTGCTGGTGGTGGTGCGCGAGCGCCAGCAGCGCGGTGAGCGCCACGTCCAGCGCGCGCTGCAGCGGCAGCCGCAGCGGCGCCAGCCCCGCGCACACGCACTCCGGCAGCACTTCCGTCTTCGCTTCCAGCGCTAGCAGATACTATCACACACAAAAAAAACCTCATTTTGAACGTTGAAATTATGGATTGCAACAAAGAAATACTACTTCGAACACACCCATTTTCAAAATGTGCGAATCGTTTTCATCGTATTATAAACTAGCTTTTCCCCGCGACTTCGTCCGCGTAGAATTTAAATAAAAAAAAGGGTCTCTGATCCCGGATCCCATTTCCCGTTTTTACCGGATCCCGGATCCCGTTTGCTGGATCCCGTAGCCTGGATATCCCGGATCTTGTATCCCGGATCCCAAAAAATATAGCCTATTATGTTACTCAGGGATAATGTTGTGTCTAATCGTGAAAGAATGTTTGTAATCGGTCCAGTAGTTTTTGAGTTTACTCATTACAAACATCCACTACAAACATACATACAAATCTTTTCTCTTTATAATATTATTAGTGTAGATGTAGATAGTGAAGATGTAGTGCAGTATAACTTACTGCACTACATTAATAATACGATGAAAATACGGACGCCACCTTAGTGTCGTCCGTCCGTCCGTCGTGTTGTTGTTACCTTGTCGTGTTCGTGCGCGTGTTCGTCGAGCAGCGCGGCCAGCGGCTTGTCGTCGGCGCGGTCGTCGGGCCGCAGCGCCGCGCGCGCCGCCGCCCACGCCGCGCGCAGACCCGAGTAGCACGTCAGCCACGACACGCACCGCGACCCACCACCCATCACCCTGTACAACCGACCACTCTCACTGGACGACACTACGAGACTGGACCATGTAGGAGAGGGGACGATGTAGGAGAGTTGACGATGTAGGAGACTTGACGACGTAGGAGACTGGACGATTTAGGAGACCGGACGATTTACGAGAGTCGAGGATTTAGGAGAGCGGCCAATCGAGGAAACCGGACGATGTAGGAGACTGGACGATATAGGAGCCTGAACGAGATAGGAGACTGGACGATATAGGAGAGTGGACGATATAGAAGAGTAGATGATGTATGACAGTGGAGAATTTAGGAGACTAGATGACTTAGGAGAGCAGACTATCTAAGAGAATGTAAGATTTTAAATGTAAATGGACGATTCAGGAGAGTGAACGAATTGAATGAAAATAAAGAAACGGAGGAAATAATAGATTAAGAATAAAAGATGTGTCTAAGTTATAGCGCACATGCGGCAGCCAGATCAGGGCGCCAACTTCAATCTACTCAATAACACGCGGCCACATGGGCGGCCAACACGGCCAACATCCTCGCTATTATATTGGCCGCTATACCAACTGCTGAACATACAGGCCGTTGAACGTATTGACTGTACCCAAAATAGAAAGTTATGATCGGCTGGCATAGGTATTACAAATGACTTTAGTTCCTAGAAATGAACTATTGTAAACTGGTTAAAATCTCTACAGGGTTATTGGTAAAACAATAACAACCTTGCAGGACTGTATTACTGACAACATACACAACAACTTTTGTTCTATGACATTTCATTTGAGAGCGGGATTTTTCACCACCCTGCGTCCCATTACCCGAATTACTGACGTGGGCGAAAAACAGCAAAGCTGAAGTGGGATTGGGCCGGCCATGTGGCACGAATGGACCCGCAAAGGTGGGTACATCGCATTAACTCCTGGACGCCCGAAGACGGTCGCCGACGTCGTGGCAGACCAAGGCGAAGATGGTGCGACGATCTAGACACCTTCGCGGGTAAAACGTGGCCACAACAAGCCCAAGACAGGGATGCGTGGAGAAAAAAGGGGAGGCCTTTGTCCAGCAGTGGGAAACGAAGTAGGCTATAAAAAGAGAAAGAAAAAAAGTATTATGTTTTGTAAAAAGTCATAGAACAAAAGTTGTTGTTTGTGATGTCAGTAATACAGTCCTGCAAGGTTGTTAGTGTTTCCCCAATAACCCTGTATAAAGGATCATGCCCATTGTTGGTATCAAGTTTTCTCACGCCTCAAAATAAAAGTATTACAGTAATTTCTTTCTTATTTTTTTATAACCTTTTGCTTACGGGATTCGATTTTCGAATAGGGGATTTACTTTAGCATAAAAAAGTTGTTGTTTCCACTTTCACATTGTCGTAAACAATCATTTCGTTTCATTACATGCAGAATCACATGATTTGACTTTCTTCAAATGATGTTCCGTTCACATTATTTCTACAATAATGCCCATGACAATAGAAAAATCGTATTAAAATAATCGTACTTTGCCATTTCTTAGTACATTACGTAATAATAACTACATTACTTTACAATAGTATTGAATTAAATGTGCTCGTTTTTTATGCTGTAGGCAATGAAACGCTTTTTGTCTATGGTTATTTCGACGGTCCGGTCACTGCTGTCACAGGCGCAGAAACGTCAAAGGAACGTGTATTCCCGCCAAAATAAATCGATTTCGAAAGCCATTGAAGATATTTTGCATCTTCCATGTTATTTAATTAAGTGTATTGATCGAATTTATTATTGCTATGAAAATAAAGTAGGTACCTACGCTTCGTGCATCAGTTTACCTACTACAAACTGGTCAAAGCAAACTCAAAGTAGTATAGACAATGTTCTAGGTTAACTTCGATTTTATTAAATTACTTTGGAACCCGGATTTTGTTAACAAAAAAACTTTTATAGGAGTTAATATGATAAATATAGACTACAAAAACAAAGAATGGTTTTGATGCAACATGATACGGGATTCCATACATTTTTGAACATATCCTTTGGGGGTGTGCAAGTGTTGGCACGTACCTGCACAGCGCGATCCTCAGTTTAAGCCAGCTGTGGTAGTAGTACTGCTGGAACGCCGCCGGCTGCCGCTGGAACGTCTCCGCCAGTCTGCGAACAATATTCAATACTTACGAATGATATTAATACAAATACGTTTTATAACGGGGTTATATAAAAAAAATACGGATCGAAAATTAAAAGGATAGATTTGAAAAAAAATAATTATACAGGGTTATTGGAAAAAAACACAAACAACCCTGCAGGACTGTATTATTCTATGATTTTTTACAAAACCTAATACATAGTATAATAAAAAATCACGCTCTAAAATGTATAAAATAAGAAAATAAGTTCATCTAGAGGATAGCCGTGGTCCGTTTAGGTACTTTAGGGCAAAATGGAATATGACCTCGTACCACAGCTATCCTCTAGATGAGAATATGTTTTTGTTTCATACATTTTAGAGCGTGTTTATTTGTTAAATGTATTTTCAGTGCTGCAAGGTTGTTAGTGTTTTTCCAATAACCCTGTATATGCTTGCAATACCAAAAGCATCGCTCGCACGTTGCTGACCTGAAGGGGAGTGTGACAGAGGGTGGGGAAGGGGGGGGGGGGGTGTTGGTGAGTGTGTGTGGGTACTCGCCTCTCGTAGAGCGGCTCGGCGAGGGAGTGTGACAGAGGGTGGGGAAGGGGGGTGTTGGTGAGTGTGTGTGGGTACTCGCCTCTCGTAGAGCGGCTCGGCGAGGGAGTGTGACAGAGGGTGGGGAAGGGGGGGGGGGGTGTTGGTGAGTGTGTGTGGGTACTCGCCTCTCGTAGAGCGGCTCGGCGAGGGAGTGTGGCAGAGGGTGGGGAAGGGGGGGGTGTTGGTGAGTGTGTGTGGGTACTCGCCTCTCGTAGAGCGGCTCGGCGAGGGAGTGTAGCAGAGGGTGGGGAAGGGGGGGGGGTGTTGGTGAGTGTGTGTGGGTACTCGCCTCTCGTAGAGCGGCTCGGTGAAGGAGTGTGACAGAGGGTGGGGAAGGGGGGGGGTGTTGGTGAGTGTGTGCGGGTACTCGCCTCTCGTAGAGCGGCTCGGCGAGGGAGTGTGACAGAGGGTGGGGGAGGGGGTGTTGGTGAGTGCGTGTGGGTACTCGCCTCTCGTAGAGCGGCTCGGCGAGGGAGTGTAGCAGAGGGTGGGGAAGGGGGGTGTTGGTGAGTGTGTGTGGGTACTCGCCTCTCGTAGAGCGGCTCGGTGAAGGAGTGTGACAGAGGGTGGGGAAGGGGGTGGGGTGTTGGTGAGTGTGTGCGGGTACTCGCCTCTCGTAGAGCGGCTCGGCGAGGGAGTGTGACAGAGGGTGGGGGAGGGGGTGTTGGTGAGTGTGTGTGGGTACTCGCCTCTCGTAGAGCGGCTCGGCGAGGGAGTGTGACGGAGGGTGGGGAGGGGGGGTGTTGGTGAGTGTGTGTGGGTACTCGCCTCTCGTAGAGCGGCTCGGCGAGGGAGTGTGTCAGAGGGTGGGGAAGGGGGGGTGTTGGTGAGTGCGTGTGGGTACTCGCCTCTCGTAGAGCGGCTCGGCGAGGGAGTGTAGCAGAGGGTGGGGAAGGGGGGTGTTGGTGAGTGTGTGTGGGTACTCGCCTCTCGTAGAGCGGCTCGGTGAAGGAGTGTGACAGAGGGTGGGGAAGGGGGGGGGGTGTTGGTGAGTGTGTGCGGGTACTCGCCTCTCGTAGAGCGGCTCGGCGAGGGAGTGTGGCAGAGGGTGGGGGAGGGGGGTGTTGGTGAGTGCGTGTGGGTACTCGCCTCTCGTAGAGCGGCTCGGCGAGGCCGTGCTTGAGCGTCATGAGCACGTCGAGGCAGTCGCAGCCCGCCACCAGCGCGTACTCCAGCAGCGCGCTCGCCTGCTGCAGCGACACCGCCGGCGCTGCACCAACCACATCAATAAAATAAATAAATACTCTGGGACATTCTTTACACACGGCTACCCGATCCCAAATTAAGCAGAGCTTGTTCTATGGAAACCAGATAACTGATATTACTACATATACTACTTTTTTATTTGTAAATACATACTTAATATACATATACACCCAGACTCGGGACATACAGACATGTTCATAGACACAAATGCATGTGCCGGGTAGGCATCGAACCTACGACCTGCAGCGTGAAAGGCGCCATCACGCCAACCACGCCAACGGGCCCGTCATCAACCAGTTATTTATAATCTAGTGAAATTATATAAGTTATCTTGGTGAAGTGGTAGTGTGTGTGTGTGTATGTGTGTGTGTGTGTGTGTATGTGTGTGTGTGTGTGTGTGTGTGTGTGTGTGTGTAGTGACTCACGCGCGTCCCAGGACTGCGCGCGGTAGACGTGCAGCTGCGCGTGCGTGTCGATGGCGACGGCGACGCCGCCCAGCGCCGACAGCTCCACGCACGACACCGTCGCGTGCGCAGACCCCGCCTGCACACGACACACAGATACCCCCGCTTTATTTACTTATAATTTATATTCGTCTGTCAACATACTTCAGCCTAATACAAGAATATATTTTATATAGTCATAAAAACCCACAAATCCTAAAATAAAAAAATCTAAATTCTTGTCTCCCAATCTCTCAGGAATGCTTTAAAGATATAACGAATATCAAAGTCCACGAGGCGTGAGTCATATACATATGCACATACATATATTCGCCAGACATCCGCGAGACGAGATGGGAGATATCGTCCCACCAGGTTCAAAAAGACACATGTAAGATAACTTAATTTTATATTGATACTGTTAAAAGGTTGTTAAATCAAATCAAAAGTTTTTTATTCATGTAAGCTCAATAAAGCGTTTATAAATAGTCAAGATAAACAATATTTTACCGTTACCACCGGTTCGTAATGTTGCTTCCATTGAGAAGAGCCGGCAAGAAACTCAATGGTTACTCTTTTCAAAAGAATAATTGTATACATTTCCAAACAGCAACGCTATGTGAGCAGGCAGGCATTAACACATTGTGAATAAAAAAAAAAAAAATTTGGTATTTAAATAAACAAAAAAATAAATAAAGAACTAGCCTAGAAAGCTGTGCATGCCTACTGTTATTATTTGTAATGTAATGTAACGTCACGACTTTTATCCCCGTTCGGGGGTAGTCAGAGGCTTGAGTGGCCATACACCACCACATTGTGGAGGTATTAACCAACTCAAAGCCCACGTTTCACCAGATAGTCAGAACCCAACGTGACAGGTGGTGAACCTTGTCGCCGTGTATACAGGAACTGACTATTACCTAATCCCGAGGGATAGGTAGGTTTCCTCACGATGTTTTCCCTCACCGTCAGCGAACTGTAAATTATGCACATAGATGAAAATTCATCCATTGGTGCATGCCCCACCGGGGATCGAACCTGGGACTTTCTGAATGCTAGCCGAACGTGTTCGCCACTAGGCTACAGTCGCTAGTATACGTAGTAACGTTATATTGGAACTGTTAAAAGGTTGTTATGTATTTGAACGGTAGTTACCGGCAGCGCGCCGGTCCCGTACTTGTTCTTCTTGGGCGGCGTGGCGCCCGGCTCCGCGCCGCCCCCGCCCCCGCTCGTCACCACCGGACGACTGCACAGCTGTACATGCCATACAACCAGAGTTGGGCTACATTTTATTGCAATTAATTAATTGCAAATTGCATGTGGTGTCACAATTAACAGTCAATCTCGAACAAATCACAATTAATTGTTAATTGTGACATCACCTGCAATTTGCAATTAATTAATCGCAATAAAATATTGCCCAACTCTGCATACAACATACATTCAAACTTGCTTTTTCAGGACAAAAACTAGACAGTATAATTTATTTGTGTTCTAAATTCCATTCAAATCTGTTCAGCTGTTTTAGCCTGATTAGCAGTGGAACTCACAAACATTTAATAAATCTTTATGGACTGAACTCTAAACGTATAGTTACACTTTTGGCCACGAGATGGCGCTGTTCCATTTTATTTTATTTCTGTATCGCACTATGGTTTCGTTACGCAAACTACTATATGTTTTAGATATTATTTTGTATGTATAAATTCATCGCAGCATAGTGCTGGTACCTAATAAACCAGTTGCTAGAGCTATGGTGGTTTCATTTGGGAAACCCACGGGGGATCATCCGAACATGGTCCTTCGCGAGTCGGCTACTAAGACCAGTAGCGTTTGAGTTCCCGCGAACTCCCGCGTCTTCGTCGCTGCTTGGAGCGCCATCTGGAGTCCAGGAGTGGAGCTGCAGGGAGTGGTACGAGTCCAGGACTGGAGCTGCAGGGAGCGGTACGAGTCCCGGAGCGGAGCAGGTAGCTGCGGAGAGCGGAGCGGGACGGGTATGCCCTTACCCGACTGGACGTGAGTGAAAAAGTGTGATGTGTTTGGACAAAAAATGTGAGTACTTTTAAATTGTAATTTAGTGAGTTGGACGTTTGGACTTGTAATTTTCTAAGTCAATAGTTAGGACTTAGAAAAATAAGGCAAAAAGTGAAGTGACGGGGAATCCATGCCCAATTTTCACAAGTCCAAATTAGTTCCAAACACTTAGAAAATTTTGTGAATTCTGCGGCTGGGACTTAGAAGAATTCATCGTAAGGTAGAACATAGTGCAATTTTGTGTCAGACTTTTAATGTTGTGGCGTTCAAAAAAAAATAGGTCACAAGTTGTAATTTTGTTGTGTTTTAAAAATTGTTGTTGTTTGATTGTCAAAATGGAAGGGTTTACTAAACTTCAAACTGATACCAGTGAGGCGATGATGCGTGCCAGAGTAAATTTTAAAAAGGCACCTAAAGCTCGCATCACTAATATCTATGTAGGCGTAAGGCTAGAAAGTTTGGAGGAGCTCTGGATTACTTTTAGAGATACTCACCGTCAAATATTAAGCAAGGTTAAGGAGAGTGATTATAAAATATCGCAATATTGTACCTCTGAATTATATCAAACAACCGAAGAATTTTATATTGATCACAAAACTGAGTTAAAAGAGATTTTGTTTAAATTCAGTCTAGAACAAAATGTATCCAATGCAAAAGAAAAAGCTTGTTCAGTTAAGTTACCTAAAATTTCATTGCCTAATTTCTCCGGTGAGTACTCAGAATGGATCACTTTTAGGGATATGTTCTTATCGCTAATACATAAGAATGAGTCGTTGGATGATGTTCAACGATTGCATTACTTAAAGAGTCATTTGTCTGGTGAAGCGGAGCAACTGATAAAGAACATGTCCATAAGTAGTGAAAATTACAAGCAATGTTGGGACCAATTAATAAATCGTTATAACAATAAGAAGCACATGGCAAGTTGTATCTTAAAACGATTTCTAAGCCAGAAAAATATCTCTGTAGAGTCTTCAGTTGCTATAAAGGAGCTGTTAGACACAAGTAACGATTGCTTAGTATCTTTAAAGAATTTAGAAATTAAAACTGAGTCATGGGATATAATTGTTATTCATATTTTATGCTTGAAACTTGATTCTGAGTCTCGAAAATTATGGGAAGCTAAGATTTGTGAAAGTACTGAACTACCTACCTATGATGAATTTAAGAAGTTTTTGGAACAACGATTTAGATCTTTAGAATTTTTAGATAAGCCCAATAAAGGTAATTCGAGTAAAAATGTACCTGCTAAAACGTTACACGTCACAACTATGTCTTGCGAATTTTGTAATGATAATCACAAACTTAGCAACTGTAAGAAGTTTGGTCAAGCAGATGTAAACTCACGTCGTAATTTCGTCCAAACAAACGGAATTTGTTTTAATTGTCTAGGGTCGGGGCATGCGGTATTTGTTTGTCGGGTGTTTACTAGGTGTAAGTTTTGCAAGCGTAAACATCATACATTATTGCATACAAAGGATCAATCTCCTTCAAAGTCAACTGACCAGAAAATTGACAACCGTCAATCAGTTGAGAAAAAAGAAGTTGCACCTAGTACACAAAATGATGATTCCCTTGATATTGTAACCAGCTGTGCGGCAACTTCATGTAGTCAAGATTTATTGCCCACAGCTTTAGTAAAAGTTAAGTCTCGGTCGGGCACAGAGGTAACCCTTCGCACGTTGCTCGATCAATGCTCTCAGGCTTCGTATATCACGGAGTCCGCGGTCCAATTGTTGGGTCTTAGGAAGTATGTAAGCATGAAGTCATCGCTTAGACTTGGAGAAGATGAGGATTCTGCATTGACCTCTAAGTATGTAGTATTTGTAAGAATTCAGTCAATGTGCAACCCTAAATTTGTTTTTTCCGTCAAAGCTCATGTCCAAAAAAGACTGACTTCATTCCTGCCATCACGGAAAATAAAATTCCCGTTATGGTCTGAGTTGACGCAATATTGTTTAGCAGATCCCAATTGGGATACTCCAGGCAGGATCGATATGTTGCTGAGTTCCTCAGCATATAGTAAGATCCTTAAGCAGGGGCTCAGTAAAGGTCCTCCAGAGACCCTAATAGCGCAAGACACCGAACTAGGGTGGATCTTGTCGGGAGAAGTTCCTGAAAATGAAGAGAACACAGAGTTTAGTCAAAACTATTTCATACGTGAAGATCAAAATGATTTATTAAAAAGATTTTGGGAGTTGGAACTACCAATTACCAAAAAGTATCTTACTTTAGAAGAAGAGGAGTGTGAGGCATTTTATACAAAGACCACGCGGCGGGATTCTTCGGTGCGTCACATTGTTAAGTTGCCTTGTAAAACTGCCTCACCAACCTGTATTGATGGCGATACTAAAAATATAGCCTTAAGAAGATTTCAAAGTAATAGTGAAGAGTTGTTAAAGTACATAAATAATAATAAAGAAGTTAAAGGAAGTTTAGAACTGAAAAAAGACATAATAACAAAAACATTAGGACTTACCTGGAATAAGGAAGCTGGTGAGTTTGAGTACACGGTGAAACTGCCGCCGCCGAAGATTCCTGAAACTAAAATAAGTGTTATTTCTCATATATCCATGCTTTTCGATCCGTTGGGATGGCTCGCACCTGTAATCATAAAAGCTAAGGTGCTAATACAAAAGTTATGGTTATTGGGAATTACTTGGGATGAAGAACTGCCACCTCAATTATTAAAGGAATGTACTTCTTATTACAAGGAGCTAAATAAATTAAAACAATTTCGTATTCCTAGGTGGCTACATACCAGACTTAACTGTCATGTGGAGCTTCATGGTTTTAGCGACGCTTCTAACGAAGCTTATGCAGCAGTTATTTATGTTCGTGTTGTTGGTCAGGATGGTGTTGTAAATGTTCGATTAATGACAGCTAAAACAAAGGTTGCACCTATAAAGCAGGTGTCCATACCTCGGCTTGACTTGTGTGGAGCTGTTCTTCTCGTTAAGTTGTTGCGGGAAGTATCTGAAGTATTGAGAATTTCTAAGCAGCAAATTCATGCGTGGACAGACTCCCCCGTGGTCTTAGCTTGGATTAGTAAACACCCATCCAACTGGAAAACCTTTGTGGCTAACCGAGTTTCGGAAATTTTGTCTGTCACTGAGGGTAGTCAGTGGTCACATGTAAAGTCTGCCGATAATCCTGCAGACTGCGCATCGCGAGGGTTAAATACTAAGGAACTGTTGGCTAGTAAGTTGTGGGCTGAAGGACCGAAGTGGCTGAAAGACAAGGATATAAACTACGGAAAAAAGCAAGAATGTGTAACTGACCTGGAAGAAAGAAAGAATAAAGTGAGTTTAGCTACTATAAGCGACAATGAAGAACATGAAGTGTGGACTAGGTTTTCATCACTAAGAAACCTGGTCAGAGTTATTGCTTACTGTAAACGATTCTTAAATGTCAAGCGAAATAGAAGCAACTCTGACAAGCTTGCTTTGTGGCTAATTGCAAAGAAGCTAAATGAAGCGCTAATGGCGTGTATAAAGCAATGTCAAAAGCAATGCTTTAGCAAGGAAATATGGGACCTACGAAAAAAGGGTTATGAAGACAAGAAAAGTGCACTTACCTCGTTGAATCCTATCGTCGATCACGTCCTCAGAGTAGGCGGTAGACTCAACAGATCTGACTTAATGGATAATAAAAACATCTGATTATTAATCCGGCGTAAGCTCATTTTACGAAATTTATAATAGCAGATACTCACCAGAAGACACTGCATGCTTAAATTCTTGTCCTTTCTCCCAACTAAGTTGTAGTTGTGATGATCCAAGTCCGTTAACTCTGGGACATTTTTTAGTAGGACCTTTAGTGCTCGTACCGGAATTTAACTATAAAAATGCTAACGTAATGTGTTTAAGAAGATGGCTTGACCCAACGTATGGTCCAAAAATGTCGGCGACGTTGGTCCAAAGAATATTTGGCACAATTTATGAATCGACACAAGTGGGCATATCAAACTCCTGAACCAGTTGAGGGTTCGGTGGTCTTGGTAAAAGAGGACGACTTACCGCCAACCCGATGGCTATACGGTATAATAACTCAAAAACATCCAGGTTTGGACGGAATTACACGTGTTGTCAGCCTTAAATGTAAAGGGTCGGTAATTAAGAGACCAGTGTCGAAATTGTGTATATTGTCTGTTATTACTTAAGTTTTGTTTTGTATAGTTCGTTCATATTTTATTCCAAGTTGGAATTGTTTAGTTGTTTGTTTTACCTAGTAAGTTATGCTTAAGTTAAGCTTTATTTTGGTTTTCTCTTTTAAACAAACCCCATTGACCTCACGGTGGGCGGTTTGCAATATTGTTGTATTAAGGAGTAAGGATCTTGATACGTCCTTGGTGGGCGGTATGTCTAAACGTATAGTTACACTTTTGGCCACGAGATGGCGCTGTTCCATTTTATTTTATTTCTGTATCGCACTATGGTTTCGTTACGCAAACTACTATATGTTTTAGATATTATTTTGTATGTATAAATTCATCGCAGCATAGTGCTGGTACCTAATAAACCAGTTGCTAGAGCTATGGTGGTTTCATTTGGGAAACCCACGGGGGATCATCCGAACAATAATCATCTTCCAAATGTCGTAATTGTAATTTCAGAAGAAATACTGGGCCCCAAGTCTTCTATCAATTGTCCATTGTGAAACCACTGGTATCTAATATTATCTTCGTGAATTCTTTATTGTTAATCGTAGATTCTTAGCGGTCGTCATGTTGTCGGCCAGAGGACTGCACACAGATGGCCATGTTGTCGGCCAACTCGTACTTGTTTGTTGAGTAGGTGTATGGTGTGTGTGTGTGTGTGTGTGTGCGTGTGTGTGTTTGTGTGCGGGTGTGTGTGTACTCACGTAGTGGTGCGTGTGTGTGTTGAGCAGGTGCAGCGCGGCGGGCGAGGCGAGCGCGGCGTGCGCGGCGGCGGGCACTCCTGCCGCGGCGCGCGCGCTGCTGACCCACACGCACCGCGACCCGCCCTCCACCGCCCACGCGCCCGCCTTCTGCCACATCTGACACACACCGACACATGTCGACACACAAAACACTGACTCGCTCACTCACATCACACACATGGACAGACTAGCGAGACACACGGTCGACAAACGGTCGATGGTCACGGTCGACAGTCCCAGTCAACACATGGTCGACGGTTTGTGGCTCACACTCAGCACATTTTGTCTAGTTGTCGACATCAAATACATATTATGTGACGTTACAAGAATTTAATAAAACACCTAATAAGTCAACATAAAGATTTCTTAAAACAATACACAGGAACGATGAGTAAAAACTAAGATGTTGGTAATACCGATATATTTAAATTCGAATACATTACAAATAAAGTTAAGTTTTGTTGCAATGTGTAAGAGTTTAATTTCCTCCAGCAATATCTTGAGGTCGCTCAATCCATAGGTAGAGTACACCCATGTTATAAACTTAAGGGGAAAAAATGCCAGATAATTCAAATAAAAAGGTAGAATCAACTCGTTTAATTGTTAAGGTTTACAGGAACACCTACAAATTGTCATTTAATCTTATAATTCTTAATTCTCCAACCGGATTAGAATGCGACCTCGACTGAGAATATCCGACAAGCACTCAGCAGGCTGGACCATTGTCTTAGGGCCTCCGCAGACTAGCTACTTTTAGCATCGGCGATCGGCGATTTTGCGACTGTATCGATGCTGCGTCGCGTTTCTTCGAGCGCGAACGAGCGTGACGCAGCATCAAAATCGCCGATTTAGTCGCTATGAGCATCGAAGCAGTCGCTGCGTCCGAACGCAGAGATTCTCCAAATCGCGATACAACATCGATACAGTCGCAAAATCGCCGATAGCCGATGTAAAAAGTAGCATGTCTGCGGTGTCCCTAATATAGTGTTTTTATTTTTTTGCTCACGCGACCCCTTTATAGGTTGAAAAAAACTGGCGACCACCTTGGGCTATTAGCCAAAAATTATTAATCTAAAGGACTACGTTTATGATTTTTTCTATTGAAAAATATTTGATTGAAAAACTGGTCTAATATACTTACCAAAGAATTAAAACAATCTGTTGTCGGCTTGGGCCCGCCGCCCGGCGTGGTGTTGCCTTGCAGCGGACCTACACGACACACAACATCCGTACAAGATAACCTAACGCCATTGCGTGGATCTACGCTCCGGCATACAGAGGGACAATAATAAAAAATACATTATTATTATAGTACGATGACAGAGTCGGACACCCCTCCCTCCTGCTACCTTTCCCATTCCCCTTCAGGTCGGCGATGCCTTTGGGGTACATAAATTCTGTGAGGCGATTTTGGTGATTTTTCGACTTCCCTCCCCTCGGTGGGATGTCGTGAGGACCCCCTTAATTTTACGTGAGATTATTCAAAATCCATATTTTAGTGGAGAAAAATGGTTTACTTGTTTAACCCCAGTTTTTTTTTTAATTACGTGGTATTAGCTGAGACCCCTCATCTCCCTCACGTGAGATTGGGTGAGATTTGGCTCTTAACTAGGAGGAGGTGGAGGAGGAGGAGCAGGAGGAGCAGGAGGAGGAGGAGGAGGAGATGGTGGAGGAGGAGGAGCAGGAGGTGGAGGAGGAGCAGGAGGTGGAGGAGGAGCAGGAGGTGGAGGAGGGGGGAGGAGGACGAGGAGGACGAGGAGGAGGAGGAGGAGGATGAGGAGGAGGAGGGGGAGGAGGAGGAGGAGGAGGAGGAGGATGAGGAGGAGGAGGGGGAGGAGGAGGAGGAGGAGGAGGTGGTTGGAAGGTGCAGTACCTTTGTTGAAGAGCTTGTGCACCTGGTGCGGTCGCTCGGTGCACTTCCAAAGCGTCAGCGACGAGCCCGCCACCAGCAGCGCGTCCGAGTCCTCGCGCAGCCACCACGACACGCACACTGCACACACACAACACACACATCATACACAATACAATACAATACACAATACACTAGCCCGTTTATGAGCTGCAGTCAATTGGTTACAGCTTGGCTCTAGCACCTTGAAAAATTTGTGTTTTAATAAGTGGACATTTCATTTTCAATTATTGTGGTTCTAAACCGCCGAATCCGCCTGTGTGATAACTTCACACTACTAGTAATGAAGGTGCATCACGCCGCCACTGGTGGGCTAGAGGGGTGTTACAGTGATGCACCTAGAGCAAATAGTGTTTAGTAAGCAGTTTTGCTAGATCTCGCGTTCCCTTCAAACTAAACCCAAAACAGATTCTAAAATTCAGGTTTTGAAGAACTACAAATAATGGAAATCCCGTTTATTATGTAATTTTAAATTCTATTAGCCCCTCTAAATACGCCTAATACTTGTACTAATTATTGCTACAGTCCCATATTATTTCCTCCAGAAATCCCAAACATATTACATAAACATAACCAATCCCAAACATTTTGTCCTCTAAATCTTCCCCAATTCTGGGGGATTACTCCATACTGGCAATACCGGCAGTAAGGTAGATTAAGGTATGTAATGTTATGTACCTGGTGTGTTGTAGGTGTCCGCGTGCGGCAGGTAGACGGTGGGCAGCGGCTGCGCGGCCAGCAGCGGCGCGGCGGCGGGCGATGACGTCACCGCGCACGCGTAGCACCGCACGCAGCTGCGGCCGCGCCCGGCACCGCCGCCGCCGCCGCGCTGCACGCACACCGCCGCCACCACCACGCTGCCCACTGACATACAATACAATACAATACAATACAATACAATACACAGGTACAACCATGGACCAATTACTAAGGGTACTGGCCCTAAGCAACTCGGCCGATGGTCGGCCGGCAACATCGACATAAAACGAAGCGAGTATTTCTACTATTTACCGGTAGATAGAACAATGAAAATGAAAAAACAATGACCACGTTTTTTTTCATACATATATCTAATAAGGGCACCTCTTTCTTTAGTCTTTACTGTGTGGGTACAACTAACGTCTGGAAAAATTATGGAAAATTATAATATTCGTAGGATGAACTTCTTCTCGGTGAAAAATGACATATTTTGTAAAAAATAATTGTTGAAAAATACTTGCAAATCTTCAAAATATTGGAAACTTGCAAAACTCAGTTCAAGAATGTTAGAAAACATGCAAACTAAGTTTAAGAGTTAAGAAAAAGCTTGCTTTGAATTAACGATATGAAATGCAAACTTCGCTTGACCTTGTAAACTCAGCCAAAAATATGGCTATTAATGAAACTCCTAATAATTTGTTACAATATCCTCTCCCCTGTGGAATTAAACACGGTACCAATCGGAGTATCAATCGGATACATAACACCAAATCCATAAATAATTCCAATAATATTAAAATACATTTAGAACGACGAAACATTGATAGCCGTTATAGAAACAAATGGCATCATAATACTCGGGATGCTAACAAATTTAAATTAGGACATACGACAATAGAGACAACCTCTTGCTATGATGTATTAAAACTTGTCCACCAGAATATACAAGGTCTGATGGGCAAAGAACTTGAATTGGAATTGTTTTTAAATGATAGCAACATAGACATTGTTTGTATTACTGAACACTGGCTGAAAAATGATCAATTAATGTTCAGTTTTAATAACCATCACGTGGCTAGCTCCTTCAGCAGAGTTAATTTAATACGTGGTGGCTCGTTAATTATTACTAATAAAACTATAAAATTTAAAGAACGAAAAGATATTGTGAGCCTCTCTGTTGAACGAGTTATTGAAATTTCTAGTATTGAGCTTGAGCAGTTCCTTGTGGTATGCGTATACAGGGCTCCATGAGTTTGAAAAATGTATGGAGGACCTTCTGTTTAAAATTTCCAAATCAAATAAGACAATGATTATCTGTGGAGACTTTAACATTAATTTACTGGAATGTAGTCCAATAATTGATAAATTTAAATTACTTTTTAAATGTTATAACATGTACAATATTTTCTTGGAACCTACTAGGATAACCGCCACTAGTGCAACTTGTATAGATAATATATTCACAAATTTAAAACCAATAGATAACTCAATTATAAATAAATTAGAATCTGATCACTGTGGACAACTAGCAGTGTTTCCAAAGAAAATTAATAAACCCCAAACAAAAACTGTTAGCTTTGTTCCAATAAATAATAGCCGCCTAGAACTCTTAAGAACTAATTTAATACAAAAAGTCCCAGGGTTGCCTACTCACAGTGACACAAATATACTCTATAACTCACTGTTCCAACTCATCAGTGATGAATTCAATAAAATATTCGAACCAAAAACAATATCTTTTGGTGATCGTGCTAATTTTAGTGAATGGGCAACTCCAGGAATCTATAAAAGCAGGCAGAAGTTATATGACCTTTATTATGAAAAATCATATAATCATAACCCCACTTTCTTGGAGTATGTAAAAATCTATTCTAAGTTATTTAAACGAGCCTGTTCCTCTGCGAAATCAATTTATTTGAAAAATAAAATCAAAACATCTGCAAATAAAATTAAAATGACTTGGAATATTATCAACAGTGAAACTGGCAGAAGTGCGTGACAGAGACTTTCATTTGATAATAAACAACACAGATGTAAAAGCGGATCTGGAAGTAGCGACAGAGTTTGAGAACTTCTTTACCAACATTCCTGTTCTAACAACCAAAACTCTAAGATCGTCTCCCACTTTCGCAGAGACGTTACTTAAACAAAGTGTAACTGAATGTGACACAGCTTTTAAATTTTCAGTTGTTAGTAATAAGGACATTGTAAATAGTTTTAAAAGTCTTGATGTGAAAAAAACGGCAGACCTATGGGGGCTTTCTGTAAAGACCGTTTCCTCGTTTATAGACATTATTGCACCCAAGTTAGCAGCTGTGTTTAATGGCTGTGTGACAAATGGTGTATTTCCTGATCTAATGAAGCACAGTAAAGTAATTCCTATTTTTAAATCAGGTAGTTCAACTGATCCAACAAATTTTCGGCCTATATCGATACTACCTACGTTAAGTAAAATTTTTGAAAAATTAATTTTGAACCTATTATTACGTCATTTTAATGACAACAATATTTTTCATAACAATCAGTTTGGGTTCACAAGGAATCGGTCTACTGTAGACGCGGGTATTGAACTAATAAAAAATATTTTCAGTGCCTGGGAGAACTCGCAGGATGCCTTAGGTGTATTCTGCGACTTGTCTAAGGCCTTCGACTGCGTCCATCATGAAATACTCGCCAGGAAATTGCACCACTATGGTATCAGGGACAAGGCTCTTGACCTTTTGACTTCATATTTGAGCAATAGAATTCAAAAGGTCGCTATTAACGGTGAAAAATCACCAGGTTCTGTAGTCTCTATGGGCGTTCCTCAAGGTTCAATACTGGGACCATTCTTGTTTCTTATTTATATAAATGATTTGCCATATCATGTGGGCAAAAATCACGAGATTGTGTTGTTTGCTGATGATACTTCTTTATTGTGTGAACAATGCACTCGCTAAAGTTGTAGGTTGGTTTAATGTAAATAATCTTTTGCTCAATGAGAATAAAACTAAATGCATAAAGTTCTCGACACCTAATGTAAGACAAATAGGAACCAATTTACGACTGAATGGTGCAGAGTTGGACGTTGAGGAGTCAACTGTCTTTCTGGGAATTACCATAGATTCCAAATTGCAATGGGGTCCTCACATTAAAAAACTGTCAAGCAAGCTGAGTTCTGCGGCATATGCTGTTAAAAAAATTAGGCATTTAACTGATGTGGACACAGCTAGAATTGTTTATTTTAGTTACTTCCATAGCATAATGTCGTATGGCATACTGCTTTGGGGGTGCTCTGCAGATTTAAATTCTATATTAGTACTGCAGAAAAGAGCTATAAGAGCTATTTATAACCTAGCTCCTAGAGTCTCCCTCAGAGAAAAATTCAAAGAAATAAATATTCTAACTGTGGTGTCACAATTTATCTATGAAAACCTAATTTATGTTAAGAAAAATGTCAACAACTTTGAAAAAAGGAGCGATGCTCATTCGATAAATACACGGAATAAACACAAGCTATCCGTACATGTAACTCGTCTCCACAGAATAAGTAATTCCTTTGTAGGACAATGCATACGCTTCTACAACAAACTTCCTAAAGAAATCCGAGATTTGCCTGTTAATAAGTTTAAAACTATAGTTAAAACTAAACTCTGTCAAAAAGCCTATTACAAAATCTCGGATTACTTGGAAGATAAATCAGCTTGGGACTGATCGCTCAAATACACTTTGTTAATAACAGTGTCATGTTAAAGTGTAGCTTGTCTTGCCTTGCTTATTTCGGAAGGCAGCACACTGGAGCTATTGTTTACCAAATTACATTGTATTAAAATAAGTAAATGGCGATAAAAAAAAAACCAATGTAAAAAAGACAAGCCCGCTGAGTTTCTTGCCGGATCTTCTCAGTCGAGGTCGCGTTTCCGATCCGGCAGTAGAATTTAAGGAAAAAATGTAAAATGACAATTTGTAAGTGCCCCCGTAGGCCTAAACAAAATAAACGCTTTGACTTTGACTTGACTTTGACTCAAAAATGTGAAACCTTACGTCATTTCAGAATAATCATATTTCCTAAGAGGTACTTCAAGGATCAATCTTAAGTCCAATTAGCTGGGATCGTGTGGAAATCTGAATTCTATAGGAGTACCACAAGGCGCAATCCTAAGTACCGTGACTTAATTACTACATCAAACGCATGCTCTACAACTAGAACTATCTAGTTAGATCTAAACACTGTGGCGGACCGCAAGGCTCTATCCTAGGTCCAATAACTAAATGATGACCGCACATAAAACGGTGTACTTACTCTTATGTGCGATGCTGGCGGCTGTCACGTGGTCCCTCGTGGGGCGGAGGCACTCGGTGGCGGTGTGAGCGCGCGCGCCGCCCCCCGCCCCCGCCCCCGCCCCTCCCGCGGCAGGGGCGGCGGGGGGCGCGGGGGCGGCGGGGGGCGTGAGCGCGCCCAGCAGCCCCGTAGCCGTCACTATGCACGCGCCCTCGCACGCCACGCCACTGCGGGGGCAGGGGGGAGCAATGATGCTTACTATTCCACCAAGCCAACTAGGAACCTGTCAAATGTGACGTCACCCGTACCGCGGCGGCGGTGTGCGGGAGGTGTGGCGGGTGTGCGGGCGGGGAAGCCGCATTCCATCCAAGTTCCTAGTTGGCTCGGTCGAGTAGTATGTAGTAGTACACACACTTTCGAATTTATAATATTAGTAGGAACTTAGGAAGAAGGATCTTGGAGGAAGGAACTTGGAACTTAGGAAGAAGGAACAGTGTGCGGTGCGTGGCGGAGCCGTAAACGCACACTGTCACAATGTGTATGTACATGTCAAACACAACCAAAGGTCACTCGCCTTCGTGAACTGCAAGAACTATATCTGAAAACGTTCGCCCTATACTAACTAGCCCCCTTATTCATAGAGATTTTGGCCAGTTTGCAATGGTTTTGAAAAGCATTTTTTGGAACAAATGTGATTTGTAATTCCACTGCAGGTCGATTATAAATTTCTATGAATAAGGGGGTAAGTGTTTACTAGATATGAAGTGGATGCATGTGACTGACCCGAATCCCTTGAGCGTGGGCGCGACGCGCAGCGCCTGGAAGCGGTCGGCGAGCGGCGCGTCGGGCTTCTTGTCGGCCGCCGCGATGCGCCGCCCGTTGTGGAAGAACGACGCCCGGATGATGTGCTCGCCTGGACACACCACACAACCACCCTGGCTATTACACATGGACGTGAGGCCATTGCTAGCACATGCATTCAGCTCGGTGGGACTAACTACCGGGACTATTAGTAATGGAATAAGGCTCATTCTCAGTCGCACCGTTTTATGCTGACCTTCGGTGTCTATAAAAAAAGGTTGACATCGAAAGTCCACTTAAAATGGTCAGACTGAGAATGAGCCATAACCTGCCTCACTTTGCTAGGAACCCATAAAAAACAACACAGATAAAATTGGCAATTAATAAAATTTAAACAGATGTAATTTTTATGATATACTAGCTGTGCCCTGCGGCTTCGCCCGCGTGAAGATTGATGTGAAAGATTACCCATGTCTATTCCAGAGCCTACACTATCTAAGTTGTAAATTTCATTAAAATCGGTTCAGTAGTTATGGAGATACATGTAACAAACATTCACACACACTTACTTTCGCATTTATTATTAGTAGGATGTTATACCAACTGTTTTTGAGTGCTATTATACCAAAGATTTCCTACTGTCTATGGATTATACCATGCACGATTCAATAATCTCATTGGGATCACCTGGAAAGCTGGCGGAGTACGCGCAGGTCCACTCATTGAGCAGGTAGTCCTTCTGCGTGAACACGGACACGTCGCCCACCGTGGTCGCCACCAGCAGCTGCCGGCCCTCCATGTCCCACTCCAGGGCTGACACCTGGAACCAAGCACGTACTTGTCATACAAGTAACAAGGCATTACATATTTAAAAGTAGTTAATGTTAAAGCCCGATGATACTTTAGCGGAAAAGGGAAGATCTTCCGGCCAGGCGGGTGGTATGCCTGGCGGGGTCGGCCGCTACGCCCCAATGGATGTTGTCGGGGTCTCGTATATATGCTGCGTGCCTCGGGAATGTTGCTTGCGTGGTTTAGGACTCCATTTTTGTAATGGCGCGTGCAACTAGCGCCATCTGTTGGTAGCGAGATGTGAAGTCGCTACAGTACTCCCCCACGAAGACCGGAGGTCGATAGTTGTAGATTGCTACGTCGTGCTTGGGTGCTTGCAAGGGCCAGGATGCTCGAGGTCTGCGGTGGGTCGAGACCGAGCAGTGTGCGTCACAGAACCAGTAGCGCGGTGAGTCGGCTGTGGTGGTCCTGGGTGACAACTGGCTTGCTGTGTGACTTGCTGCTGACCATCGACTGCGGGGTGGAGTTGATGTTCTTGCTTGAATCTTCAGAGGCTTGCAATGTTCTTTGTCGGAGGTCACCAATTTAGCGGAAAAGGGAAGATCTTCCGGCCAGGCGGGTGGTATGCCTGGCGGGGTCGGCCGCTACGCCCCAATGGATGTTGTCGGGGTCTCGTATATATGCTGCGTGCCTCGGGAATGTTGCTTGCGTGGTTTAGGACTCCATTTTTGTAATGGCGCGTGCAACTAGCGCCATCTGTTGGTAGCGAGATGTGAAGTCGCTACAATACGGTTCCAATGGAAGACCGGCTCTGGTTGTTGTCAATCAGCACATGCTGAATTGGGACCGTTTGTGCCGAGCACAACCAGTGTTTTTTGATTTTTGATTTTACTTTGTTTTACCTACATATGTAACTGATTTTGCTGGCTGTAATAAAGTCTTTCTTTCTTTCTTATGATATATATATTACCGACGGGCCCATTGGCTAAGATTCGGCCTTTCATGCTGCAGGTCATAGATCCGATTCCTACCCAGGACATGCATTTCCGTGCAAGAACATGTCTGTATGTCCCGTGTCAGGGTGTAATTATGTATATTAAGTATGTATTTACAAACAAAAAGTAGTATGTAGTAATATCAGTTACCTGGTTTCCATAGTACAAGCTCTGCTTAGTTTGAGATCAGGTAGCCGTGTGTAAAAGAATGTCCCAGGATATATTATTTATTTATTATTTTACTCACAGGATATGCAGTGCTGGTGACTTTGTGAGCGTCCCACGGTGTTTCCAAGTCACACACGTACACGTGACCACTCCAAGTGTCCCCGTCCGTGTCCGACAGCTCCGTGGGCGACGAGAACGCTATGATATTCGCAGTGGATATGGTGCATATTGGACGAGTCACTTCAGGGTCATTTAGACTAGGATAAAGGCAAACATAGTGTTAATATTATAAAAATTAAATAGTCTGGACTAAATGTATCGCCGTCGTTTTCATAGCCGTAATGCATGAGCAAGATTGCAATAGTTTTGAGACTTAAGACAAGGTAATAGATGCAGTGCTTTGGGCTTAAGCATAGCAAATGGAGCACAAGTCCACTAAAGAATGACTTATACAACTTACAACGCTCAAAAGAAGTTAAAAAAGCTTATAAACAAGTTAGCAAAGTTGGTTTACCTCTTAAAGTACGGTGGTTCGCATTTAAGAGGCTTGCGCCTCATTGAATATATCAATTCCATGTTCTTTAACAATTCTATCACTGTTTTGATATTCTTACTTTTATGTCTTGTACTTAAATAATTGTAAATAAATTAAATGCGCGACGAACCGACCGACCCCAACACTGTTCTTGCCTGCCACCATTGACATCAAAGAGGATGTAAAGAAAGAGACGGAACCTCCATACAACGCTTTTCGAGCTAACCGATGCATTATTTCGACACACAAAAAAATATCAGCTGTCAAAATGACATATCGAATAGTGCGGAGCCTTATGGTAGAAATATAATATCGATATCGATAAAATAGTGCTGCGCATACTGAAATATTACCGATATCGATGAATAGTAGTGATCCGTATTCAATACATGGGTATGTATATTATAATAAAAGACAAGGGTTAAAAATCATTTAATATTTATTAAACGAGTCATTTATTTTAATACAAGAGAATCTATCCGTAAAGGTTCGTTTAAATTGTAGCTTAATGTTAATACATAATATATGTTGTGTTAATTCTCACAATGGACAACTGCTGGTGATACCTACAAACATGACATTTAAACAGTAGGTAGGTAGGTACCTTTTACAGCGTAGAAGAGCATAGGAAGGATTTTGGAAAATTCCACCCCTAAGGGGATAAAATAAGGGGTGGAAGTTTGTATGGGTGTCCTAATTTGTACGGTATTTGTATTAAACTAATTTCTTATACACTTTCAGCACCGGTGATTGAATTTTGTCAAAAATGACAGCACTTTTTCTCAAAGAATTGAGTGTGCACTTAGTTCTCGCCAGCCTTTCCACTAATTTTTTCTTTCTTGGCGTTAAATATTCTGAAACACAACATATTATAAAATATAACACTCTTTCACACTAGGTTTCCAGGTAGGCATTTTTAATATTATTTCGGACTTTTAAAACACCCTCTGTAACTGAAAACTAACCAACGCAACTTTTACAAAAGCATTTGAAATGAAATAAAAATTAAATATTCATCACGACTTTTATCCCCATTCGGGGGTAGTGGGAGGCTTGAGTGGCCAACACCACCACATTGTGGAGGTATTAAGCCAACTCAAAGCCCACTTTTAACCAAATAGTCAGAACCCAACGTGACAGGTGGTGAACCTTGTCGCCGTGTATACAGGACCTAATCCCAAGGGATAGGTAGTTTTCCTCACGATGTTTTCCCTCACTGTAAGCAAACTCTAAATTATGCATATAGATGAAAATTCAACCGTTGGTGCATGCCCCAACGGGTATCGAACCTGGGACCTTCTGATCACTAGCCCAACCTGTTCGCCCCTAGGCTACAGCCCCAGTACACAAAGCATGTATAGGAACAAAATGCGATTTGTATTTCATAAATTTCTATAAATTTAAGGGGGAATTTTTTTACTTTCTTCATTTTCTATTATCCTTCTCTTAACACCTTTGGCTCTGACTTGTATCATTTCAGGTAACTCTGAAATAAATAAAAGATATATTAATAGAAGCCAATGTTACTCGGGATAATGTCAGGATTCTAACGATACCCCTTACATCCCCCTGTACATGCATTTATAAGTTATAGTATGTTAGAGGATCTCCCATACATACATACATTCATATTTTGGGCTGTTGTGTAATAATAATTTATATCGTCTGAGTAACAATGCTATACAGTATGAGTCCAATGAGTATTATACCACACCAGAGTTGACAACTAAATAGGTGTTAGTTTTATAGATTTCGAGGTGAATTAATTAATGATGGGCTTCTGGCTGTCTCTCTCAACGTACGAAACGCAGCTGTAATAGCTACTTTACGACGATCTTCTGTGAGAGGGTGGTAATAACCCGGTTGAGCCAGCCCATATATGAGCTGCAGTCAATTGACTACATTAACACAAGCATAAGACTCCTATGATTATACATGCTACAAGGTCTTGAAGAAAAATTTGCCTTCTTTAGTAGTGTCCCTAATTAGCTGAACACAACTGTATATCTATACATTTAAAATAAGTAATCACTCTCTCATACCTGTACAAACAGACACAACTGCCTCATTTCTGGAGTGACTTGTGGGCTCGTGTCCTTGACCCGCTTTGCTGGTCGATGGAACAATATTGTCAGGTACGGAAACTGAAATCATTATGATAATATTTCAGCATTTATTACGGGTTGGAAAAATACATTTTTTTTTTTAAACTAACTAGTTGTTAGTTTCAAAGATAGATAAAAAGTTAAAGTTTTATTCTACATATAAACACATACATTTAAAATAAGTAATCACTCTCTCATACCTGTAGAAACAAACGCAACTGCCTCATTTCTTGAGTGACTTGTGGGCTTGTGTCCTTGGCATGCTCTGCTGGTCGATGGAACAATATTCTCAGGTTCGGAAACTGAAATCATTATGATAAATTTAATCGGTACAATATTTTATAATAAGTAAATAGGTATAAAAATAAAATCATTATAACAGTGGGTTTGCAATACATTATTTTTTTAGTACATAAGTAGTTAAAATACCTTGAGGATTTTTGGATATATGTAGAGGAAATTGCAACATCTGGGCATCACTCAAAGGAGACTGCATCAGATTTAGGCTGGGCACCGCACACTTCTTCAGCTTATTACCTTTCTTGTTCATGTGTTTATTTTTGAAATGTTTACCACATATATGTTTGATAGTATTCAATTTTTCTATAGGCAAATAAAGAAGATCTTCTTTACCAGTAACTTGAACCCATTTTTTACAACTGAAATAAAGACAAACCAATTTAGTTATGTGTAATATCTTTAAGTACTTACATTTGTAAGGGCCTGTTTAGAATCGGCGAATAAAATGTATCCAACAAATAAATTATAATGTCTGCCAGTTTTCAAATAGAGTATCGGTCAACATTTCAAATTTGTTCGAGTCTACGAGTTTTTTTGTTTGGCATCCTGCACTTTTGTGGATATGTTATATCTCCTAAGTTCTTAAATAACACACAAAACTAAGGTAACAGAGTCACTTTCTCCTAAATAACGAGTCCTGTCTCAAAATTATGTACACAGTTACACAGTATATGGGAGTCTCTTTCTCTAGATGGAATAGGAGTCCTGTCTCACAAATACACTCAGCGGAGGAGTAAATACTCAACTTCGACGCCAGTAACAAAGAAATACATAATAAAAAGCACTAATTCACAACTCACTGAAATTTTTAAAATCAACATGCCGAAACCAACAAAACTTCGAAATCCAACGTCGCATCAGTGTGACCATATATATTATTAAAAACTACTGTAATATTTAGTTACATGACAAAAACTACTGAAAAAGTAATTTTAAACTCATAATTACTCAAAAATAGAGTATTACAGTAAAAAAACTTTCAAAGAAAAAAAGATTCAATACAAAATCACGTGTTTTAAAATTATCTAATTTCGCCTACCTAGCCAATACTAAATATACTGGCAACACTCTGTGTATTGGTAGCGAAATGCATTTGTCGCAGTACAAAATTGCTGGCCTTCGAACTGTCCCCCCACTGATTGACATGACAGGAAGTAAACAAAAAAGTTACTATTTTTCACATTAAAATGAGACAAAAAAGTTTTAATACGCTGTTAGTAATGTGTAAAAGAAAAAGAGTACAGCTACGATGCTAAATATATGAATATCGGTAGGTTGAAATGCAGCTAAAATGTCAAATTTCGTTTAGTTTTTTGGTTATAAAAACGGTGACGGGTTTTTAATTAGGTGGCAAGCATTCATTAAAAAATAGCTTGTCGTATCTCAGAGATTTTAAATACTTACCTACCTAGTAATAAAGAAACAGTGTTCATCCACGAAGCAATAAATAATTGATGTAAAACGAAACGTATTCAATTTTATCGACTCAGCAAAGTATTTTGGCAACACTGGGCTGCGTTCAGAGACTACGCTCAGAGTCCAACTTTTTACTCTGACGTCATTCCGTCGTTGTGCTTTTGAAGTGCAAGTGAACTATTTTACTCCATAATTAATAATTTGATTAGTGGTATGAACATGGTAAAGATTTTGTAGAGTTTTGAAAGACCTTCGAAGTTTTGAGGTAATAAAAACATAAAACAACAGATCGACTTCATTCGAATGAGTTAAAAACAACCGACTGCTGCACTCGTAGTCTCGGAACGAGGCCCTGATATGTCAAGATGCGCTGATGTGCTGTCTTCACTGCAATCAACCCTCCAAATGCAACCCACTTCAAGTCACTCACTCACACCCGCCCGGGCATTGCCCTTTCTTTCACTATCGAGTTGTATTTGAACGCTGCGGAGCTCGCTCGAAAATGGCGGACCATTCGAGCTCGTATCGGTACATTGTATGAAAAATAACGCAAAATAATCACAAATTTTATGTGAAAATGTGATGTGCATGAATTAAAACATATTGTGTAGTGTTGTTATAGTGATTTGCAACATGTGGCGGACAGCGATGTGCCGTTTCGGTGTCGGGAACTGGATATTCTTGTTCGGCTGTCTCCATTTGTTTACATACGCGCAAGGTAAGCCCTTTATAAATATTACCATTTAAAATATCGATCGTTTGACTTGAAACTCGTCGTCAATCACTAGATCTGATTAATACATGTGCCGTTTTTATGTCGCTATTCTATTTAAATTAACTTTATGAAATAAAACTGCAAGATACTTAATTTTATGTTCTGTCTGTCTGCCTGCATTTTAGGGTCCATTCGCACATTTGGGCATTTTACATAAAAATCATCCGCATTTATGAAATGGACATCATTAGAGGGTTAATTTGATTCATTGTCAAAATTTACGTATCGTAATAAAAAAAAAATGCATTTCGCCGGTAGTGATGTACGCTCAAAATATCGATAAACTATGATATCGTTTTATGTGCTCATGATACGCCCTTCGCGTCTACTCCCGATTAAACCACATTATCGAGTGGCTCGCGGTTAATTAAAAGGTTTCGTTCGCTGTGTAAACACTAAACAGATTATAAGTTTTTATAGTTATTTTCCTATTGGAACGCGTCCAAAAACCGCTCATTAAGGTTTTAAGTTGTTTGAATGGCAGTAATTAATTATGTAGGTTTATTACTGCGTACGGTTTGTGTGGAATAGATGTTGCTGCCTTAAATAGAGCTTGTGAATCATGGGACTACTGCATTCCGCTTCAACGAGTTTTGTTATTTACTCTTTTGTATTGTTACTTAGGTACCTACGACCTACCTCTCTACCTGCCAGGGCAATTATTTTTATAAAGATTATAAAACAAGATTCCTTTGCTGTCTTGAAGAATTAAGTATAAGTACCACTAAGTAATAATAGGTTTCTAACTAATAGGTTATAAGTAGGTATACCTACCACTGTAAGCTAATGCAGGAACAATGCCTTTGGTATTGCAAGCATCTATAGGCTACAGTAACTGCTTAGCATCAGGCGGGCCGTACGCTTGTTTGCCACCTATAAAAAAAAGATTCAGGCTGGCTAATGGCCGAATAGGTACTCTGTGTATCTCGTCTTAATCGACTTCAAAAAGAGGGAGGTTCTCAATTCGACTGTATGTCTTTTTTATTTTTTTAGTACCAACGAACGCACAAAGAGAAATGCTAGAGTGGACCAATCATTCAGTATTTAGGTACATCGTATTATTATTGCATTTAGTCCCAAATCCAGTCCCTTCTACGCAATTCTACGTCAGAGCCGCAGTAGGTAGATAGGTAGGTACTTGCTAGTAAGATTAGATAAGCTGGACTGGAATGCAGGTTACCCAGCTTTCGAAACTACGCGAAAGCGTTGAACGAACGCCAAGCTATTGTTGGTGCTTAATTTAAGCGCTAATTAAACGCTAACTAGGTAATCATGAGGTGCTCATTCTGTACGGCCAAGCGGCCAGATGTTCTGATCGAACCTAGGAATGCAGGTACACTTGCTCCTGGTTCCATGTCTAATCTAGGTATTGTTTTTTTTTTAATAATTGTCATCTACACCACCTCTACATTAATAATAATATTATAAAGAGATAAGATTTGTATGTATTTTTGGATGTTTGTAATAAGTAAACTCAAAAACGACTGGACCGATTTCAAAAATTATTTCACCATTAGAATGCTACATTATCCCTGAGTAACATAGGCTATATTTTTTGTGATCCGGGATACCCGGGATACGGGATCCGCGATACGATATCTGGGATATCCGGGCTACGGGATCCAGCAAACGGGATCCGGGATCCGGTAAAAACGGGAAACGGGATACGGGTTCGGGGATCAGAGATCCGATTTTTTTAAAAAATCTATGCGGACGAAGTCGCGGGAAAAGCTAGTTATTACCATAAAGAGTTATCTATTTTTCTAGAACCTGACCTAAGCACCTAAGTGAGTGGTCATCTGTGATCCATCCACTATCATTTCTTTGTTGTATTGCTCTTAGAAGTTACTGATACAGTTCATTGTCTCTAGGTAGACGCTGCTCCGTGTGTAAACTTCTAAATCAGAGTGGACTGAAAGCACATAATTCTTATTAGTATACTACGGCATGGCCATTCCCCGCCTCCTGCCTCTTGAGAGTTATTGCTCTTGGGTATATTATGGTAATGTTTAAAGTGCGAGACGCCTGACAGTCGCCATCAATATGAAATCGGGATAAACGCTAGAAAGCAATCAATCAAAGGTACGTCTGGCTACAGCTCAATACACCTCAGTAGGTCAAAGAAACAGTCCAGCGCATGATCATGTTAGTCACGTATTGAACGCATAAATCGCTCACACGGAGTTATTTGCTGTAATAAGTGAGCGAGTTATCTCGCAATAATTGCAGGCTCCTCGTCGATAATTGTGCGGAGAACGGCAAATGGACCAGAAGTGGAATTAAGACATTATAGGTGGTTTTCACTCTGACTTGTTTAGACGAGGGCGGCATCCGCTCGGTGGTACTATCTGGTAAATGTAGGCGCCTAGACTTAGACAAAAATGTTCTTTGCGGTACTAAGCTTGGACCTTGGTTCTGAGAACAGCTACTTGCATGTAGCAAGCTAATAGTGGGATCTTAGTCGTCGTTTACCTTTTATGGCGAAGTAAAACGATAGACTGCCTAGTAATTTAGCCTGAATGTCCCTGTACTGATAGTGTGACCGTGATTATAGTAAAAGTTGCAAGAAACTCAGTTACATTGTTGTTCACACCGTCTCGTCGCCTGTCAGAGGCGACGCTTTACCAATTTACATTTAATACCACCCCTAGCGCTCGTAAAATGTAAATTTCAAATTCAATCAACCAATTGCACGCTTGCGCAGGGTTGCTAACATGTTATCCGGGATTTTGTAAACTCAATCATTCGTAGAGAATTTGTAAATGGATCAATTGTTTGCTGATTTTTTAAAATTTATGAGCGACGTAAGAAGGTCTCGCGCACGCAGTCAGTAGGTATCTCCGCCAAGTTGAGGAAAAATCAAAACCACTTCCAGAAATGTGGTACCTACCGCAACTATTTTCTGCAAGCAGTTTTCTATTAAAGAGCCTCTTACATTTCTTTTGTCCTAACTAATACCAATTTCAAATGCAGAATTTGGGTGAAAAAATAAAACTTTAAATGGCAGATTCCACTCACACTGCTTGTTGTAATATTTGTTACTAAGTTAATATCAGTAAATGAATGAATTCGTACCAAGAAATCCTTGCAGCCCTAGCAAAAGCTTGACCTTAAAGTCATTCGAAATTAGAATTCTATCCATCTTCGATTACCGATTTCCAAATTGGCGACCGTGTCGCGAAAACGTTGAAATAATAACTGAGCGCGCGAAAAGTAACTTTAGAAACGAGTGAGTTAATTGACTCCCCGGGACGGAATGAAGAATAATTTAGACGCGAAATATTTCGCCAACGTGTTACGTCACGTGTTATTGACAATGTCAACAAAATAATTAAAATCAAGTACACTTCTGCTTGCACCATAAAAGAGAAACTCGTATAAATACCACGCACACGCGAACAAACACACTTAATTGTATTTTTTTTAACACAACACGAGTATCAAAAGGGAATTCGATGATTTACGAGCGAAACGTGATCGAGTGAATGCACTGAGCGCTTATGCGCGAATCGAGCAAATTAACGCGGGAATTAATTCGAATTTCGAATGTTTATGCGTTCGAACATCTCTTGTATTTGTTTGCTAGACGAATATAATAATTTTGTAATTAACTTCGCTAGAGCTAAATAAAGCAGCAACATATTTCTCATAGTCAATCTAAAGCCACAATATTTTTTTGACAGTTTCCAAGAAGCTAAGAACTCTCCCTTTTCTTAGGTCATTCAGATTGTCATTCAACTTGTCAATTGTGGGAATATCTTCATGCGTTTGAGTTACTAAGATTTAGTATTCTAACTTTGTATTAGCGTTTCGCAGATGGCAGCACAAGCGCGTTGTTATAACCGGAATCGCACGCATAGCGTTGTTATTGCGAATGCCGCGGCCACGGCACCGCACACGGCAGCGGACGTGATATGCCAGCCAAGTCTCCCCAAAGCAATCATATCATATAATATTCTCTTTTTTCCCTTTGAATTTTTTTCTTGCGAATAGAATAGATATGAATATGTTATGAAATTGTTGCGTGGAATGTACGCTATGCTTCCATTACGAGGATGTTTCAATTCGTGCGAGAGAGAATCGCAGTGTTGTAGTTCTGAAGGATACACAATTTGTAGCAGATTCCTAAATCATCTTGGTTTTGAATTGCTTTAATTTGTCGTTGTCAGTCATATTAACTCATGATACATCAATTGTTCGTCAAGTGCCTACTCCAAACTGACATTATGCAAAATCGTAGGTGAATCCGTTGGCCCAGTTGGCTATACTATAAAATATACCACATTATACTTCCGACCGTCAGGAATTAAATGTTTTTGATATTTTTTTAAATAATGTTTTAATTGTTTAAATGTGACCAAATTTTGCAGAAAACATGTAAAAAATATGTTGTTTTTACCTAAATTGTAAATTCTCTCCACAACGGGTAACAAATACTCTGGGAAACATATACCAGAATGATTCAATTAAAAATATTCAATAAAAAAACCTTACGTCATCACCCGGTTAGTACCGTAGCTTTCTTAAGACTTGTTCATGCCTTAAGCTAATCTTTCACTAGGAGCGGGATCACGTTAATAGTGTATAGCCTGGAGAAAATGTCTCCAGTCCATACACTGACGTATTACGATCATATTCCCTTGGCGGCGGGCACTAGCAGCGCTAGTAGGTAAACTGGTGACACGCAAGGCTATACTGAACCAGTATTATAATGACGCCGGGCGTCCGGTAATCTAATGAGCCGACCAGCTAGCGGAGCAGTTATCGCCTTATCGGAAGTATCTGCCGACAAGTAATTTTATTATCTAACTAGCCGTATCCGCATCCAGTAACCTGTCGTTTATTCCAGAGCATTAACTACCTGTTTGCCAAATTTCATTCAAATCCTTACCGTACCGTACCTTAATTTTACTTAATCCTTACCGTCAAAACTCTCTAAATAAGTAGATAAGGATTTATTATTGTTTATTATGCCAGTGTCGCAATGACGTGTCGATTGTCCTTCATTTCAATCCTAATGTCACTTAGTTTCTGTTACGTCATTCTGTCAAAAGGATCTGTAAGAAAATACACGCTAAGAAATTATACAACGAATTTAATTACTAAAACCAACGAAGACATACATAAACAAGGAAATATCCCCCATAAAATGGTCCTACATCGAGCCACATACCAACCAGTGGCCTAATCCGAGGCAAAACAACACTTCGGCGGAAACGTGATCGGCGTCGGCTAATAACCTAAAACATAAAGCATCGTAACGTGTACACCGAAGTGAATTTAGCTAATCCGATACAAACAAACATCGAATACCTAACGATAATATTTGTGCAATAGGGACATTTTCAGACATTGAGTGAATTGAGTATTGATTCGAAGACGCGAAATAAACAACAATGCCAAAGCAAATTATTTACGAATTGGAAGACATCTTTGAACATTTAGTGAAGTTATATGACAATATAAAGAAATGCCCGAAGCCTAGATTAACAAAGGGTTACTTAGATACAAAATTACAAAGTGCGGAAGAATACTGGAGTAATTACAAAACTACTTATATGGATTTACTGAAAGTTGTGACAAGAGAACAACGAAAAGAATTGGAATATTTCAATACCGATGTTTACGCGGGTTGTGAAGAACAGTACACGGACATAAAAGCTCACTTGCTTGATTTATTATCCCCTACAAAGTTACAAGTGTCAACTACAGAACAATATATCGAAGGAAAAGGCGACATTTTGTGTCAGAGCGTAGGCTCACAAGTAAAGTTGCCAAAAATTGAACTACCTACTTTCTCAGGCAATTATGAAGACTGGCCAGTGTTCAAGGATATGTTTAAATCATTAGTACATGAAAATACATCACTAAGCAGAGTGCAAAAACTACATTATTTGAAATTAAGTGTCAGCGGGGATGGGGAAACATTACTAAAGCATGTACAAGTCACAGAAGCAAATTATGATCAAGCATGGGAAATCCTCATCAAGCGGTATGATAACAAAAGGCTCATCGTCACATCCATACTAAGAAACATATTCGATCAAAAGAAAATGGTGAATCAAACCGCAAGCATGTACAAATCTCTCTTAGACACAACTACACAGTCATTAAATAGTTTAAAAAATATGAAAATTAATGTGGAATCGTGGGATCCGCTGGTGATCTATATATTGGTGAAAAAGTTAGATGTGGAGGCCCACAAGGAGTGGGAGGAGTACGTAACCAATAGTCACGAAAGTGATCTGCCTACTTGGCCAATGTTGCAAAAATTTTTGGAAGCCAAGTTCCGTACACTTGAGCTGACAGCGTCATCAAGAGATAGGCCAGCCATCCGCTCTTACCATGCAACAACAAATGAAAGAAATTGTCCAAAGTGCAACGACAACCACGGTCTGTACCATTGCAAGGAATTTGGTGAAATGGATCCCGCGCAAAGAAGTTTGTTTGTAAAGAACAATTCCATCTGCTTCAACTGCTTAGTTCCGGGACATGCAGTCAAATCCTGTCGACTGTCAACATCATGTAGGATATGCCATAGACGACATCACACGCTTCTTCATGAACAGCGGTCGAGCAACACCACAGGTGCACCCACAGAAGCCACACAGCCCTGCATTTTACATTCCAATGTAGAAGAGACTGAGAATATTCAAGTGAATACAGTGATGACGTCACGCAATTGTACAAACATAAGAAATACTGCATTGTTAGCCACTGCCGTAGTCATTGTAAAGAATGAAGAAGGATACACTACTGTACTAAGAGCGCTTATTGATCCAGGGTCACAAGGATGTTTGATAACTGAGAGGGCAGTTCAGCTATTGAAAAGTACAAGATACCCCATAAAAGGAACAATACTAGGTGTGGGTTCTACATCATCGAAGGTCAGTCATGTAGTCCAAGTGGAAGTGTCATCCAAATGGCAAACTGAATTTAAACTCAAGATTAAAGCATATGTAGTATCCAAACACCTAACGACACAGATACCTACAAATACAATTACTACACAGAATTGGTTGCATCTTCAAGGACTCGCACTGGCTGATCCAGAGTACCACACACCAGGGTCAATTGACTTGCTTCTAGGAGTCAATGAATATGCTCAAATTCTACAGAACGAGATTGTCAAGGGTCCACCTGGCTCTCCATGTGCTCAAAAGACTATGCTAGGTTGGATTCTTTTCGGCAATGTAAACAATGACACAACACCAGAGCAATCAATAATAGTAATGCACCAACAAATAGAGATAGAAGATATGCTTAAAGTACTATGGGAACAAGATACAGATACCAAAAGAAAACTTACCAAAGAGGAAGAAACCTGTGAAAATATATATAAGGAAACATACACTAGAAATGAAAAGGGAAGTTACATGGTTCACTTACCATTAAAAATTGATCCACCCAGAGCCGTAGAAGGTAACACCAGAAGTATAGCACTGAAAAGATTAATGCAATTACAACAAAGATTAAACAAAAATGGTAAATTGAAACAAGCATACACTGATGTAATTGACAACTACGTGGAATTAGGACATATAGAAGAAGTACCGAAGAATGAAAGGGAAAATTACTCAGTGTATTTACCGCATCATGCAGTATTGCGAGAAGACAAGGAAACAACTAAAGTTCGTGTTGTTTTTGATGCGTCATGCAAAGGCAGTAATGACATCTGCCTGAATGATGATCTGATGACTGGTCCTGTAATACAAGAAGATCTGAGAAGTATCCTGATGAGATGGCGTATGCATAAAATTTGTTTTACAAGTGACGTTGAGAAGATGTATCGAATGATTCGAGTGCATAACAGACATGCTGATTTCCAAAGAATCCTATGGGCACAGAATGATGACATCAAAGACTATAGATTACTAACGGTTACATTTGGGACAGCATCCGCGCCTTTTCTAGCTATCAGAACACTCACTCAGATTGCAGAAGATGAGGGTAGAGATTATCCAGCAGCAGCAAAGATAATTAAAGAAGATATGTACGTTGATGACGTGCTCTCGGGATTTGATACTGTTCAACAAGCTGTTGAGGCTAGGAAGGAGTTACAAACTATTTTAGAGAAAGGTGGACTAAAACTGCAAAAATGGTCATCTAACAACTTGGAATTTCTGACATCCATAGATCCTGAACTGGTATCAAAGAATGCAAAATTAGATTTGAAGATAGATGGCACGGTAAAGGCTTTAGGTGTGTCATGGAATCTAGAAGAAGATAATTTTCACTATTCTTTGAATCTACCACCTATCACACCAAATGTCACAAAAAGAACAGTACTTGCTGACCTACAACGCCTGTTTGATCCATTGGGTTGGATAGCACCTACTATTGTCATGGCCAAGATATTCATCCAACGGTTGTGGCTAGAAGGAGTGAACTGGGATGACAAACTTGAGGAGCCCCTATCTAACCAATGGCTTGCTATTCGAGAAGATTTAAAAAACGTTGAGTCAATAATGGTTAACCGATGGTTAAATACTTACCAAGCTGCGAGAGATCAAATTACACTACACGGATTCAGCGACGCTTCTATGTATGCTATGGCAGCAGTTGTATACTGCAGAGTGGAACAACCAGACGGCTCAATTGTTATTAGTATTGTAGCTGCTCGCACTAAAGTAGCCCCAGTCAAAACAGTATCATTACCTCGACTCGAGCTATGTGGTGCTGTCCTACTGGCAAAACTTCTACATCATGTCCGTCAGGCTATGAGAATACCAACATTACAAACATATGCTTGGACAGATTCGTCGGTAGTTTTATCCTGGTTACTTGGCGAACCAGGAAGATGGAAACCGTTTGTGGCGAACCGAGTGGTAGAAATCCTGGAACACATAAACAATAACCAATGGCATCATGTAAGATCAGAACACAACCCAGCGGATATTGCATCAAGAGGTTGCACAGTTACCGAACTACAAAATAACCTATTGTGGTGGAAGGGACCTAAATGGCTTTCTGAAAAGGAAATACAATTCACTAGACCAAACATTATAGCAACGGAATTGGAGAAAAGGACCACTAAACTTTGTTTACATATCACTGAAGAGCAAGAAAGACATGGTACACGACTTGACATTGAAAGATTTGAATCACTGCCTGAACTAATGAAAACTATTGCATACTGTAGAAGAGTGCTATATTATAAAAAATGGACAAACATAGAGGAAGCGTTAACAACAGAAGAGTTAGAAAAGGCACTAAAAATATGTATAAAGAAAGCGCAAGTAAATGATTTTGAAGAAGATATGGAAAGAATACGGAAACATAGAACAGTTACGCAAAGAAGCAATTTAAAATCATTAAACCCTTACTTGGATGAAGAGAACGTCCTCAGGGTGGGCGGTAGACTAAGGCATGCAAACCTAAGCACAGAAAATAAAAACCCTATCATACTAAGTAATAAAAATCCACTTACCTTACTTATAGTTGCCGATGCTCACAAGAAGACACTCCATGGCGGCGTCCAGCTGATGTTATCCTACTTACGTTCACGATATTGGATTATTAAGGCAAAGAGTGCAGTCAAATCTCACATCCACAAATGTTTAGTATGTGCGAAAATTAGAGCCAAGTCTATGACTCAAATCATGGGAGATTTACCCAAGGTCAGAGTGACTCCTGCGCGGCCCTTCTTACATAGTGGAGTGGATTTCGCAGGCCCATATAGTGTGCTGATGTCCAGAGCAAGAGGAGTAAGAACCACTAAAGCTTATATTGCTATCTTCATATGTATGTGCACTAAGGCGATACACATTGAACTGGTTGGTGATCTCACATCCCAATCCTTCATTGGCTCATTCAAACGGTTTGTTGCGCGAAGAGGTCGATGCGCCCACCTATGGAGTGACCAGGGTAGAAATTTCGTAGGAGCCAATAAGGAGCTGGCAGACGCATGGGTAGAGGCTCGCCTAAACTTCAAAGATGAAATAGCAGACTCGCTAGCACAAGATGGGACCCAGTGGCACTTTATCCCAGCCTACAGCCCAAACTTTGGAGGCCTGTGGGAGGCTGGCGTAAAATCCATTAAATTTCACCTGAAGAGAATATTGACATCAAATTTGACATATGAAGAGTTATCAACACTGTTGTGTCAAATCGAATCATGCTTGAATTCACGACCACTGAGCCCAATCGACGAAGCAGACGTTGACAACATAAATCCTCTAACACCTGGACATTTCTTAATTGGTGAGGCACCAGTTGTTGTTCCAGCCCCGGACTTACGAGAAGTGAATGTTAACAACTTGGCTAGATGGCAATACATCCAGAAATTGCTGAATGATTTCTGGCACAGATGGAAAACCGAATATCTTACTAGGCTACAACAACGACCAAAATGGATGACACAAAAGAATGAATTTGAGATCGGTGAACTAGTGTTAGTGAAACAAGATAATATCCCTCCCGGTAAATGGCTGATGGGACGAATCGTGGCGAAACATATTGGACTGGACAATCATACGCGCGTTTACAGTGTTAAAAGTGGTGATAGTGTTACTAAGCGATGTATAAGTAAGTTATGTCATTTGCCAATTGATACCAAAACTTAGTCACACTAATTTAAACAGCTTAATGTATTCTTTGGTCTACTTGTTATCAAAATATTGCTACTTAGGTATTGTATTACCTCCTCAATACTTATTCAAACTTACCTCATTAGTGGCCCCGTACTAGTACTTACTTTGATATGTGTCCCATGACTTACTGGCCTATGTCTTTATTTTAAATTTATTTTGCGAGAGAAAATTGTTACACACTTTTTATTTTAAATTTATTTTGCGAGTGAAAATTGTTACACACTTTTATGCCTGCTTATGTACCTACTTATTGTAACATTCTATACAACGACAAGTTGCAACTTAAATTGTATTGTTCTAGGTCTACTTCCCTAGTTTATAACTCTTAAACATTGTGTGTATACCTACCCACCAAGTCTGGGTTAAATTTATCTTATTGACCTATATAGTTCGTAGGTCTTGTTTTATGTTCTATCTTTGGTCAAGGTATGGTCTGCATGATAGTGCCAACCTACGATTCTTATGGGTTTTTTTGTTATAATATGTTCTATGTGAGATAGGAACACTTTTGTTTGTTTTACCTACTAGAATATACTTACATACCTACTTATGTAAATGTAAGCAAATTATAATTCTCATCTTATTCTAAAAGGGTCATACCCACAGTTATGTACCATCTAATATGTCAACTTTGTGGGCATACCCCTTTTGGTGGGCGGTATGTTTATTATGCCAGTGTCGCAATGACGTGTCGATTGTCCTTCATTTCAATCCTAATGTCACTTAGTTTCTGTTACGTCATTCTGTCAAAAGGATCTGTAAGAAAATACACGCTAAGAAATTATACAACGAATTTAATTACTAAAACCAACGAAGACATACATAAACAAGGAAATATCCCCCAATTATTATTGTATTGAGAAACCCTCCCTAAGGGCTACCGCAGACACGCTACTTTTTGCATCGGCGATCGGCAATTTAGTCGCTTTTAGCATCGGAGCAGTCGCTGCGTCCGAACGCAGAGAGTCGCCAAATCGCGACGCAGCATCGATACAGTCGTAAAATCGCCGTTCGCCGATGCAAAAAGTAGCATGTCTGCGTGGCCTAAATGAGATTGATATGTAGATACCTTTTTATCCAGCATAGCAACTTTCTCCGTGAATGAAATGTCTGTAAATTTATTCTATTTAATTTGTCCGCTGAAGGGACACTTCCGACAAAATGGCGGCGCGGCTGATGAACCGGGACAGAGCGTTGACAGAATGCTTAGAAAGGTGTTCCCGGAAAATGTACAATTTCCCGATGCAGCGGATTGTGGGCGATGAAAATCGCTGAGAATGACGTAAAGCCGACTTTGAATGCAAAATTGGGCATCATTTGAGTTTAATTAATAGACAGATGTATGCCTGAACTAAACAGAAAAAATTGACATAATATGTTTTTGCAACATGCTTTTACCATCATTCGGTAAGCATTTTTATTTGACTGTTCCACAGGCAGCTATGCTATGGCTACTTATGCCAACTAAGGCCCTTCGCACACGCCATCGTAACGTAATCGTATCGTTATACGCGCGTAGAACGAGAGTCGAGAGAAATTCGATCACTTACATGTTTTCGCATCGTCTGCGAACTTGTTTGAAAACGTACGTGCTCGTATTTTCTCGTTCTACGCGCGTATAACGTGCTCGTATTGCTCTCGTTCTACGCGCGTATAACGATACGCTTACTTTACGACCCCTTGTGCGAAGCGCCTAAGTTGGCCTTATTGTTTCGTACTTAAAACATCGACTTCATTTAATCGATAAAAACTTGACACTCGAATCTTTAGTTCCCAACACTAAATTAACTTGACATTGGCCACCCGAATTCCATTTTCCCGCGTCTTAGAAATTTAAAAAAGTATAGGCAAAGGAATTATTGTAAAATGTCGAGCGCTCTTTGCCACCCAAAGCACGTCTTCGAACACCAACTTTATTTTACCGTCCAAGGCCCCGAATTTCGTTCTACGATCTTGGGAGAAGATATTAGCGTTCGGTTTTCCGGATGGTATTTGAAAGTTGGTTTCCTGAAGTCCGGTGAGATAGGTAGCCTGAGAGGCTTTTTGAGACGTGAGGGGTGCGTTTAATTTTTATACCGTAATAGGCTCACGCAAACGGAAGTTCGTTGTTTCTGTAAGCAAAAATTACTGATGACTTTCTGTTAATTTTCATTTGTTTAATACTAGGATTGCTTCCGTTGCACTCTAATCAAAGGAGATAACAATACATTGGGGGTCGTCCATAAATTACATGAGGCGTTTAGTGGGGTGGGGAGGTAGAGCCGAATCCAAAATCGCGTCACGTAAATTATGGACGCTCCCTTGGCATTCTGACTGAAATAAATAACTTATTATTATTGACTATAATCCATTAACATGAGGAGCATGGCAACACAGTAACTTAGTTTAGTTTGCTAGCGCCGTTATCTCCCTGCCTGAAATTATAATGTGCCTGAAATCTTCGGGATTGGGCCTGAATATTGAAATCCAGCACTAGCTACTTGTTTCAATTCACCCCTTCTCGTGTTTGTTAGATTAGGCAATTACCTGCCCCCTCGCGCCCTCCGCCCCGCCCCGCGCTAATTATTAAAATCTCAACTTGCCCCTTTTGTCTAGTAACTTGTATTGGGGGCGTTCGTCAGTTGTTACCAGGGGCTTTTCAGAAGACTTTAGATCTTTTTTCACTTACTGAGCATTCATTTTCACATGCCCGGTGGTGGGTTAAATAGATGTAAGGCCTAACGAGCAGATAACACCAAATGTACTCTACTTGAAGTGAATAAGTATTATTTGGTTTCAGTTTGAAACCCCGATGCAATACAAAAAGGGTGAAGTAAGCATGTGTTAAACTTTTCGTTGCTTAGAAAGTGACCGAAAGGGGGTTCGAAATTTTTTAACCAAGTAAAGTGCTTACGAATTGACGCCAATACGTATTAAGCATCATAAAATGATTGTACGATGAGACTACTTCCCATGTTGCGTGACTCTAGCAGAGGCTTGGTTGAAATTTTCTCGACATTTTTGACTCTACCATACATTACACAACAGAGTTAAAAAACGACACAAAATGTGTTACCCACCGCGGCGCACGGAGAGGCCACACACGTGGGTCAAGCATCGCTTCGCAAGAAAATGTATGCAATCGTGTCCACCGCGGCGCACGGAGAGGCAACGCACACGGCCACGGCTACGTTTTGCAAAAAAATTATGGATGACGTCATTTCGTGCGTGCGCCGCGGTGGACACGGTGACATGCATTTTCGTGCAAAGCGAAGCTTGACCCACGTGCGTAGCGTGTGCGTGGCCTCTCTGTGCACCGCGGTGGGGTCTCCCCCTTATGGTACAATTCGTTTTATCCCGTGTGTTTTTGTCATGAATCGATTTTCACAGAGCATACACAGATATTTACCTATGTCTTATTAGTGATTTACCCGAGGCATTCCGTTTGATGTACTAATTACTCGGACTGGGGGTGCGGGGCGGGGCGGGGGTGCTCCACCCCTCGCCTGTTCGAAGGTAATTCAATATCGGTGTGGTTGGGGTAAGTTTTTGGGGTATTTTTAGGAGTTAAGACTAAAGTTATGCTCGCTTAAAATCGTGAGGAAAACTGTACGTCTTTCAAAACCAGAGTTGCAAAATTTAAGGAAATTTAAAATGAAAACTGATTAAAACGTGTTTAAATCATTGTTCAAAACCTTGATTTAAATCAGAAGGAATAAATCACCGTGTCTAAAACATGTTTTAAATGATTAAAACATGTTTTAAACACGGTGTTTAAAACAAGGTGATTTTTTCGTAACAACCCTGTTCAAAACACGTGTAAATTTCGCACAAGGCTAGCGTGGTGGACTATGGCCCAAATGCCAGGCCATGACCACGTCCTCTGAGTCTACACCGCCGTGTGGTACCGCGGACCCCCCGGCACAGGTCGAAGGTCCCATATTGTTCCTAATACGTCACACGTGCTCGAACAATGGGGTCCGATGCCTCAAGATACGGAGGTCTCGCTCCAATTACTGTACTGTGGAGAAACAGAGTACTTTTACAGTTTATAAGGTACGGATAAATATTGAAATATTTCAAATACGGGAGGTAGAAAAGGTCTATAAAATTGTTGGGCTGCTGTAAAGAATTATTAAAATCATCGGGCCTCTGATTTTAGGAGCGCATCGGGCTGTCATCCTAACATCTATGATACTTAGCCGCAGAGTTAGGCAAAATTTAATTGCAATTAATTAATTACAAATTGCATGTGGTGTCACAATTAACAATAAATTTATATTTGTTTGTCAATCGCGAACAAATCACAATTAATTGTTCATTGTGACATCACCTGCAATTAGCAATTAATTAATTGCAATTAAATTTTGCCCGACTCTGCTTAGCCGCTACAGCAACTGGTGTAGTTATCAGCAGACCGAGCAGTTGTGACACGGAGTGAGTGAATATCATGGACCAGTTTCAAAGGGGACTGGCCCTAAGCAAGTCGGCCGAGCGGTGGGCCTAGTACTAACATCAACATAAAACGAAGCGAGTAGTTCAACTATTTACCGGTAAATAGTAACATGAAAATGAAAAAACAATGACCACGTTTTGTTTCATACAAATATCTAATAAGGGCACCTCTTTCTTTAGTCTTTACTCTGTGGTGAATATACAGGAGACACTGGGACTCGACCACGTTACATAAATCGGAAAGAGGCTAGGTAGAAATACCTCTATCTAAGCAGATATCCCGCCCCACTAATATTATAAATGCGAAAGTAAGCGCCGCCATACACGGACTGCTTGTAGCTGTCGGAACGGACAGCTACAAGCAGTTTTCAAGCAGTCGACCGCATCGACAGCCCGCCGACAGCCCGCCGACTGCTTGAAAACTGCTTGACAACTGCTTGTAGCTGTCCGTTCCGACCGCTACAAGCAGTCCGTGTATGGCGGCGCTATGTGTGCGTGTGTGTGTGAATGTTTATTACCACGTATCTCCATAACTACTGTAGTTGCTGTACCCTAAGCACAGAAAGATCGTTTTAGTAGGCAGACTATATTTATCAATTATCATAAAATATTACAAAGCAAATGTTCCGTGAAAAACGTCTTCAGATAAAAATCCGAATGTCACACGCCCCGCACTCCGAACTTAAACCGCTGTCATCGCTGCGCGCTTCCCAGCGGCCAGCAACCGCCCGCGTGCATAAAACCTCCACCGCCACACACTCCCCTGCTGAGACCGGTACTAGGGTCGGTAACAATCTGGAAACCTGACGCGTCGACCACTGCGTGTCGTACGCGGCGGAGCACCAGCCAACGTGACACCAGCCGGCGGCAGAGGCGCGACAGCGGCCGGCAGCGCGGGAGGTGGAGTGGGAATGGCAGCGGGCGGTGTAGCGGGAACGGCAGCGAGTGGCGGAGCGGGTAGCGGAGCGGGTAGCGGGGAGAGTAGCAGAGCGGACGGCGAAGCGGGCGCGACCACAGGCCGCGCAGCACGCGGGTTCGGAACATCGCCCTCTCGAGCGACAAAAGCCGGCTTGAGCCGATCCACAGAGACCGTGACGGTTTTACCCGAGACCTCTATGTCGAACGTCTTGTCAGAGCGACGCACGACCTTGTACGGGCCAGAATAAGGAGCTTCTAGAGCCTTTAGCACCCGACCCAGCCGGAGAAATACATGCGATGCCGTACTGAGATCTCTGGGAACATAAAAAGTTTTAGAGGTATGCCACTTCGCAGGCTGCGGTGACAACCTTGCAATGTGACCGCGTAATCTTGCAGCGAAATCAGTCGCATCTCCGAAGCTTGCACCGCCAACCCCGGGACCAAAAAACTCTCCGGGTAAACGAAGCTGCTCGCCATACACCAGTTCGGCAGCGGACGACTGTAAGTCCTCTTTCCAGGCAGTGCGTATTCCCAAAAGTACCATGGGCAAAACCTCCGACCAGCTGGAATGTTCATGGCACATGATTGCCGCTTTGAGCTGCCTATGGAATCTTTCCACCAGACCGTTAGCGGCAGGATGATAGGCCGTTGTTGAATGGTGCTTCATACCAGTGAGCTTGGCAATCGATCCAAAGAGCTGCGATTCAAATTGTTTGCCGCGATCCGTAGTTATATGAACGGGACATCCAAATCTTGCGATCCAGCCCGACACAAGCGCCATTGCACACGTCTCTGCAGTTATGTCAGCTAGCGGGTACGCCTCCGGCCATCGAGTAAACCGATCAATTGCGGTAAGGCAGTATTTATAACCGTTCGAATAAGGCATGGGCCCAATGAGATCAATGTGCACATTCTGAAATCTTCCTTCAGGAACGCCAAACGACGAAAATGGGGCAACGGTATGCCGATGCACCTTACTACGCTGACAGCTTAAGCATTCTCGCGCCCACCGACGACAATCTCTGCGCACTCCTGGCCATACAAAACGTTCTGACACCAACCTAATTGACACCGCCTTCACCGAGGAAATAGACTCATCTGGATTTTTCTGCGAAGCCTCTATGGCCAAGTGAGTGATCCCATCTACCACCCGATGATTGCGGCAGTCTACCAATAAACCATAATGACTCAGGAAGTCTACCCCTATGATCGGTTTTGTCACATCGGCTATAACGAAGTTCCAGACGAAAGCACGCCGGAGTCCCAGGTTTATCTCTAGCCGAACTTCCCCGTACGTGGCTATAGTGGATCCATTTGCAGCAAAGAGTTCGTACTTGCTTCTCTCACAGCGCCGCTTGATAGCCAATCTGGGAAAAACACACAAGTCTGATCCAGTGTCAACCAAATACTGTGCCTTAGTACACATGTCAGTCACAAAGAGGCGGCCTGATGAGGGTGGGCAGTCATTTACCGCCATTAATGACCGCCGCTGGGGTTTTCCGACTCATAACTACAGGGACCAAAGCATCCATGAGCCTTACGCCCAAACCGGTTATGATACCAACAGTACCTCTTGTTTGGAGTCCGAGAGCGCTCGCGAGATCGACCACGCTCAAAATCCCTCTCACTACTGCGAAATCGTGAACGTTTATTATCCTCGCCACGAACATGCTTATTCAAATCAGCTACCTGCTGTGTCAGCTCGGCTACCTGCCTCTCCAACAACGCTCCGTGCGCCACCGACGATGTACTGGCCTCGGCGACGTGCTGCGGAGCTGTGCCGGGCGCAACTTCATGAATTCGATCAGCAATGGCAGCCAGCTGATCGAGCGAAAAATCCATCTGCGAAATAACTATCGCCTGTATGTTAGCCGGGAGCCTACTTGACCAAACAGTTCTAATAAACTCATCAGTCGCATTCGTTCCCGCTAACGACTTTAGGTGTCGTAAAAACTGTGACGGCTTTCTGTCACCCAACTCCTCATGGGCAACTAACTGCACGATCTTCTGCTCCTTCGACTTTGACAGCCGGCAGATTAACTCACTTTTTAGCTTTTCGTACCTCCCAGCTGCCGGCGGGGACTGAATGATATCCTTAACTTGGGCAGCAACGGTACAATCCAGCTTAGATATGGCATGATAAAATTTAGTGGAGTCCACCGTTATATTTGCTATGACAAACTGACCTTCCAGTTGAGTAAACCATAACTCCGGTTCCTGCTGCCAAAAGGGCGGAGTTTTGATACCAATGCGATGTACTTCTACCGTCTTGGCGTCTTCAAATTTTTCACATTGATCGGGATTCGACATCGTAATAATATAATTGCGTCTTCAAAAACTCGGCGTCACCAGTGTAGTTGCTGTACCCTAAGCACAGAAAGATCGTTTTAGTAGGCAGACTATATTTATCAATTATCATAAAATATTACAAAGCAAATGTTCCGTGAAAAACGTCTTCAGATAAAAATCCGAATGTCACACGCCCCGCACTCCGAACTTAAACCGCTGTCATCGCTGCGCGCTTCCCAGCGGCCAGCAACCGCCCGCGTGCATAAAACCTCCACCGCCACACTACTAAACTAATTTTAATGAAATTTTGAAACGTACATAGTGTATGGTCTGGAATAAGACATAGGCTAATCCTAAACATAAATTACCACGCGAGAGAAGCCGCGGGGCACAGCTAGTTAGAAATAACATTGTAGTATCTAAGATGAAAGAGACCTGAGAGAAATGTTGTTCAGTAAGTACGTTAGCGCGGCTGCGATTATTTTAACTTGCCAGCTTGATGACGGTCCTGCAGTTATTAATCGGTGCGCGACAGATCGCGACAACAAAGCCGCGATGCCACGAGATTAGCGCACTATTTCCGAACGTCTGCGCTGAGACGTGGAGCGGGGGACGAGTCACGAGCGACCAGCGGGGCGGGCAGCGGGGCGGGCAGCGGGAAGTGCTTCCAAATGGACTTCTTACGTTCGGTCAGAGTCGCTTGGCGCTATCGTATACGTAAATAAAATATTTGTACAACTCACGGTTAAGCTCTTCTTCTTCGTTTTATTTGTCCGAAGACCCTTGACCGTGCAGATGATGGAACTATCTATAAATATAAAATTCAAAGTCCTGACTGACTGATATATCAACGCACAGCCTACACCGCTGGTCTTAGAGACTTGAAATTTGGAGGGGATGTGCTTTGTGAAGTGTAGGCATCCACTAAGAAAGGGTTTTTCGAAATTCCAACCCTAAGGGCGTTAAATAGGGGGTGAAAGTTGAAAGCCGAAAATTGATGCAGTATTTTTGATAATGCAATCAGTTTCTACCCTTGAGTTTGTTTCTGAAGAAAAATATATCATTTGGTTCCAGTAGGCCACGCGGGCGAAGCCGCGAGTGGAAGCTAGTACAGTATAAATGCAGTCTCTTGCATATCTACCTACTTTAGTGATTATTCATCATCATCATGATTTCAGCCTAAAGACGTCCACTGTTGGACATATGCCTCCCCCAAGGTTTTCCACAACGACCGGTCCTGTGCCACTTGCATCCAGCGGTTTCCCGCGACCTAGCCTAACCTTTAAATATTTAATTCGTGAGGAAACCCAAATCTAATCAGCTGAATATGTGTGCAGCCTACATTGGGCTAGCGTGGTGGACTATGATACCTGAATCCCTCCTGTATTGAGGGGAGGCCCGTCCCCAGCAGCGGAACAATAAAAGGGTTTATAATTATTAGTATTCGTATGCATAAATATTGTTAATATCTGTATGTAGAATGATAAGATCTTCAGATGTCTGATAGATCGCGACAACAAAGGAGACCCGATGGCTCTCAGATAACGCGGTTTATTCCTGAACGGGCAGAGGTGTGGGGTGCACGTTATGAGCGGACGCGGGGTACAAGAAAGAAGTAATCAAACAAACATTCCGGTACAGTGCTTTCTGGTAAAAATATTTAGCACACTTAACGAAACTGCGTAGAGCGTGACATAAAACATTGGTAAATTTCGCCACAACTTTCCAAAGACAATTATAATAAATTACAAATATTGTTTAACTCTTCAAAACTATTCCCATGGCTTTACGGCTCGAGGTTGATTCGCGCTGGCTCGCTAATTAACGCTAAAACGTTACGGAAACTAAACTGTTTGTGCAACGGTACCGAGTCCTTTCGTTATTAAAACGTAACGTTGTTTTCTGACTCAAAGAGGTGTTCTTTCTATAATCTTTCCGCTTTGTACACTTATGAATTCATTTAGTTATCTAAACTCCGTAGACTGCAATGACTACTCCACCAAGCCAACTAGGAGCTCGAATGCGGCTTCCTCACCCGCATACCGCCCGCACACCCGCCACCGCCTGCGGCTTCCCGCCCGCCACACCTCCCGCACACCGTCACCGCCTTTTTGTGCCGGTGACGTTACATTTACACGTCACAGTAGTACTAGTGAATTACAACACCCAAAGTTACCCATTTTATATCTTTTTATATCTCCCTTTCTGTAATAAGATTCAGTTATTTTATAATTCCACAGTTAAACTAACCAGGAACCACACTGATGACAGCGGTGCCATAAAACATCGTTGATTATATTTTTATAATCAACAATAAAACTAAACTATCCTATAACAGCTTTTATTAGCGCCCCGCATCTTTGATGTGCATTCAATTAACGTTGCAGTTTCACTATTAGCGTTTTACGGCCGCGTCCGCGTTGGCGCCGAGTGCCGTGGACGGTGGAATACATGTCTAAATGCGGTTAATTCGGGGCGATGCGCGTGCGCCTAGTTAGGGCGGTAAAAATAAAATTAAGGTGGAGTGTCAGTGAAGGCGAACGTTAAGAAAAGACAAGGAAGTTAATTCTATTAGAAAATTGAGGAGCAAGACACTCGGCAGTAATTGATTAAAATGGTTTTTTAGCCGACTGCCCCGGAAGATAGGTTATGTTTTTTTTAATAACTATAAAGTTGATACTTACTATTTGGATGGACTGGGAGCGATTCTTCCAGCTAGGCTTCTGAGGTACTGAGTGGCCGCTACACGCTCCGCTCATGCGCCCGCTCGCACTGCCTCCCCGCACGCCCGCGCGCCATATGGCCGATCTACAGTGATGAATGTGATGTGAACGACATACATTTCGTTGCGGCGTCTGTCACTCCACACCGAATGGATGTGTTGTTATCAACGATTGTTTCATTTGGGCCTCATTTGAGGATGAAAATAACATTAAAGGGTGTTCCAGTTGTGAAATAGGTGGGTAAGATTGAACTGGACCATTCGGGAATGGACCTCGGGGGCATATTACGAACCCGGACTATCTGTCTCGTTCCTTCGCGATATTGACACAAATTTACGACTGAAATGAGCCAAAAGTCAACTTGCCTTTTGCTGGGTTTGTAGTAGCAGCTTTGGCTCTCGTGAGGTCCCATGATTGGTTTGGGTCCGTCCGAGCCTGAGTCTGGGGTCTGAGTTTCTTGCCTGATCTTCTCAGTCGAGGTCGCGTTTCCGATCCGACGGTAGAGTTAAGTAAAAAATGTAAAATGACAATTTGTAAGTGCCCTCGTAGGGCTAAACAAAATAAACGCTTTGAATTTGACTTTGGATACGCCACGTTAACTATATAGGCTACTAGACCAACAAGAGGAATACTAGACAAAGCTTCGCGACGTTTTAGGCCGCACCCGCACCGGTAAGGAGATTGCGATGCGGCAGCGATTTCGTTAAAAATAACTCTATAAATATAAGGCGGTGGCTGCACCACATAAGCGTATTTTTTTTGTTAAGTGACGTAGCTACGCCGCTGTACCGCTTTCAACAAAAAACATTAACATTAACAAGAAATATTCTGATCCTTGTCCGCTACCAGTGTGCAGTGCCTCCCCGCCCGCGCCACATGTGAGCTCGATGATGTATAGGCGGTACATCGGAGCGTGTCATCCGTCACTCGCCTGCAAATGGATATGTATTGTTTCAGCCGTTTCAGGCCGATTATACCTATTGATGGATTTGTGACCGCACCAGCCGTTTGTCGAGGGAAATATGGAAATAGAATTTGAAAGTGTATGTGTCAGGAAACCTGCATGTCTTTGGAAACACGTGAGAAGTTCGCCAGCCCGCACTGGGCCCGCAATGGATTATCAAATACCCTCGTATTGGGGGGAATGTGCCTGATATAATGGCAGTAGGCTCACCCTACTATAACTTTGGATGTCAAAATGGTACCAATGTTGCTTAGTTTGGGATCATACAGTTGGTGTGTTAAGTCTGGCTTTATTTACTACTACTACTAGCTTCTGCCCGCGACTTCGTCCGCGTTAACTTTTAAATCCCAAAGGACTCTGTAATTTTTCCGGGATAAACACTAGCTTATGTTCTGCTCCAAGGTCCTGTCTATCTCCATACCCTCCATACCAAAATTCATCAAAATTGTTTTAGCGGTTTATTCGTGAAAGCGTAACCGACAGACAGACGGACGGACAGAGTTACTTTCGCATTTATAATATTAGCACAGTCTAAGTAATATTAGTATAGATTATTATTACCTACTAGCTGTGCCCGCGACTCCGTCCGCGTCCAGTCGGTGAAGCCCTTAAATATAATTTTGTCTATCGTCTAATCTGTATTACGTCAGTCTGCATCAGTCTGAGTTCGTCTGTCCGTGGCTGTCTATCTGTACCAGTCTATACCAGTAAGGTGGTAGAGTCTGACCAGTAAGGTTCAGATCGGCATTCAAGTAGCTAATTTACCTTCGTTTCGTATGATGAGGGAGAGAGCCGGAAGCGCAACCCAGCCACCTCCCCGTCCCCTCCCACTAACCCCACTCCCCTTCAGGTTGGAAACGTGCTACCGATGCCTTTGGTTGCAAGCATCTATTGGGAACGGTAACTGCTTAACAACAGGTGGGCCGTACGCTTGCCTGGCGCCTTAGTTGTATAACAAAAGTTTGTCTGTGTGTATCAGTTTAGCTGTAAGTATCTGTCTGTCTGAATCGGTCTGTCTGTAATCTATCGGTAGGTGAGTATCTCTGTCTGTACCAGTCTATCTGTATCCGTCTATCTATATCTGTAGTTACTCACAGTATCACGACTGAGCGGTTGGACTCCAGAGCTCAATGTTTAAGTTTGTACTTGATACCCATGTCCCTTATTTAAAATGAGTGAGTGCTCCAGACTCACGGCTTAGGTAAGAGTCACTGCGCAACATCGTGCTTAAAAAGTTAGAGTCCGGAGTTTATCGTCTAAGTCAATAGTCAAAGCGTTTATTATGTTTAGGCCTAGGAGGGCACTTACAAGTAGTCATTTTACATGTTTTCCTTAAATTCTAGCGCCGGATCGGAAACGCGACCTCGCCTGAGAAGTTTCTACTTGATACCCACATTGCTAATTCAAAGTTAGCAGGTCCTCCAGATTTATGGTTTAAGCAGGCAGTTACCCAGCAGCATCATTCCTGAGGGGTTGGAGTTCAGAGTTCAATGTCTGTGTTTCTATTACTACTTAATTCAAAATCAGCAGGTCCTCTAGACTTACTTCTTAGGTAGGCAGCTTCCCTACGGCATTAGTACTGTGGAGATGAATTCCAGAGTTAACGTCTAAGATTCCGCGTGATACAAAGACCCGCTTAATATTTTTTATACGTAATTAGGAATAAAAAAACTAAATTTCTTGAAGCAAGGAAGATATTAAATTTTGACATGTGGTGCAAGGCAGGTATTGTCTGATTTTAAGTATAGCGACATCTAGTTAAGAAAAACGAAACTTAAGATGGTAGAACGCAGCAATAAAATATTTATTATTATTATTAAAATTAAGATTATGTATTCCAAATAGTGTCGGATCACACACAACGTAGGGCTCCGTAGGGCTCCGCTCTAAATAGACGTATTTCAATAACTAAAACTTATTGCTGGCTAGAATTTCCGTGTGGTCATAAAAATTTACAATCTAATATTTTATAAAAAAATATCCAAATTTCATTGAAATCAATCCACTGGATTCGAAGTTGTGCGTGTTCGAATATTTAGGTAGTTTTTGAATGTTTTGTGGCAACCCTAAACTTTACCGAAAAAAAAAAAATGCTAGATGTTAAGTTAGACTATTAGTCATATCCATGCCAAATTTCATTGAAATTAATCCGGTGGATTCAAAGTTGTGCTCTTTCAAACATTAAGAATTTTTAAGTAGTTTTTTGAATTTTCTGTGGCAACCCTAAACATTTTCGAAAAAAAAAGTATCCTAGATGTTAAGTTAGACTATTAGTCATATCCATGCTAAATTTCATTGAAATCCATCCGGTGGATTCGAAGTTGTGCTCTTTCGAAAATCTGAGCAAACATACAAACATACAAACATACAAACATACAAACATACCCACAGACAAAAATTCTAAAAATGATAAAAATGAATTCTGCTGGTCAATCTAAGTCCCCCCCACTATTTTTTTTCCAAATATTTCGAATGTACAGACGCGACCAATTTTACATTCTTATTATATGTATAGATTATTACACTACAGTACATTACACGCACCTCTGCGTACCCCTTCTGGAGATACAAGCGTGATAATAGTACCTATACTAGAACCTTACGGAGTTGTAAACCCCAGTGCTCATTCAGGCACACATGAAAAGTCACTAGCTACAAAGTTGGGATTAGTTCGTAAAATATAAAGCAACCTCCATTACGAGCCAGACATCACACGACCTTCGCTGAATTATTAATTAGCATTAGGTGCCGAGCTCCAGATGTGACTCTCGGCGCGTGGTTATAAATTAAGATTCACCCGCGGCGCCGCCCGCGCAGACCTCAACGAAAAAGAAGCCTCATCATCATCATCATTTCAGTCAAAAGTCGTCCACTGTTAGACATAGGCCTCCCCCAAGGTTTTCCACAACGACCGGTCCTGTGCTGCTCGCATCCAGCGGTTTCCCGCGACCTTCACTAGGTCGTCAGTCCATCTTGTGGGGGCCTATCCACGCTGCGCTGCGTCTTCAGGTACGTGGTCACCACTCAAGAACTTTTCTGCCCCATCGGCCATCAGTTCTACGGGCTATGTGTCCCGTCCACTGCCTCTTCCGCCTACTAACTCGCAGGGCTATATCGGTGACTTGGTTTGTCTACGTATCTCCTCATTTCTGATTCGATCCCGTAGAGAAACTCCGAGCTTAGCCCTCCCCATAGCTCTCTGAGTGACCTTGAGCCTGCTTATGAGGCCCATAGTTAACGACCATGTAAGAGAAGCCCACTTATTGTATTTGCCCAGCCATCTCAGACGTTCTTGCGTGACGGACAGGCAAACTTATACTGAAGTGTGTTGTCCCATTGGATACTTACACTGGGTGTGCCTAAAGGTGGGAGTTGGTTGCGGGCGGCACGACGGCCGACGGCAGTAGTCTCCGTCAGTTTCATAGAAATTGGTGCCGTCGTGCCGTCGCGGCACATGTCATCGTGACAATTTTGTATGAAACTGACGGCGCCGTTCGTGCCGCCCGCAACCAACTCCCACCTTAACATTATGTACTCTAATGTTTTTAAACTGACATTTCTATCTCTTTTTTCGGCAAAGTCGCCCAACCCCGCCCTTACATCGCCTCGCTGGTCAAAATCGTGTGGAACCGCTCCGTGACGTCATCAGCATGGCTACACTACGCATATGAACGCATGTGCGTGGCTTTTAAAATTGTACATAAATGTTATCCCTTTGATGTGTCGTTCGTCTCGTCTCGAGTGGATTAGTGATGTGACTCGCGTGGTATCGTGCGGATATTTAGCGGATTTAGTTTGTTTTTAACCGAATTCAACATGGTTTTCAATGCGCCCGTGTTTTATTTAGTCCCCTTTTTCTGTGTCACCATAGCTACTAAACGGATGGAACGATTCCAACGCGGTTTTTTTGTTCATTAGCTGGTATTAAAAAGCAGTGGTAGCCGATTGGTTAAGCACGCGTCTTGCGGGCTTAAGGTCCTGGGTTCAAACCCTGGCTCACACCTCTGGATTTTTCGAAATCTATGTGTGAATCATAACTTTAATATGATTATCACGTGCTTGCGGTGAAGGAAAACATCGTGAGGAAACCTGCATGTCTTTAGACTTGTGAAATCCACCAACCCGCACTGGGCCAGCGTGGTGGATTATGGCCTGAATCCCCCTCGCATTGAGGGGAGGCCCGTGCCCAGCAGTGGGACGTAAAAAGGGCTAAATTATTATTATTATTTTAGCCGGTATTAATTAATCTTAACTATGTTTAAAGGAATTCGGTTTAGCCGTTCAGGTTTTGAAGTTCAAGTTAGAGCAAGTGTAATTTTCAAAACCATATTTTTTTGTACGGGATCAATTACCATCGGCGAAATATAGCGGGCCCTGCAGCGCACCTCTGCCTACCCCTTCCGAGAATACAGACGTGATGGTGACATAAATTAACATTGTATTTTCTTGTCTATGGTATTTTCATAAAAGTTTCGTCTTTCGGATATTTGGTTGCACATCACTATTCATTAACAACTGAAATACACCCTCCAAAATCATAGCTCAATTAACACTCTATCTCAATAGCTATAAGGCTCAAAATACCATTAACACATGCCGCAAACAGTTTTAACGATGAGATACAAAGTTATTACTTTCACAGTTACGATACAAATTAAATCTTAAGTTGCACAAAATAGAGTAATTTTTTTATGCGTGAACATTTTTTTCATGAACAATGTTTACTTATAATTGGACTCTGTGCACTTGGAAATAAGGTTGGTTTCCCTGAAACTGGTTTACACAAGTTGTCTATGGGTTTTTCTGTGGGAATCAAGTGCGTAAGAGCATGGCTTTGTAAATATTTGTTAGTCATTAGGATTTAATTGGTATTTTACAATGTGTTTCGTTGCGCGGGTAATACCATTGATACAAATGTGGTTCTAGGAAGCTCTAGATTCGATTCCCGCGTCCAGACTAATGTAGATGGTGTTTTGACAATGCAACTATAACCACAGATTAGATAGTTATATGTTTTCTATAACTCAGTTGTAAGAATTGGGAGATGACTTAGCGCCGCCATACTCGCGACTGCAAAAATGCAGTCCGTGTGCAGTCGCGTGCCGTCGACTGCAAGAAACTGAAACAATGCAGTCCGTGTATGTTAGCGCTTAGTTGCTTACACTATTGCTTCTTTACCAACTAATCCTCCAGTTGACAATGTTTTTATACTATTTGATGTGTTCTAAGACCACAACACGTTCGTCACAAATACCCAAGTAGCACAGATCTTCGGTTTAACATATCACATAGGGTCCACATCGGTAGTTTAACCGTTAATTAAAACTTATTAGGGTTCACTCGAACTGCTACAGCTGCATAGAAGAACATCAGACCCAATATAATGCTTTTGACAATAAAATGACTTTATTAAGTACCATAGACATGCCAATATAACGTTCATGGCGGGTTAAGTGTAGCTTTTTGACAGTATTAGCTTAAATAAAGCATTTTAAGGGTCAAACTATGCTGACTGCTGAATTAAAGATCACAAGTGTACTACTTATTTGCTTGTAATTCTGAGAGTGTACATGTAAGCAACGGCATTGCAATGAAGTCCCTCTTACGATTCAGTGTTGCCATATACACAGATTATTAACGTCAAATGACAAATGTTACTCAACTTTTATACAGATTTTAAAAATGTAACCAATGATTACCTACAAAATGAAGACTTAAACTAGAAGTATATTGTATACTAGCTTTCACTCGCGACTTCAACCGCGCAGAGTTTAAATTAAAATCAATCGGATCCCGGATCCCGTTTTCCGGATTCCGGATATCCCAGATCCCGTATCCCTGATTCCGTATCCCGGATCCCGTATCACGGATTTCCCGGATCCCGTATTCCAGATATCTCGGATCCTGTATCCCGGATATCACGGATCCCGTATTCTGGGTATCTCGGATTCCGTATCCCGGATATATCGTATCCCGGATCCCGGATCCCGTATCCCAGATCTCGTAAATCATCTCCCATATCTCGTATTGTATTAGCCAATAGCCAATAAAAGTCCCCACAAAATCGGTCCAGCTGTTTCGGAGATTAGCCGGAATTGGTACCTCCATACAAACTTTCATCTCCTATTTAACCCCCTTAGGGGCCATCCATTAATTACGTCACACGTAAAGGGGGGAGGGGGTCGACGAAATGTGACATTGTGTGACAAGGGGGTGGGAGGGGTCCTAAGTTTTGTGACGTCACATTTAAAAACCTAATATATCTAAGTTTTAAAATCAAAATTTGAATTTTTAACGAGACATTTTGAAAATTTCTTGAAAATATGTGACGTCACGCAGGGACGGGGGGAGTCTCGCAAATGTTACCAGCTGTGACAAGGGGGGGGAGGGGTCTAAAAATCATGAAATTCGTGTGAGGTAATTAATGGATGGCCCCTTAAGGGGTTGAATTTAAAAAAATCCTTTTTTAGTACACCTCCACCCATCAAGACAAACACACCCTCCAAATTTCAAGCCCCTACGACCAGCGGTTTAGGCTGTGCGTTGTCTGGCAGTCAGTCAGGACTTTGATTCTTATATATTTACAGATATATACATATATAGATAAATAGGAAGGTAAAAAGAAACTTATTTATTTTTATACAGATTTAATTATAGTATACCGATTTACAAACAAAGTCTTCTTATTGGTCGATCGATGGCAACACAAATGGTTAAAGGGCTTATACCCAAAGCCGCGTAACTACTGTAAAAAATAAACTTGTGTAACAGATGTGACCACACTCGGACATTTTTTCAGCTCATAGCGTTTATTTGTGATCTATTAGATTCACACTGACGACCATTTTGAAGTCTTATAACCTATAAAAAATATGATTCAGTTTGTTTTGTTTTGTTTTATTTCAGGCTATAAAATTGAAAGACACTTGGATTTTAAGTTATTTACGCGTATACAGCCTTTAAATTTAATTATATGCCAAATTATACGAATTTACGTTTTTAAAAAATTATGCACTGTCCGAATTCACCAGGCTATTCACGTAAAACACGCATATTTCAAGGGCGCTTTAAAATTTTGCACTAAATATATATCCTATTTCACAATACACTTTCATTACCATTCAGATTTCACACGTAAATGGTAAAACATATTCGTAGCCAGTTTTTCCACATAAAATAAATTTCATGTCACTTGCACAGATATTATTATAAAACGACGCGATGGTGGCCAAGAGAGAAACTAAAATTTTCAATTATAGAATTGTCATATTCATTTGACAGATTGTTCGACAAGTGATAATCTCAGCGGGCCATAGATAAGCATGTGATTTTAGCATTGACCATAAGAAAGATAGAGGACTGGCCCTATGTGACGTCATCTGAAGCCAAACACGAGCAAACGGCAGTCCAAAATGGCGCGACTCCGCCCACAGCTAAAAGTGTTGTACTTTTAGATAGTCGATAGTATCCATATCGATATACCTAACGATCATGTCGCTGGAAAAGTGCTGGGTCATGATTAGGTAGGTACAGCTATGCTGGGCTAAATCAAATAAGGCAAAAAAGGGGGGACACATATCTGTTAGGGTCAGGTCAATGTCAAGCGTGTACATTACCGGCACGATGGAGGCGGGCGCATTTCCAGGGTGGTATGGCTGGATCCTCACGTCCTTCTGCGCAGGCACATCACTAAATCCCTCGCTTGGGTTTATCCAGTTCACACAACACAATTACACAAAGGATTGAGTAGATTTCGTGCGATTAAGGTTTTTAGACACAGGAAGCACCGCGACGGGGCGGGTGTACTACACAAAGGTCGGTCAGTCAAGTGTCATGACGCGGGAAAGAGACCGCAGCACAAATATCACGTTAATCAGGGGTAGGCAGTACAAAATTATGTTTTTATTATTACTACTGTGTCAATGCGGTAATGGATCGGTCATACTCATAGAGTAAATACTAAAGAAAGAGGTGTTCTTATGCTGCGTTCCATTCACCGTAATTTTTGTTATTTTCGTCCAAAAAAAGTGTTAAAAACGATAATAATGATCACTTTCAGTACAAGTTGGTGCGAGTGGAACGTGATTTGTGGACAAAAATAACGAAATTAACAGTAAATGGAACGCACCATTAGTAGATATCTCTATGAAACAACGCGTGGAAATTTGCGCGGGAAGGCGCGGATGGTGGGGGTTAAGAAATGCGTGGCATCTATCTACCGGTAAATAGCAGAACCACTCACTTCGTTTTATGTTAGTACGTAGTTTAACTTTTTGCACTAGATGTCACTAAGTGTATGCTGATAAAAAATGACGTACAAAGGGACGCCATCTAGTGTCGAATAGAATTATATTTGGGATGCGAACGTTGGCAAGACGTCTGCACAGGACGAACGCCAACAGCACACTGACTTAAGCCACGCCTACTGTGATGACGTCAGCGGCCGAGTTGTGCGATGTCTAAGCAACGCGGCCGAGTTGCTTAGACCCAGTCCTTCTTTAGTATTAGGTTCATGGTCATGCTTACTCTAATGTTCTTGCTTGCTTGCGGTGGCTCTGTGGAGCGGGTCACCCTCTTCCCTCTAAAATGGTTGTGCAGAGTGACGCTGCTGCTCAAGTAAAGTAATTTTCACATGGCAACTCTTCAGGGTTCGCAATTTAACGTTAGAGACGACCAGAATTTCGATATCTCGGCCTTGTTGGCGCCTCAACTTAACCATGAAAATATGCACCTGTGGAGAGCCTAATGCATAGGTACACGGCCATCATCCCTACCTACCCCTGCCCAATGTAGCAAAAGCGTAAAATTAAAAATCGACAAATATATCAGCTAAAAATCTTGCGAAATCGGGCGATTTTGAATAAACTCTATTTTAACTTCTTTAAGCCGTCTTAGTACAAAAACATCCCACATTTAATTTTAAATTTTTCACTCCATAAATCAACTTGTTATCTCTTTCGTGAATCTTTATGGTCTTGAGTAGTGCTGACAAATATTATAAAACAATTTTAAGGCGGCGCAGTCACGCACCTTCCAAAACAAAAATTATTTCTTTGTGGTCACCCCGGGGTGACGGCGCGGCCCGACGTGTAGGTGAATAGAATATGTATCGATAACTTTGAAACAAAACATGTAAGAACAACACTACGTTTTTATGTAAACATAGCAAATATTTGTTAGTTCTATTTTAGTTGAAAATATTAATTAGAGAGTACGATTATAGACGGGAACTCAATTAAAAATGAATATAATGTACACAAAATTTATTTTCACACACTATAAATACACTTAAATATGAAAATAACACAACTAACCTGGAAAATAACAAACCTTCGAAATTCTTTCGAGAATCAGAACTACATGCCCTAACGCATCACTAAACTATATTGTTTTTTCCTTGATAATCCTAAATAATATAATAAAGAGTCACAAAATACACACAGTTCACCGTAAAATTTAAAATAATTTGTATAATACGCTGACATGACAGATGAAGTACTAACCATAGTGACCCGACCATAGCCGTCAACCCAATATGGCGGTCCAAAAAGGCCCTCAGGGAGGTGGCTTACTGACGGAACTAACCAAAAACTTCCAGAAAAAAGAAATATATGACATATACTGTACTGTTTTACATAGCTAAATTGTCACGAGTAAGAATGAGACTGATATGTTTTCGTTAATGTGGTCCATATTTGCATCAAATATGTATACCATAAACAATAGCTTCCGATCTATTACTATATATCTATGGATTTTAGGCCACATTGTGTCACGTTAAAATGCTACATAAGAGCTATGAGCTAAATAATTTGTGCCCAAATAAGCGTTATATCGGCTGAGTAGGCGCCTTCTCAGCCGATATAATGCTTGTTTGCGCACCTCAAAGTTCCGCGGTGTACTACAAGACCGCGGTTATACAGCACTCTTGTGCTACTTGGGTATTCAAAGGCCCATAACTCTGAATATATGATTACGTATATATTTTTTCATCAGTAGATATTAACATAGCAGTTACTGTATAAGTACCTAAAGTAATATTTCGTACATTTGAAACACTCTGTTTGACAGTACTAGTCACATTACTAGTACTTAGCTTAGTTGGAGACTAAGCTAAACGCTAGTAATAGATTGGCCAGGATGGGGAATGAACCCGGAGCCTCTCGGTCACCAAGGCGGCCCTTCTAACCATTACGCTATTGAACTCTGCATATCGCTTGTTAAGAGGCAACCCATGTTTCGCCAAAGATCTTCTAAATCTTCAGAGATCTTTTGAAGCTTTTGTGCTACATATTTTTGCAAAGATTGTATCCTTTATTTTATCGGCGCGCCCACCATCTGTTATCATCTTCCCTCCCATCCACTCTAATCTAAAATACCCATAAAAGATATCTCAAATATATGGCGCTATGGTTTTTCTATGTTAACACATAAATATAATAATAAAATGTTATAACACGCTTCGTTCGTATTGCGCTCATAAAACCCTTCTGATAAAAAATAGGTCAAGTGTGACTTTAGTTGGCACCTACGTACAACATTCTAAAATTCCAACCCGACGAAAACTGTGACCAATCGATGTCTCGCTTGTCACGACCCCACAACACCGCCACCGAACATAACACGCAATAGATAACGGGCCACGCGATACATACTACGCGACTACGCCGTAGCCGCGTAGCACGTTCTACGCCGTAGTAGTTTGCTTATTTTTTTATTTTTTGTATCGTTCGGTCATCAATACTGCGTACGATGTTCTTGAAACTTATGTATTCCTATTCCTAGTACATCATTTAAAGTCTCTCTTAATGGCTTTCAGATACCCTCCTCCTAATACAAGGAGGATAGCGCCATAGTCCACCACGCTGCGTGATATCACGCGTCTTTTGGAAACTGCAAAATTCATAAAATCTACTCCGCCAATGAAAAAAAAAAGTGTTAAGTTGTAAGCCAGCCGGTATCCGTCGATCACAATTAAGTACATTTGTTATGGTTCGCGGGCGGATGGGCCCGGGTCGCGGGTTCGACGACCGACCGTGTCATTATTTTGGTATTTTATAAAAACCCGAAGAGATAAAAAATGTAAGGATTTAATTCAATTTACGCGTGGGAGGCGAGCATTGAAGTTATGGCAGAAAGGATTCGCCATTTTATTAATAAAATCCTTTGAATTTGAATATCACTTGCTCGTGTGTGGTATCCTTATTACATTCGGTAGGTATAGGTATGTCATATTTATTCATAAGTATATTTTATGACATGGTATGGACTATGAGCTGGCTTACGGCGGTGACGTCATAGCTCAGTCTTCAGCAGCAGCTTTGTTTTTTTTGACAGGACACTAGATTTGTATTTTTGTTTAAATATTAAAAGACACTTGGAAACCCCCCATAGAAATATATGATCGAATTGTACTGGCAGTGGCAATACAAATCACAGTTGTTCCTAGAAATGTGTGTGTGTAAATGTGTAACGTCACGACTTGTATCACCATTCGGGGGTATTCAGAGGCTTGAGTGGCCATACACCATCACATTGTGGAGGTATTAACCAACTCAAAGCCCACGTTTCACCAGATAGTCAGAACCCAACGTGACAGGTGGTGAACCTTGTCGCCGTGTATACAGGGACTGACTATTACCTAATCCCGAGGGATAGGTAGGTTTCCTCACGATGTTTTCCCTCACCGTCAGCGAACTGTATATCCTAATCTAATCTGATCGTAATCTGTTGTTCCTAGGAATGCTTTTAAAATCCAATGTAAACTGGCCAAAATCTATATAAAGGGGGTAAGATTATGTCCGTTGTTATTGAGCACTTTATATAATAATCTAAAATATTATTACCTACTTCTGTTCCGTCCTGTATCACGATGACGAGTGAATATTGTCGTTAATTAACAAAAAGCTGTTAATTCAATAACGGTAATGAGCGCGGTGGTGACTAGCCATGACTTGCCATATATTTCTAATTTAAATAAACCGAACCCGCAGGGTATGGGAATGACGATGATGCCGCCGGGAATGACTCGAGAGGTGTCATATTTTGATGTGAACTAAATTAGAAACACCAAGCCAACTAGACACTCGGGTATAAATATTAAGTGATAATAAGTCAATGATTCCGCGGTCCTTCCACCACCAGGAGTGGCCAGGCATTGGCCCAGGCTCACTACGTGGTGGACGGACCGCGGAATCATTGACTTATTATCAGCTTGGTGGCGTAGTACCTACATTCTTTTTTTTACTAAGGACAAAACAGTGTCTAGTGTTTCGAGACCCCTCCCTCGCGCAGTCATTGTTATTCTTATTTATGAAATAGGACATGTATGCAGGGTGGATATCCTATCTCTTTGGTCGATATAACGTCTCGCTTACGTAAACGAATGCTATTGTGAGTAGTACGATCAACAGACGGGCTAGACAAGTGGCATGAACGCTAATCGAATAGAATAGAATATACTTCACAATGTATGGAAATGTCAAACGTCGCTATGTAGATCACTTGACTTATGTCATTTCCATACATGAAGCGTAGCGATTTCAAGGAACGCTTGTAGACGTCAGCCACTTGTCTAGCCCTTCAGCTCTATAATTTAAACGCCGGTAAAGACGATTAAAACTCAGGGACTTCCTTTTTGTGCGGGTGACGTCACATTTGACAGGCTCCTAGTTGGCTTGGTGGTAGTACGAGGTTACTTTTGGTCAGTCTTCAAGTGGGACTCTCCCAGCCCCGCCACATTTCCGCAGCACACCGACACAACATGTATCCTTATTTATTTTTTCCTTCAATTTACATAAACTTGCCAAATGTTCGCCGCGGAACGCATTCTATAGCACCCACGCGCACAATGTACAATCGACTTTAATATTATTTTATTAGAGTCGATTCTATTTTGTTATTTTTATGAATATCATTTGTATACTGATACATTGTACAGTGAACTTTATTGTTGTGTTGTTAAAGTGTGTTTTTCGGGGCGTTTTTGTAACGGTGTGTTCATGAAAAGAATTTATTTATTTGCAGTGATTTGATTCGCAATATCGAAGCGATGGCTTCCCGCAATCTGTTGTGAAACTTGTTTGAATTGCATAAGGTGTACATTTGATTGGCGTGGCTATGGGAATGGTTTTGCAATGTACCTACATACATTTCTGTCAGATTTGGTATGAGGAACACTTGAACATAGTGTGGGCTGTCAAGACTTGTAGACCATATCGTGGGTATAAGGAAATCAGTAAAAATGTATAAATGTCATACTTCCTAGTCTTGTTTACTAAGTAGGTACTAGATATACAAACCATGCTAGGTGCACACAGAATCCAACCAATGGTAACTCCGTACCTAATTATATGCGTCTAGCTTAAAGGGGCCACCGTCTTCGATCCCAACTCTATCGCGCTAAACTCATAGGAAAATTAACTGTTATAACGCGTATTCCCCAAAGGGGTAGGCAGGGGTTACACTACAGTGGAGCCACATTTTGCGACGATATTTTATACCGATATGCAGCGAGGGGGCGCGTCTACTGCCATTGTACCGGACACACTCCGGACATAATCCAGTGACCATTCAGATGTTGTTTTTAAACGCCTCACCTGGTGTCCGGTGGCATAAGGACTGAACTCGCTTTCCCATAACAATAGCATAGAATGGATAATAGTAAGTAAACGGTGCTGTAACAATGCAGATATTCAATGCGTGTTTGTGCAGGCGGGGGAGGCTGGGGGGGGGGGGGGGGTGCGCGCGCGCACCTGGCCCGCACGTGGCGGTATGCGGCGATGAGCGATGGATTAGATAACTCATGAGCAGAGATGTCTCCTTTTCAGAGCAATCATTCTTAATGACAAACACCGCAGTGTCACATAGTCTTATAAGCTCGCTTCTAGTGGCTACGTATAAACTTATGGTATAGAGTTTGTAGAGTTAACTCCTTCACCTAAATAACTAGACCACAGACATGGAGAGGCTAGACACCACAAACCGTCCGACCAAGCGTGCCCGAAGGTTTGCGCTAAAAACTTGACGCACTTATTACTTTTGTATTCTCATTCCTCTGAGGGGAGAGGAGGTCATAGCCTAGTTAGTAAGACGCCCGATACATCGGCGCGTTAAGCCACGTTTGGCTCGGTTGGGCTTTGGATGGGTGTTCGGATTATAACATCTGACCTCCTCTGTGCTTCGGAGGGTACGTTAAGCTGGCGGTCCCGGGTGTTATTTGAAGATTTTTGACAGTCGTTACGGGCAGTCAGAAGCCTGAAAAATCTGACAAAAATGGTCTTACCCTTAGCACAATTCTACCCTTAGGTTGCCGATAGACCCACTTGTTGGGTCTCGGAGGGCAGATGGCAATCGCTCCGTGTAAATATCGGTGATCAGCCAAACCAGGGTAGACTGAAAGCCGACACCTTATAATGGGATAAGGCTAGGAAGAAGAGAAGATTCTCATTCCTCTGCCATCGAATCGATTTTAAAATCGATTTAGTCGTAATTCTGTTAGCTCACTGACGCTTAGCGATTGAAACGATTCTGTTTACGTTGAGCACATTACTAAATAGCTGGGGCGGACGTTATCGTAGGTATAAAAACACTTGCGTTGTCTAGCCTCTCCATGTCTGTGAAACAAGACTTAAACAGGGTTTGCAACCAACTCGTTACAAGACAGGTACTTACATATTTGATGGGGATTGTTGAGCCCGTAGATCCCTACGCCGCCTACACGTAAACGTTATCACGTTATACGTTGGATGTCGGCATATTCAGGTGGAGGCTATTAATCACGAGGCTCGTGTCGCAGATCGAGACGTTATCCCACGCTCGCATTATCATAATATCGAGCAAAATATGAAAGTGAGTCTTAAAAGTGTTAAGAGTGTAAAGTTATCCTGGAAAATAAAAACTCAGAAGATCGGCGTAAAGCAGCTATTACAGCTGCGTTTCGTACGATGAGTGAAAGAGCCGGATGCCCAATACACCCCCCCTTCCCCTCCCTCCGTCCCACTCCCAGGTTGGCAAAGTGCAAGCAATGCCTGTGGTATTGCAAGCATCTATAGGCTACGGGTAACTGCTTCACATCAGGCGGTCCGTAAACATGTTTGCCACCTCAGTCCTATATAAAAAAAACTCTGAAAAGAAAATAGTATTATTAGTTCATCAGTGAATATCACTTGGACAAGGCGAGGTATTGCAAATACAACCATTTAACTAAAATATTTCAAGTTTTCTATTTCCAGCGGTCGCTAGCTTCAGACAGAGGGATCAGTCGCTCGGCTCAGTAGCAGACGGACAAATGATAAATGTAGCCTTCTAGGTGACTGGTGTCACTTGATAGGATAATAGCCTTAACCGGATCTTTGAATTTGAAGGAGATAATATTACTTTTCTGTTATTTGGGACGACGAAATATTATATTTTAAGTGAAAATAGTACAGAATTTCAGTCAAGTGTAAAGAATATAGTCCCAGTCGAATATTAACCTTAAAGCAGATGCAAATGTTTGTATAAAATTGCAAGATATAAGAAACCTCCTGACTTTTGCTAATTAAAAATCCTCTAAATAGAGTCTGGCGCGCACAAAACAGCTGCTTGGTAGTAATCCTCACCGCTGAGCACAATTACATGCAGCCTGCCTCCACGGAGGGTTGCATGTTAGCAATAGGTACGCATATAATACATACGTTATGTATACTTCGTGTGGTTTTTACTGTAGAAGCAGATGTAGCTACATGAAATGGTTTTTTTTTTTTTTTTTTTATAGGACTGCGGTGGCAAAAAAGCGTACGGCCCGCCTGATGTTAAGCAGTTACTATAGCCTATAGATGCTTACAATACCAAAGGTATTGCTCGCACATTGCCGACCTGAAGGGGAGTGGGATGGAGGGAGGGGAAGGGGGGGGGGTGGGCTTACGGCTCTGTCACTCATCGTACGAAACGCAGCTGTAATAGCTGCTTTACGCCGATCTTCTGTGAGAGGGTGGTACTACCCCGGTCGAGCCAGCCCGTTTATGAGCTGCAGTCAATTGGCTACAGCTTGGCTCTACCACCAATAAAAATAACCTATTAGCCTAGAATGAATTATTTAGTACATATCCGGGCATATTTTATTTAGCCCGGTCTTTTGTCTGAGCCTGTGGTCTGTAGGGCTACTTCGAAATACGAAACGAAACGTTTCGGCTGACGGATGGTACATTTTCCTACTCAGGGGTAGCCCCCTGAGTTATATAAAATAGGCAAGTATTTTCAAACCTTTTCTAGGAATCAATCTTAGACCATCACGATTGTTATTCACATTGACAATAAAACTACAAGACTTGCCACAATTTTCATCCGTTAACCGTTCCGTTCCGTTGAGTGTAACTTTACATTTGCTAGCTCCACACGGGTGGTCCAGCGGGCAAGCTATATGGCAGTGGGCTTAGCCACCGTATCCCGACGCACGTAATCCCATTTAAGCCACTAATAGCCACGATGAGACACGGCAGACTTATTGCAGAAGCGCTATTGAACTTTGGGAAGCCTTTGACAGCGTTGAACAACGTTTATAGTGTTATTTTTAATGTTAAATTATGATTTTGACAGGGATGAGAATGTAGTTTATGATTTTGGTGTAAAATGGCAAAGTCGTACACATAAATTTCGGATTAAAAAACTTGTAGTGAAGATCGCATGTGGGGTCTCTCAGGGACGCGTTTAGGGAGCATAGTTACAAAAAGCTAAATCTACACTTTGTGTCCCTACATTTTCTTGTGGCATCGCGACACTTTCATAGAGATGACGCGATCTTTCATTGTGATGTCGTCGCGCCGCCGTCGCGATGCTTATTTTAGTCCACAGATAATCCCTTCCTCTATGCTTACGACTTGAAGACAGCCTAAACTTATCTGCAAATAATAGAAAGCCGCGTAGAGTGACACCGAGCCCGCAATGTCACGCGAGCCCGACGCGGCGCGGCGGTGGTGGAGGCGCCGCGCGTGGGCGGACCGGTGTGAAAGGGCCCTGCGCCCGCGCCGATCGCGATGTCACTACAAAACGATTTGATGTATATGTGATGGTGACTGCAGTTTACTACATTGTTTTACGGTGTTGCTACATGGGAGATTCACAGAATTAAAATGATTGATGGATCACTGATTGAGAAAACTTAAATAAATTATGTAAAACACAATGTATACCTTTAGCAAAACAAGGTAAAAGAAGTAATATAATATACTTAAGTTAATGTGGTGACACTAATATTTGCGGTTTCATGTGACCTAATTATCCTTGTGAAGCTTCTGTTGCTATTTAAGATTCCGGAAGGTTTGGTGCTGTTTGCTTTTGGATTAGCAAGCAAATTGTCATTGTTTGAAATCATCATCATCATCTGTCTTTTCTTATCAGCGCAGCACTTCTTACTCCTCGAATAATTGCGCTTTGTTGTTGTTTTTTGCATTCACTTTAACTCCAACCTTATTCATATCACTCCTATACAATTCATCCAGCTATTCTTGGGTATTCCTCCCGCTGTACAATTTCTAAACAAATAAGTAGGTATTCGTGCTTTTGATTCCGCTACAAACAGTCGAATGTTTCTTCTGCATTGTGTGATAAATAAGGGACAAAACCTGGAAAAGCCAAGTCGGTAACGAAGTGTTCCTTTGCATATGCCAATAACAAATGGTCCCATCAGCCGGTCACGAATGCACGCTCCAAATTTTACGACGTTGCAGATCGCGCTCGTTATTGGAGCTTTACGATTACGTACCGGTCGTATAGTTGACGAATTCATTTCAACCAATCGTATGTATTGTCATGAGACGCTTACAATTTTAAATGAAGTAAGTACATGAAATGGTAGAATGGGGAGTTGACACATAGCCTTTACCATTTTACCTGTTAAGTACTATGTGTTGAACATCATCATCATCATGATGTCAGCCAATGGACGTCCACTGTTGGTCATAGGCCAAGGTTTTCCACAACGACCGGTCCTGTGCCACTTGCATCCAGCGGTTTCCCGCGACCTTCACTAAGCGTTCACCGTTATTTTACCGCAAGTTGATTGTGTCTAGGTAAGAAAATATTTATTTTCTGCCAATATCCAGTAGGTAACAAGACAATGTCTGAACCGCCAAGCGAACAAAATTCCTTGGATCTGGAATACTATTACATGCAAATGTTACATCTGTTCGCGCGGGTACACCGCACACGCGAGGCCATAACGCCGAGCGAAGACGTTTAACATACTACGCATTGATTACTTGGTGATTTATTTACATATCAAATTCACACGGTTGATTGCTAGAGCTCGAAAAAAGTTGCATTGGGCGCAGAACACTTTGTGAATTGAAGATATTTTTTACGTTTACTATTAGTATGTAAACATAGCTTCCGACTCGGTCATATTAATTTGACGCAAAACCTTGAGCTTAGTGAAATTAACGTAATAGCTGCTGCATTTTAATTTGGGGCCCTTAAATATTGATAAGTTTCATAAGGTGTGAGGTGTTTATCGCTATCGCTTGCTTACCCAAGTCCATCTGTATATTTCGTGGCCCGCGGCAATATCGAGCTTGCACTCGTCTGGATTTTGCGCTAAATGTAGTCTGGAGTCTCGCCGCATACTAATGTTGGAATAAATTACAAAAGATAATTTTAGTTTATGCAGTATACTTTTAAAATAACGTGTACCGTCAGAACCTTAGAACCAGTAGCTCGAGTTGTTTAAGATATTGCTATAGCAATGTTAGGGCGGAAACCCACTGCGGTGCACGGAGAGGCCACGCACACGGCTACGTTTTGCAAAAAATGTATGGATGACGTCATTTCGTGCGTGCGCCGCGGTGGACACGGTGACATACATTTTCGTGCAAAGTGAAGCTTGACCCACGTGCGTAGCGTGTGCGTGGCCTCTCCGTGCACCGCGGTGGGGTCTCCCCCTTAAGGTAAGCTAAGATAATAATGTCTAGTAAGTAGGCTCTCTAAAATCTCTTACCTCGACTCTTATTGTTTGTTTCATACACAAAATCGGTGTAAAGTAGCTAATTTAGCTGTGTTCCGTACGATGTGTGGATCCGGAAGCCCAAAGTCCAAACCTTCCCCTCACTCTATACCGTTCCCATAGGCTACGTGCGCGTGCGACCGATGCATTTAGTATTACAAGCATCTATAGGCTTCGGTGACTGCTTAGGTTCAAGCGGGCCGTACGTTTATTTGCCGCCTTAGTTTAAACAAAAATACAACTTGGAAACTTTTCTTTATCTAAAACGAATTAAATATTTCAGACTTAAACCTTAAAACGCATACAATATGTTAAAAAAACCCTGTCCGAGCCGAAACCGGTATTTAGGTTTCCCAATCACATGACCAAATAAAAAATAATAATAATAATATTCATGATAGTAAACATATTAATGACAATTTAAAATGCCAAATATTTTTTGCCTTTTTCCCTCAAAATGTAGCAAATTTTAAAAATATGACAACACCGTTACCGGAAGTAATTATGTTAGATCGTGTGGCGGCACCTCTGACCACAAAGTATGTGATGACGTCATTTATTTATTTTTTATTATTTAAACGGGGTATTTGTTTTCCAAAAAAATATGGGAGGCCTTTGCCCAGTAGTGGGGACACTTACTATGCTAAAAAATATTAAAAAATAAATAAAAAAAAATCTAATCTAATCTCGATACCCAACAATACGTTTTCGGGTCGGACAGGGTTTTCTTAACATGTTGTATATTACATAATATTTTTGTTACGAGTATTGCCTTCTCTATGAAGTAAATTAGACTAGCGAGATCTCGACTACTCTCAAGTCAGCCGGCTTTTACACTTATCTAACTAATTTATTACGAAATACCAACCAACCCCAGTGACACAACTAATTTTGATTATTATAAAGCAATTTAATCTTACAAATTACTTCGCGATCGTTATGTCTGAGATAAGCCTTTCAAATCGAGCTGCCAACGTTGCCATGTTTATATGACAGGCCCTAATAACAGGGCCCGTGTCGCGTCGACACCGACCAACATTGTACGAAACATACATTTAATGAAGGACCGCGAGACATTAAATTCATTAAGAAATACTGCAAACAGATACCAAAAATATTAAGAGAACATTAAACTTGATTAAAAAATTCTCAGTATACCTTAAAAAGGACATTAAAATAATAATCTGCGGGATTACGGCCCATTTGGTGGTTATAAAACGATGTTAACGCCAGCGTCTCCGTGAGCGTAATAATGCATAATGCAACGCTTGAGACGTCCGCTCAGTGCGATAGCTTGCGTATGACTGGGCTTTTTGCCAATTTCTGGCGTAGACAAAGTTTTTTTCTGGTCTATGACTCTAATCGAGCTTTTTTTTTGTTGCAGGTAAGCTGAGACGGAGGGGTCAAAGGTCGACATATTATTGCTTAAAACAGCGATTGTCTTTTCTTTTAGTTTTAAAGCGATTTATCCACTGAAGCGTATCGTGTTCGCTTCACAAAATAGTGTCTCCCATTGTGTGCTCGCAGCGTTGCGAACACGGTCCAATGGATTTCGATAACGAACACAGTAATTAAGCTTTTGTAGTTAAATATCTGTGAAATAATATTACTCAGACAGATTTAATTAACACATTGTTTCAAGGTAAGATTCGGCTATGTTGGAATAACGAAGCTAAATTTGAAGAAATAGTTATTTATCTCTGGAATTTGTAATCTAAATATATAAGAATCAAAGTCCTGATTGACTGACTGACTGACAGACAACGCACAGCCTAAACCGCTGATCGTAGAGACTTGAAATTTGGAGGGTGGGTTTGTCTTGATGTGTAGAGGTGTACTAAGAAAGGGTTTTTTGAAATTCAATCCCTAAGGGGGTAAAATAAGGGATGAAAGTTTGTATGGAAGTTCGTCATTTTTGAAGTTAGAATTATGAAAATTGCTGATTAGGTGTCTTTTGAAAAATAAAAAAATATGAGTTTCAGGGTTTTTGAAAATTCGACCCCTAAGGGGGTAAAATAGGGGATAAAAGTTTGTATGGAAGTTCCGTCATTTTTGAAGTTAGACTTACTTAAATTGGTGATTAGGTGTCTTTTCAAAAATAAAAAAGAGTAATTTCAGGCTTTTTGAAAATTCAACCCCTAAGGGGGTAAAATAGGGGAATGAAAGTTTGTGTTTAGATTTCTTTCGTGTTTTTGGAAATTCAACCCCTAAGGGGTGAAATGTGGAGTGAAAGTTTGTATAGGGGTGGTCGAGTTTTGTTATTTTGACGGGAAAGGGGAAAACGGGGTCAAGGGATGTTTTAATAAGTCATCCATATCTCGATATTGGTTATGATTGCTTATTTGAATTGATCAGACTGGGGTTTCCGTATTTTTAATCATTTTGACGAGAAAGGGGAGAGCGGGGTCAGCGCATGTTTAGTCATCCATATCTCAAAATTGGTTATGATTGTTCATTTTAAATAATCAGACTGGGGTTTCAGCGTTTTTAATATTTTGAAGGAAAAGGGGAGAGCGGGGTCAGCGAATGTTTAGTCATCCATATCTCGAGATTGGTTATGATTGTTCATTTTAAATAATCAGACTGGGGTTTCAGCGTTTTTAATATTTTGAAGGAAAAGGGGAGAACGGGGTCAGCGAATTTTTAGTCATCCATATCTCGAAATTGGTTATGATTGTTCATTTTAAATAATCAGACTGGGGTTTCAGCGTTTTTAATATTTGAAGGAAAAGGAGAGAGCGGGGTCAGCGAATGTTTAGTCATCCATATCTCGAAATTGGTTATGATTGTTCATTTTAAATAATCAGACTGGGGTTTCAGCGTTTTTAATATTTTGAAGGAAAAGGGGAGAGCGAGGTGTGCGAATGTTTAGTCGTCCATATCTCGAAATTGGTTATGATTGTTCATTTTAAATAATCAAACTGGGGTTTCGGCGTTTTAAATATTTTGAAGGAAAAGGGGAGAGCGGGGTCAGCGAATTTTTAGTCATCCATATCTCGAAATTGGTTATGATTGTTCATTTTAAATAATCAGACTGGGGTTTCAGCGTTTTTAATATTTTGAAGGAAAAGGGGAGAGCGGGGTCAGCGAATGTTTAGTCATCCATATCTCGAAATTGGTTATGATTGTTCATTTTAAATAATCAGACTGGGGTTTCGGCGTTTTCAATATTTTGAAGGAAAAGGGGAGAGCGGGGTCAGCGAATGTTTAGTCATCCATATCTCGAAATTCGTTATGATTGTTCATTTTAAATAATCAGACTGGGGTTTTAGCGTTTTTAATATTTTGAAGGAAAAGGGGAGAGCGGGGTCAGCGAATGTTTAGTCATCCATATCTCGAAATTGTTTATGATTGTTCATTTTAAATAATCAGACTGGGGTTTCAGCGTTTTTAATATTTTGAAGGAAAAGGGGAGAGCGGGGTCAGCGAATGTTTAGTCATCCATATCTCGAAATTCGTTATGATTGTTCATTTTAAATAATCAAACTGGGGTTTCGGCGTTTACAATATTTTGAAGGAAAAGGGGAGAGCGGAGTCAGCGAATGTTTAGTCATCCAAATCTCGAGATTGGTTATGATTGTTCATTTTAAATAATCAGACTGGGGTTTCAGCGCTTTTAATATTTTGAAGGAAAAGGGGAGAGCGGGGTCAGCGAATGTTTAGTCATCCATATCTCGAAATTGGTTATGATTGTTCATTTTAAATAATCAGACTGGGGTTTCAGCGTTTTTAATATTTTGAAGGAAAAGGGGAGAGCGGGGTCAGCGAATGTTTAGTCATCCATATCTCGAAATTGGTTATGATTGTTCATTTTAAATAATCAGACTGGGGTTTCGGCGTTTTCAATATTTTGAAGGAATAGGGGAGAGCGGGGTCAGCGAATGTTTAGTCATCCATATCTCGAGATTGGTTATGATTATTCATTTTAAATAATTGGGGTATAAGCTGAGCTGAATATGGTAGGTACTACTTCAGTTTGATCCCATAAAAAATCATTTCGTAAATCAACACCCAAAAGGGGGAAACTAAAGGTAGAAAAGTACGGCAGAAAAATATGTTTGTACCCGATTGACTTGAAACTTAGTATGCATAGGGTAGGTGAGGGAGGAAGGGGAAGACGTAAGGTAGGGGGAAGTGGAAGGGGGAGGGAGCAGAAGGAAGAGGGGGAGGAAAAGGGGTGGAGAAGGGGAGGGGGATTTGGGATTTTGGCTCTATATACCTACCTACCAAAACACGCATTCACCAAATTAGGTACCGTGATAAAGTTTGTATGGCTCCAATAAAAATCGTGAAATAAAATTATTTTTATAAAAAAGCAAATACTGACTTAAAAAACCCTGGCGCACTAAAAAGTACTAAAAATTCTTAAGTCACTTGCCCGGTTTTTTTTTATTTTGAAGTCTACGCGGACGAAGTCGCGGGCAAAAGCTAGTTATGTAATACATAACATCGAAACATCTGAGGAACATCGAAATATGAAGTTGTTCCCCGAGGCCAGAGACTGGAGTTTGCGAACTAATCGTGTCGCGCCAAAATTAACCTTAAATATTAACGAGACGATTCTATTGGCGTAGACAAGGGTGGAAGGTGGATGTTTTATACATGTGTTTGATATCGCACTGTTGGGTAAAAATAAAAACTTAGGTTGGAGACCCGTCGCCCACGCTGTTATATTTTGTAAAAGTTAGCTGGTATGATGTACCACCCCGTCGGGGAATACAGGGGTGATGTTGTAGTCTGGTCGTAAGGGGGCGTCCATAAATTACGTGAGGTGATTTTTGAGATTTTTCGACCCCCCCCTCCCCCCTCGGTGAGATTTCGTGAGATTTTGCTCGACCCCCTCCCTCCCCCTCTAATCTCACGTGAGATTTTTCAAAAGCTATATTCTAGAGGAGAATCATGTTTTATTTAATTGAACCCAGTTTTCTTGCAATTTTATACTGTTTCTTGCGGTAAAAAAAAATACGTGACATTGCCGAGACCCCCGTCTCCCCCACGTGAGATTTGGTGAGATTTTGCTCGACCCCCCTCCCCCCTAAATGCCTCACGTAATTTATGGACGCCCCCTAATTTGACACTGTATCCTACACCCTTGACTTTACCTGTTAACACAGAACAACTTGGTATCGACTAAGTTCCCAACTCCATACGGCGCTGAACATCCCAGCTCAGAATTAGGTCACTCGCGTGAAGTTTTGATTGCGTATACTGATGTGGTTTCATGGCGGGAAGTTAGGTGGTAATGGAATAGTAGATTTTGAACACAAAGGTCTACCTATATATATACCTATACACGAAGATGTAGTTGCTTCCATACTGAGCAACAACATAATGGGTGCCGTACAATGGACTGGAGATGATCTCAGTAACACTGTAGCCAAATTACGAAGTAATATTTTTTATTGGCCCGCCCATTTTCCTCTTGGCAACTGTGTTCTTTTGGTTGTTACCTGCAAGGAACAGGATATTGCTTGCATTAAGAAAGAAGAGAAGACTCCGTGGAAGCAGCCTACCGAATAGATGGTAGATTCTGAAATTAAATCAAACTCTTTATGGTGGAAAGAACTAATGATAAGTGCTTGGTTTGGCTTTGAATGAATATATTTTGATTAGGTATGAATCCGGTTGTATCTTTTCGTGCAAAACGGTCTCGTGTCGGCCATTGTGTTTACATTTATATCTGTTTTGTGCGTTCCAATAAAAGTTGTGCCGTGTGATAGTCTGGTCGGGCCATAAACGACGCGTTATGTCCGCGACCGTGTCGCTTATAGCTCGGGTTTGTTTTTACGAGTTGTAGCGAAGATAATATGCAAGGAGTATGGAAGTCCAGAATAATATTTTGCCATAGCTGGCTTTGAAGACAGTCTGTGCGTAACTTGGGTCAAATTCTAATGCCAATAAATCTGTCTCTTCCCTTATACCTCTGCCCTCAGCTGTCGGGCGGTTGATCCGAGTTGGAAGGGCCCTGTTCAAAGTACCGAGGTACCAGAGTGACATAAAAACCCGGAGGTCAATAGTCGTCACAATGCCGCGCTTTTAATGTAATTGTCAAACAAAACATTATTCTTGGCACCCTCCGAACTATCCGCCCTCACAATGGACTTTATTTCTTTCAAATGCATTTTTATAATGCAGGTTGTTAGATATTGAAGTGGTTCATACTTGGCTGTCTACAGTGTGTAGACATCCTTAGTTTAGCAACAACAAATAACATTTTTTTGATCTTTGTTTTCCAACACTCAAAGCTAAAAGTAAACTATGAAACAAGTAACATGCTACAATCGCTATTTTAAACCTTAGACTTCTAAGAATACATATCAAATTCACCTGTCAAGTGCTCTTTATGGAGGTTAGGGGAAGTTTAATTGCAGAATTATTTTGATATCTACTCTCCAAACAATAAGCTTCAAAATGGGTAGTGTTGGGGGAAGCCCAGGCGTGGCCCCATGGGAAATAGTCGTGTAATGGTCAGCAAACATCCCCCCTGCCCTCCCCCCCTCCCCCCGCAACCCGTGTCTGTGTTAAGTCATTAAACAATTATGGGTTATTGGTGGACGTGTTTTTGTATGATTTTGTTAATCGAGAAGTACTTTTTCCAGTGACTTATTCAAAACCCCTATACCCCTATAACAAGCAGAAAAAAATATACTTATCTAATCGACAAAATGACAGGATACATTTGTAAAACTAAATATATTTTCTTAACATGTCCATCAAGACTCGTCGCAAATATAAAATAAACATGATCGAGAAAATATAACATCTGTAGCCTTTCAAGTTCTCTTTTGATACCGTATACTATTAAAATAAATACCAAACGCTTTGGAAATTCGGCGTTATTTGTACTGGGACGATAGGTTCCAGGATGGGCGCCAATAGTTACATGCGAAATATTTTTATTATTATCGTCTGACTTAATTATTTTACATACCTAATATATCGATATTGTACCTAAGGCCATATACATATACCCATCTTCGTCAAGCAGTCCCGGCTATCACAGTGAACCACCATATACCAGAAACGAAGTACTTATAATAAAATTGTTATAAGATTTCAACTCTCGAATCCCACATCTCTCTGTTCTTGTATTATAAAGTTTTCATTTCCAGGGAGACACGTAATGTGTTTTACATGTTTGAGTTATAAACTCGGCTGCCGCGTACTAAATATCTTTTACACCTCGTCTGCTACCTGTTATATGTACAATTTCAGTTCTGGTGTCGGCCTAGATATACTGCTCCACCAAACCAACTAGGCACACTGGTATAAATATCAAATGATAATAAGTCAATGATTCCGCGGTCCGGCCACAACGTAGTGAGCCTGGGCAAATGCCTGGGCACTCCTGTGGCAGTAGCTCCCACTACGCGGTGGACGGACCGCGGAATCATTGACTTATTATCATTTGATATTTATACCCGTGTGCCTAGTTGGCTTGGTGGAGTAGTATGAGAGAAAGCGTATCTGCCGTTTTGACACGTAGAAAAAACATGAGTTGGCATACAACTTGATTCTTATAACTACGTCGATATTTTCAAGGATATTTTATTGTTGCAACTTTATGTCTCTCGTTCAGTAGGACTGAGCGGCGAACTAAATTCATTTTCAAGGTACATTTTATTCCAAAAACAATGAACTGTCAAGAATAGTCAACGAAGTCGCGGTCACAACTAGTATAAAACCAACAGAAGCTCACTGCCCACATAAGGAGTACATATTTACAATCTCCGCACAGCGCGTGGCCCCCGGATTACGAGGCAGGTGTCCCGCGGGACTCGCTCGTGGGTTGCGTTTATTGTTCCACAGTCCCAGGTTGGGCGACACTCCATGTTTGCTACATTAACAGCTATATTCACAGAAGCACACACAGAAGATCGGCGAAATGTAGCTATTACAGCTGCGGTTCGTACGATGAGTGGGACAGCCAGAAGCTCAACCTCCTCCCCCTCCTTCCCCTCCCTTCGTTCCTCTCCCCTTGTCGGCAACGTGTGAGCGATGCGTTTGGTGTTGCAAGCATCTATAGGCTACGGTAACTGCTTAAAATCAGGCGGGCCATAGGCTTGTTTTCCACCTCAGTCCCATAAAAAAATCTGTTATGTTCAAATTGCTGTATTCCATACAATTATTAGATTGCTTCTTGTTCTAGGTTAACGCGTCAACAATATCGTCATCCGCAATGTATACCTCTGCTTACTCCTTAGGAGACTACAGTCGTGATGGTGTATTATTATTATAGGCTTTTTACGTGAATGACCTACGCGTTTCCTTTCACTCTGGCGATGTATTCCATACAATTATATACTCGGGATTTTCCATTAAAAGAACTGAAAGCGTCGGTCAGTCGGGCCCGGAATGGTTTTTAGCGTTTCGCTAATGGTCCCACGGTGGGCGCCATTTAGCTTCAGGCACTGCTCCGATAAACAGCTGTGTTGATGTGTGTTGCTTTTAAGAATGTTGTATACTACAGGATGTATAGATATCGATATCAACTGATGGATTCATATATTTTTTACAGTAAAATATTACATATTTTATAATCAAGACTATGAAATATATTCATCGTAGCTGTTTAGTGATCTATAAAAAGTTTAAAAGTAGATCTAGGTACGTAGTAGCAGCCACTATACTCTCCCAGCCACTCTGTCTATGAATAATTAAGTCTCAGTGGCCTGTCTACCAGATTGACCCAGAATTCAGAGATTATTTATTCAAGCGACCGTATTTTCTGGTGGAGGTAAGTAGGAGAAATGTTTCCCGAACGTATAGTGTAGAGCATCTGCATTCTATAAAAATCAAGAGACCATGGACCAGTTACTAAGGGGACTGGCCCTAAGCAAGTCGGCCGAGTGGTCGGCCTAGTACTAACATCGACATAAAACGAAGCGAGTAGTTCAACTATTTACCGATAAATAGTAAAATGAAAATGAAAAAACAATGACCACGTTTTTTTTTATACAAATATCTAATTAGGGCACCTGTTTCTTTAGTCTTTACTCTGTGCTAAGAGACCCTGACTTGTGGTCCGATTTATTTAAAGTGGTCTGTACGTTTGAAAAAATAGTTAAAAGTAAAAGAGAATATACTAACTGCAATAAACACCCACGGTTGAGTCCCAAACGAAATAAAGCACAATTTTATATAGTTTGATCTCAGTGGCACCTAGACAAGGGGAAAATGAATAGACATTTTCCAAAATTGGTCCTGACAAGCACCCACCAGCGGCGCGTGAGCCGACTGAACGCATGAACCACTACGCCGAGTGATCTTCAAAGTAAGTTCACTTTAACTGATTTGACTCTGAATACCTATAAGAGCTTACTGGATAACTTCCTAACGCAATTGGACGCACCTCCTCTAAAATATTTACGTTATATATCACCAACATAAAAGTCAAATATACTAACCTTACCAATACCTTTCTCTAATTGGTTCGATTCACGAATTCTTCTGCGGTTTTCCCATCTACCCTGAGGGTAAAATGTCGACGTACCCCGCACGCAGGGTCATGGGTCCCCGGGGCCCGGCGGGTATTGAAAGGGGCCCATTACAGGGGTCCCACGGTGGGCGCCATTAACTCTGTATTGATGGCGTGGCGACGACGCGACGTGCGATGCTTCTCGTTTCAGTTTGTTTTTCCTTTTCTTGATGATGTTGATATTATGTTTTGATGATGATAAATCAAATCAAATCAAAAGTTTTTTATTCATGTAAGCTCAATAAAGCGTTTATAAATAGTCAAGATAAACAATATTTTTTATTAACGATAGTAGTTTTAATAGCTGTTTTCTTAAAACTGACACTAGACTACAAATACGGTTTTTTGAAGTCTAATTTTTAGATCTGCTTAATTTCTATTAGGGTTTTAATCACAGAGAAAGATCCACTTTTTACCTGTCCTTTCAGAATATGCTTGGGCGTGAAAAGGCAACGTGCAAAAATGTGCCTTCAGATACTTGGAATAACTCCACCGCCGCCGAAGTCCCAACAGTACAATTGAGAAGATTACATTCTGTATCCGCTACGTGTCAGCAATAAGATGAGAGAATTCAATAACACCGAGATACGTCGCGGGGGACGGCCGTGACACAAATGATAGATTTACTTTTATTGATTACACTCTCAGTTTGGACGCTCCAGGGGATTTACGTTTGTTCATGGTGTCCTGGTTGGCATACCATACCATCCTAACCGAGAAATAGGATCATATTCTACTAGGTATATCCTTATAATACTACTGAATAATCTCATTCTAAGCAACGCCTATACTATGGGTCTGAAGCCAGTAATACCGGCAGGCCAGGGCAAATTACGAAAATAGCATTTCCTACGGAGCCCACAACCATCCGGCCACCACCGACCTAAGCTCAAGCTACTAGATCAGACAAAAAATTGTAATGTGCGGGCAACTCCAGTTTCCACACAACGAGCCTGTTGCGATGAAAATACGCGGCACACTAAAATACCAACAATTTATTTTCCCATCAAAATCCTCAACCAATCAAATACCAATGCCGACTGGCAATAAAAAGGGCGGGAACTGTGACGTCAGCAAAACACCAGTGATGGGGTCGACGATCTGTCTGCCGCCGTAATGGTGGATAGACATGGCAATCATTTGTCTGAAATATCTGAAACATTTCCGTGTGATGCCATTGCCTATGTGTTTTAAACAGGACAGGAATAGGCTCTCCACGCAGTCTTACCACTTGCGTAAGGAAATCGTGTACAAGTGCGAACCAAAAGTAGTACGGATGTTGCCCAAAACACTATTTTCCATTACAGTTATTTACTTTCGTCACCACCATGAATAGAGGGGGGTGTAGGGGAGGCTAGGGGGTTTGTAGACAAGTAAATTAGGTGTCATTCCACGACACAATTTCTCTGATCGTTATCCGCGTATGTTTCTAGAATTTTCCATTTCGTAAGGCTTTGATATAAAGCAAGAGAAGCGATGTTTCCCAATTTTGGGAGTTGTTCTATTCCAATTAGAGTTAATTCACTCTGAGCGACTGCCTGACCTAATTCGTGAAACCGTAGCCTCGCCAGTTAATACTGAACAGAACATTTCAGGACACGACAACCTGTCAGATGGATTTTAGTTTTCATTTAAACTTTCAAGTTTGCTCCAGTGGGAAAAAATTGACCAATTGGACTTCGTTATTCTCACTTCATATTGCTATTACGTGTTATTTGCAGCGCTGTTATTGGTCAATATTTCTTTGCCATCGCTTCGCATAGGTTTGATGGTCCAGCTTCGCTTTCAGTAGCATCAAAACATTAGTTCTCGAGGTTTCCATTTGTCTCGATTTAGATTGATATCTCAATAACAAGTGGCCAGTTCGGGAATGGCGCATGAATAATTGAGAGCTGAATGGTAATAAGTTTACCGTTAACTTTGTGGCATACAAAACGATTGAGCAATAAGTGAGGCGGTTGAATAAGCGCTTTGAGACGCGTATTTGGTAAATAGCCAGGCCCCTATTGCATTGGGAGTTAATCAGCGAGAATGTTGGTGCACAGCAGTGTATGTACCTTTGCCTATTACTGCAACTTGACGTAGGTATTGTGTGTTATTATTATCAGATTTATTTTAATATTTGTTTCTTTTCATAGCATTAAGTTTCTATGAAATATCACCAGAGACACAAAATCCAAAGTAACTTCTATCTGTGATCCTGCCTAAATAAAATATACTTTTGAAGTTAAACAAACACCTGTAATTTATATTGGAGCCCATCATGGGACTATCTCTCGCAGAACATCGTCTCTCAATCGCCGCCAGCGTGTGACACCGTGACAACACTGTTATTTTGAATATGCTATTTTTATTCCTTTATTTGTGTCCTTTGATGTAGAGCTATTTGGGGAGACATATTAGATGGAAATATTTATGTTTAACGTCAGTCGTTGAAAATGTATCGGTAAAAAACAGAGTTATTAGATTCGTTTCTTACCATTGTAGGCGTTCATAAATATTTTTTTAACATCGAATCTTTTATCTTATCTTTTAGTTCTGTTACTACACAAGTGAACCTGATTGTATTACCATCTTTTTTCATTTTTTATAACGTGTGCGCTAGACGGATATACTTTTATTTTAGATGTGTTAAATATAATTTTAGCATCGTTATATCGAAATAAAAAATGCATGAGCTGCGTCTGTAATGCAGTCGTCAAGGAGAATTTACACCCGGCACGTGAGTTCCTTGAGGACCTATGTGATGGTTGCATACGGCATGCACGCATTATGTGTGTATGGGAAAAATCGATGCACCAATACAAAATTAAATTTATAATTATGTATCCACGTGCGTGTTTTAAGACGATACAAGAAAAAAATTAATTTTAGTTTCGGGGTGTGGCTAGCGTCGCGTGAGCTGCCGAAGGATATATCCCTCTCGCTTAGCTAGGACAGAACAGCTATGGAGTAGACTATAGTATAGTTATTTTTTGAAGGAACAATATTGTTTAATTCGTACAATTAAAATAATATGTCCCAGTGCACCTTTTAAAATAGATGAAATGGATGAAAATATTCAAATATATTTTTTTCGTTTTATATGGGATTTTTATGTCGAGTGTATTTGAAAAAAATAATTTAATTTCTATGTTGTTTTTATTGCTGAAGACAAAGTAAGTCAAAAGAAGACAAACGATACCTACAATATGCTGATAGATACGTATAACAATATTTCGATCGTATAATAGCCTATAACCAGCGGACGATCCAGACGCGTCCAACGATATCTCATTAGTCAAATTATTATGATAAAAATAGTTTGGACGTTATACGGGAGCAGATGAACATACATACATATCGGTCAAAATCATAACCCTCCGCCCACCGTAGTCGGGTAAAAATGTACATACTCTGTGTCAGTGACTGACTGCCGGATATGAGTATCTTTTTCATGTTTCGTAGGCAAAGGAATACTTTGGTACTTAACTTCGATGCCGATCATGAAGTCATCAGCGGTGTCATAATATTTATTTTTACCATATTTAATTTATTTTTTAATTTAATTTTCAGTTTTTATTAATTTTATTGATTTAACCATGCATTTATTTATTGTTTATCTTTTTATCTTTATTTTTTTATCTATCAAAATCACCCTTAGACTGGTTACCGCCACAGGTGACAAGAGGGCTGGCTCTTTCCTTGCTCAAAAAATTCGCTTGACAACAGGAACAGCTTGAATACAGGGAGGACATGCAGCCAGTATCCCACGCGGACGGTATTTGTTTAATTAGGGGTAGGTTTTTATTTTATTGTATTTTATTTTAATTTATGTTATATTATATTGTATTTTAATGATAAAACATGAAAAATAAAAAAATAAAATTATTTTTTTTAATTTAATTTTACTTTTATTTATTGTTTTATATTTATTGTGAAATTATAATAATTTTAATAATCAATATTGGACTATGTCTGAAACAAATACATTGAATTGAATAATTTAAATACAAAAATTATCACATTAACTCGTTAAATCACGGTTTACACCCGCTAGAACGAAAAAGATCCTAACATGGTAGGTAGGACCTGAGGGTTGGCCAGTTAATTACTTAAAATACACTATATTTATTTCAAGAAAACATTCATAAGATCTGAAGGCGTCGGACTCGCACATAAAGGGTTCCGTACCACCGTAGAATAAACACATCAAAAATATCAAGTTTGAGACTTGATATTTATTTTTAAATGTTATTATATTTTTAGTATTTGTTCTGCACCGGCAACAGAAATACACATTCAGTGAAAATTTCAACTCTCTACCTGTTACGGTTCGTGAGATACAGCCCGCGCTGACAGACGGACAGCGTAGGCCTAGTAATAGGGTCCCGTTAGCACCCTTTGGAACCCTAAAAAGTAGCCTATGTTCTCCGCCAAGACCCAGTCTATCTCCATACCAAAATTCATCAACATTGGTTCAGCGGTTTAGCCGTGAAAAGGTAACAGACAGAGTTACTTTCGTTTATAATATAATAGATTGAATAGGACGGACAAACATTTTCCTATCCATATCTGTAATGTTATTTTTTACGATAATTTATTGATGTATGATATATTTATTACTTGCCCATCCATACCTACAACAAACGCAATAAAGCGACTCCATTGTTTTGACAAGCAATGTATTCCCACTGTCGGCCCAAGACCATGCTGCAAGTATATAACAGTAAGCGAAATAGGGAGTTTTTACAGAAATGACACGAATAACTATGAAATGACAAGAGATGACACAAAATGACAAGAGATGAAAAGAAATTACACAAGACAAGGAAAAGCAAACGAAAATCACGCTGCAGTGCAGGTCGTAGGTTCGATTCCTGCCCAGGACATGCATTTGTGTGCATGAACATGTCCGCATGTCCCGAGTCTAGGTGTAATTAAGTGTATATTTAGTTTGTGTTTACAAACAAAAAGTAGTATATGTAGTAATATCAGTTATCTGGTTTCCATAGTACAAGCTCTGCTTAGTTTGGGATCAGGTAGTCATGTGTAAAAGAATTTCCAAGGATATTTATTTATTTATCATAGGCGTCGGCGGACTGTAAATACTGTACTGTACCTGTAATGTGGCACGACCGTAATATTTTTTCGTAATATTTTTTAAAAAATCCTTCACAGGTCCGACGTCGAACAAGTCCGAGCGGACACTGACAATACAAAGTTAGAGAGAGACATGGTTAGTTCAAGTACTTAAAATGTGAGATGGCGATATTGTGCGCGCGCTCGGAAATAAACAACGTAAGCGCCAAACCACATTTACTTGAATTAAAAAAAAACTACTTCATGAATTAAAATATGGTTGAAGGGTAGTTTAGATATCATTATTTGCTATGTTTTAGAAATAATTTCGTGATCTAAATCGTAAAAACATCGTGGTAGCAAGGAAAATTGTAAATAATTAGAGCTCATTTCATAAATTTTTTTTATCGAGAAAATTTCATCAAATCGTGATTTGGATTTAAAGATACTCAAGATAATATAGTCAAAAATCATACATCTAAATATAAGATTCCTAGTCCACATACTTACTTAAAGAAAAAGTAGAATAGAAAATCAACCAAATTTCGAACCCTCCTCTTAATGTGCTTCAAATTGAAATAAATATAGCTTACACCTCTTTTTTAACAGTTTCTAGTTAATTAATAAATGCAAAGCATCCTCATTAATCTCCGGGCAGCCATCGCCCCGCTATCTCACATGCGATTCATTAGTCAGAGCGGCACGTCTGGCGACAAGCTGTTGGCGCCCAGCGAGGGACCTCTCATCAGTCACGCTTCAAGAGACGAGATGATGAACAAGTTAAATGTGAGAATGACATCATTGTAAATGTATTAACATCGGAAACAAAGACAAGAGCTGTAAATTTAAATAATTGTATGAAAAAATATATTGGCGCCCAACATGAGTCTTTTAATACTCAATATATCAATATATCTCTATCGGTGGGTTTACATGGGTCGAGTGGCGTGTCCGAGCAATCAGTTTTGACATCTGGCTGGCCACGTAGAGACTTATTAACGTCATATATCTTCTTGCTTGCGCGTAAGTATGGGTGTGAAATCTTTTTCATTTTGCATAACTGTCACTAATTTTATATGTCAAATTCAGATATAGCCATATAGATATTAGGGTAGAGATAAATATCACATAAGGGTCATCACAAACTCATTTTGTTCTATACAAAAGCCTCGATTCAAACTGACGTACTGTCACAACACTACAAGTCAATATTTGTCCGGGCTTACCCAATCATGGCGGCGGCCGCTCGCAATTTGTTTCACAAAAATGGAAGCGTTTGAACTATTCGATTCATCGCAAAACAAATATGGAAGCTTTAGTATTTAACAAAGCACTGTTTCATCGGTCCAGCGAGCAACAGATAGCGAGGACGGGTAACCCTAAATATCCGATGGGAATAGGAATCTTGAAAACTGCAGAAGTGATTTCGGTCGAACATAATAAGTACGTAATAATAACTAAATATCACCAGATAATCGCCAGAGAAACACATCAGATGTTATGTACTTTCTGTGTTTTATTTAATCTGTGTTTGAATGCCTGTGACAGCAGAATCCAGTTTTATACATATACCGATGTACATCTTTAGGAGTCGTCTTCATACTTTTAAGCCGTTACCATCAAACCATCATTGTATGTAAGGTGTGCAGTGAAATAAATGTATCTGAAGGGCTAGACAAGTGGCTGACGTCTACAAGCATTCGTTCAAATCGCTACGCTTCATGTATGGAAATGACATAAGTCACGTGATCTACATAGCAACTTGTTGTTGATCTACATAGCGACGTTTGGCATTTCCATACATTATGAAGTCTATTCTATTCTATTCGATTAGCGTTCATGCCACTTGGCTAGCCCCTCTGTAGCAGTGCAATGCAGTGTTTTAGTTGAGAAACTCCACGAGCCGCCGTCCTAACAGTACAGTGGACTGGGCTCGACTGGGATCCCAGTCACACCCAGACCAAGGCAAATTACGAAAAGGCCAGTTACATTTTCCCGGCGGGAATATAATATCCAATTAATTATGCGGAGTCAAGACAGCAGATTAATCTCAAACGCATTTGACATAATCCAATAAAACTCCGAATAAGGGCTGGAACTTATTACATTCGATTTTTACATAACAATAGCGCCACTTGCCGTGACCCAGACCCTACGCGAGGTCAGACCCCCAATAACATGCTGGCACAGTGACGGCTATTGTGCGACTCACCCTATTAGGGTAGTGTGCCGATTATTGGATGTTTTACCCTACAAAATTGTTATTGATCAAGAATGTTTTGTAGACTCTTGGATGTATTAATATTTCGTAATGTAGGTATATTACCTAATTTGTAGGACAGTCCGAAACCTATCTTTTTATGTACGGTCGCCTTCAAGAATATGGTAACAATTCTAATATAGGCTGAGTTGTCTTTGCTACTGACTCCCGTAATTAAGAGAGCCCAGCTTATATAGGAAACGTTGTCATAGACGTGCAGGTGACCGTACTACAGCAGTCTACGGTGCGGCTCGGTAGCCACAATTAGTCGCAAATTGTCGCGTCTAGACGCAGCGCCGGCCCTTGCTTTTACTCCCAGACCCTCGTTTAGTGCGAGAGCTTTTCATAGACTTAACGCTAACTCGACGGGACTTGACGATGGTATTCCATTTATAAGGAAACATGAGGGATTTTTAAAGGATTCTAGATCAAGAAGCCTGTTAAGTCGAAGTAATTTTTTTATTCATATAATCTGGAGGTAGCGTTTTTGAATCGTTAAAAAAAACAATTTTAGTGTTACCACCGGTTCGTAATGTTGCCTCCATTGTGAAGAGCCGGCAAGAAACTCAATGGTTACTCTTTGCAATAGAAAAATAATAACTGTATACATTTTCAAACAGTAACGCTATGTGAGCATGCAGGCAGTAATACATTGTGAATAACCAAATACAGTAACTCAATATTATCAAACTAACTCACTCAGATTTTGGTAGACTAGAAAGCTGTGCATGCCTACTCTTTGCTGCAGACTACTTTAATTTGGTGAAGTATGATAATAATTATAATCATCAAATTAGGAAGTTTTATTTCTCGAATCCTAATATGGGTGCATTGTAGCGCACCTCATTACCCTTCGTGTCACATTCATCATTTTTCAGAAACAGAACGGCTTTAATATTTCCAACAGAAGCCTATCTGTGATTCCCATTTTCGCGGCGAAGCGGCTAAGCGTCAATATCCGGTCGCGGGGCGCGCTTCCGGCGAGTGCCGCCACCGCGCGTCATTGGGTTTCAGCGGTTTCAGAATGTTCTATTTCCGATGTGTGTGAATGAACAGTGGTCGCAAGGCGGTGTTTTGACGACCGCTTGTCTATCGTACAACACCACAGTATAAGTGTAAGGTCGTGTAAAGCGAGCATAACATTATCCAATTTGCAGAGCGCTAGGTGAGCTAGTGTAGTAAAATTGGATGGTTTAAAGGCAGTTAGTGATCCAATCGAGTATGATCGTATGGGCATCTCGCACTGCAGCACTAGTTTAGGGCTCTGCACATTGGATAATAGAATGCCCACTTTAGGTCTTAGTTTGGGGCAGGGTTGTTACGAAAAAATCACCTTGTTTTAAACAAACATGTTTTAAACAGTTAAAACATGTTTTAAACATTTAAAACATGTTTTAAACACGGTGATTTATTCGTTCTGTTTTCAATCAATGTTTTAAACAATTATTTAAACAGTTTTCATTTTTAATTTCCTGTCTTTTTGCAACTCTGGTTTGGCCCCAAATATAGGGGTGTGATTCTCAAATTTTCGGATGTTCTCATCAAAGTTACGGATGTTTGAGCCTAGATTTCACCCGTGAATACAACTAGAGAAAGTTGTCAAAAGTGATATCTCACTGACGTACCTATCAACGTTGAACTGATCGTTAAAAGGCTTTGGTGAATGGCGGCGTCTTCATCAGGCGCATGCCTCACCCGAGCAATCAGTTTTACGTTGGAACGTATAGACACAATGTCATAATATGAGTGCTCGGGTGAGGCATGCGCGCCATATGGACACATCTAATCACATAGCTGCTGTTGTTTTTGCGACGAATAGTGAAAATACAATGGGCCTGTTATGACTGCCTAAAACGAATCGAAGCTCTCTGAAGATCTCTTGTAGATCGTGGCCCTAATACATAAAAGATTTGTCAGCGCACGTGTCGAGCGCCGCCGCGGCACGTCGATCAATCACAGTCGGCGACTTCTCGACGCGTCACTATTAGTGTCACGATGTCAGCCAGTGTCACAACTGACCTTTCCGAGAGCTAGTGGACGACGGGACGTGGTGACAGACGTTCATAGACGTGTCTGAAGGGAGCTGAAGAGGCGGTGACTTACGTAGAGAGGTGCATGATTGTAACACCTGAGATATTGGAATGTGTATCAACTTTTCAAGCAGCTTTGGGAACATATTCTAAGCTTGACAGCTAGAATTAAGTAGTTGCAAGTACAAGTATTGTGTAAAGTTACATCATCCGTAGCCCTTTATCGAAATAGTATGAACACGCTAAATTCTTTAATCAAGTCTTAATTCTATCGATTTCTAGAAATGGAGCTATAGGTAAATACAGTTACTGCTCCACCAAGTCAACTAGGCGCTCAGATAGAATGCGGCTGCCACGCCCGCACACCGCCCGCACACCCGCCACCGCCTGCGGCTTCCCGCCCGCACACCGCCACCTCCTTGTGCGGGTGACGTCACAATTGGCAGGCGTCTAGTTGGCTTGGTGGTTTAGTAGATGACAGTGAATTACATTATTTCGCATAGTTCTGACCCTAATCAGTTCAGGGGCTGTGTAGGCGGTAGCAGTGTTCATTTGAAGATGATTCTCTGCCCACCCCTTCGGCTATCAAGCGTGATCTCCGTGTAAAAGAATTTACCTAGTACACAAAATACCTCCCGTACCCGTATACTTCCAACAAAGTTACTAGGGGATAATCAAGTTAAAGGAAATTGAATTCAGACACCTCGTATTCCACGCCGAGGGGAAAAGGGTACGCGGAGGAGGGTAATAGCCGTCTCCCAGCTACCTATGGCATCCTAGTACTCGAGCGTCTGTAGATGATACATGGAGACATCATGAACTGTCTTAAACGCAGACAAATTATCCTGGTCTGGCTTTCACAGGACCATTAGACCTAAGCGTGGCAATTCTAGCAATATATGTATAAAGACTAACCTTAGTAATATAATCACAATCAATTATAAACTTTATCGGGGCTATATTAAAGTATAAATTAGGTAAAGTGTCAACCGTGGGTCGTTATCGGAGAATAATAGTGTCCCTTAACGGAGCCCTTTTCAATGAGACCGCTGCTGGAATACTAAAGGGCTCATTTGGACAACGGAAAGGGCTCAATGGGTACTTTATAACGCACGTGTTGATGCACTTCACCAATTTCCACTAACATCACGCCTGGACTCTCAGAAAGAGTAGGTAGAGATGTTACACCCATTGCTGATGGTATAAAATCCCATTGCAATTCGAGCTTCTATCTCTTATTTCTATAAAATCACAACACAACGAGTGAAATGTGGAAATTCATCGGCATACTAATCGTACCTATTATTTTCACACCGGATGAGATGCACCGGATCGAAATGCACCTGGCCTCTTATAAAACATAGCGTCAATACCCTAGTGTAGTTACATATTTCCTTTAATTGCCTTCAATATCTACAGACAATCTCACGCAGTAACTTTAACTTTAGTTATTTCTTTCAACCTACGGAATCATTAGCAAGGCGTACAAACTGAATTGAGCAATACAAAGTTAATGCAAGTACGTTTCGCTCGGATTCCTAAAACTTGTGCTGCAAGGAGTCGAACTCGCGACTCAGCATTCGGCGTCTCGGTGCGGGGTGACTCGTACTTTGGAATAAGGTTGTCACACAAAATATCCTAGCCCTAACACGAACATTCAAACGCAACATACTTGAGAACAAGTTTACACACACAATTCAAAAGCCTTAAAGATTACTCCTGTTTGTCCTCCTACGGGGATAGAATAGGGGACAGACGGGAATAAAAAGTTCGATCTTATAATTGACCTCAATGTACATATTTCTGGTCAATGTAATACATCGATGTAATGTGAACTCTGGGTAGAGCATACGTATTTAGTTTTTCCACAAAATCATCAACAATTTGTTTTATGCAATTTACATTTTGCTAAATCGTCAGATCTCCCCTTCCGGCCCGCCAGCCCTACGGAACCGTTGATTGATTGCACCGCACACCCCGCGCCTCGAACATTTGCCAAAACTCCATCCAATACGAGACGAAAATCACAAATGGAATGGATGAAGTTATATCGATGGCGCCAGTGACGTTAATATTTGTTTCAGTTTTGAAATTAACTAGCTTCTTACGTATTCTTCTGTTATATTTCAGATAGGTACTAGGCGGACAGAAGTAAGAAGAAGTTAGGTTGTGATGGCTTTTATAATAGGTAGTAAGGTACAAACTCTACATATTATGATTGCTTCTCAGAGTCTCTATGAGGCTATTTGGCAACAAAACAAAAGCCTATCCATACAGTAGTCTATTCTCAACCCGTGTCCCATATTCGCCATATTTCAATCATGCCCGCTTTATGTCAGCTCGGCTGTTCCCGATGATCAAGGCATCTGCCATTCAGCCTTTGTACAGGCTGTTGTTTGCGGTCCACGGACCACGAGCAGCGCTTTGTGACACAGATATTGCTAGGCTTTTTACTTTTTCGATTGGGGTTTAAAGAATGACAGTTTATTTTTTTTAAGAAGAATTGAGGGCTTCGTTTGAGAGCCAGCCATATTGTTTTTATTATAACGACTTCCTCGTCATCAAACTACACACCGGGTTGGGGAACATTACAAATACTTCGGAAGACTTGCAGGTTTCCTCAGGATTTTTATCTTTACCGGTTTTTTAAAATATGATTTACACTTTGAAAATTCCAGAGGTATACGTGCCGGGGTTTGATCTTTGCTTATACTGGTAAAGCGAACTTTCGACCAATTTGGCTATCAGGGTATTTCAAACTGTATTTTAACTGATCTGCCTTATACTTGTGCGATAGTCTAAACTCTAACAAGTTAACAGTTAGTCCAGGGTTTAGACTTGTTAGCGAGTTGAGCTCCAACAGTTAGTTATTACTTGATAACAGACAAGCCGCCCTTTCAACTCTGAACTTCGTGTTGGTATTCAATGAAGATAAGTTACGATATTGCTTGACTTTATTGACGGTCGCTTGGTGGTTGGAGTGTAGGCTGCTCGGCTCACTGCACCGGGTGTTGCGGGCTCCATTCCTGTCGGGGCATATTTTAAAAATAGTCTAGGCGTAACTGCGTTTTAAATCCTTGTATAAAATTAATCCACCACCTGTCACGTTGGGTTCTGACTATCTAGTGAAACGTGGGCTTTGAGTTGGTTAATACCTCCACAATGTGGTGGTGTATGGCCACTCAAGCCTCTGACTACCCCCGAACGGGGATTAAAGTCGTGACGCTACATTACATTACATAAAATTAATTATCAAACCAGTTGAGTTGGTGTGAGTTTTGAACGTATTTAAATACCGACCGAGCTTTCATAGGTCTCCAATTCTTCATATCGTCGGTTGCTCCAACATTTGATCCCTTCTAACAAATTTTACGAAACTCTCTATACTGTGGACATCCTTCTTCAAAAAGAGATTTTACTTGAGACTTTTGATATGAATAAGGCCGTTAGGTAGAATGTCGAAGTTTGCGTCGCTATTTCTTTTAATGGATCGCGTCAAGTCATGCGATGCACAAATACCCGCGGATAAACCCGCGCGGAGCCGCGGCACTCCTTTACGACTTTCCGTGGTTAATAGCGGACTTATTTGCATAGTTTTGGAGGAGTTTTCAGGAATTTTAGCGCGCGGAGTGTGTGAGGAGTTCGTGGACGAGTTTTATTGCTGAAATTTTATTTTGGGTGTACATTTTCTGATGAGAACGTAGCACGAGGAGCCGCCTACGTGACGTGACGTGACCGGATTGTCCGAAAGATTTTCCGGTAAATAGAAATGAGTTCACCCCTCAATATCATTGCAGGTGTGGTGTCATTGGTAGTGTCCATATTAAGATCATGTGTGTAAAGCCCGTCGCCTCATCCACTCGGTCTCGGTCGCGGGATGGATGAGTAATTGACCTGATTGCCGGCAGCTGCTGACTCACTCCGGCCCTCATTCACTCGCTCTGATCGCGATAACACATGCCCACTAAGCATTTCACACTGAAACTCTTCAAGAAATATGTTCAGTGTATAGTAATTTTTACCACAACTCCCGAGTTGAGTTGTGGAGTTGTGGAAGACAAAAGAGGAGGCCTTTGCCCAGCAGTGGGACAGTTAATAGGCTAATCAAAGAAATAAAAGATATATATATTTTACCACACTATGAATAAATAGTTTGGCTATTGTATCTAGCCTAGTCCTCGCTCGCTTCTCTGGGATTTTCGGATTTCATGAGCGAATTTAATTTTCAATTATGATTACTTAAATACCTGCATATCCCTGTAAAGACGTGTTTCGTTAGCCCGCCATTGGCCAGAGTGGCCCAAACACATTGAAGAAGGTGCCTGGTATAATAATATCCTGGGACATTTTTTTATACACGGCTACCTGATCCCAAACTAAGCAGAGCTTCTTCTATGGAAACCAGATAACTGATATTACTACAAATACTATTTTTTTTATTTGTAAATACATACTTAATATACATATACACCCAGACTCCGGACATACAGACATGTTCATGCACACAAATGCATGTCCCGGGTAGGAATTGAACCTACGACCTGCAGCGTGAAAGGCGCCTCCGCGCCAACCACGCTAACGGGGCCGTCAAATAATAATGACAATAAGCTCGCCCACATACTATCGGTGTAATGTAGGTGCACTCCATATCCTTAAAATGGTGCGACCCTTATCAGTGTAAATGACGACAACCACGATAAAGAGAGCCAAATCATAGGTCAAAACAAATAGATTCACGGTCAGGTCAGGCCAGCTCGCGTTCCGCAGATAAATGGCTACAAATCAATGTTTACCCGAACGTCAGGAGATCGACATGTCTCCCGCCACAGCTGTCGGTTTGACACGGGTCGCGGCTAGTGAACCCGCTGCCGCTACCTGAGCCGCGGCAGCTGCGCTACTGTTTACTGAGCTATCGCGGGTGTCTCTCCAATGTTTGTACTGTGTCATGGCGATGACATCAATTGGGCAAATGAACAACTGATAACTCTGGGGTTCTCGGAATGAATATAGTACTTATAGCAATACGCGTAACTACTATAGCGCCATCCAACTCGTTAAACTACTAGAACAACATAATACGTTAGCTTTACATAACATACTTTACATCCAAAGGGTGCCAACGGAACTCTATTACTGAGACTCCGCTGTCCGTCTGTCTGCCTGTCCGTCCGTCCGTCTGTCAGCGAACCGAACCATCATAGTTAGAGAGTTGAAATTTTCGCTAAACGTGTATTTCTGAAGCCGCTGCAACAACAAATACTAAAAATATAAAATTTTAAAAAATAATGGTCCCCATACAAGCAACTTGATATTTTTGACGTTTTTATTCTACGGTGGTACGGAGCCTTTTATAAGCGAGTCCTACACGCACTTGGCCCGTTTCTATAACGTCGTGTCCATATAACTAACCATCGATATTGGTCGTGATTGACCGCTGCCGTGCCGCGGCGTGCGCGCGCGCATGCGGGCGGACGGATGCGCCGGCGGTTATTTATGGCGGCACATCGATGTAAAAGTTAATTGCGTGAGGATATGCCACGGTTTATGTGTTTAGACGATTAAATTAAAAGGTTTATAGAGTTCGAGTGTGATTGATAAGATTATTAGCTATTTACGTTGCGTAAAACATGCGTAATTTCGCATGGTTCGGTACAAATCCAGCTCAAAGTTAAATGCGTATTTGCAGGAAAACATATTTAGTTTTTTGCCAAGTAGGTGGGTAGTAAACTTTGAGGAATATTGGTCACTCATTTCATCTCAATAATTGCAGTTAATTAAATGATTGTATAGATATTGCGGTTAAAAGTACATACAGGGACAGTCTGAAGTCGTATTGGGTGTGTGTCACAGATGCACAGATGCGCCGTCCGATAGCAGTTAATGTTGATAGATGACACTGGATCTATTGTCGGGAGATATTGGTTACCGATCTGATAGTACCGAGTACTGACCCCTGATTATATTTCTGCCTGAATCGTAAATCGTTTCTGATGATCTAAAGTAGCAATGTACGACTGATTTATCTATAGGGTGACTACGAAATTGATGGCAGTATTTTAAACAGCTTTGATTCGGCTTCAGACCGAATTCGACTTTCTATGAAGGACATGGGCGATTTTTTTTAATGTGGTAGAATCAAGCTGTAGCCAACTGACTGCAGCTCATATACGGGCTGGCTCGACCGAGGTAGTACCACCCTCTCACAGAAGATAGGTGTAAAGCAGCAATTACAGCTGCGTTTCGTACGATGAGTGAGAGAGCCGGAAGCCCCTAACACGCCCCCTCCCTTTCCCCTCCCTCCTTCCCGAAAAGTGCGAACAATGCCTTTGGTATTGCAAGCATCTATAGGCTACGGTTACTACTTAATATCACGCGGGCCGTACGCTTGTTTGCCTCCTCAGTCCTATAAAAAAGGACTCTAACAAAGATATTAATTTTCCCCAGGCGGCGAGGAACAGTTGGACCCCGGCGTCCGCTTCACCGCGGAGCCGAGCGACGCCGTCGTCGCGGCCGGCGACGGCGCGCTGCTGGCGTGCGCGGCGGCCGCGCACCGACCTGTGCGGCTCGCGTGGCGGCACAGCACTGACACACCGCCCACGCGCGACCAGACCGTTACCGAAAACGATAAGTACAGGTAACTAGAAAGCTGGAGAGCTGGAGAGTTGGCGCCTACGTAAAGTATTTGTGTGCTATGCTCGGAGTTTCTCTACGAGATCGAATCAGAAATGAGGGGATACGTAGACAAACCAGGGTCACCGACATAGTCCTGGGAGTTAGTAGGCTGAAGTGGCAGTGGGCGGGGCACATAGCCCGAAGAACTATGGCCGATGGGGCAGAAAGTTTCTTGAGTGGTGACAACGTACTGGAAGACTCAGCGTGGGTAGGCCCCCCACAAGGTGGAGTAAGTAGGTTGCAAGTGGTACCGGACCGGTCGTTGTGGAAAACCTTGGGGGAGGCCTATGTCCAACAGTGGACGACTTTTAGCTGAAATGATGATGAAAGTATTTGTATGGATAACCTCACTTTAGCCGCTACGTACTGCGCAGCTTAATGTGCCGCGTGATACCCAAATTCTTCTTCTTATCGTATGGTAAGTGGCCAACCTGGTTTCAGAATTAAAGCCGCCAGTAGGCCTCTGACAAGGCTTAACGACTGCTGCCTAGATGACAACAACCGTCCCGACTTTTTTCGCGCCCTCCGAAGCACGGAGACGCTCAGTTCAAATGCCACTAAATGGTCACCCATCTCTGAATGACCTTGCCGAGCATGCTTAACCTCCGATCGTTTACCGATCAGCGATTGCAACTGGCTACGAGCGCCTCTACCCAATACCGAAATAATAACACGCAATTATGATGTGCACAGGAAGCAGCTGCCGAACGGGTCCCTCTCCATCGAGGAGATGTCTCCGGCGCTGGCGGGGCACTACCAGTGCGTGGCGACGGTGGACGGCGTGGGGACTATACTATCGAGGGTTGCTACTGTGTTCTTAGCAGGTGAGAGAGATAGTAGCTTTGCAGGGCTATTGCGTAGCTTTTTCGGCAATGTTTCAATTGGTTACGTTCATCCCATGTTGCTTTGTCGCTTAAAATTGATTGAAATCGGGAAGAGTCAAGTCCAGACCCGTCCCGATTTCCATCAATGTCAATTGATAAAGCATCATGGGATGAACGAAATCAATTGAATCTTTACCGAAAAAGTTACACAATAGGCCTGCTGGTAGGGTCTTCTTGTCAGGTACTTTCCCCGATTTGTGAAGACAGCCTTCAGCATAGCTTGACGGTCTCGTCACTTTGAGGATACTGTTTTTTTATGGGACTGAGGTGCCAAACAACCATACTGCCCGCCTGATGTTAAGCAGTTACCGTAGCCTATAGATGCTTGCAATACCAAAGGCATTGCTCGCACGCTGCCGACCTGACTGGGCTTCCGGCTCTCTCACAAATAGTACGAAACGCAGCTGTGATAGCTACTTTACGCCGATCTTCTGTGAGAGGGTGGTCTACCCCGGTCGAGCCAGCCCATATATGAGCTGCAGTCGATTGGCTATAGCTTGGCTTTACCACCAATTACTAAGCCGCCAAGCCAACTAGACACTCGGGTATAAATATCAAATCATAAATAAGTCAATGATTCCGCTGTCCGTCCACAACGTAGTGAGTCTGGGCCAATGCCTGGGCAACCCTGTGGCAGCTCCCACTACGTGGTGGAAGGACCACGGAATCATTGACTCATTATCATTTGATATTTATACCCGAGTGTCTAGCTGGCTTGGTGTTGTAGTAATTGCAATTTGTTTGTGGTATCGCAGAGGTGCCAGAAGTGTCGGGCGGGCCGCGCAGCATCCTGAGTGCGGCGGGGGGCGGCGCGCTGCTGCCGTGCGGGGTGCGCGCGCCGCCGCGCCTGGCGCTGCGCCTGCTCACGCCCGCACCACCCGACAGGAGAGTCTACGGGGCCGCCCGGCTACACAACGCACCGCCTCTCTTGAAACTCAATGTGAGATCTTTTCATGTTGCTGAAGTGGTCACGGAAAACCGCTGGACTGGATGCAAGTGGCACAGGACCGGTCGTTGTGGAAAACATGGGGAAGGTCTATGTCCAACAGTGGACGTCTTTTATTTAGCTGAAATGAATGATGATGATGATGATCTTCTTAAGACATGGATAGTAATGTGTTCTGATATTCCTACGTAGCACTCTGTAACCCTAGGACTCGAATGGCGAGAATATTCCAGACGTGATCTGTTTATTTATTTATTAAGGTTTGCCAATAATTGTTACCCCAAAAAAAACACAAAACTTACAATACAGTTTCCTTAACTAAGTGTAAAAAAAATTAAGGTAAACACAGCATGCATGTTTCTCGCAGTATCTGCGACAAAATACGACATCGATTCGAGAAAGCTAACAGCGAGAACAATACACCGTATACGTTGCTCTATTTTCCGTCCTAGTTGTCTGATGCATTGCTTTCTGTAGGCATCCGGTCATCCGCACGAATCGACGCGATGGTGGTTCGCGACAACAATGTTCAGTTGCGTTCGTTAGTTCCATAAGGGCCTCCGCAGACTTGCTACTTTTAGCATCGGCGACCGGCGATTTTGTGACGTATCGATGCTGCGCCGCGTTTCCTCGAGCGCGAACGAGCGAGACGCAGCATCGAAATCGCCGATCGCCGATGCTAAAAGTAGCAAGTCTGCGGTGGCCCTTACTTGCAAAATGTGCGTGTACCTACACCTGCCCTTCTAGCCAAATGGTACCAAGTTGAAAAGCCTCTTGTCGAAAATGTACCGAAAATGCCGAACAAAACAGTGTGGTCACGCTTGTGTGTATAGTAGGCCCAGCCCCCCTAGCAAAGTGCCTTCGTTTCAAGCGTTTCTACAAATCGCTACGCTTCATGTATGGAAATAACATAAGTCACGTGATCTACTTATCGACTGGTAATGTCAGCGTGACCACACAATTTTTTTCCGAAATTTTTGGTACATTCTCTAGATTTAGTACTATTTGACGTTGCCGCTCGTGCCAATACTTACAATATAAATGATGTGTGTTGTAACGTGACCGTGATGCAGGTCACGTGGCTGAAGAACGGGTCTCCGATGCGCGTGGACGGCGCGCGCATGGCGCTGACGGCGAGCGGCGCGCTGGAGATCGAGCCGCTGCGCGCGCACGACGCCGCGCGCTACGCCTGCCGTGTCTCGCTGCCCAACGCGCACCACGTCTACAAGTTAGTGGACACCTTCTCCTTCTCCTACCCCCCCTCCCCGTCCCTCTACCCCACTCCCCTTCAGGTTGACAACGTGCGAGCAAATGCCTTTGGTGTAGCACGTGTCTATGGGCTACGGTATCTGCTTGACTTGAACCCGTACGCTAGTTTGCCACCTCTGATCCATAAAAAAATAAATTCTTCTTTGTATCCTTCTTTTCTCTATTCGTCTCCTTTTGTTGCAATGGTCTTTATCCTGGTGGTCCCCGCAGGGTAAGCGAAGAGACGGAGCTGCGCGTGAGCACGGAGACAGGCAACGCGGAGTCGCCGCCGCGGTTCATAGCCACGCCACAACCCGTCACTGTCATGGAAGGTAATGACCCCATAGGAACACCTTTCGAAATGTTGGTGATGGAAGTGATATAGAGTATCTAAAGTGTTGTATGATCGTGCGCAGGTGCGTCGGTGACGTTCGACTGCGCGGCCGTCGGGAACCCCAAGCCGGAGATCACCTGGCTGAACAACGGAGTCGCCATCGACCTCAGGTGAGCTGCCCCCCCCCCCCCTGTTCTTTGACTGGCATCCAGCTATTGCCTGGTTGTGTTAATCGTGCCCCCCCTCCCTAGTGACCTGGACTCGCGGTTCTACCTGGTGGGCGCGGGGTCGCTGCGCGTGCAGTGGGCGCGCGCGCTGGACGCGGGCGCCTACACGTGCCGCGCGCACAGCCGCCTCGACTCCGCCGACCACACCACGCAGCTCGCAGTGCTCGTGAGTACTACTGGTCCCCCCCCCGCTCCCCGCCAGATTTTCAGAGGGGGTGTTCAGTGAAACTTACAGATGCTCCCATTTCTTAGACTGACGATCAAATTAGCAAAATTGAAACTTTTGACACTTATTAGCTGGTAATGAATCCCCCTTATCTTAATCTGATGCGCCGGAGTAAATCCAGAAAACCCTTCTACAGCTCCCCATCTAATTGGTATATGTTCAGACTCATACTTTATTTCATAAAATATAAGTTTGATCCGGTTAGCAGACGGGTGAAGGTCGTTCTTCAGTGTATCTTAGACCATTTGGGAACAACTGTAGAAGGACTAGAGAACAACCTCTTGTCCCCCCCCCCCCGCAGACGGCGCCGCGCGTGCACGTGCCGGACGGCGCGGTGGTGACGGCGCGCGAGCGCGGCGACGTGACGCTGCGCTGCGACGTGCGCGGCAAGCCCGCGCCCGCAGTCACGTGGCTCAAGGACGGGGACCCCTTGACTCCCAACAACCATGACATCACCCTCGTGGACGGGTAAGACACGTGATTCATGATACACTCGTCTAACACTTTTCGTTTGTCTGGTGAAATAGTGAGTCGAATGACTGTAAAAGTAAACCAATGGGATGGCGGGATGAGTGGGAGGAAGAACAGGGAGACCTTTGCCCAGCAGTGCGATGACGCAGGTTGGAAAAAACTCTTCAATTAGCAATAATAAGGCATTGCCATCGATTTTGACAATACCACCGACATTATTTCATTCATCACTCATGCATTTTGTTTCTTGTTTAGGGTTCCGTACCCAAAGGGTGCCAATCGGAATCCTTTTACTATGCCTCCGCTTTCCGTCTGTCAGCGGGCTGTATCTCACGAACCGTAATAGGTAGAGTTGAAATTTTCACAGAATGTGTATTTCTGTTGCCGCTACATAAAAAAATAAAGAGGGGTATACAAGAAACTTGATGTTTTTGAATTATTTTTCTTTGACGTTATTATGCAATTTTATGGCCGGTTTCCAAACAAAAGACTTCAACGTGCGACTTTAAAATTCAACATTTTATTATATTCTTATGGTCGGGTTCCATACAAAAGACTTCAACGTGAGACTCAAAAGTTCACCATTTTTGGGGATGTTTGTTTATATTCTACAGTGGTACGGAACCCTTTATGTACCTACCCTTTATGAGTCCGACACGCACTTGTTCATACATGATCCGTGTCCAGTAATGTTGCCTGCATATTACTGAGTGTGTATAATTGGTTGTGTTCGTGTAGTACGTCGCTGCGCATCGCGGGCGTGCTGCGCGTGGACGCGGGCATGTTCCAGTGCGCGGCGGCGTCGCGCGCCGGCGCCGCCGCCGCCGCGCTGCGCCTGCGCGTGCTGCCGCCCAACGACGGTCAGTACACACACCCGGTTCCCGGGTCCCGGTTGTTGTCATCTAGGCAGCAGTCGTTAAGCCTTGTCAGAGGCCTACGGGCGGCTTGAACTACTCTGACACCAGGTTGGCCACTAACCATACGATAAGAAGAAGAAGAAGAAGTACACACACCACACACTACTCACATACTACATATTATACACATACACACACACACACCAATACTGACACGCTACCTTCTATACTCATACAACTATTGTAAACACGTACGTGTCTGTCATACTGTATACCATTCTTTCGGCCGTGTCTTTTGGGCTCCGTTCAAGTATTTACATGTTAATTTTGTGTAACTAAAGGCGGTGGTCGCATTCCATTTTTTGACATTGTTAAACCCGGTATACGGTTATTGGTAAAAACCTTGCAGGTCTGTATTACTAACATAATAAACAACAACTTTTGTTCTATAACTTTTTCAAAATTTGATACATTTAACAAAAAACACACTCTAAAAAGTACCTATGAAACAAGAAAATATTTTCCTCTAGAGGTTAGCCGTGGTCTGTTTATGTCCTTAAGTGACATACGACCACGGACCACAGCTATCCTCTAATTAGTAATACAGTCCGGCAAGGTTGTTGGTGTTTTACGAATAACCCTGTATATTAGAATGGGCTGCTGTTTCATACAATAAACTGTCATATAGTCGAATTTGGAAAATATGTTTTTTATCCTCATTCCTCAGTTCATACTGAAAATTTTGTTATCATAAACTGTGTAATTTTTATTATTTAATCCTTTTAATTTTACATTATTTTTATCCCTGCATTGTTTATTTTTATTTTATTTTTTTATTCCGCCCTCCCCTCCCCGATCCCACCAGACTTCATACCCGCGTCCCCCTCCCCCCCCGAGCCGGAGCTCCCCGAGGACTTCCTCGGCGAGACATCGTCCGCGTACACGTCGGGCCCGGACACGGACACGGACACGGACCCGGACACGGAGTACTATGATGTGTTGCACGGACAAGGCGTGGAGCCGGCGGGCAACGGCAGCGCGCCGCCGCCGCCGCGACGACTCCGCGCCGTCATCGTCAAACATACGTTCGTGACGCTCAGCTGGCAGGAGCCGGACGGCGCGGATGACGTCACCGGGTACGCCGTCATCTACCGGGTCAAGGGCAGTCAGAGGTGAGTGCCCATATCATTAATTGATACACCTGATGGATGGAGGCCCGAGTAAAAATATGAGCAAATAAAATAAAATAAAAATAAATCATTTTCGGAATTCTTTCTTGCCTTGGACCTTTGTATTACGAGATAGGAAAATACAATCCAGTCAGTCAGTAGACCGTGTTCTATTTACTTACGTGGCTCTGTCCAATGGACTCAATCCTGTGACCTTTCAAGCTCGGTAATGACAGTGAGAGTTATAAAAGTATTGCCCATAGTTACATTAGTTAAATCTCGGGAGTGCAAACAGCAATCGCTCTGTGAGAATGCCGGGGCTCAGACACATCAAGGGAGACTGACACTCTGTATGGAGTGTGGTACATAGAAACACGGTGTGCGTGCGTGCGTGTGTGTGTGTAAGTGTGTGTGTGTGTGTGTGTGTGTGTGTGTGTGTGTGCGCGCGCGCCTCAACACCACCTACCTGTTATGGAGTGTGTTACACGGTGTGTGTGTACGTGTGTGTGTATGTGTGAGTGTATGTGTGTGTGTGTGTGTGTGTGTGTGTGTGTGTGTGTGTGTATGTGTGCGTGTGTATAATGTGTGTGTGTGTGTGTGAGTGTGTGTGTGTGTGCGCGCCCCAACACCACCTAACTGTTATGGAGTGTGTTACATGGTGCGTGTGTGTGTGTGTCAGGGAGCGCGTAGTGCGCGGCGCGGCGCAGCGGCACGAGATGAACGTGCCGGCGCTGCGCCCCAACACCACCTACCTGTTCTCCGTGCTCGCACACACCGCCCGCGGACTCTCGCCGCCCACCGACGTAAGCAAACACACACATTTTTAAAACTTTAAACAAAAGCAGCTTTATTCTTCTGAGTAAGTTCCTCAAGAAAGCAAGAAAAAGAAGAGTTTCCTTCCTCTGTTGGTAATAGAGAAGATCTCGCCTTCAGAGTTTCCTCTCTTGTCCGTCAAGAAACGTTGTAGATACTAATTGAACTACATGGATAGGACCATGGACCAGTTACTAAGGGGACTGGCCCTAAGCGAGTCGGCCGAGTGGTCGGCCTACTAACATCGACATAAAACGAAGCGAGTAGTTCAACTATTTACCGGTAAATAGTAAAATGAAAATGAAAAAACAATGACCACGTTTTGCTTCATACAAATATCTAATAAGGGCACCTCATTCTTTAGTCTTTACTCTGTAGATAGGACTGTCAAGGAAGGAGGAGAGCTAGTTAAACTTAGCTATGAAACAATGGAAAAGACTGAAAAATGATTTAAAGCAAAAAGCTGGTTGTTAAGTAGTCCCACTCTGTACAGCCGATAGAGGTGCACACAACGGAAGAGGAGCTGACGCACGGGCCGCCGCTGAACGTGCGCGCCGAGCCGCTCGGGCCGCACGCGCTGCGCGTGTCGTGGGCGCCGCCCCGCAGCGCGCCCGCCCCCGGCAGCGCCGCGCCCGCCCCCGCGCCGCCCTCCAAGTACTCCGTGCACTACACCGAGGTGCCCACTCGCTTCATTGTTCGATGTTGTCCCCTCTCAATCCCCGTCATACATTTTTTTCTAGCGGCTGCCAAATGTAAATCGTAAAACAATTTTGTATCAATACGGTTACTGGTTAGCAATTTGACTATTTTTTTATTAAATATCAATAAAGTGGGAATCAATATGAGACCCCAGTGGGATCTCAAACACATTTTTATACAATTTGGTTATTCAGTGAAATTGCATGTTTTTTGATGTACTAGCATAATTAGTTAAGAAGGTTTCACTAGATGTCGCTATGTCACAATTAGATCGCGGTATGACGTTGTGTACGGTATTTAGTAAGGCTCTTCAATACTTTTTGATTTGTATGTATCTATCCTACTAAGTTCGCTTGCAGTAATAAATCTAACAGTGGTGAATATAAAGTTTAGTTTTCTTTGAGACCTAGACTCGTGCCTGTTCATGGTTGTTATTAAAATGCGACTATGATATTCAGGTTGATTTTTATCAAACGCGTGTTGACCTAGCTTATCAAACGGTGTTAATCGATCACGCCTTCTTAAATTATCATGTACCTGCACCATATATTCGTTAAAGAGAATCCACCCAGTCACCATAATCCCCTCTTGCAGGTGGAGTCGGGTCGCGAGCAGGTGCAGTGGGTGGAGGCGGCTGGGGGCGCGGCGCTGAGCACGACGCTGAGCGCGCTGCGCGCCGCCGCGCTGTACCACGTGCGCGTGGCGGCGGCCGGCGGCGCGCCCGCGGACCTGCGCGCGCGCACGCCCAGCGACGCGCCCGCCGCGCCGCCGCTCAACGTCACCGCGCAAGCTACTGGCGCCACGGTGAGTACTACACTATTTACAGAATTGATCCTCGGATCTAATGAACTCAATGGTTTCAGTATGGTTTTTCAAGGAACTAGAATTCTTGATGTCGATGCTCGTTGCGAGCGGAAGTGTCAGTGATATTTTGAATTCCGTCAGTAAACTACAGTAATTGATATTGACTACAATTATCATAGACCCAATATGAAGCCCTGTGGCACACCCGTTTAATATTAACATTTGATAAAAAATATTCCTTTTATCACGTTAATTTTATCTCATTGCCTTACAAACCGTCCAAATCGTATGGAATTCATCAATACAAATTGTTGTAACATATTTTTTTTTAACAAATTGCATGGTCGACACTATCATAAGCTTCAGCCAGTACTAAGAAAAACAAACCAACTTCTAAATGAAAACACTAACCGCCAAATTTATAGACATTTTTAGCCAAATTACAATGGTTTTACAAAGCATTTCTAGGAATAAAAGTGATTTGTAATTGCAGTATAAGTCGATCATAACTTTCTATTTGGGGAAAAGTCGGTGTTCAAGTATATGTTGTACCGTCTCCAGTCGATCCTGGTCCGGTGGGAGGCGCCGCCCGCGCGCACGCACCGCGGCGCGCTCACCGGCTACAAGCTGCGGTACCGCGCGGCGCCGCCCGCCCCCGCCCCCGCCCCCGCCCCCGGCGCGCCCGCCCCCGCGCCGCCCGCCCCCGCGCCGCGCCGCAAGGCCGACTCGCTCACCACGCCCGCGGACGCGCGCCGCGCCGAGCTGCGGGGACTCGACCCGGCTACCACTTACCAGGTACACCCACAGTACGGCCCCAGACTTCAACCCTTTGGACTAGCTGGCCGATCGCAGTGTCACTGGGTAAATATCAAAAAAATCCTCTCAGCGAGAATCATACCCATCATTAACTGCATTCAAAACATTTTTATTCATGTAAATCTAAGAAACCACTCATGAATATTCGGAATAAAATCTACCATAGGTTGGAAATGCTCTTACCACAGGTTACCCTTTTCACAAAATTTAAATTGGTGTTGTACATTCTCGGAAACAGCAACTCAATGCCAGCAGAGAGTCCCATAACCCATTGTTACAAGAAGATAATACTCCACCGAGCCAAATAGGCGCTCGGTTGGGATGCGGCTTCCCCGCCCGCCATACCTCCCGCACACCGCCTCCGCCACACTCAAGGTGTGGGTGACGTCACATTTGACAGGCTCCTAGTTGGCTTGGTGGAGTAGTCATTGAGTGGGCAAGCGGGGAGGCAGTCTGCAGTGTGTATTGTATTGTGCAGGTGCGCGTGTGCGCCATCAACGCGAACGGGTCGGGTCCGTTCAGCGAGTGGGTGTCGGCGAGCACGCAGCCGCCGCGCGCGCCGCACGCGCCGCGGGACGAGTCGCGCGTGCCGCCGCCGCCGCCGCCGCTCACCAGTCAGTACACCGTACCATACCATACCGTACCGTACCGTACCGTACTTTACCGTACTTTACCTTACCGTACCATACCCTACCGTAACATACCATGCCTTCCAAGTACACTCAGCCAAGCCGACGCACGACCGACCCGAGCACCTTCTCATTTGCTGCACATAACTTTGCACAATCTATGTTAATAGTATTTCTTGGAGAAAACGCGCTAGCACTGTCATTCTTATTCATGAAATTATGTTGTTAGCAATGTATGTACAGTTGAGAGGGACGTCAGTAGGTACCTATAGTTTCTTTCTATTTATTTTTAACTTAGCTCGGTTTTAAAAAATTAAATAGCAAAAATTGCAGAATGAAGTCTCTAACAAAGACGTCACACTATACAGATTTTTTTTCTGGATCCTCTATTGGAATTGTTTGGATAATACATTTTAAATAATAATAATCACATATTTTTTGATGCGTTTAAGGGAGATATACTTAAGTATACTATGAGTCACCTCACCGCTCTCCGAGGTAGTGCGGAAGCCTAAATTCAGGCTGTCAAAGTAAGGGGTTTATTTGCAGCGCGTGCGGGTCGCGACTGGATCTCGGTGTGGTGGTCGGAGGAGGGCGCGGGCGGGGGCTGGGGCGGGGAGGGGGACGGGGACGGGGAGGGGGGCGGCGTGGTGCGCGGCTACGTGCTGGGCTGGGGGCTGGGCGTGCCCGACGACACCTCGCGCGAGCTGCCGCCTCACTTGCACTCGCACGTCATCAGGGGACTCGGTGAGTAGCCCGAAAGGGATAGCACGAGGTTGCTGTTTCTCTTCCAAATTCAGTTATCATTTCCGTATAACTTAATTCATTACCTCTTGCTTTATCATACCTTGTATGTCTTGAAACCTTAACATATTAACCCCTGCTATATCACTTGCCTAAAAAGCATCTTCCTGATGTAAAGCATTGACTGTAGCCTATAGATAGATGCTTGCATCACCAAAGGCATTGCCTGAACGGGACTGAGACAGAAGAAAGGTGGGGAGGGGGTGTTGGGCTTCCAGCTCATCGTACGAAACGCAGCTAAAACAGTTACTTTACGGCGATCATCTGTGAAAGGGTGGTGTTACCCCGATCTAGCCAGCCGTATATGAGCTGCAGTCAATTGGCTACACCTTGGCTCTACCATATAAACACTTTTAAGTTTCGATTATGTTGTTAGAATCGAACTCGGAGTACGTGATCTCGCTCCGTGCGAGCAACTCGCGCGGGCTGGGGCCGGCGGTGTATGCGACTGTACGCACCAAGCCCGCCGCCGACGACGACGAGCTGGGGGAGGGGGAGGAGGAGGACGAGGGGGAGGACGACGACGGGGAGGGGGAGGGGGAGGACCTCGCGCCGCCGCTCATACCGCCCGTCGGACTCAAGGTGCCTCCTTCCATCACTCGGATTACGACATCTACTATTTCACCACGCCATCTAATCACTCGGGTATAAATATCAAATGATAATAAGTCAATGATTCCGCGGTCCGTCCACCACGTAGTGGGAGCTACTGCCACAGGAGTGCCCAGGCATTGACCCAGGGTCACTACGTTGTGGACGGACCGCGGAATCATTGACTTATTATCATTTGATATTTATACCCGAGTGTCTATTTGGCTTGGTGGTTGAGTATGTTTTAAAACGGTGTTTAGTATTGATATTCATTGAGCATCTGTAACCATGATACTCATGCGCAGGCAATAATGCTGAGTGGAACTACCGCAGTCGTGTACTGGACCGACCCCACGCTGCCCAAGGGACAGGTCAGTTGTGGAAACTATTAACTACCCTCCTCTAGGTCTAGTGTCTTAATTAAAATTGTGTCTTTTGTTCTCGTTGATCACTTAGGGGGCGTCCATAAATTAAGTGAGGTGATTTTTGAGATTTTCCAACCCCCCCTGCCCCCCTGGTGAGATTTCGTGAGATTTTGCTCGACCCCGTCCGTCCCCATCTCATCTCACGTGAGATTTTTCAAAAGCTATATTTTAGAGGAGAAACATGTTTTACTTAAGTAATTTAACAAAAAAAAAAGTAAAACTTAAGTTATGTAAAAAAAAAACTTAAGTTTTCTTGCAAGTTTACACTGTTTTTTGCGGTAATTACGTGTGATTTGCCGAGACCCCCCCTCTCCCCCACGTGAGATTTGGTGAGATTTTGCTCGACCCCCTCCCCCCCATAAATGCCTAACGTAATTTATGGACGCCCCCTTAAAGTTTTCTTAGTCTAATTTATTTTGACTACTAAAGATTCTTGTTAGTGTGTATTTAAGGGGCTATGCACACGGGCAACTTTAGCGGCAACTGGCAACTAGCTGTTTTCATTATATAAACAATCGCGGCAACCGCGGCAGCTGTTGCTGCAACTAGCAATTTTTGGCTGCAACTTCCAAACAACTTGATAGTTTTGGCAACTAAAGTTGCTCCGTGTGCATAGCCACTAAGGGCCTCCGCAGACTAGCTACTTTTAGCATCGGCGACCGGCGATTTTGTGACGTATCGATGCTGCGTCGCGTTTCTTCGAGCGCGAACGAGCGAGACGCAGCATCTAAATCGCCGATCGCCGATGCTAAAAGTAGCTAGTCTGCGGAGGCCCTAAGAGGTATTTAGCTATGCACGTATGTGATGTTGCCAAATAATCTGATCCAGACTGGATGAAGAAGGCACTGGGAGATTTTAGAGAGGCCTTCAACACTATGGCGACTAAACTAAACAATATGTATTACCCTCCTTCTCGAGGTCGTAATGTATGAGTGAGATAGAAATACCTATTTGTTAGTGTGTCTTATTTGAAGACAATAGAATTAGTATTAGGTACTAAATTATCGATTTATTAAGGCCCGTATTAATAAACCGATCTCAAAGTTGACATCGGTCTTAAGGTGCAGTTTTGACGTTTAATGTATGGAACATCTGTCAAAAACAGCATCTTAAGTTTATTAATACGTTCCTAAGAGTATTCAACTATAATGAATGTGTGTGATGTACTGTATGCGATGTGCAGACGGCGGCGGACGGGCGGCGCTACGTGGTGCGGTGGGAGGCGGCGGGGCTGCGCGCGCGCACCTTCAACGCGACCGACGTCAACTGCATGCTCAGCGAGCTGCGCCCCTTCACGCACTACGAGTTCACCGTCAAACTCATCAAAGGTATAAAAAAAAATATCATCATCTCAGCCGAAAGGCGTCGACTGCTGGACATAGGCCTCCCCAAGGTTCGCCACAATGACCGGTCTTGCGCTGCTTGCATCCAGCGTATTCCCGAGACCTTTTACCTACCAGATAGAAAAAAAATAAACAATAAAAACCTAACAAACCAAAAAATTATGAATGTTCACCTCTTCACTCGGTTACGGTATTAAAAACAGTGAAATTTTACTCCTGGGGCCTTACAAGCACCTCTTATAGCAGTATTATTTTAGCGTTTCAGAGACTTCTTGTTCAATGAAGTTTCTTATTGTCATGACAATAAGGTACGTCATTGCACAAAAAGTCGCTGAAACGGTAAAACGTTCCTATAATTGAATCTATCTGTAAAATATAAGAGGTCGTGGTAAGCCCCCTGGTCACTGTGACTCCTGAACGAGTCAACTGACAATTCGAACAGAAAGTAAGAAAGTTACAGAACAAAACTAAGTCGTAAAAATAAACACATGTACAGACGAAAAATGTTGTCAAATGGTCATGCGGTAATTTGCCGATAGTAACCTATGCATGTGTGATGTGTGTGTGGGTGCAGGCGGGCGCGAGTCGTCGTGGTCGATGGTGGTGTCGAACACGACGCTGGAGGCGGCGCCGGGCTCCGCCCCCCGCGAGCTGCGCGCCGCGCCCCCGCCGCCGCCCGCCTCCCCCGCGCGCGCCCTCGACCTCGTCTGGGCGCCGCCCGCCAAGCCCAATGGATTTATCAACGGTCAGTATACCCCTTACAGAAATACATATTACTTTTACTTTACTTTACTTTTACTTTACTTTTACTTTACTTTTACTTTACTTTTACTTTACTTTTACTTTACTTTTACTTTACTTTTACTTTACTTTTACTTTACTTTTACTTTACTTTTACTTTACTTTTACTTTACTTTTACTTTACTTTTACTTTACTTTTACTTTACTTTTACTTTACTTTTACTTTACTTTTACTTTACTTTTACTTTACTTTTACTTTACTTTTACTTTACTTTTACTTTACTTTTACTTTACTTTTACTTTACTTTTACTTTACTTTTACTTTACTTTTACATTACTTTTACATTACTTTTACTTTACTTTTACTTTACTTTTACTTTACTTTTACTTTACTTTTACTTTACTTTTACTTTACTTTTACTTTACTTTTACTTTACTTTTACTTTACTTTTACTTTTACTTTACTTTTACTTTACTTTACTTTTACTTTACTTTTACTTTACTTTTACTTTACTTTTACTTTACTTTTACTTTACTTTTACTTTACTTTTACTTTACTTTTACTTTACTTTTACTTTACTTTTACTTTACTTTTACTTTACTTTTACTTTACTTTTACTTTACTTTTACTTTACTTTTACTTTACTTTTACTTTACTTTTACTTTACTTTTACTTTACTTTTACTTTACTTTTACTTTACTTTTACTTTACTTTTACTTTACTTTTACTTTACTTTTACTTTACTTTTACTTTACTTTTACTTTACTTTTACTTTACTTTTACTTTACTTTTACTTTACTTTTACTTTACTTTTACTTTACTTCCTTTCTATTTTCCGAATCTGGAAACATTTCAAGTGGAAATAGCACAGTATTGTGTGTGACTCTCACGCACGCACTTCCATCCACTGTGCAGAGGAATGGATGTATTACACATGGTTATATGTCTTCAGGCTACGTGATAATGTACGCGGTGCAGCGGTCGGGCGCGGGGGCGGGCGGGGGCGGGGGCGGCGGCGCGGGGGCGGGCGGCGAGGAGTGGACCGTGGTGGTGTCGGCGGGCGAGCGCACGCGCGCGCGCGTGGAGCGGCTGCGCGCGCGCACCACGTACCTGATCAAGGTGCAGGCCAAGAACAGCATGGGCGTGGGGCCCTTCAGCGCGCCGCTCGCCTACACCACGGCCATGGAGCCCGGCGAGGGCGGCGGCCTGGCCAGCGCCACCTCGGCCTGGCTGTGGGCCTCCGCGGGCGGCGCCTGCGCCGTGCTGGCGCTGGCGGCGGCGCTGGCGCTGTCGCTGTGCTGCCGCCGCTCGCAGCCGCCGCTCTCCCCCGACACCAGGCGAGTACTACACAGGACCAGAGTTGCAAAAAACAGGAAATTTAAAATGAAAACTGTTTAAATCATTGATTTAAAACAGAACGAACAAATCACCGTGTTTAAAACATGTTTTAAACACGATGTTTAAAACAAGGTGATTTTTGTAACAACTCTGCACAATACACAGTACACACTGCGGGACCCGCGCCGTGCAACTGGCTGCTACACACTACACAACATTTTTGTATGAATATAATGATGACATGTACTTACAGCACGTACCAGAAGTCGTCGGCGTCGGCCGGCATCAAGCCGCCGGACTTGTGGATCCACCACGACCAGATGGAGCTCAAGCACATGGACAAGAGCCTGCACTCCTCCGCCAGTAAGAGTACGATACATTCAACCCATCATTAACCTATCATTATCATTACTGTCCTCATTAAATTTATCATTATAGTCCTCAAAACTGTTATATATTTGGACAAAAGCCTGCACTCTTTCGCTAGTAAGAGTAGGAAGCACCCTCGTCGGTAACCTTGTCATCGTGTCAATATTTATCATTAGATTCGTCACAACCGTCATACACGTCGTTATAAGTCCATTCTCCTCCAGTAAGATCTCTAACATCGTTCATTAACGTCACAACATATCGTCATTATCATTACACTCATCATGATATGGAACCTACACTCGTCCCCGAGTGACAGTCTATAGTTATACCCTCCCCCTCCCCCATAGTATCGGCGGGCAGCATGGACGGCGGCGGGGCGGGGGCGGGGTCGACGCTGACGCTGACGCGCGCGCCGCCCGCCGAGTACGAGCCCGCCCGCCACGCGCCGCCCGCCTCGCTCGACCGACGACACTACGTGCCCACCTACGTCGGTGAGTCGCACACACGCACACACACACACACACATGCACACACATACACAAACGCGCGCAAGTACACACACTCGCGCTCACGCACACTCATACACAGACACGTGCACATAATACGTAGTCCCGATCGATCAGTACCTGTATTCAACTAAAGAATATAGTTAAGTGAACAGGCAGTATTATCACATACTTTTATTTGCCAAATGGTCGCCGTGTTCGCTTTTATCATTTTAATTCAAACAATTATTTAAGTTGCCCTTATTATTTTATTATTTCTCCCTGTTGGTTTTGTTCGGGCTATTTATTTTGATTTGGCAATCGTTCGTCGGGCGGGCGGGTAGAGTCGCGCTGCTCGTCGGCGGCGGGCAGCGGCAGCGACGACACGGCCGTGCTGCGCGCGTCGCCCGCCTCGCTGCCGCCCCTCGCGCCCTACGCGCCCCTCGCCGCCCTCGCGCCCCACGCGCCCCTCTGCCGCCGCTGCGATAAGTGCGACAAGTGCGACTATGCGATCAAACGTGAGGGATATAGGGCTCCGTTTTTTACCCGTTTTTATTTGCTTCAATTTTTGTTATTTTCTTCCAATTTCATTACGGCGCTGGCTTTGTACCGTTCAATGCAAAAAAGTTAATGATGTGGTCAGGCAGTATTATTGCTGATAGTAATTAACTGTATCATCATGACGTATTTGACGTAACTGTATCGTCGTTCGAAATTGAACTAATTGAATCTTTGTCCAGCAATGACGGGCATGGGAGTGGGCGTGGGCGTGGGCGGCGTGAGCTGCGCCTCCACGTGCGAGAGGAGACAGCACGCGCGGATGCCCCATCCGGACCAGGTCAGTTTTTATAAAGTTACTGAAATAAACTGTTGATCTACCCATTTGGTTTTACTAATTTTTATCCCATTTCGTCCCACAGCTGGGCAAAGGTATCGCCCAACCGGCTTCATTGATCTCTGTCCTCGGAGACTTTTTGTCAGTCCTTCCCGAAGATATTTTACATCTGATTTATATCTAGCGCCCGTAGGAATAAATCGATTTTAAAGTTGAGATCGATCTTAAGATGCAGTTTTGACATTTAATGTATGTCATGTTTTGGTGTTTAATGTATGTGTCCAAAAAAACAGCATCTTAAGCTCGATCTCAATCTTGAGATCGATTTATTAATACGAGCCTTAGTACTAACAAATCATCATCGGTCTGCTCTGATTACTTGTAAGCCCGATATTCGGAGCGGGTGCCGTACACTCCGCGACACAGCTAGTGGTCCACCGCTGTCTTGGCCGAGTGTACCTTGGAACTATGTTAGCATTGGCGACCGGCGATTTTGTGACGTATCGATGCTGCGTTGCGTTTCTTCGAGCGCGAACGAGCGAGACGCAGTATCAAAATCGCCGATCGCCGATGCTAAACGTAGCTAGTCTACGGAAGCCCTTAGAGTTGAAGTGGTTGTATCGGTGTGTGTGTGTGTGTGTAGAGCACGCCGCTGCTGGCGGGCGTGGCGCCGCTGGGCTCGCCGCAGTCCTCGCTGGCCTCGCTGCACCCCCTCCACCCGCACCACCCGCAGCACCCGCCGCCCGCGCCCTGTGAGTATCAACACCACCTCCACTTACACTCCACTCGTATTTTGACTTGAATAATTCTTGACTGGCTCCGACGGGATTTTTGGACTGATTTTATGTCGCGTTCGCGTATTTTCATTTACGTATCATAGACACTTTTAAGCCGGAAACCCACCGCGGCGCACGGAGAGGCCACGCTATCGGGTCACGCCTCGCTGTGCAAGAAAATGTATGCATGACGTCATTTCGTGCGTAGCCTCTCCGTGCGCCGCGGTGGACACGATTGCATACATTTTCTTGCAAAGCGAAGCGTGACTCACGTGCGTGGCCTCTCCGTGCGCCGAAATGTAATATTTTTATTAGTGACAGAATTTATGGAGTTTAACATTGTGGACTACGTAGTCCCCACACTAGGATACTGAATTATTGTTACCATAGCTCGTGTGTGTGTATGTGTGTAGGTGGGTCGGGCTCGTGTCCGCTGGGCGCGGCGTGCTCGGCGCCGGGCGCGGGCGGGGCGGGCGGGGCGGCGGGGGCGGGCGGCACCGACGTGTACGCGTGCGCGGCGCGCGAGCGCGGACACTACGTCGCGTACGAGCCGCTCGGACATTACACGCAGTGAGTACGCAACACGACACACAAACAATACATTGTTCTAACCACACTTGCAGTCTATTCTAACCTAATCTTTATAAATATAGTCTATCCATAAAAGATATGTCTTGTCCATGAGTCTACCGGAACTTGTACTTTCTAACATTACAATGTTCTACTCAGTCACTATAAGTGACTTGGCTTGACGTGATGATTGGCTTTCCAGTGGCTATACTATTGTCCTATGTTACATTACTAATTAGCTGCAAGTTTTCCATGTATTCAATAAATAAATAAATAATTTATTAATTACCCTCTCAGCTTGAAAATAATCCCGATAAAATTACAACATATTGTATTTGATAAAGTAACTAAATTATGATAGAAGCTTGGAGATGAATGATGCATACATTAGAATTGTTATAAATAATTGTTAATCTATAAAATGTGATGCGTCCACTGTGCCCGCAGCCGCGACTCGCTGGGCAGCGAGCCGGGGGCGGGCGGGGCGGGCGCGGGGGCGGGCGGCTCGCTGCAGCGGCGGGCGGCGTGCGGCGCGCCGCTGCACAGCTTCGCGCTGGACACCAGCTCCGACCGCTCCACGCCCACGCACTCGCACTCCAGAGGTAACCAACACCAGAGTCCATGTCACCTAGAACAGGCTTAACCATGTCAATGATATGGCCACTACAGACCATGTAGTCTATGGTCACCGCGTGGTCTGTTTCCGAAATCCATGTCTACAAAATAAGTAGTCAATGGTGATGATGATATGTATAGTACTTCCAAGTAGTCAATGGTGATGATGATATGTATAGTACTGCCAAGTAGTCAATGGTGATGATGATATGTATAGTACTTCCAAGTAGTCAATGGTGATGATGATATGTATAGTACTTCCAAGTAGTCAATGGTGATGATGATATGTATAGTACTGCCAAGTAGTCAATGGTGATGATGATATGTATAGTACTTCCAAGTAGTCAATGGTGATGATGATATGTATAGTACTTCCAAGTAGTCAATGGTGATGATGATATGTATAGTACTTCCAAGTAGTCAATGGTGATGATGATATGTATAGTACTGCCAAGTAGTCAATGGTGATGATGATATGTATAGTACTGCCAAGTAGTCAATGGTGATGATGATATGTATAGTACTTCCTAGTAATCAATGGTGATGATGATATGTATAGTACTTCCAAGTAGTCAATGGTGATGATGATATGTATAGTACTTCCAAGTAGTCAATGGTGATGATGATATGTATAGTACTTCCAAGTAGTCAATGGTGATGATGATATGTATAGTACTTCCAAGTAGTCAATGGTGATGATGATATGTATAGTACTTCCAAGTAGTCAATGGTGATGATGATATGTATAGTACTGCCAAGTAGTCAATGGTGATGATGATATGTATAGTACTGCCAAGTAGTCAATGGTGATGATGATATGTATAGTACTTCCAAGTAGTCAATGGTGATGATGATATGTATAGTACTTCCAAGTAGTCAATGGTGATGATGATATGTATAGTACTTCCAAGTAGTCAATGGTGATGATGATATGTATAGTACTGCCAAGTAGTCAATGGTGATGATGATATGTATAGTACTTCCAAGTAGTCAATGGTGATGATGATATGTATAGTACTTCCAAGTAGTCAATGGTGATGATGATATGTATAGTACTTCCAAGTAGTCAATGGTGATGATGATATGTATAGTACTGCCAAGTAGTCAATGGTGATGATGATATGTATAGTACTTCCAAGTAGTAAATGGTGATGATGATATGTATAGTACTTCCAAGTGCAATCGATTCAGAGTTTTTCGATATAACGTACCACTCAAAACATTTTTGCTCCAATGTCCAAAATCTAACATCGAATGTACCTGCTATGTGTACCTTCAACAACTTTATTACACTTTGTTCTACATGATAATGTACTGTAACAGGCAGTGTGAGAGAGACGTCGCCATACAAGAAGAGCGCCAGCTCCTCTCCCGGACACATCCCGAACAGACTGCAGCTCGGTAAGAACTTATTCACATGGCCCTCAGACCATACGCCGTATAGTTGAGGCCGTACCGTTGGTGTGTTGGTCTGACCTTATTAACTCTGGTTTATAATGAGAATCCGTTACGAATTTAGTTGAGAATGCAGATTTATAGAGCTAAGAAATCCATAACATACAGTGCAGAAATCTTTTTCTACGGCCAAAATTGACGAAGTTATGACCAAATTAAGTACTAATCCAAATTAGGGAATGTGATGTTTAGGCTCATGTATATTTAATGTGCACGTGTTGTACTGTGCAGGCGGTGCCGTGTCGCAGTGCGCGGAGGAGCTGGAGCCGCTGACGCCGTCGCGCAGCACGGAGCGGCTGCACCGCGAGATGCAGAACCTGGAGGGGCTCATGAAGGACCTGTCCGCCATCACGCAGCACCAGTTCCACTGCTAGTGCCGGCCTCGCCACCCGCCCCGGCGCTGCCGCTGCCGGCCGCATTACCAGTGGAGCTGCCCGTGCCAGTGGCAGCGTTACTAGCGGCACCGCTGCTACTGGAGACCAGCCGAGTGAACATCCAGCGCTATCGGATCCAGTAAGCTGTCAATGTCGCTGTCATTAGCGACACTACTGGTACCAGTGAACATACCCAGTGAAGACCCAGTGGAGCTGTTAGTGGCAGTAAGCTGCACTGTAGCGAGTATTAGTGACGCTAGTGCTGCCAGTGTGTGTGTTATCAGTGCCTGTATACCAGTGGCGTGCCCGTGCCCAACGCTCCCAGTGGAACATCACTAGTAATATTGCCACTACTACCAGTGCTAGTGCCAGAGTGCCAACGTTACAGCACTAATGCTATACAGTGGCACGTGGAGCCCTATTGAAGAAAACATTTCTGGAATTGGTCCAAGAACTTAGTGACTTAACAAATACCAACTAACGAGTGTAACGGCGTCGTTACGCGCCGCGGAGGTCTCCAGACAGGAGGCCTACTAGGAGTTTCATGCGCATTTATCGCTAGTCGCTACCGTTTACGAACAATATCGAATTGCACAGCGCATACGGTCACCCATCTAACAATTTTCCATACAAATATTTTTAGTATTTCAAGTTTTGACTTGAGGGGCTAATAGCGACGCTATGCATTATTGCAGCATTTCAGCAAAAGCAATTCATTTTCGGATGGTTTAAAATGTGGGACTATTTTACAACGACATTTTAATCAATTTTACAGAAATTTTGCGGAATTGCTAAGGATTCTGCTAGAAAATCTGAAAAATGGATTGCATTCGCAATGTTGCATAGCGTCGCTATTAGACCCCCTGGGCGAACTTACAAACTCCAGAATCATAAATATAAAATAGTTTTTTGGATAGAAAAATGTGTTCGCGGCGCGCATCGGTAGCGGGCTTGACGCACCCATTTTTAAAAACGAATATCAATGTAATGTAAGCGTTACAGATCTCTTACAACTAACATTAAGTAAATAAATCGTACTATGCGATTAAAATAAGAATAGGTCCGACGTGGCACCATGTTGTGACGTCACAACTGGAACTCGGTACGGCTCTCAGCTAACTTCACTCACAAGTACAGTACTTTATATGCGTGAAGTTAGCCGAGAGCCCGTCCTATTCTTATTGTAATCAGATTGTACAATGGAGTATTGATGATTTACTAAAATCATTACTGTCATTTTTAATTCCGACTGCTGGCATTTTATAGCGAATTGTAAAATTTAATTTGTAGATCTATTGATTTTAGATTATTGTTTTGTACGAGTAATCCTATTAACTTTTTGAAAATGGAATGTGTGTGATAGTTGGCGGTGACGTCACATGGTAGACATGTTGGAATAGTGACGTCACGAGCAGACCATACACAAGCTCGCCCTAAGTCGCTTAGCCATTGTGGCGCCACTGGCGTTTAGCTATAGTGATCGGTCAGAATCAACCGACCAACCAGAGGCCAATCAGCCAGTTGGCACCAATCAGAGGGCCGATGACAATAGCAACTCAATGGCAATGGCTAAGCGACTACAGCGGCACGCTATAAGGGTGCGTTTCCACTGAAGCGGAGCTGGGCGGAGTGGAGCGGAGCAGCGGACTGTCATTGGCCAACTGTGATGGGCCAAGAGCGGAGTGGAGATTTCGAGCACTGTGATTGGCCAATTCACAGTCCGCTCCGCTCCACTCCGCCCAGCTCCGCGTCAGTGGAAACGCACCCTAATGGCCGGTTTGACATGTGGGAGGGGGAGAGGATGAACCTTATTATAACGGAATACATTTTTCTACATTCTTATTTTTTTAAACAGCCAGTCTTATTCCGTAATAATAAGGTTCATTTTCTTCCCCACCACATGTCGAACCGGCCATCGTAAAATGCCGCTACTGTAGTCGCACGCACCCCATTGTTATCACTGCCTATTTTATTTAAACCTAATATTAGTTATACTCAATGTATATTGTGATCCTTGTACTAGGTAATAAGACATGTACATAAACTTAGATATAAATATACTAGGAAATAACATTACACTTGTAAGCGTATTGACTATTTTAATTTGTCGACTGAACTACGAAGGACCGATGTTTATGTTAAGCTGGGTACGTCGGGAGCCGTACGGCTTGACTCGCTCAAACCCCAACATGGCCTACGCTCAATACACTGTCTAATTAAGCTAACGAGACACACAATTAATTCTGTATGTAGTTATATCGTGTAAGATGTAAAGCTAGTCATATAGTCCCAGTATACGTAGGTAGGTGATGAAGCGGCGCGGGGCCAGTGGTAATACTACACTCACACGGACTTTTTTAAGGTGGTAGAGCCAAGCGGGTAGTACCACCCTCTCACAGAATATCGGCGTAAAGCAGCGTAAACAGCTGCGTTTCGTACGATGAGGGAGAGAGCCGAAAGCCCAACCCCTTCCCCTCCCTCCGTCCCACTCCCCTTCAGGTCTGCAATGTGCGAGCAATGTCTTTGGTATTGCAAGCATCTATATTCTATAGGCTACGGTTACTGCTTAACACCGGGCGGGCCGTATGCCATTTTGCCACCGCAGTACTATAAAAAAAAACAATGATAAATGTCCCTTGGGTCGGTTTGGTTGCGACATGGGTGGCTGTATCTACCTTCTTGAGTCTAAGCTAAGATGCAGTTTTGACGTTTAGTATGGAACATCTGTAAAAAATTGCATCTTAAGATCATTCTCAAGTTTGAGATGCATTTACGAGCCTAGTGAAAACGTGGTTTAGAGATTACCACTGTGCGATGTGCCGTTTAAAACATTTTTTTTTTCAATAATTTTCATTATATTATATTATTATTGTATAATGTATTACTAGCCCTCTCTACGTCGGTCGCTCCCGCTGACTACTGTGTATTGTGTAAGCGATTGTAAAGATTTTTGATACGATTCATTATATTTGTACATTTCCAATTTGATACACGACACCAAGTTTTAATATTACAATTTTATTGGTCGTTGGACGCGATGCGACAACAATGGAATTAATGAATTAATGCTCAAAGTTGAGATCGATCTTGTAGCGACTTCACATATCGCTACCAACAGATGGCGCTAGTTGCACGCGCCAATACAAAAATGGAGTCCTAAACCACGCAAGCAACATTCCCGAGGCACGCAGCATATATACGAGACCCCGACAACATCCATCGGGGCGTAGCGGCCGACCCCGCCAGGCATACCACCCGCCTGGCCGGAAGATCTTCCCTTTACCGCTAAAATCTTGAGATGCTGTTTTTGACAGATATTCCATACATTACACGTCAAAACTGCATCTTAAGATCGATCTCAACTTTGACTTGTGTACGCCTCGGAGCCGGTAAGGCCCGCCACATACATACGTACGGAATCGGGTTTTCCGAACGCGATACGTACATTTGGATGGATTTACTGCGTTCGGAATCCCCGATTCGATATTTCGAAAACGACATTCCGTGTATGTGGCGGGCCTTAGACTCATCGCGTCATGCGACCAAACGCACATACACCATTTGTTAATAGCATCTCACATTAGGTAATATAGCGCGATCAAATGAATTGATCCACAAATAAAATTATATTTGTTTTACTGAAAACTTTAAACATTGTATTCCATGGAACATGTATTTACTACTTTTACCTACCGTAGACTAAAGCGAGCATTACATTATCCAATTTCCAGAGCGCTAGGTGAGCTAGTAGTAAAATTGGATGGTTTAAAGGCAGTGAGTGATCCAAATCTAGTACAATCTCGCACTGCAGCACTATTTTAACGTTGTGCAAATTGGATAATGTAATGCCAGGTTAAGAATTTCGTAGTTAATGCTACCTATTGTTACGAATTACATAATATTAGATTACTTCATTTGATCGCGATCACTTTGTAAAAAAATATGTAATTTCTATCAATTCGACGTTTGAATTTTTTGATATTAATAAATTGTAAATATTTGATATTTCGATACGTATTGTGTAACTGAGCCGGCGACTGACGGACGAGTACTGTACAAGGAATTGCACTCGAATTGATGCAGGCGAGGTGCGGTGGCGCTGCGGGCGAGTAGACGTACCACACAGTAGACAAACAGACGAGTAGACAAACAGATGAGTAGACAAACGAGCGAGTAGACAAACTGATGAGTAGACAAATAGACGAGTAGACAAACAGACGAGTAGACAAACAGATGAGTAGACAAATAGACGAGTAGACAAACAGACAAGTACACAAACAGATTAGTAGACAAACGAGCGAGTAGACAAACAGATGAGTAGACAAATAGACGAGTAGACAAACGAGCGAGTAGACAAACAGATGAGTAGACAAATAGACGAGTAGACAAACAGACGAGTAGACAAACAGATGAGTAGACAAACGAGCGAGTAGACAAACGAGCGATTAGACAATCAGTTGAGTAGACTAAACGATTATCTCGCTATTCGCTTGCAGTGTAACCACATCCGACACCCCAGTAACATTACTTCCAATGACCCAAGACTTCCGCCATTATTATTTAAAGCTCGCAAACATTGGGATTAACTTCGAACACATTTTCAGAACAATGTTGGTGCTACTAGCGCCAAGCCGCCTTATGTTTGGCGCCAACTATTGGTGCATGACCCAATAAAGAATTAAAAGTCGTCCCAATGTTTGCAGTAGTAAATTAATATTTCGCTATTAACGTTAATGATTAAGTGAAACAATTAGACTGATTTGATGATTTTACTGCGTTGTATGCGTTCGTTTTGTGCGGCGAACCGGGAGTAAACGTTGACGACCTTCTAATCTAATAGATGCTTGGCAATAGGAATACCAACCCTGTGGGACCTAACATTATGATATTAGCAGCTAAAATTAAGCCTGCAACTGCTAAGCACGATCTAGGCATGAAAGAAAACAAACTATAATCGAGAACCTACCGTCAACGTTTATTCACCAATTAATTGATCCGAATCTTTCATCTTATTATCAACGGTGTTATAGAAAATAGTTATATCGTTTTGAACGCGTGTCTAGTCAAATTTCCTTTAATGGTTAGACAAGCGTTCAAAACCTGTTTAACTTTTGTTTAATTAAACCGCAAATATAGTATTTATGTCAGTCTAAGTTGCTGACTGCATTATGGACTCATCAACAAATAACAGCTATCGGCTATGTAGTACAATTAAAATCAACGTTTGGATGGATTTGGATCAAGCGCCGCGAGTTCAGGCAAGCTGTGTCCCACCAATGAGAGACTGGAATGATTATTTATTCTAAATTTATATTAATTGAATACTTATTTTATTATAATTCGATATCTAGATATAGGTACACTTGCGATGTTACTTGGAATAGAGTCTGTATGCACTGTGCGGTAACTAGCCGACCGAGGGAGCACTACGTCCAAAATAATGCCGCTAGAGGCGCACATGCGCTGTATGGGAAAATACGATAGCGACACATGAATGGGTTCACTAAACCTCCAAGCCAACTTGGCACTCGGTTATAAATATTAAATGATAATAATTAAGTCAATGATTCCGCGGTCCTTCCACCACGTAGTGGGAGCTACTGCCACAGGAGTGCCCAGGCATTGGCTCAGGCTCACTTACATTGTGGATGGACCGCGGAATCATTGACTTATTATCATTTGATATTTATACCCGAGTGCCTACTTGGCTTGGTGGAGTAGTACAGTGTATAGGGAATTCGATAGCGACTCATGGATGTTTTGAATGCATGTCACTTGCTCTAAGCCCACTGTGTAGTGTCCTCCCCGCAAGGCGTCGTCTCGGTGCTCCGCGCAGTGCGTGCCGACCCACTATCCGCAAGTACTACTTGTATAAATGAACGCGACGAGCACACCGGTGCGGCCATACTCTGTACAATTACAATATACTTGTAATATTTATTGATCTGTTGTTTTATTACCATCACTTATATACGTAGCGTGGATGTACCAAAGTACCTAGTTTTCACTTTTATCCTGGTCCCGAGGACTGCGTGTGCACTCGAACGAATTAGCTTGTGCAGGGGGGGGTCTAAATCCGATTACAGTGAGGCTCCTTGCTATTACATTCTCTTTGGCTCCTTGGATGTACGCTTGTACCTACGGCGATACAGTGAAAGAGAATATCACTGGTTGTGAAATGCCCGTGTAGGTATGAAGCGTCAAGCCGCGGCCGCAAGCGCCACCATGAAAGCATTCGATATCGAGCGTCGCACGACCCTGACTTCTTTGACCCTATGAGAAATACGTTGTTAGTAACAATATAAACAAGTATTACACTAATTACAGTTATTTATTCTGTAATTAACTGACATTATATTTAAACCAATAAAATCGATTAAAACTAGTATCGATATGGATTGATTGATATAGCAATATGGAGGAGCATCACTAAAGGACATAAAACTGGCTATCGCTATCCAGTGTTGCCAGGTCTACTGATTATCTAGTAAATCTCCTGATTCTCGTGTAAAGCTACTAAATATAAATATTTCTACCACAATCCAGGAACTGATTTATTACAACCCCTACTTCCTTGATAAAACCTAGCAATAACAACAACAAGCATCTGCTAAAAAAAAATGCCTGAAACGAAACCCAAATTCTTTACTTCTAAATCCTTAGTATATTACGATCACACGGTGTTGCAAAAGACTCGAGTTCTTTTAGCCCTCTCAAAGAGGCTCGAGCTTTTCTATGGGGCTCGTCGAAGAAAAACGACTCCGAATGTTTCAAGGCTAAAAAAGGACTCGAGTTTTAAATAAACCTCGAGCCCTTTTTGGGCTCGGAGTTCTTTTAGAGCTCCGTTGTTGTGAGCTTTCTAAGTCTTCGCAAGTATAAGAAGGAGTCGCCTTATAGCTGACTATTCCTGGCTAGTCTTTTGTATTCCTGACTAGTCTTGACTTTTTTGACTATTCTTGACTATTCGTGACTATTCTTGACTTTTTTACTATCCTGACTTTTTGGACTGTATTTGACCATTGTTGACTATTCTTGACTATTCTTGACCATTGTTGACCACTGTTGACCATTGACCATTGTTGCTTATTTTTGACCACTTTTGACTATTTTTGACCTTTGTTGACTATTTTTGACCATTGTTGACTATTGTTGAGTACTTCGAATATTTTGACTATTCTTGACTATTCTTGACCATTGTTGACCACAGTTGACTACTTTGACATTTTTTGGTCATTATTAACCATTGTTGACTATTTTGGACTATTTTTTGACTAATTTTGACAATCTTTGACAATTTTGACAATTTTTGACTATATTTGACTATTTCTGACCATTTTTGAACATTGTTGACTATTGTTGACTATTTTTGAACATTGTTGACTATTTTGGACCATTGTTGACTATTTTGCCGATTTTTGATTATTTTTGACCATTGTTGACATTTTTTTTACTAGATTTGACTATTTTTGACAATTTATGACAATTTTTAACAATTTTTGACATTTTTTGATATTTTTTTCATTTTTTGACAATTTTTGACAATTTTTGACAATTTTTGACTATTTTTGACTGTTTTTGACTATTTTTGAACATTGTTGACTATTTTGGACCAATGTTGACTATTTTGCCTATTTTTGATTATTTTTGACCATTGTTGACAATTTTTTTACTAGATTTGACTATTTTGGACGATATTTGACAATTTTTGACAATTTTGTCTGTTTTTGCCGATTTTTGCCGATTTTTGTCTATTTTTACCATTGTTCACTATTTTTGACCATTGTTGACTATTTTTGACTATTTTTGAACATTGTTGACTATTTTGGACCATTGTTGACTATTTTGCCGATTTTTTATTATTTTTGACCATTGTTGACAATTTTTTTACTAGATTTGACTATTTTTGACAATTTATGACAATTTTTGACATTTTTTGATGTTTTTTTCATTTTTTGACAATTTTTGACAATTTTTGACTGTTTTTGACTATTTTTGAACATTGTTGACTATTTTGGACCAATGTTGACTATTTTGCCTATTTTTGATTATTTTTGACCATTCTTGACAAATTTTTTACTAGATTTGACTATTTTGGACGATATTTGACAATTTTTGTAAATTTTTGTCTGTTTTTGCCGATTTTTGCAGATTTTTGTCTATTTTTGACCATTGTTCACTATTTTTGACCATTGTTGTCTATTTTTGACTATTTTTGAACATTGTTGACTATTTTGGACCATTGTTGACTATTTTGCCGATTTTTTATTATTTTTGACCATTGTTGACAATTTTTTTACTAGATTTGACTATTTTTGACAATTTATGACAATTTTTAGCAATTTTTGTCATTTTTTGATATTTTTTTCCTTTTTTGACAATTTTTGACTATTTTTGACTGTTTTTGACTGTTTTTGACTATTTTTGAACATTGTTGACTATTTTGGACCATTGTTGACTATTTTGCCTATTTTTGATTATTTTTGACCATTGTTGACAATTTTTTTACTAGATTTGACTATTTTGGACGATATTTGAAAATGTTTGAAAATTTTTGTATGTTTTTGCCGATTTTTGCCGATTTTTGCCGATTTTTGACTATTTTTGACCATTGTTGACTACTTTTGACTGTTTTTAACTATTTTTGAACATTGTTGACTATTTTGGACCATTGTTGACTATTTTGCCGATTTATGATTATTTTTGACAATTTTTGACAATTTTAGATTGTTTTTGACTATATTTGAACATTGTTGACAATTTTTGACAATTTTTGAACATTGTTGTCAATTTTTGACAATTTTTAACAATTATTGAAAATTTTAGAAAATTTTTGTCAATTTTTGTCAATTTTTGAAAATTTTTAACAATTTATGGCGATTTTTTACTATTTTTGACCATTTTTGACCGTTGTTGACTAATTTTGACAATTTTTTACAAAAAATTTAAATTGTCAAAAATTGTCAAAAATTTACAAAAATTGTTGACTATTTTTGACCATTGTTGAATTTTTTTCACCATTGTTGACTATTTTTGACTATTGTTGAGTACTTCGACTATTTTGACTATTCTTGACCATTGTTGACCACAGTTGACTATTCTGACATTTTTTGGTCATTATTAACCATTGTTGACTATTCTTGACTATTTTTGACAGTTTTTACCGATTTTTTACTATTTTTGACAGTTTTTGCCGATTTTTGACTATTTTTGACCATTGTTGATTTTTTTTGACCATTGTTGACTATTTTTTACTAGATTTGACAATTTTTGAATTTTTTTGAATTTTTTTGAAATTTTTGATTTTTTTGATATTTTTTGACAATTTTTGACAATTTTGACTATTTTTGACCATTTTTGAACATTGTTGACTATTTTGGACCATTGTTGACTATTTTGGACTGTTTTTAGACTAATTTTGACTAATTTTGACCTTTGTTGACTATTCTTGACTATTTTTGACAATTGTTGACTATTGTTGAGTACTTCGACTATTTTGGCTATTCTTGACCATTGTTGACCACAGTTGACTATTTTGTCATTTTTTGGTCATTATTAACCATTGTTGACTATTCTTGACTATTTTTGACAGTTTTTACGGATTTTGGACCATTGTTGACTTTTTTGGACTATTTTTTGACTAATTTGTCAATTTTGTCAATTTTTGAATTTTTTTTACTATATTTGACTATTTTTGACCATTTTTGAACACTTTTGACTATTTTGGACCATTGTTGACTATTTTGCCGATTTTTGATTATTTTTGACCATTGTTGACTATTTTTTTACTAGATTTGACTATTTTTGATAATTTTTGAAATTTTTTGATAATTTTTGACAGTTTTTAAGAATTTTTGTCAATTTTTGACTATTTTTGACTGTTTTTGACTATTTTGAACATTGTTGACTATTTTGGACCATTGTTGACTATTTTGCCGATTTTTGATAATTTTTGACCATTGTTTACTAGATTTGACTATTTTTGATAATTTTTGAAAATTTTTGAAAATTTTTGAAAATTTTTGACCATTGTTGACTATTTTTTACTAGATTTGACTATTTTTGAAAATTTTTGATAATTGTTGAAAATTTTTGTCAATTTATGCCGATTTTTTACTATTTTTGACCATTTTTGACCGTTGTTGACTAATTTTGACAATTTTTTACAAAAAAATTAAATTGTCAAAAATTGTTAAAAATTGTCAAAAAATGTCAAAAATTTTCAAAAATTGTCAAAAACTGTCAAAAATTGACAAAAATTGACAAAAATTATCAAAAATTGTCGAAAATAGTCAAATCTAGTAAAAAAATAGTCAACAATGGTCAAAAATAATCAAAAATCAGCAAAATAGTCAACAATGGTCCAAAATAGTCAACAATGTTCAAAATAGTCAAAAACAGTCAAAAATAGTCAAAAATTGTCAGAAATTGTCAAAAATTGTTAAAAATTGTCAAAAATTGTCAAAAATTATCAAAAAATTTCAAAAATTATCAAAAATTGTCAAAAATTATCAAAAATTGTCAAATCTAGTAAAAAATAGTCAACAATGGTCAAAAATTGTCAAAAATTGTCAAAAACTGTCAAAAATTGACAAAAATTGACAAAAATTGACAAAAATTATCAAAAATCGTCGAAAATAGTCAAATCTAGTAAAAAAATAGTCAACAATGGTCAAAAATAATCAAAAATCGGCAAAATAGTCAACAATGGTCCAAAATAGTCAACAATGTTCAAAATAGTCAAAAACAGTCAAAAATTGTCAAAAATTGTCAGAAATTGTCAAAAATTGTTAAAAATTGTCAAAAATTGTCAAAAATGGTCAAAAATGGTCAAAAATTGTCAAAAATTATCAAAAATTATCAACAATTATCAAAAATTATCAAAAATAGTCAAATCTAGTAAACAATGGTCAAAAATAATCAAAAATCGGCAAAATAGTCAACAATGGTCCAAAATAGTCAACAATGTTCAAAATAGTCAAAAACAGTCAAAAATAGTCAAATTGTCAGAAATTGTCAAAAATTGTTAAAAACTGTCAAAAATTGTCAAAAATTATCAAAAATTATCAAAAATTGTCAAATCTAGTAAAAAAATAGTCAACAATGGTCAAAAATAATCAAAAATCGGAAAAATAGTCAACAATGGTCCAAAATAGTCAACAATGTTCAAAAATGGTCAAAAATAGTCAATATAGTAAAAAAAAATCAAAAATTGACAAAATTGTCAAATTAGTCAAAAAATAGTCCAAAAAAGTCAACAATGGTCCAAAATCCGTAAAAACTGTCAAAAATAGTCAAGAATAGTCAACAATGGTTAATAATGACCAAAAAATGACAAAATAGTCAACTGTGGTCAACAATGGTCAAGAATAGCCAAAATAGTCGAAGTACTCAACAATGGTCAAAAATAGTCAACAATGGTCAAAAATAGTAAAAAATCGGCAAAAACTGTCAAGAATAGTCAAAAAGTTCAAAAGCAGTCAAAAGTAGTCAAAAGTAGTCAAAAGTAGTCTTAAGTAGTCAAAAGTAGTCAAAAGTAGTCAAAAGTAGTCAAAAATAGTCAAAATAGTCAAAATTAGTCAATAATAGTCCAAAATAGTCAACAATGGTCCAAAATAATCAACAATGTTCAAAAATAGTCAAAAATAGCCAAAACTGACAAAAATTTACAAAATACTCAAAAATAGTCAAATCAAGTAAAGAATAGTCAACAATGGTCAAGAATATATAGTCAACAATGGTCAAAAATATAAAAAATCTAGTCAAGAATAGTCAACTAAGGTCAAAAATAGTCAATAATAGTCAACAATGGTCCAAAATAGTCAACAATGGTCAAAATAGTCAAGAATAGTCAAAAATATTTAAAAATAGTCAACAATGTTCGAAAGAGTCAAGAATAGTCAAAAATATTTAAAAATAGTCTACAAAAGTCAAAAATAGTCAAAAATATTTTAAAATAGTCATAATTTGCAAATATTTGCAAAAATAGTCAATAATGGTCAAAATAGTCAATAATGGTCAAAATAGTCAATAATGGTCAAAATAGTCAAGAATGGTCAATAGTGGTAGTAGTTCAGAATAGTCGTGCATATTCAATTAAAGTCAAAGGGCTAAAATAAAAAAGGGCTCCAAGCCTTTTTAGAAAGAGCTTCAAAATAAAGGCTTTTTTTCCGAGAGCCTCCTCTTCGCCTCGAAGACTCGTGGTTGAATTAGTTCTTTAGCCTTCGAGGTTTCTTAAAAAGGCTCGAGCCCTAAAAATGAGGCTAAAGAACTCGAGTCTTTTGCAACACAACCACCCACACACTACTCTCATTTACACACAGACACGCTATACATACTCGCACACCTCACACTCCATCCACCATCCTCTCATTACACTTTTTTCATTGTTTTATTGTTGTTTTGTTGTTTTATTGTTCTATTTATGTTCTAGTCTAATTTCGAGCCCCAAGATACAGACCTTCGGTCTAGTTTGGGGCTCACTGGCAATCTGTTTTATTTTTATTTCTGTTCACAATAAATACCTTAATAAAAAAATAACCCTCCTACCGAGACAGTTCAAATTCACATTCAATCGGTTTATTTCCTTTGGGCGTACGGGATACTTACAAACGGACATTTTTAAATTTTTTACTTAATTCTACCTCCGGATCGGAAAGGCGACCTTGACTGAAAAGATCTGGTAATAATAGACTATCGCCAACACTTACATTCAGTACATTTATTTTTTCCTTTAATGTATACTTAATGAAGACTATAAATATTATTGAGGAGATATTATCTTCCATACATCTACCAATTTTTTTTTGGAGTGAAACCACCGATTTTTGAAAATCGGACTGGCGACACTGCTTAAAGCAACTGTCAAAGGGCTTTTTGGCGGGAAGTGGAAAAGTCATGTTGTCATTTTTGTTTTAATTTCTAAAACTTGTGTTTTCGTGTATTATAGTGTGTAATATTGGTGGAATATTAACCATTATATGGTCATAAATGTGCGTGAGTGTGGGCAATTGGAACAAAAGTGATGAAACATGATTTTCGGCTTCTCACAAGAAGTCTAGTAATTTGTCAGTAAAGTATCCGCCACTTTACTGATAGGGTTTGGGGGGGGTAGAAATAAGGTAGTTATAAGGTAGAATTAAGAAAAAAATGTAATAAATGTATACTGATGTTAGGCTCCAAAGGGCTAGTTCCCAGGGGCCGTAAAACTAATCTTATAAAAAAAAAAAAAAAACAACTCTCAAAGCAAGCAAAACAAGTAAAATTTAGATCCTGTGATTTATGTGTTTATTAATAATTGTTAAGCAAAGTTTAATTTGTATGTGCAGTGTTTTTGAATAATATACTGACTGATTGAAGTGTTAAATTTAGCTCTGGTAAAATGTATGTTGTTGGCTGGCGAATAGGTTAGAATTTGTGCATCAATCAATCACAATTTACGCGGTTTTATAATCAAAATGTAAGTTTGATTAGGTACAGAACTTTATATTTACCATTATTTGACTATTTCTGCCTCCACGTAGACTCCGCATAGGGGGCTGGCCATGGAAGGGCAAAAAATAAAGGGTAAAGTTGTCATGACCTGTCAGAGGTCTGTTATGAAACGTAAACGAGAGCACAAATGAAGGATAAATAATTTTCACACACGTTCGAGGCCCCTGTAGCCCCGGGGGCCCCGTATCATTGATACGGCGGTAGCTATACCCCTGATGATAATGATAAAGAATGGTGGGTACAGGCCGAAGCCGGAGGCGTCGCCGTTCGCGAAGGCGCGGCTGGTCACGCTGCAGCCGCGCGCCTCCATCCTGCTGCGCGACTACGCGCTGGTCTTCCTGCGCCACTGCGACGCGCTGCAAGGCAACGGCGACGATGTGAGTCCACCTTTATAAACCACATATTATAGTATCATACAGAACCCTAGCAATAGATTTACACTTATTATACATATGCTGGTATTAATAAATCATGTAAGTCTGAGAGTGATGCTATGCTGCTGGATGTAATCTGTTGTGTTGTTGTAGATTGCGCGTCGGCAAGCGTACGAGGCAATGTCCAAGAATTTAAATATGTCCATCGGCAAGGTGAAGATGTGTCTGCCACAATTCCGGAAGGTCTTCTACCAATGCGTGAGTATTGAGGGTAGACACGAGTATGCAGGCCTTTCTGTAACTTGCCTTGGTCTGCGCGTCACTAGGATTGCCCCAGTCCATTGTATTATTATTATTATTATTTATTGATACACTAGCAGCTTTGAGCTGATGCGTGTATATCACTGCACTTGTATTTATTCATAATTTATATGTCCGTCAAGTCTATTTTTAAAACTGTTCACTGTTGGAGCACTTATCACTATTTCTGGGAGAGAGTATGATGGTCAGTATGGTAGTCATTGTGCAAGCATTGCTTAGTTTGAGTATACAGGAGAATGTGTTAGTTTTTATTAATTAGTTTATTATGGAAACTATCTGATGCCCACGGCTTAGCCAGCGTGGAAATTGGTTATTTATATACTAAAACCTTCCACAAGAACCACTCTATCCATTGGTGAAAACTGCATGAAAATCGGTGCAGTAGTTTATGAGTTTATCGTGAATAGACGGACAGACACAGTGGAGGACTTTGTTTTATAATATTTATGGAAATAGATATTATGATTGTATGTTACAAGAGATAATCAATGTATCTATGATTCAAAGAGAATGACGTGTCGCAGATGTTGGACATGGTGTGGCGCGATGGCGGCGAGCTGCAGGGCGCGCCGTACTGGGCGCGGCTCGTGGAGCTCAAGCTGAACGTGCTGCCGCGCGCGCTCGAGGTCAACGATCATGATTGATTCGCAATTACGTCGTTGTTGACATCGTACGAGGGACATCTAACATGTCCAATAATAAAAACCAACAGGAAGTGGAACTGTTTCGTAACTCGAGATCGAAGAAGGCCCGCAAGCTGTCGCCGAGCGGCGCGCTGCGGCTGATGGTGGCGTACTGCACGCGGCACCGCGCGCTCTGCTCCAGCGCGCTGTACGCCGAGCTGCGGGTGGCGCTGCGCTGCGGGGCCGCGGCCACGCAGCTGCACCACGTGTGGGTGTCGGCGCAGCGCGTGTGCCTGCGCCAGCTGGCGGCGCTGTGCCGCGCGGGCGACGCGCCGGCCCGCGACCCCGCCGCGCCGCTGCCGCGCATGTCGCGCACCGCCTGGCGGGTCGTCGACCTCGTGCTCACCTACACCGACGTCGACACGCACACAGTGCTCACAGACGTAAGCGACACATACACTGCACACACATGGCGCCACTACTCTTTACACTCACCACCACATACTTACGCACCTCTATAGGGGCACACACACTTGTATGAAAAATACTGTAAGTCACAATTACACACTAAGGGTGCGTTTCCACTGACGCGGAGCTGGGCGGAGTGGAGCGGAGAAGAGCAGTTCACTTACACTGTTTCCAATGATACGGAGTTGAGATTTCGAGCACTGTGATTGACGAATTCACGGTCCGCTCCTCACCACTCCGCCCAGCTCAGTGGAAATGCACTCTAAATCTTAGTCGCCCTTAATCTGTCACCCATTTTAATCCCACGAGCAGGAGAGCGTGACGCTGTACGACGAGCTGCAGGCGCTGACCACGCTGTTCACGCTGGTGCAGAAGCACCGCGTGGAGGGCGCGGGGGCGGGCGCGGGGGTGTGGGCGGGGGCGGGCGGGGAGCAGCTGGCGCGCGCCTGGGCGGCGCTGCACCGCGAGTACACCGCGGGCGGCGCCGTGACGTCAGCCGTGGTGCTGCAGCGGCGCTGGCACGAGCTCAAGCTGCAGGCGCGCGCGCGGCTCGCGCGCTACTGGCACGCACCGCCCCGCGCGCCGCCCGCCGCGCCGCCCCCGCCGCCCGCGCTGCTGCACCTCGACGTGGTCAGGAAGTACCCGCACGTGGTGCTGGGCCCGGCGCCCTGCTGGCGCCGCCTGGTGGCCGCCGGTCAGGTCTACCAGGAGCCTCGCGACGACGACGAGCCCGAGCACGAGCCCGCTGGGGATGATGACGTAGACGCACCCGCACCGACACCACCACCACCACCACCAGCCGACGACGACGATGTACTACTCATAGAGAAACAGGTTGAAACCATAGATGTAGACTCCGCCTCCGACACGGAAAACCAACTAGTCATAGATTATCCCACCAATGAAGGAGTTCCGACGCAAAACCAGAAACACAGAGTCACTGATGCAGCTCCGATGGACGAGACGCGCACCGCGGCCGGAGCACCAGACGACGCAACATCGACTGCCAGTACAGTCGGACGACTAGTCAACGTAGCCAGTGTGGAATCGATTAATAATCGATATCAGGAATCAATGAATGAACAATCGAGTGAAGCTATTAAAGACAGTGCGGCACCGAGTACTAGTGCCGGGGAACATATGGATACCGGTCAGACTCTAGCTATACTGCAAACGCTAGATCCGAGTAAAGTTCGCGCTGAGATCATATTCGAAAGCGATTCAGAAGATGAACCTACGAGTAATATTATACAGAATTCCTTGAACGAAACTCACATAGTTATTAGTGATGTGACTTCGAGGGCAAATGACACTAGTGATGTAGCTCGACACGACCACGCATATAGTTATACTGGAAACATCTCTATTAATGATAGTCCCAGTGAACTGCAAAAGCTACTACAAGATAAAAATAAAACTATAAAAGTTAAAGATGAAGACAGTGAGACTGCACATGCTAATACAGAGACTAATATTACTTATAATAAGACTGGAGAAATAACTACAGAAACGGATAGTGGAAATAGTGTTGTAACTCCTATTCTCAGTAGTGACGCTAGTGTAATTGTAAGACCTCCTATTAGTGGGACTGAAGATGTTACTATGCAAGATGTAGCAAACAGTGCTAGTGGTAGCGGAACAGGCATTATTGACAAAAGTGAATTTGGGGATATCGCTAAAGACTCTTATATCAATATTAAAGTTGAGGGCAGTGATAGTGAACATAGAATAGAGATTAATGATAATAGCAACAATCAAAATACTCTGGAAGTAAGCGAGGCACGAGGGACTGAGAACATAGGGGAAGATGATGGGAGAGAGGCGGAACAAAATTACGTTGGTAAGTTTTAGAACTTTTCTATGCAAGCTTTATTTAAGATTGAAGTGCGCGACCAAATTTCAACATTCGTTGTTGTAAAGCGTTTTATGAATATTATTCTAAGCTATTGTAATAGTTAACAGTTCAGTCCAGGAGTGTGGGTACCTGGTAGAATGGCAATAGGCTCATACTAGTATTCACGACTTGAAATATGCAACGTCATTACTTACAGATCCAAAATTAATAATGGAGACTCGCGTGGATTTGATCCGAGTACACGACACTGCCACTTGGAGGCAACACTCCGAAAACAACAAGTATATCGACATCAACCGAGTCAATGTCGCACATTTTCAACCTGTAACAAAAAATAACGAAAACGTGTTCATAGAAATCGAGATAAATGGCATTGCTAAAGCTGAAAATGAAGCTAGCACTGACACCGTAGACATTGACATGGAACAATTGGTACCACAACGCTCGTTAGCTATTGAGGAAACCAATCTGACTGTCATTTCATCAGACGATGAGCAGATAGATAACGACGAATTATCAGACCGAGATTCACACACGAGCGACACACTCTCGGCGGACGACGCCTCCGCGGCTTGTGACGAACGAGATGACTCTACATCGAGCAGCAGTGAAGATTCGTCGGACGAATATGTGCCGATGGAAGAATTAATTGAAACGAAACGCAAGGCGCGCGGGCCCAAGAGCATGGCGTCCGGCGTGTTCGAGTGGTCCGCCAATTATGACAAAGTGTTCAGCGGGGAAGGGAGTAGGAAGAAACGGGGATCGCGGAGGAGTGAGAGGGTGGCGAAGAGAGTGCAGCTGCCCGACATCGAGGAAGTGCGGAGGGTGAACAGCAACATCCTGACGGCGCAGGTGGCTCCCATCACGGCCGGCGCGGTGAGCCATTGCTTTTGTAACTATTCTGTTGTGCGTATGTTTTTTAGTTTAGTTCTGGAAGTTCTAAGAGCAATTCTGCTATCCTTACATCACATAGAAACTAAACTGACTTTTGCTAGCTTCTTATCCGCGATTTTGCTCATTCGGTGTTCCAAACTAGTTTGTATGTTTAGTCCAGTGAAATAAGTTTAGAGTGTTTTACAGATAAGGTATCAGTTCATTTTATAATTTTAACTACAGTCTATCATCGCCTCCGAAAATTCTTCGTCCACCTCGGAGTCGGTTAGTGCCGACAAGCCAGCTGACTATCAACTCGATCAGGCTAGTGCAGACTCGCCGACTTATCTGTCGGCCACCGCTGACAAACCTGGTGACCAGTCGGGCAGCGCCGACACACCTGCCGACCAGGCGGACAGCGGAAACGCCGACAGGCAGTGGCTCGAGCTGCAGCCCACGCGTAGGGAGCTCAATAACGTGCTTAACAAGTTGACCGTAAGTTGATTTTTAACCGACTTCAAAAAAGGAGGAGGTTCTATGTTCGGCTGTATGTATGGTTTTTTTTTTTTGTTTTTTTTTTTTATGTATGTTCACCGATTTCTCCGGCATTTATGAACCGATTTGAAAAATTCTTTTGCTGTTCGGCAGATCGTAGCTCCAAGTTGGTCCCATAAAAAAATAATTCCTAGAATCAACCCCTAAGGGGGTAATTTTGGGGGGTGAAGGTCGTCTGAAAAATATATTTGTGTCCGATTGACTTGAAACTTAGTATGTATACTCCATATAATAAACTAAGAAACTTTTGTTTTGGAATCTTGGAAAAGTCACGACCCAAAGGGGTCATTTGGAGTGATAAAGTTTGTATGGCGCCACTAAAAATCATGAAATAAAATTATTTTTATAAAAAAATAAAAACCGACTACAAAAAAACCTGGAGCACTAAAAAGCCTGAAATAATATTTCTATTACCACCACTGCCTACCCCTTCGGGAAAATCAGGCGTGATGATGTGTTATCGAGTATTTGGAGTCGGTGCCAATCTTGGTATGCCGAGTTTACCTACTATAAAAGTAAGAAGATAGATTGGCACTATATTGACATTATACACCCTGAGAATGATGACAAATTCTTTCATTTCATAATAATAATTATAGAGTGTGTTAACTAAGTAATTTTAAAAAAAAAATAATTTCAAAGTTGGCCAAAAAGGAAACCGTTTAATCGAAGGTAACATGCCAGCACTATAGAACAAACGAGCCCATTAGCAAGGTCCCAAAGACTCGAAAATTATGGACCTATTTCAGAACTACGACAACTGGCTAAAGTTCTCGAGCGAATCTCTATTAGTTTAAAACCCGGTGTAGCACTTATGAATATGGGTTTTTAAAAAACCATTTCTCTGTTAAATATTGTATGCCTATTACGGCGGGGCATACCGGAATCTCTATTTAAATGTAACATAAATACCTGTGTATTCCACAATATTTTTTTTATTGATTGATTGATCTGTTACCAATCTGGTTACTTTTACTGACTTCATGACTGATCCGATCATCGATTACACAAAAGCCTTCGATCAGTTGGATCAAAGAACGTTATTCTCTAAACTTCAGAACATTGGGATTAGGGCTGATGTTTTAAAATGGTGTTCTTCATATATCTGGAACAGGCCGTAACCAGTTATATACATTGGACATACCGCTTCCAGGATTATTATTCCATCAGGTGTTCCGCAAGGGTCTCTCTTAGGACCTCTTTATTCCTAATCTTTATAAATTAATGACATTGGCCAATGTTTTATAAAATCCACAAGTCGTTCCGAGCCCTCGGCTTTGTTACACGTATGTCAAGGTACCGGTTCTTTAAACTGAATTATGAAGACAATTAAAATTCGTGATTGTCTGTATTGAGTATTGACAAACATGCTCAAACTCTTTCTTACTTTAATAAATCATCGAGATAACGGGTTCGAGCACTTGTTGTCCGGCCGAACATCACTCGTGAAGGGCCATAACGCACCGGGTAGCCATGGCGACGGCGCCAGTCACCGTATCCAACTAATTCGTGTTAAAATGTATGACAAGTAACACACCTGGCACTGGCGACGTCGCCGTCAATACCAATTGTTTTTTTTTATGGCACTAGGCCCGCCACGCACTCCCACCACTGTTACTCCTGTAAGCCAGGATCGACAATGGTGTCCGACGATGACGCCAAGGTTAATACCAAAGGTTAAGGTTGACTCTCTCTCTCTATCTTCCTGACTATGTATCCCACATGGTGGTAGGGTCAACTTTCCTAGTCTTTCACCTCCACTTCGTTTTATCCTCGATACTTTGTTCGGATACCAAAGGATAAGGTTGCCATCAATACAAATTGTTTGGATACGTAGCCGGCGACGTCGCCATGGCGTCCCGGTGTGTTATGGCTCCAAAGCGTGTTGAATATGGTGTGATGGTGTGCGGTGTGTGTGCAGTCGGAGCTGCGCGCGCGCGGGCTGGTGTGCGGGCTGCCGGCGCCCGCGTACTGCTGCGCGGCGCGCCGCCACCGCAGCGTCAACGACGCGCGCCGCCGCATCTGCGCGCGCGCGCCCGAGATCCAGCTGCACGTGCACGGCACCGGCGCCTGCGCCTGCTGCTGCCGCCACCTGCTCGCGCACCAGCAGCAGCACGCGCGGCTCGGCGCCGACGTCACGCGGCTCAAGCGGGACCTGCGCCGCCTGCTGCGCGTGCCCGTCAGTACACTACACTACCCTACCCTGCCGCACACCGGCCCGCGTTCAGAGGCTACGCTCAAAACTTCTATGGTTTTTCGGAAATATAAAATATAAAATTCGATATAACGAATCAAATGATTAATTAAGGAGTTAAAATAACTTTAAACAATTTTTTGAACGACCGATAACTGCACCTTGAGCGCGGCCGAGTGAAAAGTTGCGACCGGAGCGTAGCCTCTGAACGCGGCCCTGTGTGTACATTCCACCGCAGACACTACCGCCTCACCGTACTACTTGATTTTGACTACTTTTTTTTACAGGCGAGCCATACTCCCTACAAACAAGGCAGCGGCAGTTTTAAGGAGGCGAGCGGTTCATCTAAGAAAAGTAAGTATCGATGTCGTAACTATCTACAGGTGAGGTATCAGCCGCTGAGCGTAAGGGTGCGTTTCCACTGATGCGGAGCTGGGCGGATTGGAGCGGAGCGGACCGTGAATTGACCAATCACAGTGCTCGAAATCTCCACTCCCATCACAGTTGGCCAATCACCGCGCTTTCTCCGCTCCACTCCGCCTAGCTCTACGTCAGTGGATACGCACCCTTAACCTTTTCCGGTGACTTCCACACATCTTTCCACACATCTTTCCCCACTCGCATCCCCCGCGACCGCGTCCTGTTTGACTCACACTATACTCACTTCTATACTCCACAGAGAAAACCAGCAAGAAGAAGAACAAATCCAAACAAAATACTGTAACAACTGTAACCGAATCAAGGGAAGCACCGCCACACACTGACCTGACTGGGCTGGCCGAGTGGGAGCGCCAGAAATCGCTCAACGCACAGTACTTCCACATCAACACCGGCAGCGGCAGGAAGAGACGCAGCGACGCCGCCGACACGGCAACGACGGCAACGACGGCAACGAACGGCGACGGCAACACACGGCCGGCTACAACTGAACCTACCTATACCGAGGTGATCGAGGCGCCGAGCGAAGCGATACCAAATAAAAACAACGAACCAAATCCCGACGTAGTAGTTATAAACGATGATGATGATGAGAATGATTCGCAAAGTACTCCACAGCCAATTAAAGTCGCTGCACCTGACACTGGAGCGTTGCGATCACGCAAAAGGGTGATAGAACCTAGCCCCCCGAGTAAAATTATGAAGCTAGCGATGTGTCCTACATCGAAACAACTTTCATTGGTGGTCGCCGACTTGAAGGAGTCACAACCGAAGTATCGGAAACTTGTCAAACTGCAATCGAAACCGCAGTCCTTACTGAAACCCATTAGACTGACCCGGGTCGTAGCTAAAGTCGCCTCTCTGAATAATATAAATACAAGTGCGAGTGCGCAGAGTGTGGCGAGTGGCGGGGCAAGTGCTAGTGCCGTGACTGGTGCGTTGATGAGAGTGCGAAATAGCGTGACTGGTGAATGGATAACTGTGCCGAGTGGCGGGACCGGTACCTTAATGGGTGTGACGAATAGTGTGACTGGTACGTTGATGAGTGTGACGAATAGCGTGACTGGTACGTTGATGAGTGTGACGAAAAGCGTGACTGGTACGCTGATGAGTGTGACGAAAAGCGTGTCGGGTACATTGATAAGTGTGCCGAAGGGCAAGGCTAGTACATTGATGGGTGTGGCGAGTAGTGGGGCTAGTACATTGGTGAGTGTTCCGAGTAGCAGCGCTGGAACATTGATGAGTGTTCCGAGTGGTGGGGCTGGAACATCGATGAGTGTGCCGAGGGGTGCGGCTGGAACATTGATGAGTGTTCAGAGTGGTGGGGCTGGAACATTGATGAGTGTTCCGAGTGGTGGGGCTGGAACATTGATGAGTGTGCCGAGTGGTGGGGCTGGAACATTGATGTGTATGCCGAGTGGCGGGGCATGTGTTAGTGCCGTGGCTGGTACATTAATGAAAGTGCCGAGTGGCGGGGCTGGAACATTTATCAGTGTACCTAGTAGCGGGGCTGGTACATTGATGAGTATGCCGGGTGGTGGGGTTGGTACATTGATGAGTGTGCCGAGTGGTGGGGCGGGAACATTGATGAGTGTGCCGAGTGGTGGGGTGGGAACATTTATGAATGTGCCGAGTGGTGGGGCTGGAACATTGATGAGTGTGCCGAGTGGTGGGGCTGGAACATTTATGAGTGTGCCGGGTGGTGGGGCGGGAACATTTATGAATGTGCCGAGTGGTGGGGCTGGAACATTGATGAGTGTGGCGAGTGGTGGGGCTGGAACATTGATGAGTGTGCCAAATAGCATGTCTGGTACATTGATGAGTGTGCCAAGTAGCGGGGCTGGTACATTGATGAGTGTGCCGGGTGGTGGGATTGGTACTTTGATGAATGGTCCGAGTGGTGGGGCGGGTACATTGATGAGTGTATCGGGTGGAGGGGTTGGAACTTTGATGAGTGTTCCGAGTGGTGGGGCTGCAACATTGGTGAGTGTGCCAAATAGCGGGGCTGGTACATTGATGAGTGTGCCGGGTGGTGGGGCTGGAACATTGATGAGTGTGCCGAGTGGTGGGGCTGGAACATTGATGAGTGTGCCGAGTGTAGGGGCTAATACGTTAATGAGTATGCCAAATAGCGTGTCTGGTACATTGATGAGTGTGCCAAGTAGCGGGGCTGGTACACTGATGAGTGTGCCGAGTGGTGGGGTTGGTACTTTGATGAATGTTCCGAGTGGTGGGGCGGGAACATTGATGAGTGCGTCGAGTAGCGGGACTGGTACATTGGTAAGTGTGTCTAGTGGCGGGGCCGCTACGTTAACGAGTGCGTCGAATGCCGTGGCTGGTACATTGAAAAGAGTGCCGAAAGGCGGGGCTGGTAAATTAGTAAGTGCGGTAAAATACAAGGCTATAGCTCCGCGTAGCACGCCAAGTGCAGTGGCGGGTAGTGCGCCAAGTGCAGTGACGGTTAGCGTGCCAAGTACAGTGGCGGTTAGCGTGCCAAGTACAGTGGCGGTTAGCGCGCCAAGTACAGTGGCGGTTAGCGTGCCAAGTACAGGGGCGGTTAGCGCGCCAAGTGCAGTGGCGGTTTGCGCGGCAAGTGCAGTGGAGGTTAGCGCGCCAAGTGCAGTGGCAGTTAGCACGGCAAGTGCAGTGGCGGTTAGCGCGCCAAGTGCAGTGGCAGTTAGCGCGGCAAGTGCAGTGGCGGTTAGCGCGCCAAGTGCAATGGCGCTTAACGCACCTTGGCGCGTTAACCTCTAACAAAAGACATCACTGGACATGGCCACTATCATGCATGTGTCATGTATGTGACTTTAATAGGTATGTGTAAATTTAGTCTAGTCGTCATTTGTAGCCAACATAATAAGCACCAGTGTCGGCTAACATTATTAGGTGCTTCTTAATAATTATACAAAGAATTTAAAGGAAAGATAATTGTAGGCGCACTAACTTGCGCAAACTAAATGCGGCTGTCCTCAGTCTGTCGTAGTGCATGAGGAAGACGGCAACATGTTTAGTCGCGGCAGTTTAGTTGTAAGCCGTAGACAGCAGAATAAGCACCAATTTGTATTGGTTTTTTAATGATGATTTAACATTTTGGCTGAGAACTATTGTTCTGCGAAATTGGGACCGTGTCGAAATAATGAACTTTCGAAATTCAGTATCACACTCATAATTTTTTTAGGGTTCCGTATCTAAACTAACTTAACTTAACCGTTATAGGGTCACTTTGTGTTTGTGGTCGGTCTATCAAGACATGCACAGCCCAAACCGCTCATGTTAGAAATATGAAATGTTGACTAGGTACCTTTTATTTATGGTGTAGAATAAGAGCTAAGGGAGGACTTATGGAAATTCCTCCACCAAGATTGTAAAATAGAGGGTTTAAGTTTTTGTAGGGGTCCCATTTTTTCCGATTCTAGATACATATAAATTAAAATTAAGGGTTTTCTTTACAAATAAAAAATAAACTTTCAGCTTTTTTGATCATCTCCTATTTAGCTTGTACGGAACCCTAAGGGCGCGAAACCTACTCGCACTTGCCTGTTTTTTTTTGTAAATAGAAAATATACCTACAAATTGTTGCGATTGTAAAAACTATTATTAGGTGTCGGTTCTCTTGTCACAGCCCAGACTTAAATTAGTTTAGTGCTTACCAACTTCCCATTAAAAACAAATAAATTAACGTTACCTACCTGTTATAAGTTTAGTTATCTGAGCAATAGAATTGACACCGACTAGGATCATTCAATCTAGTTAAGTAAAATGTATTCAGTATGATTGTGTTATGTTGACATTCGTTTTATTTTATAATTAAATCTAAGCTTTACTAGATATTTATTATTGTTCGTAAACTACCTATGAGTAGTACCTATTAGTATCTCAAATAAATTAAACTAGTTTTACTATTAGGGTAAAGTTTAAACAAGGTCTATTCATGTCTGTTTGTGACTTGTCGAATCGAATATAAAATGATGCTGATTAAAAATTTGTTTTATTTTATTTTCTGAAACAAGAGATAGGTACCTAGGTTACTTGCGATACATATTTGATATTTTTTGCGAATGATGTAGATACCTACCTGAATAGTATGCTTTGGAAAGGTAAACACAATCGTCATAACAAC